>CM051650.1:2481172-3721759 GCA_028020825.1 Podargus strigoides | reverse complement strand
CATATTTCTAGAGTTCATCTCTGGTTTTTCCTTTAATAGTTCACATGAGACCACCACGGTCATATTTGAATATGATAACTTTTTTGGAGATTAAGATTTTTTTCTTCAAAGTGTAGGAACACAAACTCATGAGAGCTAGGCAGAGGCAGGATCCTCCCAAACCCTAAGAAATTAAACACAGCGCTGCAGCACTCCACATTGAATAGGGCCCACCACAATAAATAAAAGGAAAAGCTAAACCTTTCTATTTTATTGTCCCAAAAAGATCCTATTCAGGGAATATAATTTGATAAATGTAAATGCATACTCAAAGGGAAAAGTGTCTATTTAGCTTGGAGAAGAGGAGGCTGATCTCACTAATACTTATAAACATCTTAAGGGTGGGTGTCAGGAAGATGGGGCCAGATTCTTCTTGGTGGCGTCCAGGGACAGGACAAGGAGCAATGGGCACAAACTGGAACACAGGAGGTTCAATCTTACATAAAAACCCACTCCTTTACTGTGAGGGTGACTGAGCACTGGAACAGGCTGCCCAGAGAGGTTGTGGAGTCTCCATCTCTGGAGACATTTAAAACCCATCTGGACTTGTTCCTGTGTGATCTACTCTGTACTCTAGCATCCTGCTCTAGCACAGGGGTTGGACTATATGTTTTTTGGTGGTTCCTTCCAACCCCTACCATTCTATGATTGTCTTCTAAATAACATTAACAACCCATATTATTGCTGCATGCATACTTGGGGGTCTAGAAATCTCAGGAAGAATAATTCCAGAAGTATTTTTATTCAAAGGACAGAGTGGAATAATTAAAAAATTGGAAAGTCTTGGGCCCTGCTGTCTGCTATTTTGCCATAATGCTACTTGAACACAGAGAGAGGGAGATGAGGCACTCATCCCCAGAAACAGCTCTGCTGTCCTCCAAGGTGGAGAGGAAATGTTGTTCTTCTGGACTCTGGAGCTGCAGATGGATATTGTTCAGTGCACAATCTAAAGTCTTAAATTTTAGCCAGATGCAAGAAGAAAAGATGAAGCTATTTGTCTCTATCATCCAGTTAAAATGTTTTATAGCCCTGAAAATCACCGTGTTACATCTATCACAAGTAAAGCTTTTTTTTTTTTTACCAACTACAACTGCAAGACTGTGGCTGAAACCACTTCAATAAATAAATCTTCAATTGGAGTAAAGCCTGGTACATGTAAACGTCCAGGAGTTGGAATCACAGAGAATGCAGAAAATATTTTTGGACTGTTGTCATGGATCTAATGTTATTTTGTTATTCAGTCTAACGTTGCAGAAGAATATTTATAATATCAAGAAGATGCAGCTCTTATTCTGTTTGAAAGACAGAAGTATTAATTTCTCTCAGTATAATAATTGATGATTATGGAATTCCTTATATTTAGGAAGATAATTTTACATCACTTCTTGAAACCCCTTGACTCCATATTACCTGCAATATAAAATCCATCAGTGTATATAGCCTGTTTTGTCTGTATTACCTCTACATCTTCTGTCCTAAAAAACAATTTGCACACAAAAATAATAAATACAGATAAATAGTAACATTTTCCCTCTTTTTATCATTACCAACTGTTTTGAAACTGGAGAGTACTTCATTCTTGATTAATTTTCTTCTTTTTTTTTTTTTTACACGTTATCAGGGAAGTTTTAATGAAAAAAAAAGGTACAAGTTCTCAAAACTTGTTAAATCACTGAGCCGAGAACAAATACAGTATGATGTCAAATTTAACATAAACCAGCACTGACTTGATTATAAATATCCACTCATTTTTGTCTAAGGTGAAGGCAGCTTTCAAAAAGAGACATATAGCCTAGCCCAGTTTCCATAAAATATTGAACAGAATTCAAAATAATATAATACAGTCAAACTATCCACCAGCAAGAATGTTCTGTTTTAAAAACAGAACTAGCCCAAGGATCTATGATTTGTCAGTAGATAAATTAAGCAATAAAATAGTTCTGTGCAATTGGTGATGAAGAAACAAGTCACTTACCTAAAACTCCCAGCCTGTAATTGAGAGTCACAACAATGACATTTCCATAACTTGCGAGAATGCTGCCATCAATCATATTGCCAGTACCCTCCATGTAAGATCCACCATGGATGTAGACCATAACGGGTTTCTTGCTGTTCTGATCATGAATGTCTGAAAAAATTCAAGTAAGGAAAACATAATAAAGTAATAAAAAATAAGGAAGCATGGCATTAGTAATTTATAATGGTGTTAAAAATATTATTAATTATTTCCTATGTTTTCAATGTCATCACCACCACTTTAATTACACAGTTCAGGATCATCCTACAAGCCTAATATTTATATTTTGAATATCTCTCTTGGTTACTTCAAATACTATTTCCTCTAGAATGTTCTCAGAATACTTGAAATGCCTTCAATATTACAAGGAATTTAATTTAATTTGAATATAAATGTCTAAAAACCTAAAGAGGAAAATCAAATTATGGAATAATCTTGCTTTTTTTTAGAATATTCTGTTTCAAGTATATGACAATTTAGAAATATCTGTACATTTAATAATAAAGTTACAATAATTGCATACTTTCCCATTCCTCCCTGAGACATAATTGTTGAAATTATATTCCAAATAGTTCACCAAGAGATAATAACACAAAATCAAATTGTTCTGATAGAAGCAAACATAGTAAACTGTTCTTTCTCTCAAACAGCTTAGGTGTTAACAAAGAGAATTTATGTAAATTCATGGCCCAGATTTTTTGTAATCAAATAAAACTGTGTCTTCCGTGTTGTACTTCTCCTTGCCATGGTAGCTAAGCCTTAAAGAACAGCCTTGAATTAATACTCCTTAATGGTAGAGCTGACCTTTTGCATATGCAAAAAAGCTCTTGACTACTTTCAAACAGATAAGCAGATGGGATTTTATTTCTAAATGAAAGTTAAATGACATTGATATTAATATTTCCATACTTCAGACTGAGTTATAAAGATGTACTAATCAGTGATTAGGGGTATATTTAGAACTGGATTCATATCTCTTCCTCTAATAGCTAAAAAGTTAGGCTTCTGACCCCAGGGATGGTTCATTCTACCTACGTTAGGAACCTATGTTCTCTACAGAAACAGTGGGATCAGTGGCTAAGCTTCTTTAAAAAGCAGATGGCAATTCAGCGACCTGCCATTAGATATATACACCTTTTACAAATAATTCAGCGTATCTGCATGTGGAATAGAAGCACTTCTTTCAATAATATAGTAAAATATACAAGGGAAAGCAGAGTCTCTGACTATTCAATCAGGATTTAAAAAAAAAAAAAAAAAAAGTTATGTTCTCTTTTGGATAGGATAAACATATTAAACAGTAAAAAGGAAGTGAAGGAAGAAAAAGATGAGCTAAATACCCCGACGTAGGGGACCGGGGTTTGAAAGCCTTCCAAAACTTTACCCTTTCCTCAAGTTTGCTAGGAAATACTCTAAGATACCAAAAATGTGATCAGCAATGAGGCTCTGAGGCTCCACATATAAAGTATTTTGTATATGTGGAACTAATTTCAGCATATTTAAAGGTAAATTATGACTGGTCATATTCCAAAAGCCCACTTTTAATTTACTCATGTGTATGCACTACCCTAAATACCAAAAATTGTCAGCTGAGTGTAAGGAACATGTTATGGCTCCAATGCCTAGCTGTCATAGATTAAGGCTTCTTGTAGAATCAACCTTCTTTACACAAAAATATGAATACTTTACATATTGTATTTTATGTGTTGTACTTAAGCAGCAGAACAAAAGGTTTTGTGATAAGATCTCTTTAATTATTGTGACTACAAGAGTAACACAGCCATTAAACAGATCATATAAAGCAATGAGGTACATTCTAGTGGATGTATTTTTTTTTATTGTCAGCATTTTCAGTGAAGTACATGAAAACGCTTATTCTGTGAAGACTCAGCTAAGCCTTTAAAAAATGAAAGCAACAATTATTTAACACAATTATTTGTTTTACTAAATTAATTTCCCCTTCTCTCCCCAAAATCTCCTGGCGTGATTTGCGGTATTTAATCTACTTTAGGATTGAATCTTTCACTGCGGAAATCAATGGGAGTTTCTTCTTCCCCTTCAATGGGAACATGATTAGCTTCAACACAAAGGAAATGAGCTTTATGTGTTTAGATTTAAAGTGGATGCCCTTGTTAATAATTAAACACCAACATTTTGTAATTTTTTTAAGAAGTCTGAATAATGATGTATTCATAATTCAATATATTTTATATTTTTAAAGTAAATTTTGTTCTGCTTGTTATTTATTTTTTGCTTTAAAATTAACTACAGAATTTGGTATAGCAAAGGATAATACCATAATTAAAAAACAAACCAAAACATATGTTGCACAGAAATAGGAAGGTGATATTCAGAAAATAACAGTAATTTTGGAGCATTCTGCATACCATTTTTGTGTTATAAGAAATAGTGTAACTCAGCAATGAAGGTGGTACAATAGAGGGCAACCAGCATGAATCAAAGACCAGAAATTTTTACTGCAGTATTTGATATATGGATAGAGTAGCTACAATTAGGCTGAACTCCCAGGAAAAGAGGAAATAGTGTCCTCACAGCAGTATGCATGATTGTAAGGGGAACAGAGAGGACAAATGTTTCAAAGTTATTTGAACTATGTCAGATAGAAGAAAACAAGAAAAAAAGACCTGGAATAACGGTTCACATTGGCCAAGCATGAGAAGATTAAGAAACACATTGCTCCAAAACCAGAACAATAAACTACTCAAGGCTGTTATCTTCTCAATTAATTCGAAAATATTTTTCTTAATTTGGTAAATACATAAAGTACAATAAACTGTCAGTGTAACTTTAATGAAAAGGAAGGGTGAGAACACAGGAATATTTCATGACTTCTTTCTATTTTGGTGCATCCTAAATAGCTTTGCTGTTCCAAGACAAGAAAAAAGTACTTCCTTGTAAAACTTTTTTTGGGTACTTCACTGTGAACTTTAACATTTCCTTTCAGGGAATCCAATCCAACTCTAAAAGAAGTCAATGAAAATGTCTGTCATTGATTTCAGTGGGAATGTGGTCAGAGTCAGAACTAATGTATCTCAGAGGCTAGCTGATTACAGGAAAAAAACAATAAAGAAACATCAGCAGCTTCTTTTATTTTTGCGTCCTGAAATAAATGACATCCTGTGAGAAAAAATAAATAAGTAAATAAAAATAGCAAAGACAAAGCACAATTCAAGTGCATCAACATACAGCATGTGCACTGGGTAAACAGTGGAAGTGAAAGGAAGGATATATGTGAGTTCTTTCATAAATTTCAAACAGGTGAAATTACAAAATGTGTAGGAGGGAAAAGAGCACATGCATGTTTTTAAATTCCATTTTCTTAGCCTAAGAAAGAATAGGGGGGAAAAGTATGTAGTTTCAAATAATATTTATGCTACTCACTTCACACATACTTAGGAATCACCTTTACACCTATGTCACAGGGGAGCTGCAGTCATCTATATGCTAACTTGGATTTTAAAAAGAAAACCAATGGAAGTAATTTCTAAAGAAGAAAATAAAGAAGCACACTGAAGTGTGGTTCTACAAATAAGGGACTAAAAATCATGTTGAAACAGCAATAACAATAATAATAATTATTATAATAATAAAAATTAAAAAGTTTATGTTCATGCATCAGGGTCGAGCTTTGAAAAAACAAAAAATACCTTCATCTTCACCACGATCATTACTGGTTATATCATCTGCGCTTTTCTTTGTGTTGGCTCCTGGGATCATAGTGAGGAGGAGAATAAAGGGAAAAAAGAGAATTCAAAAACAGTAGGTTCTCAAAAATTATAAAAAATCACTAGTACAAAAAAAAAAAAAGTAAAAAAAGTCAAAATCTGTTACATTTGAAATTGAAAAACAAAAAAAAAAAGATGCAAACTGCACATAAACATAAAATGTCAAGAACAAATTGAAAATATTTGAAAAAATGTATCATAGCCTGTGATAATGCAGTTACTTCAGTTAAAAGTGATTTCTGCAAAAACAAAATTAATGTGCTATTAAAAAAGAACAATATAAACCAAAAAAGTATATAAAAATTTACCAAATTATGGTTTCTACATAAGAATTGTAATTTATTTCATTCTGTTCTGTAACCTAGAAGAAATAATGCTCTCAGTCACTATTTTCAATGACTTAACATTTTGTTCATCCTCATTAGGATTTATTAAGAATAAGATACAATCTGAATTTCACATGAAACCAATGTAAATAAAATTATCATTGAGTCTTAAGAAACTTGAATGGATCACGACAAACCACACAAACTTCCTTAAAATTTAATCTTGCTTCCATATAAGCAAAATATATTTAAAACAAAAGACTGTAAACAAAGGCAAAACAGCTGAGTCAATTCCAGACGTGAAACTGGTCCAAAAGTAGCCTTGACTCATATTATACCACATTTCACAGTCTCGAAAAAAAAAAAGAAATTAACTGAAAATAGTTACTTACCATGATAAAGAACTTGCACTTAATTATTAGAAGATTTAGTAAAGAATGTGTTTTAATTTGTATTCAATATGCTTTCTCAAAATACTTTGAGGTATACATACACACACACAGAGACACACACACATCCGTAAATGCCATAGCATGCACTTATGGGAGCAAAAGGAAATAAACATAGTTTTCCCCACTCCTTTCCTTGGGCAATACTTCTCTTTTCTGACTGAAAAAAAAAATTGACACCAAGCTATCCTTGCACACACTATTTCATTATACTGTGCTTACTCGTGTACCAAGTAGCTCTCTGTAATGTAAAAGCTTGCTTCATAAAGAGTGAAACATGAATAGGAAACTCAATTTCTAATTTAGTCTTGAAATGATATATGGCTACCAAACAAAATGCTCACCACTGTAACCACTTTTTTTTTTTTTTTTCTGAATTGTCTTTATTTGGAGGTATTTACTTACTTATTTATTTATTTATTAGGATATACTATGATAGTATAGATGTAGAATAACATAGGTATATATGAGCCAGTTCCAAAGTAGTGGCAGTCAATATAGCCATAATAAAGTAGGGTTTCATGTGGGCTACTTTTTTAAATCCTCTGGCTCATATTTCCTTTGATAATGAGTAAAAATCTCATTCAGAAACAGATTTTCTAGGGTTGCAAGTCTTCTCAGGTGTATTCACAATTAATGCTACATCTTCCTCCAATCAGACAATATGTATCGTATAAATGTAACGTAGTCAGGTCCCTTGCATGCAGATTGCCAGTGCTTGCATTTTAGCTATCCATTCTGAAGCCTCTAACGGCAGCAAAAAATTATCAGCTGCTGCTTAAGTGATGCCATTTCTTTGCATTTTGTATGTAATTGCTCCATCTGTCACACTGTATACCTTTTGACCCCATTTAATTTTGGGAAAGCGCTCAGTTTTCAGAAATCACACAGCACATTATTAGTTGTATGACCTCCCAGTTTCTCAGAGAGCATGCTCAACCTTCTAGAAACTTCCAACTCAAACCAGATTAATACAGGATTTAACAGTCATTCTCTCAGCAACATGCCTTATTTATATGGCCATTTCAATACATCTCTAAACCTCTTGATTTCCCATCCCATGAGATCTATGACAATTTTACAATCAGCTCAAGTCAACAGTTCATTACAGTCTCAAGGCAGACATAGGAAAGCAGAGCTGTACTTTCCTTTCTGCATTTCTCCCAGGACTGATGGGTTATCTTTTCTTTGAGTCTTACTTAGGGCACAAGTCTTAAGTTATATCACGTCCAAAAAGAGAGGTCAGTCAGCGCCGGAGTCTGGCTGCCATAACGCTGTCCCTGGCCCACAGCTATGGCCAAGTCTCTCCAGCTACCTTTACAGCTGTACCAAGAAGTTCACATTTGGCAGCTGAAGAAAGATCAAGAGAGGCACATATGCATTTCAAATAAAAGTGGACGACAAAGATTATTGACAATTACAGCTTGTCAAAGTGTCTTAGAAGGTGACTGCAGATCACCTACATTTGGAGAGATCATAAAGAAAGCCAACACATCAACCTATGTACATGTATCTTTAACAGCCTGTTGATTTGAATTGAAGAAATAGAAATATATGCATATTTTCTAGATTTAAAACCCCATTATTTCTTAATTATTTACTGAATACTGGCAATATGCATGTGCATTTTTGTGTGGGTGTATATATGTACAAACATATACGCATATACATATATGAAAATGCTCTATATATTCAACTGTCTTCCAAAAAGAACACAGGTTTATTCTCTGGCACTCCCTTCTCATAATGGTGTTAAAATAAAATACTAATCTGTCAACAGTCTGGATAACTCCAACAAATAGCCACATTCATTGATTTCAAAGAAGTCCTTAGCCATAAACTAGATGCCTTCCATCTCTCTTCCAAATAATATGAAGACTTAGCTTCCTACTGTTCTAGGTAGTTTTTAATGTGGAAGCCAACAAAACTTCAGAATTTTACTTAAATTTGCCTGAATTAGATTTTTTTAGGTTTGTTTTAATTCCTATATTATCACTGAAGAGCAGAAAATGCAGCAAAAATCCCTACAGATTTTTGTGTTTCATGCATTAGAGAGGATTAAAACAAAAATAAAATGCTATTTCACAGGCTTCTTTGAAATAATGTTAGAGAACCAATAAAAATATATACACTTCTACTGAAAAAGAAAAGTTGAAAGGTTGAAAAAGGGATTGCAAAAAAATTTATGAAATTCTAATTACTGCCTTGTACTCTACTTACAGTTTTCAATTACAAGGTTACACATACCTTTGCTTTCAGAAAGATTGTTTGCATCTCTCTGTGCATTAACTGTTCCATGTACAGAGAATGAAAGCAGGATGATATTCTTAGCATTTTACAAATGCCACTAGTCTGTATACTGTTCCACCCAAATAAAGACAAAAGTAATGACTATTCCTTGCCCTAAATTACATGCTTCCCACAACAATGGACAACAGCAAGTTTGTCAGAGTCCATCACTCAGTTTCACACGCTTTATACAAGGTTACATCTTTCAAAAAGTTAATACAGGGCAATGGAAAATATTGTCACACAGTGTGATTGTGCTGTCCCATATAGTTCCACAGAAGGATGCAAGCATTTTGCCAAAGCAGGAATATTGTAGAAATAATTATTTACTACTTTTTGATAATAGTTATTATTTCTGTGGTTGATAGGGGATTTCTTTCCTTACAAGTTTATTTCACGCCAGTATGTTGATATGGATTCAGCTCAATGAAGAAAATATAATATTCACACAGATTCCAGGGTAGGGAAAATCTTCAAACTATCTGTATAGATGATATGTGATCCTGAACACTGGTTCAGACTGAAAAGAGTTTACAAAAAATAGCAACAGTAATCATGTAGGAGTTATGTTGTTACATGAAGCTTTGACCTGTCTACTTTCTGATTATACATACTATTCTATATTTGGAGCTAACTGCTATTGACTCTTATTCATAGAATTATAGAATACAAGGTTGGAAGGGCCCTCAGCGATGATCTGTTGTAACTTTTCTCGGCAAAAGCACGGTCTAGACTAGATGGCCCAGCACCCTGTCCAGCTGAATCTTTGAAGTGTCCAGTGTTGGAGAATTCACCACTTTCCTGGGGAGATTATTCCAAGTAAAATCCAAAAGATAAAACTTGAACTTGTGTAACTTTAGAAAAATGGGATATCCCTTCCCTTCTGTCAAAGCTTTCAAAGCTTCCTATATGTTTCATTTTAGAGAAGTGAGCCATTCATTTTAAGAAGATTGTTAAATATAGGTCTATGATGAAGATAAATATTGTCATTTACACTGGATATTTGTCATAGTTACTGAAACATATTTGAAAGTTATTTTTTATTCTGAAAATATTTGTATTTATTGAGATTGTATTTATTCATCCTGGAAAAAACTATAAAATTACTTAGTTTTATCCTTCATCCTGTGTTAATCCAATCCAGTACAACTTTTACCAAAAAAATTGCTTTGAATAAAAAATACTGAAAATAATATTTCTTAAAACAATTAAATTAAGGTTTATCAGATTGCTTTTACTGATAATTATTAATAGAGAAATCATTATTATTTTAGAAGATTAATAACTAATACAGAAATAAGGTAGCTACATAAATTCAGTCATTTTCCTTAGAAGTATTTTTGTTACGCAAATTACAACACATCTAAAACTTAGCCTTCTGAATACAGTACATTGCTTTGACAGAATCATCTATAATGGCTCAAAAGAAAGAGGACATTGTGAAGCCTAGCCTTTCTGTGACCTCCAACAGATAAGGGGAGCATTTCTTGCACTTCCAGTGTAACTGAATCTGCTCTATTTGATGGAGGACTGGACTGAGCCTGCAATGCTTACTGACTGAATAATGAAACACTCATTAAAAAACATAAATCTACCATATAGTTATTCAAATTAATTCAGACAGAAACTCATTTTTTTCTGGACAAGCATCAAGAGGAACACTGTTGGTTGGTACAAAAGTGTGACCTCAAACAGCTTACATTTCTGTGCTAAACTGGTACACTTGATGAGGCATTAACTTAAAAATTCTAATATGTCTGAGAGCAAAATACTGCTACACAGAAGCACAGCATTTGCTTTAGCCCATCTCACCTCTCTCACCAGTGAAGACATTCTGAAATTTGGAAAAGATACCTACATGTTACTTTCTGGAATTACAACATCCAATATATAACAATCAGTTTGATATACTGAAACGTTTAAAAATACACTCTTTCCCTCTGTGTTACATATGCTGGCTCTGTGCTGGCAAAGCTCTTGGACACATGCATAGTTTTAAGCATATGAGAAGTCCTGTTGACTTCAAAGTAAGTATCAGTATGCATAAACTTCAGGACTGTGATGAAGCTGGCTTCAGTCCTGTCTGAGGACTGAGAACACAAGTCTACAGTAAATAATACAGTAAAGATCCAAGAACATGAGAGCCCCTGTAGGATATATAAATCCCACTGCAAAGTTTGTCCAGAAGTACGTGTAATATACTGCACTGGTACATCAACAGTTGTAAGATAGGGGTAGAGTACAATTAGCTGCAGGAGGGCATAAGGTTGTTAGAACGATAATTATGCTACAATTAAGTTTCCAAGAATGTACAAGACTTCTAAATTAGAAGGCACGAATAAACATTTGTTATTAATCAAAATTCCCACGCCTAGATGTAACTATACTCTAGGTAATCTAGGTAGCTAGACTCTGCAGAGAGAATTCAGCAATGTTGACCTAACAGTACCTATAACTAAAGGGTGAGTACTCTGAAATAAGCTTAAGAGAGATAAGTATCTGTGTAACATTTAAAATGATTGTGAACAAATTTGTAAAAAAAAAGTGAATAAATAGCTGGTTTTAATAACTAAAAGCAACTGTTATATCCTCTCTGCAAACAGCTGAGCAACACAAGCACGTACTCTGCATTTAACAACTGCTGGTGAAGTTGCTTGTGCACACTCTCCCTTTTGGCATTTGTAGGCACCACTGGAAGCTGTGAGCTGAATAATAAGCTCTTAAAAATACCTCTCATTATTTGATGCATCTACTTTAATTCTTCACTTTGGCACAAGCTCAATTTGCAGGTGCCTTTGGAGAAATCAGGAAATAATTGTGTTTGTTATTTCAGTGGATCATGTGAGAACGTAATTTTATTCAATTGTAATAGATAATAAAATAGTTTGGCACCATATTCACTTCTAATTTTGAAGTTTATTGGATCTTCGACATCTTAGTTTTTATTTGAGAATCATAGAAGTGTTAGTTACAGGTAAGTAGGAGGTCTACATAAGACATCCAAAGGAGATACAGGCAAACTTTCCTTCAGGGTTGTCTTTTTTTTTTTGTCCGGTTGATGGTTTTTTTTAAAAAAAGTTTTATTTGGGTTTTTAGAACATAATCCTGTGTTTTCAATTTTTTGTCTACTAAGTTTCAATGACATCTTTATCTACACACAACAGTGCATTCATTTTTACTGGAATTAGCAAACCCAAACAAACGAAACAGACTATCAAACAACTAAAAGGTTAATAAAAGGAGTTAAAAATTAAAATAAAAAGTAAGATAGAATATACTACAGCTATTTCAGAGAAAACCAGATATAAGGTGGATATGATGAAGAGCTTTGTAATTTGAAATATGAATATTTAATTATTGTAATACTTCCAAAAATAGTACATGCACAGAAAAGATTTTCCCTAGGACTGAATAGCAGATGCCTAGGAAATAAGATAGAAGCTGGAAAGAAAAGTTCATTTAAACATTTTGTTCATTATTACCCAGTACTGAAAACTGAAAACATATATAACTTTGCCAAACAAAAATCAGTGTCCTTGTCCCAAAGAACTTATGCCGTGAAAACATACCAAGGGAAATACTGGCTGCCAGGACTTCTAAATAGAACACATAGAAACCATACTTTTAAAGAAGAAAATCTTTCATTCTTCTTTTTCATTATTTCCACAGAAGAACAGTTGAAGACCACAAGATCTTACGATTAGGCCACTTAGAAAAAAGTACAACTCTATCCAAAGGTCAGGAGATTGATTTAGAGGGTAACAAGCAAGGAGCTGATGAGAAGACCACTTCCCAGTCTCACTAAGATCCTGGAAATTAAATGGAGCAGATCTAGACTTAAACAAAAAAATCTAGAAACAGGACAGAAATTACTTTCATGTTCCAATTACCATTTGTGAGGTTTCAGCTTGTAGTACACATGGTCAGTGCATGCAGCATTAATGAGGGTTAAGCAGTTGTAGGACTTTATGCATGAAGTTGTCATAGGATTTTGATTATCATGAACCTATACTATCAATAACTTTAGAAAATACATTCAGTCCATACTAGTTGAAGCTTCAAAACACAGTATTTCTCGCAATACTTTTCTGTCCTCAACTTGGTGAGATTTTTTGGATGTTTTCACGGAAAAATATTAGGGAAGAAGGATGAGGAGGGGGAAAACATAAATTAAAACTGCATCATTCCATATTATTTACATTATAACTGCTTAAAGTATAAGGTCTGAGCACATTATAAAGTTGTGAGATTTTATCTACGAATGTAAAAGCTGAACAAAGATTGCTTTGATTCATACATGCTCTATAATTATTAATTATATTAAGATAATATCAAAACAGCTGATCAGTCATGATTTAAACCTTCAAACCTCAACACCACAACATCAATCTCACTAGTGCCATTTGATACCATGAGATATTCTATAATGATATGACATCAACATATAATATGATTTTACTATTTCACCTGAAGGAAGACAAGTTGAATTTTGCATTTAAAGGGAGTCATATGTGAATTGTAGAGAATTATATCTGGAACGTTACAGCTTGTGTATGCAATTAGTACTGAGAAATCAAATTCCAGGCCTCTTTGGCTAAGTACAAATGAATAGTTCTTGTGAAAAGGAACAGGTCAAGCTTTTATTCTTTTGGTTTATTTAAGCAGTATTATTTTATGTGTACTGGTATTACCTATTGTCATATATACTTCATTTCCTACAGGAAAAAAAAACAAATAGAACTTAGTACCGCATTTGTATTCAGCTATAAAAGCGATCTGAATGTTTTCTTGTCTCAATCAGTGCAATTTACAATTTAAAACACCTACCATCTATTTGAGGAAATTAAATATAATTGGCAGTTTTGCTCAGAAAAATAAGTCATGGAGCTTAAGTGTGTTGAAGGTCACTGACAAGGTGAGTTAGCGAGGGTGTCTGAAAGCAGAACTGGGACAACATTGGTCCAAATTATACCTGCCTGTATGCTGTCGTTACTCTGTCAGTCACATCAGTACTGAAATATATTTACAGGAACAAAATGAAAATACTGGCACCATAGTCAACTTCCCTACTACTAACAGCAACAACAAGAAGGTATCAGATATAAAAACACAGAAAAAACGATTGCTATGAGCAAACTTCTCATGTTATTACTTCAGGTTTCTCCTGACATCAATGAAACCTCTCGTCCAAGCTTAAAGCCCTCTGACAAAGACTATGTGGTGTTACAGAATGAATTTACGCTGTACCCTTGGACTCTCCCCTCCACTGTAAAGCACACCCAATTCCTGCCAACTGCTTTTCACCTGAGGCAAAATCTGAAAGGAAAAAAAGCATTCCGTGTCTGGACCTTTTAGCAACACAGGAAAATGCTGAGAACGTCCATCACATTCTGTTTTGCTTTTCAGATACCACAGTAATTATATACTTCTTGCCAGCAAACCCTGACAAAATTGACGATAGAAAACAGAGGAAAGAAAAGAAAGAAAATCAAATGAGGCAAATCATGCCTGACTAACCCAGCCTTCTACAGTGGAGTAACTGCATCACTGGATAAGGGAAAAGCTATGGATGTCATCTATCTAGAGTTCTGTAAGGTCTTTGATATGGTTCCCCACAACATTCTTGCTGCTAAATTGGAGAGATGCATTTGATGGATGCACTATCAGATAGATGGATAAGGAATTGGCTGCTTGTCTTCTATCCAAAGGGTTACAGACAAGGACTCAATGTCCAAGTGGGAACCAGTAACTAATGGTGTCCCTCAAGGGTCCAATACTATTTATTATCTTCAACAATGTCATAGTGGGATTGATGCACCCTTAGCTAGTTTGCAGATGACACCAAGATGAGTGGTGCACTTGATATGCTTGAGGGAAGGGATGCCATCAAGAGGGACCTTGACAGGCTTGAGGAGTAGGCTAATATGAAGTTCAAGAAGGCCAAATGTTGAAGCGCTGGAGCCCTTCTTCTATGTAGAGAAGCTGAGACAGTTGGGGTTGTTCAGCCTGGAGAGGAGAAGGCTCTGGGGAAACCTTATAGCACCTTCCAGTACCTGAAGGGGCCTACAAGAAAGCTGGAGAGGGACTTTTTAAAAGGGCACATAGTGATAGGACGAAGGGTAATGGTTTTAAACTGAAAAAGGGCAGATTTAGATTAGATATCAGAAAGAAATTCTTAACCGTGAGGGTGGTGAGACTCCGGCACAGGTTGCCCCGAGAAGCTGTGGCTGCCCCCTACCTGGAAATCTTCAAGGCCAGGCTGGATGGGGCTTTGAGCAACCTGCTCTATTGGAGGATGTCCCTGCCCACAGCAGGGGCTTTATAACTAGATGATCTTTAAGGTCCCTCCCACTCAAACCATTCTATGATTCTACGATTCTAAGTGCAAAGTCCTGCAGCTGGGCCAGGGCAATCTCCAGTATCAATACAGACCGGGTATGAATGGATTGAGAGCAGCCCTGAGGAGAAGGGCTTGAGGATACTGGTGGATAAAAAAAATTGGACATGAGACGGCAACGTGCGCTTGCAGACCAGAAAGCCAGTCATACTCTTGGCTGCATCAAAAGAAGTGTGTCCAGAATTACTGAAGGGTGTGCTTTTATTTTGCATATTTTCCAAAATCTATGACACACTAGTTTTCACATACATTTAATAATTCCTTAACAAAACTATGACAGGACATTCTGCAGAATCTGCATCTGGAGTTCAGTGCTATATTTTAGCATTCAAATAAACCTTTGATGTCATCCACTTTTTAACTCTGATGATAGAATTTTCGTAGTGATAAAAATGCATTACCCTTCTCTGTCCCATATTGACTTTACCACGTTTCATTTTAGTATTCCATTTCACAGGTTTCTACATAGCTTCCCTCTTCCCTCTATTATGCATTTCCGTTGTAAAAAGCAGCAATTCCAGTAACAACCCTTAATTTGTGATTCAGACTCTTGCCTTTGAAAATAGGTTCCAAACCCATTAATATCAGCAGTATAGTACAAAACAGACCATTAAAATAATTTATAATGTTCCCTCTCTCAAGAGTGGCTCACAGATTTCCATACCAAGAAAATGACATAATTTGACAAGTTATTTTCTTCCAACTCTTTCTTCATTCCCTTAGATGTTATTGCATCCTCCAGCACCATCCTTTTCTTCACACTGGTCACCATTCTAAAATGGTGATCTTAATTCTTCCTTACAAGACTTTGATGCTTCTTTTCCCTCATTCTTTTATTTTATGATGTTCTATTTTTTTCAGTTAACTTTACCCTACGATCATGCTTAACTACCCATAACACATACTCTGCTACCCTAGACTATCAAAATTAAGTCAACCCCATACTGTCATCAGTTATTATCTATTCAGCATTCAGTAATAACTGAATGCTATTTCAGTTTCTCTGATTTCAGATTTATTAATCTTACTTTGTTCTACATTTACCCTCTTTTTTTTTTCTCTAGGTATCTAGTCATAGAAGACATGAGATAATATGTATTTCTCCCACAGCACCCAAGAATTAAAGATACATAAAAGAGAGTTACAGCAAGCCATATTTTGATAAACTGGAGTGTCAGAAGACTAAACAATAGCACCTACATCCGTAGATGCATTAAGGATAAACTAATATTTTATTCTCAAAAAGGGTTTGAGGATAAAATTGTTGACCTGCCAGTGAAAGACTTCAGTGTCTAATTACAATAAGCTACTATAATAGAAGATTAGTAGGAACAGATAATGTGCATATTAAAATCAAGAAAAAAAATGCTACTATAGCCTAAGGAAAAGAGCAATTAAAAGTATAATAAAGCATTTAAGTACATTGATAGAAAATAACCCACAGCTGTATTTAAAGAAAAAGCATCGCTCTTTGATCTGTTAGAAATCTTTATGCCTCTCCACACAATACTTGATAAAAGAAACTCGCCAATAAAATTTATTTGTGTTTTCAAAAAGTCTCTGATAAACGTTTTTTTTTATGTGGGAAGATGTTGAGAACACAATTATTCACAGAGAAAGAGGTGAAGTAATGTCATGCATTAAAACAAGCTACAGAGTATGTTAAGTAGTAACCAGGGGTCAATTTTCAACATAGCAAAAGATTAAGAGTGTAGTGAAATACTCTCTATATTAACCTGATGTTGTTTAACATTCTGTTCATGATCTGGAAAGAGAGACAAATAATGATATAATACAATTTTCCAGTAACAGAAACTACATGAGCCAAGACCAGAGACAATATCTTCAAAGAAAGTTTATAAAGCTAGATAAATGATGGATGACACTTAAGGTGTTACTTTTTGAACTGAAGTCAAACTCACATCTAAATTCCTATGAAATATGACCTATTCTCTCTTCAGTCAATGGAGAGAAAGAATGTCTGCCCCAGGTTAAGATGAATAGTAAGCAAGGTGTGCTTTTTTTTCCTTTTTTTTTCTCTCTGAATAAAAAGTAAGCTTAACACTGAGATGGAGGTACCTATACAGTAGTATGTTTGAAACTAACAGTCATGAACAGTGGATTGAGAGCAGCCCTGAGGAGAAGGACTCGGGGGTGTTGGTTGATGAGAAGCTCAACATGAGCTGACAATGTGCGCTGGCAGTCCAGAAAGCCAACTGTACCCTGGGTCATATCTTGTGAGACCCCCACCTGGAGTACTGTGTTCAGTTCTGGGGCACCCAACATGAGAAAGACATGGCCCTGTTGGAGCGTGTCCAGAGGAGGGCCAGAAAAATGATCAAAGGGCTGGAGCACCTCTCCTATGAAGGCAGGCTGAGGCAGTTGGGGTTGTTCAGCGTGGAGAAGAGAAGGCTCTGGGAAAACCTTATAGCACCTTCCAGTACCTGAAGGGGCCTACAAGAAAGCTGGAGAGGGACTTTTTAAAAGGGCATGTAGTGAGAGGACAAGGGGTAATGGTTTTAAACTGAAAAAGGGTAGATTTAGATTAGACATTAGGAAGAAATTCTTGACCGTGAGGGAGGTGAGATTCTGGAACAGGTTGCCCAGATAAGTTGTGGATGCCACTTCTGTGGACATGTTCAGGGCCAGGTTGGATGGGGCTCTGGGCAATCAGGTCTAGTGGAAGATGCCCCTGCCCACGGCGGGGTGTTTGGAACTAGATAATCTTTGAGGTCCTTTCCAACTAAAACCATTCTATTATTCTATCTATGATTCTATGATTCTTTGATTCCAAATTATCCGTAACTTTCAAAGACAAAGGCTTGGGCATTACTCTAGTCATAGTAATGAGAACCTGACAAAAATAGTCAAAGTATAGCATGAAGTAATTCTGAAAATACAGTAATTTTGTACATTAATGTATGAAAAACAGATATGGCAGGTCTTAAAAGGAATGATATATTCACATCCAGTTTCATTTTCACACAGAACATAACAAAAATAGAAAGTCTTCCATCAGTACTCTGTATTGCTGATTTTGTATGAAAATGGTTTTATACGAAAAGAGATGCAATTAGAACCCTCAATTACATCTAGAGATCAGCAAAATAAAAGGGATACTATCATTGCATTGTTCACTTACAGCATGCATGAAGTGAGACTTTTCTGGGAATACAAGGAGTGTTGAATTCCTCTAAATAATTGAATATATTTAAAAGTTATTAATCTTCAACAGCTCAACAACAATGGCAGATACTTAAAAAGAGCAATGAAGTCGTAACGCGCAGAAATACTAAACATTTATTAGCATTTTGTATTAATGCATGCTACACCATATAATTTACACGAACAATTCAGCAAAAGATAGAGAGTTATGTGTAATTTTCTTGAGATAAGCAGAACTGCTTTATGCTCAAAATTAAGCTTATGAGGCAGAGATCATGAACTGTGTATTTCACAACACAGAAAAGCCACCAAACTATCTGGGAAGAAAATTCCAGTGAAGTTTAAGTGAGACAGAAGTCTCTTGCACCATTAGAATTCCTCACCCTGATGCATCAGAAAGTTGTCAGTTTGAGAGAAAGGAACGGGACAACAAATTCTGGTGTGGTCTTGTATAACACTTTCAAATTCATCCTTTAATGGTATCGTGGAATAAATTGACTTTCATAACAACATGGTTATTCAAGAGGTTACAGCAGTGAAATAAAAAGCAGGTGCTGAAGTGATATTAAGATTGAAGACAGGATTTATTACTGTCCCTAGTCCTCAACTGGACATAGAATCATATAATCATAGAATAAAGTTTCCTGAAAGATTATTTTGTAGTTTTGGTTTTATACCACCTTGAAAAATTACTGTAATATCTGATTGTACTCTACTCAAACTTTAGCATCATCAAAGAAATACTATTTTGTTAGGGGATAAAATGTGGACCTCTGTTCATCTTTAGAAAATTAGGTGTTTTACAGTTGTCTTAAAATAGATTTTCTCAAAATATAAAAGCCAAGCACACAATTACTTGTACACAAGTACATGAAAGAAGTGCATCTTAGTTTCTAAGGTTAATTCAAATTTGCAATGTATGGGCCTGCTAACTTACTTTGAGAATGGACACAGTACTAAAAGGAACATACAAAGATCTGACCTGAAAGAAGCAATGGCAATAGGAAGCACGAGGCAAAACACCCTAACATCCACACAGAAGACTGATTCTGAACTGATTCAGAACTGTAATGGTGTTGTAAAAAAATGCATCAAGTTGTAACAGAAAAAAAAAAAAAATAAAAGTTGTGAGCCTGGCACTCCTTTCCACATCCAATTGGCAATGCAAATCAAAAGTATTTCAGCTCTGTGGGTTCAGCTACACAATCAAAAAAATTAAAATAAATGATTTGTATCCTTCAGATCTGTGAAAAAATTTTAAATGTTGCATGATTATTTTTTTAAAATTTTCATAAGAAATCTACAACCGACAGAGAACAACTGTACCTATATGTACACACAAAAAAAATAATATTAACATCTGTCTTTTAAGGATTGAGACTGTATTGCCCATATTTAGAAGGGAGATTATTAACATAAGAATAAGACATGAGCATTCACAGACTGGCAATGGGGATAGGTTATTAATTATTATATTAAGAATGACAGCACGCTCCTGGAAAGGGGCAGAGGGACACAAGGGAATGCTGATGTTTCTTTAAATCTCCAATGTATCACGACGCTTACATCATGCTGCGTTGGGTTACATCATGTTACGACTAGTGATGTAACCCGTCGCAATGCAATGCACACATCGCATTCAGTCAGCACTTTTCCAGCTAGTCCACATGATCACCGTGGCCAAGAGAGGTTTGGTTGCGTTAACTGAAATTATTGTATTTCTATGGTATTTCTGCTTGTTCATAAATAGAAATGTCCTTGTTTTATGAAAAAAAAAAAAAAAAGGGAAGGCAAATAGTACTAAAATATACTCTAAAAATATAAAATAAATGTGTAGAACATGCAGATAGGCTTGGAAAGCCACTCGCATGAATGTATTCTATGGTAAACTTAGGAGCAAATAAATCAGGGGAGAAATATCAGATGCTTCACTCTCACTATAAGCACGTTTCCTCTTCAAGGATAAAATACATCTTTCTATTCAGTCAGAATTCCTTTTTTTTAATAGAATGTGTTAAGTAGAGCTTTAAGGTGAGGTTTTAGGGTAAGCTTTTCCTATATGTCATGGGTGTAATGCTCTTCTACCACCAAATCAGGCTTCGGCTCTAAGTGATTATTTCCGTGCAGCAGCAGGCTGCTGAAGGTATTAAAACAGCCCCATTGCCAATGCCTCCAATGCACATGCTGGAGTCTGTAGCAGCTAAACTCTGGTTGTTGATGGAGCTGGTGACCAGCAGGGTATTCAGATAGCTAGGGCAGTACAGCAACTATGATTAGAGTCAAATATTACACACGAACAGTAATCGTTTGCCTAATTGATGAGTCTAAATCCAAGCAAGCCTGATCTTTGTCTCATCTTTCCCTTTCTTTACTTTTCTTAGTCTAGCCATGATGTCAATCCCTAGAACTTGGACAGAAGTATTTGGATTTAGCCATGGGCAATTTTTCCAGATTTTTCTTCTATTTGAAAATATGAGAAATACTAGAATGCACTTTTGTAGCTTTTCATTGTCATAGATCACAGTAAGTTTGCTATTTCCCAATGTGTTTCTCCATTCTATCCCTTGGGAAGCAACCTGTTTTTCTAAACATTTGCAGTGGCTTGACCCTGGCTGGACATCATGTGCCCACCAAAGCTGCTCTATCACTCTCCTTGTCAGCTGGACAGGGGAGAGAAAATATAACTAAATGCTTGTGGGTTATGATAACGACAGGGAGATCACTCACCAGTTATCATCACAGGCAAAAGAGATTTGAACTGGGGAAATTAGTTTAATTTATTGCCAATCAAATCAGAGTAGGATAATGAGAAATAAAACCAAATCTTAAAACACCTTCCCTCCACTCCTCCCTTCTTCGCAAGCTTAACTTTCCTTCTATTTTTCTTTACCTCCTCCGCCTGAGCGGCACAGGGGGACGGGGAATGGGAGTCATGGTCAGTTCATCACATGCTGTCTCTCCTGCTCTTTCCTCCTCACAGGGAGGACTGCTTACACTCTGCCCCAGCTCCAGCATGGGGTCCCTCTCATGGGAGGCAGTTCTCCACAAACTTCTCCAACATGAGTCTTTCCCACGGGCTGCAGTTCTTCACAAATTGCTCCAGTGTGGGTCCCTTCCATGGGGTGCAGTCCTTCAGGAAGAGACTGCTCCAGTGCAGGTCCTCCATGAGGTAACAAGTCCTGCCAGCAAACCTGCTCCAATGTGGGCTACTCTCTCCATGGGTCTACAGGTCCTGCCAGGAGCCTGCTCCAGCATGGGCTTCCCACGGGGTCACAGCCTCCTTTGGGCATCCACCTACTCTGGTGTGGGGTCCTCCATGGGCTGCAGGTGGATATCTGCTCCTCTGTGGACCTCCATGGGCTGCAGGTGGATATCTTCTCCACTGTTAAACTCCATGGGCTGCAGGAGGACAGCCTGCTTCACCATGGTCTTCACCATGGGCTGCAGGGGAATCTCTGCTCCAGCACCTGAAGCACCTTCTCCTCCTCCTTCTTCACTGACCTTGGTGTCTACAGAGTTGTCACATACTCTCACTCCTTTCTCCAGTTGCTATTCCTGTTGTGCAGTAACTTTTTCCCCTTCTTAAATACGCTATCACAGAGGTGCTAACCCTGAAACTGATGAGCTCAGCCTTGGCCAGTGGCAGGTTTGTCTGGGAGCTGGCTGGCATTGGTTCTATTGGACATAGGGGAAGCTTCTAGCAGCTTCTCACAGAAGCCACCCCTGTAGGCCCCAATAACAAAACATTGCCATGCAAACCCAATATAATGTTTAAACATAGCAGAGATGAACAGCATATTCACAAAACCATTAACTTTTTTATTAATCCCAATCTCCCACAGCATTCTGCTGGAGAAGCTGGCGGCTCATGGTCTAGACAGGTGGACTCTTCGCTGGGTTAAAAAGTGGCTGGATGGCCGAGCCCAGAGAGTTGTGGTGAATGGAGTTAAATCCAGATGGAGACCGGTCACAAGCAGTGTCCCTTGGGGCTCAGTCTTGGGGCCAGTCTTGTTTAATGTCTTTATCGATGACCTGGATGAGGGGATCGAATGCACCCTCAGAAAGTTTGCAGATGACATGAAGTTGAGTGGGAGTGTCGATCTGCCTGAGGGTAGGGAGGCTCTGGAGAGGGATTTGGACAGGCTGGAGCGATGGGCTGAGGCCAATTGTATGAGGTTTAACAAGGGCAAGTGCCGGGTCATGCACTTGGGCCACAACAACCCCATGCAGTGCTACAGGCTTGGGGAAGAGTGGCTGGAAAGCTGCCTGGCACAAAAGGACCTGGGGGTGTTGGTTGACAGCGACTGAACACGAGCCAGCAGTGTGCCCAGGTGGCCAAGAAGGCCAATGTCATCCTGGCCTGTATCAGAAACGGTGTGACCAGCAGGAGTAGGGAGGGGATCGTGCCCCTGTACTTGGCACTCGTGAGACCGCACCTTGAGTACTGTGTCCAGTTCTGGGCACCACAGTATAAGAAGGACATTGAGGTGCTGGAGCAAGTCCAGAGAAGGGCAACGAGGCTGGTGAGAGGTCTGGAAAACAGGGCTTATGGAGACCGGCTGAGGGAACTGGGGTTGTTTAGCCTGGAGAAGAGGAGACTGAGAGGAGACCTCATTGCCCTCTACAACTACCTAAAAGGAGGTTGTAGTGAGGCTGGTGTTGGTCTCTTCTCCCAAATTACTAATGATAGGGTGAGAGGAAATGGCCTCAAGTTGCATCAGGGGAAGTTTAGGTTGGATATTAGGAAGAACTTTACTGAGAGGGTGGTTAGGCACTGGAACAGGCTGCCCAGGGAGGTGGTGGAGTCGCTGTCCCTGGGGGTGTTCATAAAACGGGTTGATGAGGCACTTGAGGCCATGGTCTAATGGTCAGGGAGATGATGGGATAAAGGTTGGACGTGATGATCTTGAAGGTCCCTTCCAACCATGATTATTCTATGATTCTATGATTCTATGGTTCCTTAATAGTCAAATTCAGATGGAGAAATGGTCATTAGCATAGGATGAAAAAGACTGCCAAGGACAGTCTAACATGACATGCCATTATGGTCTTGACTTTTCTGCTGCCAATTTGAGCATAAACTTTATTTAATCTACTGAACACACTGCATCTTCACTTTTTTTTGTTTATGTTCAGTTCATGTTTCTCCTAGTCTGCCTGTCTTTGCATAAGGTATATACGGATGGTGTATAGAGTCTTGCTAATTTTCTACTCTGCACTCCACCTTGCACACTTTGCTCATAGCCTGCACAAACACATGCACACACAAAACCAGAAAATACCAGTTTCTCTTGAAGAGCTGATTGCAAATGGAATATTTTTTAAAGTTGGTCTTCAATTTACATGTGAATATGTATCCTTTTCCATTGGCAGTTATAGTCGTGACAGTTTACCATTTCTTGACTACACCCCACCCTTTCTTCACCTTCTGTCATCTGCTTATTGCTGTTTTCTTGCTAGAAGCTAATTCAGCTGCACATGTGATTTCTTCATAGCTCATCTCAGACAAAAATGTGTCAAGTTAGCAAAGAACGACTCTTTAAACTGATTAAGCTAAAACACTCTGACTGAAATGGGTTAGGAGACAATCATCTGATTAGCTTCACTAGTAGAGGCAGCAATTGCTGTCTTGGAGGGTGATAAGCAGTGACTGTTTGCTGGTACAGCTGCAGTAGGAAAAGGATATATCTGCTTCACTGAAATATTTAAGCATGTGAGAAGTCATTAGCAGAGAAGAAAGGATTAAGAATTTGCTGGAGAAAGACAAACACTAATCCAATCTCTAAGAATGGAGTCTGAAAGCAGAGTGGTATTATGTCATCAGGAAGCAGGAGCTACAAGTGATAAAAGATGTCAATGAATGACAAGCCTCAAAACACTCAGGATAGCTGATTCTCTAAAATATGTGACTCCAAGTTGCAAAATAAATATTTCTTCTTCATATTCTTGCTAGTCCTTCTTTAATGACAAGATGTGATATACATAAATCAAATCAAATAGCCATATCTTAAAAAATACTAATGAAATGTCTGGAATCAGATCACAACACAGTCAAAGTGACTAACTACGATTCACAAAAGAAAGACAAACATGTTTCTGGAACGGGGTCTTGATTCAGTTACTTTGGAAAAGTCTCTCTATATATCAGGCATATAACCCCTCAGAAATCAGGTCAATTTGGAGTCAGTTTTAATGAAAGTAGAATAAGAGTAAATGGTTACATATTAAATGATCCATTCTAAAGGATTTTTTTTTTTTAAAAAAAGAAAGAAGTAATGTAAATGCAGTGATGAAGGCAAAGTAATTATATTAATATGGGTAGCTTTACATGGAGAATATAATCTTTAGATGCTGTGTTTGAACAGCAATCAGTTTTAACTCTGCTGTGTTAAAATAGCTGAACCCTTGAAGCAAGAAGGGAAGAAAAAGGGGACTGAGCTTGAAGGTTGTCCCTAAGGCACTGTACCTTCCAGGGCTCCTTCTGAGACAATGCTAATTATCCATCAGCTTTCATTCAAGGCTTTGCCAAAAGGCACAATCCAGCCATAAATAATTATTTATATCATTGACTCCAGTAAAGACTCATTCTTTTCTAAAGCAAAAATGTTAAACTCTGAATCAGGTCAGAATCTCATAAGCATTAAGCTAAAGAGTCTTCCATTGTAGATTATGTAAAGCCTTTGAAGGAAAGACTTGGGTTTATGGATGAACTTGTTTAAGTCTTACACTAAAACATCTACATTTCCTTATAATTAGTAGGACAAGTAATTCTGGAATCACCTCAGTGAAAAGAACTATGTCCTTTCTGTACCCAAGCAGCAAGGATTCATAATATGACAAGCTAAGTTATAATAATGAGGCTTCTGCTAATGAGAAATAGGTAGGGTCCAGCAGAATGAAAACTTCAGCCGTTTGTCCCCCACAAAAGAAGTCATTGGCAAAATGATCTCTTGGCTTATGAGGTTTGTAGCAACATATTTCAGATTTGCAATGGAAAAAACAGGTGGAATATACAGTCTGAAAGTAGTGTCTATGATGCAGAAGTTGCAAAAATGTACTCTGGCATATGAAAATCAGTTCTGAGTAGAGAAGTGTAATTTTTTTGTTTGTTTCTAGTTGCATTCACGTATTTATGAATTAACCACAATGTCAAATACAATGTCAAATTTCTTTGAAATTTAAAATGAAGTACATAACTAGTTGAGACACAGTAGCGCTGTGTGAAATCCAATAATGCCTTTAAATTTTCATGGAGTTTTGACCCCATCACAATTATTTTTTTTTTGCATAACTTGATTTACTACCTTAAATGTTGTAGATATACTCTTTTCACCGCATGCACTCTGAACAGAACACTGAAAATGATTTATCTTAGGTCATTACATTGACAGTATTTTCATTTCTGCAATACTGAAGTCCTAATCCCCGTTTTAAACATGACAGTCTCACTGTTCATTGCACTCATAGAAATGCATTGTCATATAAAAGGCAAAAACAACTACTGACTTTAGGATAGGCACAGATTATATTAACTAACATTATGAAACAATATGTCCATTTCCACATAAAAATATCATTATTTTGTGTAGATGGAGTCAGATGAGGACTATTTTATGGTATTCATTTGCTGTAATAAGACAGCACTGGGGAAAAAGTAGGCCTTCAGCAGCTTAAGAAGAATGAACTAGAAAAGGACAAAGTTAGTATATTAAAATTCTGCTTCCTCAGCCCTCGTTAAATTTAGCATCTTCTCTTTTTTGAAATGGATTCTATTGTATCCGCACATGAGTGTGTGCTTGTGGATCCTAAAAGTTCTAAAAGGCTAGCAGAGGGGCAAATAGGTGTCCTGATTTCACGGGGATAGAATCACAAGCCAGCCATGGCAGGCAGGTCACTGGCCGTCTTGAGTCAGCTGGGAGCTTAAGTCAGGGCACCTGATCCAAGATGGCTAACAGGTGCATGCCGTACCATAAACATCACGTGCATTATAAAGGAAGAAGTTTTGCTGAAGATGGGGGATTTCTTCCTCCTCATCCTCATCTCTAGGACTGGGCTTAGTATAACTCTGCATAATTTATGTTGGCATTAGTTTTGCTATCTCATTAAATCAATTTTCACTTCAACCCATGGATCTTCTCTCCTTTTCCCCATTCCCCTTCTTGGTTGGGCATGGGACACTGAGTGATAGAGCAACTGCTATAGTTTAGTCCTGAATATGGGCTGAATGTAGACAATAGGTTATATAAGATGTGTTAGTGGGACTGCCATATTTATTCTAACAAAACTGTTACAATGATAAACCTTAAATATGTATTCAAGTACTGCTTGTTCCAATGCACTGCAAATGGAAACCTGGAAATGATACAAAAGAAGGTATATGTTTAATAGAGAACTATAATCTCAAGTTCACCAGCAATTTAAAAGAGCAATTAAAATCTTAAATTTCTACAAGAAGAAACTGCTGCTAACTCATTACGTCTGGTAGTCCCTCCAAATAAATGGGATACCTATAGATAAATAGAAATTATTTTCTAGGTACTGAATTACAAAGAAGCTGTTCTAACAGCAGAACATGTTCTCAAAAATTCATGACAAGCTATACCATATTGCTCATAGATTACCCTTAACAGTTCCAGCATTAAAGTCCCTTTCCAAAGTTGCCATACTGGCAAGAGAAGAAGAAGAGAATGGAAGAGAATGTGTAGAAAACAGACAGCGAGTCCTACCACAGGAGCTTAATTAACAGTTTAGATAATAAAAAGATGGATGTTTATGTGTTTATGTGAAACCTCTGATGACCTTTATTACTCCCTGGTATGGTGCACAAAGAAAGAAATGCTTGTTCTTGACTACCCTCCTTCATTGCCTAATTGCCTCAGATGACACTGCAAGACCATAGTTTCGATCCTGTTCCTTTGGAAATACATTCTGGAAACAATGTGATGGCTATGGGCCAAAAGCTGCTGTAAACTTTACTTTTGAAAATCCAGGACAACTTAAAGTTCATATGTGGTACACACAATTGAATATTCTGGCTACATCTAATATCATATAAAGTAAGCATATTGCCTGAGGGAACAGGAATTGATCAGGAAACCAATAAACTATCAGAAACACAGGAGGAACAAAGAAGGAAATGAATCGAGTGAACTTCAGAATAAATGGTTGTAGTGGAATATTTTCATACTTTGTTCAAAGGCATCAGAAAAAGTCAGAGAGCAACAGAAGTCAGAAATTCACTCAAGGGTATATAAACTACTCATTAAAATTAACTAGAAACCTGCAAAATACTAATTTCATTAGAAGAAATGAAGAATATCAATAAAGAAAAGAAATAGACTAATTAAAATGACAAATTGAGCATACATAATGATACTTTCATTATTTTGTCAAAGCATCCTGAACAGCTACACAGCTTCTGATGAAAATCCAGATGTGAGGTTTAAATTTGCTCAGAAAAAGTCAACTGCATATCATTAGATCTTGTAGATCCTGTTACGCATGTGAATTTCAGTTAAGAAAGTTATGTGTGGTTTCTCCAGTTTATAGCTAACGCAACAAATCTGACAACTAGGCAGAGCTCCCAATCCAAGCTCCAGATTTCACATCCTTAACTCTTTCGTAGTTTTTTTCCTGCATACATCATTACCTGATCCTTGTGAAGATGGTTTAATCACTAATTGAACTCAGAGTGAGATTTCTGCTCTCTTTCCATATATTACATGTTAAATTACAAGGAACAGACTGAAATCAATGTAATTACTTACAGAAGTAAATACTTACTGTGCAACACTAGAAAAAGAACAGAAGCAGAGAAGTAAACCCTAGTTATCTACACACACTTAGAGGCTTCCTTTGACTTTCAAAACCTAACTTAGGCCCCTAAAAAAGGAAAAAAAATCTGAGCCTCAGCAGGCACTAGAGAGAGGAAGCCTTTCCAGGAAACAACTTATGCCACCAGTGATGGACAGGATTTACGAGCCCTCGCTAAACAGTTTAGTTCTAAAATGTGTATCTACAAGTCTCTTGTAAACGTGCTTTCTACTGTCCAGCCTCTTACTTAAAGAAAAAACCCTGACCCTACAGATTACATCACCAAATGGTTAAAGCAATTACTAGATAGTCAAAAAACTTTGAAATGTAATACTAAAATGCAGATTAGCTTTCAGAAGAATAACTTACCTGCAAAATAAAGTAAGTTACATGAATAAATGTATAATCCAGGCGACACACAGAAGTTTCAAATATGGGAAAATATAAAACAGCCTTAATGAGCCCCTAAGAGAGAGTCTGCAATGTGTGAAGTAGCAGTGTACAGAGCTCCCTGAGCTAGAGCCAAACAGGTTATTGGCAACTGGAAGCAGAAAAACTATATCCACCCGTCCTACTCAAACTAATTTGCTCTGATATGTGGCAAGAACACTTAGTTTAGGTGCAGCAACTCATTGTTTTCCCCACACAGCGCTGCAAAAAGTAGATATATCGGTTTATTTAGGGTAAGCATAGAAATATTTAAGAGTATTGTATTTTATAGTGACAACATTCTCTCAAGGTTTTGCCTCTAGAAGCTGGAACTCCTCTTTATTATACTCATTCTCTGAAACACCTTGTATTTCTAAGGATTGCTTTATATATACATATATATAATTTCACATGATTATTAAAGTGACCTGTTTAAACAAAATGAAGAAATCTAAATTCTCCAATTAACAAACTGACCCTTTTCTTTATGATGGCATCTGCTTTGAATATTTACCAGGAATTTGGTACTATCAAATGGCAATGTTTGCATAAGGAAAAAAAAAATGAGGAGAAAAAAATCCTTTTTATTACAGCATTACAAATGTATAATTTTTGTTACAATTTAATGAAACAATACAGTGGTACAATAATGGCTTTGTTTGTCAAGTACAACTGGCATAAATGTAGTATTAACTTAAATGAATATCTGCACACAGAATAATCTGTTTCTAATGACTCTCCGACACTGCCAAAGTGAATTACTAGCATTTTCAAGAAATTAAGCGATCATTTGGTTTATTTAATTAAATGAAATGTTATTTTTTCTCATTATTGTGAACAAGAAAAATCCAAATTAAAGAACATCAGTTCCTCTCTTTCCCTTGTAAAAACAAGCTGCATTATTACAAAAATGTAGCCACAGACAAATATAGTTCAGAAGCCTAAACTTCCACTACAACTTAGATTTCCAAATAAAAACTGATACACTTTACACAGGTAGCCTTTTACTTGAAATGTCTTCAAAGGTAAAAAAAAAATAAAAATAAACAGCAACAAAAATATATAGATATAGTCATGCAAACTCAGCTAAAACATTTCAACATGACTGGAAATGCACCGAGATATAAGCTAATGAATTTGAATTCACCTCATCTGTACTGTGCTATTCCTATTCCTCAGAGTAAACATACCCTTTATTTATCTGTATTATTTTCAGACAGCTTCAGACTAGTGAAATCCCAAATGCCATGCCCTTTTGATAATTCACAGCAACAATCATCTTGGCCTCACAATCCCTTGCTGTAGTTACAACCTCACATGCCACTGGCACCGAGCTGTACCTAGGAAATGAACCTGCAAGGTGGTCTGCAGTGAAAGGTTCATGCCTGGGGTGCACGTCCACTGACTCCTGCCCTGAACTACACATCCACACTTGCAATGACCACATCCATTGTCATGAAGCTTTCCACCACAGCTGACTGTATTTAGGACTTCATGTGCAGGCTTCGTGTGGGGTCTCACATATTCTTAATTTCTAATATTGAGAAGTCTGAGGAAATCTTGGATTTTCTGATATATATTTTTGGGTAAAAAAAAAAAGAAAAATTCTACTTCCAGTTAGCGATACAATTAAAAAAGAGGGAAAGGTGATGCATAGGCATGAAGGACATACTTTCAGTGTACCATCTTATAAACTCGCAGTGTCCTGCTTCATCCAACTTTGACTAGCATTCATTTATGCAGAAATACCTGCAACATTTGAGTTGAACATCTGTACAAAGTTACTATCCTGACAAGCTTTGAAGCAAGCTGGTATCTCCATAATGTATTTACTGTCCTGAGACTGAACTAGTTGACTTATTTCAAATAAGTTTATAATGGAAAAATCTTTTGCTTTTGTGAGAATCGTAAGATCTTCTTTAGTTTTTCAGTTATAAATTCTATTTTTTTCTTTTGTTTTCCTTTTCTTTCTTTTTTTTTTTTTTTTTTTAAATATTGGATCTTTACAACAAAAAGATCTCTGAAAATGCAATGTAGCTAAAATGAGCTTTCCAAAGTCTCTGACACATAGCTATATCATTAGGATTATGGCTGTGTTCAGTTTGGTCAAGAACAACAATAATAATGAGAAACAGTAGCTATGTCATAACTTTGTACCAAAATAGATAATGGTAAAGAAACTTTCAGTCCAGGATGGAAGGTCTTCATTTTTGTGATTGCCATATACACAGGTGGTCTAGCATTTTTCTGAGAAAGACTGTAAGATTTATTTTGCAATTACATTTTTCACTTGGTTTCATAGGCCAATGAGCCTTCTGGAATTATGTCTCTCCTTCTCTACAAATAATTACACTGCTAATTAGTTTCAGCTTCAATTTCAATGCCTTGCACTGCTAAAAGTTTTGCGAGAAACATCTGCAGTCTGAATAAGAGAGATACAAATTAATGCTGCCTCCGAGGAAAACAAGGATTGACTCAGGAATTCTACCTTCTCTACTACAACAGTTGGCAGCCCAATCAGCATGACCATGTTAACCAGTCCAGTTCAGCTGGTGTATAAGTCAGGGCTAACCAAAATGATGCCATCTCTTGCTGCCTTGAATTGCCACACAGGGCACAGAAAGATCTGGGAATGTTGTAAATTAAAAACCAGATGTCTTCGTTTTCCAGCAACATCTGAATAACCCTTTCTATGATGCTGTCTAAATCAACAAACATTGAACAATTTGATGCCCTCAAAATGGAAATGTCTAAGGAAAACCACTCTTGAATACCCTATTGTATGGTAGTTGAAGCACTTCACTCTGGAGAGGAACATGTGGGTTCATGTTCCCTTAGCAGAGGAAACAAATGGATTGCCTGTCATACTCTAGATAAATGCCTTAAATGTAGATAGTCAATGAAAGAGAAATCACTTCTCTTCTCTTCTCCTTTTACCTGAATCTACCCCAGAAAAAAAGTGTTAAAAGTCAGAGAATATTTGCTTTTAATACCTATATGAACCTAAATGTTACAACATAGTTCATATTATAAATGTGTGCAATGCAATAAGGTGTTTTTGCCCCTTGATGGCAAAACTATAAATAAAATACAAATTAAAAATTATTTCATTTTAGACAACCACTATTTAACTCCTAAAAAACAGATTTGCTTAGGCTAACCCACCATTAGCAAAATACATCTGGAATCTGCATATGCACCAATAATAACACAATAAAATCACCATTTCCAGGTTTCATTAGATTTAGGATTTATTTTATATACTTTGAAACAATATGGTCTTAGCATAGAATAAAACTTCACTTTGTACAACACTACTTTTTCTTCTACTCTGACATTACTAATTTCAATTAATTCCACATATGCTATTTTGACCCTATTGGTAAAAGAAACACATTGCATGCATTTCCAGGAAAGAAGCTGAGTGGACACAGCAACAACAGCAACAATGATGTATGGTTGCAGGTAGATTTCTCCTCTGACACTTATGCAGCCTCACACACACTTCACACAGCCAAACTGAAAACTTTCTGGCAGGAATAAATTGTCTAGCCAGACTGGTAATGGGAAGGTGATGCTAGCCATGTAGCAAGTGTTTCCCAAATCATTGAAAACAAAGATAAAAAAATGTGCTTTAAAAGTTAAAAATAAATCTAACTCGACTCATTCATAAAGTCTCTACTATTATATTTTATATTATGAAGCCCAATGGCTTGCATTACACTAATGTACACCATAGACAGATATATTCCTGGTATGAACAATAACCTTTCACTTTCATTAGGATTTTTTTACAAGACTGATTTGCCCTCACTGATAAATAAAATAAAATAAAGTAAAATAAAATAACAAAATTTGAATAGTTGAAGTATTTGAAGTAGTCTCACTTCAAAAGGTCACCCCTTGGTTCTTGTTAAGCCTTTTCTGATACACTAGAGAGTCTCTTAGCACTTGCTTTTTTCTCCCCATGAAGGTACTTAAACACTGTAATCAAGTCACTTGTAATCATCCTTTTAGTTAGCTAAACAGATTGAGTCCTTTAGATCTTTTGCTGTGAGGCATTGTCTCTGGCTCTGAAGTAGCCCCTTTCTGCATTCATCAGTCTTATAAAAATGTGAGCTCTATCAGTGTCCTAAAAAATACTGAGATTGAAAATACCAACTGAAACAATTGTTATTGTATTTCACAATAATAAAATATTAAAATAATGATGACTAGAAAAAAACCCAACAAAAATAATGCTTTAAAAAAATGCAAAAGCTTCTAAGTACATCAAATTGGAACATAAATCTGACAAGTCACATGGCTACTAATATACTAATTACTGGAATATACCAATTATTGGCATTGTGTATGCTTAAAACAAGGACTTCCTACCTGGTGTTTATTCTGCTAATTGTGAAGCTAAATTTAGACCTACCGTTGTCACAAAAAAAGATCAGTACCAGCATTATATACTCTGTGATTATTTAAGTAGAAAATAATTGAGGGGGAGGAGTATTAAGAGAACTTTTATTTATACCTAAATACAGAAAATTAAAGAGTTCACTAAAAAATGACTGTATGTATTATATAAAAGCCTTCCTAAAAGCCAGCCATACAACTTGGATGCTGCTCTGCAGGCGTTGAGGCTGTTAATCTGCTAATTTAAAAGGTTTAAACCTATTTATTGCTAATGAGTGTGCTATGCTGACAACTCCAATGACAGAAATGTTTCATCTATCTACAGGGTGGGTGCAGCAAAAGAACATAAGTATGCCTGTACTGAGTCAGATCAAGGAGTGGAGTTTCTTTCTTGTAGTGAAGATACTTGAAACAGTAAAATGACACTTGCATTTTATTTACAAATACTTATTTCCAGTTACTTACATGCCTATCCTTAGAGAAACTGAGGTAAAAGAAATAAACAAAGAATTAGTAAGCTAATTAATGTTAACTAAGGAAGTTACCGGTTTTGTACAGGCATAAATTTGTATTTTTTTTGCATTTGAGTGAAATCTCAAGCATACAGGCTGATACTGAAACCTCCAGCGAAGGCAGTGCTGAAATTGTGCAATACGTAAGTAGGCAATTAGAAGTGATGATGAAAAAACCTTGATAAGTTTTGTTTTGTTTTGAAAGAGGAACACCCATCTGGATTGTTAGAAACAGTAAAGAAAAGGATGAATAGGTGACTACTGATGTGCAACAGACAGGCAGGCAGCCATTGTGTGCAACAAAGTACAACACTATTATTTTCAAATGCTCCAATCAGAAACACTGGAAAAGAAACTAATGAATTGAGGAAAAAGAAATCGACAAGATAGCAAAGATATAACAAAAAGCTTTTTAAAACTGCAGGAACTGCTGACATTTCCATAATAAATGTCATATGATGTATCAATGAAGGAAAGCAATCAAACAAAATAAATGGCCAGGAGTGCATCCTGGGTAATATCACAACTGAAGAGGAATGCAAATGAAATATTCAAGAGACAGAATATGTAGGATGCTTAAGACTGCAGAACATGCGAAGTTTCTACTTAGCCAGGCAATAAATGATTATTAATAACTACAAAATTAATACATTAAAAAAAATGAAAATAGATTCCCTTAAACTACTCAGATTTCATGAATGAAAATAACATATTCTCTGAGATAAAAATTTCTCAACAGACCTTATCAGACCTTTCATCAGATCAGGCTGCACCTTCAACTAACACATTTCATCTCAGATTACTAAAGAATGGATTAGATAAGAAGAAATTTGGCAAGAATAATGTATTTTATTTATATAAATGTGTATGTGTATACAAACACATACGTATACACACTTGGGATATATTAGATACTAAGAGTTTGTTTAAACAAAAACACATTTTAACTGCTCTTGAAACTAATACATTTAACCAAATACAAAAAACTGCCCAGACCCTATGTCCACTTATTGCAGTATAATTAAACTTTTAAAGTATGACGCAAATTCTTTACAAGTCAATGTTGTCCTATCATACAACTTACTTCAACATGTAAGTCTCTGTGCACATAGAACCATGAGAAGACATCTCAACATAATCATAGCATAGATTAGGACTGTTCTAGAAAACACCAATACACTTATGGCTAAACCAAGGACTGCTTTTGGCCTACACTAAAAGATGAAAAAAGAACTACCAGATATGCCTATTCAGACCTGTGAATAAAAGTCCAGAAAGAAGAAAACAAAAACCTAAGGGTTGATGTATAAAAATACCTTATTTGCAGAGAAAGTAGAAGATAGATACACTAAAGGGAACATAGCTGAGAAATAGTGAAGATGCTATGCAATTTAGGAAAAAAAAAAAAAAGTAGGAAAGGTAATAATGAAAGGTCTGTATCCCTTCACAACTTTTTTAAACCATTTATCCTTTGGTATCTATACTGTTATTTATGGAAATATACAGGTTTTTACTACTAGCTTAGATCTACTTTGCCACAGCCCAGTCCCACCAGAGAGGATGAACAATGTTCTCTGTGTACTCTTTGGTCTGGTAGGAATTCAGGCCAGACTTCCCAGAGACTCTGAAAATTACTGACTTATTCTGGCGGTCACTGTTGCTTCCTCCTTCAGTGACCTGGTCTAGCAAGTCAGACCTGCTCACTGAGGTCCAAACTAGAGAAATGTATTGTCATGGCCATTTGCTAATTGTTAACAGTTTCCCACTTTGCTAAAACTGCGGGTTGCTCCCCAAAGGTACTCAGCTTTTTCCATCATTAAGCCCAAATATTTAACTTGGGCACACTGCATGACTTCGCTGCCAGCAGACATTTCTTTAATGGGTGTTCTGACTGGGCAAGATTCAACTACTGTCTGCTGAACTTATGAAAATAAATACAGTGCTTATATCTAACAGAGCATACAACTCCCTCCTAAAATCCAAAGGGCCATGCTCAATAGAAGTTTTCTTTTAGGGGAAGAATTGAGAGGTCTACTCATTGCCTTGAACTGATTTCCTCCAAGCTACAGCACTGACAGCCCTCTTCAAAGAATAAAGGAACACTTTATTTGTCTTTACTCATTTCTGTGGCCAGTGACTTTACCTACGAAGCGTAACTTTTCAGCAAAAATGTGAAGTTTGTCCTTAGCTCCCTTATCTATGCTACCCTATTGCACAGGAAGGAGTACTGAAATGTAATCCAAAATATCAGCATATACAGGTAATTTTGTAGGATATCAATCAAATATGAACGTAATTTTCAAAACAAATATCAGACAAAGAGGTTAGTGCTTTTTCATTGCTCATGAAAAATTCACAAGAGTGTATGTACATTCTGCGCTATAGGCAAGCCAACATATTTTTGGAAAACAATGCATAGGGCTCTTAAAACTATTTCTTCATAAACTTCAGGAGATATCGTAGGTGATATATAAGTGGCAGCAAGACTGCAAGAGTATGTTACTCCTTACATTTCTAAAAAAAGTTCTAATAAATGCTGGTCTCAAAATTTACACAAAGAACATAACAAATCACAGAAACAATCTATCCATGATGTCCAAATGACAAAATTCATATTACTGATAAAAGAACAGCAAACTTTAATTCACTTGATCAATATGCCATGTGGGGGTGGGAGGAATCACCCTTGTTTTATGCTGATGAACATACAAGGGTGCTATTTTATTCTGTTTCAGCTGAAATCCACATTACCTTCAGACATGAGTAGGATAAAATTACCAATTACATAATCATATGTCATCTTGATTACTAGAGCTGTCACATATTTAAATTCTCAGGGTGTGAATCATTACCGTTACAACACATTAGATAAAATGTGGCTGTTCATAGTTTGTGTACCTTAAACTCACAATAAAAACAGGATAAAATGCATTAGCTTAAGTATCCTTCATTAATGCTTTTTACACCTTGTTTAAAAGTCAGGACATTTATAACAGACTAAGAACATGCACGTAGTCAATTCACATTGCTGTCTCTTATACTGCAATAGCCCAATTATGTCTGAACTCTTTTAATTCATTCTTAGTTGTGGGGAAGACAAGCAGTGCGCCTGCCAGTAGAGAGAAAACACATACACCATGGAACCATTTAGACTTTGAAATCAAATCAAGGTTACAGACAAGGTTATAGCTAGCTGATCAGAGACAGGAAGATAGGGAATACACAACCAAATGCTGTATAAGGAAATGGGAATCAGAGAAAGGTGTGATATTTTCTAGTAATAACCACCTCTTGGGTTATGTAAAAAACAATATTTGTTAGTTCTACACAAAGTACATGTGCTGCATGAAAAGTAATACAATGTGTTTGAAGAACTAAGCTCTGGGGAAAAAAAAAAAAAAAAAAAAAAGAAGTAATTGGTTACTCCCTGTAAGGACTGTTTAACAGCCACAAGAAAGTGAAAACAGTTGGCACAGGTCAGGGTCCCTGGTCTACACAGTCTTAGCTGATAGAAGAGGGCATTAAACAAGTTCCATGCATAAAGAATGCATCTGGCAGTCCCAAAGTGCTGGACCCAGTATACAAGTACATACCCCATTGGGTCCAGTCTCAGGAGGGTTTTTATAGGTCATGCAAAATATTAGTTTCAGAATGATCTACAAGGGTTATGCTAACTAGGTCATAGAGAGCTGGCAGATCTGCTAGAGAAAATACTTTATATTGTACTCAGGAGCAATTTCTTTATTAATTGAGAGATAATGAAGAAAATCAAAAGACTCATAGAAACATTCTAACCCATTATATTGTATTTCTAACCAGCATTTTTTCTTCCAAAATCCATTCCTGACAATGTTTTTCGTAAGCTTTATGAGAGAAACTTATTAACTAGATACACATCACATACAAGTAACAGCTTTTTTTTCATTCATTAGTAATTTATCTGATCCCTTTTGAGTTTAAATACATTACACCGGCAGCTTATATGCCTTACCCAATTACAAAGTTCTTCCCATCTTTCAGTATTTGAATGCCTTAGGATCCTCTTCTGGCATAAGTCTTATTTCCTGTATGTCTCTTGGAAAAATTTTATCATCTGCCATCTCATTTCTGACTCTCCTTTGTGAAGTTTGGGAGTAAAGAATTAAATGTAAACTTTGAGAGCAAAGCTTTACTCTTCTATCAGTAAATGAGACAGATCATCTTTAAATGCCTTAGTTTTAAACCTATTTACTGAATTCTTTAAAATCATCATGGTACAGTGACTCCCAAATCTATTTCCCTTTGGACCTTCCAGAGTTTTGCTTAGAGGTTACAATACAATGCAATGATGTGCCAAGTGCTACCAGTAAATGGGTCGGAAAGGGGAATAAGATAGAGCCCAGAAAAAAACTATGCATACAAATAAAAGTAAGAATGTAGTTTTTTACTTGTGCCTTTATCACCCAGAGGCATTTCCTTCTTGCAGTTGTTTCTAACCCTAATCAGGGAAATTCAATATGATCCTCATTTTCTAAATTGAAAACCAAGGCACAAAGGCAGCAGATAGATAGTCTATCTCACACCTCTCTCTGTTAGAAGTGCCCACAGACCTCCTCAGTCCCAATGCACCTAAGCAATACAAAAGGAACAAAAAACTAGGCAATTTTGCTTCACGTCTCTGTATTAAACAAGAAATCTGTAATAAATCTGTACAAGAAATGGAGAAACTGGAAGGTAAACTAGTAAATGTTTGTGGTTCCAACTAATATTTAAAGAAGAAAAAGAAAAGCTCCAAAACATAAAAATAAAAAGTTGCTTGTGGTAATAACACATTCACTAAGTACTTCATGAAAAAAAAATGTTTTAAACTAGCTTCATTTATAATGCAGAAACAACTGTTCTATCACCTGCTTTTAGGAACTAATTTCTGTTGAGGCAAAGCAGGAAAAAGATCACAAGAGAAAAAACTACTATAGACAAGCAAATCCAAACACTATTTATTTGGATTTTTAAGAAAGTCAGTTAATAATTCCAACACTAAGCCATCCTGATTTACTGTATTAGATATGCAAAACAAGCGTGGTAAAATAGCATGAATTTAGAAGTTCGATACAGTATTAAGAAATAACTCATCTGGAAGCAGCACTCATAAATGGCATAAACTATTAATTTAATAATATTTTTAAAACCTGATACATGCTGGTACCATCTAAACTTATCATTGCTTACTAACTTCTTCATTTATTTAAGAACAATAGAAAATTATCTTAAGTATTATTACAGGCTACATTTTCAAAGGTGTTAAAAGCTTAAAATGACTGTTTGAACTAAAGTAAGTTAGGTGGTACACAACAGAGATCTTTCCCTAGCTTCCTAGATGCTCAGGCATTTTTATAGGCTACTGGATGCATTTAGAGAACTGACACTTTCAACATCTGAACATTTTCCTGTCCTTGAGTCTTGCAATATCCCAAATACTTACTGGGCACATTTATACAATGGGGTACACGACAAGCATTTCATGACAACAAACAAAATGGCATTCAGCTAAAAATGAAAAATGAAAACATCATCAACTAAATTAAAGAAAACCCTAATGTACCACCACAGGGTACATTAGGATCCTCATGTACTGCCCTACATCCTAAATACAGCTTTGCCAGGCATAGGTGAGTGGCTCGCTGAAGGAGCTCAGTACAGAACAACTAAGACATGAAAGAGAATCAGGCTTTCTCTCTTCACCTGATCCTTTCACACTCACTGCATAGCTAATTTTCTAGCCCACCTATTTGTCAGCTGTCTCCCTTCCAAAAATTACATAAGAGCCATAGCTGACGTTTTCTCACCCGTTGCTGCTTCTTGTGTGTAACTTTGATTAAAAAAAAAAAAAAAAAAAAAAAAAAAAGATAACAAAGAATAGTTGGATAACATCCTTTGTGGAAATGGAAACCGAGGCTATTTTATACTATTCTATAGTATTGACTTGCTAAGTGAGAAAAGGTATTCACTCATCAGCAAAGAGATGGTGGCAAAAGTCAGTAATAAGTGGTTGCAAGGAAAAGTGAAACTGAATAAAGAGAGAAGAAATATGGCTTGAACACCCCTCAGCTGTTTATTGTGAAAATGGCTACAGATAAGAATAAAAATTTATCTGTTCAATCCATCTACTATGGTTTAGTACCAGGAATAAGACTTAAGGCATTATAGATTACCCTTGATAACGGAAATAAAGAATAAATCAACCAGCATGATTTTTTGAAACTTTTCCCATTTTTTAAGTTCGTGTTACTGCATTTATTTTTATTCAGTTCTTTCTTCAATCTGTTTTCATTAAAATATTCCCACTGAGAGACTGTTAGACTAAGCTGCTCTCTTCTATACAATGTGTACTTAAATATACTTTGAGGTACTTGTTAGTGACAAAGCATAGCCATTATTTCATATGGATGGTTTTATGGAGCATCACAGCAAACATCTCATTTGATCCAGCACCCAAGAACACACCCTAGAAATCCATTGCAACTCAGCCTATTGCACCTATTATCTGAAGGCAGCCCAAGATCTACTAATTGGGTAGAGTGAGTTCTGATGATAAAAGCATCTGAAATCAGCATGACCATAAACATACCAGTCCTTTTGAATCAGATACATTATGTCTGGAACCAAGTTCTTTTGGAGGGGAAGCCCTCCAAAATTTGTGTAATTTGGAAGTTTGGATGACTTAGTATAGCTTAGTTTTACTGTCAATTCCAATGTGATGATAGCAAAAACTTTAAACACTCTATACTGTCAGTGAGGATGAAACTCCAGAATGCTTAACATTTTTGTCTTGGTGAAGTAAAAGGATGAAAAACGCATTTGGAATTTTGCATGATTCGGCTGTATAACTATACTACAGAAAATGAGGAGTCAATGGCATTCATCAAAAAAAATATCTGCCTCTGTCTAAGTTGAGGTTATAAATTAGTAGGACAAAAATATTCCTTTTTAAGTAGGAATCTTTATACTAACTCACCATAACTGAACCGATCAAATTCTCTACTTTGGAATCAATTCTGCCATGGAATGCCTCATAAGAATTTCAAAGCATGTATTATTTGCTATTCAAACTGGAGCATTCTCAGTATGATTCACATCTAAACCTTTATTATGTTATAATAATAAATTAGTTTCATATAAGTTTGTCAATGTGAGTGCATGCTTTGCTTGAATACGTTTTATTCCATATAAAAATTCCTCAATACACAAAAAGAGAACCAACCTTCACAACATTATTAATTTTCAGGTTGGGAAAGGTGGATAGGATCCCTTCCTTTCTGTTCAGAGGGCATAAACCAGCACCTGTTTGCATGTTTTACTACTGTGTTCACCAGCATCACCTGCAGCGCTCCCAATGATGTCCAGAGATAGAAAAAATTAGCTTGCTGGTAACTTGTGCTCCCTCTGCTGGCTGAATAAAGCATAAAGAGCAAACGAAAGCGTCACCTTTGGGGCAGTACTAGAAATGTAGAATTACTATTTGAAATTTCCTAGCCACACTAAAAATATCAAGTAAAAGATAATTTGATTCTAATTTATTTGTAAGAGTATGAAATGTATATATTTGGATTGGGCTTTCATTTGCTGTACTGCATATTTACTAAATCAGACAACATATCCATGATTTCCAGCTATGATGGCTTCTAAACATTACCAGTGCTTAATCAGATAGTCATTTGAGTCAGCACAAAGTAATTTCTCTCCATTAGATTAAATATGTCACACCCTGTCAATTAAAAATCCATTTAACACCGACCCAGCAATAATAAGCATTTTGGAACGAGGCACCAGAAATTCTATTTGTGACTAAAATTCCCTGTATATATAGTGTAGGAATTTGGCTTAGCTTTGCAAGTAAATTTATTCTACACTTTGCCTACAGCAAGAACTGTAAAAGACAAAATTTCCTTTTATTATAACATTTCTGTAATGAATTTTTAACACATCAGCACCAGACAGCTGTAAGCATCAGTTCATTTTCACGGTTTTATAATAATTATTTCTTATTGTTTGTCATCTTGGGTACCAGAAGCAATGCCCATATTAAAAAGCCCTAAACACTAATAATATAAGTCATCCATATTCCCTCAGATGATAATACCACAAACACTAATGAAAATGCTATCTTTAACGTTCTCTTTTTTTTTGTTTCTTTTTTCTATTTGAATAACAACTAATACATTCAACTAATACTATCACAAAATGCGAGCATATGTAATTGATTACATGCCATTCTGAGAATTTTATCTGGAATCATAAGCAAGAAACATGTAAAGAATGCTGGAGATATTTTTTCACTTTAAAAAGGACGACAAACCAAAATACTGTGAAAAAGCTGTTATGTTCAGGAGAAATTTTTGCCCTCATTTCAGTTGTCAACAATTTTTTCAGGAATTCTGAGGAGCAAATGATGAGAATTTGCTTTAATTTTGAATTTGTGTTAATTTATTTTGTAAATACCTAAATATTTCTGTAACAGAATTACAAATTTTCCTGGTTCACACACTACCTATGACTATCACATTGACATGGGGACAATTCCTTCAAATATTCCCACAGAAACAGACTGATTCATGAGCCTTGTAACTTGGTTGAGCTACTCAGCATCAGTTTTGTCTGAAGCTGCAATTAATGTGATAAGTAGCGGAAAAAAACCCAAATTTTAATGAAAAGATACAAATAACTTTCACAACTTTCTGACCTATGAAGAAAAAAATTAAGGAAGATCAACGAGATCCCAAAGCCTTAATGGGAAATCAAAGCTAATACAAATGGTATAGACATGACACTGCTATGATAAGAACATATTCCACACTATTCACCACCCAGAAGCCTCCTGAGAACCCACTGCATTATCCTGGTGTCCTGGTTCCCCAGGCACAGCCCCACGGGCCAGCCATGCAGGCAGCCATGAGCAGCCCTGAGTCAGCTGGGAGATCCAATCAAGGCAGGTGACTCACGGGTGTATCCCATGCCACTGAATCATGCTCATTATAAAAGGAGGGAGCTCAGTAAGAATGGAGTTCTTTCTCTTCCTGGGGCTTTTCCTTCCTGACTTTCTGTTCCTGCTGTCAACATCAAAGACCAGGATGAGTTGTATAGTCTGTATCGGTTGTTGTATCAGTTTTGTTATCTCATTAAATCTGTTTATTAAATCTGTTATCTTATTAAATCTGTTTCTTTTTCTTCAACTCACAGGGCTTTCCCTTTTTTTTTCCCTGATTCCCCTTCTCAGCTGGGGAGGGAGCATTAGGTGGTGGAATAACTGCTATGATTTAGTTCTGGGTACTGGCTAAACATAGACACCTAGGAGATCACACCTCAGTGTTCGTAGGTGTCATGTTGATTTGTGTTTTGTCAGAAGGCACGAAGAAACAGTGAAAAGCAGCAGCATGTAAAGACATGTTTTGCAGGAATGCAGAGGAAAATTACATTAAAAAACCCCCCAAAACATAACAAACAAAAACCACACCAAAAGATCCAAAAACCTCATTGAAAAGACAAGTGGGAGTCAATGGGCAGAATGAAGTAACATTGCCTGTCTGATCTGTCTCACGGACCCACATGACTAAAGACTGTTTCTTTTGCATCATTGAGCCAAATGGCACAGCCCCTACATCTCCAAAGGCACTGTTCTTTGTTTAAAAGGATGAAAACATCAATTTGTCTTTGCGGAAGAAACATTAATTCATTGTGTTTTAAAGAACGTTCCCCCCATGCTAGCAGCTTCTTCAATATGATGACACTCTAGGAAACTGTGCCAAAAATCCTGTTCAGATTAGACATTGTCATATTGAACGCTGTGTTTTCTCGCTAGGCTTCACAGCATCAGCTCCTGAAAAGGCCATTTGGGTGCAATCCTGTAAAGTGCCTGTGGAATGGGCAACTCCTGGAGGGAAGGACAGCATTTTGAAATCAGCAACTAAATCTGATTTTAGCTCAGAGGATTTAAGAACTTTATTTCATCTAGATTAGAGTTCTGTTCTCTGGTGTCAGAAGGTATTTGTGACTGTTAAAAGAGAGAACGTAAAATAAGGGCCTGGATTACCCACAGCTTTATCATGGTAGGCAGAGGATAGTCAGACATACGCCTTCTTTCTCACAGATGCTGCAACGTTTCTGGATTAAGAGAAGGGGATATATTGGACCCTAACAGTGAAAGAATTGGCTTAAGGCACTGACACAATGGGGAGTTTATCTTTCACAATGGAGAGAGATTTTCATTTTGATGCTAAAAAGTTTATGTTCAACTGGAATTATATGCAGTAATTCCAATGTTATCATTTTGCATTGTAATTGTTATCTGCTATTAATTCCTCTCACTTTGGAAAGGGGTACAAACGTTTTATAAAATGGTATGTCTTATTGTGTATAATTTTTGTACACTAAAAGCTGAAATGCACTTAAATAACAAGAGAACTTTAATGATGAATTTGATTTTTCCAAAGAAGACAAAGAATTGACTGAAAGGATGGAGGTTAAAAATAAACCAGTCATTGACAAAAGCTGTGAATATCTTGAAACTGAGAACAAACTCTTATTATATTCTGTTTTGTCTCAGAAAAACAGTATTTATAATAAGAAACTGTTCAAATATTATCATTTTAAAAGACAGTCCTAAATATGTTTTAAAACAGATCTAGAATATTTTTTTAAATATAACTAAATTTAATTAATTTACATTTTAAAATACTTTAGAAAACAGGAGTATGTTCCTATCCCAGTTACATAAATCATAATTGACATTAAAAAACACATCATAAAGAGTCTGAGGAAGAATCAAAACTATAAACATGTAAACATGAGATATTTGATTCTTAATTTCTTGAAGCTATATATATATAAATCCTGGATTTGATTTCTTAAGTAGCTACTTAATTTTATAAAAGTAGTGCAGAAATAATGGAACAATTGCAATTTTGTGAATACCTGATAAACGTCAGATATGCATCTACTGAAACTTGAGCCTACATACAGTTCAGGAGAAACTACTGTACAGAAATTCAGGTATATTTGGAAAACAAAAGTTACTATACTATTATCACCTACTAATTATTCAAAAAACCCTATGTTGTACCATACTGTATCTATGTATGTTACTGTTTTTATGTATGGACCCTTATTTCTCATATTAACAGACTTTTCTACTCTCTTTTTCTTCCTTGCCCTCCCCCCCCCCAAAAAAAGCAAAAAAAAAAAAAGAAAGTATCAGTTAAGTTTTACAAACATAATTTTGATAAAAATAAAAAAAATTTTCCAAGTTAAACAGACACTGCAATTCAACAGGACAAGGAGACAGCTGCACACTCAGTTCTGTACTAAGCAGACATTTGACTAATATGAAGAAGTGGCACAGTATGCAAGCTGTTGAAAAGACCTTAGGCACATCATCTTTATCAGCTTTGTTCAAGTTTTTAATTTATTTTCTTAGTCAAATACTAGAGTCTAATGCTGGAGGTACCTTTCCTTCACATCACTGCCCAGAGAAGGAACACTGTTGATCTCTTTGCTCTTGCCCAAGACTTTTTTCATCCTGGCAGTCCACAGGATCCACTAATCCTGGACAATATTCTGATTTTCCCTAATCTAATGCAAAAATTATGACCTACTCATTCAGCCTTAATAAGTATCATGGCCTTCCACCTTTTGTTGTTACTTCAGCTTCATTAATTGTGATGTAAATGAGACAAGAGGTCACAGAGCATTTTTAGTGAGCAAACCTCTGAAGATGCTAAATATCTCATTAGTTAATCCCTAACAGATATACAGTGGTTAAGTAGCTACCCACTCATGTAAAATGTACCATGTCCATAGATATATGTATCCATATACCAAAATAAGTAAAAAATATATGCTTACTATTGATCATGCAAAGATAACAAGAAGTCATCTTGATAATTTTATTTTCTGTTTTGATCTGAACCGAGCAGGTTTTAAACAAACAAACGAAGATTTGTTCATATTTTGTTTTAATCTTGCCTTGTTATTAATATAGTTTTGAAGTTTATCATGGAATAAATCCAAATTAAGGGTCTTTTCTGCTTGGTTTTTTTTGTCATATTTTTTTCACTAGTTATGACAAGAGTTAGCAATCTCCTTCAGCATCCACAGATTCAAATGATAAAGGCCAGGGATTAAGCACAGCCGATTAACAGTCTGCGTCCTCTTCAATCTAGCCTTTCCACTTTAGATAAACCCATATTCAGACTGAAGTTATAATAAATAGACTGTCCTCAATATCATTTCCCTAGATGACCTCCTCGAAACTGACATTCAAGTATTCTTGTGGAAAATTACAGTCCATAGTAACTGGAAAAGCAGACAAGACAATATATACCCACATAAATTATTACAAAGATCAAGCAAATGTTTAGAAAGCAATTTGGATAAAATGATAATTTTTCTATAAATATTTTATTTGTTTCAGTTCTGAGTAATTTCTTATGATTATAGGTTTGACACATTAAGTAAAATCAGCTTGCTAAATTTTCTTTATAGCTTGTACTGTGTACTTTGAAATAACTGATTATTATTTATACTTATAATAACAAAAAAAACCCCCTCATCTCAATGGATTATAGTGGTTGCAATTCTTTCCCTTCTAAAGGTAAAGGAAAACAAGTATTAACATACTCCAGCTACCCTAGATTCTCTGGAGTATGTGTTACTCTAAGGAAAGTGCCAGTACAAACCATTTGTCCAGGGAACAACAACAACAGAAAAAAAATCTACATGGACAGAACTGCGGAAATATTCTGTTAGATATGTGTTTCGATTTCTATAATAAATAATATTTTCACTTAAAATGAAAAAAAAAAAAAAAGCTCCTAAAAACAAAGATACTTTTTCCTTTGTAAGAAAGGATTCTGATGCTATTTGGCATTTGAAATCCAGAATCTTATAGGTCAAAAGAAAAGCTATGATTAATACAGATATAAACTGTGTAACATAGCATTTCAATTTCTTTACCTAGATGCTTCAACTATTTTAAGGAACTACAGAATTCTGTTTCATTTAATTTCCATGTACTTCTTCACACAGAAGCAGCAATATTTCAAACTATTTTATTATAAATAACTAATCTTATCTACCCAGTTAAAGGGACTGTACTCTACTCTTATTTCCATTAGCTCATACTGACAGAATTCCAATTTTGAAATCAGATGAATGCATGTGCTCATTTATTATTCAATTCTTTATTCAAAGTACATGATCAAAATTTGGTTCCCTTTGACCACATCATGCAAGTAATAAGAAAAACATCACACTACATCACAGAAAAAAAAAAAAACAACAAAAAACCCACACAAAAGACCACACAGAACAAGTAAAAATAAAACAAACAAAAAGCCACTTAAAAAAACGCACCAAACTTGAGCTGAATTTTGATTAGTTAGTCACTAGAATTGGTTTGAAGTAAGCACTGAATGTGATCACAGTTAATTCATTAGAGTTGTTCATCAATGCTTTTCACTGAACTTTAAAAAAAAAAAAGATAACATAAAATGACTCAGATTAAGTTTCATAGTCAGAACATTATTTAAGTATGGATGATTCCATCCACCTTTTCTTCCAGACACAAAACAGTTTCAAAGCTCTTTTTAATAAATATGTACTTGAGAAAGATTTGAAAACATGAATTTAACTCAAAGTCACTCACTTTGAAATTATGCTTCAAAAACTAATTTCATGGTCTGCCTCCATAACAACGCATTTTTTTTTTGCCAACTAAGACTCATATAATGAAGCATAATGTGTTTAATCAGATTGTATGTACTACAATTTAAGGCTACTTATGTTTAGTATGATTTGGAGACACACTTACTTGGGAGATATGATTTGTAGGTCAGTTCTCTTTAATCACCTTTATGAGCAGAAGGTTGCATATCTTCCTCATCAAAAAACCCACACTGAGTTATATTTAACTAGTGATAAGATACACAGCATATAATTAAAACATCATGTACTCCATTTACTCATTTTTAAATTTCTTGTTCCCTACTGGAACCTGTTAAAAATGTTTGACATATTGTACAGGAACAATCTTGCGTTCAGCTCCTCACTGACACCAAACCTTGTCTCTCATTAGTCAACTACATACTCTTTTATGCATGGGTTTATATTTTGAAGAGGATATATAAAAGAAAATCAATTTAATTTACATGCTATTTAGTGTAAAAAAAAATAAAATCTAAAATCAGGAGGAAGAGTAAGAAACACTTTTTGTGGAATTAAGTAGACAAAAAGGTCTACAACAGGTAAAATAAATTTATCAGTCCTTTCTATTTTTAGTCTAACAGCAAATGCCATTAGCTATTGTGTACAAGATGAGGAATTTTATAGCTTGTTAGTCATTCAGCACACAATATTTTATTATTATCCATTTGATATCAAATCCTATTTTCCTAGATGTTTGTATATGTTTTTCCATGCCTAATTTCCTGGGTTTTTAAAAATTAATGGATGAAACTTCTTATTACTAGATCAGTGTAATATATGAATTTATTAACACTGGGCTTTAAAATAAGACTTCAGTTAGCAGAGCTGATATTCCTTCAGTGAGAACATGTAAAATCTGAACCTGAAATGGTTTTTTAGGGTACACTTACCCTACTGACTAAATAAAAGCTGCAGGATAAAATCCAGAACATAAACAAGTTTGGGAAAGAATTAACTCTGTTATTACCCAAGGAGTGAGATGCAGTGCAATGAGACTGGAAAAGGGAAAGAACTGAGTGGAAAGATCTCGTCTATGCATATGCAAACACACACATGCGCACACAGAGCCCCCATAAGCACAGCTTTTCCTTCAGAGCACTTTTAATTTAAGCAGCTTGGTAGTATTTATGTTTGCAGAGCTCCCAGTATTCCCAAACCTTACCCCTTTATTTTTAGCTTTCAAGGTTTTGCTTTGGCTGATGAGAACAGGAAAAGAAGGTGGTACATCTATTGCTGGCAAACAGCTTGGAAATTCTGAATAAAGAAGCCAATCAAGGCAGAAGGATTATAATAACCAAAGTACAAAATTTGCATATGTAGAGTATGGTTACTGAGAAATAACAATGCCTTGGTTATGCAAATCAAACCCTCAGCTAAAGTTAAGGGATTTGCATATCTGGGAGAAATCTGTCATGTTATACATCGGTAACTACATTTTAAGAGGCTGAAAGAACTGGAGTTTAGCAGAATATTAAATATAATTGCCAATAGAAGTTTTTGTTTCCTTGTAATATAGAATAAATTTTACTCATTTGGGGCCTGATGGAAACAGGTCTTCTTGTCTGTATGAAAGAACCATGGAAGATACATTTGGCACGTCATAAACCTAGAATTTTTAAGATTAAGAATGAAAACACTGAGTTGTGTGTTACCAATTGTGTTCATCCTTTTTGTCTGTAGGTGGTTTAAAGTAGCCCTCTTGAGAAAGGATTGCAGAAAACAGATGAAAGTTCAAGGCCACCTGTTCAGCTCTGCATCTTAGAACCATGTTCACTTCATTTTAAATTTAGAGAATGAAGAAAACCAAGCTGGCTGAAACATTTCACAGGTAAAATCCTGGAAAAAAACCTGCAGACTGAACTGCTATAACAATTTTCAATTATCTATTAAAATCAAGCAGACCTAACAGCAGGCTCAGAGATATTCTAATAAAACTAAACAAAAAATAATTAGAGAAATTCTCCTTTGAAAATTAGTATGTGGCAGTATTTTTACCATTCATGCATAGGAAAATGCATATGTTACTTCTGTTTAATGTCTATTTCCCTTTTTCTTTCTTTTGAATGATGCTCAGCTGTAGCTCAGCTGTAAATTTAAGGCCAGCTTACACACCCTGTACACTGCCTATGAACAATATTGTGGTTTGGTGTTACACTGAAACATGAAAGAGAATCATGCAAATATGTTCAGTCTCTGAAGTATTACTTATAATGCGTGTTCAGAGGCATGACCCATTTTCACAGATAAAACATGGAGGAAACTGAGTAAAATGCTTTCAAGACCTGGCTGCAGAACCGGTGAGTGCACTGCAGTGTGGTCCTTAGAGTACTTACCATCCTCTGTGGGCACATAGATATTCAAATACAGGCAGTCTTCATTTTGATCTTGAACATATGTCACCACAGTATCCAGATTGGCTGTAAACCAGACTGGCAGCATGTCATTGAGCAGTGACCTCTCATCCAGGTATTGTGGGCAGACGGCAGCAAACTGTGTGGCATTGCGGACACCCGTCCACGATGATGGTGGTTCCGGGGGCTGAAATCGCCTTTCTCCAGTTGGAGGAGAGGCATAAGGAACTCCCAGGTATTGCTCCACTGGACCAAGGATCTCATTAGGCAAAGGTGTTCTTAAACCACGTATTTTGCCATAATTTGTGGTAACAACTGGGTATTGTGCTTGGCCATCGATGAGAGTAAATCTTATAGCCAGTGCAGTTATCCACAGGAGGAAGTTAGAATTCAACATGACACACACTGGGGTGAAGATCAAAGGCAGCCATAGGAGTCCCATTGATTTCGACATTATTTAAATCAACATCAGCAGGGCTCTTCTTTCCACAGCCAGGAGAAAATTAATCAGTCAAGGAAAATTAAAACTAATAAAATAAAAAAGTAGTCAAAAGGAGATGAAGTGAGGGAAAACGCAAACTTGTTTAGGCAGTAGAAAACCAAAAGCTGATGTGTGGTAGGTGTCTCAGCTGACTGGTCGTAGACAAATCCTAACGTCAGGAGAAACAAGGGAGTGTTTGTGCCTAAGGCCCATTCCAGACTTCAGCGCTGGCTTAATCCTGGCAATGCACAGCAATTTCCCAACAAGTAGTGTGAGAAGAGATCCACAGTTATTCCACTTCCCCAGCAAAATGGCTCCTTCCAGTGAAGTCCAGCCCACTCATCAGCCTGTGACCAAGAGAAAACAAGAGAGCTGAAAACTGAAGCCACAAGCTTGTCAGAGGTTATACCACAAATCAAATATTTCTGCTTCTGTATATCCTTCCAAACCAAACCACAGCTTAAACATTGATGCTTTCAGGAAGGGTATCACATTTAAGTGTTATCTCCAGGGTATTTTATGCCCTAAATAAAAAGCATCCCCTTTTTAAACATATTTGCACTCCCACGGGAAACATTCATTAAATGTTTTGCTGCATTGGATAATCTGTGTTGTGATATGACTTCTACATAGTATTTTTCACAGGTATGCTTACTCTTCTGTATGACAACCTAATTTGCCTCCATCTAATTCAGAAATTCCAACTAATGTAATAGCGTTACATAGTTCAGATCAAGTGTGAGAACAGTTAGTCAAGATTAGGTACAAAGTTACTTGTTTCCATATCTGTTTTTTTTGTTCTGTGTCTGACAAAATGGAATAATGGAAATTCAAAAGAACAAAAAAAAAAAAAAGCATGAAGCCGCAGTCCAGCTGCTTCCTAGCGCTCAGATTGGACAGCTGGCTACCGGTCACAAAAAATTCCTTCCCAAGCACCACCTTCCCTTCTGATTTCTGTCACCATCTTTAACAAGAGAAGTCAGCAGCAGGCAATTGATTTTGGGTAGTGTTCCCTCTTGCTCTCACCCATCCTGACTTTGGTACATTTTTCTGACCATGCAGCACAAAGCAGGTTTTCCAGGTGTACCCAACTGAGGATTTAATCTGTGCTCAGGGAGGAGCAACAGATCCTGTTCCCTTGATACCCACACTGTAGAAGTTTGTAATAACATCATAGGAAAAAGAAGTGTGGAAGCACTGAGAAAACTGACAAGGTGGAAGGAAAGGCAGTGATCCAGATGATGAAAAATGGATGGAGAAAATCTTGTCTGGGCAAATAGCAATGGGAAAAAAAGGAGAAACAAAACAAGAAAAGAAAATGGGAATGACAAATAAAAAAGAGTGAACACATTACCAGCATGGGGAGAATGAGAAATGACAGTATGAAGGAAAGTGGAAATCCTCATTTGATACACATACTAGAGATAATATACAACTTGTTGAAAATGTGACTTAAATTATATTTATCCATACTAATTACAGGGTGTCTTTGCATCAAATATCTGATTATATATCATTATTTTGAATAGGATGACAGGGCAGGAAAAGGGAAACATTCATTGCTGACCTGGAACTGAATTTGTTATCTGACTCCTTATCTAGGAAGTAAGGCCAGCAAAAGTTAGTTTTGTTGGTATTAAATCCACTCATACAATGAGTTTTATTTTCCTTACCTTAACAGGAGCATACAGGAAATTTGCATTTCTGAATCATGCACACATAGACATTTAGATTTTAAGGATCCTAAATCCATAAAGAAACAAACTGTTGGCTAACACAGAATATAACCAGCTCTCTCAGCCCCACCACCTGACCCATAATAAACCTGCAGCCTTTGCCAACCAGTGCAAAGACATAAACAAACAGCAGATAGAGACAAGTGAATTAACACAGACAAGGTACATACCATAAAAGAGCAATTCTAAGATGATAAGTCAAAATAAGGCTATTTTTTTAATTGTAAGATGTTCTTATTATTAAAAGTTATTGTTGTTAGCCAGTTAAATAGCAATAGAAGCAATCAAAGTTTTTAATAATTCCTTATTAAACAGGTCTCTTCAAAAAGTTTACACGAATGATAAATTATTTATGAACCCTGTATAGAATAAGTATTTAAACAGAAGTCACATGAAGAAAATCATTTTGCAAGGACAGTATTAGGCAGAAAACATCCTACTTTTCAGTTTATTGACTTATTACTAGAGAAATTAATATTTCCATAAGGTTAGTTTCGCACACGAAATACATACACATTCATATATAGAGAAAGACACATGGAATAATTTTCACTAAGAACATCAAGAAATAAGGAAGAAGGCATGCTACCTATATATTCATGAACTAGCTCATTGTGCTATGTGCGTCATTAAAAAGCCTGGAAGATACGAACAGTCACAGATTGCAATTGGAGATTAATCTTAAACAGAAAACTGTATGCATATCAGAATCATAGACTAGTTTGGGTTGGAAAGGATGTCTAAAGGTCACCTAGTCCAGCTCCCCTGCAGTCAGCAGGAACAGCTTCAGCTAGATCAGGCCCAGGGCCCCGTCCAACCTGACCTTGAAAGCTTCCAGGGATGGGGCATCTACCACCTCTCTGGGAAGCCTGTTCCAGTGTTGCACCACCCTCAGTGTAAAAAATTTCTAAACCTACCCTCCTTTTGTTTAAAACCATTATCCCTTGTCCTATAGACCCTACTAAAAACTTTGTCCCCATCTGTCTTATAAGCCCCCTTTAAGTACTGAAAGGCTGCTATAAGGTGTCCCTCCTGGAGCCTTCTCTTGCCCAGGCTGAACAGCCCCACCTCTCTCAGCCTTAATTCAAGAGAGGTGGTTTTGGCCCTCTGATAATTTCTGTGGCCCTCCTCTGGACCCACTCCAACAGGTCCATGTCTTTCCTGTGCTGAGGCCTCCAGAACTGAACACAGTTCTCCAGGTGGGGTCTCACCAGAGTGGAGTAGAGGAGGAAAATCACCTCCCTCAACCTGCTGGCCACACTTCTTTTGATGTAGCCCAGGATACAGTCGGCTTCCTGGGCTGCAAGCACACATTGCTGGCTCACGGCGAGCTTTTCATCCACCAGTATCCCCAAATCCTTCTCCGTAGAGCTGCTCTCAAACCCTTCAGCCGCCAGCCTGTATTGATATGAGGGATTGCCCCAATCCATCTGCAGGACCTTGCACTTGGCCTTGTTGAATCTCATGATGTTCATATGAGCCCAATTCTTGAACTTATTTATTTTAAATAAATATTTTAAATATTATACCAAAACCAATTTGATGCACATCTATAAGTATTCAGTCAGCTATTTAATAGCCCTTCACATACTTAGTCTATACGAAGAAATGTATTTGTCATGCCTTTATTTATTATAACTAACAGTGTTGTATTTTTTCTTTTTTTTTTTTTTTTTTTTTAACTGCTTAAAATGTTAGAAAAGTCTGTACAAACTAGCTTTCAAAAACTTGCTTGCTGGAAGCATCACCCACTCAAAATCAATCAATCCAAATCAAAATATTCCATTTAAAATGCACTTCCGTCAACATAACACACAAAGAGAAGTCAAAGAGGATCTGAAATCCCATTCATACATGACTTCTTTACTGGCAGAGGAGTATAATTTGAGGCTAATGAAACATTTATGGCCTTTGCAGTAAATGCAGATTGAAGTTAACACAAATGTGCATCTACTAGAAACACCACTCGTACGCAATTATAAATCTATGCCCCAAGCCACAGTTACAGATTCTAGTTTGTGAATCAGGCCTTCAGGGCTAACCTGATAGTTTCCAGGATCTGCAGTTAGTACTTTTTCAACATGAACAGATGAGTATGTCAGTAGCTCTATACTAATTCTGTACCTGCTGACAAAATAAGACACATGGCTTAAAAGTCCACTTTGGTTCAGGGTAGAATAGCAAATTCTAAAGTGATTTCAAGGGGTTTTTTGACCTGCTTGTCTGGGGCATGGTCACAAGAAAACCAAACATAAATATAAATTATATAAGCATAGGACACCGAGGACTGCACAGAATTCCCAAGTTTCTCAGGCTTTATCTAAACCACCTAGTGTACTACTCTGCACTTCAGCTTTCAGTTGCTGATGACCTTCAGTCTCTGTCCCTCCCTTTTGCTCAAACTCCCCAGGGCAAGGTTTTTCATGTGCATATAGGTCTCAACACAGAATCGGGGTGAAACACCCACAACCCCCTCTTTAGACATATGGTCTGAAAGCATACCTTTGGCTTGATTAGCTGAGGCACTGGCGAGTCACCAGAACAAAAATAAAATAATGTAATCAATACAATTTCAGATTCTCCTCAGAGTGACATTTTGTACAGTATTTAATGCATTTCACAGAATATGGGGATTTCAAATATACTTCATTTATGAAGAACACGAATTGTGGATTTTCTTCTGCTGCTTCTCCTCCTCCCCTTGAAAGATATCATTTCTAAGTTGTTTTTTTAAAAAGTAAAAGTAATTTAAAAATATTATCCTGCTAAAAAATTAACAATTAATTAATAAAAAATTAACGTAGTAGCTGGAGACCATAAATAAGAATTACTCAAGGCATACCAATTCATGAATATGCTTAAAGTATTTATTTTAGCAATACATATATTTAACTGGGAACTTCAGCAGAAAACTAATCATGCAGTTGTTTTCTGTAAAAGCTCTTCCCAAAGCAGGTTTAAACACCTATCTTCCTCAAATTCAGAACTGCAGCCTCTTAATCATCACTGTATTCAAAACATTCGCTCAATGACAAAAGAACAGTTCTTCCAAATATCAGTAAATGCATACAGTTTTGTCTGACACTTTTCAAATAAAAAAGAATTTATTTCTTTAGGTTTTTTTCCCCCCCCCCCAGCTTCTATGGCTCTTTTCTTGATATATTGAAATGTGCTAAACTTCATTCTTCCTCAAGCTACATAAAGTAATTCAGAAGTTGGACAAAGTCATCTTGAACAACACCAGGGAACATCAATCATGAATTAATGTGCAGTTTCAGGACTGGATTACTTAGAAAGTTGGTGTGAAGGTTATTAACTGAAATTGGCCAGTCATAGAAATTTTTAAATCTCAGACCTGTAACTACAGCAATGCCTGACTTCAAATTAACATGCAGCAAAGTCTTATGAGAAATTCTTTTTCCGAAAAAAAGCTATATGTTTATTTTGTTGGATTTTTTTAAGCATTTTCCCAGTAAGAACATATTTTAATAATGTATTATTAAATATTAGGGAAAAAAAACACACAACAACAAAAAAACTACCACAAAAGACCCAAATCCAGACAATCAAAACAATATGAACTTAGTGTTATAAACTTCACTAGGAATGAGTATCTGAACTACATATCTACATTATTAATGGATTAACCAAGTCACATTTCAGTATGATTTTTGTGGCAGTACATTTCTGTTCAGTCACAGCAATTCAGCAGGTAATAGGGATCAGGGGGGCTTTTCGTGATTCAGAGAACTGTCCTTTGTCTTTTACATTAGACTCCAATGAATCTCTTATTAATTCACAGTTAATATTCTCTTGGAGATTCAGATTAGAAATAAAGATAAAGTAAAATATCAGTGATACAAATTTAAGAACTATGATGTATCCTTTCCTAAAGGGAAAATAAGTGCCAACTATAGAAATATCACTATGGACCTTGAAGTTGGTCTTAGATTTATGGTTAGAAATAACTGAGGACAAGCGTTGGGGGTTTTTTGTTGGTTTTGGGTTTTTTTAAAAGTATGGGAATAAAACCTGAAAAGCAATACAAATTATATACAAACATTACATTAACCAGTTTTATTTTTTTCAAATAACATGATGCATTTACTCTCCTATGAATTTATCCATTGAGTCTCTCAGATGGCTCAGACAAAGTCAGTAGATCCCTCAGGTTAGAAACTACAATCACTAGTTACTTTTCAGAAACCGGACACACATTTATTCTGTATCATTGTTTCTTGCCTGCAGCTACCATTCCTATTCCGAATTTCTGAGTCTCATACACTATCAGGAAGAATGATGGGATTATAAGAAAAGGCTGTGTGGTCCCTACGTTGTTTCTGAAAACCGCAATTCTCTCAATAACGGAAACAATTTGAAAAGCAAGCAGAGAGAAAGAAAAATTGTGATCATCAGTCCTTTTAAGAAAAAACAAAGAAGTACACTGAAGCAGTCTGTAAAAAAAATAAGATATTTTGATCTAATTACAAAAACCTGTTAAACAATCACCAAAATAGTTTTCCTTATTTTTTTCCTGTCTTTAAAATGATAAAATTATGGCCAGGAGGAACCAAGACTAACTGGAAATGCTCAGTTAGGACAGTTACACTTATTTCATTTACTTTTGAACTTTAATTTTAACTGGTATTGCACATAAGAAGCATGGAAAAAATTCAGTGGTTAGCCCATTTTCATGATACTTTCTCCTTCTTGAAATAAACTAATGAAGACTGCAAATAAATATGAGGTATCAATATTAGGAGGAAAAAAAACATGGCATAAACTGCTTACAAACATAAACTTTAAATTACTAACCATCCCAAAATTCCAGGTGTGTTCCACTCAAAATTTGACCATTCATGATAAGACTTTAGGCTTCATATGACTGAATGGACACTGTAGCCATTCAAATGTCTGAAGGAAGAATGCAAGATAGGTCATGACGTGCTCTCAAATAATAAAACAGCAAGTAACTTTGATTGCAAGGTAGTGTGACAGGGTACTAATTCTCTTTTGTTCAGAAAAAGTACAATGCCTAAAATATGACCATGGGCAATGATGACAAGACACATTTATTTGATAGTCTTTGTCTAATCGTGGCTGAAAAGTCTTAAGAAAATACTACTCTTCAAGTATGTATTTCAGGGGAAAGTACAAAAAAATAGCATCAGTACAGTCTAGCACAACTGCTGACTTAATTTCCAGCTTTTACTTCTGATATGACCTTGTAAGAGAGATGTAACGCCCTCTGGGTCTCTCTTTATTTCTTTTCTGCACCTCTGTTTTCTTAAATTCAGATGTGTTACTCCAAAAGAAGAGGTTATGAACTGAAAGAGGATGTTCAGCCCTGAGTTTCTGTAATGCAACAGCTCCCGTAGAGTAAAATTTGTTATGCTTGGACTAAAAAAACAACTTTTGGACATAAAAACAATGAAAACATGCATACAATCATCACTATTATATATATATTTTTGAAGGATAGTAGAATATCCCTTTATAATTTGAATAAACCTTCAAAATATCAAAGTTCATTACCTATTACCACTGGAAAAAAAAAACAAAACAAACACATTTCTAACATGGAATTGGTCTAACTTCTCCCCAGTAAGAAAGGTCAAATGATTGAAAAGGAAAACTCTTAAGGGAATCTATCAGGTTTTGTCTACGTATTAAACAGGGAAACTCACAAGTCTCATTCCTTGCTTTCTCTCTTCACCATTAAGCCTATGTGTGTGCCCTCCTCGAGGATGGAAGAAACTAACACTTCTGTCTGAACCAACTGAGAAACTGTCAGAGGGACTGTTTGTCAGGCAATTTGATCTCTTCAGCCTATTTAATGATTAGAATTTGATATCTTCCTCTTGGCATTCCAGTCCAAGAGGAAACATTACAAATGTTACAATAACAGAAACAGGGTGGGAAAAGCAATTTAAACCAAGTGGGTATGTAGCCCCACCTCACCATATTATATAGCAAAAACCCCAGTTGCTCTATTATACAAATTCATAGAACTGAATTACATAAGACACAGGTATGACATTTTCATTGCATTACCTACTGCAGTTACAAGGTGGTGATACTGCCTTCATTCATATGATAATGTCACAATTATGCACTCATCCTGGAAATGGGAGAGTTGAGTGACTACCCTCATTAACCTGAAGAAAGTCTAAACCTACATCTCCCATTTTTGAAGTTACAAACATTGGATTTCAAATAAGGCTAGGATGGTGTTTTGCCAGTCACCAGGCCTAGTACAAAGGACGCAGCCAGCAGTAGAACAATCCAGTAACCAGATTCTATTGCACACAAAAGGGTCAGTACATGGGCGATCGTTGGGGGTACAAACAAATCAATCGGGTTACACATAACAGACATCAACCCCAACGACCCCAGGAACAACACAGCACAACCAACAACCGGTGGAATAAACAAAGCAACAAAGTCTCCCATAGAAGAGATGGGAGACAACCAAGCCAAGAGGCTGATAACATAGGACAGAGGCAGCCACATACTGTTCCCACAAAGCCTGCATTTGTAAGTGCCTAAACCTGACTGGGGCCCAGTTGCAGGGAGAGTCAGGAGGTCCTTCCCCAACAGGAAACCCTGCAAAGTGCATCCACCTCACAGACAGACACGGCACCCTTCCTGCAAGTGGTCCCAGCTTTTATGCCCAAAACAGGACACCTGGCACTCATTTACCTATATGTGGGACACCTGGGGCTCATTTACCCAATGGCTTTCCATGCAAGGTTGGCTGCACCTTGGAGGAAAGCCAAAAGGCACACTCATCCCCTCCTTTTGAAGGGCTGTGGGAACCACCCATATGTCAACCTTAATTCAGGGCTTGGGGTTCAGACCCCAGCATTTTAGACGACTATCAGGACTATGTGCAGCATTGTCAATCCTACTGAAAGACTTTTTCTCTGAGGTTCTCACCCTTGGACTACAAGAAGACTATAACTTTGCAGCCCCATAAAGCTGAAACTCCCCTGGACAGGTATTCTCGCTTTTAAGTGAGCCTTATGCACTTTGTAGGAGAATTATTTCATGAAATATAAATTGGGACTGGGGATTATCTTTACTATACTACCACATCAAACTTTTTCCAACTTACTCTTCCCCTTAAGTTTCTTTCTTTCCTAGAAAGTGGACAACTTCACCAGCAGAAGAATGTTCTCCAACTTCTGTTTGTGTGTTGCTCTTCTCCTAATTTAGTGGACTTTCTCCTGCTAAATGCTGGCTTGATCCTCTTATATTTAAAAGAGAGAATTTGTCTTAGTAAGACAAGACTCCACAAAATGTTACAAAGGATGGAATCACCAGAATCACTTGCTAGATCTTAAGAGACAATAACAAGGCAATCACTCCTACGCTGCCTACTGTCTTCCCCTTTCTCCACCTAACACTAAGCTTAAAAACCTGCCTAAAAGAGAGTCTGTGTCATTAACTCTGCTTATTGTTCTGTCTGTGCTGAACTCATAATGAAGTGTGAAATTCTTAACTTTCTAGTTGCCATAAGTACTAGGAGTTGAGAATTATATTGTATACCATGGACCTCTAAAAGCTAAGCAGAATACTACCATGCATAAATCCTATTATGGATCCAGATCTTAGTCTGTTTTCAAGCCAATGCAGTAAGCACTGGAATTTCGATCTAAGCAGTAAATAGGAATAGAGTGTGGGCTTCAGCACTGTTCTTCCATGACCAGGGAAAAGGACAAGCTGGAGGTTCTCCTCAGACAATACAAATAAGGCAATTTTTTATTATTTTGTTTTTTTTTTTTTAGGTAAAGATTTTCACTACAGAGATGCGAGCTCTGCTATGCTATGTGGCCTCAGCAACAGAGAACAGGACCCGGACCATTTTATTTACTAACAGCTTTATCTATTGGTTGTCAAAAAGGGCAGCAGGAAAAGAACAGAAAGCTAGGCTGGGATGGTAAAAGGAAAAGAGTATAGATATCAAATGTTTTTTAGATAATTTTCTATTCAGTTAAAAAGGTTCACCACTTCTAACCTCACCAGCTCCACATTATAAAAATTCAATCATCTTTCATGGTCTTTTAACAATTCCGAAAGAAATCTCAGAATTACTAAGTGAATGCTTTTCTCTTAGACAAAAAAATATAAATAAAGTACATTTCTCAAAATTACCTGCATGAAAGCCCCTATCATTCTATTATGAGCATAACTTCAAAGCCATCTCACATTTAGTTAATTATATTTTCTAGCATCAAAGGCTTTTCGGAACTCTAACATATCATATTTTCTTTGTAGTGTGTAGAACTGGTATCCGAGTAGAAAATGAAAGCCAACAACAAATGTAGAAATTGTCATTTCTCTTCCTGTTCACCCTTCCAATCCCATTTGTGGAAAGTTTCCATCTTTGCCTAGCACAAAGAAAAGGTACCTCTACTTTGAACACGTCACTAAAGCTCATGTTTGTCTCACTAACTGTGTGAAAAAGTTAGATATTCTGTCTAAGCCACAGGCATACACTTCATAGCAATTCTTTCTACTGTGGCATAGGTATTTGACATTAAATATTAGTTGAAGCCAATGACCATGAAAATATCCTGAAGATCATGTTTAAGAAATCCAAGTCATTAGACCAGATTAGACAGCTAACTGTCTGACAGCTGAAGTACAGCAAGATGATTCTTTGTCTCCCTCCCCTCTTACCAATAAATACAAATTTATCTTTATAACCATGATACACAAAGTTAAGAAACCTGTCATTTTCCTGTTATTTTCATACATGCAATTGTCCTCCTGTGCTGCAGCTGCGCATTGGTGGCTCATGTCCAGTTTTTCATCCATTACTAATCCCAGGTCCTTTTCCTCAGGGCTGCTTTCCAGCACATCATCTCCTAGCCTGTACTGATAATGAGGATTGCCCCAACCCAGGTGCAGAACCCTGCACTTGGTCATATTGAACCTCATGAGGTTCACCTGGGCCCACTTCTCCAGCTTGTCCAGGTCCCTCTGGATGGCATCCCATCCCTCTGGCATCTTGACTGCACCACCCAGCTATTTAGCACACTCTACCTGTTTTCACTGGACTGCAAAACTACATGGGCACTTCCAAAATTGCAAACAGTTAGAGAAATTAATCATACAATTTTTCACAGATTTCTTTTACTATGTAACATACATCCAGCAATACACTAACTGCACTGTAGGTTCATGCATGGTATAAATTTCGGATCACAGTTGAAAAAAGAGAAGAAGATAAGCAAATACACTAGCAGCTTTCATAATGGGAGAAATATTTTTTAACAATATGATTTAATAACAAAACATTATGCCTCACTACTTTTCCAAGACCTGTCGTATTCTTGCTCTCCTCTGCTTGAAAATGTGTCCTCTTATAAAACTATCTTCCATCACTTTCCTCTTTTGCACATGGCCTTCTCAGTTTCCTGTCTAATTCTCACATTTTTCTCACAGAGCACACACCACTAGCTTGTTCTTTTCTTCAAATCATAATTCTTTCCTACAGATCTTTTCTTCCCACTGGTCATTTGTTTCTAGCTTCTCTTCGTCTCTTTATGCATATATGTAAGATATACAGAGAACAATATATGCCTATCAATTTAATCAATGCCAAATTGATTTTTATTTTGTAAAAGTGAATTTATTTCATTTATTTTGTAAAGGATTTCTGGTTTTCTTTTTTTTTTTTTAACTTTTTTATTTTATCACCTCCATATGGGATGATATTACAGAAAAAAAAATAGGAAAGAAGACAACTTGCAGCTGTCAAGTTAACTAGGAAGAATTGATTTATTTTTTCCTGTCCTTGGTCAACTGATTTAGGTCAGCATTGAAAAAAAATATACTTTGTCACATGGCAGGAGTTACAGCTTCTTATGTGCTTCTACTATATCATCTTGAGAAATCTCACTAATAAAACATAATACCAGCCAAAAATATCTACCACAAAATAATGCAGTCAATTAATAGAACAGATGGAGGTCAGGGCAGTCAATTAAATCCCTCTGACAGAGGAAAAGATTATTCTACCTCATATTGGAGATAGTCAGATCAGACAGGAATTACTGACCTAACACATTTATTCTCCAAAATAATTCCTTCCATAATGCTGCCTTTGGCATGAGAGAGAAAGGTCCATCATCTAAAGGTCTTCTTTGCTGCTGTATATAATTTTTTATTTTTAAAGTGGTGGGGAAGTGCACATGATTTATCAGCAGTATTTTTACTGATTCATAGAACAACAAAATCAAACATCTTTTTTGCTTGACTCTTCTTGAAGTCTGCTTCCCAAAAGGATGATTTAACTATCCCTTTGGCAAGTTGCTAACCACTTTGGATTTGGAATTTAATGTTATTTCATATATGCATGGGAGATAACCATCCAGGAGTTCTGATTAATTATTTCTCTGACTCTAATTTCCTGGCATACTGAGATCTTACAACAATTTCAGCATATTTGTTAAAAGTATCTTTCCTAAATTCTTGCACCAATATAGTTGCATTTCTGGACGTCAGATCTACATTGCTAGTACTAAATCTTGTAAGTGCTGCTGTCATTTTCTAGCAATTTCAATTACGTACTTCATATTTTGAACAAAAAAGTTTGCAATATCAGAAACTGATATTTCTTCTTTTTTTTTTGTTTTGTTTTAAATTTTGCTGATCTCCTGCCTATACATTCCAAATGCTAAACCATAAACAACCATAGGTAAAAATTGTTCAGCTACGTAAGTATTTAAATGAAATTCTCCCTGAGATCATTTTTCACAAAAAAAAAAAAATCTGCATCAAATGAATCCAAATTTGTTTTTACCTACAGGTCATTTGGAAAAATACAATCTGATGTTTCAATTCAGAACATTCTACTCATAAGAGGCACAAAAGTTTTGACTACTCTTTAACTCCTTTTTAAAAAATTAACTCATAACACACTGTATTAATATTTCAAAGTTAGCAAACTCAGAACTGTGTTGCACTAATACTATGTTAATATTTTAAAGCACTGAAAACTCCGCACTCTAAAAGACAATGAAGCTGCCAAGACAGTAATCGTTTAGTGTTATTGCTGTGGTTGCTCTGTCCCAGCTCCAATTTCTATAGTGGAAATTCTAATACATTCATTTTCTTTGTCAAGCTCTTCTATTGAAAACTCTTGCTTTGTAAATTAATAAACTCAGATTACTTAGTTTCTGCACAATCATCAAAGCTTTGTCTTTCAGATACATGTTCTTTAATGAATTCTACTTCCAAATCAATTAAGAATTGATGCTGAAAACAGCAGATCTGAATTTCTTGTACTCTTACATAGCTTATTACCTCACTGTTTACACCTTTGTTTTCAGTTGTGATGGCTTCTAAGTGTATAGCAAACAAATTCTAGTCCTGCCATTGGCTGAACTTTGTATAGTTATTTTCTGTTATACCATTTATTACAAAGCAGGTGTCCTTCATTTTTTTTACTAATTTGTTATATCTGGGAGCTCATTCCATCCTTCTCATGGATTTATATTTCAGGTCACTCTATGTGTATTTGTATCCCTTTTGGAGGGACGCATGACAAATGGAAAAAGTTTTTAGAGCTTTACACAAGCTTTGTGTATTTTATATTGAAAAATATGATTAAATTAGAAGTAGCTACAATGAAAAAAGGGAATTCAGATTATTACACTTCAGTAATATTTCATAATTAAGACAAAGTTATGCTCTTTGCAAGGACTTTTGCACTATAACTTTACATGCAAAAGACATTAATCTTGAAGGCTGTCTACAAGCAGTCCAAAGACATCTCTTTTAGTCTAACATCCTATTTTGGTATCATTATTTAAGTAAAAGGTAGATTCTCATTATTCATAGAAGATTTTCAAGGATTTGCATCTAATCTTTATGAATCAAATTCATGACATATGTCTACCCATAAGAGTACTCACAGTGGTATGACATTGCATAAGAAATATTATCTACGTCTACACACCTTTAAAGCAAAGCACAAAGCCTCAAATGATAGAAGCAACACAATTTTTCAGTACAATTAACTCCACTGACTGCAGACTACACTAGAATTAAATGAGTGATTTAGTTCCGGATAAAAGAGATTTCTTTCCATCATGAAGAGTCAAAACACAATTTTAATAGATATTTGTTGCAGATTATTAATTTCTTACACCAGCAAAAACGGCAGATTTTTAAGATTATAACTAAGCACCAAATTTTGTCAGTTATTTGCTAAAGTCATATTAAAACATAAAAATTTAAGCTGTTTTTTTAACGTTCTGTGAATAGTTGTGTAAGCTTTAAATCTGTGTTCATGCTGTGGGTGCAGATGGGCAAATCTCCATCATTATCAATGCAGCTGTAACCAGATGAAAAAGAGAATACTATTAGTTCATACCTGTTCAGGAGAAGTAGAGACTACAATGCCTGAAAACAGACAGAATCTGAATTTTAATTGACCGAAGTTTCACCTACACACAAACAATTCTGAACTTTTTTTCAAGTGACAGATAAGAATATTACCATATTTGTGATGTGTTCCCTTTCTTTGGCTTCTTCCTTGGTAAGGAACAATGGAATGCAAAGCAGTATATAATGAAAGAAAATGTATTCTTTTTTTATAATGGACCTTGTAGAAAGATTATTTTAGATACTTTTAGCTTCCAAATTTTTCAATAGAAAAATGCTGTATATATGTATTTTGTGGACATCAAAAGAAAATCAAAATAAAATACCGCTCTAAAATGCACAATACTATATATCTGGGTCTAAATTGGCATGCAATTAAAGCTAAACATATTTTATTTTCACTTATACAAACAAACACATTTACCTTCAGAATCAAATAGTGATTTTCGTTTATAAGACATTTCTACAAGGAGTTTGGCTTCCTGCTGGCAACAGCATTTAATTTTTTTCTTTTGAAAAAGAAAGAAATATGCCATCATCTTCCCTAGTCACTCAACAGCTGTATCAATTTGTTTTCAGGGCACTGATTAGCATAATTGTGGTGGATTACTTGCATTTGGCACAGAATAGAAATAATTCAGTATTTTTCATCATTAAAGAACTATGCCACATTGTTTCCCCAAGCTATGCAATTCTAGGATTTTTAAAGATACTTAATCAAATGAAGTACCCAGTCAGCTTCTCAAAAACAAACCCCCGACTATTTTGCTCTCCTCCAACCTTCTCTGCAACACCAGCATTCCCAAATTTATTCCTAGCAGTATGGAACAACTGTGTCTCATGTAGTCAGCATTCACTTCACTGAGAAGACTACAACCACCTCTGGAGACCTATATAGTCCTCTGCTTCCCATAAGATGCACTTCCAGAGGGTTGACTTTAAATCCAAAAAATCCTAGGTATGGAACACAAGATTTGTATTCAGAATGGTATCCAAATAGTCTGCATGTGACTTACTAGTTAACTAGTTAACTAGTTAACCTCAGAGACCCTCTCTTTTGCACTCTAATGCTCTCTGTGGTCCAGAGCCACACTAATTTCCAGTTAAACTTTTAGATGTAACACTCATAAGTCCAGTAAGTATTCTAGGCAGCTGAAAAGCTGGCTGAAGCCACAGTTTTCTTTAGACACACAAAAGTACGCTCCTGTACCTGCCCAGACGTCCAGCATCTCACACGTTTTTTCTCAGATCAAAAACTAAGAGCAACCTACAGTTCTAGATAATAGACACCTATTTTTTTTTTTTTTTTTCTAAATGCAGTAGTCTGCTTGTAAGCTAGGTATCTAGCAAATCAACAGGGATCTAGACATTTTACTTAATACAACATAGAAACATATCCAGAACATGGAAATATAAGTGCATAAGTTTGAATATGCAATCCTTCTACATAGAGCTAGCAGATATGACATAGGACTCAGGGAATAACCAGGCCCTCTGGAGTGGTGCTGGCAGTTTTATTCCTAGAACTGTACCAGAAGCCTGTTTTTAAGAACCCAAATCTCTCTCAACCAAAAACCTTAATTCTCCAGAATTGCTGTTTGATAAACCTCACATCATGGCTAGTGCAGACATCCATGAAATTAGCTGAAAACAGCCACAATGAAAGCATTATTCAAAAGAGTTTCAGCTATATAATTTCTTAAAAATTCAGAAAAAAAAATAAAAATAACTTTGAGATTCTGTTGTTACTGATATTCCATTTTATCCCCAAATTCCAGTTCCAATGTTGAGCTGCCTATAGTGCTACCTACAGTGCTATATGTGTTAAAACTAATCAGTTATGCATATACTAGACCATTTACTTTAATAATCTTGAGTGTTTTATAAGCATGCATAGGTAATCATTGTACGGTTTTAGACAAAAAAATCATAGAATCACAGAATGGTTTGGGTTGGAAGGGACCTTAAAGATCCCCCCTGCCATGGGCAGGGACACCCCTTCCACCAGACCAGGTTGCTCAAAGCCCCATCCAGCCTGGCCTTGAACACTTCAAGGGAGGGGGCAGCCACAACTTCTCCGGGCAACCTGTTCCTATGTTTCACCACCTTCATCATAAAAAAAAATTCTTCCTTATATCCACTCTAAATCTGCCTTCTTTCAGTTTTATACCATTTGCCCTTGTCTTGCCACTACAGACCCTGGTCAAAAGTCTCTCTCCACATTTCTTATAAGCCACCTTTATATGCTGAAAGGCTGCAGTAAGGTCTCACCAGAGCCTTCTCTTCTCCCAGGTGAACAATCCCAACTCTCTCAGCCTTTTGTAGAGAAGAGGTGCTCCAGCCCTCTGATCATCTTTGTGGCCCTCCTCTGGACCAGCTCAAGCAGGTCCACACCTTTCTAGTGCTGGGGATCCCAGAGTTGGATGCAGTACCCCAGGTGGGGTCTCACAAGGGCAGAGTAGAGGGGGAGAACCAAGTCCCTTGACCTGCTGGACACACTTCTTTTTATGCAGACCAAGTTTTCTGGGCTTCAAATGCACATTACTGGCTTATAATCAATTTTTTGTTCAATATTCCCAAGTCCTTCTATGCAAGGCTGCCCTCAAACCATTCATCCATATTGGGGACTACCATAACCCAGGTGCAGGACCTTGCACTTGGCCTTGTTGAACTTCATGAGGTTCTCATGGACTCACTCTTCAAGACTGTCAAGGTCCCCCAGGATGGCATCCCTTCCTTCCAGTGAATCAATTGCACCATTCATCTTGGTGTCTTCCATAGACTTGCTGAAAGTGTACTCACTGATGAAGTTATTTAATAACATTGTCCCAGTATGGATCCTTGAGGGACATCACTCATTACTGGTTTCCACCAATAGTCAATGTAGACCTTGGTTTCATAACCTACATTATAACCTGTATAAAAAGGATTACACGATGTGATTGTCGCCTGTTCTAGAAACTGGAGTTGATGATCCCAGAGATGATCTTCTGTCAGTTGTTTCTAATGCAGCATGCAGAGCTCAAATTAAGCCATGGGAACTCCAGGAGGACACAATATTTTGCTGTTACACAGAGCTATTCCCTTCATATGAATACTGAGGAAGGTAGATGCTGAATGGCTAATGGGAAGGTAAACAGATGTTTAATAAAAGATATAGATGGTCTTCCCTTGCCATACTACTGAGTTTTCCAAACAAAACGAATACAACATATCAGAGTCTTGTGGTTAATGATGAAGATGCAGTGTGTTTTGAGCCTTGGCAGGAGGAGGGCAACTGCTTACAGGTAATTCATTTACACAGGAACATTATGTTCAAAAGTTTTACTGTTGTTTTTAGAAAAAAAAACAACACTGAGTTTTTTTGAATGCTTTTTTTTTTTTTAACAGTTAAAATTTCCCTGCAGAAACTGATACAACACTGCCACTTGTGCAGTACAGTAATTTTAAATTATATGAGTCATGGTGATAAAACATTTTCAAGTTCAAGCATTGCAGATAGTAAAATTTGCACTCCAGTTCTTTGAATTGAACATGACTCAACCTTAAAAAACACCTCTAATCAATCAAATGAGCTGCCTATGCAAAACAGTGTCATGATTTTCTATTTCACTTTTATTTGCTTACTCATGATGTTATGATTCAGTGAACTCTTGTTAGCCATCCAGACTACATAACATTGAAATTACATATTTTTAACAGTTCTTTACAATGTTATACAATGCTTTACATAATGTAATGTTCAAATTATTTTTCTGCAAAATTAATTATATTTATGGAATTGTTACTTAGATAAGAATAGTTTATGCTTCTTAAAGATTTAAAGCAATTATGACTCTTATTTTCCAGTGGACCTCACCACTGAAATTGTACTTTAACAAAAAAAAAATAAATCATCATAAACATGTCAAACTACCTCCCAAAAACCTTTACTAAAGCTAATGATTTGAGGTAAAAGTTTTAAGATTGCCATCCGGAAGTAAATTTAACGGCCTGGGAATTTTTGGTGTTTGTTATTTCATATTTGAATAATATTTTCAAATACTTTGTATTTCAATTTCTCACTTGGGTTCTTCAGAAATCCACATTCTGGTGGAGATCATTAGAGTTTACCTACATTTAAGTACTTTATGTCAGTCATACTGAAACACGTAAGATATTGCAACAAAAAATGAATGGATACATCACTTTGAACTCAAATGGAGGTAACAAATCTTTTATATTCATTAAAGAAACTGAATCTTTTGATTCCAGTATTCAAAGAAGATAAAAGGCTGAGTGTCTCTACCTTTACTAGTAAATACACTACAGTATCAGTGGTGTAATTAATTGGCTAAGGTTAGATTTACCAGTAATATCTCAGAGCAAAGCAGCTGCTACAGCTTAATTTATTTTTTCTAGATCAACTGAGTCACAGTTAACTACATAAGATTTAGGATTTCAGAATACTCTCCCTGAACACCAATTTATAGATGCATAGAAAGATGTAGAACATCCTGCAACCACATCAAGACAGACTCTGGTTGAGTCCTGGTTAAATTCCCAGACAGAAGGTGAACAGCTCAATTTACATTATCTGAATTTCTTGAAAAAGATGCAGTTTCCAATCTGGAAACCTACTGAAATATTGAGTATCAGCGTCAATTAATTAACACGACCAGACCATCAATCCTGGGATGTTCAGCTGACAATTTTATTAGTTGTTCTTGCTTATCAATTATGTTTAGGTATGGAAAACACATCTGCTATCTTTATAAACGGGAGAATTTAAAACTGAGTTCCTTCCTTCTTTCTGTTTCAAAATTAAGAAAATTGGTCCACTATAGATGGTGTCAGCACAGCCTCTATATCATAGTATAGGTCTTAGGAGCCTATTTAAATTGATGGATTTCCATGCCAAATTTATGCTAATACTTCACCAAGAGATAAAAAACCCCACAAATGCAGGGAGTATTTTTCTTCCACCTAAGAGTATGAAATACAGTGAGAACCTGAAAAGAAAATAAGAGTTGAAGGCACTGTTTAACCAGAGGTTGGACTGCTCAGCTGAATGCACTTCCATTTACATCTATGAACCCTGACAAGAGTGAAGATTCTGATCAAAAACACTGAATTCCAGGAGCTGAAAAGTAGGCTGAGAAAAGCTTACAGCTTTAAGAATGAGAGTTATATTATGCCCTGATTTTCCTCAGAGAATTAAGAGCTGATCAATTTCCTAGAAGTCCCAAGACTAGAGCTGGAATGATTTATTCCTGCCTTCTAATATGAAGGCTTTATTATTCCTTCACATTTGTTATCATAAATGATACAAGACAGGAGGCTTGATCAGAGTCTGAAAACATGATCAAGAATCTGACAGTATGTGGCTACATCAAAGAAACCGTACAGCACCCCCCCAGACAACCACAGGGCTCCATCTGCACACTCAGCTGTCAGGTTGGGATTTTAGAATGAAATGCCACCATTTAAACTAGCTTACATCTGTGATGTAAGTCAAAATTTGAGGACAAAAGCATGGGCTATTCGTTTGCTTTCATTTTTATTACTATATTGTGCATTGTCAGAAAGCACTTTTTGCATACTCTAAACATGAATCACAGTTTTCTCTTCTTGAGAAACAGCATCAATTTATGTTTAAGAATTTTAGCTGGAGTTCTGGATGAGAATGATAGCAAGAAAAAAGTAAAAGTGATCAAGGTGTGGGGATTTCTCTTAAAGAGTACAATATAGCAGAAGTCACAGTTACAATCTGCCCAAGCTTCTGTATCTAGTTATTTTTTTTGAAACAACACTGATAATTGTACACACCACTCTCAGAGTTCTGTTCATCCAAATGGATCCCTATTGTCCACTGCAAACACATCTTCAAAGTTAGCTTGTCTTGGGTTATACATTCTCCTGAAAGCCTTCAGATCCATTTTACTCTTGAAAAACTTCTCATAAGAATATATTTTTCCAGACAAAATAACAAATTCCTTAACCTATATTGCCATATTTCTGTTGTGTATTTTTTGATTACCTTGGGGTTGACAGTTGAACATATATGTTTGTGGCTATATATACTTCAGAAAAATAGCAAGCAGAGAAGCTGAAATAAGTTTGACACAGATTTACAACTTCATTTTTTGCTCTCCTGGTTTTCTTTATGGATAGTCCAATTATCACTTCTCTTGAACAAGTAAATTTGCAAAAGGCATAGCTGGCTTCTGATGTCCAATAACTTGCAGTGGGAGGTAAAAGCCAGACATCAATAGGCTCTGTCTCACTTTTCTGTTTTAATGTTGTTTGCTTCCCTTTCTTTTCCTTCTCCCTGACTTGCCCTCTGTTATGAAGAAGAAATGCTGAGAAAACAGTGAAAACTAAAATGACACCATCACTCAGTTTCCCCTTCAGACTCCTCTCCACAGTTTCTGCAGTTTATCTCAGTGTACTGTGATAGATCTTGAGATAAGACTTTCTCTTCTTGGAACATGCCTGTGGCTTATTCTCATGCAAGGCAATGTAAATCTACCATAAATTGTTTGTTCCAAAGAAATTAAGTGAACTTTGACTTCAGCCTTGTATCCTTTATATCAGTTACTTGCCCTTTTCCTGAAAAAAATGTTGAGTTCTCTGAGGAAAGTAAGTAATTGAATCCTATGTATGGTATTCATACATGTGTACTATTCACTATAGTAACCAGTAAGAGTTCAGCTATGATCATGATTATCATGGTTTCTAAACAATTAAACAGACTTCTGTTCATAAAGTGGTTTTTGTTCTATTACATTTAAATTGCTACGGATTGGAATAAACATGGTTCAGCAATACAAAAATCACAGGGGTTTTCAAAGCTGTTATTTTCTTTGATTTTTGTACTTCACATAATGGTACCCTCAGATCTCATAACTAACATGTCATACTTTGAATTATTGCTTATTCACAACTTTATTATCACATCAGATATATTGCTATTCCTTCTCTTTGAATTTAGGACCCAATGATAACACTAAATTGAAATGCCATTGTACTGCAACTAGCACAATGATTACAGAAGAAGTCACATCTGCTTCGAAGTTCATAGATCATATAAAGTGAGAAGGAAGAACTATACATCAGAGAAAATTTTCTGGTCATTTGTACATGTCTTTCCCTTCTCATTAATCAATGTGGCAGGCACAGTATGAAAGAATGGTAATTAGATTAATCTAAGGTGTTTCATAAATAGGATATGTTCCATGCATAGATTTCTAAACTAAACCTTTGTCACATATTTCATATTGATATCACAAGAATGTTTATATATGTGTGTATATATATACATATATCCATCTACAAAAGTATCTGTGTGTACACTATATATTCAAGTATGTTATCTCATATTTGTTAATAAAATGAGATGAAAAAATAGATCTTTATGGTAACAATATGAAACAGCAACCAAACCCCTTTACTTATATGGCCAAATAAGAACTTTGAAACCCAGCCTTGTTTTGCAAACTGAAGACTGTAAGCTCTATCAGATACAGTGTGGCCTGGAAACCCCAGACCTCACTGAGTAGCAGCCTCAGAATAACCAGGTTTAATCCCATGTCTTTTAACTACAAACTGATTGGTATCAGTCAATATTAACAGAACTGAAAAATAATAAAAATTCATGCTTATCATGAATAAGCACACAACCAAACAAGCATTTTAACTGTAAGCATATATTGCAAAGATATTTAAGAACACTAGCAACAGATATTTGCTCTCATTTCTTTTACATACTTTTACAGAAAACAGAATTGTTCTGAACATGCTTTCAGCACTTACCACTGTGTCGTATTTTTGAGACGGCTTTAGAATTCCCCCATAGGAGGCAACATGATGTCATTTTAGTTACAGCAGAAGGTTTTCCTATTACGAAGAAACATACAGTGCTCTTTAGTAAATAAAGAAAAAAACAAACATGCTTATGAGTCACAACCGGTGAAAAAAGTTACTTATTAAATCACCTGTAATTCCCTTTTTCAAGATTCAGGAAAAGAAAAAATCACAATATTGATACCCAGAGAACAAATACATTGATCCTAGTGTATTGAATTCTGTCATAAAAATTATTAGCAGTATTTTTTCTTTGCAGATTGATCACTGCTACAAAAATACAATTGTCTTTAAAACTATATACCATGAAAGTATACATTTTGGTGAAAAAAGCTAAGGCAAGCACTTCAAAATAAAAGAAGAAAAACAAATCTCCACAAAGCCCTTGGGTTTAAATATTTCTGTAAATATATACTATACGTATTCAAATATAAAATTTTCAAATATTCAAATATATTAAAATATAAATATTAAAATATTTTTAAAGCCATTTTACTATTATTTATTCTCTCCTATAGGTAATTCAAAACTGTAGCTTATGTTTCAAATGACATTTGAATGGATAGACTATTTACCAATAGTATATCAATTTTTGAGAGATTATTTAAATATAATAAATATCAATATTTACCAACAGTCTCTTCTGTCAGGACTATCTTGAGACACTGCAAGTTAAAACTCAAACCTTAATATGGCTAAGAAAGTTATTTCAGGTAATTTGCATAGATGCCAAGACTATTATCTGAAAAACTTCTCTTCAGTCAAAGGCCAACAGAGTTGATTTTATGGCTTTATGCACACATTTTGCAAGAGAAATTCATGCATTGCTTGTATATTGTTTTCTGTATCTCTCAAAGTACCAAGGCACTTCATGTCATTTATTCTTATTTTCATTAAGTTAATCAACACAGAGCAGCACTTTTTGTGAAAAATACCTTTTCAAAACAATGAAAGGAGCAAGGGTGAGACCATCAAGTATACCTATTAGCTTGCTAATATATCAAGCAAACAGCATTTCTGAAAAATCACACAATGCATTTGGCCACAGTATAGTGCCTCTTAACACTGTAGAAACACTTCTGCAAAGCTGACAAATACGTTTCACAAACTTATGTGGCTTTTGAGGTCCATCTGCATGTTATTCATCAGTAGGAACAGACGTGACTTCCAGATAACTGATAAAGTATGGACTGTCATCACAATCAATATATCTATACACACACACACACGCACACAAACACATTCGCTCTAAGTATGTATATGTACTTCTACTGTATTTTAAGAAATAAACTAGTTTTCAGCAATAAAGATCCTAAGGATCACGGCACTGAGTTTCCATCTTGTATTACCAAAAACTTTCTCACATCATTTAAGGAAAAAACCCATCAGATTTTAGACTTTTGAGCAAAATCAATGGTGTAAATGAAATCAGGCTTACTTGCCTGATTTACTTACTGGCAGATTCTGCAATCTTAATCACACTGAATAACTCTTTGTCATGAATGTTTTGACTCACTATAGCCAAACCACTCCCTGTAAGTGCAATTCATTGTAACAGCTGCAAACACGGGCCTCAATTCTGTGTAAAGATGGTGACTGTGTTTATAAATTGGAAACAAATAGTAGTGGATGGCTATCTGAATATACATCTGAAAAGGAGAAATTCAGAAACATGGAAGCAAAGCAAAAATCCTTACGAATAAGGAATGTGTGAAACACTAGCTAAACTGTGAAAGTGTCCATCTGGTCACTTGCTGCAGGGGAAGCCTGGCAACACTGCAACTTTTCATACACACCCATTGAGGAAGCAGATGTTGAAGTTTAGGGTAATCTTTTTTCCAAGCTACGGTAATGTCTTAAATCTCTCCACATGGCAGTGGCACTTTTACTGGAGATTTCACTGCTCAGGTAGACTTTGACAGCCATTCCGATTCTCCAACAGTAGTAGTTGATTAAACCTAGGATATAAGAAATAAGGAAGGATTTAAGGAATGGCTGGACAGTGAAAATCCACTAAAGCTAACACGGCTTTCCTTCTCAGTTATTCTAAACTTGCATTTCTTTACTTCAGCAGCCTTTATAGCTTAATTCCTGCTACAGGAAGTGAATGAAATTCACCTCAGCTTTACTGGTAAAACAAGGAATTGTATTTGCTGTCTCTCCATAGCACCAAAATAGTCTCCAGATTTAAAGCATAAAAATGAAAGAAGAAAGTGTTATTTGTGAACTAGGTTTTCCAAGTTTATGTTTGTATCTATGTGTTCATCCTTTTCACTTTCAGTTTTTCTTAAGGATCTTCTAATTGTCCATGCTAGACTGATGTTAACTATGGGTGACTATAGCTTAGACTTTTTATATTCTAGTAAAGCACACTGATGTCTCTTGTCCATTTACAGATCACGTTTAGACTTTGTCTCTGTAATAGGCAATCGCTCTCAAAAAACAACTGCCAATACTGCACCTCCTCTACATCAGGACACATGGGCACACATGTTAGAAGACTGGTAGTCAAATTCTAAGACAAAATATAGATGTTGTCTACATTTATTTTCATTTTTTGAAATGTCGTTTTATCTCCATACTTGTGACAACTGATTTCCTCATAATTATAAAATTTTAATAAAAATATTCAGGGAATCTCACAGTCTTTCTAAGCATATTTCCCTGAAGTCTAAAACAGGTTTTCTCACCAGTCCAGAGATTCATAGGTAACTTAAATCTGATCATGCTATAATGACCCTAATTTTAATGTCATTCAGTTTAAGCTTAATTATTTGGCTCATTTCTCAAGATTATCACATCAGGCTCTGATTTTTTAGGTGATACAACAACAAGCAACTAAGACTGATGTTCTGTCATTATACTTACAGAGCTATCTTAGTCTTTATCTGAGAAATATAATCTCTGACTCTTTTTTTTAATTTTGTTTGTTTTGTTTTGAACATGACAACTTACTCTCTACAGCTATTCCAAAATCCTCTAACAGGTCTTGGCAATACCCAGATATAGGCTAAAAATATTTGTTTATTCTTTGAATTTCAATTTCATTCATCACAATGACTGGACTAGTGTAATGAGCTCCAGTTTGAGCAGACAAGTTCATGAAGTCTCTCTGAGAAAATGTACCATTTTAAATGCAATCCTAGCATCTTTAAATACATCTCTACATCTGTATCTTTTACAGTATTTACATGCCTTTCCCCATTGATTCACTTGCAAATCAAGTTCTTTTGAACATTTTAATAATAAGCTTTCACCACTGCTAAATTCATGAATTTCATACGAAGTGACACATTCTGTAGTAGTTATTTTTTCAAGTTTTTTAAATTATAAATAGAAAATCACTGACTAAACAATGGGTAAATGCATCTGGGAAGTTCTGTGATGTTTTCTCAGCCTCAATAGCCCAGAAGTCAGAATATCAGATAAGCAGATGACGCTATTTCAACTGTTTATTGCCTCAACAGTTTGGGAGGACAAGAGTGTTCAGAAGAGGAAAGACAGCTAGAGGTAGATCTCACAGCAGGAAATGGACAAAGACCAGCTAGAGAAGTATCAGAGATATGCAAACGAAATCAATTTTTCCCCTAATATAGGTATTTGAAAGCTAAATAACTAAATCTGACCTCAGAAGTGGGAAAAAATAGACATCATGAATGGTAAAAGGCTTATTTATCTCCATGTGTCAAAGAGTGTGGGCTTTAAGCAACAAACCAAACAATTCGCTCTTCACATATACCAACTGAGGTAATGTTGATTTACAGATATCTAAGAAATGAGCAGTGGTATCTTATTTTCTTTACTTAAAACAAATGTAAGTAAGTATCAAATAATGCAAAGGCAGTGAAATGTAACTTCTCATGTGCAGTAACTCTGTCTAGAGAGAGGAAATTTACCAACAAGAAAAAAAAATCCCATTTGGGGGATCCATTTTTAACTTTAATCAAAAGCAGCACACCAGAAGAAGACAGGAAGCCTCTCATCCACACACTCCCTCTAAATGACTACGTTCTGAGTTGTATTCCTTGTCTTCGAGAAGATAAAAGATACGGTGGAACCTGTGTTGCTCCTTGCTCCCTCTGACATAGTAGTTTCCTCATGATTCTCTTTCAATAGTTAAACCTACCTGTGCCTCTGGTCTTGGTTCTTGCCTGTCCCATAAGGATCCCCTTGTGTTAGCATACTCAGAGAAAGTAGGAAAAAGAGACTAAGACTCCTCTGAAGTCAGAGGTGAGGAAATGTATCCTCAGCCACGAGCAACTAGAATATTCCATAGAACAGATGAGTGGCTTCAGAGAGAAACTACAAGAAAGAATTGGAATGTATGAATCTGTGGCAAGGTCTACAAGGGAAAAACCCTAGCAGAGACCAGAGATGAACAGAGAAAGCTGGCAGATCAGCGTAACATGAACGACAACCAGAGATTGCTCTTCAGAGAAAATGGGCTGCTACCAAACATAGAACTGCAGTGGCAGAGAGGAATGATAACACAGAAATAGAAAGGCTGAGGCCATCTCCACAGGATACAGACCATGGAGGAGGAATGAAGCTGTTCACAGGCTGTTCACAAGGCACGACGGCAGCTAGGAACAAGTGATGTGAATTTGCAGAGATCCATATTTTTCCAAAAAGTACTAACATTTCCTGAAAAATCCTCTTGTCTTCAAAAGTAATTAGATATGAAGCTTCACTAATAAGACTGGCAAAATACAGGTTCATTTCTCATGTGGGCTATATCAGAACTACCATGAACTACCTATCCTAACAAAGATATCATGTGTGATATAGCAGACAAGACATATTAAAAACTTCTCATCAGAAGAATGAATGAGGGTAAATATTTGAATAGCATATAATACACATTTCATTAGAAAATTTGAAGACTTTTGTAACACCAACAAATGGAAATCTAAAGGATGAAAGAATGATAAGATCAGTACAATAAGGTTCCAAACAAACCTAATAATTAATACTACAGGTCAAAAACTGGAAAAACTCCAGAAAAAAAAATGATGAGGGGAAAAAAAAAAGACAAAACAAAACCAAAAAAAAAATCTAAAAGAAACCACAATAAGCAGGCTGGAAACAAAGATGCTAGACTCAGTTTGAATCAAAACAAAGCAAAACAAAACAAATCTTCTGAAGAATTTGCAAACTGCTATGAGAAGTCAGGAAGAATTAAACCCATGAGGCTTGAGACCAAAACAGCAACACACACAAGAGAAATGCTGATGATGCAGAAGAGAGTGATTTGCCGTGTTAAGAAATTCTGAATGGTAAATGGAACAATACTCCCCTTAGGGGAACTCAAGGCCACAGAGTAGCAATGCCAAGAAAGCATGTGGAATAAGACATAGTAAAAGCGAAGGACATAAGAAAGGCTAAGTCTAAGGTCACAGAGAAGGGGAGAGAGTGCCAGTCTTGTGTCAAAAGAGAAGACTGATTCTCAAGTCAGGGATAAGAGAAAGGCCAAGCCTGAGATTAAGGAGGAGGAGGGAAAGGAGGACAAGATGCAGCTAAAAGAGAAAGACAGCAGAAAGGAAAGGGGAAAAGACCAATCCGATTGGGGAAAAAAAAAAAAAAAGATTAAGGACAAACCCGAAGTCAAAGGAACAGAATCCAAAGAGAGCTTCAAGACCATGCTGAGAGATACTGAAATTAAAGATCAGTTGAAACAGCAAGAGCTCCACATAATAACCCTCAAGCCTGTCAAGGTATAGCTTTCAGAGACTGTAGATGGGGAATGAGATGAAAAGAAGACAGAATAATTCACCCAGTGGCATGAAGTTCAGATCATCTAGCCAGTCCTCACTTCAAGTATATAACTAAGTCTCCTTGGGCCTTTTAACAGTATTTCTGTGTTTCTGAAACTAACAGTAAGAAATATAGCAAAAGGCACTTAAACAGCTATTTCAGAAAGGCTCTTGCTATGCTCAAGATAATGTTGACTATGTGTCACTTCCAAGTAATTACTAGTAAAGCAATTACCCGTGATGAAATCATGTATGCTTCTCTGTGCATGAGCAAGCTCTGATACATATATCTGCCTTTCTCCCATATGATTTTTTTTAAGAGCCTAGGTAATTCTGGAAGAAATCCTCTTAAAATTTGCATAGCCAGAAAAACGTGAATAACTGAAAATTCATTCAATTAAAACTCATACATTAAAACTCTCTTTTAAGTGATTTTTTTTTTTTTTTAATCTTTACTTTATACAAATGATGTGTCAGATACTATCATTGTTGGTTAATGCACAGGCAAAATATAAGCTAGTGAGCTGTATTTCACATAACGTCCCCAAAAAAATGCAGTGTAAGGTGAGAGAAATTGCAATCCCAGCTATCAAACTGAAATCAGCACATCAAAATCTGTCTGCATTGAGGTCTTTGCCTATCTAGATGCATAAATTTCCATTCCTTTACTATCTGAACATCTTTCCGATGGGTAGGAGATGCACAGAGAGGCTATTCCAGTTCAGTGTTGATATAACGGAGAAGCTGCCAGGGATAATAGGTAGAGGACCTCAGTTAACACCAACACCGGCAGAAGATCTGAGATTTCTTTCTCTTGAAAACTGAGCTCTTACTCATTTTCACCTTCACGGTGTTTCCCATTTCTCCAGAATGGAAACAAATTGTTAGTAAACCAAATCACAGAATGCCACTCACCTATACTGCATCTCCAAAACAAGTATTTGTAGAAAACCTTTCAGCCTAGCATGTTCCCTGACTGTCCCTCTCCAGACCTCCTTAAGCTCCCTCCACCCTGCCCAGGGCCCAGGACCCCGTGACAGCCCCCTGGGGCTGTCAGCCCCTGACGCAGTGACACCGCAGCAGGGTTGGCCTCCAGCTTCCCACAGCCCGGCCCTGCCCGAACATGGTTCTCCTCGAGCCAGGCCTACCCGCGTGCCCACAGCCTGGCCTGGCCTTGGCCTGTCCCTGTCCCCAGGGAAGTATCCAATGCCCAGGGCTGGGGCTGTCCCAGTGCCCCCCAGCTGCCCTGCTCCTGGCTGGGCTCTGGCTGCCAGGCCCTGCCCTGCCCCACCATGGGGAGGCACCAAGGCTCCTGGCCCCTGTGATGTCATGACACAACATTACCAAGTTCAGAACTGCAAGTGAACTCTTCAGGCAGCAAAAAATCCAACTTTAACCAGACTCATGATGAGAGACAAATGAGGAGCACATCCTTCTTGTGGCAGCCACCATTCCATCCATGACAGAATCACCAAAATCCACACCTCCTAAGCCCATGCCATATTTTTCCCCAGCCACCTTCATGGAAGCTATGTGGATTAAAAGCAAACAAACACACAAGCAAACAAAAACGCACCCCAAACACTGCAGCAGAATAAACACACGCAATCAGTCAAGAATACAAACAACTAGTAACCTCTGAAAACTTTTCCTGTTTCTCCACCCAGGCTAAAACCTCTGAGATAAAGCTAAGCACGAAATTCCTAACTGCAATGAGTACTCAAAATTACAAACTCCAAGGAGTCATGAATCTCACTCCTGTCACAGAATCATAGAATTGTTTTTGTTGGAAAATACCCTTAAGATCATCGAGTCCAAATGTTAACCTAGCACTGCCGAATCACCACTACACCATGTCCCTCAGCACCACATCTACACATCTCTTAAATAGCTCCAGGGATGGGGACTCCACCACTGCCCTGGGCAGCCTGGGCCAGTGCTTGACAACCCTTTCAGTGAAGAAATTATTCCTAATACCCAATCTAAACCTCTCCTGGCATAACTTGAGGCCATTTCTTCTCATCCTGTCACTTGTTACTTGTGAGAAAAGACCAACCCCTACCTGGCTACAACCTCCTTTCAGGTAGTTGTAGAAAGCAGTGAGGTCTCCCCTCAGCCTTCTTTTCTCCAGACTGAACACCCCCAGTTCCCTCAGCCACTCCTCATCAGACTTTTTCCAAGTATATCTGTCAGTAGAATGAGTGATGTTAACTCTCTTCACAAACCTTGCTAAACTTTGAGAGTATCTAATTGAAATTTTAACACTAGAAAACAAGAATCAAAATTGACATAAAATAAGAATGGCTTTTATCCTAGTAGAAAGCATTATATAAAGAAGTGGCAGTGAGGTTACTGGTTCCATTTCTCTGCATTTTGCAATAAATTTTCAGGTGAAATAAATATCTCAAATTACAATAAATATATAGAAGTGGTCATCACTGGACTACAGCCTCCAACCATTTGGACATATTTCCCTTTCATTTACTTTGACATATTATCTCCTTCCCTAGCACTTGCCCCTTCTCATTCCAAAAGATATTTAATAATTTATTTATTCTAAGTAGTTTTTACTTATGTAGGCATTATCATCACAAGGTAGGGGCAGATATAATCATGTCCTACATAGACCTATGGATTAAAACCCACACAATTTGAACTGCAAGTAATGTGTTTTTCCAGTCTCCTTACTTGTCTCAAAGTGATTGGTGAAAAAGAATGAACAATATTATCACAAAAATAACTTGTGAGGGAGTTGGGGAGTAGACGGCAACAAACCCAAATTGCAACAGTAATCTGGTAGGACCACCTCAGCAGTCTTTAAAAACAACCACTGTGGCTAGAAGCATTCAAGTATTAATTAAATAGGTTTCTATAGATATCTTTTCTTAATAAACTATGATGAAACCACTGGCTTGGCACATCAGGGAAGAGCAGTGGATATTGTCCTCCTGGATCTCAGTAAGTCTTTCCACACTGTTTCCCACAGGATCCTCATAGAGAAGTTGATGATGTCTGGGCTGGATGAGAAGAAAAAGGCTCAGAGGGATCATATCAATGTTTATAAATAACTGAAGGGAGGGTGCAAAGAGGACAGGGACAGGCTCTTTTCAGTGATGCCCAGTGACAGGACCAGTGGCAATGGACACACACTGAAATACAGGAGATTTCCTCCGAACATCAAGAACAACTTTTTCACCATGAGAATGACCGAGCACTGGCACAGGTTACTCTGAGAGATTGCAGAGCATCCTTCCTTGGAGATACTCAAACATGGTCTAGACATGGGCCTGGGCAACCAGCTGTAGGTGTTCCTGCCTGAGCAGAGGAATTGGACAGATGATCTCCAGAGGTCCCTTTCAGCCTCAAAGAGTCAGTCATTCTGTGCTTCTGTGATCTGTGAATATATGTGCCTTTTTTAAGAAAAACAGAATATGTCATCAAATTGAGAGACTTGCCTGACACAAAGAAGCCAGACTCCTGTTGCAAAGGTTATAGCAGATGTTCAGTGTTTGGTTATGTCTAATTCATGCCAGTGAATTACTTCATCAGTTACTCAGATCATTATTTCTCCTTATGGAGCAGTGTCATTTGGTATTAGCAACTGAAGACCAGCTTGAACTACAACCTCCCACATCTCAAGTGAATATCTTCACACAATACTGAGCAAAAGCCTCATTCAAGTCTAGTAGAATAGGGATTGCTACAGTCCTGTATCCCCAGGCATTGTTCTGTCCTCAAAAGAGACAAGACAAGAAACATATTTTAACTTTTTCCCACTTGATTTAAATCATGATACAGAATGGAAACAATGGAAAGTCAGAGTCAGTATAAGGGGAAAGAAACGGTTCCATCTTCTTCTAGCACTACAAATAACTCAATGGCATAAAACAGGACATAGGCACCCTGACACCTCTTTTAGCTTCCCTGCCAAGAAAAGCACTTAAGTCTCTATCTGGCAGCCATAGCCTTGTGCACAAACACATTTGAAAACGTCAAGACTGTGTTTCACATGACTGTTATGAGAGCCCCTTTAAGTCTGCAGCTTAATGGATCTGTCTCTACTGCCTTCACCTAGGACTCATTCCCACAGTTGTCCACATCACAAAGCCTCCTAGTAAAATCACAATTCCTTTCCTTTTTATGTATGTAAGGTTTCCTTCCAACAGTAAAAGTAAACAGGAAGAAAGGAGTAAAAAGGACTAAGGAGCAGTTCCAGATCATGCTTCAACCTGCCCATAGCCCAGTTGACCCCAGCTGTTTCAAATCCTACCCCAGCTTGCAGTCTGAATACAACCAGAATTTACTTTGGTAACAAAAAGCTACAACAGAAAATTACAGAGAATTTATATCTAAGGTGCTCATTTATCTTCTCTCAAATTCAACAAGGAGAAAAATCTTCTGCTGAAAACCTTTATTCCTCTAATTAAATTCCATTCTGGCTTATCTGGGCTGCAGTTGAAACTATCAGTTTTCCCTTCTCTCACTATCTGTTTTCAGGAAAGTTTTGGCAGTTTACCAAAATCATCGTATATAAAAAAGAAAATATTTTAAAATGTGTATCCATTTTTAGAGCCAAAATATGACATAACAGCAATGATGACAGATTCTACCAGCATTGCTGTTATATTGGGAGGAGAAGGCTAAAACTGCGAGAGGAGACTAAAAGAAAAAGGATCCTGTCTTGACAGGAACCTCATGACCAACCCCATTCCCTGATCTCAAGAAGCAAATGAGGCAGGGACAGGGGGTGAGATGGATTTTTTGGGACAGAACACTGAAGTAGGTTCCCTCTACAACTGAGACTTGGCACCTGCAGCCCAACCTTCCTCTCCACTACCAGGTTACTCTACTGCCAGTTGAACAATGTGTCCTGTAGCTCAAGTGGCAATAGGCCATGCTGAGTCTTAAAAGTTTGACTTCAAAGCGTTTTGCAGAAGGTGTGGTAAATGTTGTACTTAGCATGGTATGGGTTTTAGTTTTATTTTCTTTTCATATAACTAAGAATATTTTGTGAAGACCATACAAAAAAAATCATCAGAAAAACGAAGTCATAAAGTTGAAAGAACATTATTAATTTTTGCTAAGTAAGTTCAAAAGTTGAACTGAAGTTACCAAAGCAATCTTAATTTGATCTCACTTGTCCTCAAACCATGACACCCTTATTATTTGAAATTAAATTACCTGTTTTGTTTTAACTTAATGTTCTAGATACAAAAAAAACCTGGAAGGATTTCTGTTTTTCCTAAACAACCTTAAATAACTTTTAACTTCTGAATATTTTATATTTTTCATTTAATTTACACTTGCAGACTAATATAACACAAATAACAAAGCATATCACCATTCAACTCGTTATTGCCATTTGCTATACATCTTCTAAAGTGCAAATTATTTTGATTATTTCTCTCTAACCTCTTTTTCTTAATTTGCTGGACGTGCTAGTGAGGAAAAAAAAAAAAGTGTACTATATGCATATCAACCTTCTGAACATATGCAATGGTACAATAGCTTTCCCTTCATCGCCCTTCTGTTTTTTTTAATATTGTCTTCTCTTTTAAAACTAACGTCTTCCTATCTATACTTATGTATACCCATTTATATAATCTCATTGTAGCAAACTGATTCACAAGTTCCTTAGACAAATCTTAAGACAGGTAATCACTGAGGCAAGAATTTATTAGAGAACTCTATGTGGCTTCCTTGCACTTGATGTGAGGCTGTCTTCAAACCATATATAACAGGTGAGAATGTGGCCCTAAGTCTTTTTTATAAGTTTGACATATTCAAAATGCATTTGCACAATAAATGCATTTTGTTTAATGTTTCTACTAAGAATTAAGTCAAATGCAGAAAATTAAATTGATTAATTATAAATTAATCATTCATTATAACTTTATTGTGTGGAATGAACCATGTAACAAATGTTAGATAAAGGTTAAGAGTGATGATAGATTCCTGGAACACCCACAAGAGAAGCATGAGCCCCTGACATTGGTTTATCTCAATCCTCAGATAATCAACCACTCCATGTACTAACTGAATCGATCAGATTTAGAATTCTCTAAAATTAGCACCAGACAGTGCTGAACAATTAATTGAACAAGCTAATAACAAACACAATAATTTAAAAAGCCCTTAAGTTTCCCTAGGGCAGGAAATCAATATGTTAGCAAATTTATTTAAACTCCATTACATGAACTGAGTAAGTTGCCTAAAATGTTTCCAGTGTCTTGGAATATTTGCTGAAGATTCTAAAGCTTCCCAAAAGTCTAATAAATCCTCTCATGTCTCCCATCAGAGCGAGAAATAAAAAGATTTCTCTCACTGTAGGGCTATATATAAAGTCATTGCTCTGTATTTAGAACATTCTGTTTTTGGCTAGACCTTGCTTGCTCAAGGCTGTCAGTCATCTTTAGATCTCCTGCCTGCAATAGCAATAGGTTATATCATATGCTGTTGATTACAGGTCATAACAAAAACAAATTTATGATTGCCATGAGTCCAATATCTCCACTCTCTTTTCCACTTATCTGGTCGAGAAGCCAATTACTTTTCTCTGCCCTGCTGTTACTTGGAAGAATGGAGATATCCAGGAGTGAATGAGTTATGAATATCACAGAATCACAGAATCACAGAATCACAGAATGTTAGGGATTGGAAGGGACCTCAAAAGATCATCTAGTCCAATCCCCCTGCCAGAGCAGGAACACCTAGATCAGGTCACACAGGAACATGTCCAGGTGGGTTTTGAATGTCTCCAGAGAAGGAGACTCCACAACCTCTCTGGGCAGCCTGTGCCAGTGCTCGGGCACCCTCACTGTGAAGAAATTCTTCCTCACATTTATGTGGAACCTCCGATGTTCTACCTTGTACCTGTTGCCCCTTGTCCTGTCATTGGATGTCACTGAGAAGAGCCTGGCTCCATCCTCATGACACTCACCCTTGACATATTTATAAACATTAATGAGGTCACCCCTCAGTCTGCTCTTCTCCAAGCTAAAGAGACCCAGCTCCCTCAGCCTCTCCTCATAAGGGAGATGTTCCACTCCCTTCAGCATCTTTGTGGCTCTGCGCTGGACTCTCTCAAGCAGTTCCCTGTCCTTCTTGAACTGGGGGGCCCAGAACTGGACACAATGTTGGCCCTTTAGTATTTTAGCTCCCAGAATTGAAAAAAAATGCTACAGTTGCTTTGAGCAGAAACTAAGAGATTGATCCAGAGCCCTCTGAAGTCAATAAAAGTCCTCATGAGATCAGTAGGCTGCAGAAGTCAGTCTTAAGTATCCATGTCTCCACAGCCTATGGGACACATAATTTTGGGGGGAAATTCTGAAAGGACATAGGTAACTATATTCAGTGATAGCTGCTGGAAAACTATAAATCACACCTAAAAGCATGGCTGTGACAGTAATAACTATCACAAGGTCTCAAGTACAGCATTAAAGAGAAACATATTTTAGAAGTCTCTTGCACAAAGCAAAACTGCTGCCATCTTGCAAACCACAAGACAAATTTTACCTCAAAAAACTCTAAGACCTGATGATATACCCAGAGCTACATAGAGAAACAAAGCTAACTCTGACCAAACTTGTATATCACATACTACATTGTAGTGCTGTGCGAAGGCATTTCAGGTCCCAGAAGCTGAATGTCAGACTTTCTGCCCAAGCAAAGCACCCAGCATCTGGAGGGCTGAAAAGCATTGTTGTGTCACTGTGCACAAGTGTACTGAGTCCAGCTCTCCGTGTAACTTGGAGTAATGTGTTGCACAATGCTGCAAAACATTTGTAGAAGTACTCCTCTGAGTACACACAGACTCCAGAAACATGTATGTGCAGCCAATATTAATATGGAGGATAATGATAAAGTGTAAGCTCACATCAGGCAGCTAAGTGGCCTGATTTTCAAAAGCTTTGGAAAACTAATACCTCAAAAGACCCCTCTAGTGTCAAACCACTGCAGCAATAAAATCCTTGTCTTTCTTGAGCACTGCACTGCAAACTCCAAATGTTATGCCTGTTGTTTTTCAGAAAGTAATTGTCTTTTTGTAGAAAATTTTCTCACTCTACGTAAATTTGCTAACAAAGATGTTCTGCACACAAGTAACCATTTTACAAATACACTAGATCTTCCACTAATATATAATCTATATTATAAACACACAAAAGAATTGCAGTTTGCAGTTCTTTTTCATTCTTTTTTTTCTATTAGCTTGTTTAAGATGCCACGGAGACTCATAGATGGACAAGTGATAAATGTCTTGGTTGTAGTCATGAGCTAGTTAATAATTGAATTATTAAATCATTAAATCCCCTCAGGAAACAATAGGACATCATGGCAAAGGCTTGTTGTCATTTTTTAATAGAGCTCATAACTTTGCATTATTTTAGGGAAGGCCTTACATTTTTTTACCAATCTCCTCAGAAGTTGAAACTGAACTTGAGATATTAAGAAAAAATCCTATCTCTACAAAACACAGATCATATTCTTTTGAAGTGAGATTCTTATTATGTAATCACTTCCAAATATGTAAACAGAAAATGTCAGTATCTGATTATCTATGCACAAAGAAATGTTACTGTTTCACTGAAGAATCGGACTGGAATATATGCCCTTACAAAAACAAACCTTCCTAGCTGGTATTCAAGACACAGATATTCACAGTTAATGAACCACTACAGATGGTCTTTTTAAAATTTTTTTAGAATTGAGTTTGCATTTGTTTCATTTTTTTTTCTTAAAATCACTCATTTAAAAAAATAAAGTGTTATTTATAATAGCCATTCAAGATTATGAAGTGAAAACATGCAATCATTTGTTTGGCAATAAAAAACACCCAACATTTAGAAGAGATGAAGAATACATATACATATTATTTTTTATGAGGACTTGAAAATATTTTATTAGAAAAATAATTTTTAAAATGAGTTTCAATTTTACAAAAATCCAAATATATCTAATCCTTTAGCCCTTGTCATCTGAGAACTATTAACTGTTGCTTCTGAATTGAGAGACCTGTGCTTCAACAACCATTATATTAACTGTTCCCCTAATTGGTACATTTTGGAGAAATTTTAATACAGAATTGAAATATTTGTCATTAATTAGAGTAATAGAACATGCTCAACCATGATTACAAATATTGAAGGTTGTCTTGTGCTTCCAAATTTTCCCATTGCATTTAATTCATAACACCAAAAAGAGTCTGGAGTTTAGAACACTCAGGATTGGCTAGAAATTGAAAATGCTGGTTTTATTGTTGCCTTTGGAAGTTTAAATTTTATGGCATGAGTGAAGTACATATAGGCAGGAAACTTACGTGGAGACTTTCATTCTGAAATACCTATGAAATTTCCAGTGACTATATTGTGAACTTAGTCCTTCAAATGTAAGTGTTCTACACAGCATTTTGCCACCACCAAAAAAATCAGCCATGTCCACTGTTTTCCACTTAGCAAACTCACAAAGGAATAAGAGATGGCAGTTCGAGTCCTCAAACCGCAGCCACAGTAAAACATATCCTTTATAATTATTATTTTCAATAGACACTATGCCTACCATAATTTTTTTTCACCCTTTTAAAATTCAGAATAATTGAAAACCTTATGAAACACCTCCACACATATTTTCAAGAATGTCTCACATAGAACGTACTTGTAGATAACCAGAATATAAAATACTCTCTTTCATCCATAAAGATCTGCATTCATCACAACTGAGTAGCTTTTATTTTTCACATATGACTTAAAACCACTGAATGACAATGTTAGATGGAAGAAAGAAGTTTCTTTACACCACCAACACACAATGAACTGTGAAAAAACCTGCTAGCTTGCAAAAGTTCAAAAAAGGACAATAGTCTGATCATTCAGGCCTCTGATATGTGCAGTAATAACCTCAAATTAAGGCTGGAGCCTAGACTATCAATGGCATTCAAGCATAAGAGACATCCAACAATCCCATACCTTCATAAGGAAAATGTGTTTGAAAATGACACAAATGGTCAAACGTCAAGAACTGTACTGCCATGAAAAGAGCAGTCCTTTACGTTAAAAGGAGACCCATAACTTTATATAATAGAAATAATGATAAAGCACAATTGTAAGGGACTTCTGCTCCAGAAATTATCCAGAAATAACAGACAAGGCTTTAGAAGAGGAAAGCCAACAGCATATAGTCTGAGGAAAAGCATAAACTGACCAAGATCACATTTACATTCATTACAGGTGAAACCTGATCAATGAATGTAAATGTGATCTTGGTCAGATTACCTGATCAGGTTTCACCTGATCAAATCAACTTATTACTCACAAATATTAATCGCAAGTGCTTAATTTAATTCTAAAGAAGACCTTAAAAAAGGCAAATTGCATCCCAAAGCTCTTATTTCTTCCCAGAAATTGCAATGAATAACTAGTTTGCACATAACTGTCTACAGTTTGAAACCAGACCACTGTGCTATGCAAGACACAGGATTCAGGCAAGGTCTTTCCTTAAAAACTTTAGAAAAATCTTAGCAATCATCTGCATATACTTTTAATGATCCTAACAAACAATCTGGTCAGCATCTGATAGTATCTAGATTGAAGTAAGAGTAACAAATGTTTAGTTATAGATTTTCTTACTTACAACCAAAACCCACTGCATTTCCAAGAGATTCAGAACTATGATACTGGTTTTCAGTGGCATCTGAGCTTAACTAGTGGTATAAAGGCCTGATTTAAGAAGTAAAGGGCACTGGCAGGCAGACTGACCTCTCACTTATCTGGCAGAAACATCTTTTGAGAGAGAGATGCTCATTTACCAGTAGGGAAATTCCCGAAATCCAGAGGCTGTTGGTGTTTCATGCCAAAGTCATCTTCACTGAACCAAGTGTAGAAAAGAGAAGTAAGTGTGAAATTTTTGTCATACAGCTCAGCACATGCGAGAACAAACTGATTATCTAAAACATGTGGACCTAAACATGTAATGCTAGTTCTCCTGATTTCTCCTAATATCTTCAATAGGTACTTGATAAAAAATTTTAAACAGAGCTTTTCTGAACACACATACAGTTCACAGTGGGAAAGAGAGGAGCAGCCCTGCAAGGATCTTTCAGCAACCACTAATAAAGGAGTGAGGTATACAGTAAAATTAAGGGGGATTTTTGTTGGGTTTGGGGGGATTGGTTCTTTTTTGGGGGTTGGGGGATGGTAGGGAGGTGGTGCATTTTTCCCCAGGTCTTGTATCAGAACAGTCAAGAATCTACACAGTCACAGATTCTCAGCTTCTTCAGTTTGCATAAGCCAGCTTCTAAGAATAATTAGTCTGAGCTATTCAGCCACTGGACAACTGTTCTTGTGATCTAAAGTAGTTACTTGGACGATTAAGAAACTTTTGCATAGTTTTTTCAGGAAAGAAAACTGCAGCTATGCCTAAAGACGTGATGAAAAGAATCTGCCACTGCTGGGATTGGTTTGGAAGACCGAATCACTTGGTACCCAGCTCAAGAAATGTGGGCATTGTTGTTTGCCACTACAAAAGCCAAGATGATCAAGGATAACTCTGTACTCCCTGTTGTGGCACCTCAGCTTCTAATGAATTTAGCCATCTGATCCTGCAACATCATTCCTCAAAGTACAGCCTTCTGAATGTGGCATTTCTGGGAACAGCACCAAAATATGACAGCAGTCACCGTGTGTGTTGTTAATGCCTGTGGCTAGATTTTGTACTTTGGAACTCCTTGAGGCATCGGGTAATGTGGATATCGGGCAATTCTTGTGATTTACAAAGTCATAGTGCATCTAAATGTACTGTGGCAATTATTGTTTGGTAAATGCTGTAGTTTTAGAGAGGTCACCCTTCTTTCCAAAGGATATATTATGAAATACTAGAAGTTATCAGGGGACAAAGAGTCACCTCATATGTGAAACAGTGTGACAGGAAAAAAAAAAAAAAGTACTGGTTCTAGTTACATGAAAATAGAAAAATATAAGGTAAATTCACTCTTTTTTTTTTTTTTTTAAAGATCACTAAATAATTTAAAAAGAAGGGTATCATATCAATACGACATTCCTTTGCCAAAGCAAGCTAAACAAACAAAAAGATCCTTGGAATTGTCTCTACTCTCTCTTTTTGATGAAAAGGCAATTCAGGATAAAGTTCTAAGCTATACCTACATGATCCTGATATCTCTGATTTTAAGCTGAAGTGTTCTAATAGGAATTTTTGATTCGTGAATGCTGTTAAAGCATGTTTTGATAGCACTTCAGCCTTAGTAATGCTCAGGGTATGCAGTTCACAGCTCTGTAAGCTTTCCCCTAAGCCATTGAGTCAGTGTTTTCCAGAGCCTCTCTAGCAGAATTTTTCTTTTTCCCTTGATGTTCTCAAACTCTAGGTCTTATGTTGCTATTCTCACAATCTTGCAACTGCAAATCCCAGTAGTTTTGTTATGGCAAGCACTTGCAGAAACAGCTACAACTACAGTGAAAATGGTCCCTCTTTTGCTCACCCTCCCGCATCAGCTTTCCTTAGGTTTTATTTTGTAGACATTAGTTTATAATAGAGAAAAACAAAATATAATGCACAGAAAAATAGATAATAGCCATTTAAATACTTAGTAAATATTGTCCAATGATAAATTTTAATAACCAATGTGCAACACTTGAACCTAAAAATTACCGTGCTCCAATCAGTCCTATTGAACTAATTCAAGAATTGAAACAACCAGCGGGAATTTTCTCATGGTCTTGAGTATACAGTGCAAGGCAAGAAGCATGTTAAAAAAAAATCATCAACCTCATCCTCTTCATTGTTTCCACCTGCTGCACCACAGAAAACCCAAAGGTGCTCATCAGGGACTCTCCATCATTGCCACTGCTTTTCCTAGATTCCCACTAGGGACAGTCTTCCCCTTTCTTTCCTCTCTCCTATTTGGTTCCCGTTTTCCTTGTATTTCCTGCTTAAAGTAAAATTCATCACTACACCACACCAGTAAAACTCTGTGTAAGCCTGCCCAAACACCCTTTGTGTAACAATACTTACTAAAATCTAGAATAAGAATTCTTTCCTGTGTCTCTAGACTGCCAGCCCAGGAAAAAGAAAAGAGATTAAGTCAATTTACTATCTTCAAAACCATGGTGGATAGGCCAGAATGACTCCTGGCATGACTTTAGTTACACCCAGGTCAGAAAACCCTGAAGCATTTCCCAGTCCGAGTGCTGGAGCTATATCCTGATTCTGTATTTGGGGAAGGCTCACATTCTCACCTTCTCTCCTTCCCAAACTGGCATTTCTGAAGCAGGATTGAGTAGTTTTGCAGGTTTGGGATTTTCTCAGTCTAGATACCAGAAAACCATTTACCCTCCTACCAGAAAATCATTTACCCTCCTACAGAACATATGCCAAATCAAAACTAAACAAACAAAACCAAAACAACAACAACAAAAAAATTCCTTTGCTCCTCCGCTCCTCCACCCCCCCAAAAAAACCCCCACAACAACCCACAACTATTCTGAAAGATATAAGAGACTCTGGAAAACATGTAACAGTCTAGACAAAGTCTAGATTCTTTATCTTTTTCTAATCTATTCTGTTTAAATTTTTTCTGGAAAAAAATGTATATGTTTTTGCAAATAAAGACAAAATACTGTTCTACAAAAAATTGAGTTCTTCATCCAAATTTTTTATCAGTCTTCTCTAGAAAAGTACTTCTGGGCTGAGATATCTCCTTACATAAAATTCAGTGCTTATTTATTCATAGAAAGTATGTACTATAAATAATCAATCTGGTGCATGTCAGAGCAGAAAAAGAATTTGGTATAAAGCAATAAAGTAGGTTGTAGTGGATTTTTTTTTCCTCTTCTATTTCATTTTTCATCTTCCTATACATGAAACTTTTACCTGTCTAATCACAAAATCTAAGCACATACTGGAAGTTAGCATGGATTTGAAATTTAAATCATTTCCACCCACCTTTAAATTTGATAAAACAAAATCTTCCTGTTTAACAAGAATCATCTAAAGAGGACAAATAAAACTAAAAAGTAATTTTATCTCTAAAAACCATTTGCTTAAGTTCTAAACCTATTTACACCTAGTAAAATGCATGTCATGCTCAAGAATCTCATTTTCACCACCTCCTGTCATTCACCTCTATCCTTTTCTTAACTTTTCAGAGTCACGGTGTCAAGAAGGTTAATGCAGTTACATGAATTTGAGATGGACCATTTCACTCTCATTCACTAGGGCAAACATATAAGGCTGTCTGGTAAACAATTTACTCCACAGAGAACAAGTTCTTCTTATCTGAAAAGAGACTTCTGCCAAATTAGTATATTAAATGATGAGATGCTAGTTGTAAAAGGAGGAGAAAAATCCTGGAACCTGAATATATTTTTTTAAGCATTAAATTAATACATTTAGACAGACAAATATTAGGCACAGTGCCACAAAAGACAATGGTATAAACCAACATAAAACCAATGTTAATGAGATCTTAGTCATGCCTGTAATCTTTTAAATATATATCTTGCAGCAAGTGAAGAAAAATGGCTCTTAAAACTGATGATGTATACATTAGGTCCATTTATGTGTATAGGGAAAGCTTGTTTATTAAGGACATATAAGGAAGGTAGTGCTCTGCATACTCGGAGGAAAAACTGATTTCTTCTGTCTGCTTTATACCTCACCAAAGATCTACTATTTTAAAAGACAATATTTAGGGCTAAACAGAGGTACATAACTTCTATTTTGTTTTAAAAAGAGAAAAGATTTGTAACTATGTAATGTAACTTAGACTTAACTCTTTCAACTGTTACATTGAATGTTTGAATGATGTGTATGAGTAGGATGAAGATACATTTTACTCTAATTTTCTCCCCGGCCCCCCCTCCCCCACCCCTACTTCCCCCATGTACCAGTGACACAAGCATCAAACCCCACATAGTTTGTTGAGCCTGTCTTTGTATAATCCCAGGTAAATTTCTTCACATTCTACATGCACTTCTCTGCGAGACTAATTTCTCTCAGAAACTGCAGGTCAATAGTATAATTCACCATACTGGGAAAAACAAACAAACAAACAAAAAACCAACCCAAAACAACAACAACAAAACAAACAAAAAAACCCAACCACACACCCCAAACCCCCGTGTATTTGAAATGAAACAGAATACGTGATTTATTATAATACTTGGGAAGAATGCGATAAAAGTAAACAAACAATCCTAAGTACAAATATATTCAGTGATATTACCACTGGATATGGTTACCTAGATAAGCAATGGAATTATAATAAATGCTTTGTTTGGGGGAAAAAAAATAAATTCAGAAGAAAATAGACTCAATTTGAAATAGTACAATCTAGATCCCTACAGAGTGATGATGACATTAAGAGTCATATTTTTACTCTGATCCATATAGTGAACTTCTAATATATTGCACCCTCTCTGACTAAACCAAACTCTCATGTCCAAGGACATTATCTCCTCTTGTAAGTCTGCCTTGACTCATGTACCACTATTATAAGCTCTCCAGAACACAGTATTTGACCTGTCATTCCTCTTACTAGTCTAGTCTCTAATGTCTACTGTCCCTATATGTCATCCCTGCATTCCTATCCTTTTCTTACATTCTCATATCGTTTCTTTAGTGAACACTCTGTATTTGTTTTGAGACTCTATGCCAACTGCAACTGACTTCTTACCTCATCCCACTCACTTTTCTCCATTAGTATTTTTTTTCTGCGAAAGCTAACAATTTTAACCTTTCTTTGAAACTGATAATCTGTCTGCAACTCAGTGCCTGTTTACAGTCTCTGACTAGGACAGGCATCCTGAGACAGTGAGAAGAGAAGGTAAACAAGTTAAGGATGATGATTATGAGAAAAATGGTTGGGTCACTTAAGAAGCATTGTCATCTTGCACAGAGAAAAAGGTAAGAATTGGAATATACAGTCTCCTCATCTTAGACATAATTATGCTCAGCGCTGAGCTTTCAGGCCTTAAGAGGTAGAAGTGGTGTTACAAATTCCATAACTGCTGTTCTGAAACTCATGAATTTTCTCCCTAAGTGGAACTGGACCATCTCCCATCATCCTGATTGACTCCTCTGGCTCCACACAGTGTCTTCTCCAACTTTAAGAGTTTTAGTCCCTCTTGAATAAACCAGCTCTTTTGGTTTCGGAAACCAGTGACGTATCGAGCCTAACCAAATGGCCTTCCTTTAGGGGCAAACAGAAACTAAAATCTACCATAGAACACTTCTGTGAAGTGTTATGGTCCAGGGATCATTTACTCATATACTAAATGCAGGATCTATTTAGCTTTCTATTGTTATCTAGCTAATAGCTAAGAGATTTCAATGTACTGTCACTGTTACAACAGCTCCCATCTCATAGAATCATATAGAATCATAGAATGGTTTGGGTTGGAAAGGACCTCAAAGATCATCTAGTTCCAACTCCCCTGCCATGGCAGGGACACCTCCCACTAGATCAGGTTGCTCAAGGCTCCATCCAGCCTGGCTTTGAACACTTCCAGGGATGGAGCATCCACAACTTCCTTGGGCAACCTGTTCCAGTGCCTCACCACCCTCAGGGTAAAGAACTTCTTCCTTATATCTAGCTTTAACCTACCCTCTCTCAGCTTCCACCCATTACTCCTCATCCTATCTTTACAGTCTTTTGTAAAAAGTCCCTCCCCAGCTTTCTTGTAGCCCCTTCAGGTACTGGAAGGCCACCATGAGGTCTCCCCGGAGCCTCCTCTTTTCCAGGCTGAACAAGCCTAACTCTCTCAGCCTGTCCTCATAGCAGAGGTGTTCCAGCCCTCTGACCATCTTGGTAGCCCTCCTCTGGATGCACTCCAACAGCTCCTGTCCTGTCCTTTCTACAGCATTGCTAATATAACTTCTGTATTGGTAATATAATTTCTATTGCCAGAACAAGAAATACTTCACAAAAATGCAAATTCAGCATAACAGAACTGCTAATGCAGATCACTTAAGAGGTAATGGGGTTTTTGTTTTAGCTATAAAAGCCATCGTCATCATATTGACCAGTATTATACCTTTAATAAGTCATGAATGGAAGACAGCACTTCACAGGATCTGGGATACTAAGACAAATGACAAAGTTACAGGAAAAGAAAAAACAGACAAACAAACAAACAAAAACAACTCTCAGGACAGGTAGAAATATGAAAAATCCTAACTACATGTTCTAATTTCAGTTTTCTGAAGCCAAAAGTCTAAGACAAGATAGGTTTGGGCAGAAGGACACCTCTCTAGACACCTTCTTTTCCAAGAAAACTGGGAAAGGAAAATACAGACTAACATTTCCAAGCAGAAACATTTATTTGCTACACTATAGCAGAAATGGCCACTATGGCCACTCCGTGACCATAACAACTCAGTGTAAGATGCTGGTACACGCTAACTGCACCATTAACCAACTGTATTTCAGTAACATTTCAGCTCTGTATCCGATCAGGGCAGACAAATCAATACAGCATGCCTTTCACAGTCCAACAGTATAAAAATCTTACTGACCCTTCTAATTTGCTCTGTTCTTTAAGTAGCAGTGCCAGCTGGCCTGCATTATCACATTCCTAAGGCACTGTATGTGAAACATTATCTATACATAAAGATGACACCAAACCAATATAAACACTAAGCATTTCTCTTCAACAGCTATTAGTCAAACACAGTTCAGCTACAAGGTCTTGAGAAAAAGAAAGACATAACAAATTCAAGATTAAAAATGTAATTTATTTTCTTAACAGCTGTTAAACTGTTCAGATTGAAGCAGTAAGTCCACCTATGCTGCAGTATAACTTCTGCACATGAACTAAAGCAAAGTATTATCACAATGAGCACAAAATTAATATGTTAGCTCTTCCCTAAGGAGATCTTCTCCAGCTCCAAGATTAATTTCCAGTTATGCCAATTTGTATTATTTAATCTGTCAAAACCAGTGGATCTGCATCATCTGTCTCCCAATTCACCACCTGCACATTGGAAACTACACACATGGAACATTTCTAATTTGGGCAGCAGACCTACTGCTGGCTGTGTTAATACAAATTCACAGCCGCGGGCACCACAGCTCATCTGTCCAGCTGGGCACAATTTGCAGAAAGTTCTACTTCCCCTCATGCCACTTTCCCTCACGTACTGAGAAATTAACTTTGCTTTCATGTGGATGATGCAGTAGGCAGACATTATAATAATTACATTAGTGATAGAGGTATCTTTGGCTTGGGAAACTCCAACCAACAAATCAGTGACTACATATCTGACTGAGAAGCAACACTTTGATTGATGAATGTTGTCTTGAAGTACTGCATTTAACCCTCTGCTCTCAAGTTTGGATGAACATACAGCCATAACTCACTAGTTGCTTCCTCTGGAATTTTTTTCTTTATTTGCCTGAGACATCCCATGAAATCCAGACACAGTCCTATTACTTTACAAACTTCAGAGAATTTTGGTAATGGCAGATGTACCAAAGATTCACATGGGCTTCACCTCTCCCTCCACAATTCCTTTGGAATCCAGGAGAGGATTTTTGCCCTTTTTTTGCCACAATCGCCTATAAAATAATGTTGAAATCTATGATCTCAAAACAGTACAACTGAACATCCAGGGAGATAACATAACAGTATTACAAAGCTAGTTAGGAGATAAAGCAAAAACTGTCTCTTCAGCACAACCACAGTCGACATGAGACGACTGTCAATGCGATGACTGCGTGTACAAACTGGATGTGCGCACTCCATCAGTTTGCTTACTACCACGTACCCAGTTTCTGTAGAAAATGAAATCCAAGAAACTCAGGAAGAAATCACAGATAGTAATAATTCTGTACAACCACTTGTCCTTACAAACACAGTCACCAAGAGAACATGAGTTGAGATAGTCCATGCTCCTACATCATCTAGGATATTTTTCTAGTGTGCGTAATCATCCACACCTATAACAAGTTCTTCAAGGAGGGGCTGGAGAGGCATTATTTTTTAGAGCCTACTGCTTTCTGTTTTACTTTTCAAAGGTTTGAAGGCAATTTCATTAGCTGAACTTAACATGTTTGACAGAAAACTTTTAAGCTGTATGACATTGCCAGTTCGATTCAAATACTCCATATAATTCTATCCAAATGCTACTTATTCATAGGACCTGACCAAAAGCCTTTTGAAATTAACAGGAATCTTTACACTGAATCCAACAAGACCTGGTCCCATAAAATGAATCAAAAAAATATTCTACAAATCTCTAATGTAGTTACATTATTATGAAATTACTACTTTCTATCTAATAAAAGAATCATTCTTTAGTATGATTCTGTTTCAAACTCTGCAATATTTACAAGTAGTCCCTCTATAAGCAATGAAAAAGAATTCTTTTAAAGGAAGTTATTTGAATAACATTAAATTATGACAGATATTTACTCCTCTAGTTTTCAGTGTGAACTGAATCAGTCCACTGTGATACTGTCTCAAATATTTTTTTCTAATAAGAGTGCCATTCATTTCCAAAGCTCACCTCTCTTGAAAGGCTCAGCCTCCCCATCAAGTTGCAAATCTCAGTGAGCACACACATAACAGAAGAAAGACAAGCATGGAAAATCCTAACCCTCTACTGAAGCCAGCCAGTGGCACACACTTACCGACATACGTCCTATGACACTGAGCGGTGTGTGGGCTCAGCACAGCAGACAGCCAAAAGAAAGAATTACACATTGTGACATCAGTGACCACAATTTATTTTTAGATTATTACAGTACAAATCTGAGCATTCCTAGCTAGGGATAGTTCCAGCATGTGGTCCTGCATTCAGTTTGCATTAGTTGTGCCACTGGTAAAGCCCCGCTGCAGATCTCAAAGGAAAAGCCAGTGTTCTACAAGGGCTGCTTATATTCAGATCCTCATGCAAGCTATGCATGCAAGCCATAAAGTAACTCTGTTTCAGAAACAGCTTATTTTTAATGCAAAAATTAATCTCCCTTAGTTTACATGGGTAAAACAGGGATACATTTGCCTGTAACATCTCCAGAATAATATTCTACCTTTTAAATTCAATCACTGCAAACTGTCTATAAATTATGTTTTACAATTTTCACTTCTCTACCTCTATATCCACTTTCAAGTTGTGAAAAGCTGATTACCATTGTGCCCTATCTCATTGCAAATAATTGAGCATTGTCAATAAAACTTGTTTCTCCTCCATTAGACAGCAAGGTGGTATATTTCCATGGTTTGGGATTTTTTTATTGGTGCCTTTTTTTTTTTCTTTCTAATCCAATCTGGGGCCTACTAAAAGAAGCACAATGAGAAGCAGAGAACTATTAAAAGGTGACAGAGCTGAGTACCTAACCCTGTCAGGTGTGATGATCAAAATGGCTCGCAGAGTAAATGCTTTACAAACCTTGCTTCAGAGTACCTGAGTTGAACTGTGACAGAGGATACCTGCAGTTGGACAGAAAGCCTTGTATTGATTTGTGCAGCTCATATTTATGTTTTGGTTTTATTTGATTTTTTTTTTTTTTTTAAAGACTCACAGTCTTATAATTCAGTGCACACAACTAACCAATCTTACTCATGCAGAAGAGATCTTGAATCTCGATGACAAGTCTGCAAGTGACAGAATGACTAAATTATATGCTGCTTATAGCATGATGCTTATTCCTGTCCTACCCAGGTGGAGCTGTTCTTTACACTATGTGATTCAGCCATCAAATAGCAGCATGCGTGTTTGAAAGGCCAAGAGGAGGCTGTATTGAGAACCTGTCAAAAACAAATGTGCAAACCTCTATGCAGCAGTCAGTAAATGTTCCTTGAATCACTCTTTTGTTAAAAAAAAAAAAAAAAAAAAAAAAAAGCCAAACAAATCCTTGCTTCTATACGATATCTTTAATACAAAGCTTCAGTTAAACAGCTTTCTCTCTGCCTCTTGCCTTCATCTCTACATGACAGGTCTTCAGCTGAAGGATGCCTATTAGGATTGACATTTTTATCAAATGTAAAAAATGTCAGGTGAGTGATCTGCCTAAGAACATGAGATCGGCTAAAAAGATAAAGTCTTTGTAAGAATAAAAAAACATATGGGACAGCACAGTGTCTCCAGTAAACCTCCCAGTTTTGTCACTTGTCCTGATTTAATACAGTTGGCCCGTTTCATTCACGCTACGAAGCTTGCTTTTGTTTCCTTGCATTGTGATGCCTTTAAAAGAAATGACACTTCATCACCGACCACTGCACTTTGCTGATCAAGAAAAAACACTGGGAATTTCTGAATTTACAGTCTGCATGTTTGTGATACAGCACTGTAACTAATGACTCCTTCCAGAAATGCAGAAGGACGAAAAATGTATTTTCTTGTCTACACTGATCTTTTCCAGTAGTAATCAAACCTAAGGGCCATTAAATTTAATGGGGGGATGGGGAGGAAAGGATTTAAATTAGCTTTGAATTAGAATCCTCTTGAGGACCAAGGTGGTTTGGATGCCAAACTGAATTTCAGTTTTAGACCCTGGTACTACTTAATAGGTTGTGCTTGCACACAGCATACCAACAATAATTGCATCTATATGATACACAGGCATATGAATAGAGAAAAGAGAGAGCAATAACAGGTGTATTTATATACAGAGGGGTAATAACCTCACGACGACAAAAAATCAGTAGGTCAAAATTAAATTTCATTTTATATTATTCTTAGAAAATTATACATCATCATAGATCTTGCTGGTTTGAGTTACCAAAAACCGCATGGCATGTCTTCATGTTCTCAGGCTTTAATGATTCATTGGAATATGGTTCGTAACACAATGCATGCAACTCCCTACTCAGTGGTGTAAGCAAAAAATATTTGTCCTCTCTTAACACACACCTATATAGGTGCCACCTATATAGAAGCCTACATAGGTGATATTAATAGAATATCAAATGCATATTTTGTATGCAAAATGAAAATAAAGAAGGGTTTATTTGACATATGAAATCAGCTCACTTTTACAAAGCAAAGTTGTGTTCTTATCTAGGAATTAAAATTAGTGGGAATAATTACTTTTTTTCCTAGGTTGAAGAAAAATAATGTATTTCTTTAGTGCTAATGGAGGATTCATATATCTAATAATTAATACACTTAATTTGTGTCCCATGAGATGTGGACTATTGCCCTTCCATTTATACGAGACACCCATATTAGCAATTAGATTTATGTTTTAGGAGGAGAAAAATATCAGAGATTTCCATTTTGGCATAACTTCTAGTAAATTCATCCAATTAAGCTTGGCTTTCTGATCACCTACTTCTAAACATATTCATATGTGCCCTTAACTTTATTAATCATCTAAAAATAAAAATCGGTCTAGAATTTTATAGGTGTTTGCCTTTAACCCTGATCAAACACAGCTAAAGAGCTTTTTTTTTTTAAATTATTTTTTTGTCTTTTCTTTTTTGGTGGCGGTTTATTTTTAGGTACAAACCATCTAAACCGCATGTGCATTTCTGCCATCCTTAGGACAAGCAGTGCCTCCATCCTTAGGACAAGCAGTGCCTCCATCCTTAGGACAAGCAGTGCCTCCATCCTTAGGACAAGCAGTGCCTCCATCCTTAGGACAAGCAGTGCCTCCATCCTTAGGACAAGCAGTGCCTCCATCCTTAGGACAAGCAGTGCCTCCATCCTTAGGACAAGCAGTGCCTCCATCCTTAGGACAAGCAGTGCCTCCATCCTTAGGACAAGCAGTGCCTCCATCCTTAGGACAAGCAGTGCCTCCATCCTTAGGACAAGCAGTGCCTCCATCCTTAGGACAAGCAGTGCCTCCATCCTTAGGACAAGCAGTGCCTCCATCCTTAGGACAAGCAGTGCCTCCACACAGCCTACAGATGCAAAAAGCCGAACGCGGGCGACTCGTAACGCAAACGGCCGTCGTCCGCTATCACCCCCCACCGCAACACGGATAAGAACCAGAAGCAAACCTGCCGTCCCGCCGGCCCCGGGCAGCGCTGCGAGGGCGCCCGCGCCGCCCCGCCGCGGGTCCCGCACGGCCGCCGGGCGCGGGACGGCCCCGCGGCAGGGAGCGCGCTCTGCGGCGCAGCGCGGCTGGGAGGGCCCGCACCGCCACCTGGCGGCCGCGCCCCGACACTGCCGCGCCCGCGGCCCCCGCAGACTTCGCGCCCCCACGCCGAGCGCCCGAACCGGCCAAGTTTCCCGGCCGCGCCGCCATCTCTTCTTAGCTCCGCTGAAGGCGCGGCGGCGGGACGCTCCCCCCCGCCCCCCGCACCACGCCCCGCGCCCCCGCACCTCTCCGCAGCGGCTGCGCGGGGGCGCGCCCTGCCCGCCGCGACCCTGAGCGCCCGCGGAAACGCGTGTGGCGGCGGGTCGGCCGGGGCCCTCGAGCCGCCCTCCCCCGCTGCCCGACCGGAGCGGCTGGGGGCTGGCGGCGGCCTCTCCGCTGAGGAAGGGGCAAAGCCGCGGAGGCGCGTCACACCGCCAGCCCCCGCCTCGCCCGCCCCCGCCCCAGCTTTGCGGAGAATCCGATTTACTGTCGAGCCGAGGAGGTGGGGGGAGAGCGGCGGTGGTGCATGGGGTTTTTTTGGGTTTTTTTCTTTCTTTTCTGGCCCCCCCGCCCCGCCGCCGCCGCCGCTCCGCGCACAGTGGCTCTCCCCAGTGCCAGTCCCCGCTCCATCACGTGCAGAAACCCATGCCCATCACAAAAGCGGGCATTTTACCCGAGCCCAGAGAGGACAGAAAGGAAAGGAAGAAAAGAGACGGGAAGGGAAAAAAAAAAGGGGGGGGGGGGGGAGGAAGAAGGAAAACCCACCACGGAACATCTAAAGCCAAAGCGGGCTCTGATCCAAGAAGAGCCGAGATGAACAGCCGCCTCCCTTGTTCTCCCCCCCACCCCCGTCCCCTTTTGCTTTTTTTTGTCGCTGCGGCGGTGGCAGTGGTTAACCAGAACCCGACGTGTTGGGTTTGTATTTCCCTGAAAAATCCCACGGGCGCCCGGCGAGCGCGAGGTTCCGCTCCCGACCGCTTCGCGCTGGCAGCGGGCTGTGCCTCCGCTCCTTCTCCCTCCCGGTACTGCGGATGCTGCTCCCTCCCCGCCACACTCCTGGTTATCCGGCTGTACGGCAGAGCTACTTTGTAAACATCTCACACAGAACCCCAGAGCCTTCCCAAAGAGCTGATTGCAGCAAAACGCCTCCGAACAAATTATGGTGCAAGGGGGATACAGGGGACGAGACCAAAGCGGATAAAAAAGACATAAATTTGCATAAATATGCATATGTGGCAACGAGATTGTGTGTGATGGTGGAGATGGCAGAAAGAAAGTACCGGTTTATCGTGATGGGAAAAGTAAAAGCTCAGGCGACTGCAGCAAACTGCTCGCCCTTTGCCAGGGTACCAACTGCAACACCTCTCCCTCGCCCGACCCTCGCCAAAAAAAGGGGAAAAAAAAGGGGGGGGGTGAGGGGAAGCAACAAATAATGAAAATGAACAGTCAAACGGCAAATCCCGTACTCCTACCTTAGCACTGGAATAGCTGCAGAAGCACAGGGGTCTTTTTTACACAGCCGGATTCTCTCAGGAGATCCTCTCGGGCGATCATGCAGCCGGGTTTGTTCACACACGGGTGCTGCTCTCCTTTTTGGAATCCAACGCGATTCGGTTCTCCAAAGGAATGCAGCGACCACGAAGCGGGGCGGGGGGAGGGGGGGGGGGGGGAAGAAAAAAAATTTAAAAATAACAGCCAGAAAGACAACAGCACTGGATTTGAAGGAAACTCGTGTTCTCGGTGGTAAGCGACCTATATTCAGGTAGCAAACTCATCCCAGTCTGTGCGAGAGGGAGAGTTGAGCCTGCGAGTAGAAGCTGTGATTGCCTATGCAGAGACCGAGCGGGGAGAGACTGAGCTGCAAGGCAAGGCGAGCTGGGAGAGGGGGAGGGAGGGGGGGGGGGGGGGGGGGAAGAGAGGTCCAGGCTGTACCAGGCGCTCTCCTCCTGCTATTGGACCAAACTGAATGAAATTTCCCAAGCTGGCAGCCAATAGCTCGCCGCAGTCAGCCCCATCACTACAGAAACCGTATCTCCATCCACAGCCTCCTGCGCGGAGCCGCGGTGGCAGAGCCGGGGCCGGGGGGGGCGGAACAGGTGGGCGTTTTGCACATGGAGAGGTAAACGTGTGTGTGTGTGTGTGTGTGTGTGTGTGTGTGTGTGTGTGTCGAGGGGGATCACACAATTCAGACTGTCGCTCTCCTCGCTCCATGATGGCATGCGGTCGTCGTTAACCCTTTAAAGCTGCAGTTTCTACAGTACCAGACTGTTCCCATATTCACCCATATGCAGCTACATGGAGCTAACAATACAGCTGCATACCAACCACATTTTGTTCCTGTTCCCCTTCCTTCCATCCGAAAACAGCAAAGTAGACATTTGCCCAGTGCCCAATCGTTTTATATTCTTTTTCATAAACAGACCAGTTATTTAATGCCCGTATTTTAGCTGGCTAATCACTGTGGTGAAGGTCAAGTGTAAGGGCTGAAGAGATGGCCCTGTGGTTATTGTCAAGCACTACAACACAGGGTCTCTGGTTCACTTGCTGTGTGTAATCTCAGACTGAGGGTGGTATACCAAATACGTGCCCAGGCCTCTAACAGAGATGCCTTGTTTCACTCCACAGCCTGTTCCTTTGATCAGGTTAGTAACAGTAGTTAACACCACCCAGAGTGCAAGACCCTGAACTGAGACCAGGTGAGGACTGGCCGAGTTCTCTGAGAAAAAGCAGAGATCAAAATAAAGAGGTCTTAAAGATCTTTCCATAATTTAAAACAACAATAACAAAAAAAATTCATGCCTTGATGAGACTTCCTGCCACAAGACTTAGATTAAATTTCGTAAGCTGTCTTGGACATTTTCAAATGCCGAAAAAATAAAAATGAAATGAAATGAAATGAAATGAAATGAAATGAAATGAAATGAAATGAAATGAAATAAAATAAAATAAAATAAAATAAACTCAGCAACTCTTCTCTTCTTATAGCACTGTTTCTATCACATCCTCAGAAGGGAGCAGATCGCACTTTGTTTCAAGTGATAAAGGAATATATACTATCTGATTTAAAGATACCATCCAGCAGGCAACAGTAGGACTGTTGTGTGTCTGGTTTTATGTAGTGTTTTGTTATATGATATGAAGGATACTTCCTTCAGTGTCACTTAGGAAGGCATGTTTTGGTTTTGAATGTTGCAAATTAAGTACAGGTGTAATTCACTGACTTAAAACGTTTTAAGCGATGCAATAGATACATTAAACTGTTAACATATTTGTCGGTGAAATAATTATTTTTATATTACTTAATTATATGTTTTGCCTTGCTTATTTTAAGTCACTCTAGAAGCAGGTGTTCATGCAAGTGAATTTTGCTGCTTTTGTTATTTTAATAACACACCAAGAATGTGCAACCAATCATATAGCTCGACTGAGTGAACATTTTGACATATTTAGAAAAGATGTCATCTTGCACTGCCATCTGTCCCAAATTTTGCAGGACAGTCTTTATTTTGATGAGTATGTCATGCATTTTACAATATAAATTTGGAGGATATTAAAGTATGCACTAGTTAATCTGAATAACAATCTCCCACCCGTGTTGTAATATCAGGAGGCAATTTATTACAGGTTACCAAAGGATCATCTCTAATATTTGCCACTAATGTTTGCAGCTATGACCCAAATATTCTCAAAAATAGCAACAAAGCAAAACTTTCCGTAGACTGCACAGAAGTATATGATCAAAGGATTTAAGTAAAAGATGTTTGGTCAGAACAGTGGAATGCACTTTTTTCCTCTTACAACTTTCAAAAAGCTAAATGTACAATTGGAAGCTGTGGCTTATTTGGGAGGGTATCTGCAGCAATCCACTGCATATTTATAATAGTAAACAGGAGTCCAGGAGCAATCATGCAAAGGGAATAATGCCACTTGCTAAGTAACACCATCACTTCTTACAAGGAGGCATTGTATTCCAGTATTAACCCAACTTGACTCTGCTTGTAAACAGTGAAATCTGAAGAAATCTCAGTACATGACAGCCTGACTGAAGACAGGCCAAACTCAGCTGGGTTCCATCCCATCCAACCTCTTTTTGTGTCAGTCATACTGAGGCATGATTTGGTCTCCCATGTCCAGTCACTATAAAATTTCCACAAGTTCATTTCTAAATCAGATATAGTGTGTTGCATACTGATCCTCAAATTAATAGCAAGAAAGTATAACTGTGAAAAGAAAAGAAAAGAAAAGAAAAGAAAAGAAAAGAAAAGAAAAGAAAAGAAAAGAAAAGAAAAGAAAAGAAAAGAAAAGAAAAGAAAAGAAAAGAAAAGAAAAGAAAAGAAAAGAAAAGAAAAGAAAAGAAAAGAAAAGAAAAGAAAAGAAAAGAAAAGAAAAGAAAAGAAAAGAAAAGAAAAGAAAAGAAAAGGAGTGCCTCATAAAGTTTGTTTGGTTGGTTAGCTATTAATTCCAAACAATTCATATTAAAAATGCAAACTTGAAGCAGAACAAGAGGGGATTTCTACAATTGCATGAACAGCAATTGACTCTTTACCCCTCCCTGTTGTCTGCTTGACTTCTTACTCAAATATTCATAATGCCAACAGACTTCCATTCCCCTTTATGAAAGGATGAACTTGTGTGGTCCTCATATACTTCATATAATTGGAATGGCATCTTTCACTAGCTTTGTGGTGCAAAATGCTCATCTTAAGTGGTCTGAAATCCACAATGAATCTTGGGTCACTGCATGAGCTCTCTTGCTGGGTACAAGGATGATAATACATAGCAGGCATAGTTCTTTATAAGACTTTGAGTAAATGAGAACTGCAGAAGAAATTCATGCCAAACTGCAGAACAGAAATGAACATGCAGAAAATTAAAATTTGGGGGAAATAGTAAAAGTTTCCTAGCTGTGTAGCCCCAAAATTCTGTTTACAAAATTTCAAGAAAGAAATTTGTTTCCTATGTGGCTTATCTTCTTACAGTTTGTCATAAAATAAAAAGTTCTTCTGTGACTATTTTCACTGAAAATTACACAGATTAGCAAAAATACCACCCAGAAAAATCACATACATATTTTCAAATTCAAAATCTTTCATTTATAATAAAACTAAATGCTTAATGTACTGCTGATTATGCTATAAGCCAGATAAATCAGAAATATACTGTAGAGTCCTACCTGCATGGCCAATATGATAATTTCAGAATAGCATACTGTGAGAACAAATACTCACTAGAGCTTTCCAAAGATACAATATTTGCCATGATGTGTGCCTGACTTTTTAGTTACATTCTAATCACATTCTCCTTAGCATTTTTAAATAAAACTTTTTAGTGTTATTTTCTCCTTTTAAGAAACATCCAAACCCAAAGACATTATTGTAGACATAAATAATAGTACAGAAAGATCACTTCACCTGTTTAGGTGTTTTTTTAAAGAGCAAAATATGGGAATTTGTAATTATACAACTTCTGAGACACAACCTTAAACTTCATGAGGGGCATACAGACATTGACTTTAACAGACCCAAGGTTTCAATCCTGGAAAAGTAAAAGCAGTTTCTGGGCTCTGGAATTCCTTGTGTAAAGTCAAAGCTAGAAACTACCATTATAATTACCTACAGAGTTCTTATATATCATTTAGGTTAAGTGCTTAATCAGTTTGGGTTTTCTTGTTGAGGTTAGTTTTTTGTTTGTTTGTTTTTCTTTTCATAAAGCCATGTAGCTGCTGTTGAACTAAAGTATGTGAATTTTTCCTTAAATAAAAAAAAAAAATATTTCACATTGTGGGAATTCTACAATATCTCAGTAAGTTTTACCAGTTCATAATTAATCTCACTGTCAAAATCACGTTCCTGTAAGACTTGTAGTCTTACAAAATAGAACTTCACTTTGGCTTTGTCTATTAAAGAGCCTTTTAGTATTAACTTCTGTTTTCAATTTACATACTTTACAGATCATGATTAGTCAGCCCTCTAACCTTCTTATTGTTGAGATAATTAGATTCTGTTTTGTTAGCATCTTACTACAAGGCAGACTTTCCAGACTATGATTCATCCTTGCAAGGCTTTTCTCAACCTTCGCCATTTATCAATATCTTTTTAAAACTGTAACTCTGGAATAGGATATGGGATTATCATTGGAGTAATAATAATTCAATATTTTACTCTGAACTCTCATTTTTATTTATGCAAGGATCACATTTGGTCTTGGCCTCTATGTGAGCTGGAAGTGCATGTTCCTGGTTACTAATCATGATTTCAACATTTATTTTTCTGATTTACAAAAATGTATCCTCTCATCATAAAGTGTGACCTATGTTCTCAGTTTTAATACACATATCATTCTATAAAGAGACCAATTTACAATGCTTAACTGTTTCCTAACATCTGTGGAAAACTGTTTGGTTGTCATTGGTATTTTTCACTATAGATAGCATTTGCAAACTTTTCATGTAATTATTTAATGTTTTCACTGAGATTCTTACTAAGATATTAGATGCTCAGGTTTTACTGATTTTTTTTTTTTTCCACAAGAAAATGGATTAGGAAAAAATAATATTTTGTTGTGTGAAGACCCTTCCTCTGTTATCAATGCGCTTGCCTCGCTTTACTTCACATACAAAAGAAAATATCTTTATGGGTTGCCAGTGTTGATACTGAACTGGAAACTGACTTCAGTTCTTGCATACCTTCTCTTTGCATTCATGGAATCACAGAATAGCCTTGGCTGGAAAAGAACTCTAAGACCATCAAGTCATGATCATTCAAAACAAGATTCTTCTTTTTATCTGAAACTAGACCTAATTAAGGAGTGAAACTCCTGATCAATATCTGACAACACCACAATCAGCGTTTCTATGGTGTAGTATCTTTAATATTCAGAATATCCCTCAGGCACAGATAAGTTAATCATGAGATTAATATAATCGTTACCCTCATTTTGCATGTTTGTAAACAAGCAAAAAGATTATATAGTGGCATATATTCTGGACTTGCTCTGCCCATGCACTTTGCCCAGAAACCACCACATCTAATCAACATAGCACAAGAGTGGGGGTGATATTTATAACTATAGTAAGTCAAGACAATCCCTATTCGTACTCACAGCCTATGTCCCTATTGCCATTTGGGTCTGTATCTTTGGAGGATGGCTCCTTACGTGGTATGTATTAGGCATTATGCAGGTACAGTACAGTCAGGCTTCTTGGGTGCTACTGCAGTTAGTGTGATTAATGGCATTCAAAAAGCTGCTACCACAGGCAAACAGACAAAAACGTGTCTTCTTCAATAATACAACTAATTATTCCTCTTGCTATATAATCAGCCCATTTTTTAAGGGTTTATATGGTTAGATTTTGATTAAGATTTATACTTTTGAGGTAATTCCATGTACCATTCACATAAACCTTGAAAGTGCAGTTTGCCCTACATACCCATAGAAATCTTGATTTGATCTTCACAAATGTGGTCTGCAACTCATTGATATGTAAGACTGAGCTAACCAGAGGGTAGTTATCCACCCCTGCTTCCATTCTCTTTTAGGTTAGATACAGACACAAAGTGCCTTGGAGTCAGCCTTACAAGCTCTGTGTAACCTTTTCAGTTTTAAAGTGCTACGCAGACTGATAAGTTATTAATACTAGAAAGAATTATTTATAGCATAATTTAAGGATTACAGAAAAGCATATGCCTAACATTGTATAAGAAACAAAAAACATTTTACCAGTATGTATGTGCATCTTTAACTGCCCTTGAATATCATGGGAAGGAGAGCAGAAATATCATTAAATGAAAGCAAAGAGAAATGAAATGCAGTCGATAAATACCTAATGCTAATGTCACAGGTCACATTCATTCACAAGTCAGCTCTCTTCAAGAACTTAATTTTTATCTACAGCCACAATGCTAAGGATCTGGATGTTCAAAACCAAACGTAATAGCTCTGCATGTAACTCCTCTTACAACTGGTAGTCTGTAAGACGTTGCTCACAAGACCTGTGGACTTCAAAAGAATGCTGTAGCTGCAGGCTTCAAATAGTAAGTAAATTTTCTGCAAAAATCATTCTTGAAAGTTGTTAGAAAATCTCCTCCTTTTGGACTACAAAGAGAGAAAATTAGAAGATCAGAAACATTGGAATTATTTTCCTCTTTGCAAAACAATTACATAAAAAATGGTCTCAGTAGCAGTTAGTGATATCTATTTCCAAATGCCATTCTCACTGGATTATATCATTCATGCTTTTCCTGGCCAAAATAATCCTGTTTCTTTTGCTACCCAAAGTACAGTTTCAGCTGGAATGTGGAGAGTGCTTTCTACCTAAACTAACCTCTATTGTACTGCAGTCTTTGTAGAATATATTTTTGAAACTCCACAGATTGATGAAGGCATTGAATCCAAGGTTCCTAGCCTCTCTCACTGAACACTTGAGCAAAAAGAGCTATTATATAGTGACCAGGCAATTCTGGAAGCATTAATGTGTCTGATAGTGACTTTCATAAGAAGATCTGGGTATGCATAGGTATTCTTTGAAAGAGCCTCAAGTATCAAGCAACTTACAGGAACTGAGTGTGAGATCTCTGAGCTATGAGAACACTGTCAAGTTCTACCTGTCAGCTGAGCCACATAGTCATCAGCATGTTGTTAGCCCACCCCAAATGTGGGGCAATTTCCTTTATACAGATTCCAAGTAATGTGGTTTACTCTGTAATTAAAAGAGCTAAAGGCATTTATAGACAAGCATTAGTGAAACTAGCTCCAGTTTTAGCGCCAGACCTCTGCCAGAGATCATCATCCCCTGAAATTAAATCAGCAGAAGAAAAGTTTGCATATGTGTTAACCACTTAGTATAACACAACAGACTAGATTAAATAAGCAGTGAATAGGAGTTTAGACTAACCTGTAAGAGAAAACGAATATTTGTTCTGCCACACTGGCTGTAATGATGGCCTTCAACAGGAGAACAAGAGCAAACAACTTGGAATGGGAGAATAATGTCTCAGACTGTGGCTGTTGCAACTGTTTGACAAGTGAAAGAAAATCAGAGGACTAACAAAGCACACAATCTCAGCCAGTGTGAGGTAGCTCATTAAGCCACATATATATGGTGACATTTGTTTGTACAGTCACAGTTCATGCTCTGGGGCTCTGGCTGGGTTTAGGGAGAGTTAGGAACAAGCTGTTGATGCTGAGCGAGTCTGGGAAGACCAAAACCAAACTCCCAAATCTAAGTGGGAAGTAACTCATGAACTCAGGTACTTACAGCACAGGCAATCACTTCTGAAAAACAACTTTAGAGGAGTCTGACCTCCAAAACACTACTTCAGTTTGTGAACCATTTAAAAAACAAATTATCTTAATTTCAGATATGAAAAGACATAAGATCGTTTTGCTTAAGAAGAACAGTGTGAACAAATAACTGACCTAAATAAAGAGATGAAAGCCTCTGAATGGGTTAAACTTGTTATGTCCAAGCTGCTGCCAAATCCTCAGCTAAGAGCAGGAAGTTTATTGGCAATTTTCTGTAAGAGGAGGAATCCAATGATAAAATGTGAGCCATTTGTCTTCCCAGCCATTAAACGAAATTCACTTTAAGAATGTTTCTGGAGTGGCTGCTGCTGCTGCTGCTGTGCCCATTATAATTTATCAGCGTGTCTCCTGGTGGTATTATCATCAGTAGGGGCTCAGGTGGACTTCCAATAGCAGTATCAAAGTCCTCATTGGCAAAATATTCCACTGACTTAGACAGGATCTATCAAAAGCTTTCAAAGCCTCATCTGCCATGGATATTATTTCTGCTAATTATTTTCAGCAAGTTTGTAAGATAATTCCTCAGGACGAGTTACCTAGGGAAAACCGGCAACAACAAGCGTATTTAATAAATAAAACTGTGTCAGTCATCATCATGTTCATTTATTTATAGGTCATATCCTTTTCAGCCTTCATCTTCTTGTGTGACACTTAGAATATAAATTCTCTAGGAGAGATATTTTCTTATCTATTTCCACTCAGGTCCTAAACTGATAGGGGTCTTTGGACACCATCACAGAACTTGTGTTTAAAACTAATACAGCTATATGTAATAAATGTCACTAAGCACACTTATTTAACCATGTGTTAGATTAGTTTTATGGTTTTGCAGCTTGCTTTGACTTAAAGCTGTGTTAAATTAATGCCAAGTAATGAAAAGTCAAGCTTGTGTAGTTTCATTTCTTATATGTCTACACACAAGTGACAGCCTGGGAAAGGGAGGGGGAAGGATACATCTAAGACTAGACAATTTTAAAAAAATCTCCTAATTCTTTGACAAACAGCAACACAGACACTGTGCTTTACAGAGCCATAAAAAAAAAGATGCATTGAATTATCCCATTAAAAAAAAGTGACCTGTGCAAAAATGCCATCTCTAATGACAGTCCTAACTTAACTTGCCCTTCCTGACCTCATACTATTAATAAAATTGTAGTATTAATTAATTATTTTCATTAACAATTATATTTATTGCAGTTTTATCCCATGAGGCTTAGTACAATCACATAAAAAAGACAGTGTCTACTCTGAAGCCCTTATTACATGTATTTAGTATGGGAGCCAACAGGTGAGTGCAGCAGGTAGAAGCAGAGTTGCACAAGATTCAGGTAAAAATAATTTCGAAAAGTGATGAGCAACTATCATCTAAAAATTGATTTTTTAACAAAAGAGTGATTTATGGCTTTCACTTTTCTTTCTTCCCAACCCCCTGGGAGAAGTGCCCCTTTTAGCACTTCATATTTCCTCGTATGGTTGTCAGTCTTTCCATGCAGCCAGCAGGGTGAGTGAAAACAATCCACTATGATCACGTGCAGTTACTGCCCCTTGATCACTCACTGGACTCAAGAAAGCAAGGTAAATGTGCTGGATTTCTACCACTATTTGACACAAAACGCTTTGTAACCCACTTCTAAAAGTGCACTTGCCAAGACCAAAGGTGGAAAAAATTGCAGTTTGTCTCTTTACTTCAACTAAGTCAGTTAAGATAGCATGCTGGGAAAGAAATGCTGTGTTCTGGCAAACGTTATCAGAGTGTGCATATAAGTTTCCTACACATTTTGAATAATTGTTGGTTCAATACTTTAAAAATCCTTGTCTCCTGCAATTTTGGATGTCTATTTTTAAAGATGATCGCTTACAAAAATGATTTCTTTAACTTGGATTCCTTAAAATGTAAAAATAACAGCTAGCATTAACACTGTTGCTGTGGTGTCTCCACATAGGTTGACCTTTGCAGTTTGGGAGATCATAGTGAATGCAGTGATACTGTAGTGGCACTCTGCTAGCAATGGGTATTGTTGAATAATTGGTGAAGAATTCCAAAGAAAGCCATGCCATAGCTCTCAGTGGACTACCTTGTTACTCCTACTTAACCTGCAGAGTAAAGTCAGCATAGCTGGGTTTTTAGGCATCTAGAGGAGTAATAAATAAATAAATAAATAAGCAAAACCAATCAAGTTGAAGCCCTGCGGTTACATGAAGTGAGATGTGACTTGACAAGGTCACAGAAAGTTGACAAGAATGTGTATTCGCTTGCAAGTTTGGTTTGGAGAAAGCAAGTTTTCAAATAGAGTCTGACACATTTGAAGAACACAAGCAGCTGTTTAGCTCTATTCGAAGGTGGTTTCTAAATGGTCTGGCTTACAAGATCTGGTTATTCAGGAAGTTATTGCATACAGCTGTCTGTCCTGCCACTCTGTGAGGTGCTGCCATATCAGAGCAAAGTCAACAGAATGAGTAACGTCTGCTCTTCATTTTTCAGAGCTTACCTTTTTTTAGTTAACTGAGACTAGAATTCACTATTATAAGTGGCAAATTTTGTTGTAACAACAGTTTACTTTCATACATTCGGTTGTGAGTGAATAAGGCAAAAAACTCCCATTTATGGATCCCTTTGGACTTGACTTGGTTAACTATGGGAGTATTACATTCTTATGGCAGACACGTTTTAAGTCATTTGGAATCCAGGCATTGCCCCTCACAAATGCAACTTGCTTCAGTTAGGCAGTGTAAAGGAATTGAACAATATCTTCAGGCAGGAGTACCTTGATGCAAGTAAACACTGTCTTTTTCCCAGCTCCAGACGTCATTAGGGTATGTGAGAGGTGGAAGTGGCTTGAGCAGTGGGCACTGAGTGATTCTTTCTGCCAGAGCAGTTCCTTGGGCATTTCTGTCTGCCGGTGCAGATGACGTAAGACCTAAGGCTGTGCTAGAGGCCAGCTGGCTCCAGCTAGCACCTAAAATACAATTTGTATGTTGAACATTGTGCATGGTATGGATGTGCCATGTGTGTCTTCTGTTTGTCTCTACTGAGTAATTTCAGCCATAGGCAACTATTCTGTTCAGAACACAGACAAGATAACCAAAGATGACAACAGATTCGCTGGTTTGCCACAAGCTAACATATCTTCATGGTTTTTTTAATGGTTTGTACTTTCTAATCTCCCTAACCCCAGTTGAGAACTCAGATTTGGTAAAGAGTGATATAAAAATAATCTTGTTTGAAATCTGTAATACATTTGTCAGTAGATGACTAAGCTAATAACACACATTAAGCAACAGATGTGAATCAATTAAACTAAAAATCTTTAGACTTACAGGCAAAATACATTCTTTTGATAGGTTATACTTCTTCTGAGGGTGGGGGGAAAAAAAAAAAAAAGAAGAAGAAAAAAACCCCACAAACTAATGATATACCTTATGGTAAATATTTGGTGCTAGTTGGTACCTTTGAGCATTTAATATTTATTTTATTGTGGTTTTGACAAATATTTGTTAGAAAGTAGCCAATGGTAATTAGTTAGGAAAGAATGAAGAATGTTATAGTATCAATTTACTTTAAATAAAAGCATGTAGGATTATCTGTTAAACTGATATCTTGGGAAAAATCTTGGCACTATTAAAGCCAGTACCAAAGGCAAGTTAGTCTAAAGGAGGCTGGGATTTCAATTAGTACTGAAAAGAGGAAGAAAAAAGAGAAATATTTTAAATGGTTACTAGTTTGGCTTGTTTTTTTTTTACCTCACATAGGCCACACATTGGCACATTGGAATGAAAACCCACTACTAGTTTCTGTGATAATTGTGTCTGTACTAAGTAATCAAGATTGAGATCATATTTGCTTTGCATGGTTTGTGCCGAATGAAAAGACAATCCCTATCCTAAAAACTATGTGATCTAACAAGCTAATGCAGAGAGTAGTGGAAAAATTCCCATTGACTTCAGCACACATTAAATTGTTCCTTAAATATGACTGGAATGTTTGATCATTTAACGGTGCATGCTTTGGAGGGCCTGCAAACATGGAGAGAGAAAGAGGGCTTTCTTCCTCCCAAGTCATGAATAATTATAACACTTCAAATATTGTCACTTGTACTTTTGTTGTGACTGTCAAAATATGTAATAGTTCTTACATAAAAAAAAAAGACAAAAAAGCGGAGGGGAGAGAGAATATACAAATGAGTATCTGTAACACACTGTCATTCATTCTGTATATAAGATATTATTTTCTAGTAGGCATATTTTTGTACCTTTTGAAAAAACATTTATTATGGGAATATTCACTTTATGAAAATTAAAAAATTAATGATCAATTCATATTCATGATAAAGATTCAGTCATACTGAAACTAAATATGTCCCTGGATCCATAGGTCTTTGCTCTAGGGTACTCTGGGATTACCTTAGTCCAAAACAGTCTTAGGTAATTCTATAATTATTGCTCAAAATAAGCAAGCAAGTTTAGTCTTTTCATTTTCAGCTGTACTCTTTTCCTTTCTGAGAATTTTCCAAAAGCTCAGATAAAGTATTGACGAAGGAAAACAAACAGTAGTATGGTCAGATCCATTCAGTAGGTCACAGCTATGGCTAATGATTGTCATGAATTGAATACCAAAAATCATCTTTCACTGACTTCTGCTGTAGAAATGTAATTACTATTTTTTTTTCCTTTCATTAATTTTGGTAATTGGTCTCTGCTAATTGGCCATCATACTTAAAATTGAGGAAATTATACAGAAAGGTCCATGAAAAGTTGCTGGTTTTCAACATGTTTCCTGTACACAAGGTTTCATTACCAAAATATACCCATGGCAAATTTTGTGATGTCCTTCTCTAAATGCTCCTGGAGTTCAGATTTAACCAATAAACATATTTCATGATCATGAGTAGAGATGAGTAGAAAATTTCGATCTGTGTAGTACCCCCGGTATTCCAGATGAAAGCACAGTGCCTGTCACTAAAACACTGAGTTAAAATAAAATTCCAGTTATTTGGCCTGCTCATTATCAGTGTGTTGTACAACATTTCTTCATAAAATTAAACGTTGCACTGTTTTTAACAATCATCCAGCATCATATAGAGGCATATAATTGTGTGTGTGTAAAAATGTTTACACTATCTTAAAAATAAAATCCTCTGAAATATTTGCATATTTAATCATAACACTTAGAAGCTTTCAGAAGTTGTTTGACAAATATAGAAATTTTTCACCAATGAAAGAATCTCATTTACTGCAATATGTCCCCGTTACATAGAGCGTACAGGACACTCTTAATGTTTAGAATGTGCAGAAATTAAAAGCAAACACAAGACAGTTTCCATTCTCTCTTTTACAGCTGTATCGGAAGATAAAATGTTGACTTTTCAATTTGCCAAATGGATTAGAGAATCCATAGCATGTTTCTGATTCCTAATTTGAAAATATCAACCTAAAGTTGCCAGCAACCTCCTTTCAGTGTGAATTCTCCACTCTGACACATCAACTTAAGTGTATGGAAGAGTCTTTGTGAAGTCAAATGACTTCTTTAAGGTCATGCCTCTGAAATAAATACTATGTCTGTGAGTCATTGCATTATTTGATAATAGAACATGTTCTTTATTTGCATTATAAGCTAGCTCTTTAGAGCAGAGACTTCTCTCTTAGTCACGTTTGTTCAGCACAGGCTGGTTTGATATAGACCAGCCCTCAAAATGATGAATAGAATATTGTGAAAAGTAAAGAAAAACATTATTTGGGACAAGACTGAACCTAGCTATATTACACAATCACAAGGAGCTCCCAGATCAAAATTGAGGTCCTTACCATCATAGGCTAAGAACAAGCAGATTCTGCCAGTAAAGTTGTTCCGTTACTGAATTAAACAGGCAAAATTGTAGACAAATATGCATGTATGTACACATACACTCATATACTTGTTGATGTATCTTATGTGTCAGTAATATTAGGGACACGAGTGGTCTTTGTTCTTACTGTTCTATCTCATATGAAGAAACGATTTAACTTTTTAGCAATATTAAGGTAGGACATCAAAATGAATATAATATTTTAAAGTTTTTATTTGTGAAATATTGTCCTATAATTAAAAGCATTTATATACATGTTACAGATATGCAAGAGTGTGTGGACATATACATGAACTCACAATCATATCAAATTTTGATTTAATTTTTGAATGTAAGATAATCTAACTATTTTGAATCAATTCTTACAACATTGTGTCTGTGTCACTTAATTCAATTACCCGGTGTTCAAGGCTAAGAAATGGCTGCATAAAATCAACCAGACAAAACCCAATTAGTGCTTATTGGCTGAGAAGAGAGAAGGCCTAGGGTGTGGACTAATAATTTCACCCTGAACAATAGGTGTATATCTGCCACTGATCACTTAAATTTATATTTTTCAGACAAGAATGTGTAGCTGTAGCAAGAGCAGTAATTCTCTTTCATTTTTAAAATACCTTTTATTTTGAATACTAATTTTGCACATGATGTTTATTGGTTTTGATTCTGAAATTATATTTTATATATAGTAAGGAATTTAAGGATATGCCATCACAGTTGTACAGTACAGCATTTTTTCTTAAGAACATGAAACCTCTGTTCATGGATGTGTTTAAGTGAGGGGGAAGAGTAATCTGATTTCAGGAACTTTAAGAAGGACTTCAGAATCTGACTTCAGAAATCCTATATGACATGGAATATATCCAAATAAATCTCTCCTCATGCCTTACATTGTCACAACCACAGTGTGCAACTGGTGGTTTGATCTATGTGGAAAGAACTGGTTGGGGATGCATTATTAGCAGGACATATAATCTTCCCCTAATTTAGTAGAATCAGAGTTGTGTAACCAGCAGCAGCTGTTAAGAAAATCTTACAATTATTTTCTGAAACTTCCCTTCAGTAACTTTTCCATGATGCTACACTAATGGATTTATATGCTAGAAACATAAATTAAAAGACACCATAAAGAAAAATTGTAACTGAAAACATTGCTGAAGTCTCTAAAAGCTTTTAAAAAAGATCAAATTTCCATAGTTTTTTGCATTTCATTATATTTATTGCAGCAGAGACATCAGTCAGACATGATGTCATTCCAGAATGATTCTATGCAAACTCAGAACAAGGCTTATGTATTTGAAACACATGGCAATCATAGTTATGCACAAGAACAGTGGTTCTTATATAGTATCCCATCTTTGGTCATCTTAGAGAACTAATGGCATTGAGTGGAAGTCCAAATGGACCCATCAGCTTAAATTCCACATGCTACTGGGTGTAAAATTGTTTTTTGTGTGGAAAATGGCATTAGAGTTTGTCTGGAATTTAAGAGAGCAAGTCAGACAAGATAGCAAGAAAAACTTAATTATCTGTAGCACAAACCCCCACAGTCACATAAAACACCTGAACAAGTCCCTATTCTTACACAGTTAAAGTCAAATATCTAAAGCCAATGATGAAACTAGTGTAACTATGTCTATTACAAATGTGGAAAACCTTTCAACACTTGCAGGCAAAGTTTGAATTTAAGTAAGTATGAACTTTTCCAAAGTTACTTCTACTACAATATTTTGGAAGTTCAACAAAAATCATGTAATACTCTTGGTTTTTGACACAAGGAAACACACTTTTTTATTACTTAAGGCATTTAATAAACAAGCTGTTGCCTGTGAACTAACAGAGCTTCTTCTGATGGAGCTACTATTACAATATCCTCTAGATATAGTAACAGTCTTACTCTTATATCAGTTAGAATTGAAACTGAAGGTCTTAATAACATAGCACATATTCTTGGTCGTACTGGAAGACTGAGGAATACCAGTACAAGATACTGCTTTTTTGTATGGTATATATTTCATCAACAGAGTTACGAGGGCACATAACACCCTATACATTTTCTGCTAAATTATAAACCAATGCATAAATATGGTAGCTGAATACAGTAAATAATCAACAACATAAAGATCAAAAGGAAAAGTATAATAATGTGCATATGAGTAAGGGTTTAATTGTAGAAGGATATGTTAATAATGGTCACTGCAATTTTAAAACTCTATGGGAGAACAAAGGAGATTTTATAGTTTGAAGAACAAGTTAAAAGTGCCTCAAAGGAGGTCTCCATTTATTTTAAAGGTTTGCTTCTATTAGAAGAATATAATTAACTGTGAACGGATATAATTTTCTTTAAAGACAGAAGAGTATACAAGTGAGGTGCAGAGTGAAAAGGACATAGACCAGCAAAAGAGGTGAGTGGAAGGAAAGACTTATTAGCCACATCTGTATGAACAGAAAATAATTTTGAGCCATGTTGAGACATTCATCTAAAACAAAATTGTTTTTCAGTTTATAGATTGGGATTTTCTTTCAGTCAAAGACCTGTAGATGTAGTTTAAAAAAAAAAAACACAACCAAACAAAAAACTGACAACAAAACAAAACCTGCAAAGCTTCACAGAACTTTCTGTTTGAACTCTTCTCACAGATTCTTTGAAAACAAAATTCAAATTTGAATATTTGATAAGTTTAAGTGACAGGCATATGTGATACCTTCATGAAAGGAGAAGGAAAGAAAAATCCTTTCATACTTTTTGCTATACTTAAGTCAGATTTTTTACTGAGAACAGAAGGATTGGTGTTGGGCATATCAAGAGGAAGAAACTATACATGAAAACAGAGGAAATGACATACCAGGTTGGCCCAATAATCTCTGTGGGCAAATATTTGTGTCAGGCAGTAGCAATAGGAAACCCTATTTAAACACATGAGCTTGTTCACTTTCTGTGTTTCGTTCCCTTTGTGCTTATCCAATGTCTGTACCTGTTATATTAGAAAAGCTAGACAGGAGACCCCAGACTGGTTCTTTCAATGTCCATTTATTGATCCATTGCACGTGAATTTGTATGTCCCCTTTATGACCCTACTGATAACATCTACCGCCACAGTGGTGATAAAATAAAATACATGTTTGATTACAGTGAGAAAATGCGTAACAGAAAGGTCCGCTTTAAATACATCCAGTACAGAAATCTCAGTCTTGGGAATATACAATATATGTAAATAATTTGGTAATTATATGACTTAAACCTTACCTACAGCTCTCCTGCAGATGATGGGATCAGTTACTTGTTCTCCATATTTTTACTTCCCTGGAATTTGAACATTCACCCCCTACAGTACAGGAGGTTTAATGAAGTCACTTTGTGATGTTCTTAGGGATGTTTAGAAGAAGCCATACAAGTGAAAAACATTATTTCCTATCATCTCCCGTTTGACCAGCACTACCCCTTTGCTTTGAAAAAGGCTAGTGGAGCGTATTAAAGTTAATTTACACACTAAGAGTTTAAATTAACAAGGCAAGAAAGAACAAATGGAAAATGGAGCTAGGACCTTCATTTTCTATTTGTTAAAATTTGCTCTACAGAAGCAGAGCAGAGACTGAGATGCAAATTGGAACACAGCAGCAAAGCTATTATTAAAACCATTTGTTTTTAGATGATGGAGAAAGGGGAATGAAATAGGGTGTTGCTAACAGGGACATATTCAGCAAATTTGTGACCTTTTTGTTAGCAAAAGGCAAAGCTCTTTTACAAAGGGCATCAGTTTAGTGCTGCTGCTGTTTTCAGTGTATGTTGACTGAACTATGCAGCTTTGGGATGCACACTTAAAGGAAAAATCCCTCATATTCACAAAGCAGCATGGTCGAGAGGAAAGAGATGGGCCAAATCACTAAGTCCTTACTTGGGTAAAGATCCTGTTTGTCTCAGTGGTACTGCTGCTCAGATAATTGTTGCATGCAGAGATTTTCATCTGATTAACCAGGTATGGAAATATACACCAGAACAAGGCAGATACGCTGTCATCCAGTTTCTGACTTCAGCACTGAAAATCAGATTTGATAAGAGTTTCTGTCACTCTGTATTATACTTTTACATTTTTGTATGATTACAGGTGTAAATGGCAAGAGCTTCAGAAGAGTTTCTTTAAGTGCAAAAATTTTCTTCCTATGCCAGGATTTGAGCAATGCCTCAGTAACCAATTAAGACCGAATGACTTCACATCAGTCAGACAGTAAGTGAATTAACCTGAACCCGTGGTCAAGTTCACATATCCCAGCCTAGACAGCAGCCAGTTTCTGTATTCCACGAATACTCATGCTTGTCACAAGCTGTCTGCATCCAGTTTCTGAAGGAAATGGGTGTGCAGACTGGCTCGTTCCATATTTAACGCTAGCTTCAACAGTAATTAAAAATTAGAAGACATCTTCAGGAAATCAATTAATTATGCATGGAAAATGCACCAACTAAATTTGGACGCACAATTAGATGACTAATCATAGCTTGAAAAGGTTGAGAATTTCAGTTGCACGCTTATAAGGATGTTGGTGACCTATCCTGTCCCAGATGCCTGTACTTTCCTGTTACGTAGCTTCCTAGTTTGTTTGCTGCTAAGATCTGTTAGTCAGATATTTGACACACCTGTAGCACAAGATAATGCCTGGCAAACTGTTTACACTGGCAATACTAGCAACTGTCAACATCAAGAGTCCAAAAAATTCAATATATGATTTTCTTTGCTCACTAATGGGAACATCTTTATCCCCAATTTCACAGACTTTCAATTTGAGTCTCTCCAGAAACTTGCATTTGTAACAAATCAGTGTTATTAAAAAATGAACCTCCATTTGGGCTGGCATGTGGGGTATTATTTATCAGCCTAGATTTGCATATGAAGCACTGAGGGGAGTGATAACTTATGTCAGTCCTGAAACTACTATCCCACTTCAAAACCAATGTTATTTAAAGGCAAATATCAACAAATTTAGGAATAAATTGTTACTTCCAACGCTTCATGTTCTGCTGTATTTCCCAATGTGATATCACAACATGTTGATCTCTAGTCATTTGACAACTTTAATAAGCTACTGACTAACCGTCTGACTAGCTTACCTCAGATTAATACCAGTTTTACCTTTTCAGAGATCACTTAATCTTCTGATGGAAGTTCCTGGTACAGTTAAATTTGGTTTACAGGAAAACTTCCATTTTACAGTATAATACATTCTTTCTGGTTCGCTCAGGGGCTTTTAAAATGTTTTGGTTTGCTTTGTTTTGTTTAATATGCTCATATCCAGAACATACTACTGTGATGGAAGTGTTATATTTCTCACTGTTTAAGAGCAAGCATGAAGCGTACAACAGCTGTCATCAGCTGTTAAAGGGTTTTCATTCAGCAGATTAAAAGTACAGAACGAGGGTTCCTCAGGTCACAGAACAAGTGAGTGATAAGAGTGGATGACTAGCACTCACTTCTCCTAGTGTGTACTTCAGCTTCCACTGCTTTTCTATGGAAGCAAGAGCTCTCTTGTGTGTCTGACTACAAAAAAGATTTAGTGCACAATTGTTAAAAAAACCCACAGAGGAACAGACTAGATTTCTGCTTTTTTTTCTAGGACTTTTTATTTCACTGCTTCTGGAATCACCTGACATAACATCTGATGGGAGTGAAATACAGCCCTGAAGGCAGACTGTGTAGCTATTTAAGAGTGTAATAAGTCACATTATACACCAAAATATGACAAACCTCATCATATCTCACTCAAATGCTGAAAAGTTTGGGTAGGAAAATGAATTTTTTTAGATTCACTATTTAGACATTAGTATCTATAGAAAGTCTTTCCTGTGAGAAATATCACAACGGTGTGGTCAGGTTTGCCATTTTTATAGCCTTTCCCTGCCTCCCATCAAAAGGGAGAAATATTAAGAATATAGGTAAAATGTTGTAATCTACAATGAGTAGTATTTTACTCTGTAAGTAATATTTAGTAATAATATTCTCTTGAATGGAACAATTTGGAAATAAAATGTCAGTCAAGACAGTCAGAACTTTTCCTTCTCTTTAGATGGAATAATATTTCTGCAAGTTCAGAATTAACAAGATCGGAAAATTCCTTGGAGATGCCCCTCCAACTAATGTCCTATCAGAAATCTGACAAGTTAAACCGTATCTTTTCCACCAAGAGAATTTCGTGATCCTCTCAAGTGTGTAGGACAATAGAAAGCAGAAGTAAATTGAATAGGAACATGGTATTTGAAGTTGTAACAGACAGGATATCCTGAATCCAAACGCAAAGGATACATTACAATACACTTTGACTGGATGGGGCCTCCCTTGGTTAAGTATTCCTATTTCTCTCATACTACCAAACATAACAAATAACAGAAAACCCTGTCCAATTCATCTTCCATCTAGAAACTGAGCAGAGTGACTACAGTCACAACCTCGTGTTAATCAAAGCCATTTCTGTACCATATGTGAGCCACACTCATGTTTTGATGACCTGCAAATATGACTGAAGGCTCAAATCTGTCTCATGTAGGTGATGTGGTATATCGCTCTCCAAGTATTTCTATATAATACAGTTTTATAAAATAAGGCAGATAGGGATTCATTATATCAATACCTCTGACGCTTTCTTTAAGGACTTCCCATACACAGGAAAATGTATTTTCATGCATTTTTATAAACCAAAAAATGTTTTGAACAACTTTGAGTTTGTTATTCAGTTTGCTATAATCATTTTGGTTTTACTAGTAACCAAAGTGATAGTGGCCTGAGATAAATCTGCAAAAAGCAGACCTCAGTATTTGCTTCTACTGCATTATATGTGACTGGAGAGTTTCAGTCTACGCAGTCTTGGCAATGCTGCTTCAGCACTGGTTTAACCTTCAGAACAGGAGTTTTACCAGTGAGTGACAAATGAGCTCATCTGGCACTCTTCTGAGATGTACATGTTTTAATGTACTTATGCACCTCAGATGTACCACTAACAATAAAGTCAGTTTATATTTCTGACAAGATTATAGAACAAAGTAGTGTCAGACCATAAGAGGCAGAGACATAGTGAAAACTACTTCTAATAGGAATTAGAATGCTTTAAGGGTTTTGTTATACTTTCGTTCTTCAGAAAACCATCTTTTACAATCTTTTCTCAAAAATTTAACGTCTTGTGTAATTACCATTAAAGACAACTACCACAGACATATTTATCATTTTTTTGAGGGAGAATGTGCAAGACATGAATGATGAAAGGAATAGGATGTCAGGTAAGACCTAAAAATGATGTGGTTGCATAACACAAATAAAAAGACAGATATTAGCATAATGGGTACTTAAAAATGCCATTTCAAAAGCCTTGGTTTTTCTTACATGGTTCTAAACAAAAATATGTCCAACTCTTTTTCCTGGAATAGACAAACAATTTATACTCTGTCTTAATGTTGTAAATGAAATCTTTGTGCACCACAAGCTGTTACCACCACTGGCTGTCCCTGATATGTTACTGTTTGTAAATTAAGTTGCTGTTACAGCATTCTGTCCAACAATAAATGAACAATGCTAGACAGCCTCAACGCAGCCCACAAGCCATTGTCTTAGGAGTGGACATATAGCTGGCTTCTTCATATGTATTAACATATATAAGGTCTATATAGGGTATATAACATATATATATATATATTCTTTTCAGTATTTAAAACTGTTTGAATGTTGGTGACTAGAAGATATACAATGTCTTAAGAGAAGAAGGAAAGAAAAAAAAGAAATAATAAATAAATAAATAAAAAGAAGGGTACCAGGTGGCAGCTTTGTTGTTGCATTTATCTTATAAGTAATGCGTCAGTTTTTTCCATAACAAGCACATCCTGTATTGTGTGTGTCCATTCAGTCATTGATGGAATTTCTGTGCTTTTCCAGTTTCTCACAATGACACTTTTCAATGCCATGATCACTGCTGAGAGCAGAGCTCACCACACTGCCTCCTGGTCAGCAGTATCAGGCATAGCAAAAAAAAAAAAAAAGACATGTTGATTTGTATTTGGTTGTTTTGGGAAGTGAGGGTTTCTTTTTATTATGTTTTAGTCTAATTGACTGACTTTCTGGATGAAGCCATTCACCACTCATTCTTCCTCCTTTTAAACGATTTGTGATACAATTATATTTAGCTTTCTGATGTTAAGTTTATATACTCGACCATTTCTTTTGCATGTTTAGTTCCAAAAGGATAATGACACACATAACACACCTTTTTAATTTGTTATTTGGAACATTAATAAAGAAGATACTCCTTTCTGTTTCACCTTACCTAGGACTGTGAAATGAATCTTTGAAATACAATTGAAGAAAAAAAAAATTTAAAAAAATAATTGGAGGTTCCCTTATGCTCAATGTCACTTCTCAGCTCTTATCAGCAGCAGCTGAGAGACAAATCACAGTATGAACATCAGTTATGTCCATGGACATATTTTCCATATCCAAATAATCAAAGCTGCCTCTGATATGCATTCTTTTTTCTCTCCTTATTCCTTCCAGGTTTACAGCACTTTGTCTTTGCTATGTAGCCTATAGTTAGCAAAATGAACTAACTCTGTCTCCCAATTGACACCATCAGCTTCCTCATCTAAACAGACTTTACAGAGCCTCTGCTACTTCATTTCATAGTCCTGAAGTGATAATAAGCATCTGGAAAAGTATATTTTTATGACTAAAATGTTGTTTAAATCCAGACCTTTCTTACAACCCTGTGCTAGACCCTAAAATTTAAGTTTATATTGACAATGGATGCTCTGAAATTTGCAAAGTACTTTGTTTTACTTTAGGGTCATGTTTCATATTCACAGACTGTTAATAGAAGAAAATCCAGAAACAACCCAATGTTATCCAGGCAGGATTTTCTATGGGCCAGAGCTGGTCCATGCCACAATAAGGAAAATTCAGAAAACTCTCAAGTAAATCTCATTGAGGTCCTCCAACCATGTCTCAATATCTCAATATCTTTATAACTCCTTACATGGAGTATAACATTAATTTACATTAAAGCACATTTTGTTTCATAAGATGTACACTGATTACAAAAATTTCATTACTGAGATTCTTTACAACAAACATACAGGTACAAGGAGTGTGGCTATTTAAACAGACACATTGGATATCAGTATAGTAGTGCTAAAGGTAATCAGTACAGTTTTTACGATATGTTGCTCCTTCCTTGGATTCAAGTAAAGATTGTACCTTAAATGTGTGAAATGAATAACTTAAATAGTATTTACCACACTTTTTTGCCTTCCTACCCTTTCTTAGGCTGAGAAAATGAAGTTTAAAAACACACCTATACATGACAGCATTTTATAATTACTTTTCCTGTCTCCTTTCAATATACAATGTCTATCTAAACTTCCTCTTTGCCACAAAACCTTTTTTTTTTTTTTGTCCCCCACTAGAAAGAGAGAGGATAAAATAGTTTCCCATGAGAATTGTATTTATCTACAGGTACACGAAATATTATTAAGCTCTTACCACAGCATCTCCTTTCCTTTGCCTTATATATGAAAGCCCAACAAATATATCTAAATAACAACTCTGAGTTATTTTCACTTCAAGACTTTCCATACCAGCTTGGCTGAGATGAAACAAAGATCCCAGAATGGCCATTCATGTTTTGTGGGTCTATTGCTCTTCATTCAGGGAGTGCTCTTGAGAGAAGTGTGAAACAGAAAGATCTTCAAGGCCAAACTTTCTTTCTACAATGAATGTTTCTTTTGCCTCTCCACCCCCACTCACCAGCACAAACAGAAAATGCATGACTTGTCCTGAATATAAGAATATTCTTGGGGCTCATGTCAAAATAGACAAATAAGTAGTTAAACAAACAAACATATTAATCTATCAATCAGATTCTTACTGGAATGCAAGAAATATAAGAAAATGGAAGAGACAGGTTGGAGACAGCCTTAGACTTCTGCTGAAGCAGCAAAAAACAAGGCAAGTCCCTGACCTGCCCTGTGGTAGTGCAGGGCAAGCATCTTTTAGGTTATTAAAGTATCAGTATCAGCAGAGAGCCATAGCAGGCGTCCTGGTTCCCCAGGCACAGCCCCATGTGCCAGCCATGGCAGTCAGGCCATGATAGCCCTGAGTCAGTGGGAGTTTCAGTCAGGGCAGCTGCCCCAAGCTGACTCACATGTGTGTCCCATAGCACTGACATCAAGCTCATTATGAAAGGACAGAGTTTGATGAGGGTGGAGTTCTTTTTTCTGGGGCTTCTCTGTCTTGATTTTCTGCTTCTGCTGCTCATCCTACAGACAAGGCTGAGTATAACCTTGTATGCTTTATCTTGGTAAGTGTATTACTTTTGTTATTTCATTAAATCTGTTTCTACTTCAACCTATGGGGCTTCTCCCTATTTTCTCCTTTTCTTCTTCTCAGCTGGGACAGGGTCACTGGGTGGTAGAACTGCTACAGTTTAGCCTGGGGCACAGGCTAAACACAAACACCAAGGCAGTTCATTCAGCTCTCTTAGGAGAACTGTCTCCTATGAGAACTGAGGCAAGAGAATGCAAAGAAAATTGTCATACCACAGTAGAGCAGCAAATAATGATTACAAGAACTTAAACATAGACCAGTGTCTCTGTTGATCAAACATAAGAAATACATCAGATTTCTTTTAACAATAGACCTGAATTTCTCTGCTAGAAAACACAATAGCAACTTATTACTTTAAAAAGTCTTAATGCTATTCATTGATTTTGCTAACTGTAATATTTTTGGCGAGACAAGGCAATGTTACAAGCAGTGTGGGATTACTAGTGTCTGTTCTGTGAATCCAGGGTTTTCCAGGTTTCCTTGTTGATACAGATTTCACAGTGGACATTCTAAGTCTGTAACATAAACAAATGTAAGAGTAATTGCATGTGAATGAGAAGTCTCCTCTGGAGAAAGGGCTATCACTTTTTTAATACAGTGAGGAAACATGTTTAAGGTCACATAATTTTTACTCCAAATTCTAACGTACTCAGGACGCTTAACAGTAGTGTTATTTCTTCAGAAAGTAAGAAAGAACAGATTTCTGGGAACTCATCTCAAAAATGTCTCCAGATGACTGTGTTGTTAAAACTGCAATGATTTGCCTTGGTATATTAAACCTTCTTTTATTTAATCTTTTAGGTAGATGTAGCAAAAAAAGAAAAAAAAATAGGAGAAAAAACAAGACAACTCCATCTCAGGGGCATGCTACTGTAAACTTTGCTCAGGTGTTCATATGGCTACAAGGTAGCTTCTCTGTTGTCACCTGGTGCTGAGTCTGTCAAATTGAGTACTTCCAGACAAACTATACTTAAAAATTGGGTTTGTGGTTTTTTGCTTTCTAAGACTTTGTTTCCTTGGTGTTTGAACTCAGACATAGGAACCAAATGAAAACCATATTCAAGTTCATAAACTTCGAAGTGTGATCACAGTAGATGATTTTGGTGGCTTGCTGGTGGCACGACTTATGCCATTTCTCTACTTCATTCTTCCAGGCTCAAAATGCCTATTATTTTTCATACCAATTAGCTTAGAGAAACCACTGATCCACCTGAGCTTTATACTGTGTTATTAGCAGGTATGTTTTCAAAGAGCACAGTTACTTAGCTGTAACAGCTTTGAAAACTTATGTTGTCTGTCATCCCCACCACTACCCTGCCCTTGCTCAAGAGAAATAACCCTCTCTTCTCTTCCCTGCCCCGCTCAGGGTTATACTTACTGAGCAACATCTATGGACAGAGTCTTTGGTCCTTAATATTGTAACTTAAACCTTTACATCTTCATGGTCAGAGAGTGAATGTAGAAGTACTCTGTATGCATGTTCTTCCTTGTAGCTTATTAATGACTGCATTTCTTCTTCTTAATATTCTGCCCATGTTCTTGTTCTCAGGAAGGCTGAACGATGTAGACTGTTTCTTGAAATCTTTGCCTCGATGATTTTTGCTTCCTTTATCCGTGTCAGTATGAGGTACAATCAAGAAATAAAAGTCTATTTTTGAGATAATGATAGGAATAGCAGAGTGCTTCCCTCTACACTCTTTCCCATTTCTTTTTTGAGCAAGTGATAATTTTTATGTAGGGATTTCTTTGGGAATCAGATTGATTTTTGTCTCCCTGTTCGGTGCTCATCTGTAAATCCTACAAACCAAGAACGCCTACTAGTCAGCTTCTTCTGAAAGTTCATTCCTGCTCTTTGTCCTCTTTGCAGGTGTTTGCTTTACAGCTCCACTTCCCTCCTTTCCCCCACCCTGTAAATTCTGAACCTTTTTATGTTTCTATAATGTGGAGATTACAAAGTACGTGATAATAATGCCACATACATGAAAATTTGTTTTCAATTTTTTCATTGAAAAATGAGATAAGCAGAGAGTTATTAATTTTTTCTCTATTACTATTTGGGGATGAGGTTTATAACTTACTATAAAGGATTTGGTAAGTTACCAAGCATTGCTCAAAGAGTTTGTCACTCCATGATACAGCATGTCAGTTATCTTTTATCCTACAAGTTATATTAAATTGTACAAAATCCTTGAAGACCAAATAAACAACTAGATTTTCTTCTGCAAAAATTGGCTAGTTTATCTGACCTAAGTCTCAGATGAAAACTGTGCTTAAAGTCATAATTTATTTTCCCATAGTTTTTGCTGGAGAAAACCAAATTCACAAGCCCAGGAAGAGTATTCCTACACAAGCTTATTATTAATGCCATAGAGTATATTTTTGATCAGCTGCACATAAAGAGGATTTGCTGTGAATGAATGTCTTATGATGTGTCAGCAGCCCTAGTTTTAAGGGCTCCCAAAAAAAACAACATGGAGACAGTGCTGCTACTACGCCCTCAAGCATATCCAGGAGGCTTTAAATCTTCCTGTTTGTCAACATACATATTCTAAAATATAATGTTTTAAATACTTTCCTTTCTTTCCTAAATAGTACACAAAGTAGATAAAGCCAATATCCAAGAAGATCAAACTGTTATCTGTATCAAAGGTTGAAAATGCAAGAACCTTGGATTCCGTGTTCACATAGAAGCAGGAGAAGCTGGCAGCCTCCATTGTGTACAGGAGTTCTGTATCAAGCTTATGAACAGCCATTCAGGTCAACTACAGTCTGACAATAGTTAATCTCTTCCCAGAGGTACTTACCTTCTAGTGTTTGTAAGGACTCTGTTCCACTAGAAGCTGTATATGTAGAAAGATTACACGAAATTAAGTGGGAGTGTCGATCTGCCTGAGGGCAGGGAGGCTCTGCAGTGGGATTTGGACGGGCTGGAGCCATGGGCTGAGGCCAATTGCATGAGGTTTAACAAGGGTAAGTGCTGGGTCATGCCTCCTCCTCTGTCTCTAATTGGCAATTTATGGCAGAATTTTCTATGAAAGGCTGTCTTCCTAACACGCAGCTTTTGCGAATTTGATACTTAGGTATGTAATCCCTCATTGGCAGTGTGCAACTGTTTTGCTGAGGAAACCACAACGCAGTAGGTCACAAAGATAGTTATTTCATCAGTATTGCAACACATACACCATTTTGAGGACTCAGGTGTAAAGAGCTTGCTCCAAGTCACCAGGACACTTGTGGTAGAGGTAGAAGATGACTTCAGCTGTTTGTAATTCACCAATTAGGCCAAGGTGAAAAGAGTTTCTGTGCCATTTCATGAACTGTATCATAAAATCATGGTACAGTTTGGGTTGGAAGGGACTTTCAAAGATCATCTAGTCCAAACTCCCTGCTGTGGGAAGGGTTATCTTTCACTGGATCAGGTTGTTCAAAGCACCATCCAATCTGCGCTTAAACAGTTCCAGGGAGAAGGCATCCATAACTTCTCCAGGTAACCTGTTCCAGTGTCTCACCACCCTTATTGTAAAAAAATTTCTTCCTTATATTCAACCAAAATCTATCCTCTTTCTGTTTATAATCATTGCCTCCTGTCCTGTCAATTACACACTGGTAAAAAGTCTCTCTCCATCTTTCTTATAAGCCCCCTTTTTATAGTGAACGGCTGCTACAAGGTCTCCCCAGAGTCTTCTCCAGGCTGAACAACCCAAACTCACTCAGCTTTTTTTTATGGGAGAGGTGTCTCAGCCCTCTGATCATTTTTGTGGCCCTCCTCTGGATCCACTCTAACAGGTCCAAGAGTTTCTTGTGCTGGGGCCCCCAGAGCTGGATGCAGTGCTCCAGGTGGGGTCGCATGAGTGTGGAGTAGGTCAGAATCCCCTCCCTTGACCTGCTGGCCTTGCTTCTTCTGTGTTATGGTCCAATTTAAGAACAAAAGATCTTGATGGAAAAAATACCAATGAGAGTTAGAATGGGTAGCTTTCAGTTCAGAAGGGCTCAGTGTTGATGTTACTGGCCTAACCATAAAGGGAAAGAAACTTATGTCATACAAAAGGAAATAGAATTGATTAGAAATCTCTAACAGGATTAGGATGTTAAATTAAATAAAGTAAAAGCGCAATACGAGCAATTGAATCCAATGTAGTCAAATTGTATTTGCCATATAATTTTAGAATCTTTATTCAACATGAAAGAGAGAATCCTCTGCTTTATAAGTTGCACCACTAACTGAGAGCCAGAGATCAATTAGAGGTCTAAAAGAATCATAAACAATTTAACAAAGTTTTGGAAATGTTAATCGCTTGTGTTTCTCTTTTGTTATCACTTTCAAACATAATTTCTCCTTTTCCAAGTGTCTGAGCATCATGTATATTCTCCTGGGAAATCTGAAGTGAAATTAAATTTTCAGTTATAAGTACAAACACCTGTGTCAGAAACACTTAAATTATATGATAATAAAAGACTTAGAATTTACTGTTCATGTATTTTTGTATCTAAAAATCCAAAGCAGATATTCTTTACAAGACTTCCCCCATCATATCCAGCAAATAGGTCTTTTCTAATCAATGCTATTCTATGATTCTTTTATTAATTTACCCTTATATTAATTGATTCTTACATGCTGAAAATAAAATGACAAGTAAAAGTGATATTTTCAAATACAAGCCTGTAAATATTCCAAGCACAATAAAAAATCAGCTACCTAGTTTCATTTGTCCTAGGGAACTTTATTTAGCAACTATACCTAGTATTAACAAACATCTGTATCATCAAACAAGTTTAGTCAAAGGGCTCAGTTTTTGAATAGATTAGGCAAAATAACTTTTACAGAATCAAGACAATTAATGGAGAATAGGAAATTAGAATTTTCTATGTTAGAAGACAAAATGTGGAGGGACAGTCAGAATAAAAGCTATGTAATACCTGGCCAGAGTAACAGCAGGAAATCAGCATCTTTCCAGTTCTCTTATCTACAACTTTTATCTACAACTTTGCAGTTTTTATCTACATTTCAGATTTGAGGTATACTTTTTTTTTTTAATGACAATAGCATGACAAGAGTGACTGGCATGCAAAAATAAGAACTCATTGGAGCTGACAGTTATCCTTTACCTTTGTATTTCAGAGGTAGTTCCAAGTTGCAAAGTAGCATAATATGGATAAAGAGGTTCCTTTAGCACAGCTTTGTTGTGTTATTTGAGATTTAGCAAAAGAAATCATAGTCCATTACTGATCCACTAGAATTCAAAAGATAACAAGAAGAAAAAGAAGGTGATAAGAATGAAAAAAATAATTACAGCTTATAGATCCAAAATTCTCACAGATGCAGTTTCCCTAAAGTTGACATCTTGTGGTGAACACTGCATTCAACCACATTGCTGTACAAAGTAGATATTATATAGCCCAGTGAAGTAAGAAGTTTGGAATTTTCTATCCAGATACAAACAATCTATTTGTCTATGGATCACTGGTGTCTGTGTACCACACTCCCCTAACAGAACCTGGCCACTCTGTTTTTTTATTCTTCCTTTAATTATGACTACAGGGGGATGAAACTTACTGTCTGAAGTTTATTCATCAAGTGGCATAGCATTACATTAACCAAGTGATGACTTCCTGAATTATTCTTGAATATATTGAAAAGGCCAGGAGGGAGAAGAAATCTGAAAAAGTAAGAATAAAAGATAACGCATTTTACTTTTTTTTCGAATGTAATGCAGTAAATGGCATTCTGAAATTTACTTAAAACTAAAGGAAACCTAACAAAACCATAAAATTTCAAGAATTAATTAAACCCCTCTGTGCAAAAAGTAATATATTTTGTTCAATGTGAGTCACTTCCCAGATAGTTTCTTTCATTCTGCCAATGGAAAAAACAAACAAGTTATTTAAACAACTTGAGTTATAACATTGCATCTGCAGTGCAATCTGTCCAAGACACTTTAAGGGTTGCTTTTAAATGTAAGTCTAAAATACATCATTTGGGGTAGGTAACTTGCATTTAAAAAAAACCCCAAAACATGAAAATGTTGTTGCAAAAATGTAACAAAATTATTTTGTCAGGACCCTCGAACATTGGGCAGCGTAATGTTGGCCCAAAAATAGTTCTGGCTGCCATAAACAACTTCTCAGCGTTCCTGTGGCCTCCATGTACAGTTTGAGGTCACTTGACAAACATGAAACCAGGTCTTGCTTGTTTATATGATAATGGCAATGAACATACATATTATCTGTTACTGCAAATAGAATCATAGAATCGTAGAATCATTTTTGTTGGAAAAGACCTTTAAGATCATTGAGTCCAACCATTAACCTAGCACTGCCAAGTCCGCTGCTACACCGTGTCTACCACATCTGCACGCCTTTTAAATACCTCAGAGGATGGTGGTATTCTTCCATGGGCAGCCTGTTCCAATGCCTGATAACTGTTTCGTGAAGACGTTTTTCCTAATACCCAACCTAAACCTCCCTTGGCACAATTGGAGGCCATTTCCTCTTGTTCTATCTCTTGTTACTTGGAAGAAGAGACCAACACCCACCTGGCTACAACCTCCTTTCAGGTAGTTGTAGAGAGCGACGTCTCCCCTCAGCGTCCTCTTTTCCAGACTAAACAATCCAGTTGCCTCAGCCACTCCTCACAAGACTTGTGTTCCAGACCCTTCACCAGCTTCGTTACCATTCTTTGGACACACTCCAGCATCTCAGTGTCCTTCTTGTAACGAGAGGTCCAAAACTGAACACAGTATTTGCAGTGCGGCCACACCAGAGCTGAGTACAGGGTGACAATCACTTCACTACTCCTGCTGGTCACACCGTTTCTGACACAGGCCAGGATGCCATTGGTCTTCTTGGCCACCTGGGCACACTGCTGGCTCATGTTCAGTCGCTGTCAACCAACACCCCCAGATTCTTTTCCACCAAGCAGCTGTGTAGCCACTCTTCCCATTATATACCCCCCACACAACCCATTATATGACTTTGAACTTCTAATTTAGCAGGAATACCTGCACTTTGGATACATGCTTTTCATGTGGTTTGTATTGTATTACAAGGACCAGTCATTAAGCTCTCATTTAGCCTGCCATTTCACTGACTACACTGAGACATGAGTTCCTCTACAATACATATTAAAACCATGAAATATTACCACCACAAATACCATAATTTAATGCTGACTGAGAAGAGATCATTGGAACTGGCATAGAAGAATGCTTGTGCAGATACTGGCATAAGCAGGCAGCAAGGAAAATACTGTCTGAGAAAATTTGCAGAGTAATTCTTATATACACAGAAAGGGTATTTAATCACAATTTACATTCAAGACGGATGTAAATCTTTGTGCTGGTTTTGACTGAGATAGAGTTAATTTTGTTCATAGTAACCAGTATGGGGCTATGTTTTGGATTTGTGCTGAAAACAGTGGAGAATACAGAAATGTTTTTGCTATTGCTGAGCAGTGCTTACACAGAGTCAGTGTCTTTCTGTTCCTCACACTACCCCGCCAATGAGTGGGCTGGGGGTGCACAAGAAGCTGGAAGTGGGGACAGCCAGGACAGCTGATCCCAAGTGACCAAAGGTATATTCCATTCCATATGACGTCACGTGCAGCACATAAAGTTGAGGGAAGAAGGAGGAAGCGGGGTGTGTTCGGAGTGATGGATTTTGTCTTCCCAAGTAACTGTTAGGCGTGATGGAGTCTGGCTTTCCTGGAGATGGTTGAACACCTTCCTGCCCATGCAAATGCCAGCAGCAAATGAATTCCTTGTTTTGCTTAGCTTGTGCACATGGCTTTTTCTTTTACCTATTAAACTGTGTTTATTTCAATGCACGAGTTTATGAGTTCTCTCACTTTTACGCTTCAGGGAGTGAGGGAGTGACTGTGTGGCGCTCAGTTGCCAGCTGGGGCTGAACCATGACAATCCTTTTCCACTTTATTTTTTTTTTCCAGAACAAGAGGATACCTGCATTTAAATATAGATGAAACATAGTCACAGGTCCTACTAAAAGTTCTCAAGATCATGTGTGAGAAGATATTTATATACAGACATTGCCATAGCATGTGGCTAGCATAACATATGTCAGCTCCAGGTCTCTTCCTATGAGCTATGAAAGCCTATGTGGTCATGAAGGTTGGATTACTGGCAGATTCCTGTCTGAATGCAGTTGATAGTTGCCGTGTTGAGTATGAAGGGTTATACAAGGTCCTGTGAGTCTGAAAGCATATGCTCCAGATAGTCTTGTTGCTGTGATTATGGGCTTTAAGTCTGCATAATTAGCATGCTTTTGAATACAATCTTATGCTATGTTTATGAGACAGAAAGCTATAGCCATAATTGCCTTGTATTATCCCTTAGCAATATCGATACACCAAGTTCAGAGCCTTAGACATGCCTGAATAATGGAAGATAATACTAAAATAATTAGCCCCCTGATCTTGCATTAAAGAGCATAACTTGAAAGCAGCTCATGACCTGCTCTTTTTCTTACATGTATTCCAGGAACTAACAAATCAAACTTAATGTCATTGTGGAAAAAAAGTTAGATATCTTTCTGCTCATGATACCTTTGTAAAGGTGGTAGGTGAATATGAGTAGCAGAGGAGAATGACATCTCTGCAGGGTAATTACCCTCTCCTTTGCTAACCAAGTGCTATTTTCAAGTCTACATCATTATTTCCTGCACTACCTACAGCAGCTGGAATGGTTTTACTCTTTCACTGAAGTCTTTTTCATTTGTTATTTGTTGCCAGATCATATCAGAATAATTATAAGGATAATAATGAAAAAGATATGTTAAAAAAGAATAACTTTATTGTCATCATTCTTGTTAAGTTATCACTAATATTATGTCTGCTTAATAAATTCAAATAAATATAACAGTCCAGGGACTTTTCTGCACTGCTGAGACTAGGTGGCATGGTCCAGCTTTTGTCCATATGGCTAAGGTTTCTTCCTTTTCAGAGGAGGATGTCTGGGTTCAAACTTCTTTTGAGAAAAGCCTGTGACCTGTGCAGTTTCCTGGGCATTGACTTGTGCCCACACTGCAAAGCACCTCGAACAGTTTCCAGCTGGGTAAATTCCTGGAGGTCTTTGTGGCTACTTGCATCATGCTCCTAGCACATGATGCGTACCATATGTTAGGGTGAAAGAAATGCTGGAAAAATGCTGGAAAAAGCCTGAGGACTGAGTTACGTAGAATGAGACCTAGCACTGTCTGGTTCTTGTTGTACACACGAAAGATTGCATGATTTTCTCAGAGATGGAGTTATCCCACTCCAGAAGGGATACTGACAGGCATCTAGCCTGAAAGCACTTGTAGGACATGGAGTGAGAGGACAAGAAAAATAAGGTCCAAGCTGACAATGTAGGAAAACTCACAAGTAGAATTAGTTGATGAAGTCATATACAGGGTGAGAGCTGTTACTTATCTTTTTATTTATTTATTTATTTATTTATTTACATATTCTGATGTATCTGTCTCAAAAGCAGTAAGTAAACTGGTGGTTAATGAATGGAAGCACATAAATGGCCAACAAAATGCATCCAACTCCTATCATGCTTGGGATTTATTCAACACCTAAGGGTGATAAAAACACTGTTGGACTAAAGTTACAAAGACTTCAGATGGACATCTCCATGATTGCAAACTCTTGTTCAGATCTCATAAATAATGCATTTCTCAGCAGTACATGAAGACTGCTATCCAAGAAGCTTTATTCATGCTTTTTTAAAAATTCTTTTTAAAGGCATTTAGAAAGAGAAATTTATTGTCTAGCTTCTATTCCATCTTTTTGCGTATTTGCTGCTAAAAAATGTTCAGAAATATTTGGAGGTTGGTTCGTCACCTTTGTAAAATGTGCAAATATCTATTTACTTATGTTGTACCAAAGTCACTCAGGCATCTCTTTTCCTTTTTGATCTAGTACCACTATTGATTAGAAAATCTAATTTCATTAGTGCCTTGAGAGGTCTTTACTAAGTTTCTTTACAGTGTCATTTCTTGCTCCTCCAATGCTCTAGTTTTACTGTAATTATCATCTATGAAAGGTCGTGGAGAACAGGAGAGATGCCTGAAAACTGGAGGAAGACCAGCATCACTCCAGTCTACAAAAAGGGCAAGAAGGAGGGCCCAGGGAACTACAGGCTGTTTAGTCTCACCTCCATCCCTGGGGAGGTGATGGAGTGACTCATTCTGGAGGTCATCTCCAAACATGTTGAAGAACAGAAAGTTATTGGGAGTGGTCAACATGGATTTACCAAGGGTAAATCATGCTTGACCAATCTTCTAGCCTTTTATGATGATATAACTGGTTGGCTGGATGAGGGGAGAGCAGCAGATGTCATCTACCTTGACTTCAGCAAGGCTTTTGACACTGTCTTCCATAACATCCTCATTAGGAAACTCAGGAAGTGTGGGTTGGACGAGGGGATGATGAGGTGGATCAAGAGCTGGCTGTGTGACAGATCACAGAAGGTTGTGATTAATGGAGCAGAGTCAAGTTGGAGGCCTGCAACTATTGGTTTCCCCCAGGTGTCAATACTCGGTCCGGTCTTGTTCAACTTATTCATCAATGACCTGGATGAGGGGACAGAGTGTATCCTCAGCAAGTTCGCTGATGATCCCAAGCTGGGAGGGGTGACTGATGCACCAGAGGGCTGTGCTGCCATCCAGTGGGACCTGGACAGGCTGGAGAGCTGGGCAGAGAAGAACCTCATGAGGTTCAATAAGGGCAAGTGCAGGGTGTTGCACCTGGGGAGGAATAATTCCAGGCACCAGTATAGGTTAGGGGGGACCTCCTGGAAAGCAGTTCCGAGGAGAAGAGTCTGGGAGTCCTGGTAGACAGTAAATTATCCATGAGCTGGCAATGTGCCCTTGCCACCAAAAAAGCCAATGTCACCCTGGGCTGCATAGGGCAGTGTGTGGCCAGTAGGTCGAGGGAGGTCATTCTTCCCCTCTACTCTGCCCTGGTGAGGCCACAGCTGGAATACTGTGTCCAGTTCTGGGCTGTCCAGTTGAAGAGAGACAGGGACCTACTGGAGATTACCCAAGACCTACCCAAGGATGACTGGGGGATTGGAACATCTCCCCTATGAGGAAAGGCTGAGAGAGCTGGGACTCTTTAGCCTAGAGAAGAGAAGGCTGAGGGGTGATTTAATTAATGTTGACAAATACCTAAAGGGTGGGTTAAAGGAGGATGGAGCCAGACTCTTTTCACTCATTCCCAGTGACAGGACGAGGGGTAATGGACACAAGCTGGAACATAGGAGGTTCCATTTAAATATGAGAAAAAACTTTTTGGTGAGGGTGCCAGAGCACTGGCACAGGCTGCCCAGAGAGGTTGTGGAGTCTCCTTCTCTGGAGATTTTCAAGACTCGTCTGGATGCAGTCCTGAGTGATGTGCTGTAGAGGATCCTGCTTTTAAGCAGAGGAGTTGGACTAGATGATCTCTAGAGATCCCTTCCAACTCTGACAATTCTGTGGTTCCATGAAAACAAAACAAAAGTTACCCACCCAAGCTAAGATTCATATGTTGCATGATAACTCTTACTCTCAGTAGATTTGTTATAACTTGTTCTAGCAGGTAGGATAAATCAGTGGAGTATGAAGCCTTGAGACACAGGATATTCTTGCTTCACCTAAAAATGCTTGGTGAGAATAAAATACTCCCAGTTATGGTACAGCACCACTTACAGTGTAGCACTTAGTAGTACATTCCGACCTTCAACGGAGTACCTGTCTGAGTAACTTGATCTTACTTTTCCAACCAAGTCTATTCTGTGATTCTGTGATTATGAGTGAGTACATTTTGCTGTGGAGTTACCTTCTCTAAGCAGAAAAGAAAAGAAAAAACATGTTTGGTTACAAACCCTGCAGAAACAGAATGGCTACAAATGAAGAATAAACTGGATTCCACAGTTACAGTCTCACTGGGTAAGGAGCCTGTCCATCCAGCTATGTCCCTATTGACTTTTTAAACAGTGAAATAAACTGGTTCATGTTACAGCATATTAAAACCAAGAATAACAGCAAAATCCTAAAAGCATAGCAAGGCAATACAGAGAAGTGTTCATCTGTAATGAAGCTCCAGAATATTTCTTTCTTCCTCCCTTTCTTTTCTTTCTTTTCTTTCTTTCTTTCTTTCTTTCTTTCTTTCTTTCTTTCTTTCTTTCTTTCTTTCTTTCTTTCTTTCTTTCTTTCTTCTTTCTTTCTTTCTTTCTTTCTTTCTTTCTTTCTTTCTTTCTTTCTTTCTTTCTTTCTTTCTTTCTTTCTTTCTCTCTTTCTCTCTTTCTCTCTTTCTCTCTTTCTCTCTTTCTCTCTTTCTCTCTTTCTCTCTTTCTCTCTTTCTCTCTTTCTCTCTTTCTCTCTTTCTCTCTTTCTCTCTTTCTCTCTTTCTCTCTTTCTCTCTCTCTCTCTCTCTCTTTCTCTCTTTCTCTCTTTCTCTCTCTCCTTCCTTCCTTCCTTCCTTCCTTCCTTCCTTCCTTCCTTCCTTCCTTCCTTCCTTCCTTCCTTCCTTCCTTCCTTCCTTCCTTCCTTCCTTCCTTCCTTCCTTCCTTCCTTCCCTTCCTTCCTTCCTTCCTTCCTTCCTTCCTTCCTTCCTTCCTTCCTTCCTTCCTTCCTTCCTTCCTCCCTCTTTCGTTTCTCTCTTTCGTTTCTCTCTTTCTTTTCTCTCTTTCTTTTCTCTCTTTCTTTTCTCTCTTTCTTTTCTCTCTTTCTTTTCTCTCTTTCTTTTCTCTCTTCTTTCTTTTCTCTCTTTCTTTCTTTTCTCTCTTTCTTTCTTTTCTCTCTTTCTTTCTTTTCTCTCTTTCTTTCTTTTCTCTCTTTCTTTCTTTTCTCTCTTTCTTTCTTTTCTCTCTTTTTTCCCTCTACCCATCTTGAAGGGGCCCTACAAGAAATATGGGGACACACATATTAGTAGGGCTGGTAGCAATAAGACAAAAGGTAATAGTTTTAAACTACAAGAGAGTAGATTTAGACTAGATATGAGGAATAATTTTTTTACAATGAGGGTGATGAAACACTGGAACAGGTTGCACAAAGAGGTGGTACAAGCCCCATCTCTGGAAATACTCAAAGTCAGGTTGGGTGGAGCTTAGAGCAATCTGATCTAGTTGAAGATGATCCTACTCACTAGTCTCAGGGCGTGGGACTAGATGACCTTTAAAGGTCCCTTCTAACCCAAACCATTCTATGATTCTATGATTCTATGGTTCTATGATTTTGATCTCATGTGAAAATCTTCACTTTGTCATTAACTTCATATCTAAGAGAACTAATTGGCCATTGCCCTTCTGCAGTTGTGCAATGTCACTTATGCAATGTGAATTAGCAAAATTACAACTCAAGTTCAATGACCATTTGTAAATAATGGTACAAACAACAGGAATACAAGATGAGATGTTCAGACTTCTCATTATGTCTTTTCTGCAATGTAAAAAAACTTAAATAAGATCTCTGAAAGGGTGGGAGATTAAAATCACTGAAGGGAATCTCAATACAACTTTAAAGGTCACAAAGATGGATTACTACTCAGATGTTCTGGCTTCACAGAACTTTTTTTCATTTTCTGGAGATCCATCTCTTAGAGCAAATATTATCAACAATATGCTGAGACCCACCCCCAAATGTTAGCTTATGCATTGTAGAAAACTCACCTGAGTCATTGTTTGGAAGAGATTGAGAAGCCACTGCCATCAGACTGGATATGACCACCAACACTGGTCGCACTAGGTGGTCCTTTCCCAGTCAGAGAAATCATCGTCTCCCCTCTGGTCCTCCTGACTGGAAAAGTGTGTTCAACATATATAGTACGGTCGCAGCAACAGATTGAGTTCGTTGCCATGATTTCCATTGCAAGTATCAAGAGCAGGACTGCCCAGTGGGTACCCCAGGACATCACTCATCACTTGATTTGCATTACTTCCTATCCCCTACCCCCTTTCCTTGACCCTTCATTTTGCCACTCTTCTACTTCCTTTTCTCTGCCTCAATCTCCTCCCAGATAAACAACCCACTAACTATGATTTTTATCGCTTTGGTCTTGGTTTTGCTACACCCATATCCAAATTTGGTAAGCCTGACACCACTACCTAGTCACTCTTGGCCTTATGTGGTTTTATTGACAGGGTTAAACTGATCCCTACTGGTTCCGCAAAGCTCTGTGTCTCAAAAAGGAGCTCGTTCCTACTTCCCTCCAGTTAGAGTTTTCATCCATCTCTTGCATGATCCTCTCCTTTACTAGTCGTGCAGTAGGAACATCCCTCACGGCACTGTCCGTAACTCTGTGCAGCTCCAACACCGTTAGCAGCCATTGATTCTGCATCTCCTCTCCTCTCCTCTCCTCTCCTCCATGTATTAACTCTACGTGCCATAACATCAAGCCTACAAGTTATAAGCATTCTCTCCAGTGTAGGAAGAACCAAGCTTAACTTAAGCAAAAAACTCATGATACTTTTGTAAACTACAAACTCACTGTGACTTGTGATAAAAAACTGTTAAGAAGTTGGAGAGTACAAGATGTTCTGGAAGATTGCAATTGTCTAGATACCTACCCTGATATTTGACTGACAGGTGGTGGGAAAAACATACAAGGGGAAAAACATAAAAGCAGAAAAACACTGTGCTTGCTCTGTTTCTCTGCCTAGGCAATGGTTATTGATTGCTTTTGGAGATAGAGCACTAGACCAGGGGAACTATGGGTCCCTTTCTTGAGTTAACATTTTCAACATGAAGCATACAGCCATTTAAGATGCAAACAGTTATTAAGCAAAACCTAACTAAAAGACAAACACAATACTCATGCAGTCATCTCCTATGGATGGCAATCTCCAGAAGATTTTTTTCCTTCTACAGACATCTAATTCTGTGTGAAATTATCCACAAAGATGATATCGACCTCTCCTTCCCAGGTGGGCAGGTAGTCCTTTCTATACTCCTAAGATTTGTCTCACCTCCCTTGAAAAAATTCCATTAAAATAAAAAAATTAGTGTTATCAATTTAAATATTTAGTACCACTGAAATAATATTTACTGAGAAAAAAAATATCACATTATCTATTACACTTATACCTTTATGTTGTGGATAATTTTAATATCAAATATCTCCTTACCTAAATAAATTTATTCTTTTGAAATACTTACATCTCTTCTCAGCTTATTTATAATATTCATTCCCTCCCTCGAAATGCACGACATATTGCCAATTAGCTTAGAATATTTGTTGCTGTTCAGGCACGTGTAAACACAGTACCTGATTTCCCCATATTGTTGGTATCTCTTTGTTTATGTCTCTTTCATACACACAGGCACGTATATGTATATATAGGTACTTATGCATTCTAAATACTAGATACTGGGAAAAATGCTAGTTACAATATTTTTCATATGATCTTAAATAATATTTGGTTTATATGTTTATAATGATGAATGATAAATTCAACCCATCAAATATATATTACTGCAATAAACAGAATGTTTATTCTTTAATATGGAGAAACTGATGTAACATAATACAGAAAAATATATGGTATCATTATTATTAAATCTTCTTTAAATACCTTCTTTATACAGTGATTTGCACACAAAAAATGGAGGGTCATGTTTGGAAGCAATATGGAATGTACAATTAATAACACTCCCCTACAGCCAATTGAGCCACATTACACAGACTCCATTAAACTAAGAACCCATCAGGCCTACTTAAAACTCATTTACCATGATGCAAAGAACTACAAACAGGTCTAAAGTATTCTGAGTTGAAAACTGACAGGCACAGAAGAGTTTATAGTCCTATGCCTTCTTCTTTCAGCTCATGCACTTTCTTTAGTTGGCCCTTAAAGAACTGCATTAATGGGTACATATTATGACATCAAATAATACAAATGTAGAACCATTAAGGTGAAAGGTTAGGGGCAAAGAACTTTGTTAAGTGAATATGAATATGACATTGTAGTGGAAAGCCACTAATTTTTTTGCAACTGGGGACAAGAGCAAGATTGAGCTTCTAAATGATGGGAATTAACATACAAAAGGAGCAGACCTTCAATTGAGACATGAAGAAATAGAAGGGAACATGAAGAAATATGGGACCTAAAATTCTAAACCTAAAATTGTGCACTTCAATATAAAGAATATTTCTTAATTTCCAGATTATGACACCAGTGCATAAGTATGCTTTGAAAGTACAAATTAAAAGTTCTTTAATTAAGTGGTTTTCCCCTCCTTGTTACTTTGAAGTATCTATAATAATGAGTACACATTTCACTTAAAAAATGGAATCTCAGCAGAAAACTTTTTTTGCTTTTTAAAAATTTTTTTCTAATCTTATGACTTTTAGCAATATTGAACATTGAAACTATCACTTATGTTTTTTCACTAGTTTCTCATTTTGGCAGTTTTTCATCTTAACTCTGGTATGCATAGATCAGTTTTTCCTCTTTAAAATGGATATGATAGCTTTTGAATAAAGGTTAAAACTATCTGAATAGTAAAAAAGTCATTTAGATTCAAACACCCAAAAGAGGAACAGACACACACAAAAGCAGCTTGTAAAGCATTAGGGATTGATATCCTGGCCAGTACAAGAAGTTACATTTGCGACATAAAGATTGTAATTTCTATTTTGCAAATAAATGATACAAGACAAATGAGTGGCTGTAACACACATCTTGGAAAAGATGCTTCCAGTTTGCTGGGCTCTCTTAAGGGCTGATCTTGCACCTGACAGTAGCAGCATAAGCAGTGTTTAAATTAACAGAAAAGGCGTGGGAGGGGTGCATAAGAACTCCAGAAGAATCAATTTGCTAGAAATTACAAATTCTTTCTACGCAAGCTATTATTGAAACAAGCTATTCCCACAGACATCCATAGTCTTTAAAACATGTAATTTTTCAGTATTTACCATTCTTGTTTGCCTATTTATATTTAGCATGCTTTTTGTGATTCCCTTTTGGCAGAATGAGTGAATGTTAGCTTTCATTTTGAATTTCTGGCCCCTGTAATCAGTATAATACATACGAATAACCAAAATTGCACTCTCTTTCATTCATTCTTACTGTGACTGTTCCACTTTGTTTGTATAAATGAATATTCATTATGTCAGAGAAAGATACTGACTTTATAGTTTACTGGCAATGGCACTCATCTTGAATATAAAAGATACAGGTTCAAAGTTACTGTTTGAAATCACAGAGCAGGAAGACAAACTTCAGTCTCCAGTATTCCAGGTGAGTCACTTTTAGTGGCAGGTTAGGTTAGGTCTTGTTGTCCACCTCTTTCTACCCAAAATTTAATTTTGAACTGGAAAATACTTCAGACAAATAATGTGTTGGAATTTGGACATATATTGTGTAGAGTTGTAGGTTTTGATGAGATGCCCTATGTTACTAAAAAAGATTACTAAAAAATTCCTCACCAGGATTTTAATTCTTATCTCATTCTTTCTTACAAGGTCCTACTATGTTAAAAAGGTATGCTATCACACTATAGAGTATAGACCACATATTGTAGATTATTCCTGTAGCAGCTTTTTAAATTGTACTCAATGAAAAGGAAAATATCATATGGAAAACCTTTCAATATTACATGCTGATTAATTTTCTGCAAAGAAATAGGACCACCTGAAGAAACATTTTCATGCTAGCCCAGCTCATTCATTTATTTAGCCCTTATACATCTATGCCTTTGTCTTTTGCTCACCTGACATGGTTTTCTCCTAGTGTTTGTTCAAAACAATCCATGAAATATCCCCTTGTCATGCATACCCAGTATATACTTTAGGAAGTGGAAAACTTTGCTGAGATTATCTTTTATAGAAAGATAATTTTACCCTTGCACATGAGAAGAGAAAGGATAAGGATCTGTTTACAGGGAAATTTTCCAGATGCCATTGTGAGGATTCTCAAAATTAGGAAGGGATTTTGTTGTCCTCCTCACATTCCCTAACCATACTCACTCCCTTAGCTTCTGAGAGAAACACAGCAAGACACACACTCATTTCTTGTAGATGCAATTTTCTCCTACTCTTGGTAATATTCTTAATTGTATACAATTTTATTTAAGCTGAGACAGTAAACAACTTTTATGTCCCTCCTGTAAAGTTGTTTTAAATTAAAATTCTCTTGAGCTCAGTATGCGTTTTAATCCGGGGAGTGTCTTTGTTTGTTTAATTAGAAAGAGCTACTGAAGCATCATTCTATCAACTTCTGTTGAAAATTAGAAAAAAAATCAGGATTGTTTTACAGAATCTGGTTTGTTGATATTCAAGACTCATGAGCAAGTCCTGTAACATTTAAAGTACTTGGTATTCTGCTCTACTTTCTTTTGAAATAGCATTTTCAGTTTTATTGTGTACTGGATTTTGGTTTGTTGTGCATCAATACTAAAGCTCAGAAAATGATCATGAAAATATCAGTTCTATAAAAGAAGGTTGTATAGTTCAATTGCCTTAGATGTCTACTTTTTCCTCCTCCTCTCACAACTGATTTGTTTAAACTTTTATGCGGTGATAGAATAATTATTTTAAGTGTAGAGGCAAACCCTACTCCTGGTTAGATAAGCATGTTTCCTATTATAATCTGTAAAAACTTTACTAGGATAAGGAAAAGGCAAAATCATCATTCAAAAGTATGTGTTGCTTCAATCCCAAATACACACTCAAGATCATTGTTGACAGGCTAGATTTCTAAAACTGTTCAGATCTCACAGCTTCTTTAGTTTTGCAAGAGAATTCTTAACCAGATACACTGCATATGTGTATTGTACGAAGATATACATTTCGACAAATTATGAATGTCCATATCTTATGTAAAGTTCTGGCCCTATACCATTTTGTCCAATGTGACAGAATTAGTACATATTCAATCTAGTTGAATGTATTCTTTTTATTATTGATTTATTAAATATTTTGTAATAAATAACTGAGCATCAATAGTTCATGAATGGTCTGTAGAGGCATATTTCAAATCTACGGTATGTTTTATATAGCATACAATTTAAACAAAAAATTATATCTGGTATGAAAAAATTTCATACACTCTGTCTCTTTCAAGAGTTCTTCAGTTTTATTCTCTCCTTATGTAGCTATATATCTAAGCAATATTAAGGTTCTTCCCTATGGCCTGTTTGTATAAACAAATGTATACACATGAAAAAAAAAGTGTACCCTAATGGGTACTTATGCCATCATCCACCTCAAGCATCTTGCAAGATCAGGGATTTTAATTCCCATTCTTGAGACTAAATCACTGAGAACTGCTCACCAATGGTAAGTGAAACCTTCACAACAGCTTGAGCACTTGTCTCAGCAAAACTAAAATTAACACTGATGAGGAAAATCTTCTTGATAAATTAATTTTATGAATTGATTTATTACTCTAAGACCATTTATTTTTTGACATATTTATTAAAACAGTGACTCAGATTTGTACAATTCTGCTTTCTTTTTGACAGTTTTATTATTCCGTTTTGCTAATCAAAAGAAGGTATGCATTCATCAATCAGTGACCTCACCTAATGGCCACAGGCAACATGCTGTCCCTTGAGAAACAAGAGTTTACAGGCAAGGGAAGTTAAAACTGCTTAACTCAAGCTTTAACATCAGTTAAAACTGAAGCCATCAGAAACAATCCAGTGTGACACCACCAACAGTATGTTACCCTCTCAGCACTGTGCCTATCAGTCAATAGCAGCTGAATATTTAAACAAGATGCTTATTTTCTCCAGGTTTTCATTATGTTAGAATACACTAAATGATAGTATTTGTCATAATATATATGTCAAGATACGGACACTAAAATTCAGTGTAGAAAATGCCGGAAAATATCCATTGAATTTATATTCAACAAATATCTGTTCACAGCTGGTTGTAATACCTTACTAAAACCAAAGCTTGAAAGAATGTTAAATGACTGATGATGACACTGTTAGAATAAAACAGATCTCTTCTGGAGTAAAGCAGGAATAATTGCAAATCTACCTTTTCTGTAATACGAGGGTGAAAAATACTGGCATTTAGAAAATACTTAAGATGATACTAGGGGTGAGATTTACTTCAAATTCAAATGCTTAAATTTAGAAGTCAGTATGGGGATACCTAAATTATAGAATCATAGAATCATAGAATGGTTTGGGTTGGAAGGGACCTCAAATATCATCTAGTTCCAACCCCCCTGCCATGGGTAGGGACACCTCCCACTAGACCAGTTTGCTCAAGGCTCCATCCAACCTGGCTTTGAACACTTTCCTTGGGCAACCTGTTCCAGTACCTCACCACCCTCAGGGTAAAGAACTTCTTCCTTATATCTAGTCTAAACCTACCCTCTCTCAGCTTCCACCCATTACCCCTCCTCCTATCGTTACAGGCCCTTGTAAAAAGTCCCTCCCCAGCTTTCTCGCAGGCTCCCTTCACCTAATGGAAGGCCGCTATGAGGTCTCCCCAGAGCCTTCTCTTTTCCAGGCTGAACAAGCCTAACTCTCTCAGCCTGTCCTCATAGCAGAGGTGTTCCTGACCTCTGACTATTTTGGTAGCCCTCCTCTGGACTCACTCCAACAGCTCCAGATCTTTCTTGTGTTGGGTGCTCCAGAGCTGGGCACAGTATTCCAGGTGAGGTCTCACAAGGGCAGAGGTCAAGTCTTCTATACAGAATTATAGAATGTATTGGGTTGGAAGGGACCCTCAAGGGTCATCTGGTCCAACTCCCCTGCAGTGAGCAGGGACATCTTTACTAGATCAGGTTGCTCACAGACCCATCAAGCCTGACCTTGAATGTCTCAGGGATGGGGCCGCCATTACCTCCCTGGGCAACCTGTTCCAGTGATCCACCACCCTCATATTGAAAAACTTTTTCCTTACATCTAACCTAAATCTACCCTTTTCTAGTTTAAAGCCATTACACCTTGTCCTGTTGCTACATGCCCTTATGAACAGTCCCTCCCCTGCTTTCTTATAGGCACCTTTCAGGTATTGGAAGGTCGCTATAAGGTCTCCCTGGAGCCTTCTCCAGGCTGAACAACCCCAACTCCTCAGCCTGTCTTCATAGGAGAGGTGCTCCAGTCTTTTGATTATTTTTGTGGCACTCCCCTGGATGAGCTCCATATATGTGGTATGTGTTTAATATTCTTTCATGGTCAATGGAACAGTTTTCTCAACTGCATCTAACTATACAGACCTCAGGGGAAGTTTAATTTACTTGCCCACATCTAAACATTTAGTGCAGTCTGGGGTTACTTTGATTATCCTTTGATTATCAGGCTCACTCGCAGAAAGGTATAAGTTACCTTCCGGTGTCATATCCTCAGAGGGCACTCAATACCTGTGTGTGGACAATCTGAATTGAACCCTTGAGCTTGATTTACTTTAATGGGAGTTCAGACACTAACTCGGATAAAGCCACCACCTCTGTATATAATCTAATTCTGGAATGTGAATCAGAAGCATTCAACAGCTATTATAAAGATTAAGAATGATGATACATATGATAAAACCAGAATGGAACCCACTTCCAGGCTGGTTTTAAGTCCACTTTTGGTCTTTACAGTAATTTAATTGACCTTCTTTCCATAGTCACTAGTCAACTTAAAGATGGAGGTCTCAAACTTGGGTAGATTTGATCTGTCTTGGTAGGTTTTCAGGGATGTCTACTTCTCCCTCATTCAGTTTAGAAAGGTATGGATGATAAATTGAACTGCACTTTTTGTTTCAACAGCTGTGTTTCAGGGTGATATTAAGCTTCTAACTCAGGCCCACTGTATTCTTTATGTATATATATACACATATGCACACACACAACTTCTTATATGTGTCCTCATATGTCTGCACATATATATAAAAATGCATATAAATATATATGTAAAAGGTATAAAATATACATTTGTTAACATGTCATAATTGTCTCTTCAGCATATAACACTCCTACCGCTTGAAATTAGACAATAACAGAGTTAATATACATAAATCAATTCAAACTTAATTCTGTCCTTTCATCACCTGATTATGCATAATACTCTGGAAATATGGCAAATTTTTCACTTGTGGACAGGCTAGGGTGTCTTCTGGTTGCTAATGCAGACCTTGTGAGTGTTTTTAAACAGGACTAATCTGTGTAAGCTCCAAACTCAAACACTTAGCCTATTTTATAGCGATAGTACCATGTGTGTTACATTTTTCATCCCTTTTCCCCTTACACTGAAGATAATACACTAGAAATTCTTCTATCCATTGTTAGTCCATAGGCTACCCAATGGCCTCCCAATTTCTTTTAGAATACAGCAGAAATGTATGGCCCCAGTATGCTTCTTGTCTTATTTCCCAGAATTTCTCTGGGGCCTACATAGTGCATCTTTTTCCCCGCTGCCTTAAATTACACCATTTCCTTGATCTTCCAAAAAACAAAACTAGAACAAAACAGAACTTAGGAGGGACAACTGCCTCATTAGATTGACATACATACTCTAAAATGTTGTAAATGTTGGTTTCAAATTCATTATGTTTGGAGAGGCTTGGAGGCATTTTTTTGTTTGGTTTTGTTTTTGCTGTTTTGTTGTTGAGTTTGGGTTTTTTGCTTCTGCTTTGCTTTGTGTATGTGAGCCAAAGGGCACTATCTCATTAATTACTTTCTTTCTCTGTGACCATAATTAAGGGTCACTAAGACTACTCTGCAGTCCCTGAGGGACAATGGATTTCAAGACAATCTGAATGAATATGTTAATATCTGATTAGATAAAAGACCTGACCTTGATACAGAGAGGTGGTTTCATGCTCAACTATAGCAATGTTGATACTTTACTGTAATGTTCTTGTAAAAATGCACAGCATTTCAGAGCTTGAACTCAATAATTAGAGGTGTTTGATCCCTAGAGTTATATAATCCTCACCCCTCCCCACCCCCGAAGATCATTCACCATTCAGTATATTGAGAGTTTTATATGCTTAAACAACTGCAACACTCTGTGGCAAGTTTAGGCCATTACCATAAACTGTTTTAAAATTCAGATATAATATCAACCTTGTTGATTTAAACAAAAATAAAAATAAAATCAAAACCAGATATTTGTCTAAATGGTACTTAAAGTTCCTTTTGAAAAGATAGACAGATGATATTCAGTGATTATCATTAACAAGTTTTTCTGACATTTCTTTGTATTTTCTTTCCTTGGAAAATGAACAGGTTTATGAGCTTGTCATAACCAAAGTAGTGTTGCTCTCTCCCCTCAGTTTTTGCAAAATGTTGAAGCTGTCACTATTTTCACAAAGAGAGACATGTTGTTTTCTCCTACTTTCCAAAATAGTAGAGGAAATTAACCAAAACAAAAACAGCAGAAAAAAAGCTCTTGAAAATCTAGTCTCCATCAGCTACTTAGTGATCAAGGAGATGGCTTTCTTCTGCTGGAGAGTCATGCTCTATAAATAGTCATTTCAAATCAAGAGAATAGATGCTTCAGGTTTTGACAGATGAGGCACTTGATAATTTTATGCCAGAATTTTCTTAATAGAAAATGATTAGGTACATACCATATTGATTTTTGAGCCCTGCTATTGTAAAGATTTATGCATGTGCTTCAAGCACTCCGAGTAGTCTCAATTACTTTGCTGGGAGTACTTAGAATGCATACAACAAAACACACAAGATCATACTCCAGGATAGTACTTTGTATTGTTCAACACTGTTGTAGCTTTTGAGCTCTGCTTATACCTAAGACTTGGTTCTCTTGTAGGTTTTCTTTTTCTCCAAATTTGCTGTACATAAAACTTTTCTACTGCTAAGTTACCAATAAATAATCTGCTTTTACATTTCTATGTATTTCTTCTATATTCTTATATTTCTTGAAATCTTCTTTATTCTTAGTGATACAAATAAAACACAAAGTCTAAGAAAGCAACAGCATAAATACCTCCCACAGAGACAGTCTTTGACCTTGAGGTTTTAAACTTTTGATGGAAAGCACAGAAGTGAATGAATAAAACTAATTTATTCTGTTTTCTTTTTAAGCTTCCACTAGATTACACATGGCGAGGTTCCAAATGCTCAATATAATATAGCAACAAACATATTTGTTGTTTGTAATTAATAGAGAAGTTTACTTTCTTTTAGTAGCAGAGCATATATAGGTATACATGATCATGTATTCATATACATATTTGTCATTATTTATTCAGTAGAAGAAAAGTATTATGGTTACTGGATTTCAATCATACAACTTGAAATGAACTACTTCATGACACGAGCATTAATGTCTACTAACATATAGTAACTTAAGTTCAATAGCAATATAAATTACTGATAGGTCCATAATTTCTCACCCTTATCAGATTTAGGACAAAAAATTGTTTACTCTTTTCCAAACACATCACTAAACTTATTCAATTTAATAATTAAAGATTAAATGTTCTGATTTTTTTTTTAACATCATTCTGTATTGAAGTCATTGGTCACAATCAATTAACTTAAACTATTTATCTAAAGGTGTAGATTTTGCAAAGATGAATAAATAAAATTAAAGAAGACCTTGACTCTTCTAAGTGCTTATTTGCATTGTTTCTAACTATGTGGCCACACCTTGAAATGTGCTTTCTAGAGGCTTATTGTGATACAGCAAGGAAGAAACATTAACCATCTTTGTCACTTTAGTCATCTTGGTCACCCAGAACATTTCAGTCTGACATTTTATACTCTTCAGACAATCACATCAGTTAGTCACCTCAAACCTGAGGAAGCACAATGCAGATTCTGTGAAATTTGAAAGTTGTACTAGAAAGAGTATAAAATAGACTATTCTAATTATTTATTGAAATACAAGATGTAAGTAAGAAAGTATTGTGAATACTTGATACAGCTATGTATCAGAACCAACATTTGCAGTGTTTTTTTCACAGTTATGAGAGAGCAACAGTATCTTAACAGACATTTAAACCACTGGATAGCAATCATTATGAAGCTGTTTTTGAAACATGTCATATTTCCATATAGTTCTGGAGTTGCTGTATTTATCCACAGAGAATGCATGAAAAAGACATTCAGAATAAAGACTGCTTCCTGAAAGAAATGTATTTGTTGTTTGCAACAAAATCTAATCTTAGATATGTTTGTATGATTCCTTTTAAATAAGTAGAAGCACTGCATGTGCTTGTAAAAGCCAGCCTTGTACCAGACCTGAGACTATGGATTTGATTTTGCATTTGTTAATGGTACTACTGCCACACCATCAGTTGTTGTCAATTGCACATAACCCCTGTTAAATTAATTGTCTTCAGAATAAAAAACAATAGGTCTAATTGAACTGCTATCAAAGTCAACATTAAATTATTACCAACATAATTATGGGCAGGATTAAGTCCAAAAAAGGAAGAATCATTCCCATCTTTTCCCTTTTTTAAAATGTGTGTATAATTTAGAAATAGTATTTTCTAAAACAGAGCCAAAAAAGAGACTCCTTTTCCTCCCAAATCAATGTTAAAAAGGAGGTGCTATAGATCATCTCATATTCCTTTATAATGCAAGGAAAACGTGACCCTCCATAGAAATAGCAATACAAAGATGTACAAAAAGTGTACCTCCTCTGGGTTTTAGTGAGCTAGCTTTAACCAACACAAAAGAGGAGGGCAGATCACCTAACTAGCATGGTTCAAAATGTAAAGACTTTCTTTCACCAGCCAATTGATATTTGGGGAAGATTCACAACTACATTTTCATCATAAGAAACAAGTAAGAAATATGACTCGCAAAGTTCTATTTCCAAACTAAAGAGTCATGCTACTACATAAGCTTAGAAAATAAAAAAAAAAAGAGGACATTATGTCCACTCCTCCCTGACCAACAAGGTCCCATGAAATTCCCAGGTGTCACTATCCTTAGAACTGGAAAGTTACTCCTTTGTCATCTTCTTTTCTTCTTTTATTCTTGTGCTTCTGTGTTATTTGAATTTCTCTCATTGCAAATTGGTCCGTACTTTTTGTCATAGCAGCAGTTAGACATCAAGAATAAGTAGTTACACTGTGAATATCCAAAAAGTGTTATCATGTTTCCCATCAAGCTCTTCTTCTTTAGGCTAACTAATACCATTGCCATCAATTGTTCCCCATCTGTTCAAATGTTCTACAACTGGCGTTCAACCTGTTGGTCATACAGCTGCATTTACAAGGGAACAAGTGGGGAATACTGCATATTATTTTTACTGAATATCCTCTTAATCTTTGTTTCCAGTCATTTTCTTACATCTGTCAAGAACTTTTTGCATTGCAGTCCTGATCCCCCAGCATTACTACTGTCCTTCCTAGACTGCTTTTACCTAGAAATTTAGTACAACAAAAAGTAAGTCAGGGATAAAGCAAGAAAAATAGATCCAAGACAGAACCTTGTGTAGCACAGAATCATAGAACAACCTTAGCTGGAAAAGACCTCTAAGATCATCAAGTCCAACCATTAATCTAACACTGCCAATTCACTACTACACCATGTCCCTCAGCACTTCATCTACACATTTCTTAAATATCTCCAGGGATGGGAGGGGATGCTGCCCTGGGCAGCCTGTTTCAACGCCTGAAAACCAATGCCTGAAAAAAATTTTCCTAATATCCAGTCTCTCCTTTCAATTATATAATGAGTGATTAGCAAGTCTTCTCTGTTTCCCTCACTTGCTTACAAGGCTTATCAGAGAATAGATCTGAAATTCAAAATATGTGACAGCTGTTTCTTCTCAGCCTAAAAGACTTATTGCCTTGCTATGAAAGGAAATTAAATTAACTTTCCATAATCTGTTCTTGACAACCCATGTTGGTATTACTTATCTGCTTGTTATTGCTATATGCTAAATATTATTTTCCCAATAGTCTGAAAAAGAGTCTTTTTGTCTGAACTTTCTAGTGTAATGGTTTATGTCAGGTGTCCTCAAACTTTGTTACTCTACAGTTTTCTCATTGTTTTATTGTTTTACGGTAATCATTACTAATGATAATTGCAGCAAAGCATAGATAAAATCAGTGCTCAACTCATGAACCATTTAACATCACCTTATAATAACTGTATGTACACTTTTAGTGTTATTGTTTTCCTATTAACATGCAATGTTTCTTAGGAAAAGCTCCTTATTTTTATGTTGTATAACACATACTATGTGAGGATGTGGAGATTTGAATTTCCTGGCTTAACTGTTTGGAATGTACCTCTAGTTATATATCATATTGTCATATGAAGGATGGGGATTCATCTCACCTAATTACAGAATTTTTAAAATGTGGCAGCCAGGCTCCCTCTATAGGCACTGAAGAGAGAGAGGCACCTCTCAAGAGATTTGACACTCAGGTTTATGCCTCAGTTGCTCATCTCCACCAACCAGAGAAGTAAATTTTATATGATATTTGATGAAAAGGTCAGAGAAATGAATGCCAAGATGTAATGTGAAAGATAGTACTTCTCTCAGCTGATACAAGATCTAACTGTCGATTGGAACTAAATATATCATTCAGGCATTCTTAAACTTCATGTGTCATTTTAAGGGAACTTCTAAGGCTTCATCAGGTTTCATTAAACTCATAAAAAAACCCTTTAACATGGTAACAATTCAGACATTCTTGAAATAGAATAAATATATTTTGAAAATTCATTAAGAAATTCAGATGTAGAGTCAATTCTTAAAACACTCAGAAAACTGAAACAAAAATTTTCATTATTTATTATAACTGTATGTGTATTTTCTGTACCCTGTGTTGGAAATTTGCTCTTAGGTTTGCAATTCAAATCTTTATAGCCATTCATGTGTTGGCGGTTTATGAGACCTGCCCCTACTCAAAAGAACTTTGACCTTGAAATGTAAATATTAGTAAGCTGCAAGGATTTAAATATACTTTTTTTTTTAATACATCACTGCTAAAAGATTTTTCTATGCTCCTTACAGGGTTTCACAGTTATTTCATTGCTTTGGAATGAAGGATTAAAATACCTTTCATCTCCATGGCACCATTCATTTGTGTTCAGTAATAATCTGAAGCAGTTCTGAGGGAATCATGCAGAATACTCTTAATCATGACTTGTAATTGTCTCCAATACACTGTCATATTACATTCCAGAAACTAAACAAGAACAAAAAAATACTGTTCACAGAGTTATTCATATGGGGCAAGAAATGGAATTTTCTCTTAAGGGTGTTTGTACAACACAGCTGTTTACAGCATAATTTGATAAGGTTGCCAGGGTTGGAAATACAAGAAATTCTGTTAGAATGAATACTGCAGGATCATGTTTTAAAACAAAAGTATAGTGCATTTTGAATATACTGCTTTAGAAATCTTCCTAGAGGGGAATGTGGAAGTCTTAAAATGCCCACTAGAGTTTAATTCAGGATCCTCTTGGGATTCTGTGCCTGACTCCTTTGTTCCTGTTCCCTCATATATTTAGTTTTTTAAAACTTACAATATATTATTAATAAATTATGTAAAAGTAAGAAACAGAGGAGAAAAGTTATCAAAACATTTATGCCATATTAAATTTACATATTAATTAGACAGAAGTATCACACAGTTTTGCTCACAGTGTTTTTTTTTAAGGTCCTCCTACTAGAAGTTTGAGAGAAATCTTCTTAGCAAGTAGTCCTGTATTTGAATCAAAGTTTTTTGGTAGCTTCAGTTATCTGCTTTCCACTAGTTTTTGGAATACTTACCAGTCTGCATCCTTCATCACATTACTTAGAGAATATAAATAGAAATGTCACCCAAGTACCCAATATGCACAATTGTTTTTCATAATTTGCAATAGAAAATGCTTAAACTACATAGTCTATAAGGTATACCTGGATGCACTTTATTCAGTTTTACAAATTCCTTGTTAAAATTTGAGCCAAAATTCACAGGATGGAAAACAATCCCTCTGGTATGTGTTTTTTGCAGGTAACTGCTTTGGACATTTTGGTTTACACGTATCTACTAAGAACTTGATTCTCTTATTCTGCAGTTGTTTCCACCCGTGTAAAGCAAATATCAACTGCTCTCACTCTGACTAGGGAGTACCGTGCACAAGAGGCACATCAACAGAAAGCAGGCATTTATTATAGGTATAAAGTCTGTTGAATTAAGTGAAGCCACTCCTGGAGGAAGCAACTATTGGCTATGGCTAAAAGTGTCAAAATGTAGTTCACTGACTTCATGTTTCTTTCTGAGTAGATTTGTGTTTACTTTTCTTCACCAGATCAGTGTATATCAGTCTGAGACTATAGGCAAATCTGGACTGCATTTTTACAAATGGTGTCACTAAAGCAGACATAATCCATCACAGGAACGTATTATCCATTTTCCTTTCAAAGACTCTTTGATGCAGTTTTGTGGTCTTTACTCATAACCTTAAAAAGGTCTTTGCCTTCATAAGGAGCAAAGAATCAGAGACAATTATTTATTTTCATCCAACAAAATATTAACTTTGCCTCTAAAATGACTTTCCTTCTTTGCTTAATTTTTCACTGAACGGGTGTTAATTGAAGAAATTTAAAAATATAGAAGTAAATTAATGATCTTAAATTTAGGGTGATACCTTGGAGTATATTTAATATCTTGTAACTATCAGGTTCTAAAATTTGATTTGGAAATCTGGTATCTGACTAAAGGTATGGATCTTCTGCTTGCTTAGGAAGGAAAAAAATGTTCTACTTTAGCTAGACAACTATTTTACCAGCAGCACAGTAAAACAATTTACTACTGCATATATCATATCTATGACTTGTAAGTTATCTTTAAAAGCATCTGCAATTCCGTAGTCATAAGATTTATCTCCACGTGTGGTAATAAAACAAAAAGTTCACCTTAGGTAATGGCTACTCTCCCCCCGTTTTCGTAAAAGCTATTTGAAGACAGTGCTTATCTAAACATCTGTTTTTCAAGGAAGAGTACTTTTAAAAGGGTGGAGTTGCCTATGATGCTGAGCACACAAAAACATGGAGTTCTAATACAAAGAGGATTTCCCTTTATAACAAAGCTTGAGTTGGGGCTGGTGGTCAAATTATGGATAGGCAATGCAGAATCTTGCATACATGGGATTGAGAAAGGTATTGATCACTGCCTTAGATGTGACATATATTTACAATACCTAAAATGACACAAAGAAGAGCAAAGAAAAAATACCTGCTATATCAGAGTATAGCAAATGCTTACTTGTTTAAAAGCACTAACTCTTCTGTGTGAAAGAAGGGTGAAACATATAAAACTCAAGAGCTTTTAATATTTTAAGAAAGAATAAATGACTTGAGAAGGAGCATTTTATTATGTAAGTGAAGAGCATATTACAGTTCTTATATGGAAAAAGGGTTAGGACACCATTAACATCTGGCTCCACAGTCTTTTTGGATTTTTATTTCTTTTCAGTAAAGAATGCTTCCCTTTCATATTTGAAAAGCAAGGAAATGGAAAGAGTCAGTTTATGATAAAGGCTGAGAGAGAAGGACAGTGATTAGTAATACAAAAACCATTCAGGCTCGCAACAGGATGATTCCATAACCAAGAAGTATTTTTGCGTGAATGCTCTTTCCTAAGCAGCTCATAAGGTGTGAAGGAGAGACTTTATATGCTGGTCATCTTTGCAAACCTTTAGGAGAAATGCTGAAGCAAAGCTCATTCCAACCATTTGACAATGTCTAGGAGCTCATTCACAACACTTTTCATTTTATAAGTCTTTCCAGCCTCCAGATGTTCTGATTACTTTTCAGCAACATTATTCCTTGCAGTTTTCACTACAGCCATGGGCCAATGATCTTTACTACCTGCACACGTTGTAAGGTTAGAACAAATAAATTTTCTGTCTTCTTTTTTTTCCACCTTACAAAAAATAATCTTCAAATACAGATATCTTGGTGAGGAGAGTTTCCATGGAAGATTTTAAGTACCAACCCCACCAATTTTTAATTTTTTATTTTTTTATTCCAAACTTCTGAATTAAAAAGAGGAATGGCACAGACTTCCTAATTTTGATGAAATAAATAAAGAAAACAATCTTTTTTTTGAAAGCTGTCTATGTTACAGGCCTGCACATGTTCGTGTTTACAATTAAATCTGTGCAAAAAGGCCAGTTCCACTGAAATCATTGATGCTATCTACGTTCACAATAAAGACCTGAGCTGAGACAACAATTACAGAAAGTTAGAAACAGGAAGTTTTAAGAACTATTGGCCAAGTCATGTAAACAAAACTATGAAATATATTGGATGATCTAAGCAATAATAGTATATAAGCAAAAGTTTTTCTTGTTACTGTGGCAATAATAATAAAAGGGAACATTTCAGCATGGATTAAAGGACTTTAAGACTTTCCTCATGCTGATTTTTAAAATTAGATTCTTATGTTTGTTAGATAAAGTTAGGTATACAAATGAAGAACTACATCTTCCAAAATCCTTTCTCATCCCTTTAAGAATCAGGTTGCCTTACTCCAAACAATTGTTACAAGTCTTAAATCTAAATAGCTGTTTATTTTCATATCCTTGTGTGTGTTAGGTGCGAATCACAGAATAGTTCGGGTTGGAAGGGACCGCAAAGATCATCTAGTTCCAACCCCCCTGCCATGGGCAGGGACACCTCCCACTAAACCAGGTTGCTCAAAGTCCCATCCAGCCTGGCCTTGAACACTTCTAGGGAGGGGGCAGCCACACCTTCTCTGGGCAACCTGTTCCAGAGTCTCACCACCCTCACAGTCAAGATTTTCTTCCTAATATCTAATAAAAATCTACCCTCTGTCAGTTTGAAACCGTTACCCATCATCTTAGCATTACATGCCCATGTAAAAAGTCCCTCTACAGCTTTCTCGTAGGCCCCTTCAGGTACAGGAAGGCTGGTATAAGGTAGCCCCAGAGCCTTCTCTTCTCCAGACTGAACAGCCCCAACTCTCTCAGCCTGTTCTTGTAGGAGATGTGCTCCAGCTCTCTGATCATCTTCCTGGCCCTCCTCTGGACTCACTCCAGCAAGTCTATGTCTTTCTTATGCAGGGGACCCCAGACCTGAATGCAGTACTCCAGGTGGGGTCTCACAAGAGCAGAGGGGGAGAATCACCTTTGCCAACAAAGATGTTAAACAGCACCGGTCCCAATCCCAGCCCCTGAGAAACAAAACATCCCTTGTCACTGATCTCCACTTGGACTTTTAGCCGTTGACTGCTAATCTTTGAGTGTGGCCATCTAGTCAGCTCCTTATCCACTGAATGGTCAATCAGTGAAGGCCATGTCTCTCCAGTTTAGAGACAAGGATGTCATGCAGAACAGTGTCAAATGCTTTGCACAAGTCTGGATAGATGACATCAGTTGCTCTTCCCTTATCCCCCAATGCTGCAATCATGTCATAGAAGGCCACCAAATTTGCCAGGCATGATCTGTTCTTTGTGAAACCATGCTGGCTTCCAGGAACAACCTCCTTATTTTCCATGTGCCTTAGCATAGTTTCCAGGAGGATGTGCTCCATGGTCTTGTTCCTTTAAGTAATCTGCATGTAGTATTGTTCTACATTGATAGACTTCTTGTGCAGAAATATAACCTAGTACTGACAAATCTTGTATATCTACACAGTGTACTTCAAAGCAGGAAGGCCACATGTCTACATTTAGCCTGTATCCAAGGCTAAAGTGTGGCAGTTGCTTTACTTGCCATGTCCCCGCCCCAGCTGAGAGGAGAAATCAGGAAAAAAAAGAGGAAGCCCTGTGGGCTGAAGTAGAAACAGATTTAATGAAGTAACAAAACTAATACAAACAACAACATAAAATGTACAGTCATGCTCAGCCTAGTTCTTGGGAGCAGCAGAAGGAGCAGGAGACCAAGAGGGAGAAGCCCAGGAAAAGGAACTCCCCACCCTCACTAAACTCCCTCCTCTTATAATGAGCTTGATGTCAGTGCTATGGGATACCCCTGTGGGTCAGCTTGGGGCAGCTGCCCTGACTGAAACTCTCACTGACTCGGGGCTATCATGGCCTGCCTGCCATGGCTGGGCTATGGCTCTGTTGCTGTGAAACCAGGACACTACATTAGCAAGAACATACAGCAAAGCTAAGAGACTCTATTTCTAATCAGAATTAAACAACTTGTGGAAAGTACTGTAACAATTCAATAGTCCTGCTTTTGTAGCAGGTTATTCAGAGATATCTCTGTAATACTGCAGGTAACAGAGGCAGTCAACCAAGGCAGCAGTTTTTACAGGAGTCTCTGTGTTCTCCTTAAGGAAGAGAAATGGGCTGACATGAGCCTCATGAAGGTCAACAAAAGGAAGTGCAAAGTCCTACACCTGGGGAGGAACAACTCCATGTACCTGTGTGTGTTAGGGGCCACATAGCTGGAAAGCGGTTTGGTAGAAAAGCACCTGAGGGTCCTGGTGGACACCAGGTTGAACACGAGCAAGTAACATGCCCTTGCTGCAAAGAAGACTAAGGGGGTGCGTTAGACAAAATACTGCTATCAGGTCGAGGGAAGTGATCCTTCCCCAATATCCAGCACTGGTGATGCCACACCTGGAGTACTGTGTCGAGTTATGGGCTCCTCAGTAAAAGAGACACATGGACGTACTGGATAAAATCCATCAAAGGGCAACTAAGATGATTAAGGGACTTTCCTCTTACGAGGAAACACTGACAAAGCTGGGTCTGTTTAGTCTGGACAAGAGAAAGCTGAGAGGGAATCTCACCAATGTATATAAATACCTGCAGAGAGGGCGCAAACAGGATAGAGTTAAGACTCTTTTCAGTGGTGCCCAGTGGCAGGATCAGAGGCAATGGGCACGCACTGAAACACAGGAGATTCCATCTGAACATAAGAAAACACTTTTTCACTGTCATGGTGACTGAACACTGAGGCAGGTTGCCCTGAGAGGCTGTGGAGTCTCCCTCCTTGGAGATATTCAAAAGACATCTCGACGTGGTCCTGGGCAACCAGACCTAGGTGGCCCTGTTTGCACAGGAAGGTTGGACCAGACGACCTCCAGAGGACACTTCGAACTTCAGTCTGCATTTTGTGATTCTTTTAAGAAATCTTCCAATTTTTATACAAATGTGCCATTTCAGAGGTGAGCTCACTACAACCATTTGAACATATTAAAATTACAACTTCTGATTGTTTCTGGTTTGTTTTTCCAGATATGACAGAGCTGTGGACTATAGGTTTATGAACTATATCATGATCAAAGACTAAAGTTTGATCTGGATTTAAGTAAAATAATGTAACACCACAGGTAAAACACTCTAAGTTTCTACATTCTGTGAGAATTAAAATTCAAGCTTTATTTTCTGAAATCATTATTTCTTTTTAAACATTGACTATTGCCTCAGCTAGCACAGCATGTTTTGCTATAGGCTAAGTGCAGTAATTTGCATCATACTTTCAAGCTCAAAATGCTTCTTTTCATCATAATAAGCAATGTTTTTGTAATTTTAAAAATATATGCAAAACATTTAACTTGATGAACTTTTCACAAGATATGCCTAATCAAGACAAGAAGAAATCAAACATTTAAAAAAAAAAAATATAATTTTTTTTTCAGATAAAGCACTCAAACTGCTTTATTTAATTTCATAATACTTTCCTCTGAAATTCTTTCTCAATTTGCTTCTCTTTCTCTGTCCTCTAGTACCCATTGGTGTTTCATCTAATGCCACAAGGCAAGTCAGTTTGATTTAAAGATGAGATGTGAAATGGATCTCAAACAGAAAATCTTTCTTCATTCAGATCCTTTTCTAATGTAAAAGTAAATATATAAACATGATCCGTGTTCATTAATATCAAACAATATTATTATAGCATTTATATGTAATTTCATCAGAAAGAGAGGAAATAGCCTGATCACATATAGAAAATGCAGTATAACATAGGGTCTTTCTCTTTTTAATACTTTCACACTTATATTTTGTCTGTAGTAGGATATCTATTTTGCCTGTGTTTTTTTCAATGTATAAAATCAGGCTACATTTCTGGGTCATTGGCTCCCTTCTTTTTCCTCTATTTACCTTTCTCTTCTTTCTTACATCACCTTTCCTTGTCCAGCACTCTCTAGTTTTGAAAACCATATGATTCTTTACCCTTCAATAATTGGCAAGGGCCTGCAAAATACTAACCACATGCTCTGTGATTGTAGAAGAAAGCAATCAATTAAGAAAAGCGAGATATATCCATGCTATCACTTTCCTTCTTCAATTACTGTAAAAAATAAAAAATGGAATAAACATTAGCACCTGTAAAACTGTATATGGAAAATTAAACATCCCTGATTTTTGCTTCTTTCTGTAGTGTTCTGGGCAGGGGAACAGGTCTGCAGAATTAGATCTAGAGCTCTTTCTTTCTTTTGCTTCCCATGAGACTCTGTAACACATTTTGTCTCATCAATTTAACACAGTAGCCGACTTCTGAATACTCAGCACTTAGTTTTACTTGTTTTTAAACATTTTCCTAAGTGGTGCCTACATTTTAGATCAACAAACTGAGATATCTCTGCTTATGACTGCAGGGCCAAAGTCATGGCATGTATAAACCCAGAGCAATTGTGCTTTGCGACTGAATGTAGGGAAGAGTTGAAAAGGTGAAATTCTATCTCCAAATTAGGTTTAAAGTGTGAGTCTATAATATAGCAGTGCTTTCATCCATTCAGCCCTCTCACCCCTATGAATCCCCTGTTGTTAGTCTGACATGTGAACTGTGCACAATGCCTACACTCCATTTCATTACAGACCCCAAATTAAGTTCACATGACCTGAAGAGATGTGAGTCAGCTCTTTGCACCAGGCAATGAAGTTCAAGCCACCCATGTACAATCTAATTATTCAGGATGTACAGGGCAACTCATCTGAATAAGGACATCTGTTGAGAGCTGGATTTTACTGACCAGGACTATTAGATTACCTCTCCGGACTGATATCCTTCTAACTATTAAAATGCCAAGAATGCCTAGGGACCTACTTGTAATATCAGTAATCATTTGATTAGTTTAGTCAGTTTTAGCATTGCTCCTTTTTGCATTCAAATTATATTTTAACCCACTACATATTCTATATGATCTATTTTTTAGGATGCTAATTCCTCTTAAGGACATGTTGGACACTGAAAACAAGTACAGAAGTACAAACAGTAAGAAGTACATGTGCATATATGGAACAACTTGCATAAAACACAAGAAGCTTATTATCCCCAGCATCTCAGTGCTGATTTGGACATGAAAAATAAAGTTGACCTGATTTTCACTGAAGATTTTACAAGGACATGGCTATTTTTAAAAGCCAATGAGATGTGCTACTTGTGCTATAAGCATAAATAAAACTGGTTTTCACACACCATTAAAGCAAAATAAATCACAAAACCCACTTATTGGCACTATTCAGCAGCAGGAGTGGAAAATCTTGTGTTAGAGCTTTTCTGTGTTGCCAGTGTTCTCCATAGGCACCTCAAAAATTCATGCACAAGAAATGAACAGACCCTCACCTTAGTTTCCCAGCTGCTGAGCTTTTTGAGCATGAGACCATAAGGTAGGAACACTAGCCACTGAATGCTAACAGTATCAGCAGAAGAAAAAATAAATAGTTTTCTGCTTACAAAAACAATGAGAATCCATCTTCTTGTTATCTTTCGTTTTGTGGCAAGGTTTTGGTAGCAACAGGACTACAGGGGTGGCTTCTGTGAGAAGCTGCTAGAAGCTTCCCCCATGTCCAAAAGAGCTAACACCAGCCGGCTCCAAGATGGGCTCACTGCTAGCCAAGACCAAGCACATCAGTGACAGTGGTAGCACCTCTCTGATAACATACTGAAGAAGGAGGAAAAAACCCTGAAACAGCCAGGACAAAGGATTGAGAATACGTGAGAGAAACCACTCTGCAGGCACCAAGGTCAATGAAGAAGGAGGGGAGGAGGTGCTCCAGGTGTCAGAGCAGAGATTCCTCTGCGGCCCATCATGAAGACCATGGTGAGACAGGCTGTCCCCCTGCAGCCCATGGAGGACCCCACACTGGAGCAGATTTGCTGGCAGGACTTGTGACCTCATGGGGGACCTGCACTGAAGCAGTCTCTTCCAGAATGACTGTGCCCTGTGGAAAGGACCCACGCTGGAGCAGGGGAAGTGTGTGAGGAGTCTTCCCCTTGAGAAGGAAGTAGTGGCAGAAGCAATGTGTGATGTACTGACCATAGTCCCTATTCCCCATCCCCCTGTGCCACTACAGGGGAGAAGGTAGAGAAAAGCAGGAATAAAATTAAGCCCAGGAAGAAGGGAGAGGTGGGGGGAAGTTGTTTTTAGGATTTGGTTTTATTTCTCATTATCTTACTCTGATTTGGTTGTTAGTAAATTAAACTGATTTCCCCAGTCCAGTCTGTTTTGCCTGTGACAGTAATGGCTGAGTGATCTCTCCTTGTCCTTATGACCCATGAGCCTTTTGTTACATTTTCTCTCCCCTGTCCAGCAGAGCACAGGAGTGACAGAATGGCTTTGGTGGGCACCTGGCATCCGGCCAGGGTCAACCCACCACACTTGTGCAGGTTAATGGGATTTAAAGGTCATCCAGACATATATATTAATGGGCTGATCTAAAAGACAAATGTACAATGGGCTAGGCAGGAAAGTAACTTATTTGCATATGTTGTATTGACTTGTTTTTTCATAATTTTAATTATTTTAAATAAATAATGTATCGACCTCTTTTGAAAGACCTGTAACCTGTAACCTAAAGAATATGAATTGACTGAACTTCAGATAAACTGCAGTAATGAGAGCAGTGGAAACTATTTAAAATTTATTTCTAAACTCTCAGGAAACGTATTTAATTACTACTGTTTTCTAATTGCAGCTAGCAAATTTGTGTACTCAGGTCTACACTATTAATTCATATGAATAATCTTTAGACTGTTCACTTGAAACACTGCCTAAATTTCCTTTGAGTGAAGAGTAGGTTAATTTAGAATAATTCAATAATTCCTCAACTGACTAAGTTGGTTGTTCACATTTTAATGTCCATACATCTCTAATTTCCAGTGACATCTTACAAGCTACAGTACACTTGGCAGTGAGCCAACACAATAACCCTCTCGAAGATTTCCAAGATATATTCTGCAGCCAGAAACTTTATATCAATAATTCATACCTAGAAGAATTTATGTACCATGAAAATGAATACAACTTTAGCTGAAATCAAATGTTAAGCCATCTGTAGAAGAGATGTGTAATTTCAATGTTTCTATTGTTATTCAACAAAATAAAATATGTACTCAATGACAAATGTGCAAGCTTTGAAAAGATTTAAAAATATCAATTTGGTTTTAGCTTCTTTTCATAGTCTTTGAGGGGGAAAGGGATGTCTCTGTTGACTGGAGAAAGCCAGTCATAGCCTTCTTCAAAAAAGGCCAAAAGGTCAACCCCTGGAAATACAGGATGGTCAGTCTCATTTCAGTTCCTGGAAAAAACATGGAATGCGTACTCTTGGAGGACATTTCTGGGCATATGAAGTTAAACAGGTGATTGGAAGTCACTAGCATGGATTTACCAAGAGTATATTAAGCTTAACAAACCTGGTTGTCTTCTATGATAAAATGACTAGATTTGTGGGTGTGGAGACAGTAGTAGATGTTATTTACATAGGCTTTAACAAAATCTTGACACTTTTGTCTATGATATCTATAAGTTGGGATGTGACAATCTGCATGGCTAGACAACCAGATGGATCAAATACTTTTGGATGATAGGCCTTAGAGGGTGGTTAATGGGTCATCCTTTACCTGGATGCCTGTGACAAGTGGACTACCACAGGGGTCTGCACCAGGACATTTCCTCTGCAACATCTCTATCAATGATGAGCAGGAGGTGACAAAACACACTCTCATCAACTCTGCAGATGATGCCAAATTAGGGGTACCAGTCAATACATTCAAGGACAGGGGTCCAACGAGGCTGAAAAATTGTGCTACCAGGAACATTATGAAATTCAACAAGGACAAATGCCAAACTCTCCAAATCTCAAGAAACTTTTCCCATTACAGGAAAACCCCAGCCACTGCAACAACACTGTCTGGAGATGGAGAGGCAATGAAGCAGCTCTGTGGCAAAGGCCCTGGGGTGGAGGTGGGCAGGAAGATGAATGAGCCCATGGTGTGTGTGCTGGCAGCAACGGCAGCCAACATCTTCCTGGGCTGTAAGAACAGTGTCATAGCCTGTAGATCAAGGGAATGGCTTGACTCCTTCTAAGTGACATTCGTTAGATGACACCTATATACTACATCCAGTTTTTACCATTTTTATCTGTCATGAAATACATGGAGAAACTGGAGGGAGACCAGCAGAGGCCCTCTGAGGTGGTGGGGTCTGGACCCCTTGCCTTGTGAGAAGAGACCGGAGGAGCTGAGCTGGGTCAGCCTTCAGTGCACTGAACAGAACCCACAGCTGACACAAGGGTCATCAAGGAAATGGAGCCACGCTCCTCACAGAAGTTCAGGGAGGGAGAGCAAGAAGCAACAGGAGTACATTTGCCGCGACTGAGAGACGGGACGCAGCGTGATGCGAGCAAAATGTCGGTTTATTGTGCGCAACCATTTCTTTATATATGCCCACATGAGCTGTGTGTTTTAAACAGATTGGTCTTTTTGAACATACACTGTTTACACAGTTGCATCCGACTGGTCAGCGACACACGGTCACACTACCAACCTGATCTTATCTTGAGGGCAAAGTCCTTAAGGACTTTTAGGTCTGAAACTTGTTTATCTCAGTGTTGTTCAGGTTTTACCGCATTCCTTTCCCATTGTTTATGGCCTACAAGTTCCAACAGGTCCCTGCCTATCAACTGAGCAGCACTGGGGGCTCTGCTCTCCAGGCCCCCTCCCACATACATTGAGACAGGGAAGTTTCACAATGGATATAAGAAAATTTTTCCTTAAGACAACAGTGAGGTAGTGGAGCAGGTTGGTCTGAAAGCTGTGCTATCTCTGTCCTTGGAGGATTCAAAGACACAAACGGACCAAGCTGTAAACAGACTGGTGTCACCCCATAGCTGGCCCTGCTTTGGGGTGATCTCTTTGGGGTGGCCTAGAGATCTTCTGAGGTCCCTTCCAGACTCATTTGTCCTTTGAGACCACAGAAAACAAAATGGGATTACTCTGTGATCCTGTATTGTGAGATAAAGAATGACACAGGGAACCACAGAGTCACTGGAGCTTAAAGACAGAATAAATAAGACTGAAAACAGGGTAAATGACAGGCATAAATGGTTATTTTCATACCATTAGAGAGAGAGAGAGAGAAATGAATACAGATAATTACATTTAGAATTTTGCAATATATATAAAGTACTCAGCACTCACCCAAAGAAATACTGCATATTTTCTAGTGTAAAATGTGCTCTGTGACTGCAGAAAATTATCTTCCTTTCAATTTCAGTTCAAAGTTATGCATTGTACTCCCATATGGAGATGTGCCCAGTGTTGAAGGTGTTGTAAGAGTATATGATTTCTAAAAAATATCCTATTTTATCTGGAACAGGTGCTGAACTTTAATTGGTTTTTCTCCATCTTTTAGCTATCTAATTTTTGTAACTGAAATTTGAGCTACATTACTTTCTGCAGACTGGTGAACCACAACAGCTTTAGCCCTTTAAAAACATAGTAGTTTGTTGCATAAGAACCTATGTCATTTCAACATGGAGAGGAAAATAGCTTGGCAGGATCCCGAGATTGATTGATCCTGGAAAGATTTTGGGTTTTCTTGTGAACAGTTGGATTGGTAACACAGACAGATGGATTGTTACTGCAAAGAGTTGGTGTGTTGCTAGGGAGAGTTGGAATAGTATGCCAGACAGGTGTCAAATTTGTGAACTAGTGTTCAGAATAGTTGTTGCATTATCTACATACATATATATATATATATATGCATGGACAATGGACATATATATATATTTGTCCTTAACACCTGGAGCTGTAATCACACTCACATTTTCACTACATCCAGGATGTAAAGACCACATTACTAAAGGCCCCTTTTGACAAAAGCAGGACAGACAGAATTCAGAAGATGAAATTTTATATGCACACCAGGAACTGCAGCAATTCCAGTATGTACTAAAATCCCACTCAACCGTTATCATGATGTCTTAACTATAATTTTAACATGATAGCTCTCATGCTGCATGTGAATTGACTTCACTATGATGGAGCTCCACAACCAAGGCACAAAGGCATTCTATGTAGCACTACAAAAGGCAAAGTTTGGCTGAGGGTGGTGATTGTTCCATGATAATGAGAAATAAAAACAGATATTAAAACAACTTCCCTCCATCTCTCCCTTCTTTCTAGGCTCAGCTTCACTCCTGGCTTCTCTGCCTCCTGTCCCAAGTGACACAGGGGGATGAGGAATGGGGGTTGCGGTCAGTTCATCACATGCTGTCTCTGCTGCTCCGTTCTCCTCACTCTCTTCCCCTACTCCAGTGTGGGTTCCCTCCCACAGTAGACAGACCTCCACAAACTTCTCCAGTGTGGGTCTTCCCCTAGGGGAGCAGTTCTTCATGAGCTGTTCCGGCATGGATCCCTTCCACGGGATGCAGTCCTTCAGGAACAGACTGTTCCAGTGTGGGTCCTCCACAGAATCACAAATCCTGCCAGCAAACCTGCTCTAGTGTGGGCTCCTCTCTTCATGGGTCCACTGGTCCTGACCAGAGCCTGCTCCAGCATGGGCTTCCCACAGGGTCACAGCCTCTTTTTGGCAGCCATCTTTTCTGTCTTGGGGTCCTCCATGGGCTGCAGGCGGACAGCCTGCCTCACCATGGTCTTCACGATGGACTGGACATGTCTCTATCAGACAAGCTTCTATCAGCTTTTTGCAGAAACCACTCCTGCAGCCAAAACCTTGCCACACAAACCCAATACATCAGTTTCTAATAATATTTTCATTTTTTAAAATAAAACCTGTTTAATAGCCACACTTAAGGTTTTTCTAGCTTAAAATAACACCAGCTAAACAAAGTGTAATTCTGTAAGTCTATGTATAACTAAACATCCCTTAATGGCACAGCTAGGTTAAGCCATTATAACTCTAGTGTTCAGTAACTATCCCCTCACAAAATACAGTTATTGATTTCTGTGTATTAAAGGACATTGTACACTTAAATATTCACACAATGAAAGGGTAAAACGTCACACGTAACCTTACAGTGTGCCAGATGATGTAATTTCCCAGAAAAAATGTTACTTGTTCTTCTAACTGTTTACAGAATATGTTGAATTTTCAGAGACTTTTCCTGCCTTTTATTTAAAAACTTTTAGATTTTTTTATGTTCTTAATCTTAGACTAGAGTGCTAGGTATCACATTAAGCCACGATAAGAGGTCAATCTCTAATACTTGTTAGATTATTATACTGTATTGGCTTCATCACACCTGACTGACTTTACAGAAAACCTATAAATTCACATACTTCATTAATTATAATGGATTTTAACATTTTTTACTATCCTGTACACTCAGCCTTTAAAAGAGCAGCAAATGCACCAGTTACATTGAAAATAAAAAGATCCCAACAATTGCATTTGCAGTGTTTGATTGTTCATATAAATCAGTCTTTTCTCTATGTAGTGGTGAAATCATGAGAACAGAATAGCACCTGTTCATTCTAGAAAGAGACATGATACCATATATATATATAGTGAAGTCATAACATTAAGAAATGGAAGATTTACCTTTTTTTTTTCCCCCTGATAGTATTGTATCATTTAATATGAAGTATTTGAATAAATGTTAATTTATGAAAGCAATCTATACTAAAATAAACTTTTCAGAAGTACCCAAAGGTTCTGAAGAACAAATTTTTGATTGTTTTAATGGATTTTTTAGCTTCATTTTGGAAATTTCTATCAAATACAAGAGGAGTGTAGTTTTGAGCTTTTTAAACAGTTACTGGTTTTACTACTATTAGAAAAGTGTTGAGTAAGTAGTCTCTGTATCTGCAAGCTACAATGTACTGTTGGACTTTCCTACAGTCCATACTGAAGTAGTATGATAAGTTCTTTAGCCATTTAAAAAAAAAATAATGAGTATAAGAAGTATATTCAGTGGCCGTATCCATCTACACAGCATGAAAACAAAAGTTCAAGGAAAAAGTTCATAAGACAAATGTGCTCCATGTGCCTTCTATAAATACAATGTGTTTCAACAGCATGATCAATATTTATCTCAATATATATTTTATCAGTATAGGATAGAACTAACAGAAAAGATTTTATAAAATATTTTTTATTCTTAAAAAAGTGAAATTACTGATGCCTAAATTAGGTAATTTCTTGCAGCTGTTGAGGAAGGGATGTGCAGATTTTGGGTCTGGGTCAAAGAAAAAAAAGTGTCCTTGTAAGAACAGATCCAAAAATTTGTTCCTTCTTAGGTGACTACCTTTTAAAGAGAGTGAGCAAAGTAGCTGTATAGAAGAAAATAGAAACAGATGGTAGAGTACCCTCAGAAACTATTTAGCCAGTTTCTCACAGCTTCCCATCTGCCCTGAATTCCTTTACCTTGTTATAACAAACAGCATACAGAACAGAAAATCAAAACCAAAAAGCCCTCACAATGTTGAGTTTGAAAACTGCCGTGAAATGAGTCAGTCATTTCTATTCATCTAACTAAAACCAAATTTGTTGCTGTGAGAGCTTCTCAATCTGTGTTACACAGGCTACAGTTCTTGAGATTTCAGTTGTTTTCAACTTTTTCATGACCACAGATTTCTGTTCCCCTTTTTCCTTTTTTGCTAGGACTTATTTTAATAATTATGCCTATCAAGTTCAGTTTTCCTAGTGACTTAGGAAGGTCAAAGCCTTAGCTATGGACAAGAAGAAAAAAATGGGTTGGTATGAATACACTAGAATTGCACAACAATCACATTTAATTTTGCTGCTTGTGTTCTGTGTGATTATGACAAGCTGGCACTTAAACTAAGTTGCAGTATGAGCTACTCACAGATCTGAATCTTGTGTTGCTGAAATGAGAGCTGCTGCTGAAAGTAGGTCATACAGGAACTAATATAGGTCTGGAAATATGTTATTTTTGAACAATAGATATATAGTGATACTTCTGTCACGCCAGGACTGGTTCTGACATTGCTGAAATATTGAAATATTCACTGACTGACCCTTTCTCATTTGCATGCCAGCATTTATGAGGATACTACACAGAAATACCAGAAGAAACAGCCCTTCCTGTAGTCTGTTGATGACTAAGGGCCTGGAGCATCTGGCATATAAGGAGAGGCTGAGAGAGCTGGGACTACTCAGCATGGAGAAGAGAAGGCTCAGGAGGATCTTATCCATGTGTATAAATACCCCACTGGGGGAGTAAGGAAGACAGAACCAGGATCTTCTCATTGGTGCTCAGCGACAGGATGAGAGGTGGTGGCACAAAATGAAACACAGGAAATTCTATTTTGAGTGTAAGAAAGAACTTTTCTAACATGGGTGAACACTGAACAGGCTGCCTAGAGATCTTGTGCAGGCTCCATCCTTGCTGATTGTCAAAACCTGACTGGAAACAGCCCTGAGCAACCTATCTGTCCCTGCTCTGAGCGTAGAGTTGGACTAGATCTCCAGAGGCGCCTCCAGCCTCTGCCATCCTGTGATCCTGTATGTGGTTCTGCATTCAAGTTGTAAGACAGAGAAGAGAAATTCACCCTAACTGTAAGCCAAATTGACATTTCAACCCTCTTGGAGGATGGACTTCAACAGTCATTTTACTAACATCCAGTAACTTTGTAAAACAACAAAAAAATGACTGCTGAATCAACTAATTAAGTTATTTTATTTCCCACTGAGTAAGTTAAAAATAAGCATGGATCTCCTGCAAGGTCTTTCAGAATTTCAGTAGAACGCTTATAAGCTAAAATCACATTGGTTGTTGATTTTTAACAGAAAACGACTATTTAACTCTATTAGGCAATTAAAGGAGAAGTTTATTTCCTAGACCATAATGGGCTGGACAGAGCAGTGTTCTGTAGGGGGTATCATAGTATTTTATTTCAGTAGGTGCAAGATACTAATACTCAGCATAGTATATAATGTGTGAAGTATTTTGATCAGGAAAAGGACTAAAACTTGCAATACAGGCAGTGCATTTTTCAAGACCTGTGCAACTTCATACCAAAAGTTTGGAGAGGATAGTAAAGAAATGGGGCATGGGAAAAGAAAAAACAACTCACATTCACGAGCAGAAGGGAAGAAATACAGCATCTGTACAGAACTACAGCAGAATGAGGCCATATGTACAGTCTATGACTCAACCATTCCCCTATTTCTGGAGAGTAGTACTAGGCTAATTTGACAAAACTTTTGTGCTAGCCAATGCATTACTATATACCATTACTCCATGGAGCATTAGACCAATAGCAATAGACCAATTTAGGATTATTCAGGATAGCACATCATTTTGAGAACAATAATGTTATTAATAACAGGATAACATAATGTTCTCCTGCTACAATGCATTTTAAAGAATGGAGGTATTGTTACCCTTTCAAGTATATTCCTGTTGCATCTTAAAAATTCTGCTTGATGTACTGCATGTAAGGACTATTTATGGTGGGAGAAAACTCAAATTGTCTGTTTCACATATAGTATTGTCTTTGTGTCAAAATAGCTATTTATAACCTCAACTGTGTTTCTAATGGCAGAACTATGTGGAGTTGGCTGCAAATGACATTACATTTTTCATTTATCCTGACAATATTTTAAGGACTGCATGTGACATGAATCATCTGAATTTGTATTTGAGATATTTCATTTTCATCGTAGCTTTTTACAGGAATAGATGACAATGTCACCAGTGTTAGCTGCTTCCCGGAAACAGTTTTATTTAGCATTTATGGCTTGAAAGTATTTTTTTTTTTTACTTCAGTCAAATTAGTTATCACATTTAACAATTATCTTTATTACAAGTTATATTCAGATCAGGTACATATGATGAAACTGGAGAACGTCACCTGTAAAGAGTCCTATTGTTATTAAATTTACATAGAGTAGCTGTACAGTACAGAAGAATTTGTAGCATCCAAAAAGGCAATTTGTACTGCTTAGAAGTACCAAACAGCTGCTTAGCTAAAATCTTGACTCAAAGCCATCCGAAACAAATGGAAAGATTTTTTCATTGATTCCACTTCTTTTTGGATCGGGCCCAAAAATGTTGGAAGAGACCAAGCATTCATTAAACTGGATATTATTTTATCAGGGAAAAGAAGATGCCCAATAGAAAAAAGCTTGTCAATAAGGAAAAAGAAAATGTCACCCAACAAGGCCTTGTCACTGTGTTTCTTCTTAATTGTACTTTACACTGCATGTAGCAAGAAAATAAGCTAATGTAATTATTTAATGCAGTAGTATAAATGACTCATATAAAACTTGTCAGAAGACAATAACTTCACTTAAAACATTGTGCAGCCACTGATATTCCTAACTACCTTTCAGAATATTTTACATCTCTCCAAATTCTTATCTCTGCTTGACCTTTGACTTGGCTGATCTGTACATTTCTCCAAGTTCATTTTCCTGCTATAGTTATGTCGAGTATAATCTTCTACATGGGGCTGTATGAAGTTAGAATGTACTAAATGCTAGCTTAGATAGCAAAAACGTTCAACTCATGATGTTCAGCTCCTGCTAACAACAAAGAAAACCTGAGTGGAGCTTCAGGCTGCCAAATAACTTGACTATTTTTTCATAATTTAAAATGATAATGATTCTCTAAGCAGCAGCTAACTACACACATACTCTTCTACTAAGATCTTACGTACGTTGTTATGGCAGACAGCAATCACTAGAGTACAGAAAGGGAGACACTCTTCCCTGCCTTCCCTTGGGGTCTTCTTTGAACAAAGAAAAGGGTGAAGTGAGAGCTCCATGATTGTGTGTCTCTTTACAAGCACATCTGTTTGCAGAAAATAGCCAGCTCACGCTCCATTGGCCACTAGCAAAAAACATGTTTTATACTTGATATTCTTTAGTTTGCCAGCTCAATTTTTCAACATATCTGAATCATTTGTACTTCTCTTTAAAATTATATGGATTAAAATAGTAGTAAAAGATCAGACTTGCCAAAACCAAATTTTTCTTTTTTACAGAGATACACGTTCCAAGAAAACTTACTTGTGAAAAAGTTAGAATTTTTATTTGAAGCCAGAGATTAATTTCACTTCACTATATCCCAGTGGTGATGATAGTAATTTTGACAGTTCCTGGTTGGAATTTATCTGAGCTAATTTCCAAATATAGCCTTTTATTTGGTGAAAGATTTTGAAATATGTCTGCTTTGTCACAAAGGAATTTATTTGAAATAAATCAACTTGCGCATGATAATAAAGCTATCTCCCAAGTATCATTCATTATAATTCGAAAATTGCTTTCAGCAAGAAATAGCACATCATGGCACAGCATTTTCAGAAAGTTGTTTGTCTTTTCTCTGTGTTAAGCAAGCTTATGTTTATCAGTATATTTTAAAGAACTATAAAATATCTGTAAGCTACTGATATAAAGCAGTATGAAAATGCAACTCAGTAGTAACTCTTGTGTTATCCATGAACTTATGCACTGAGTGGGCTTTCTTAAGATGCAGAGTACGACACTACCCTCTCCTTTAGAGTATGTGGACTGCAATATGTAGACAATACATTGCTTAAAAAGTGACTGTAATTAAGCTGTTGTATCTGTTACAGAAAACACGGCTGAAAGGTATGTTGGAATGCATTATTAAAACTGTCTGCAACTGAGCCATTGAGTCTGTCATAGGAAACATGGCCATGAACTAATTTGGACTGCACTATTAAACAATACTGCCTTAGCAATTTCAATACTATCCCAAGTTTACTAACATGAGCAAGTTTGAAGTGGAAACTTAGGGAGTGAGTTTGCAGTATGATAACCATTCACTGTGTTACTACCCATATGCAGGGTCTTCTTACCACCATTAGGAGTGTAACAGGGATAAGCCATGTCACAGGCGGACCGGGGCAAGTCCCAAGACAGTTTTAGGTTATCCTTTATCTTGTTTGTAGAGACATGCCATTAAAAAAATAAAATAGGAAAATATATCAACAATGCAATCACACAAAACAAGGAAGCAAAACTAGCAGCATTTGTAACTTACAAGCTGTTGACTCACTGTAGGACTGTGTGCGCATATTCATGGACAGCTTAGTAGCATGTTTACATTGACCAGCTGGATCATCAAGATTATAAAATGTAACACTTCTTATGATCTCCTGACATAGGACATATGTACCCTCTATTCTTCAAAGCCAGTACAACCATCTTTCTGCAGCTGAGATTATTTGTCATTCAGAAAAATGAAGGAGCTCTACTCGTCAAAACCAGGCTTTCTGTCTTAACAGCGTTTTCTACGACAACAGTATCTATATGCTTGAGATATTGAACTAGTTGTGGTGTGATATGAAGATATATGTGATTGTCTTACTGTCCAGCCACAATTAAAAAGATAGTATCAGCCTTCAGGTAGTTCAATAACTAATTTAACTTTCAACCATATATCTCTAATGATGCATCAATTGCATTGCATTTAACTTCAGGAGCTGCAAAGTTTTTCCACAGCCTTGATATGCATGCAGTGCATTTAAAGATCCTTCTGTTTTACTACAGGTAAGCTAACAAAGCTTAGGTTTCATTAGGGAAAAAGCAGCATGATCTACAAAGTTTAGATGCAAATATGTCCAACATCTCTAGGTGACTGAAGTGAAGGTTTTTGTGTCTCTCATTAGCTTATTTTCTAGGCCACCATGCTGATCAGAGACAGAATGCTCGAGCAAACCAATTATTCTTGATTTATTGGATTTATTGAAAACATCACTTTTGCTTAAAAGTATGATGTAAATCAAAAAAGTAATTTATTCATAATGGTCTTAAACTTTTATGCAGCCTCAAAATCTTAATTATTCCCAGTGTGGGGGAAAAAAACCCCAAACAGAAACCCCTGTACTTTTAAAATATTGGAAATTCTGCCTCTTGCTGTCAAAATTCCAATACTTTCAAATAGGAGGCAATTAAAAAAATCAGTCAAGGGTATCAGAAATCTTAGTATATAGACTTTTTCTTTTTTCCAGAAAAGTAAATTCCTTCAAAAGGTAAGAACTAATTCCATCAGTTTCTGTTAATCAGTACATTGTTTGAAGTAAATATTAACTAAAGGCAAGCCCCTATACACTTTTAATAAAGGAAGATTTTATCCATCACTTGTGATAAAGGTAGACTTTATTCTTAAATGCTTATATATAGTATTTAAGGAAGATAGGAGAGCGATATGTGTGCAAACGAGGATAGAAAAATGCACTGTAAATCAAATAAATAGACATCTTTCCTTTTAAACAAAGCTTATGAAATAAGGTGCTGCTAATTTTCCCCTCACTTAGAGTGTGCCACCAGCTTCATGAATAACACAGCAGTGGGTTTTTTTTCTCCACTTCTTTCATTTGTATTCCCTCCCCTGTTATGAAGAGCACTGTGTTTAGAACACAATATACAATATTTTCTTATTTAATACATATTTGATTGGACAGATTCCTAGAAGCAGACTGGAGAGACAAGGCTGTCACTTTCAAAATGCCACATGCAATTTAACAAGTGGGTAGTTGTCTGGGATACTGGCAACTAGCCAGTGAACAGCGTGCGTATCTGCATTTGGCACGGGGGCCGGAGGTAATGAACAGCGACTTCAAGACTATGAGAATGGTTTTTAATATTTAATGGTTTGTAAATGCTCTAGAATTTATTTATTATTGGTGGAGCACGTTTAGGTTGGTTAGTGGAGTTCATGTATTTTTATAGTTAGAGAATTAGTAAAAACCTTTGTATCACTATAGCTAGAGTCACATCCATCAGAGCTGTGCACTGTTGTTCCCCAGAATATTAATGCACATACATTTATGATGTCTTTTCTCCCTCAATTTCAAGACAAGATTCCCAAAGCTAGGACGAAATACTATCCTGGAAAATTGCATAAGGAAGAGAGTCTTTTTGTCTCACTTGTTTGTGACCTCTCCCAAACACAAGGAGTCCATAATAGTTTTCTAAAATAAATTCTGTTTGCAAAAACTCATCTATTTCTGGGGTTTCACCTTTACATATGTAAAGTCTATCTAATTCATGCAAATAATATTTTATATCCTAGCAAAAAACTGTATCTATTTTGAATATACACACACAAGAATCAGTGAGGAAAAGTTCATTTCTTGAAAGACAAATGTAATCTGTGAAATCTTTGAGTTCTATCTTAGTATTTTTCAGTTTCAGTGATGGTAAAAACAAATATTTCAAGTTCAGAAAGAGATTTGTGAAAAAAATTAAAGAGCACCTTTTGAGAGATTTTACCTAATTAAACTATTTTAACTGATTTACATAATGTTTGCTCACAAGGACTTTTTCCATTGTATGCTGTAGTTCCTGAAGTGATTCTCAGACTGTCTGTACTTCTGCCTACTGTGCAGTGAGCAGATAACGAGAGCAGCTGAAGAAAAATCAGCTACTGCAGTGGCAGCTTGGAACATTGTGCATATCATTTAACCTGCTTCTCTGGCACACTCCTTTGCAAAGAACTTTACACAGACTCTAAATGCATTGCAGAAAGAATTACGATTTTTATGTGCATATATATATTTCTTGTATCACGCCACTGAGGTTTTTATCTTGTTATATTGCATGTGCCAAATTACACTGCAGTAATTCCAGAGTTACACTGGTGAGTTCAATAGAGGCAATCCAGATTTACAATGGGATGACTGATTGGAATCTGTGTAATGACTCCTTTCCTGAAAAGCTCTTAGATTGAGGCAAGATTCAATACTAACTTCTATTTAGATGGAAACTGAGAAAATATGATAAACACTACCTTTATCTCCTCCTGTATATAGACCAACCATACAATAGTTTCCTCCAGAAAATTATTTCTTACAAACAAAATTCTTAAACTATATTAATTCCATCTGTCATTTCCTACTATTTACATGAATTATTGCTCACTGATAGGGAGAAAAGGGTGCTGCAATTTTATTTAAGAAGTTCTGTCTCATATCCTTAACTGTATAAAAATACAAGATTTCTGGTAGGGGATGGGTTTTGGTAGTCCTCCCCGTGTAGGTAGCATTATGTATAAACACAGTATAAACACAGCAGAACCATTCCATCTTCATGAACTTGAAAGACATTTCAAGAAATTAAAACCATGGTTACTTTTGTCTTAAACAAGTAATTTATAACAAATTCATATTGATTTGTGTTACTTAATATTCATGGAAATTCTTTTAATGTTTTCTGTTAGTAAGTTAAGACTGCTATTGATCTTACCAAAGACAACATGAATGCAATTAAACTTACATAGCTCTGTTTTGAGATGAAAATAAAGATATTTTAACTGGATATACATTCATACCACACCAGATTTTATGATAATTGCAGCATAAATAACCTATATGATTTAAGATATGCATATCTTAAAAATCTAGTCCTTTTTCACAAGTGCTATAGAAATTAAAGAAAAAATTTTTAACTGTGAAAAGAAAAACTGTGTATTCTACATGAATTCCCAGTGTGTATTAATAAGCCAATATCATCTCTGCCTTGAGTTAATGGAGAATTGTAGCAAATATAATTTTGTTACTGAGGAAAAGTGGAAGATTTATCTCACTGCCTTGAACACTTACACTTTCTTATGGTGTTCACTTACTCTTAATGGGGATTTAGACAATGTCTTTTACCAAACCATTGGCTCCAGTCTGGGCAAACTCATTCTATTTCTCATGCTTCAAAGCAAAGCAGTCCAGTAACGATAACAATGCATGAAGAGATGTTGCTATATAACTTTTACATACAAATGAGAGCCTGCATTGTATGAGCAATCCAAAAAAACCAAGTTATGGTTATGGACCTCTGAAGACACTTCCCAGAATGTGAATATGTGTGAACAGACACACAAATCACCATCTGCAAGAAATAAGTTTCTTACACTTAAAAACTGATATGTACAAGGAAACTGTCTAATCTAATTTCCTGCTGTACAGTATCTCAGAAAGAAATGCTGAAGCTCAGCCACACAAATGCACTGTTTACTTGAAGGTGTACAAATGTTTCATCTAAATCAGTGCTGATGGCATTCTATCAAGATACCAGCATTAATTATGACTGTTAAAGAGGATGTTGATTCAGAGAGAATCTGCTGAGAGAAAGATTTCACCTTGAAAAGCACACATGCACGTGCACACTACCTTACCAACAGCAATAAGGGGAGGAGGAGAGAGTTTAACACCTCACTGAGACAAGGAGAGATATTTTGGTAGTTAAGTATTTGATGACAGAAAGAGGCATTTGAGCCATATAAGTAAAGATCCAGATGTCCAAAAGACATCCTGGATATGAAAGTGTCAAACTAAACCTGGGGTGGGAGGTTAAAATCTTCCCAGAAGGATTCAAAGGCAAGATGTGATTTTTCTAGCTCTTCCAAGCATTAACTAATCGGAGATGTAGTGTATGGAGAAAGAGGGGGCAGGAACTCAAACAGGCATTCATTAAGAAAGATTACATTAGGTATTTTGGAAAATTAAGCAGGAGAGCTTTCTGGTTTTAAGATCAAATAATAGTTCCACGATGATTAGCACAGTTACTGTAAGAGGGAGATACAGTGTATACCCATCTCCTGTTTCACATATGCACTTATCTGCTACAGAACCAAAGCATTCACATGAACAACTTAGGCATTCATTTTATGTTTCTTTATCAATGTCACAGTTTTAGATGTGCTGTTGTTTTCGAATATTGTGAATAAATGCTTTCCTCCAAGTTTCATCTAAACCTAATGTAAGATGAGTCATTTCCAACCAAGGCTCAAACCTCAAACTATGACAGCTATTCTGTGATTCTGTGATTCCTCACTAGAAGAGTACCTTGCCAAATGTCCTTCTGCCCCAGAAGAGTCTACAAAATAGCAAGAAAGTACAGAGAAAGGGTGAGCAATCCTCAAGCTACTCACTAAGACTAACCTTCTCCTTAAAACACGGTCAATCACAGAATCACAGAATCACAGAATGGTAGGGGTTGGAAGGGACCTCTAGAGATCATCTAGTCCAACCCCCCTGCTAGAGCAGGATCCTAGAGTAGACCACATAGGAACATGTCCAGACAGGTTTTAAATGTCTCCAGAGACAGAGACTCCACAACCTCTCTGGGCAGCCTGTGCCAGTGCTCAGTCACCCTCACAGTAAAGAAGTGTTTCCTTATGTTAAGACTGAACCTCCTCTGTTCCAGTTTGTGCCCATTGCTCCTTGTCCTGTCACTGGACACCACCGAGAAGAGTCTGGCCCCGTCTTCCTGACACCCGCCCTTAAGATATTTATAAAGCTTAATTCAGAGCAGTTGCTTAGATCTCTGCCAAGTCAGGTCATGAAAGCCTCCAATGATGGCTTCCAGAGGGCCTCTGGGCAACTTGTTCCAATGATTAATTGAAATGTGATGCAGAAAAAGTAAAAACTCTGTTACTCTACTTAGAAAACATAGCAGTTAGTATATTTTAAGGACTAATGTGATGTTCCAACTGGTGTATGATTCCCAGGTCATCCCCTGTGCCATTTCCTAAAATTTCCAAACTGTTTTAACAACTCACATTAGTGGTTCAGAGAATCCTCAGATGCTCTTTGAAGATTTTTCAGCATGCATTATATAGACAAGTTAGTTTGTAAATGTTTAATATTAGCCATGATGCCTCTCACTTTTTTGCTACAGTATCATATAGAACTTATACATGCCTGTGTTTGATTGAGATGCAGCATAAAAGCATTTATCAAAGGCTTTTTCTTGTTCTTAATACATATTTAAAATTCTTAGCTTTGTTAACTGTTTCCCCAAAGAATTATGTACATTTTAAATGTAGAATATATAAATCCATGATGATTTATATATCATTTTTATTAATAATTTTTCATTTTAATTATTTTCAGTCAGGTATATCAGCACTAATTGTCCCTTAAAATATATATACACAAGATTGTATATTTAAATATATATGCATGTATAAAATATTTTCACAAGCATAAACCATCTGCATGTATTGCAATCTTTTCTAGTGCCTCAACATCAAATTCTTACAGACTTCCCTTTCTGTTGACCATGACCTTTCAAATCACTGGAGCTCAAGCAATTTTTTTTATGAAAGGAAAGACTTTCACAGTAGCACATTAAAAGAGTGTTGTTCAACAACTTCATCACATAGCGCAGTAGGCAAATAAAGAATAAAGGAATATGGATACAACATAACAAAGTCATTTGGTACAGTGATAAAAACAGACTGAGAGACAGAAACAGACAGACAGATAAAAACAAACAAGACAAACAGAAGAAAAGAAAGAACAAGTTTAGGAAAGGAAAAGTAGGGAAGTGTAAGTCAAAAATACAGATAATTTTAAAGACACAGAAAAATTTTTACTGGATCAGAAATTTTATTGTCTTTTAAGGATAATTTTGAGATCTACAGAGGGAAGTCTCAATGCAGGTATAATTTTAAATACAGAGGAATTCAGTTGGAATTTTGCCAACTTCTTTTTTTTAATCCTAGTAGTGCATCTTAATTTATTTAAAATAGTGAGATATGATAATCTCATTTGCTATTTAGTAGTCAAGCTGTTTCTGTTAAATTTTGGCCCCTTGGAAGGTCCAGGTGAATACCTATCTCATATTTCCAGCATTTGCTGATCTTATAACTTATTTAACCTAACTAAAGTTTATTTGGTCTAAGCTAACTGATTGTTTTGTGATATAAGATATGTAAAACTCGTCTTTTATTGCAGCCTATTAAAACAATGAGAATTAAATGATTGGACTACATATGTGTAAATGTGTAAACATTTACCAGGTACGATAATGTATTTACATCAAGTATATGGATCAGGATCCTAATGAATTTGAACTAAGCAACTGCAAAATTTATATCAGTAATTAACTCTTTGATGTCTGCCAAAATGTAGTTCACTACTGAATTGGCCTTGCTGAATGCAAGACTTGCTGTTAGAAATGATTCATTCTATACTTGTAAGGAAATGCCATTCTACAAACAAAAAATGTCATACAGAATGGACAGATTATTAAGGAGCAGTCTGTCTTTAGATATTGGCACTTCTCAGAGAACTTCAGCGCCGGTTTAAAAGTTAAATGTTTAATTTTTATTTTTTAATGATCCTTAATAATTTGTGAAGCAATTCTATCTTTAATGTAAATATACTCTTCCCCCGTTCTTGTTATAACCCAAAAGTATGCTAGCTGTAACTAGAAAATCTGCTGTCTGTAAGAAAAATTCTGCCGCAATTCAGTTACATCAAATGTGACATATTTCTTTGAACTTACATGCATCTCCAGCTTTTCCCTTATCATTGGCATAAGGAATTACTAAATATCTGCATATCTGGTTTTGCTTGAGTGTTTTCAGGTATGACAGCATGAAGATTTTACATATTGAATTTATGGAACCATGACTACCCTGCCCCCAATCTTCCTTTTTCTGGTTGAGTAATTAAAGTCATCCAATTTCTTTCTTATTGTATCAGATGGGAAATTACTGTTAGAGACAAGACAGATCCATTAGAACTGTCAAATATTCTGTAAAGGACGCCCTGTGTTTATTAAATTCAGGACCCTACTCCTCTATCACTTAACGGGGCCCTGCTCTTTTTCTTTATATCTTTATTTGCAAGAACATTCAAGAGGCATTGTTCACCTTCAGCTGCCTCCACAAGTTCCTGAATTCCTCAATGAGCTGTGCAATGAGAGGAATGTCCACTTTGCTACTGTGCATCATCAGCAATACTCATTTACCTGTCAAACCCTAAACTTCGTTTCTGTGTTCAGAAGTGTCCTTCTCCTGCCTGATTTTCCTGTTCCTTCCAAGAGAGCTACGGTTGTTTATTTTCCTTAAAACAGCACAAGTGGCTTTGAAATTGTTCATCTATTTGAAATCCCATTGAGTAGGTTAATCAGCTTCAGTATCACAGACTTTCTATTTATATTCATTATCTGCTTGAGTATTCAGGCTCTCACCTTTGATTTATAAGCAGGGAATAAGAAAGACAGCCTAAACTCAATTGAAGCTTGTATGCTTACTGTTCTTTGGTGAGGACTGCTCTTCATCTTTGGTAAAAACATCATCTCAGGTTATGAGATTTACTTGATCTGAGTTAATCAAAGTAATTTCTTACAGTACAAAACTCCTTCTCCCACCGGTTTTTATAAGTTTGATTTTTGCAAATATATTTCTTAGCATTGGACAAAGATTCAATACTTCTATATATTTAGGTATGTAGAGCTTGAAAAAAACACCCTTCTTCATTGTGCAGTGCGTCTATGCAATTCATTTTCATTTCCTTTTTCTGAAATTGTCTGTCATACTTAAGCAGATCAAAGAAGGCATTTATTTCAGATAATGCTGTGCAATTGTACTAAATTATAAAATGAAAACTAATGCCCTATTGTTTAATAATAACAACATAATGCCTAATGTTTCTTCTCTGTAATTTACTAAAAAATAATGTTGAATGCATGTTTCTATTACAATGTTATAATTCAGGGAATGTAAGTGAGATGAAATTGTGAAACTTTGAAGCAGCAAAGACCAGGAGTTTATGTTTTATATCTCTGAAAAAACATAAACAATACTTAAGATTGGTTTAATTTAGAAATGCCAAACAAAACATATTGTATGTTTCTGTGTAAGGTAAGGCATCTTTTGATGGTGTGGAGATAAACTTTATTTGGAAGGGTGTCTTACTTTCCACTTTAAGGGGTCAACCTTAAAAACCCAGTTAGTCATCACTGTACCTATAGATAGTGGTAGACTCTAGATTAGATACCTTCACTTCTAAAAGATAATGCAAAGCCACAGTTCCTTATGTCTCAACATGTCCACTCAGTTTTCCCCTGTTGTCAAAAAGACAAGACAGTGTGAAAATTCATTGGAAAAAGAACTGAGAATAAATCAGAAAACAAATTGGTTATGTTAACAATAGCTGGTGAGTCCACATCTTGAATATTATGCACAGCTCTGACTACTCCATCTCAAAAATAAAATCCTCTAACTAGAAAGGTACAGAGAAATCATCAAGGATGAGAAGGCATTCCATGCAAATTAGTTGATTTAAATTCAGAAAACAGATTAAATATTCTAGAAATCAGACATCCTACCTGAAGAGACCAAGATCCTATGAAGTCTACATATCCCAAAGATATGAAGTGAACGAACAGGACACACTTATTCTCAGAACAGAACTGGGAAGATATCTTAAAAGGCAGCAAGTCTCAAGATAGCAAAAAAGAAAAGTATTTTTTTTAATGTACGGAGGATGACTGCATTGTGCATCGCATTGTCGAAGTATACTGGAAAAAACAAAACATGTCAGATATTAAAAGAGAATATATTTTGCTGGACATCATGTTTAAACATAATAGTCTACATGCAGCCTTTAACTTAAAAGGCTTTGAACTGTTAATTTCCAGAAACCAAGTAATATAAAAGATTACTTTTTCCTTAACTAAACCATAAGCATGTCATATTATTTACACTCAGAATCATCATTCCTGATGAGGTGATATTATTGTCAGACCAATCAAGATACTCTTAGATATTCATGACAAAATGTTTCATTATCTTAATTTATCCTGAATTTCTGCTTATTCCATTTGTCATGAACTTGGGTAGCTCAAACTAGTTGGGAGTGCATGCAGCTCCCTTCCCTTGGGAGTCAATCTGAAAAAAAATTAAAATTGTCCTTGAAGCCCACATCTATACCCTATACAAGCATACTCAGACAGGGAGAATGTCTGTGTCATTTTTTGAGCAGAATACTTTGTCAGATGTTTTACTACAGCAACCATGAATTTAATTGAAGAGCTGGAAAGTGTTACTTCTCTGTGTCGGTGGGGAAATTACTCTGAAACAAGATTAAATTACAGAAACCATCAAATCACTGTATCTAAATAAAATTAGGCAACACATCTTGTTTCAGTACCACTTAAAACCAGGAATTTTTGATACAGTTTATTCATGGTGCCTGTATATTTATAAATGACTAAATTCTAAGGAACTCAGTGTGAAGCACTTCTACATGGAAGGAAATTGACTTGAAGGAGAGTGCAGAAAGTGAAACATTTTAAAATAATAACTGAATGCATATGATATTTGCATTTCCTATTAACGTTCTCTTGCACAAACAGAAAAAGGTTTGCAAAATGGTGAAGGGCTCTGTTCAATTTGCCTCTTTATAAAATTTAATTTAACCAAAAGCTTGCAAGAGAGCAGAAGTTGAAACAAAGTCTATTGCTGATTGGTTTAATGTGAGGAACCAGAAATTGATGTTGACATTTTTCCAGCCTCAAGCAATCTCTACACTACATCTCTTAATTGGCTACCCAAGCCTCTCTCTCTCTCTCACACAGCAGTAAACTCGTGCTCGCAGATGCAGGAGTCTCCTGTTGTAAACACTTACATAGACAAAACAATTGAGCAAACAAAAGACTCCCCACTCTGGATCATCTAGTTAGCCTTTTAGATAACTGTGAGCTTCGCATAAATTCTTGGTAACCTTCTCCATTGTGTGAGAGCATAAAGTATGACATATTAGCTTAACGTGCTAGCGTGGAAAATGTGTAAGGCATTATGTTACAGTCATAGTATTATCTACTAGATTGAGCCAGGTTTATTAACAGTGACAACCATAACAACAGTAAAAGGCATGCAAGCCCAAATTCAGTTATCAGAACCTTATGAGAGGTTTGCAATCACACTAGATGTTGTTTCCTAAAATATTTATATTTAGAATTTTCCATGAAAATTATCTGGTACTTTTGTTGGTTTCACTCAGTCTTTCTGTTAGAACATATAGAAGTTCAGTAAAATATTATTTTTTATGTACAGTGCCTTAGTCTGATGATAATGTCCACAGTCACTGTCACATAACATTGGCAGCAGCATTAGAAATTTTGTTATGAGATTTTTTTTATTAAATCTTCCAAATAAATTCCTTCATCTCTGCAAATTCAAACAAAAATCACAGTACCTTGCTGTAGAGATTGTGAATATGGATGTAAAAAATGTCTCATGAGGAATTTGTAAAAATGATTAGGTTTTAGAATTTTCCCTAGAAGAAGTTCAGCTTAAGAATTTTTCTTTATTGTCAGTATAGATCTGTGTTTCCCCTCCAATAACAGTGAGGAAAAAAACCCCAACCAAACAAAAACCCCCACTATCTCCTTCTAATACAGGGCATCTTTTCTGGAAAATGAAATTCTAATTAGTTTTGTCATAGGTGCACTAGTAGAAGTACATAGATACTTAACTGAAAGAATGTTTGTGTGAACGTTCACTTATATGAGGCCTAAGTAATTCGGATAAATATTTTTGGTCTAATCCGAAAGTCTGTTTTTTACCAGAAGCACATGGATTCATTGCTGGAAATTATTACTTTAAAAAATCGATTTGTGAAAGTGACTAAGTTTAGAAAGTTACACCAGATAGTGAGGTCTAAAGAATTTTAAGTTGTCACAGTAACTTTTTTTTTTTTTTTATAGTAGGAAATTTTGTCACAAATCACTTGAGTTTTACTATTTTAAAATGAGCTTACTTAATAATTTAAGTGATGAACTTACTGCACTAAGCCTACAAGAGGCAAATTAATTCTTCTCTGTTCCTGTCTGTAACTTCCTTGGCAGCACTTTCTGTTCAGAGCTCTTCGGAAAATTACATTGCTTTGCAGCCTCTTAGAAATAGGATTTGGGGATTTTCAGCAGATCTGCTTCACTATTCAGGTATCACAAAACTTATTCAAGATGTGGAAGAGACAACACAGATTTTTTATAAAAACAATTGCCAGTGTGCAAATCAAAATATAATTTCAATAGCTGAAACTCTAGCTACAAGATAGATCTAAAAAAATAACCATAAACAGAACTTCCACTTGTAATAATATATAATAATCTGATTTTGACTGTGTCCACTGAAAACCTTATCAACAATCTGAAAGGAAACAGAAACACTGACAAAACACATAAAGTTTGCAGACATTACTGGAGTGGTAACCAGAAAAGGCAGGTTAGTTCCTTTTACTAAGACACATTCACATGTGTTTCAATACAGTTAGATGAAAAGGCATACATTTGGGAGCTAAAAATACAGGTTTCACCTGTAGAAAGAAGAACTGCATTTCAGATATCAGCAGGAAAGAGATGGTGGTCTTGCTAAGTGAGATGGGACCATAATAAACCAATTTATTTAAGTCTGTAATTAGATTTTGAAAATACTGAAGTGTATGTGCCTTAGTAAAGTGATTCAGACCACTGAGACAACGAAGAGAAGGCATTAAAAGGAGCTGAGTAGAAAGCTTCGCTGTGTGTGTAAGCAATTCACAATTTGTTAAACCTATAGCCAGCTTAAAACAGGGAATTTCCGTTAAGAAATTGTATATTCTTGAATTTGTCTGATGCGGTAATAAACCATTATAACTATATTCAGTATTGTGCACTAATTTATTGGAATGTAAGCTCTGTATCAAGGAGGATACATTTCTAAAAATATGGTTTTGATTCACCAGATGTCATGAGCTTGAAACAGGAATCACATGGTAAGAGACTGCTAATACAAAAGAGTTAATGCTAAAGTAAAATAATATTCACTCTTGTATTTTTTAATCTAATAATCCGTGAAAGAAGAGTATGAAGCTAGTGATTCAAACTCTGTTGTTTAGCTAGTAAAGTAGAACTAAAGACAAGCACTCCATAGCAGAGAGTTTATTTCTTCATTATAGCTATTTGGGTTGTTCTCCCACACTTGTTCTTTCTTCAGCAAACTCAGACTTTTCTGTAGTACCTCAGGAAAATCTTAGAAAGATATCATCCTACAAGCGTGACTGAAAGGAAGCCTCCAGTGTTTTTAATTCTTTTGACATCTGTGACATCTGTTTCACACACTTTCATTAAGCAAGCTGTGAAAACCATTGACCTAAATGTCAGCTATGTACACTTGCCTTGGACTGTGTTAACAAAACAGAGTTCAGTGACTCTGTCAATACATTTTTCTCTTCTTACCACAAACAGTTCAGCTAAAGCATTTAATTTAGAGCATATATAGATATACAAAATCAATTATATTTGTATATATATGGTGGGAAAACCAAAAACACCCCCCCAGGTATTCTGTTTTCTGCTGTTGTAGCCTAGAATTTTTGCCTAAGACAGCCTCACAACCAGGCTGGAGGAATAATAAAATGCAGATATTTACAAATTATGTTAACTCCTGTAGCTTAGAGCTCAACTTCTGCATTGGCAGATGTAAACATTTATTTCTAATTAATTGATTTTTTTTTTAATTATATAGGGTAACCTCTACTTATGACTCGATACGGTCTGTGTTTTTCATAAAAATAACTGTTGCCGTTTTATATAGGTGACATGGAAGGGGAGATAGAACAGAAGAAAGTTTTAGAGGTCAAAAGTGGAACAGGAAGGCGATAAGACATGCAAAGGTAGTTGGTGGGGAGGAACAATCATTATGTGGTTTCTCATTCTGGGAGATATAGTAATGTCAGGTGGGAATGAGTACTGTAGGAACTTTTTGAAGCTACATGTAGCTGAAATGGGATGCTGTTCTTAAAACAGACACCCTTTTAAAAATGAAAGTTCGACACATCTAATGATTTGTTCCTCCTTCACCCCAAGGTTTAAGCCACAGGTCATTCACTTATGTAGTTCAACTAAGCAGAGCAGAGCTCATGAGAGAGATTCAAAGATCTTGACATTTTATTGCATTACATTCTCAATTTCAAAACCAGCCCAACTCTTCTCAAGCCAAAAGCTAAGATAAATGTTCCTGAGAATATTTGAGATATTAAAGAAATCCACAAATCCTTTGCATTCTTTTGAAAATTATTCCAATAATGAATAACAATAATCCTCACAGATGTTTATTGTGAATAGCCTATTCAAATTTAAATAAATTTCCTTTATGTGTGAGATTTATGTATTTCAGACTATACATTCCTGAGCAGGTTTCTCATAACCGATACTCAAAAGCAAAAATGGTCAGCTTTTAATCCTCACAAATACCCTTCTGGTGAATATATCATGGCAGAGACTATGCCATGATTATTCTGATAAATCTCCCTTAAAAGCATCTCTGTGTACTGCAACTTTTAATTGCAAACACAGGAGAAAATAAAATAATCTTTGTATACCAGACACCAAGTGAATTTAATCGTGATTTTTCATGGTGAGGCAATATAATTAGACCATCAATGTTTCATTAACATTGAAGAACTCTCAGACATGCTGTCAGAGGCAGCATCTTTTCTGAAGTACAAAGGCAATTTTTTTAAAGTTGGTTTTTTTTTTTTTAGGCATTGGTATTACTTAGCTTGCTCTCATGCACTAATAGTAAAATATTTCTTCCTAACGATTTTTTAAAGACATAATAACAAAACACAGTAATAAATAATAACAAAGAAAGCTTCTGCAGAGTAAAATAACATTCAGTGAGCTCTTGCCTTTCACTTTAAAGCTTTGTATTCATCAGTGCATTTGAGAAATCTATCAATATTTTAATGAGTTTGATGTGGGGGAGAAGAGCAATATCAATATCAAAGGCTGAGATTCAATTCTACTACAATTTCAGTTTCTGAATGCAAGCCATCCAAATCTGATGAGTTTACAAATTTGGCCTGGAAATCTTGTAAACAAGAGTTCTTTGTGAGGCAGGCAGTATTTTCAACCTTTTCATAAGCTCAGAAAAGCATCTCTGGTTCTTCTATGGTATCTTCTGTCAAAAGCCTCTGTATTTTTTAAATATACTTTCCTAATTTGCCTGAATGTTGAAAAGGGTGTCTTTAATTTTAAAAGTAATTAAAAGTTTGAATTATGTTCCTTTTAAATCAAATTTGTGTGAAAGTTGTTCTTGAGAATGGAATCACAGAGCAAATGTGAGATAGAGATGTCAATACAGCATACCAAATTGACATTTTTCTGTATGTATTCTGCTCCTGCAATTCTTGATTGTTTGCAAGAATAGAGGTTTTATGGTAAACTTTGTTACAGATATGTAACTCCTGACTTTGTTATTTAAGGCTATAGTAAACAAACAAACAAATAAAATTGAATATATGTTGCCAGTTGACTTAGTAAAGTGGCAGAAAATGTAGCAAATTATGTGACCTACATGAAAGTCATTTGAATTCGGTGGCACAATAATTTGCCTGTGTCAGTCTACTGACTAGCACTTCTTTATGAAAATGACAAGTTGGAGTTTGCAGTTGTATTTTCATCTAAAAGTAAGACGCCTTTTTCTTGTCTTCATATTGCAAAAGATATTCTGAACAAATATGAATCAAGAATAACCTGATATCTGTCAGTTTTAACCTGAGACACTACATCCTAGTTATTAAAATGTTATCTCTTCCTATATGTCAGCAGTTCTTTGTCATGAAATAAATGTTTCAAACTTCAAATTCTCCTTGTACAAACTAACATTTTGTTCCTGTGCCATCCCCTTCAGCTTTTAGCTAAGGATAAGTTTTTATGGAAAAGCTGGTCTTGTTGACCAACTGGACAGTGACATAAAAGGCCTTTGATACTCATCTGACTACGCTCTGAAGCCATTTAAAGACATAGGTCATCAAAAGCTAACATTATAATAAAGAATTAACAGTTTCTTGAATGTTTGGTGTCCTAAATCACTTCAGAATCAAACCACTGCCAGTGTCACCAAGTGAAAAGGGGCAGGAAAGATTATCCAATAATGCAGAGAAGAGTCAGAGGGACTGAATCATTCGCAATTACTCACTTTTGGATCAGTGCAGCTCTATGGCAAATCACAACAGGATGAAAAGTCCTAGCTGGAAAATTAGTACCCCTCCAGTGTGGACTGAAGAGAGTCAGGCTTCTACGGAATAATTCAGACCTCAGAGAATCTCAGCTACCTCTGAATGAGCCTGTTTCTTTCCTTACAGAGCAAGACTACCACATGCAATTGCTGAATTTAGTGACTACGGTTGGGTGAAAGAAGTTGGGACCTGCCTTGGGACCAGACTTTCAAAATGTTTTACTGTCTCTTCTTGTTTTCCTCCATTATTTGTTCAACCTGCAGAAATTAGGGTTATTTTGAGAGGGATTCACTGTTAAATGAAAGTAATTCTCCATGTCTCACCAGAGAGTAAAACAGGGAAAATTTAGTGCTTCTTCAAAATTGTCATTAAAGTCAAAATAGCATTCATGACTGAATAAAATCTCACACTGTAGTGCTTCATCCTCACTACACAACATCTTTAACAAACAGTGCAACCTAAGTGAAGGGCTTCAAGTTCAAGACTTAATTATTGCACTTTGTTCATCAATTAAAAGGTAATTGCAAAAGACATACTATGGCATATGTCACAATTAAACATGCATTTTACAACAGTATTTTTGCTCCTTATCCTTTCTTATAATGATGCTGATCAAAGCAATAGTAGGAAGTGAAAGTTGTCTTTAAAGAGAGGTCCCTAACCTTCAGCACAGACAACTTGCAGCTTCTTAAATCAAATCAAATCTTTTTGCAGCTACGAATTTAATTATAGCACTATGTTTTTACGGATATGAAGCCTAGAAGCAGTGTTGTGGTGCATAATAAGACAATCTCAAGACTCTAGCTTATATACAAGCATCTTTTCCATTGCAGATGTTTTATGCCTCTGGAGATAAGTGTGTTGACAACCATATTCTGCTCTAAAAGCTTTGAAATTAGAGCTACCAACAGGCAACTTTAATGGCTCTGGGATAGTTTCATAATGACCCCAGATAAGAAAAAGTGAACATGTAATGGCAAAATTACACATCCTTTTCACGTTGAAAAGTAACTGTTATAAATACGCAGTGCATTTATTTGTTGAAAGACACTTCTTTTAAGCTCTGTTTCAAGAAGGGAGTATATTTATATTTACATTTAATCACCACTGTGGTTCCAATTTGAGATTATTACTCTACCGTCACAATGCTTTCGCTGAGACTTTTCCTGGAAACACTCAGTAAGAGTCTCATTTCTTTTCTATACATTAAGCGCTGTCAGAGTTTCAATCAAACCCAGAACAAAGTTCAAATCAAATATCAGCTACGTTCATATATTCACATATGCAATTTCAGTAAAATTTCATGTTTCCTTTACAGATATTGGAGGTTCTTTAGTAAAGTCTCTTAACTTTAGTCTCTGCTGTAAAATCTCAAGAGCTTTTAAGAGTTTACCTCTCAGCAAGGTACATATCAATCATAAAGCAAAATGCCATGCTTCCATATTTTATCATCATCTAAATTAACCTTTATGTTCCAGTGTATGATGAAAAAATTAAAGAGGGTTCCTGTGACTACAGGGTTCATACAGTAAAGACTACAAAAAAGATGATCTCAAACGAGGTTGAAATGTATGTCTTGTTTTGTATGATGGTGATGAAGAAAAGAAAGAATGTGGAACATTTCTTCTATTGTCCAAAATATCAGCAGAGATTCAGGACCTCAAGGAATCTTTCTTCAAGCAACAAAGAAAAGACAATTAATGTTTTGTTGCATGGAATTATCCACTGTTTGTTTCTGAAGTGCCAGCAATATGATAAACTAGGTGTATTTTTGTTTAATGTAGCACACTAGTAGAGACACTGAACCAAAACACTTTGAGCTAAGCAGTCAGCATTAGACTTTACTCGTTACCAGATTCTTCAATTTCTTCCAATTACTGAACAATCACTTTCTAAATTTATTTTAAAAGAATATGTTAACACAAACAAACTCTTACTTAGAGCAAGTTTTAAATGTCTGTCTAATTTTCCAGTTAGTCTTTCATAGCCCTTGGATCAGAACGCTGTGACAAAAATCACAAATTCTCTCTGTTTCTCATGCACCTCACCACTCTACTACAAACACAATAGTCAATATCTTTCATCTAGGAATAAATGAATAGCCTGTAACTTTCAAGGTCTGGATCTTCTCTTTAGTAATGTTATGCAGTGGTAACAGCAAGAAGATTTTTAGCAGAGATCCAGGAAAAAAACCCACATTATTTATTTTCCTTTCTTTTTGGATGCCTTGTAAGAAACAAGTAATCACATATTTTTATTTACCTTTTGTTTTTTTTTTTTTTAGTAATTGCTTTCAGAACAAAATAAATAAAAACTGTTAAATGCAACCCAAACTAGTCAAACAGATCATGTAAGAGTAAGGAAGCAATAAAAGATAATGGACTAACCCACTGACTCAAGACTCAAGACAACATATCTTTATTTGGAATTTTGTCATGACATCCTTAAGTAATTTAACCTCTGCATCAGGTTTTTGCATTAAAATGGCATATTAATTATCATTTTATGGGATCGTTGTGCTTTCATACTGACAGTGAAGACCTAAATATTAATTACAGTTAAATATAGCCCTTGCATCAGTAATATCCAACCTCACAACGATTCAGTTCCATACTGAATACACCACACCTTAGCTCAGAGGCAGTAGTACCAGTAACACAGCCAGTGCGAAACTTTACCATCCATTTTGTGCACATTTATGTTGAGACATGTTCTGCATAGGCATAAATATACCCAGAGCACAGTATTGAAATGCAGCTGATGGTGGAAATGAATGAATAGTATCACTAAAGTAAACTACATCCAACTTATGCAGATGCACAGCACCACTAAATGCACAACATTTAGAGGAGAAAGTGAAGAATACCCTGCCTAACCTGGAACTGCCATTAATATTTATAACAGAATACAGCAATGCATAAAACTAAACTTTAATCAACACCACATACCTCTTTAGTGGTAAATGACTCTGCATGGAAAAAGTAAACCACCCTCTGAATTGAAAACAAACTTCCTTTTATCTTGTTCATTTTCAGACCTGCTAATGATCACTAAATCCTAGGCAGCTAGTGATGTGAAACAATTTAAGTGCTAATCAGACATCAGTAAAAGGAAAAGCTTACTGACAGCCTGTGGTAGTGATGTCTAATCTGTGTTCATTTGTGATAAAATTCTACTGTGACATTCCTGTATTGTCACTGAAAAAAAAAAAAAAAAAAGTTTATTGAATTATATTTTTTTAAGGTATGAAGGACTTACATTAGAATATCTACTATTCTTAAGTAGAAATATGAAATGGTAGAACTGCTTGCAGACACAAATTCCTCTCATGCAGATTCCCTGGTTCTCTTGCTCGGCTATTAATGAATTGGGATGTTTTTCCAAAATGTATTTATATTTCAGACAACTATTAGGTAATTTAATTCCTTCCTTGCTCCACAAATGTATTTTAACTACCCTTTACCTCCTGATATGTTCTTATAGGTATTTGTTGAAATAGTCTTTCAGTTTAAGGTCAAGGATGGCTCTTTTTATGATACCACACTAACAATGCTACTTTTTTTCCCCATCAAAGAGCTGCTAGAAACACTCGTGAGTAGTGACCATTATCTGTCATTTTGGGTCAGAGATGAAGCAAAAGACTAACCTTGATGCCAGTGGTCTTAAGCGAGAACAACAAAAACTGTACATAGATTACAGCCCTTGAGCAAATGCAGTAGCAGAACCAAATTACATCGTAAATGAAGTATGCCTATTCCGAAAAATCATGCATGCCCCTGAGTCCTATTGAAGTATATGAAAGCTTTGGCATTGAGCTCCAGACTGGCTGTCACAGAGGAGAGAAGGACTTAAGGTCACTTAAAGGATCATCGTGAAAGATACTAGAAAAAGCAATTTTAATGTGAATTGGTAAAAGTGCAACTTAACAGAGTTCAATGGCAAAGTCTGCTCTACTACTTACCGTGTGGAAGAAACATGTAAAGCTTGGAATTGTGTTGGAATGATTTACACAGGTATCAGGAGAAATGATTTATACAGAGATCAGGGGAAAACAAGGCAGGATTGGGTTGGAGTGATTTGCACAAGGACTGGAGAAAAAGAATAAGGGAGGCCCTCCCATTGAGCCACGAGGTTCAGAGAATCTCCTTGCTTTCTAGTCTCCTACTCAGAGAGGAGTCCACGTGCAAGTGGATCCACTGCTAGTCACAGACTTGGTCAATGGTTTATGTCTAAATGGATGTCAACAGAATGTTTCAATATGTGATTATGGGTCTTGTGTGACTTTGGAATAGCAGGAATTTGAGGCTCATGAATAATGTTATAACAAATCACAAAATTAGATTATATGATTTTCTAGCAACACTTAGTCAATAATCAACATTTTTTATAATCAACACAGTGATTCAGTTAAACATTCATCAAAGTTTCTAAATTAAATCACATACATACATACACAGAGGTTAACCTATGATTAAGATGTTTCTTTTTCTGCAAATTACAGTATATTTTGGTACCAAATGATCTTTGAGCGTCACGGGATCGAATTATGGTGAATTACTCACTCTTTCAATCTTTCATCGTAAGATGAAATATAGTAAATTACTTACTCTTTTGACCTCACATCACAAAATCTAATTATAGTGAATTTTTCACTCTTTTCTTTTGTTGGTGTTGATTTTACATCTCGAAATACAGGGCTGCAGCCTGCTGTAATCCCAAAGAGCAATAAAGGGCCTCACTTCAGGATATATATTAATAGGGTCACAAGATGACTGACTTTGGTCAGTATACAATGCCCCCCTCAAAAAAATAGACATTTCAAAGTATGTTGTCAATATCAAGTTTAAAGAATGGTTAAATCGCTCTTTTCAGTGCATTATTGAAGAATGGGGGGGGATAAATATCATCGAAAACATGGTCTCTACACCACATTATTAACCTGAGATGCTAGATTGCAATGTTCTGTATCAACATTTTAGAAAGGATCTGAGCATTACATTCCTCTCTGAATACAGTTCAGTTTGTTCCTATCATAAAGTTGAAGGGTGATTCAGCTGTACTTTTTTTTCCTAAATCATCTAATACAAATAACTACAAAAATTCAGTTACAATAACTACATATAATAAACCTGGGTGCCTTTAAGCTGCAGTCTACAAAAACAGTCTGTATTTTCAGGGGTAAAAAACCTAACTCATAGTTGGGAAGGAAAAAAAAAAACAAACCTCATCAAGGTAAAATGGAATTATACATAAATTCCACCTTCTTTACAATCAATAATTACAGAGCAGCAGATGTTCACATGCTAATGAGCAAACAAACCTGCAGGTGAGGCAAATGGATCCTTACCATCTTATATTTTTAGGGACTATGGAACTGATTATCTCTAAATCGAAAAATAATAACAATAATACCGTATGTTTTTAAAGACAGGCAGGTAGCAATTTTCTAATTACTAAGAACACCGATTCATAAGATTTGTTTAACGAACACCCTTTTTATACTTACCACCACTTAAGTGCTTGTAGTTTATACTTCAGAAAAGGCATAATACTAGAATCATAGAAGGCTTTGTTCAGATTCCATAGAACTGTAAACCAGAAGATTTGTCGAAGGAAATTCAGTGTAAATAAAGTAAATCCTAGGAATATTTGGTAGTGTCAAGTTGTAGGAGAGTTAGTACACAAAGTGTGAGAAGGCTATAATATGAATAGCTTCTGACTGGCAGAAAGGAATTGTAAGGTGTAGGAGAGAACAGCAAAAGTAAATGTATAACTGCCATAGAGGTGAATTAAATTGACACAAAATAAGGATTAGACAAGAAGCTTGAACTCTTTTCCTACTTTCATAAACATGTGCATAATGTAATCCCTTCATAAATACAACAAAGTCCCTTTTTAGAACTGGCTTTAGGCTAGTGGTAAACTACTTAATAATATTTGTGGAAAACAATCATGTTCTTCCTCAAACTTTCTTTTATCAAGCCAAAGAAGCAACATTTTTTAAAGTACTCTTGTGTTATAAACTCTATATATCCTAGTAACCTCTTCTGAATCTAGTCATGTTTAACCACTTTTATCAAAATGAATGATGAGCTCCATAAATAGTATTCCAGATAACATTTTATTCTTGCCTAATGATGTGGTACTAATATTTTGATAACCAAAAAACAAAAGGTAATTTTCTAATTGCTAGGTTTTTATAAGAATGTATGAAAAATTTTCAGTGATTTCCCAGATGGCGGTGTGGAATAGTTCTAATATTTCTACTGATTTTCATATGCAACAGATTCAAGTGTTGTTTGGTTCCACTATGTTTATGATCTTTAAATATAATTGAAAACATGAATAACATTGAAGAGAAATAATATGAAATAACATGAGTTACAGGAAAACGTGTTAAAATGTGGATTGTAGTTTTTGTTGGTTTTTTTTTTTCTGTAAGAGAAACAGTCTAAGAGAAAGTTTATAGGATTATTCTGACTGGAGATCCTGAACATCTTTCCATCAATCCTCCCTTCATAACCTTTTTTACTCTCAATCTGCTTTAAGTGAAAAGTCAAGGAAGGAAAAAGAAGTGTTATTTATTTTTTACCTGAAAAAGTAAAGAATGTCATAGATTTTCAAGAACATGGCTGAGTACTAAAAGAATCCAACACTTTTATAAAATTCAGTCTTAACAAAACTCCTGCCAATGTGAGTAAAAAGTAACAGAAAAGAAACAATTTCTTCATTTTGCTTGCAACCATTTAATGTGTACGTTTATATCTTAAGCCAGATGGGCATTTTGTGGAAAACATTTGGAAGAAGCACAACCTGGGAGAGCTCTCATTTCATGCTGGATGCCAAATTAAGAACACAGAGAGATGAAACGGGGGCTGGACTACTACTAGTTGTGTCCTGATAACAAACACCTGAGTTTCCTTCACTCAGACAATCACCATGTTTTCTGATAGTCAACAATTTTCTAATACTATATCCATTGAAAAATATTTTTGTATCAAAGATGTATAACTTCACTCATGTCTTCATTTCTGATCCTTTCTCTAGCAATAAATGCCAGATTTTTCTTTTTAATTTTGTCTTTCACTGGATGCAAATTAGCCTCTTTTTCAAATGACAAAACGTTCTAAGCTTGTTGCTTGTTAAAAATGGAAAACCCAGCATTGGGGAAAAAAAAAAAAATGAAAAAAGAAAAAGAAGGGAAAAAAAGAAAAAAATCCTAAACTTTTTTCTCCATTTGTTTTTGATTTTTGTGTTTTGTTTTTTCCCTAATGACAAGAGTATGTTTTTCTGATTTTCTGACTGATTTTCATAGCTCCTTCTCACAGGACAGTCCTGGAACCAATTCCAACCTCACTGAAGCAAATGCCCACATTTCCCACCTGCTGCAGCATTTTTCGCCTTGAGCAAGTTCTCAAGTCTTTCGGTCTCTAAGTGCCTTTTCTGTAGTATTTGTTCTTTAAAACATAAAAAAATCCCTTAATTAATTTTTACAAGAAAAAATAATACCTCATATTTACCAGGATACTGTAACATTTTTTTCTACGTATGGGGGTTTTCTGAAGGGTGGTGAAAGGAGATTTGGAGAATGTGTATGCCTTAAATCATAAGGTTGCTCAGCCAGGAACAGAACTGTAATGTAAATTTAAAAGCAAAATTCTAGTACTAACAGTGCTGACTTGTCAAGTAAACATCACCATAGACTATGAAGAAATAGCTAATGCTAAACTCCTGTAAAGTCCAAAAGTTGCAATAAAGACACGAAGAAGTTAGGAAAGCAAAATAAAACCATTTAATCCTATTATAGAAACTTTGAGATGTTTCAGGTATACTTTGAGGAATTTGAGAATAAAACATACAATAAAGGTTCATAGACATAAAAAATGCTATTCTTATGTTCACCTCTCACCAACTCTTTCCTCTAGGTACTATCCTGACCCAGTTCTCTGTTCAAAGTATGCTGCAGTTTTATGATCCCCTGATCCCAGCTGCAATCAGTCTCAAATCACCTCAGCCCTGAATCCTCCTCCCCCCTTTCTTGGTGCAGTATCCAACTGACTCCCTAGCAGGTCTTTCCACAGACAAAAATATTGTATTTTTTTTCCTGACTCCGCAGGGAGTGATTTCATGCTGTATTTCTGCTCTTCATCCATTTCAGGTGAATGGAAACAGGTGAACATGTTTTCCATGTTCAGGTGAACATGGAAAAAGCAATATGAAAATTTCAATAGTTTCATGGAGCAGAGATCATAGAAACAGCTGGAAAAGAGAGAGTCATGGTCTATGAATGATGGCTTATTCTAAAATGTTGCTAAACACAGACAAGTTACTGTTTTCTAGGACGGTAGTTTACTTACCAGAGAGCAGTTTTCAAGCTAGATAAGTTATTCACATTTATACTGATGGCTTTATCAATGTCTCTTCACATTTCATAACTAGTGTACCAATATTAGCTGACATTGTGTACACATGCATGGAAAGATGGAATAACTAGACTTACCAATAATAATGACAACCTTTTTCTGATCATTAGATTGTCACTGCTATCAATTTCAAGAAAATATGCACTAAACAAATATTACTATAAGCTAAATACTGTGAGAATTAAAAATTGGTCACCAGGTTTACATAAAATAAATGTAATCTTTTTGCTAGGAAATCTCCATGGGAGTCCATTTTCATTCACTACTTCTCTGTGTACACACTGAAGCATTTCATTTTCCCAGTGGGTAAACTAATTAAAATCACAGAATAATACTGATTCTTGAGCACAGTACTGTGATAGCTTACTATGAAAAAAACCCAAAACATTGATACACATTGCTTTAAACACAGAACACCGAAAAGAAATGAGAAAGCTGAGCGCACACAGGCCTTTGGATTTGCAGATTGCCGTAGAGGTGTAACCCTATAATTTCTCTTTGTCACTTTTCTTGAGAACAACCTCATGATATGAATATCAAAAAGGACCATTTATAAAGATCTTCTCATTCAGATAGGCAGTATAGATAATCAATTTACAATTCAAGAAATAAAATTGTAGTTACTAGATGCGTCTTTTGGAGGAAGAAGTTGGATTATCTATAGACAATTCTCTTCTACAGTTAATTCATCACCTGATCAAAAGTCTAGAAAATTTATGTGATAAATTATCAATGTGCTCTAACCTTATGTTATGTGTAGGTGATACAGATCTTTTGGTTATTTTTTAACAGAAGTGCTCTAAACATTAAAATATTTTGAAAATAAAAGAGTCAACAGAGGAGGAAGGTTTCATCTGTATAGAAAGTTATTTTATTTCATATATTATAAAAATTAGATTTTTACCTTTTATTTCAAATTTACCATTAGAACACTAAGAATTAAACTGTTAGTGCTAATTCTCAGGAATGTGATACTCAGGCTCTGTGGGAGGCAACACAGAAAATAGTCTCTCATGTAGATTAATAGATGACAGAGAAAGCAATAATATATACAAACACAGACCAGCAGAGAGACTTGGAAAGAGTTAGAGTACGTGTACTCTGTGAAATTAGGTGAGCACTTAAACACCAATTTACCTGATAACAGTTTGCATTTCTGCAAGCTTTTCATGGTGGAGGCTATAATCAAGGTCCTAAATCCATCAAGCTTAATTTCACATTTCTGAAGTAGCAAAGAAGGCACTTTTAAGAAGACATTATCACTTGAACAGCTTTTTTTCTGCCCTTACTACTGTTAACCATTGTCTCTCACTGAGACACTATGGCCTATTTAATTGATATAGAATTTGCCTTGAGTCCATAACAAGACCATTTACTTCCCATTTGATTGTACTCCGAGCACTCAAATGGGACCTAAATGTCCATAGACCTTGTACTTGCCCTTTGAAAAGGATGAATTCACTGTCAACGAAAAATAAAGATGCCCATTAGACAACCCTCTAGTATTAGAAGATATTCTTCCTGAAATCATTACACAGGGGTGAGCTGTTTGTACAGCCACAGCAGAAGAGTTTTCCTAACATTGATCCATGACAGGTTACGGTGAAACTGCTTATGTCAGTTCATACAGCTTTAGATGTTCCTATAGTCTTTGAAAGTGTCGTGTCCTAAAATACACAGGGTTATTAGCAAAAGTAATTCTCCAGTCCTGCATTTTGTTCTGTCTAGGTGGACCTTTGTAATTGCACCAGTTTCCACAGAGGTTAGTAGTACTCTGCAAGTAATAAGGAACCAAAAGATTGGTAGTTATAATTGCTTGGAAATTTAAGTAGTGCAAAGCCATAACACTTAATTCTTGGAGACATAATAGAAAAGCAGAGTGTATGAAGACTCCATCTGACTCCATTCATGTTTATTATTACTAATACTGAAGTCCTTTGACTTCTATTCTAGAGAACAAAAAGCTTTTCCTTTGTTGTTCTCTATATCTCATACTATTTGAAGTGCTGTAAGGGAAATCAAATGCAACTAGCCCAGCACTGAAATGTAAACAGAGTGAAACAGATCAAATTTATTTCACTGTAATCTAGTAGGACAGGAAGAGAAGGTAAGAATAATACAGGGAATTTATGCATGTGGAATGTGTTTACCCCAACCTAAATACAGATAGAACTTTAGTATATATGTCTGTGAGAAAAGACCACCCCATACTGACCTCGTATGTGTATAGGATCTGTATCTCCAGTAGATCCAGCATCTCTTGCACAGTGTCCCTTCCAGGATCAGTATTTTAGTTTTGATTCTAAGATACAGAGATATCTGACATGTCCTGTGCCAGCCTGTGAAGATTACTTAGAAACCTCAGGATATAAAACAAGGGACTAGGTATCACCCCAGGTGATACCCATTGTAACCAAACGATAGAAATAGGCATTCCTCACTGTAAGGAGTAACACTACAGCAAGGAGAGTAGATGGAGTCTTAAGCAACTCGTTTCACAGTTGGTTATAAAAAAAGAACATAGCATGGACTCAGATGTGGATGTTTACATTATAGATATCTGAGTTTGGCTGATAAAATTGCAAATCACATACTAGATAAAGAGAAGTTGTTTTCTCCCTCTATTGGGAACTGGTGAAGCCACACTGATGGACTCTTCTTTTTGAACTCTTCTGTTCAAGTAAGACATAGATAAATTGGAGATTGCCCCGAGGAAGTTACTAGGGCATTCACAGTCTAGCTGACATCACCTAGGAGGGGAAGCCACGAAAGCTAAGCTTGTTTATTCTGGCAAAGTGGAAGAGAAACTGTAGTTTAGCACAGGCCTGCAGTTATCTGAAGGGCTGTTGCAAAGTCATGGAGCTAAACCTTTCTGGTTAGTGCAGGGGGCACTAACAGAAGGAGAAATGGCTGTAGGTTGCAACTTGGGAGGGTCAGGTGAACACCAGGAAAGAAAATTCCCTGTGTACTCTGCAGCACAGAAATGGCTTGCTCAGAGGAGCTGTGAAACTTCCCTCCTTGGAAGCCTTCAAGATTAGATTAGACCTAGCCATGCTGAATGAACCGATCTACTCTTGGCAATAGTCCTGCTTCTGTCAGAGCATTGGGATAGTGATGTCCAGAAATCCCCTCAAGCCACATTTCCACAATTCCGTGGTGTGTAAAATAGTACGTATTGATGTTGGATAAGCTGAAATAAAATGTACTGATTTATATTTTGTGTTCAGTCTTAATGGTGAAATCCTGGCCTCAAAGGAGATCAGTGAGAATTTGTCCCTGACTGTTGTGAGGCTGAGAGGCAATGTTATTTGTTACTGAAGAAAAGCAAAATCACGCTTTAACTTACGTTATGGAAAAGACAAATTCAGAGAAAAACTAGAAACTTTAATAACGGCCATCTTTCCTTTCTGTCACACTTTGGTAAATGTCAGAGACAAGTGCTATACAATCTAAGGAATAAAACAATTTAGTAGATTTGTTTGACATAAGTAGTTATCACTTCAGCACTTAATCACTATTCAGATATTCCATTTTATGAATCTAATAGTTGATCTGCTCTTGCTGCGTGTGTTGGAAGGGTGAACTTTACAACTAGATAAAACACAGATATGTAAGTCTGTTTTCTGTTCTCTGTTCTAACACAATTAAAAATAACTAATATTTTAAATCCCAGTTTAGGAAAAAAAATCTCATAACTTTATGCATATTAGCAACATTATTCATTTAGTATCTGGAAAGTTCATATTTAGCTTCCAACTAAAAATACCAAAAGAATCATTCCCTGAAAAACATCTAAATATAGATTACTTCATTACCTGTAAATCAGTCTCAAAAAGGATGCAGCATGTGAAATGCTAAATGAGAACCGAATAGTTAAGTGCTGTGCCTCTTGCAATCAGAAGAAATAACAGTTACAGCACCAACTCCTAATTCTAAGAAATCAAAACACAGTTAGGCAGACACTAAATTCTATTATAAAGTGTAATTATTATTATTAGACTTCTTTTAGAAAATGAAAGGATGAAAACATTATACAAGTACTTAACCATTTTTTTTTAGTAGCTAGTGCATTGTTCCTTACTGTGCTACTAAATATATTCATCTTTTAAAAGAAAAACCCCTCTAAGTTCTGGAAACATTACATATCTCTTTAATGTTTAATCAAAAATGCTGAGATATTCTAATTTATTTCCTGAAGTGATTTGATTGAAAATGAAGATATGTTAAGCAGGCAGAATGTGTAATAATGCTTTATAATTAGCACAATCTAGAGCTGAATGTATTATACGACTGAGGTATGTATTTCTCATGTGGATGTTTTTTCAAATACTTAATATATTCTGTCACTGCAGTGCAAAGAAAAAAAATAATCATGTCCATGATGTGTACAAAAACTTAAAACTTTGGAGATGTATACATGTACTGAAAGCATAATTTTACTAACTACATTGGAATCACATTCACGTGTTTGTTTTTTTTTTATTTTTTTTAATTCTTCAATCCAAATAGGAAATAAAATAGGTCTAAAGATAAATGAATGGATGCTACAGCTATAAATCCTACTTTGGGACTCAAGCATACCTCTTTTCCTGCCTAAGGAGTATTGATTTTTGTGATTTCTTGCATATCACAACAGTTTTATTTCCTAGCCATTTATCTATGCAGCAAGTTATCTGTGCCCTTACCTTCTTCTTGTGGGTTAGCCCCAGTGGACAGCTAAGTACCACACAGCCACTCGCACACTCCTCTCCACTCCCAGTGGGATGGGGGAAGAGGAAAGAAAGAGTAAAATAAGAAAACCTGTGGGTCAAGATAAAACTTGTTTAATAAGCGAAGAAGTGAAAGAAGAGAGAAAGGAAACAAAACAAGTGATGCCAAGGCAATCACTCACCACCTCCCCTGGGTAGACTGATGCCCAGCCAGTTCTACCACTTCATCTTTTCCCTTTTTATTGCTGAGGGTGATGTGATATGTCTAGCTCTTTGGGTAGTTCAAGTCATCCACCTGGTTGTGTGCCCTCTCAACCGCTTGCACACAACCCCCTGTCTCCCATCTATTCGCTGTGGGGACAGTGAGAAACAGAGAAGGTCTTAGTAATGTGTAAGCACTGGTCAGCAACAGCTAAACCTGAGTGTGCTATCAGCATTGGATTTGGTCACCAATCTAAAACACAGGTCCATACAAGCTGCTATGAAGAAAATTAACTTAATCTCAACCAAATCCAGCACAGCTCTTCACACAGATAGATGAAATGTTGTTTAAAAAAACTAAAATTTGCTGTATATTTTATCTTGTGTTGACTATAACAGTAATTTCTTTGACAAATCCTACATGCTAAGAAAAAGAAATCCAGCCCCTCTATTTTCTCATAAATTCTTGTTGACTATTTCTAGAGAAATCACTCTTCCTAAGATATTTCTGAATTTCATCCAACAAATTGCTTCTAAGAACTTCCTCACAGGGAAGTGAACCTATATTGGTTGGTTATTGATCCCTTTTCTGAGCTACATGTGCTACTGAATTATATTTGTCTTGAGAGTCTGAGATTAGAAGTAGTGGAAATGAGATGTAGGTGTTTTCCTGAAAAGTTATTATACTGACAGGTTTTCCTTGGGCTTAATTTGAGATGACTACCTCCTACAATCAAACCTACCAGTCTTCCTCAGCTTCCCAATGGCTGCTATTTCTTGGTTTATTCCATGCATTTGTTAATTAGCTGTATTCATTCAGAAGCTGTCAGGGTGCTACTCTTCACTGACCAAATGTAATCAAACAGTCACTTTTTTTTTTTTTAATCTTTTACACCTGGCTATGAGTTCATTACATGGCTCTACAAGACGAAAGCTTTACCCCTAACCTGGATTTGATCTTATGTCTCCTGCAACCAGACCTGTACACTTTGGGCAAGCTGTTCCTCAGTCCTGCTGCTGGTTGGTTGCTTCCCACCTGGAAGCATTACGCTCTACGTGCAGGCCTAGGTCTCTGTGTCTGGTCTTCAGTGTTTGGGGCATTACTTTTTCTCATACTCCATAGTCTAGTAGCTACTGTCTAGTAGATTTACACAAAGTCTTGTAGAGGACACATAAACTCAAAGAAGAGTGAGGGACAGATAGAGGCAATGCACAGTGTATGCAAGCTATCTTAAAGCCCATGTCCTGATCACAAAGTCTAATTTTGTTTTCTGAAAAGTACTCTTTTTAGGGAAGGACAAACTAGGAATAGATTAGACTAGACTAAACTAGACTAGTACCAGCTGGAAGGGGTCTACAACAATTGTCTAGTCCAGCCACCAGGATAGCTGGAGATGACTGCAGGACATAAATGAATTTCAACACTTTTGAAAGTCAACACTTTTTTACTATTCATTGTTTTATGGTACCTCCCCAGTCTTCAAGGTTCTCAACAACATAGTGGACCATCCTGAAATTCTACAATATCCCCCGCAGTAATGACATACATCTTAGTACACTGTGATAAAGAATAATATATATTATTACAGGAAATGTAATGTTACCTAATATTGTTATCTTGCACACTCAGTGTCAAAACCAAGTTTTAAGATGTTTAGGTTCCCACCCTCCTCTTACTGATTCTTAAGACTTCATTTACTTTTTTTTTTTTTCTTTCTCAATGGATATCCTGTTGTCTCCATATTTTAACTGCTCTGAAAACCAGTTTGCATTTTACCTATATAGTAAGTGATAACATTTCTCTTTTTAATAACTGGGTTTATAATAATGGAATTTGTTATGGAGGAAAGCTACTTGTTATCACAACAGTAAGAATTGAAGCTATCTACTGTCTATTAAAGGAAAATAATTTTATTCAAGTGATTCTATTCCTATAAGGTTTCACTTAACAGAAGTGTATAAGAAACCTTGTCAAAGATAGGACAATCATTCAGAAGGCCAGAACTTTTCTTGGAAAGTGTAATTACTTAGATATTGATTGGGATAATAGGTATGAAAGTTTGGGAAAATCTGATTCTAAAGATAGTAAAAAATTGTTTCCTTACACAATTTACTTAAAATCTATGTTACGAACAGAACAGCAACCAAAAAGCTGCTCTATGTTTTGAGCTTGAAAATATCTGTTGTTTTAAAAACAACAGAAGAGGAAGACCCATCCATTGTATGAACATAGCATAGATTTCATTCGTTTTAATAAAAAAGAGTCTGTGTTATTTGCTTAAAAATTTATTTACACTTTTCATGAAACAGTAAAATCAATAAAGCAACCCAAACATACACTTTCATATTGTAGATAGCCGAGAGTATATCCAGCCAGCCCAAAAATATTTCAACTTTGTCCTGACTACCCTTGTATAAAAATACGTGAAGCATAAGTCAGTTAAGGCAATGGATCCCTGGACATTTTTGTAGCATTAAAGTGGCTTCTAGAACTTGTCTCCTCCACATTCATCTTGCACCACTGTTTTCTCTGTTCTCAATGGTTTTGGTTTTGTTTTTTCTAATCTGGGTTCCTGATCAGTTTCTCTAGTGAGAACTCCAAACAAATGTGATTAACACAGGCAGTTAACACAAATGGGAGGTTGGAGCCCTGGGAAGGCAAGCATGTTGTAAATTGGTTGCATAATAGCAAAATAACTAGTATTTCAGAGTTTTGGTTTTTTTTGTATTTTTGGGTGATTTGGGGGGAGGGCGGAATATTTGTTTTTCTGTTTTTCTGTTTGGTTGCCTTTTTTTTTTTTTTAACCTAAGAATAACAAACAAGTGTTGTTTAGTTAGCACTTTTCCTCAGCACTGAAGTAAGGTCTTTGAAAAATAGAGACAATGGAAAAAAAGAAAAGACTGCCACTGTATTAAGATTCCATACCAAAGAATAATGCACACAGCAACTGCTCCAGGGGAAGCTCTTGAAGATCATGGACTTGAATCTCCCTTGTTTTGCTCCTCAGTAAGCCATGTACACTTAGAAGTGCCAGGTGGAAGTAAATTTTTGCCATTCTAGCTTTGGGAATGTCATGACTAGATTTCACCACTATAAGATTACTTTGAAAAGTATTAAGGTTTGGAGAAAAAGATGTATTATTTCTGAGTGCTCTGGAAATCTGAATGACAACTTTCAGAAGCTTTTTTGGATCAGTTTGTGGTTTGAAAAAACTGTTAATTTTGCCTTCAGGTCAATTGGTCTAAGTCCTCAAAGTGCAATGCCACGGACCGTTAGTCTCAGACATCGATCTACAACAAGGGATGCCTGTGACAGGCGTGCAAGGAGTTTCCACCCTTCTATCAACCCCCAGGTCCTTATTTCTGGTCATGGAGCACCACTTCTCAGTCATTCTGACACCACTATTTGTGGGATGATGCAACTGATCTATGGTAAAAAAAAAAAAAAAAAAGATAACTTTTTTGAAAGAGAGGTGGAAGTGAAAAAAGCTTTTAAAATGTATCAGCCCCTGCCTGTCTCACATGTTGAACTCAGAAGTAGTTGCTTTGGCACAACTGGGAGGTGTCACACAACAGTGTGGGAGTGAGAAATGAAGCAGTAGGCACTGTGACAAAGTGTTGCCACTGAACACTTTGAATGGTGAAACTATGGTTCCTGTTCATCAGCTGTAGCTCCTTGAAAACAAATGTGTTTGGGCTCTGGAATTCCCCATAAAGCTTTAAGCTATTTAAATGACTTATCTGATGGATGCTTTTAGTCAAATGTGGCCAAAAATTTCAAGTCCTTTAAATCACAGGTGTTTAACCTACAAATTTACATGCTCTGCCCAAACTGACTATGGAGATTTAAGTTTCCTAAACCATAGATAGAGTTTTTGGAGCTTATGATCCCTGTGGTCTGCAATGAAACTTTCAGATTTCCTAAAGAGCAGTTGCTGGGAGTTAGAAGATTTTGAGCTTCACTGAGATTTTTGAGTTTTCTGAAGGGGTTGCATCTGTGCTAGTTATTTGAAAGATTTTGTAAACTTTGCTGATCACCACTGTTAATCTTCTTATCTCTTCACGATAAAAAGAAATGTTTGTTTTCATCTGTATTATCAGTGAAATTTGAAAAGTATTAACAGCATAGCAATAGATATGTTTATGCATGTGGTTGATGATTTGTGGTATGTACCTATTTAAAATACCCAGAGATACCATTCTACACTGGGGAAGCAAATACGAAACTGACAAAAATTATTAATTTTAATTAATTAGTTAATTAGAACAAAGGCACTCGGTCCAAAATGTCGAAGATTTTTAGAATGTGATTCCTCTCAGTCTAATCGAGTTTATTTTTTACTGATTGGACATCTTTACTATGCAGATATCTGAACCCAAATTCCGCATCTGTACAGAAGTAAAACTCTTAAAGGAAATGCCTGATTTCTCTTCACTGTCAAAACAAAGGAAGAAATGCTTGTGTGCATCTCCAGAATAAGGTCCTATTCATCTAATTTAAGTCCTTAACTTCTGTAAAAAGTGCCTCTGTAGTTTACTACTTAGACCATTCCCTTGGTTCCCTTTTAAGCAAAATTAATTTATGTTCTGCCTAGATGCAAATTTTTGGAACTTTAAAACCAAGTAGAGCTAGAGCATGTGGCAGGTACTACAGAAATGAATAGTATCTTGGTTTTTGCAATTTTAAGATAAACATTGGGAATTGTGTTACTCTTAGTTTAACTTATCCTGGTTTTTTAAGATAAGGTAGAATAAATTGCATTCTGGCATTTTCCTGTTTGTCTTCAGAGAGACCAAGACAGTGAGCTTAATTTTTTAAACAGATAAAACTGAGAACCCTAGGCAATCCCAGACAGCTAATTAACAGAAATTTCAACCTGGTTGGCTGAAAGGAACAAATATCTAGACAATGTGACTACTGGTAACAATTTATAAATAGTTCCATTATGAGATGGAAACTATACTCTATACAGATATGAAAAAGAGTTTAAATAGAATGGATCAGAAATATTTTATGTACAGCAGTGAATTTAGTATTTCCATGCTGACTGAATCTGCAGGTTAAATTGCATGATGCTCATGCTATCAATCTAGATAGATTACCTCAACAAACTTACAGAGTTTGGTTCAACTGCCTAAGAAGAAGGATCTAACGGTATTTAAGATACCACGTTGTATCCAGGATGTCAGCATAGCAGAAGTAACACAGGATATATGGAAGACCAGTAAAATCAAGCTCAGACAAGATACATCAGATCCCTTCAAATACTGTTAAAAGTCTAAGTTTAGGAGGTCAAATTGAGTAGTAGGTAACTGTTTTAGTGTTATCTGATAGCTCTCTAGATTACATTATCTGTTTTAACTACATCTCCATTGATACAGAGCTTAGACACTTGGCTCATCCTTTGATACTTTCCTACACATGCCTAAATTAGGGCACCTGTTCACAAATTAAATCCTAGCCCTATGGTGCAGACATCTGAAGTGATTCTGTAGCCTAAGCCTGTGCACCTAGTGTTGGTACCAAAGACTTCAAAATGAGACTGACGGATATAAAACAGGATTTACAGGACACCTGAACCTTTTTAGTGCACTGTCTGAAACCCAGGTAGAGTATGCTAATGAATTAAATGTTAAGCTAGATAGCTGGGTATGCATAATTGTGTCTCCTTCCTCCCTAATAAGCATCTGAACTCAGGTGAGATGGAACATGTGCAGAGATTCATAGTAACATTATTTTAACTACTTGAGGCTATATTTTTCTTTAGTATGAAAACCAAGTATGAACTTAGTTTTGGTATAAACACATTGTGCAAGGGAATGCTTTTCCACAGAAATAGGCTTGATTTTATATATTTTGTGTTATTTCCATCAAAATGCAAGACTACATTTTTCTTTTTCTGAGAAACTGTTTCCCAGCACTTGAATGTCATCTTTTATTCTTTTGCTCTTGAGCTGATGTTTGTTTCAAACACCATTATTCTAATTTCTGTTAAAAAAGAGCTGTACAATGAATAGCATTTTACAGACTTAGAGCTAATAAGCCAAATAGTATGGAAATTAATATAATCTTTGTTTAAGCAATATTAACATAATCTTTATTTAAGCTAATAGCACTATGTTCTTTTATCACTTCAGAAAACAAGTTTGCTTCACATAACCAACTAGCAGTACTGCTCAAATAATTAAAAATTCTTCACTACAAAACCTCAAGACACTTTTGTGTTTAACAGCAAACTAATTTCTGAGATACATGGTTCTAAAACCAGTTCAAATAGGTTTTACTATAAAACTACTATCTATTTCAGTGAAAGTTTGTTTATTACTGTGCTGAAAGCAGGAGCTAAATGTCCTTTCACAGTTGTATTCACCTGCTTTATATTTGCATTATATAACTTATTCAACACATACAATTCTGCCACTCTCACTTGGAAAATAACATGTTTTGTAGTTACACAAAATTATGTAGAAATATTCAGCTCAAATATTTACAAAAGCACAGAAGTAGTGCCACCTCTGGGAATGAAACAAGGATCAAAAGGCAAAGAGGTTTTGGAAAACACACTATGAAGAGAGCAGCAGCTTGAGACCCTTAATATCCGAAAGATCAGATTACCTTAATTTAAAATGTTCACTGCAAGGATGAAGTAGAACAATGGGGAATTTACATATATGAGAAAAACGGCATCTCATTTAGGTGTTTGAACTTCTTATGTATTTTTGTTACAAATATGTACTACAAGTGGGTTTGATAAAGAGTCATTCTTATTAATAATTTGATGAAAATAATAGTCTTATGTTAAAAATATGTGCTTTTTCCTATTTTTTTCAGCTTTAATAAAACCTTCAAATTTTCTGATGATCTTTGATTTGTTTTTTACTTTTTTATTATTTTATTGAAATTAATAGTTTTCTCCTTTTTTGACAAAAAAGTTTTCATTAGTTAGTGTCTTGGGAAGTACAAGTTACAAACTCAAATCAAGACTGTAAAACAGAACATGTAATTTGTATTGTATGAACTCTCAGAACCAAAGATCTGAGAAGCTTAAATTTCCTGATCAAGTTGTCAGAGTGAAAAGTCAGGTATGAGATTTGTGAGTCTTCATCCCGTTTTGAAACACAAGTGCATATTTTTCTTTAGCCAAAAAATAGGAAAACACTACAAAAACAATTCTCTGAAATGTATTTCTGAGATAAGTACAATAGACAACTTTAATGTTTGATTTAGATTGAGATGGGAACGACAATGGATAAGTACTACATTACAGCTGTTAGTTAAATTAAGAATATATTCAACAATATATTTGGAATAGTTTGACTAACTTCCTTCTGAAGAGGGATTAAATACAAATGAATGTGTATTATACATTATGCTGTATTTGCAGTACAGCAGATCTAGTTAACTGAGCAATAATTTTGAGCAACTGGATTCTCTGCAGCTTCAGAGTTCCAAGATCATGTAAATATAGTACAAAATAAAAACCCTAAATAATGAGGAAGCAATGGCACTTTCTGCTGTTTATTAAATTTAAAAGATCAGTCCATGGAAAGACTCAGAGTTATTTAACGACATTTTATAAGTATCAGAATAGTGAAACATCTCTGTGCAAAGAATTAAAAAAAGGCATTTTTTGAATCCGTTCCATTAAGCCATGGCATTTGTCACTGTCACTGTGACAGCTGAGGATTAAGATCCCATAAGAAAGGCAGGTCTGTGTCTCGATATTCTGTGTCAGAACTACACTGCTTCTCAGATAGTCGTAGTAAGTGTACATGTGTTGGCTGTAGTACGTGTGGTCACAGTAAGTAGAGAAGGAAGGAGAGTATTTGTAATCAAAATACTTTCTAGGTAAATAAACCTTGCTGCTTTGAGTAAGCAGGAATACCTGTTTCATGAGTGTTGCAATTGTAATTTAAATAGTGTGTGCTAATTCTTCATCTTTTATCCAAAATTACAAGAATTAAGTCTATTGTAGTGTAAAAATGGAATAAGAGTTGCCTTTGCTACGAGTTATTTTTAAACCGCGACAAGGTGAACGTAGTAGTGCATGAAGCAGACGTAGAAGAGCTGAGGAGAGTGTGCACATGCAAGTGCAATCTGCAGTAATGTGCTCTGTAGTCTCAAATGAGACTGGGGCTGGAGTGGCCTGGGGGTACCTTAAGAACATGCCACATTGCTGTAGAAAGAGCATTGCAGTGTGGCACATTCTCACTAGTCACTTTTATTTCTACTGGTTTGGTCTTCATGTTCTATTTGTGCATTTTTGACTGAAGTCAATAATGTATTTCTAAAAATCAGAAATTAGAAGACAAACATCAAGACATGTATGGAAATTAATATAGACCAAGAGAGGTAATTAATGAAATTTTTGTATGGCACTCAACAACAACGAAGAGAATGATCTGCTCTGATCTCCTTCACATATAAGGCATTTATGTGCATTATAGGGGTTATCAGGCTCTAGTCATATCATTGCTGTGTTGTTCACTGGTACCTCAGGGCCCTTATATTTGTATGACCTGGCTCCTTTGCCCACACTAGGCATTAGATACACATTATAAAGAACTAACAAGCCTATCTAATTTTAATCCTAATTGACTAAATAGTGCTGAAATTGAGGTGAAAAAAGACAAACTATTAAGATTTTACCAGTTTGATCCTAGTAACCAAAAATAATAAAATAAAATAAAATAAAATAAAATAAAATAAAAAAAAAATAAAATAAAATAAAATAAAATAAAATAAAATAAAATAAAATAAAATAAAATAAGATAAAATAAAATAAAATAAAATGAAATAAAAATTCTTAATCACACATCCATTATCTTAAGGTCATGGCCTTATAACATGATGGGGAATCACAAAGTAGGAAGAAATTGCCTCTCGTTATCCTCCAGCCCTGAATAGTGAAATGACTATGAAATGGAAGCCAAAAGTGCACAACTACCATATTGTTTTGACTGTTCAGTGTGAATCAGACTTCTAGAGGAAGAACAGAAGAGTCTGTTCTGAGGCATTATCCTTTTTCTAGCTCCTTCCTAGTCCATTCTTTGTAATCCATACCACCTGTGCAAGTGATTTTTCTCGTACTGAAGTACTGCTTCTATTTTGCAGAAAGAAATTAGGTTTGGAAAATATTAGTCAAGGTCCTGACACCATATTTTTTCTGTGCAGCTGATCTACTTCAGTCAGAAATGGAAGCTCAGACTAATAAGGCCATTAGGATTTGCAGATTTAGGTTTTAAACATATTTGTAACTGGTCACTGGAAAGCTGTAAAATCATTTAGTTGCATAGGTAGTGAAACCTTCAATGGACCAATTGTTTTAACCCATGTCAGCACAGACTACCATGCTGAAGTCAGTGGATTTTTTGCCTGCACAGAGAGTACAAGTATATGCAGTTATAAAAAAACCTAAGATATAGATCCAGAATATTTGCATCTCTTTCACAGCTGCCAGACTTTTACTGCTCAGTTAAGCTAAAATACTAGTAACAGGCAAATACATTTTTGTGCTATTTTTGTCCTTCTGTCTCATGTAAGTAAAATGAGATGAAACTGAACTTGTGAAAGATTCCATTACACTTTAATTTTCATCTTCATTATAGTTCAATTTATTTCCAGATCATGAGGGAAAAATATCTTTTTGCATGCTGTGTCTGAACAAAGGTCTGTGTAGGTCTCTGTGCAGGACTGAGAGAAATAAGCCAAGGGTGTTTACCGTTCACTTAAACTTTCCTTAATCAGAATTTACTTCAAAACTGAGAAAACTAGAAAATCAGATTTTTCCAACTGCATGTGTAGCTGCTATTGTTCAGTATATAATTTTAACTTCTGAGATGGTTTTAGACTCACAAAAAATTTAGGTAAAAAGGATTTATAGTGGCATGGCTTGTTTTTTTAGTGAATCATTCTGAGTTGCTGGGGAATAGATTTCTCTGATGGGGTGTCTTGTCTTGCCATAAGCAACTCCAAAGACAATGATTTCAGAGCCTTTCTGTTGTTATATTTGTAAAGTTGTTCCTTGACATACTGAGAAACAGGATATCTTTATTTCTGATGTATCTCCAGCTAATTACTTCTCTTATTCTGTTGAAAAAATGGAAGAGTTTAAAAATAGAGATTTGTGCATTTAATTCTCAACTAAGTCATTTGTGTTCATATGCTGTGCATTCTGCAGCACTTTCTTTTTCTGTGCTTTAGAACACAATCTGGTAACTACTGTGAACCTCTGACGACAATTTTTGACTTGTTTTCTAGTAAACTACTAAAAATTACTTAAACAAGTAAGATATTGGGTTTGAGAAAGACTTTTTACTCCTTTAGAGTGGCACCACCTTAGTGAAAAGCTCAGAAAATTATTGAGCTCTGGATTTTCTCTTTATTGTTCTGACACGATTGAAGCCAGAATTTTGACCACGAAAGCTCTCCTCTGTTTGTAAATTTATACTGCATATGCTAAGATATTTCAACTCTTCAGTGCATTTTATTTGAATAAACTTGAATTGAGTGTTCTCCTACTTACAGAAAGGTCATTTATTTCTAAGAATAAACATTTTCCTTCACTTTTGTTTGCAATGAAAATTGCCATCGGTGATGCCATTGTGCCATTGGTGATGTACACCTGTTGACCAATGTGTTAACTAGTAACTTCTCTTACAAGCCAAACAAATTTTGTCCCCTTGCACAAAGTACATTTTACTAGCTAGCAGAGGAAACAAAATGGTAAAAGGTGAATCATGAATATATCAGGTGTCATTCCTCATTAGTCATTATGAAATATCGGAAAGGCATGAGTTTTAAGGCTCTTCTGATCTGGACACATAATGCAATAAATTATTTAATAAAAATATATTACTTTTTTAATCCGTATCTAAGAAAAAGGAAGCCCTAGTTTCAGTTCTGAAGACTGTAGAGCATTTTTTTTTTAGGAAAAGTGGAGGCCGATTTATGAACAATTACAGTTCTTGAGAGTATGCTTGTCACTTTTCACTTGAACTCTGCTCATGAGTCTACTTCCAGTGGAAAAAAACAGTATGATGCATTTTTTCTGCTTATATTAATTTCCTTTTTTTTTTTTTCCTTTTCAACTTACTATTGTTCTAGACAAAACATTTTTTCCCGTGTATGTTACAACTCTGAAGTGCTGGATTAGCCTCATTTTTATCTGTTTAGTTGATAACTTTAAGGATTGGTAAATTTGCAAAGCATCTCTTTGGAAACAGGCACCTAGAAAACATATCAGAATCCTCCTCATCACCATGGGACTTTTTTTTTTTTTTTTTTCTTCTATTGCTGGATATTAGGTTCACCTGAGGAGGTTTTGGTAGTAGGGGACTACAGGAGTGGCTTCTGTGAGAAAAGATCAGGCGCTGCCCTCATATCAGACAAAGCCAATTTCAAATGGCTCCAAAACAGACCTGCTGCTGTGTAAAGCTGAGCCCATCAGTAACTCTAGTAGTGCCTCTTTGATAACACATCTAAGAAAGTGTAAAAATGCTGCACAGCAGCTGTGAGAGAGAGGAGTGAGAAAAAGTAAGAGAAAAAACCCTACAGAAACCCAAGTCAGTGAGGAAGGTGGGGTGACAGTAACTGTTGAGTGATCTCCCTGTCCTTTATGTCAACCCATGAACATTTTGTTTTATATTATCCCCCTGTCCTGTTGAGAAGGTGGAGTGAGAGAGTGACTTGGTGGGTACATGGCATCCAGCCAAGGTCAGCCCACCACATCATAACACAGTATATATAGTACGGCATTATGAGAAACATACTTTGACAAATTAGATATGGCTGGAGTGAAGAGGTTCAGATAGCTTTTTATTATTACTATATCTTTGTTCTAAGCAAATTAGAGAGTTGCAAATTTTTGGTATGAACTAATTACCCTCTGCTTCCATGACAAAGAGTAAAATACTCAATGCAAATACTACTCGCATGTTGTGGGGTGTAGCATTACTATCCCTCTTTGAGGCATTAGGGTCTTGAAAGCCTACTCTGAATTTTGTAGCTTACATCCATTTTCAAATTAGAAATATGTAAGTGCAATCTCTTTTGAGTCAGGGACAGCATGCTACTCGGTGTGTTAATGTATTAATGCAAAATTCAGTGCCAGTAGTACTCCAGAAGTACAAAATAATACCGTGCAGAACTTCATATGCTTATGCCATGTGGGCACCTTTAACAATGCATATAACACTCCCTAGCAATCTGTCCCAGAAAATTAATGTGTACTTGAGTGGATGTCAAGACATTAAATTGTAGCTGCGCCCTGTTTTTTCCCAGTTAAGTTATTAAAAAGTATACATAGTCTTAAAAATTATATGTGCTTTATAAAAACAGTTGTCAGAAGCTTCATAGGAATCACAAAACAATGTGTAAATTTTAAATGGAAAATCATGTCTCCGAGACGTGGGAGAAGGGCCAATGTATTTCAAAAATTCTCCAAAAATGGTTACTATTTTTGATCGAAAGAAGCATTCAAAGTTTCAAATATCTTCAGCTAATGGAAAAGTTTGAGCTTTTTTTTTAATGTTCCCTGTGACATGTAGGTTCCTGATACTCCACAGGACATATCCTTCTGTCGCAGAGCTTGGCCACCTTCCGTGGGAGAAGTAAAGAAACACCTTTAGTGTTAGCAAGTAGAAATAAAAGCTGTCTGACTGACGCTGATGTGCTTACTAATTCAGTCTTAAAATGTGGGCTTTTATGAAAACACGGTTTCTTGCAGAACAAATAAAATCTCTTCAGTGAAGAATGATGGTTATTTCTCTTTCACTTCAGACAAAGACTTCAGTAACTCAAAAGCACCACAGAAACCAGTAATAATCACCCTTCATAGATGAGATGTTCTGTAACTATAAAATGCACAGTTGTCACCTCCCTGAGTCTTCAGTTGTGGATTTGACAAACAAAGAGAAAATCTAAGACTTCCCTTCCATGTAGACATGTCCTAATGCTTTTTTCTGTCCTAATCTTTTTTCTTTTTTCCCTTCTTTTCTCTTATAGCCTTTTAAGTGCACATCTACATGCAGCGGCAGAAGATGTCTCTATTGTAGGGAAAGGTGAGAGATTCTCTCAGTAGGTTTTCCTGCGGACCAATAGAGCTTCCTAAAAGATCTCACTGAAGGTCCTTTTTACTGTGCAAAGTCTACTTTTTCTCCCTTCGATTTTTGTGGCAAGCAGCCGTGCCACATGAATGGCAGAGTATCTCAGTGTTAAGGACACCTCATTTAAACAAACAAATAAATAAGTATTTCTTGTAAATTTATCATATGAAAGTTTTCAAACTGTGTAATTGCAAGTTTGTGACAATATAATTTATCATCAATGTAATTAGTTTTCTCTTCTTCTGCTAATTACAAAGTACTTTCAATCTTGAACTTAGATTAAGCACAGGATGTGGATGAAGATCTATGAGTCTTTAACCTCCAAATTCTCCGACTATATTTTTCTTTCACCCTGAGTCAAGACATTTAATATTGGGAACTATTTTTTTGAACTGCTTTATTAGCATAGAAACAGTCATCTCTCCTTCAAAAATGATCTTATGATGGTTACTCAGTCTTTTCAGGGCACTTTGGAGATTTTCAGCACCAAGTACAAATTAAGCACAATTATTTCTTTGTCTATTCTTATAAGTTTCACCCCCTTTCTAAGACTTTGAGGGACGTGAATAAAATCAAAGCCTTTTTTAAGGATGATCTTTAGGAAAGACTTTAAGGAAGTTATGAGGATTGTATGTTTTTAACAAATAGATAACTCATCCCTTTAATTCTCTCTCTTCACAGCCACTGCTCTCCCACTCCTTTCTCCAGGGTGGTATGAGACTGATGTGAAATGCAAAAGATGACACAATGTGGTGAGTTGTTCTGTAAGTTATTTGAATTGCTTCACTTTCCAAGAGCTTTTGTGGGTTGCTGCCATGCTTCTTGATTCAACTTGGTGAATTAAATACAAAACTGGTCAAAACTCAGAATTCTGTGAGAAAAATTCAACAGTTCACATTTCAAAATATAACCTTTGCAGTAACTCCTTTAAGAAATTTATAACATTTGGGAAGACTTGTTTCAAAAAATTTTGAATTGAATGAAAGTTGAGTTTCTTTTCTTTTAAGTTATATAACTGATTATGTTTTCACTCTTTCTTAACTAGACTATGGCAGCATTACATAAGACACAAAATTGTAAATGACTACTGATACATCACAATACGGTTAATAATTCAATTTGTCTTTTCATATAAATAACAAAGAAACAAACATACCTGCAACGTACTTTAAAATAATTTATTTTCTTCATAGAACTGTTTTCTCTTTGTCTTGAAAATGTTTGACAGAATTGAAAATAAAATAACCAGGAAAAAATAGAGCTGTCTTCAGTTTTGTTATTTTACCTTCCGATCATTTTTCTAGGACACTGACAATAGCTTAAATGGGTTTCCCCCCTCCTACACCAAAGCCAAAAGTATTGGTGGTGTGATAATTTTGTTCATTCCAGTAGTGAACTACTCTGGGGAAGGAAGAAGCCTCTGGTTATATTATTGCAAAGACAGATAAGGTACCTTCTATGGAAGATACAAAGTTTTCATAAGTATAGCTCCAACTTTTAGAATACGTATAAAATGAGACCTGTGAAGGTTTTTGTAAAACAAGAAGCAAGCCAATGGCTCTTGAGGAATGATGGTTACTAGAGCAAGCTATTAATCATTGCTTTATACTAGCAACTAAGCATATAACATGCATTGCTGCTGATAATTATTTTTACTCATAAGGCAGAGGTTATTCCTTGTAGCATGTCCTAGAACCTTAAAAAATGTATAACTTCACAACAGCTACCAAGAGCTAAGGAAAGTCATGGCTCTGATCCTGGAACCTGAACTAAGAAACCTTGTCTTAGTGGGAATTTAAGATTTGAGGCCTTTTAAGTCATGAAAAGATCAGAAATGTAGGGAGAGAACATAGACTTCTTTGAAATAAAAATAATACTCCTTTATTTGTAGGTTAGGTTCCTCAATGCTCATAAAATACTCAAATAGAGTGGAACTTTATGTTTTAAAATGCTTCCTCATTCTTAACTAAAATAAAGTCTTAAAAAGTACCTCAAATATTTACATCTTGTCCAACTTCTGGATGCAGAACTTAGAAGACCCTTAACACTGAGGGTATTATGAACACTCTCTGGATCTTCCTCACTGAAACAGGATGGTTAACTGTTTTGGGGAATAATCAGGTCTAACAGTACTGTGCTGCCATGAGTTTTGTCTTCCCAGTACCACACACACTGGCAAAGTCCAAGAGCTCTAAAAACCCAAGTTTATAGTCCTATTTGTTTTTTCTAATATCATATATCCACCAACTGGTGGAGAAAATGTGTATCAAATCTCTAACTCCAGTAAGCCATAATTTAGGTAAGAAGAGCAGATAATACAATAGTCAGACAGGACAGGAGGTAGAATCATAGAACCATTAAGGCTGGAAAGGACCTTGAACTGCCATTTCTGATTGAGCCATCATAATAGTCTTATTGTTATATTGCACTAATTGTTCTAGCCCCTGTTTTTCTAATATCTGACCTGCATATTTTCCTTTTGCAAAGAGCTCTTGCTGTGCTTGTCCTGCATCTGCCTGTGTATTCAGTGTGGACAATTCCCCTCTTTGTTTTGCCAGTTGTTTTTGGCCTTAGTCAGAGACAGCTTTTAAGTTAAATGGCCGTCTGGCAACTTCACTCCTCTTCAAACTTCTCCGAAAGGAAACTCATTTAGCCGGTGCACACTAAGCCATTGGCAAGTTGTTGACAAATCAAAAAAAATGGTCAGCATAGACTGACATGAGCACCCTTCTGAGTAAGAGCATTACATGCCTTATAAAACAGAAAACTGACAGTCAGGGGACACAATCTCAGAAGCCAGACACATATTTCTAGATGTGCTATTTCTTTTTTTTTTTTTGAACTGCCAAGATTAGTATGTCTGAAAAGGAAACCAATGGCAAAGACGTACAAGTACTGGGATTTCCATTTATGCTGTTGTACTCTGCTACATAAACCACTTGTCTGAAAAAAAAAGCATGGGCAATAATCTAAATGAAGCATCTTCAATTACACTGCATTTCTAAGCTAATCACTTTCAGGTATGTAAACTACCCGTAAGATAGACATGTGTCCATTTGTTTATGAAAGATAAGTAGGAATAGGCTATCTGAGTTTGGTAGACAAAACTTTTTTTAGGATGGTTAAGGGAGGGAGAAGACAAAATTTAGAATAATGTTATTTTTTTTTAGATAACATCTCGTATAAGAAAGAATACCTTTAAAGTTGCAGGTAGTAGGTTCTGATCATAGAAAGTATAGTTTTAGATGGAATTATTATGTTATTAGTACGCTTTTTTCAGTTTAGTGATAATTAGGCAGAGCTTCAGGCTCTGGTTTTTAGAGTACATTGCATAAACTGTTGAAAGTCTCTTTCCTTGAAGGGATAAACAAAAATAAAAATATATTAACACATCAGTCTGAATTTGCTGCTAGTATGATTCTAGAAACCAATCACAAACCAGAACAGGAGGTAAATTGGAACCAGCAAACCTCAGAGAAGTCAAAACTTGTTAAATTAATTTCCTATTTTCATTAAAAGTCAGTAAAAACACGGATATGATGTATTTCTTTACTAGAGAGCTGTAAGCCTAATATCTACACTTGTCATTGTGGTAAAGACTTGTAGTAAACACCTACAACTGCAGTAGCATCATACTCTGTGGGCTGTTTTTTAAATTCTTAGGCACTAGGACTGTGATTCAGACACAAAGCTATTTGATTTACCTAATGAAAAAAATCAGATCTTCTTGTAATAGATGTGCATTGACACTGAGGAAATGAAGCAATTCTTGTCATACTCTTCTATGATGTTACAGAGACACCTAATATCAAAATCTTTCCTAATATTGCTCTCAAGTGCGTTTTAGAACAAGCATTTTGAAATTTCTGAGTTGAGTGAGAAAATTTGGAGCTATGATTCATTCCTAAACATTGAGTGCTTAGAATTATGCATAAATGTCTCCAGATGAGCTAAAGACAGCAGAATGTTTCATGAAACTTCGTTTTTACTATAATTTAAAAATATTTACATTGCACAGATGCAGTCTGTGACTTTACACTGGCAGGAGTATGATCAATCATGGGAATATTTATAGTTCTTGGACTCTGAAGGATCAAACATATAAGCATTTTAAACTATTTTAATATTTTTCTGTGTAGAGATAAATGTCATAGGCCAGGAATGACTACTTTTAGATGGTAAGAAAACACATTTGTTAAATAAGAAAGGGATGGGATCATGAAGGAGACATTTAGACCTTTCAGACATCAGTTCAAAATGACTCTGGAAAGAGCAATAGGTAGTGGAAGGCCAAGGTAATAAGGGAGTCCTTGTGGATGTTTCTTCCACAGACGGGGACTGACTGACACTTTCTGAAGGACAGTGCACATCTAAATGAGTCAAGACTTGCTCTAAATCAAAGTAGTTGCAAGGTAAATATTTTTCTATCTGTAGACTCTCTCTATTACTAATATGTTGACACCTTCACCACTAAATGAAATGGAGGAAGGGAGCACATAAACATAGCAGTATGTAAACATAACAGACATTCAGTGGATGACCTGGGACCAAGTGCTATGCATGTGGCTCTTGTGAGGCTATACCAGAGGAAATTATCACTAAGCAGCAAGAACATGAGCTTCTCTGCTTCTTTTTGGCCTGAAGGACCAAGGATGGCATTCTGGAACCTGCACGTTTAGCAGTGTGGAAGTAGTCCAGTACACATGTGATATGCAGACACAGAAACAAAATAGAATCACAGAATCATGGAATCATGGAATGATTTGGATTGGAAGGGACCTTAAAGATCGTGTCATTCCAGCTCCCCTGCCATTTCCTATTTCCTGGGTTTGTACCAAGCATTTGTACCAATATGTACCAAGCAGTTACGATGGACTTAAATGTCTGTTAATGTTTCAATTTTTAATGGTAATTAATATAGATATTAAGATTATGATGTAATTTATTGTCAACTGGTGACAAATTGTGTCTTTATTCTTAAAAAAAAGTATTTTGCTTTAAACACATTCACAGTAAGATCAATAGAACTTAAACAATTTGTTTATATGGGACCAGAAACCAAAGTTCTATACTTTATATTTACCTATTCACTGATATTGTTTAAAAAAATTTATTACTCACATTTTGTAATTCCAGTTTTATTATATTTTTGTGATTAAGAGAGAAAACAATAATCTTATTATCACTTATTAGGGACTTCTAAACTGTTACTGTTATTATCCAAGATCTCTGTATTACACAAACTTCTTCCTGGAAGTAGGAAGATGATGTTATATCAATATTCATGGAGCTCAGGTCTTAAAAACACATCACAACTGATATTCATATTCCTTATTTCACAGCCTAAATTATTTCGCCCCCCATGTTTGTACATTCAGTTCTCAGCCAGTCAAAAGCATGACAGCAACAGAGGATTTAAAAAAAAAAAAAAAAAAAAAAAAATCATTTTGGAATAATTGGTATTAAGAAAGGTTAAAGTATTTGGGTAAAACTATAGTTGCATCTTTTTCTCATAGAGTCATTTTATGGATTATTATACATGTAGGAGTCTGTATGAATTTGGTACACAAACGTTTCTACAAGAACGAGTGATGTGGAAAAACTGTTGTTCACAGAAAAATGCTAAAATAATGATGTTGATATGGAAGGATTGTGTGGGGTAATCAAAATATAAGTGGTATTTCTTACCAGTCACTGCGAAAACCAGTTTGCTTAGAAATGGTTTGTATGATACGAAGTTCACATAGTAGTCTTAGTGTCCAGGAATAAGGACTATGGTTTTGTCAAGCCAGACCAAACCCTAGCTAACACGATCTGCGTAACAAGGTATTGTGGGGATTATCATAAAAAAGAAAAATGCAAAACTTGGAAAATAAAATAGCTCTGTTTAGACCATGTTAGGTGAATTCATAAATGAACAACTAGAACAAGGTACTTGTAAGGGAGGCAGTAGGAATTAATAGAGGTAAAACTATGATGATGGGGAAAATCTGCAAGTCCTCAAAACCAAACCCTGAAACTACAAACATGAGTTCTCTCAGAGAGAAGTCTTGATGAGAAAATAGGAGAATCTCCTGAAGACTCAAAAGAACACAAGAGGCAGAAGATTGTCAAAATATATGCAGAATAGAGACTTAAGGGTAAAGAATCATGCAAAAAAGCCTAGGATAATCATAAAGAACTCTGTTTTTTAAAATGTTGATAAAAGATAGTCATTTTTTTTCTTTTAGCATTTCTATGCTGCAGTTGTATAACAGTTTAAAAGACTGAAGAGCCAAGAGAAGAAAACAAAATGTTCTTCCAACTTCGCTGTTTAAGGAAATCTGATACTCAAAGCCACTCAGCACATAAATTAAAAAAACCCCACGTAAATAAATTCGTTTTCTCTGAGGAACATTGTCAACAAGTTCCATGCTCATGGAGATCAGAGAAGAGTGTTGATGAGCTGTAGTTTCTGTATTCTACAAACATTAGATTTTTGCAAAATTATTGATGGCATGGAGTTCTGCCTGCAGCAATCCCATATACAAAATATCATTTACTTATCTGAAAAATGGGATGAGTGAATCTCATTTTCTTCAGAAACTAAAGAAGGTAGCCTATATCTGAAATTCTACCACATTTGGACTGCATGTTGACACTAAGTGTTCAATTTGACACTGGGCTGCTTGGGCGAAATCTCTGATGCATTTGTATGGACTTACTCTTCTGTTGATGCTCCAGCACTGTAAAATGTATCACCATGCTCTTACTGCCATATGTGTCTTTTCTTTTGATAGCAAGAATGAAGTTTTATTAAATTTTATAGTAGATTCATATAATAGAATCCATAAAGAGAAAAACTTAGAAGTATTGGTGACTTGTCAAGCAACATTCTTAATCTTAAAATTACTTTGACACCTCTGTTGGAGTACTTCATAGTAGCAAAGTGACTATGACTCAGGTAAAGCAGAAGTAAAGAATGCTGGGAGACAAGACCATTTAAAGACATAAGTAAAAATATTATCTGTATTTTTTGCTGCAGATACATAACTTATTTTAACCCAAAGGCTTTGGAATGGAGCTTCTGACACTGGTATGCCAGTGAACTTAAACAAAAGCTAAATAAAAATAATTTTATTTTTTTTACACTGGTGTTATTTATGCATTTCTGTTTAAATGAATAATTCTATTCCAATAATTAGTATTTCATAACAAAATCCATTCAACAGTAAATCTAGCCTTCATAAGACCTTGTTACACTTGTATTTCTTCACTTACTTGATACCTGAAAAATATTGAATATTCCCCTTCTGAAGGTTGTTTCATTTCTTTATCTTTTTGTGAATAGGATTCAGCTCATCCCAACTCATCCATTTTGGGGTCGTATGAGCTAAGTCTCTAAGCTTCTTTCACAGTTAATACAAATCTAGTCATTATGGTCAAAAACTCATTCAGTTCACCCTGAAGTAGACACTGAATGGCAGATTGGTTGCATTGTTATTTTGCCAGTTTTCATGAGCAGACCTGTGGTACAGAACGGCAAGGAGGTATTTGGAGTTGGAGATCTAAAAATACTTTTGAAATAATAGGCTGGGTTTTTTTCTGATACATGGGAAGGTGTTAGTGATTTTTTAGTTAGAATTTTTTAAGCCCTGGATGGCTTTCTTGTTCTTCTTATGCTTGCTACAGAGAAACTGTGTTAGCAGGGTAGCCCTTTATTTCAGTTCGTTGAACAAAATGCCTTTGGACTGATCCACAAACAGACTTTCAATGAGATTCTCCAATATGATCTGTTTATAGCCTAGTGTAATGTTCAGAGCATCTGTTGAGAATGTGGGAGATCAAAGTTTATATTCTGCCTGAGGAAATTCAGATTCCTCCTATTTTCTGGTGAGTCAGCTAACCAGTAGGCTACATGGGGTTTTGGGATTTTCAATATTAGAAGTAATCAATATTTTTCCAGCTGAAACTTCACAGAGAAGAATATAAGAGTCATTCAGAGATAGGAAGCATAAGGATTAATAGTGTTTTGTTGTCTGATTTACTAAGTGTTCACATGGAAAGGGGAATAAAGTTTTACTGGCTGATGCTAGGATTGTTCATATGCTTCATTTGTGCAAACTACCAGAGAAAAATGTGTAAGAAAGTAAGGAAGCAGGGACAAGCACTCAGAATACTTGAATGTGGAAGTAGCATCCCTAAAGATAGTTGATTATATTATATATCCTTCTACTTGCCCAAATTTTTGTTCATCTATTGATCCAGATATGTAATGGATTTTTAGAAAAGTAGTACTTTACATTTCTTCACAACAGATAAGAGGTGGTGGGTTGTTTTTTTTTCCTTCTGCCAGTATTAAAGTTTATTAGGCTAAGTTGACTTTAAGAAAGATCTGTCCTGCTTCTAAGGACCCAGAAGTCTTTAAAGATAAAGATAGCATGAAGCACTTACTATTAGTTATTTTTAGTACTACTGAATTTTCTGTCACCTTCTGATAATGAGAGGATAACTGTAAGCACACCATATCTATGTAGCTAGAACTAATCAAGCAGGAAAAAAAGTGTATCATGGCAATTTGGCTTTATTTGAGTGTGATGGGTTGGATTTATTGCAGTAATCAACACAAGAGTGTTTTCTCCTTAAATTGCTTCCATCATGACTAAACTCTCCTTTCAAGTTGTGAAACACATGTTTCACTGAAGAAACAGTTCTTGCCTTAGGCAACATTGTGCTTTAGTTTGTACTAACGAGTTAGGGAGTTTTCATTAATTTGCTTACTTACATATGAGGCAGAATGTTGATCTGAACAACTTTCATATTAAGACAGAGCTTGTCGGCCCAGGAAAGTCCCTGCTTCTCAGTATTTATCTCCTGGAAAATTATCCTGGGAAATAGAATGGGTCAAGAAAACAAAACAAACAAACAAAAAACCCCACCATATTTTTGGTGCAAAATCTAGTCTTGGCAAAACAAACAAACAAAAAAGAATGGTATTTTGGAGAAATTCTACTAAAAGACAAGACTGATTTGAGACAACGCCTGGGGTAGGGGAGCTGGCAGCTTGCCCTGAGAGGTGCAATTGCCAGTGTCTCTGCTGTTTGTCTATCAGGTTGTTCCTAGGTATGGCATGGCTTAAAGTGGTTTTTTTTCAGACCTGTCTTTATGACACTTGATGGGTTCAGTTCTCCAGAGTCTTTTAATGGAAACAGTGTAGAGAGTTTCAAAATACTTTTTTGGGAGGATGAATAACTTATATAGAGACTTTCTTTGTGCTTGAAATCAAAGATTTAAGTTACATTTTCAGTGTTTTGGTTGTAGTTTGTTTGTTTTTTTTTCCTTCCACGTTTTAGGTTTCCATTTTCATTACAATCAGAAACTAAAGATTTCTCAAAATGTTAGAAATTTCCACACATGGAAATTTCACCATGTCTCTAGGAAAGCACAACTGTATCTTTGCAGATTAGATTGGCAAACACACCAAAACAGTGATTCAGTGGATTCTCCTTCAGACACTCATTCATTGTCTTCAAGAAAAATCACAAAGGAAAAGCCAGTTTCTCCATTTGCAGAGAATGTGTAAAGATCATGAAATCTGAAATGCAACTTTTAAATACTTTTGTGCATTCAAATATATGTTAGGATCAGAAAAGTCTTCATTAGAAACAAAAATAATAGACAAACCTGTAACTCTTAGATAAAAAAGGAAAAATTAAAAGCAGAAAGAACAAGTAATGGGGTAAAATTCTCATGGCAATAGAGGAAATAATTACTAGACACTCTTAAATAATTTTAAGATAGCCCTATAGATACAACAGAGAAAAATAAATGTAAGTTTCAGGTAAGAAAAGATAAGAAACCATTTAGGAATTTTAAGCTTACTTGTTGCTGGCTGTGCTTTGACCAGCAGCATGTAGAAAAGCAGTATTAAGACAGGCAAACTAATTTTACTTTACAAAAGATACTAAAAAATCAACGCAGTACATGCTAACTCTTCTACAAATTAGTAATCTTAAATTTCTCTTAACGTGTGTTCCCCTTTGTTCTTTCGTCCTTTCAGATCTACTGTCAGAAAGTTATGGTGACCAAGATTGATTAGGACCACAGCTTTTACTAATAAATATCATACAACTAAATGAAACAATACCATCTTCTTCTGCATTCAAAAGATTAATTTTAATTCCTTCTATTTTTTAAGGTCAGTTATTTTATTTTTCTTCCTGGTCAACCAATATATAAAGGAACACAGTCTTCCCAGTTTCTGACTGCTATATGTGCATCAATTGTGCATTTACTTAATTTCATTTTTACTCCTTGACTGCTTTCTACAAGGCTTACCTTTCAGGTTTTCTTATATTTTCTCAGCTTTCCTAGTTCTTTTTCTTTTTTTCATTTTTTGAACTTGACCTTCAGAGCAAAGATTTACTATTATCCTGTAATTCTGTGTCTTTATAAATGTTCTAAACCCCTTTTTTTTTTCCTACAGGCATTAAAAGCTGTTGCATGACTCTCAGATATTTCTGTCATGCTTTGCATTTCAGAGTTACAGTTCTAGAAAACATGGCATAGATGGGTTTTACTATCTTAGTTCTTTGCATGTCTACATCTTATTTCCAACAATTTTGTTGATACATCATTTCAAATATGATGATGATATTTTTTTATCTTTTGAATCTTATTCTAAACTCTACTAATTTCTGATTACACTTTGCGTTTGTACATTCCTTCCTGTTCAATATTTATGAAGAATCATTGGTTGTACAGGAAAAAAAAGGATCTGGCATTATCTGCATGCTAAGAGCATCTCTTTTGCCACTGTATAATCATTAATGAAAGTCAGGTGTTGGGCCAGCTGGAAAATATTGTTGGCTCCCTCAGGGAAGTTCTGGCAGAATAATGCTATTAAGACAGGTGTCCACTCCTTGCCTCATCTTCTTTTCATTTATGTGGAAGATATCTGAAAAATACTCAAATAACAGTCTTGTCAGGCTCACCTAGATGTTACGAGGAAAGCAAAACTTTGTTGACATTTCTAAAAATGAGTTAAGGGAAAATATACTTCAAAATAAATTTTGTCCCATAGTTAGCTTAGTTTAGTTCTATCTGCGCAGTGAAGTGACTATTTACTTTATTCATTATAGTCATGTCTGAAAAACTGAAGTTTATCAGTTTTCTATAAGCCATCATCAACACCCCCTCCAGAAAATATCCTGAGAAATCAGAAACTCGAGCGCTAACACTACCTTCTAAACATGCTTGGAGGCTAGCTGCAGTTTATGAGGCCAAAGGAAAGATTTTGATGTATGGAGTTTTGGGGACTGAGGGAGGTAGAATATAACTTCATTTTATTTTAGGAAGGGGATTATCTTTTACAGGCACACAGCTGTTTTATATCCTCCCTTCTATTTTGTTCCTGATGCCTTTTATTGTATGAAGATATTTAGAAGTCTTCCAGAAGAATCTTTCTTTAAGATAAGTATTTTTAAGACCTCTGTTCTGAACAGTTAGCACTGTTGCCCAAAGATTCCTGAGCTATGTCTGCTGCTTATTTTAAAAGATGTTTAGGGGAAAATCCAGACATTCGCTCCAATGAGAAGAGTCTCTGAAGATTCGTTGTGGGAGTTTCCTTGGGAAAAAGATGTACTCAGCTGGAAAAGTGTTAGAGCTGGAAAGAATGTAAGCAGGCAGAAAAAAATCTTTATGCAGTGGAAATGAAATTGGAGGATCCACTCTAAATCCAGACACAAAGGCAGGAGAAAGCCTCATTTGGTCATCTGTGCCTGCATCCATACCTAATTCTGGTTCTTTTAAGGAAAAACTTGAATTCCTTCTTTTCCCATCTCATCCTTATTCCTTCAGTGTTTTTTTCACCACAGAAAAGAGATAGGAATTTGAAATGAAATTATCCCATAATGCAACTCCAAACTATGTACTGAAAGAAATGCCTTCTGACTCCACTGCAGTGAGCAACTTGTGCCAGAGGCATGCTATCTAATTGCCATACACTTTCTTGACTAGTATTGTAGGGAGGGAAAAGGTAGTATGAGATCAACTGATATATGAAACAATAAAATGAATTAAACTGCACATAGCAAGATGTGGAAAATTTAGATGGGGGTTGTTTTTGTTAAATGCTTACCAATCATGCAATGCCTGGGGCTTAAATTTTTGACTGTTAGAGGATTTTACAGTTTTATGGATACCATCATAGGATTTTAAAGTATTGTGTTATGTGTTGCAGCTCTTATTGAAAGTGTACTTTCCCTGCTTCTCAGATGCAATATCTGGTCTGGTGGTATATTCTGTATTTCTTGGAAAATCATCCTTCAACATTTCTTAGATCTAAACACAACCATAACTAGACTGATTCATCAAAAAAATAAATGTCACTAGAAACTCTCTATGTTCCTACTCACTTTTTAAGGTCTAACTCTTTTCTTCTTCTACATAATTCACTTGGCAAAATCCTCTGCAGAGCCTCTGGTTTCCAATAAAGGAATAATTGTAGTAGCAGATTGAGAAAAATTCTGTCCTGAGTCATGTTTTTATAATTACCTCCTCAAGCTCTGTCTTCTACTAGTTATGAATTTACTTAGAAAACAGCCTGCTCATCAATAGTTTAGTAACAAAAAGAAATTGAAGTATATTTATATGGGGGAGAACATGTGGCAAAAATTCTATTAAGCCTCGTGTCACGGATGGAGTGATGCCCTTCACTTGTATGAAAGAAACAGCAATATGTTTATTGATATAAAACAGCAATTTCACAAAGTTTGATAGTAAATGTGGCAGTGGTTTAACAAGATTTGACAGTAAGTTGCATTTGATTATTTACTGCACAGAGGACAGGGTCAGACAAAAAACTGCCAGGGAGACCTTCTTCTTGAGTCACAAGGTTCAGAGAGGACCTCCTTGCTTTCTAAACTCCTTCTCAGAGAAGAGTCTATCTGCAGCCAGATCCATACTTAGTCCCAGACTTGGTAATGGTTTATGTCTAAAGGGTTATATATGGGCAATCAATCTTTTATATCACTTAACTAAAATCTCAAATTTTAGCATACTATTAGTCACCCACCCAGAATCTGTTGCAGCAAGGAATCTCTCAACCTTGAGAAGTAACCTTGAGAGGCACCCCTGCTCAAGGGGAGATCCCGTCATGCAGCCTGCTGCTGTGCAGGAGAGCCCAAAGGACTCATGGGCTGCTCATTATTTGTGGGGGCTAGACAATTGACTCATGATCAGATTTGTGTCCCGACCACAGTTGCTTGTTTCTTCCAAATTTGGCTTAAGTCAGACATTGATCAGCACTGTGGTTAGCTAGGCATATTGCTCACCTTAGTTCTTGGCTATTGTGTTATCTGTGTCCCCTGAACCCACTTTGAGCCATACACATTCAATACTACCTCCACTGGTCGTTATCGACTGAGCAGGGTTATAGGAGATAAAGGTCAGTTTGTGGGGGGTGGAGCACATCATTACACTTTAAAAATATTTTTTTCTGTTGTATGGACACAAGTATTCCTTCTTTTGGAAGGATAAAGTTAACACAAGTCATTAGCAGAACATGCCTGAAGAGTAAAACTTTTCCTCCTTCCGTCTTCCTTTATCTCATATCACACACATGTCATCAGAAAGAATACCACGAAATAACTGTTACACACATTATGCAAGCAAGCAAACATAACTAAGCAGACATAATGTATTTTGAAGCTTTGTGCCTCAGTAGGAGATTGCTTGCACAGTATAATTTACATTTAATGTTCTTTGATGGGTCAGATACCTGACTGTTTTCCCACAATAATGTAATGTACAAGTGGCTCCACACCATTTTCACAATACTCGGTATTTAACTTTGTTGCTAATACAATTTTCATGAGAATGACAGTATATCCTGTCTACCTGCTTGATTAAAATTCCCTGATTTTTTTAAAATTCACACTAAAGTGAAGACACTCTCTATTTTTGTGAAGGTAGTTTTCCAAGTCTTCTCAAGAATCTGGCCAGAAGTCAGAATTTCAAGCATGTTGCCTAGCCCATGCAGCAAAAGCAGTGATGAGAGGGATAAATATAAGATTCAATTACAAATTGTCCATACTAGACAACTCTTTGGCAGGAGAACCTTGTTTTGGTAAACTCAGAAAGGACTTTGGTGTTTCATCTTAATGGTACATACATTCAATTCATTTGCAATCGTATGACCTAAATATCCCTTCCAATGTGATATACTTAATTAAAAGAAGTATTAGAACAAGAAGGGTGTGGCCAGAAAAAAAAATAAGTTCCCATTTTTACATAACATATTAATTTTAAATGATTCAGAGTATGAAGTTTTGATCTGAGGCTTCCTTTGAGGCTTAATCTATGTAACTCCAAACACTCAGTACAGTTTCACTTGAAAAGCTGAAACTAATGAAGTAATTCCATTCCCAGAAAGAAATACAAAGAAAAACCACAGGGTCATGATCAGAAGTAGAATAAATAGATGAATCAAATCTGTCCTTGCATATCCCGTAGTTAATATGTTTTACACTATGCAAGTTATGAGTAGGAAGCTGTGGGGCATTTTATGGGCTTAACACAGCACCAGACTGGAAAAATCTATCAGCATGAGTGTTGACAGCCTCTCAAGGCAATAGAATAAGGGAAAGGGTGATTTTTACTTCTCAGTCTGAAGTTTTAGATGACATGTAAGTGGCACAGAATACATAATTGCAGAGAAAAAAAATGAAATGGCTAGCAAAATAATGCTCCAGCAATATTGCCGATCAGATATTAAATAACAATGTTTGCATTGTTTACCTGAAATAAATATTTAGTTAGTAAATAAAAATCTGCTATGGAAAGCCAGGAATGTTAATTTCGTGTTTAATAATTAAATGTTTCCAATTTTGTTTCAGAGTAAGATAATGTTATATGCTCCCAACTGCACTCCTTATTTTAATGTTAATATCCAAAATGTTGTGGAATACTTATACACAATAGTCATTCATTTAATGAGACCTTTCATATCAGTGAACAAACTAGGAACCAGCAGGGATTTGTTTTGCTTTTATTTACTTCATTAACAGCACTACGAATGTTGCCTATAAAGCCAGATGGAAAAGCAGAACACTTTTGTATGCATACCTTCTCCCTAATGAAGCCACAGGACAATATTAAATTAGCTATGAAAGCTGGTACTTTTTATTGTAGCAGTTGATATCATGACAGCCTCTCTGTGTTAAGCTACAGTAAGTGAATACTTGACTGTCTTCCATTTGACCACATTTCAATATCCTACAAATGTGTTATGAAATATTTAACTTATATAAATTATTTTAGATAACAAAAAACTTTTCATGTGGAAATCCATTCCAGTGTTGAAAAAAACTTTAAATGGAACTGTAATTTAAACTAATGAGAGAGCAGAAAATGAAAAAAAAAGACATTTTCCCTACTTCAATAATAAAAGGATGTGGTAAAATATCTTCTTTTATGTAAAATTCCTACTGATTTCAGTAGGGACCTCTACCTAATAACTGATTGATAGTAGGAAATTTAGATGTTATTATCTCTACATTAATTTCAGCAAAAATGAGCCACACATTTCTAGGTTTCACATCTATAAGGTGAGGAAAAAAACAGAAATTTATTATAGCATCTATCAAATACGTAAAAACCTCCTACTTGTTAACAAACTATAGTAAACCAAAAAAAGTTATGTGCAATTCTTCAGAAAAACTGATGATAGAGATTTCATCTATGCAACAATAGAAGAGATAGGGAAAGGTTGTGCATGAAGCTATTACAAATGATGTAGCAAAGATCACAACTGTGATCCCTTTCTTAAGAGCTACTTACCCCAGACTGGAGGGAAAGAAGAGGACAGAAGAGAGGGGTGAGAAGACATTCTGCAGTCTCTTGTGTCTGATAGGAAGTCGGCATAAGATGTCAGTGAGCAGGTCTGTTCAGAAACTGCTCCAGGTGAGATCTACTACTCTCCTTGTTTCTAGGTACTTTCAACAATTTCTAACTTGAAATCTTATGATTGTCTGTAGGTCTTATTCGGAACACAAGTCTCTGGGTTTCTCAGGATAACATGATGGTCACTCCAGCTCCCACATCGCATAAAAATTCCAGGCTTTGGAAAAAGATTAAATTGCACAGCAACCAAAAGGATGGAACAGGGCAATTGTCTCAAAACCTCATTTCAGCCTAACTCCAAACTTCCTGCTATCATATCTGTGCAGGAGAAAGATGATGCGATGTGATTAGGGATGCTGAGCTCTTGTAAAGGCCAGTGACTATTCCATTTGGTCATTCTGCAGCTCAGTGAACTTGAGTATTGTGGGCTTCTGGTTCAGACCCGAAATGCTATTGGAAATGTCAGGCATTAACTATTTCATTTTTCTGCCTTCTCTATCTTTCTATCTCTCACAGAACATGTCCAGATTGCCTCTGTGATGCTGCCAAGAAAGTAATGTGTCCCTACAGGGCTCACTCAGAATTAACAGCCCAGAAGGAGTTCCTCTCCCAGAATAGATTTACAGTCATAAGTCTATGTCTTGGCATACCCAGAAATGTCTTCCTAGCCAAGAAGTTAGGGCCAACATTGGGACTTATCTCCAACAAGTTACTGCAGCTTTCTGCCCTTCCCTTGGCATACAGAACGCGTATGAATAAGTCAGGGCATGACTGAGTTTGGAGGGAATGGATGTGGTCTTTTGTGGAAAGAAAATTAGGAGGTGATAAAAAAGAAGGTCTGTGAGCAACACAGATCAAATTGTGTGTTGTGCATATGTCTTCTCTAGAGGCCCATCTTGTTTTCTGAAATTTACCAGGGTGGGCATGTGTACTGTTCTCACTACTCAACTATCTAGGGCATTCTTACTGAGAAGCCAACAGCTTCAGAGGCAGATAAGGTCAGCTTGGGGCTGTGTAGCCACTGCTGACTAGTGGACCACATGAACTTAATGCTTATGTCTGCAGCCCTTCCCAGGGGCTGCAGTTTCTTCAGGGCACATTCACCTGTGCCAACATGGGGTCCTGCATGGGATGCAGTGTGAGTATCTGCACTGGTGCGGTCTTCTCCGTGGGCTGCAGAAGAATCTCTGCTGCAGCCCCTGAAGCACTTCTTCTCTTCCTTCTTATCTCTCCTTGATATTTACAAGGTTATTTCACATTTTTTTCCCCTCACTTTTTACTATCATGTGGTGTTTTGCCTTTCTTAAAAATATTTTTACAGAGGCACCACCATCTTGGATCCATTGGAGCCAGCTGAAATCTGCTGTGTCCTGCACAGGGCATCCCCTCATCTCTGCTCAAACAGGCCACCCTGCAACTCCCTGCTACCAACACCTGGTCACCTACACCCCATATGCATTATATCCCATCAATCCTTATCTGTTCAAACTTTATGACGTGACATGCTAATGCTTTGCAGCATTCCCATGAAAAGCTGTCTTTGACTACCCACCTTGCTCTTGTCTGATGGAGTTTTGCTAAACCTAGAGGTTAGTCAAATATGTTTGGCAGAGCTGTTTTCGGATTTTTGTTGGAAGCTTCTTGCTGCCCTGTGGACTCTACTCCAGATGCTTGGGGAGAGGGGTACTCGTCATCCACCACAACTTAAAATAACAACAGCTACATAAGTGGCAAGAGCGTACTGTAGCTATCACAAAGCGGTAAGTGAATCAGACTAAGAGACTTGGGCTGTCCTTACTGCTTGTGTGGTGCAAGTATGATAATACTGACATATGCCACTACCTGCTAACACAACATAACTGTCTTGTGAATGCTGACACTATCCACAGTCCCAGAGTCTGAGGGAGCTGTCAAGATTGATTTCTTCCAAGCAATATGATGCACAAAACATCATACTAGATGGGAATTATGTGCTGCTTCATGAAGATCAGCGAATCATGAGATACTACTAAAAGCAATACACTCAGCACAGAATTAATAAGCAACCTATGGTCTGAAATATAGTTGGTTAAAACTTTCAGTGAAAAAACATCTCATACAATGTGTACAAACTGAAATCTTTGTGTTTTGAGTAGGAGAAAGGCTGAGCTTGTTATGGAAATGACCTACAGCAAATAACTTGGTCTACTTTCTGCTAGTGTATACTGAAAAGGATAGTTGGTCTGTAGATGTTGAAGGCTGAATCAGCCATCTGCAGATTAAGACTTTAATAAATTGACTTTTATGTGAGAGTGTATGATATTAGAGAAAGTCGAATATGCTGCTGTAAGTTACCTTCCAGTCTTAAATGATCTTTACAAAAAGGCAGGAGTAAGGAAAGCCAAAGCTCAGCTGTGATTAAAAACAATAAGAGATGTGAAGGGAAAAAAAGAAAGGATTCTTTAAAAATATTGGCAGCCAAGAGGAGACTTGAGAAACTGTGTGTCCATGGGTCAGTGGGACAGGGGATGTCGTGAAAAGAAGCATGGAAAAGGCAGAGGTTCTCAATGCCTGCTTTGCCTTAGTTTTCACTGGTAAGGTGAAAGCCTGCCTGCAGACCTAGTGTCAGTCTGCAGGAGTGAACATTACCCAGAGCACAGGAGGGTGGAGTGAAGGAGTACTTTGGACTGTTGGGCATACAAAAGTCCATGGGATCAAGTGCATCCAAGGGTGCTGAGGGATGTGGTCAATGTCACTGTAAGGTCACTCTCTGTTATCTGAAAGATCATGGTAATTGGGGGAGGTTCCTGAAGATGAGAAACAGGGAAAACTCACATGATCTTCAAGAAAGGCAGGAAGGAATGTCTAGGGAGAAAGACTGGTCAACTTCACCTCAGTTCCTGAGAAGATGATAGAACAACTAATGCTGGAAGTGGTTGCCAGTCTTATGAAGGGCAAGGAGGTGTCTGGAATCAGCCAACATGGATTTACTAAGAGGACGTAGTGCCTGACAAAACTGATTACCTTTTGCGGTAAGATGACTGGCCCTGTGGACAGAGAGCTGGGTGTGTTGCTTACCTTGGCTTTAGTAAAGCCTTCTATATGGTCTCCCAGAGTATTTTAACAGCCAAACTGTTGACATATGAACTGGATAAATCAGCTATAAGGTAGATTGAAAACCAGAATTGAAAAAATTGATCATCAGGAGCAAAGGACTGTGGTCAGCAGTGCAAAGTCCCACTGGTGGATGGTTAGCAGTAATGTCCTTCAGGGATGAATACTGGTGTAAGTAATTTCTGATCTATTTGTTGACAACCTGGATGATGGAGACAGTGAAAGTTTGAGTACGATACCAAATTGTGGGAGAGAAGGGCTGCTATGTTTCTATGATTTGAAAACCAGTAAGGAAAATCAAGGAGCAGCAGGAGTCTAATGGTTGAATGAAGAATCAGATGCTGAGATGAGCATCTGGGGAGAAATTTGAACTGCACAGAGATAGATTCAAGAACTGTGAAAAACAGTAAAAGAGCAGTGGAACAGATAATTGTTCACTCTACCTTAATTCTAATGACATTGTTCATTCCACCTTTATTTTTGCATTTCCTGCCTTTGATTCCTACTGTTCAGTAACCTTAGAAGACACTTTCTCTCTTTGTACAGTCTGATATGCACAGGTTTATTGCATGTATTAGAAAATACTTATTTTTTAGCACGAAATTAAAGCCAAGGAAAGTGATGTTATTAATTTCTCATTTTCTGCATGAAAAGAGCTATAATTTGGAGATTTTAATCATTTACTTTTTACCAGAAGATATCATAAAGATACAACAGAAAAAATCAAAAGCAAAGCTAAGCTATAGAGATGTATAGAAGACAGTGAAAACAGTTTAGTAGGTGGGATAAAGGAGTCCATGTTCACTCATATGCTGCTTCATGTCATATAAATTAAGTTAGTCATATTATGTCTCTTGAAGTAGTTGAGTAGTGAATGTCATTGTCTTACAAATGCATCTGTTGCCAAGTGTTTTTCCATAGTTTGTGGCAATCTGCTAGATTATGCTGACAAGAAGCCATTCTTTGGAGGATTCTGCTTGAATTCAACATTTAAGAACAGAAAAGGTTTTCAAAAAATGTCTTGAATCAAAAACAAAGAAGACAGCTGGTGGATAAACAGGTCAGTTTTTCTCATTAAGGTGCAGAAAAAACAGCCTGCTGTATACAGCCTGCCCTTCTCACCTACTGCAGTGAAGGCAGAGCAGACTTACCAGGTAAGGTCATTCTGCATGGCAGCTCTGCAGTTTCTGTCTCAGCCTTCATTAATCCACAGGGGTAACCAGTAGGAATCCAACAGCTCTTCATCACTTCAGTATCAAGCAGCATCAAAACAGGCTGTCAGGAGCCTCATTTCCTTCCACTCTATGTGAATAAGTAAGAATAGTAAAAATTCAAAAACAACCAATGGAGATCTTGCTGTGGAGAGGGAAGCATTACCTTTTCTGTTTTCTTTCTTTCCTTCTTATTCTGGTTGTTGGCAATAGGATTAGCATTTGTACTCTGTCTAGGAGAAAACTGGAAAACCACACAATAATTTCAGCATTTTTTCACTATACAAAGACCTTCCTTATAGACCTCTTGTAAACTTTTCTGCTCAGAATTCAATATAAATGTGTCTCTGGCTACTGAAGTAAACAGATATCTCTTTTTATAAGAATAATATGGTAAAACATTGACATGTAGAACACAATAATCTAAATACATTTGTACCTGAAAAGCTTCAGTTCCTTAAAAATTCCATGAACTATTAGTTTAAATTAACCTTTTTGACACAAGATGTTCCATAGAGACCCATGTTTCATACTACTAAAGACATAGCACTATTGTGTGTTTCTCTATTTTTAGTATAGCAACTTTGAAGAAATATAAGCAAGATAATAAGAACCTGCAACCGTATTTGGGCAGAAATTGTTGCACCAGGGAAGAAAAAATCACTAAGAATATGCTGATAAATTCCCAAATAATTCCTTCCTTGTAGCAGTGCAGTGTGCTCTGTGTGTTCCTCCCATCCATGGTGTTTACTTCAGCAGCCCGATGCTTCCCAGTGATAACACATGAATAAAAGAGCAAGCAGTAAACTGTCAATTTATCACAGCTCTACTAATGCAAACTCCATGTGGTGTTCTATTCCTATTTTCTCTCTTAATGCTTCTTATCAATGTTTCGAAGTGGTTGCCAAAAGCTGTTCAAAAATCTGTTATCCCCAAATGTTATGTAGCTTACCATATACTGCAGAACTCTGTTGGAGACTGTATAAGCAAAGCACAATTTGGCATCCAGTCAACATAATGCTTTAAGAGGACACATTTTTTATTTTATGCAGTATACAATTTAAATTTTAACTGAAAACGTTTTTCAGTGATAAATAATGCAAAGAATAGATTAACTAATAACAGGCAGGCATTAAAGGTGAAAGAAGAAACTACATAACACGGATTTTTGGACTGAAATTGCGAAAAACTGAGTCAATAATGTAAATAATGTAGAAAGGTTGTTGCAGAAAGCAGAACCTGGATTAGAAAGATGTTCATACTAAACAGTAAAAGATTAAGTGGTTGGAGAAAGTACACTACTACTACCATCACAAGGCCAAAACTATTTATTAAACTCTGACCTGTTTGATGTTCTGTCTTTGCACTGAAGATCTCCTCTGAACAAGTGAAAAAGAAGGGAAAAACAGAAAAGAAAAAAATAACTGAATGAAACAAGGAAAGAAAAAGACACCAGGACCTAGAAGTAAAATTCATTATGGTTAAAAGCCTTTACCTCAGCTCCACTACACAGCTGTTTTTCCTGCTTGAGTAGGCGTAAAGCATGTGACAAGCAAACATTGATCCAGTGAAAAGCCAGAGCAGAGAAAAGAAGATGCAAAATGGGATACTTCACTGAAAAGTTATCTTATGAAAAAATCTCATCAATATCATCGTCATTTTTTCATGTTCTCACCATAAATAGGGGTGTAAGAAACCATATGATGTAGGTTTACATACGCTTTCGAAGTTACTTCTCAGTGCAAGAGACATCAAATGCTATTGATTTTCTGATCACACTCCTAACTGTCCAAACAGTTTAGGCAAAGAATAAGGGTTACCTTATCAATGTAAAATTTAACTGGACTATGTAAAGCAACAGAGATTTCATACATGGTGTTCAAGAACCAAACGCTGATTTGATGGGAATTCCTGGACCTTTTGCAATCAAACCCAGCAGAAACAGTGATTGTTGACCCCACATAAATTTACTGTTAATTGAACAACTTTCCCTAAAAATTAATGTTGGCTTGAAGCCTTCATCTTACTATCAATGCATGACAATCATAACTTCTTTTATGCTTTTTTTATTGTTCATTCATTCATTCATTCAGTCTGTCAGGGAGTCAGTTATTTTATTTATTTGAGAAATCAATTGAAATTGGTTTAACTGACTTGAGAGTTGTGAGTTTGAGCCAGTGTTCTTGGTTTGCTTTCATGATATGGTGCTATTTTTCATCATTTTCATCAAAAGCTTGTTTTTTCATTAGTTGCAGTATTTTCATTAGTGGATTGTCATTTAAAACCTGTCATCTAACCCTCAGTTTAAGAAAAGAAACAAAAAAAAAAAATCTTAGATAAATGGCCCTAATGTGAATCTGATTTAACCAACTTAAGTATCTTTTAAAAACATTAATAGGTTAATGGTTGGACTTGATGATCTTAGAGGTATTTTCCAGCCAAGGTTACTCTATGATTCAATGATTCTACAGCCAGAATTTTGAAAGAGCAGAGACAAACATAAGCAGGGCCTGTAAAATTTGCCCATGATCCAGATGCATGTCTCAGGCTTCCTGAACCCAGCTTTGCTATATAGGAGAATCTATCTGTAGTCCCACACCACGAGCTTTAACCGAAGTAGAAACAAAAGGGGGCAAAGTAACAGGGGAGAAGTTCTTGTGCTAGTTCAGTGCACACCCAATGTACTGCAAAAACAGGAGGCAGGAGGTGTTACCTCTTTTGTGATTTTGTGATTTTTTGTGATTACTTAAATGCCAGTGGGTCTTTTTCGTAGTAGGTGTTCCAGATCTTCCTCTGTTGAGCACAGAAGGCACACCTCCTCCTCGCACTATCTGGATGCCACTTTCTTTGAACTATCATAACTTACTGAAATGGAAGATGAGGGCTGCAGTTATGGGAATCTTTATGCCTCTGAATCAGCACAACACTATTGATCTCATTGTATTTAAACATGATTACCTTTGAGGCTCTGATTGTCAAAGGAATACTTTGAGAAACAGCCATTCCCTTCTCCCCTACTCATGGTCTTTGGTAGTTTATATTATAGTCAAAGGTTCATATGCATGCTGCTCCAAGCAAATATGTTTCCCAAATCTTTATTTCTTCTTCGTAATCTACATACAGTTTGGGTTTTTAGGAAAAGAGGTGATTTTTTTTGCCTTTGAATTAAGGCTCCCATGAACTTGACTTGTGCCTAATGAATGAAAAAGGAACTAGTTCCAAATTTTCAAATAGAGCCTTAAGATACTTCTTTTTTTTTTCCTCCATTCTAAATTTTATTCAATACTTAGGGTGAGTGGGTCAGTATGTCTTTAAGAAAATACATATATTGTTAATACTTTTTGTGATTCCCCTCAAGAAAAGCAAAATTTTCACTTCTGATGTTATTTTTCTCTTCCTCTTAATTACGTTTCACACTGGCATGAAGCTGTTTATTTTTCACTGAGATATACCTTTAAATGAGATTCATAGAACAGTAATAAAACCGTATTTCCACAATAGATGTAACTATTCAATTTCTATAAATTGGTTGTAAAAGTGCTTCATATATGATCTAAATGAGGAAGATTTCTAGTCCTTTAGAAATACATGCAAACAATATATCCTTATAGCAATGCCTTAGTAGGAGAGAAAAAAAAAACAAAAAAACCCTTGAGCTCTTTTACACAACATCTTCCAACAAAACTGTCTCTAAAAGACTGTTGTGGAGTACAAAGCCTACGCTACTGGCACATTATAATGAGATGAAGTGATATGACAGTGGGAATGTGAAAAACGCAGCTTTAGAGGATTGTCTGGATGACAACAGACCCATTTCAAAGTGTTTTGTGGAGGGTGCTGTACTTTTTGTTTTTCTCTCTTACATTTCAGGTAGGGGCTCCCCCAACAGGGATTGAGTGGCACTGAGTGGCAATCAAGTCTCTCTGTCTCTGTATTTGTCTGTCTCTGTCTTGCTCCTTCTAAGAATAGAATAGTCCCATCTTTTCATAAAACAGTGAAGTTGCTCAGCTCTTTCATTATGCCAGGATTAAGGAGAAAAACTGGGTTTGGAGTTGCAAGGGGAGAGCAACCTCACATTGATTCTTCTGATTCCACCACCTTCCCTCTTTGTACTTTCTCCTCTGACTCAGAAGGCAAACCATGTCCACCTTGTGCTCTTCTAGATTTAAAGGTTATTAACAACTGCAACATTAACCTGCTCAGACCTTATTTTCATTAGCTTAGATAGGATGACAGAATTAAGCTAGCTGGAAGGAGCATGATGTGATTTAGTTCTATTTGATGCTTCTGCCTTAGTAAATGTCAGAAGCAGGGAACAGAGTATTAATAATCATTTGCATCCAGCATACTAACAGCAGATCTCCAATAGAAAGCACTCTGTGAAATAAAGCTCCAAGGTAGCAATCTCCCCCTTGCTTTTAACTCAGCCAAAAAATAAATGTGAACAAGCCCATTCAAGACATATCTGACAAATGCAGGGTTAAATAAAAACACTAGTATCTATTTAAAAGCAGAGAAGCAGTTTGCTGGAGCAGTTATTTCATGTTAATCACTTTGTATTTACTGCAGCTTGAGAAAGACGCATTTGTTATGCAGACAGTGTTCATTGTCGTAGCTTGATCATTAATGCACTGCTGCCAGCAACAAAATGAATTAGTTCTCTGAATACTAAACTGGGAAACCAATGTTGAACCAGAGAGCGGCACAATGACACTTACAAGATTAAAATATACTGCCCAGCTATGAGAGGGTGCATTTGTGGCCCCTGCTAACTACCATCTATTTTTAAGATTAGTATTAGCAGGAAACCTCACTGGAATGGTTGAAAATTGTAGGACAAACAATAGTGATCATTTATGTTTACATGGGTGTTTATGCTCTTTCTGGAATACAAATCTCCCATGGATTATTTCCCATGCTTCACCACAACCATTTTTTTTTCTATCAACAATTTATCATTTATCCCTTTACATGCATGCTCTGAATTTCTGCAATTCCTAGCATACTGTAGATCCATAGCAGCACTGTGGAAAGTACATGAATACAAAACACCAAGGAATCAAAGCCCTACTGTGTCTATGAAGAGATGTCACAGACATGTGCAAAAGCAGAGTAACAAAGCAAATGCCACCTGTCACTCTGAATGTTTTTAGGCTGCTTTTGATGTCCCTGTGTCACAAGAATAACAACATTAAACTCAGAATGCTTGATTATTACTATTGGCTATAACTTGCTCTGCACAGGTCAGTAAACTAGAAAGGGCTGATTGTAAGGTGGGGGAAAGTGGTACGGGGAGGGCAGGGAGGAAGAAAAAGAAAGAAAATAAAAGGAAAAAAATCGCTCAATTAAGCACGTTTTTTTTGTGGATTTATACTGCATTTGTATCTATTTTAGAGGGAGCTTGGGATTTCCCCTGTGATAAGATGTGTTCAGGTCAGAGCAGAAGGCAGCAGCTTCCTTTGTATCTCTTAGAAGCTCTGGGCTTAATTCCCTGAGATATTGCAAGCATGGCACCCAGACATTCAAAAAAAGAGGAAAGGACACCCAAAGACAATAGAAACACATAAAAAACTCATTGTATGCTTTAGGAATAATACCATGTGCATAAAATGGTTATAAATTGAAGCTTAAGGAACAACATCCTGAGCTAAGTTATACAGAAGAAATCCGCTTTTAATTGAATTATTTATGTTCTTCTAGAAAGGAACACAAACAGGTGGCACAATACACCCAACTCCTATGGAAGTTCTTTCCATCCAAATTAGAAATAAAAGATTTATACTTAAACATTTATATGGGAAACCAAGTGTGTCAGAAAACACATCATAGCCCAAACACTTGATGCAGAAAAATGGTTAAAAGCTACTGTATAGTTGATGCTGATGGCTGCTTTTTTTTTTTTTTTTCATATTATTATGTTTTAAAGCTAGTATTTTATAACATAAATTATAACTGGTTCTCTTGTTCCTTTTATTTGCGTACCTTTTTTTTGAGAAGTGCAGTCCTTCAGCTTTAGAAAAGAATATATTCAAGATTAGTGTTCAAGAATGAAAACAAACTGTAGGGAAGGGGAATTGTCATCACCATTATGCAGTTTTCTGACCTTAGAGACTATTATGTAAATAATAATAATGTTCATTTACTAGCAAAGTAACACTCCAAAGTTAATTAAATGTTTGTACAGTATTATGAAATTATTAAAGAAGTATAAACCATAAATGCTATAGTTGTATGAATCACCTTTTCCTGTCCATTTGGAAACACATTACAAGAGCAACATCAAGTTCCTCTGTGTAGTTAATGCTCATTGCATTTGGCACAGCAGTCCAGACATTTTGTTAGTGGAACCTATGAGGTAGTTAGAAGTAGATTGTGTGACTTCAAGTAACACAAGTTATTATGAAAATGATACTTTATCCAACCTAAAGCTACTGGTAATTTCTGTAAAAAAACATGATTATCAAAAGTTGAATTTGGCCCTGATGCAGCACAAATACTGTGATTAAAGAAAAACAAAAACTAAACAAAAAAACCCTAATCAAACTAAAAAAAACCCACGCATAGACAAAAAGCAGACAAAACACACACACACACAAAACCCAAAAAAAACACCACCAACAAAAACCCACAAAAACCCCCCACAAAACCAAACAACACCAAGCAAACAAACAAACAAACAAAAAGGGACATTTGATAATCAAACCACTTGGGTGTTGGGTACAAAATAAGTGCTGAAAAATTCTCAAAGGTGAAGTTCTAACTATGACACTGTACAGATTACACAGGGATTCATACAATCATATAATCATAGAATGGTTGGGGTTGGAAGGAACCTCAAAGATCATCTATTTCCAACCCCTCTGCCATGGCAGGGACACCTCCCACTAGACCAGGTTGCCCAAAGCCCCATCCAGCCTGGCCTTGAACACTGCCAGGGAGGAGGCATCCAGAACTTCCCTGGGCAACCTGTGCCAGTGTCTCGCCACCCTCACAGTCAATAATTTCTTCCTAAGATCTAATCTAAATCTACCCTTTTCCTGTTTAAAACCATTACTCTTCATCCTCTCACTACATGTCGTTGTAAAAAGTCCCTCTGCAGCTTTCTTGTAGGCCCCTTCAGGTACTGGAAGGCTGCTATAAGGTCTCCCCAGAGCCTTCTTTTCTCCAGGTTGAACAACCCAAACTCTCTCATCCTGTCCTCATAGGGGAGGTGTTCCAGCCCCACTGATCATCTTTGTGGCCCTCCTCTGGACTCACTCCAACAGGTCCATGTCCTTCTTATCTTGGGGGCCCCAGAACTGGACACAGTACTCCAGGTGAGGTCTCACGAGAATGGAGGAGAGGAAGAGAACCACTTCCTTTGACTTGCTGGTCACACTTCTTGTCTTGACCCGGTTAGTGCCAAGGGAGATTTGTTTTGATCCCAGAGGTGAAATTAAGACACAAACGAGGTCAAATGTCACAGACTCTCTATGGTTTATTATAAAGTTGTGTGCACTTGAAAATTAAAGAGCGATAGGAAAGAAGGGGTTATAAGAATAAGCAGTATTACGGGAGATAGAGAACGGTTACCACCACGGATCCAGCGAAGTCTCGCAAGTCCACTTGTTGATTGGTGGGAAAGATCTTCAAATTAGTTGTGAGCTCTTGTTGCTAGATAGAGTCTTTTTCTCCACCCACTGACTCTGGGTGGGCATTTCTGCCAGACGCTGCTTTGCATAGGTCCGGCCTACCAGGGCAGGCACCAGGTATCACTCCAGGGGTCCTTCAAGGGTTGTTAGGATTGATTTCCATCCCTCCTTCATTTTCCTCTTGAAGACCTCTTTGTTGCTGGAACATGCACACTGATGCATCCTGTTTGTAGTATCCGTGTGAATTGTCCTGCTTATCTCCCTTTAGATGCAGGAATGGGGAATGGTCCTTCTTATCTCCCTTCAGATTCAGGAAGGGGGATGCTGAACCTGGCAGTTTTCCACAATAGCCCCTCTCCAACTGCAGGAAGGGGGGATTTGCCCTCAGTGAAGCCATGTTGGCTGTCACCAATCACCTCCTTATTTTCCACGTGCTTTAGCACAGTTTCCAGGAGGATCTGATCCATGATCTTGGTGGGCACAGAGGTGAGACTGAACAGCCTGTAGTTCCCTAGGTCCTCCCTTTTCCCCATTTTCAAAAATGGGGGTTATGTTTTCCACTCAGTCAGAACTTCACTAGACAGCCATGACTTCTCAAATATGATGGATAGTGGCCTAGCAACTGCACCCACCAGTTCCCTCGGGAACTGCAGATGCATCTCATCAGGCCCATGGACTTGTGCACCTTCAGGTTCTTTAGATGATCTTGAACTTGATCTTCTCCTACCGTGGGTAGTTCTTCATAATTCCTGTCCCTGCTTTTACCTTCTGTGATTACGGTGGTGTGGCTCGCGCACTTACTGGTGAAGACTGAGGCAAAAAACTTATCCTTAATACCTCCTCATTTCTGCCTTTCTTGCATATTTAGTTTTTTATTTTTCAGGCTGTTACTATGGATCTCCACAGTATTAAACCATGTAGGACTCTGATCTTTGTCTTTAAATGTTCTAAAATGTAATTATGTTCTATTGACATTTTTCATGTCTTTTAATATTTCTGCTATCTTTTCTGTATACTGACACCATGAAAACTCTGATCCTTATTTTTGTTGACATAAATACAAGGTAAAAATATTTCCTCTAGGCTTTTAATCTGTATACATATCTCTACCATTCCCCGTCTCTTCACCCTCCTGTCACTCAGTTTCTTGTTTGGCAGAACTTCTCTTTTCTTGTCCACTCTTTTTCTGTTCGGGGAATTGTAGATTGCCCTATCTTTGCTCCATTAGGTGCTCCTAACAAGATCTTTCAGACTGTCTCCAGACTCATAAGTTTTATTAGTTCCTCTCACTGCACCATTAATTTTGATCTTAATTTTGCAAAATTTCCTTTCACGAAATCTAATTCACTTGTATTGCTGGATGAAAGGAATTAACTCCCTCACTGGGGAAAAAAAAAAATAAATCAACCCAAAGCAATCTCCTAGACAACAATCAAAAATTGAAATGAGGGAAATTGGAATAAACTCACCAGCAAATTCCAGCTGTCCCAGAAATAACAAAGGACTATTTCCATAAGTGGATACCTCACAACTACTATTAAATCCTATATTTACAACAACCACAAGGTCTGATTTTTTTTTTTTAATTATTATATGTGTAGGGTCTGAGCATGATATTTACACCTCAGCAAACATCTCACCTACATTGCATATTAAAACTTCTGTCTAAAGCAGCTGCTGTATGTATAATGCTAAGGGTATTTGCATGCCAGTGATGCATTATTTACCATCTCTGCTGTTGTATTTCATTGCTTGTCCATCTCCAGGCACTGTGATACAAGAGGTGCTTGAATAGAAAGAGATATTTAGGGAGAAAATAGAGGAAGATATTAGAATTAATTGAAAATGGAGAAAAAATTCCCACTGAAACAATTAAGAAGGATTATTTTCGTTTTCCCACTACTTTGTATCACAAATTATGTGTCTGCTACTAACCATATGACCCATTCACTTTTCAAGCTGCAGCAATGTGCTGATGATCAATTTCTGGTGGAGCTCCAAGCATTCAGTTGTAGACGAATTCCTTTCAATATGTATGTATTTTTATAATAGACAATCAAATATTGTTTTGCATTAAGAGACAGAAACAAACCATCTATGAACTAGTCAAATCAATACATAAATACATGTCTATGTGGCTTTATGTGTGATCCTTTTCCTGCAGCAAGAAAGCAGAATGGAAAAATTATTTGAGAAGAAAAATTGAAGAAAGAAAATTCCTTGAACAGATATAACAAACATAAAATTAATTCTATGACTTACAGCAGTGAACACCAGCTGTCTCACTCATTATAATATGACCTAGATCTGAAGGGTTATGTTTATAGTGTAACAATTAGGGCATCATAGTGGCAGCAGATCTGTACAACAAAATGGTTTGCATTTCTGCAATTTTATTTTAGACTGTTTCTAGGCTAGTCCTGTACAATTAATACATGTTAGCAGTTGGAGGGGTTTAGGTACATGTCTGGATCAGACTTCTTTGTTTAGCTTCATCTGAAAGGGACTCCTTTGTCATTCCGTGGGAGCACGCTGTTGTGCAAGCTCAAGTGGCACAAGGGAAAGCAATGGAGAAATTCCCTGGATGAAAACATTAATGTAGAAACACCCAGGCAGAACTGTTTAGTGTTTGATACTTTGTCCATGTGTGACAACAGCCAGGACACTTTCATCACAGTACTGTCGTGTTTTTTTCTCTTACCTAGTCAGATGCCCATTTTTGAGCTTCTGGAACAAACTATTAAAAAATGTGGCTCACCTTGCTTACTTTTAGTGTCTTCAACACAGTGACATTAATCACTCTCTGGAATGGCCCAGTAGACCCCAAGACTATCAATGAAATCACTGATCACAGGCTCAGATGTAGCTACATGCATTGTAAATATTCAGTTACAGGAGGTGAAAACTGCCTAAAATCCAGGAAAATCTGATCATCACATTCTCATTTGCAGAGTGGACCAACATTTCTAGGTAGCCAACCAAGTCTGCATTTCATGCTAAGCATGTGTTGTGCTTTCCCTAACAACTTCTATTGCTACAGAACACTGATTTCAGCTTGCACTGTTTGTATCTAGATGTCTTCTGCAACTGAATATCACAGAAGAGACGGCATCTTCGCCAACTAACAAAACTGTCAGATGTAGTAGTCCTCAAAGCTGCACAGGTATTTGTATGCTTCATTCTTCCACTCTGTTTTCCTTTGTTGTCTTTAATAGCAAGTTCACACCTTTGGCTTATTTATTGACTCCGTATTACCAGTACTTATTTTTTCTGACACCAGTGTTGTTAAAAAATATAAATGCCTTTACATTGATTGAAGGTCAGAGTGCTTTGCTTCTTTTGAGACATAAAACTTTAGAAGAAGGGAAACTGTTACTTCAAACAAAAAATATCTGGTGTGGTCAGTTAACTTTGGGGTTCACTTAATAGATGTGTTGCAATGAGTTGGCCAAATTTTTAAAGAAGGAAGGAGAACACATATCCATAATCCATACTGCAAATACAACCATATCCTCATTTGCACATGCAAATGTTATGGTCGAGTACTACTTGCTCATAAACATATCCCATTTTCTCTGGGCAATGTGAATATTTTGACATATCTATATTATTTAAGTGATCCTCTGAGCCAAACTCCCAGGGAAAATCTATATATGAAAAACAATAACAGAACAGAAAATGCTTTTTTTTTTTTTTTTTTTTTTAAGCTTAATAAATCCATACATCTGAGTTTAAGTGTTCCTTTTTCTTCTTTTGGAAAGATATTTTAATCTGGCATCTGTCTCCCATTCTCACTTAGGAGTACAGCTTCACACAAGTTTTTATGCTGCACTCATCACTGCTACAACTGTGGGATTTTTAGGAAATTTTTCCTCATAACACCCTGTGAGGTAGGATTTTCAACTGAAACATCAAGAAAGAAAAAGGATGATGGCATTCATCTCATACACCTTTATTCATACAGGAAGTTAAAGTACTCAGTTTCAGTTAGTAATTTAGGCTGCATGCATGGCCAAGGAAACCAAGAGGCACTGCTATACAGAGTTTCAGTTCTTCAGTGTAGGCTGCTATGGTGGAGTGTGGATATCACCTCCTCAAATCAGCATTGGCTTTGGAGGGAGTTGGGTTGCAGGGCATCTCAGGTGGCAGTGGGTAATGGTGTGTGAGAAACTGAACTGAACCTTAGACGACTGGTTTCAAGTAGGTATATAACCTCCATGAAGATGTCTACTGTTGCTTTGAAGGCCATTGAGTAATTTATTGAGCCTTAAACTGCCCCTCCAGAAGGACAAGGATAGCCCCTGTCGTATTTGCCAGGCCTCTGTGAATGTCTTGGGTACCCCTGATGTATCACAAATAGCATAAGACACCTATGTTTGGACTATTGAATAGTTCCCTAGAATTGGGTCTGCTGCACTGGTGAATTTCTTGAAATAAGAAAGACAGTCTAAGTAGGATGAGGGAATTGAAATCAGATGCCCATATCCTCATTTAGTATCTAATCACTGAACTGTATTTCTATACCTGATGTTCACTTATAACATCCAAAATACCTATATTGTTACCCCTAGGGGTAATCTGGGGACTGAATACTAATTTATCAGGAATCTTTGATTTCTTGAATCATGTCCTTCAACAGAATAATTTCATAGCTCTTGCCTTTGTGTTCTGTTGTATCATCACTCTGTGCTGTAACAGTTTTTTCTAGAGAAAATAAACAACAGAAAAGATGGATCTGTGCTCTACACATCCCCCTTTTTTACTCGCCTTAACTGACCTGCAGACAGACTCTTTTTTTTAAATTTTGGGTTTAAATAAAATAAAATAAAATTAAATTAAATTAAATTAAATTAAATTAAATTAGATTAAATTAGATTAAATTAGATTAAATTAAATCAATTTTGTTCTATAACCTAAAGGACAATAGTGCTGAAGTAAGTGCACCAACATGAAAATTACGTGACAGTTAATTTGAAAAGATCAAAGTTCTGTCCGTTTTACTTTTTTACCTTTTCTTAAGAATAAAATTACTAATTCCTTGGAGAAGATCAAAGCTTATATTTCTAATTATTATTTTGTCTAATAGCTATAGAATCATAATGTGTACTTAAGACGGTACACAAAGAAACTTAAAAGTCACGTTCCTTGGTAGAGGAATACTAATAGGTGTGTTAGAAGAAACAGACATAAGCTGGAAATTGGAGCAAAGAAGTGTTAGAATTGTAGCAATACAATTCTGTGGTTATTTAATTTCCAGGGACAAACATGCAGGTCAGAAGGGGCATAAGGAGTGGCCAATAAAATCCCTGTTATGGGAAACTGGAAGTGAATGAATTTTCCCAGATAATAAATTTTTCAATTGTATGTAGCAAAAATCACTAGTTTCTTTTTGATTAATTCTATTTATAATAGTATCATCAATATCCTAGAAGATGAAATCATAACACAAATAAATTACTTTAGTTCTTTGGTCCTTATGTAGCTAGTTATATGTTGCTGCTCTCTCCTATCAGCTACTGAAAAGGTCTTCCCATATGATATTCAACTGCACTAGGAGGAGCTAGGAGGAAATGTAGATGCATATCGACATGGTTTTTAAGAATGCTTTCTCACATTCCGATGAGCAAGATTGCCATACAAGAGCTACAATTTATACTATCCTTTCTCAGACCAAGTGCTATTCTGAAAAAAACTCATCTGCGCTAGAAGAGGAAGAGTAATTCTTAAATATTGATACCAAATTTAAATTTTATCCATGTTGAATCGGGTGACAACTAGAACAAAGGGTTTATTATCTACATGTATGTCTTTTCTTCAGAGAACAATCTGTCTACACTATCTATGGTCTAAAACATGTGCCAACAACATGGGAAGTTCATTTACCGCAAAGATTCACCTTACATTTCAACATGACTTTTTCTGTAAAGCACTTCTCTCTTAGATGGCAACTAAAAGACATTATTAAAATTTCTGATAGAATCTCAGGTTGCTCTTTGTTGCTTATATTAGGCAGAGAACTATTTCAAAAGATGCTTAAATTGGACAATAAGTTATGTCTTGGAGTTTTCTGGTCCTCTGTGTTCAGTTGTTTCTGTTTGGTCTGTCTCTGTACTACAGAACAAGTAGAACTAGTATGATATATTTATTGAATATTTGAAACTTACCCTTTAGAGAAAGGAAGGGTTTTTTTGCTAAGAAACTAAGCTGTAGTGTTTAGTATTCAACTCTTTTAAAATCTTTTATCACAAAATTTATATTTTAGGACAGATTCCCTAGACATAACATATAGTATCAGAAATTGTCTTTAGGAAAAGACTTACGTTTATGACTTAATTCTAAGTGTCTTACCTGTAATTCAGTACTACACAGTGCAAAAAAAAAAGAAAAAAACCAAACACAAAACCAAAAAAACCCCCTTATATCAGTCATCCTTGTAGCTATCATTAGTTCTACTTACTTTCAGACACCATTTCACAGAAATCAGTCTGTGTAGGTGGGGGATGTCCAAAAAAAGAACATTTAACCAGATTAATAAATGATTTCATTATGTAGAACTGCTTGATGAATACATGGTGAAACAGCTCTTATCTTGGTGACAGGAGTCTGAACTCCACTAGCTCTATGCAGTAAATTTCAGGACAGAATGAGGTGGCTTAATGAGAGAAATCAAGCATCCAGAGGGACTATCTAAACTGTTTAAATTTGTCATAAAATATAATAACTGTTAAAATTCCAGGGGAGAGTCAAATATTGTTTTGGCCAGTTTCTGACTGTCCTTCTCATGCACCTGCAAAGTGTGAAAGGTGTAGAAGCTCTTTCTAAGCTCCACATTTTATATGATAATCACATAATATGTTTTGGTCTCATATTTCTGGAGCAGAATCCTGTGGTTTTCTACACGCTTCTAGGAACAGTTGGTAGACAACTGCGTACCCACATATCATATATTATTTTAAACACATTTAAAAGCTACAAAAGCATAGAAGGAATCAGAACTATTTCTGCACTGTGTATCTTTTGTTTATTTTCTTGATATTCTTCCATTTGACTGACGTGAACTACAAAGAAAAAGTGTAACTGGAACAGGATAGAGAACCATGGCTAGGGAATGATTTGGAAAGATGCCATTTGCATTCTTCAGGTAAAGCTGCATAGGTAGAGTTCCAAAACTGAGAGTTTAAGATTAAAAGCTTTCTGAATACTCAGAAGTCCTCTGTCTAGGTGGCAATGTGGCTCTGTCCTCACTGGTAGTTCAGGGAGGGCAGATGGACTGAGGTACAAACCCTGAAGAATAGTTTTCAGGCAGATAGATCGACCTTAGCTTTTATGGAGATAGCACTCTTCATACAAAGGTATAAATACATGAGTTTATTTGCATTTTTTTTCTGCTTTAACTCCTCTCCCTGTGTGATGTGTTCCTTTTAGAAAATATTTTGTATATATATATTCTTACAATGTAATTTTGTACAATTCTTAATAATGCTGTCATTTAACATATTAATAATTGCTATGTAATTATCATTTGTTTCTTTTTTTTTGTTTTTTTAAATTGCAGAATTAGACAAAATGAATGCTTAATGGTTGAAAAGTTCACAAGTCATTACTTGGTTTCTATTTGATTTTCATGAGTAACATTTTAAGGGCCTGTCCACAAGTAATGAAAATGTATTACTACGTGAGTAATTTTCATGCATGGCAACGTCTTAAGAATTATTCAGCATTGCAAATGTGTTCTTCTTAGTGCAATTATGAAACTTACAAAGAGCACCATTAGTGAGATATTTTTACACAAGTTCATATTGTTCAGTTATTTTATTGCAGAAGGTAAAAGGGTTTTTTTGGTACATTTTATTGCAGAAGGTATTCTAGCAGAAAAAACAATGAGAAAGAAATTGATAAAAATCTAGCACAACACTCCCTTCAGCTATGTTGTTTATGAGAGGACTGTTCTTCATAGGAGCTACTGGGCAATAACACTGAAGGTCTCAGCCAAAGTTTCAGAACATAGGTGGAAATGAGAACCTGTAGAAACTTGTAATTCGAAAATTAAACAGAGATCATCTTTTTGGGTTTGTATATTGTAGATAACAGTTTTGATGCACAGATAGGTTGAGGCATCATTCCTAGTCTAAAGATCGAGTAGTACAAGTGCCCTTGACAAAAAAATAACTTTGGAACACATATTTAAAGGTATTTGTCTATTTACAGAAATGTATGTAACTTTCTCTTAGTTTTTCAGCCTACACTGCTCAAATTCAGGAAAAATCATCTAGGTGCAATCCTATGATCCAACATTTATTCCAAAAATAAATTATGATAAATATTTAAGTATATTACCTTTCCAAAAGAAAATCAGAAAACCAATAATTCTCCCTGTGAGTAGAATAATGTTAGATTTCAAATTAGATATCAATGAAATTGTCTATGTTTTTGCATTTTTAAAATGGTGCACACATCATATGCTCTTGATCACTGAACTCATATTTAAAAAATACTTGTAATAGAAGTGAGAGAACCCCATATAAGTAAAAAGTAATACTCTTAAACCTTCCTTTATTATGACTCATATGCCTTTGACTCTTAAAAACTGGTTTTGAGAGAAGTTACAGTTTATATGTGGACCTTGCTGTCATAGTGAAACAAATCAAATAACTGGCCAACTCTCAAGAAATATGCTGTGTGTATAGAAATGAAAGGAAGACAATTCTGCCTGGAGTCTAGAGGCTTCTAACTGTTGTGTTGGTCAAATGGCCCAGTTAACTATCTAAATTTATGAGACTTCATCAATAATTTTGAAACATTACTGTACTAATTAAACATTATAAAGATATATCAGAAATATTTTCTAAAAGATATTCTTAACTGAGATAGTCAGTCTTGTGCTATATAACAAAAGATAAAACAAAAGTGATGAGGACAAATTGTTTCCTTATCCAGACTAACAGTTTAAGCTCAACACCACACTCTTCTGTCAGCTTTCACTTGGACTCTTAAATAAATAAATGTAACTATTGATTAAAGTGAGTTAAAAATACATGTCTGTCTTTCAAGATCCTAAATGAGGCATTAGAAGCACTGCAAGGGTAATATTTAATTAGGTGCAATGTCAAACCTACATTGCACTGATTCAAAACAGCATATCATTTCTAAAAGTGGGTGTAAGATGCAGATTCATAATACAGCATAATAAGCCCATGCAAACCTGGTTTTTACTCCGTGTTTTGCTTATTTTTAACCTATGAAATAGGCAGTTGTCTGATCTGTGCTTGATCTTGTTTTAAAATAAAAGCTTCCTTGCATGAGTTGGAACCAGATGAAATTCACTTAGAGTGAGGCAGAAGGACCATGGTTCATCCCACCAGTGACACAAATGCCCATGGCAGAAGAGTGGGACAAGGTCAATCCACACAAATCCAGTCTTCTTCCCCTCCAGGACCAAGACAGGCTTAATCACCTGACTTGCCTAGAGGGAAGCTTGCTTAGCCACATAGCTACAAAGGGAAAAACATCTGTAGTAATTAGATGGATATAATTAAATATAACTATAAATATATGTATATGTTTATAAAATAAATTAATGTGTGTTGACTATATAATTCTGCCACTTGGGCTCATTTTCCCTCATGATCCAATACTATAATCTCTTATGTATCAAAAAGAAGGTATAATGTTCTTATAGTAATGGTTCATTATGTCCAATTAATGAAGTCTGATGGTCTCCTGTAACGTTATGACACATCTCCATAATGCCACCTTCAGGCTTCCATTAGTGCAAAATGTTACCTACATAACAAATAAAATTCCCACTACACATCTTTTTGGTTTATGTCTTCCTATAGCAGAACAGGTTGAAAACATAGAATCTGAATACTTAATTATATTCACTTACATAAAGAACGTAAGTGCCAATTAAACTCAAATTGTCACAAATTTTTACTGTTAATTGAAACCTTTTTTGGTTTGGTTTGCTTTGGTTTTAACTCATGTATGTTCAAAAATGAAAATATGAGGAATATTCTAGTTAATTCAATTCAAGTAATTCCTTTTATAAACTTATACCAAGTGGGCAGAAAAAAAAAAAAAATAAACTTGGTAATGAAAAAATAAGAATTAGAAGAAAAAGAAACACAGTCTTCATTTTAGATGCCACATTTTATACAGCTGCTATGAGCTGAGAATGGGTACAGATTTGTTAATAAAACAAGGTGAATGAATGGACCTTATTTACTGTATCACAAATGAAGCATCAGTTATGCTCCATAGTCTCATTTTCCCATTATTTAACTTACTTTTGCCATAGGGCTCTTTCATTATGGATTTCTTTACTGATTTTCTTTCCATATTTGTTGTTTAGCCCCACACTTTTACAAATACAATACCAAGTCACAAGTTTGTTTTCTGCACATCTTTGACTCACTAAATGATGGCTAAAGGATAAAAACTATGTTCTTGTGCCAATGGTTCTAGTTTAAGCTCTCCAGATTGTATTCTTATTGTCACTGAACATACTGTAAAAATATTTAAAATACTTCTGATACTCTATTGTGTTTGCAAAATTGATTGACAAGTGTTAAATACATTAGACAATTAGAGATTGGTCTATGGTAACTGTAACTCCTTGTCATCTTCATATATAATCTGCTCAGTAAATCAATACAATACAAGCTGATTTCTAGCTATTGATCTAAACCACTTCACATATAACAAAAACCTGATTCTGACAAATGATAGTATAAAAGGATGTATAAATTGCTGTCATTTGACAGCTAGCATCTATATTATTCCCATACTTACAGAACAGAGTAGATCATTTTTCAAAGTGTTTAAAAGACTAGCTGCTCTTTGAATGCTTGTGGGTATTGAGCAAACTGGTGTGCATTGATGTACATAACCTTATAGCTTATGTCATTGATCCTATGAGCAACAGAAATCTACTGGAGTGATTCTTGTGCTGTACTTCATGGGCAATGTCTTAGATTCAAAGCTTATCCTGTCACCAATGCTAAGATCTTTCTCTCAAAAAGTTATAGGAAGGCTGAAGCAACTGAAACTCTCAGTTCTGTGATTTCAAGTGTCCTGTCAAAAAAGCAGATACTTTCCACCAAATTAAGCTTTAAGGATTTTACACATTAATTCAAAATGATTAAATGAAAAAAGGTATTGATAGTGGCTAATTATGACAGATTTCAATTTCCAAGTTGTATTAATTTGTTGTATCCTGAAGATGACAAGACATTCATTCCTTCCTCTCTTTAAGTTTCTCACTGATGGTAAGAAATTACCATAAACTGACAGATGAATTATCCTTTAAGACATTTCAGATTTCATTAACTGTTACCAAAATCAAAGAAGGGAAAAGGAGAGTCTAGTTCAGATCTGGTAGACTTTGAGTCTACCCAATATATGCTTCAAAAGTGCTGACTTCTGAAAGCAAGAGGTTGTGGGGCACTCTGCCAAATAGCCTTCCCTGAAATAGAGTACAATAAAAACTTCAGCTGCTGTCACTGGATGTTCAAAGTCTGCTCCAAAGCCAGAGCATACTTAAAGAAACACTTCCTTCATCCTTAGTTTGCAGGTCTCTATGTCAGACTTGAGTATTTACACTAAACTAAATGTTATTTCTCCAAATAATCTCACTGATTTTGCACATAAACTTAAGTGTATACTTCCTTTCGCCTTACTCAATAAACCTGTGGATTTGTCCTCAACAGAAGTATGAATCATCAACTGGGACTCAGGGCATGTGGCTCTGGAACAGATCTCTCCAGAGTTACCCTCTGCCTCATCATCTATGCGAAAAGAAGCCTAACAAGCTTAGGAGTCCAGGTGTTGTAGCCTGATGAAAATCAAATAAATTTAAGTGAAAAAGTTTAATAACTACTTTTAAAAGTACCGTAAATTGAGAAATGTTAAGTTGCTAATAAGTAGTTAGAAAGGCAATATACATGCATTCATATTCTGTTGTAATGTGACAGGAATGTTGTAATTTCCAGGAAACTGGGAAAATGGTAAATGGGAAATCTGGGAATGCAGAAGAATGTATGTTTGGCCAAATATGCACTGAAACTATCTTAAACCAGATTTGAAAAAATATGTGAAAGACCCCATGTTTTAAAAGAATGCAAATGTGTATCTGAGAAAAAAATACCCTGATTTCATTCACAGATAGAAAGGTTATCTGAGAAAATAAACAGTTCACATATGAAGTTTTGTGAAAATGAGTGGGCTACAAAATAAGCAGTTTGTCCAAGAAAACATACACTGCTGAACAGCCCAAATTAAAGATAATGAATAGCTCAGGTAGAATCAGCTCTGAACTGAGTACAAGTGCAAAAATTCCCACTGAATTTTGCACATTCTCCTTTTCTTCTGCACTGATATTTTAAGATCCTGTACTATATTGTGACATAAGCATTATTTTATTATTTTTAAGTGGATTTCTTAAGTACTAAGTCTTTATTGGCTATGATTGATTGTTCTGGTTGGGCTTCTTTGAGAGCTGATTTGTAAACCTGATTTGTAAACAGGACCAAACACCTCCAGTCAGATGATATGGGGACTATGGCTGCACAGCTCACAACCTATACTGGCCCTGCAGTTTAAATGCAGACTTAGTCTCCTGGTTCTGCTGTGAATCTAGGACTCTGAGACTGAAAGCTGTAGCACTGTTGACTTCAGGAAAGCCTATGTCATTGATTTTATTTCCAGGTAAAGCAAAGGACTCCGTACTATGATCTGACAAGAGGGTCGAAGGAAACTCTTCTCTGTGTCTCCAAAATACACACTTTTCTTGCTCCAGAGTCATCCTTTCATCGGTCACGTACCTTCTTTTACAATTACTCATTCTGTTTTTACAGTAAAATGCAAAATACTGAATCTCTGTTTCTTGACGATCCAGCAAAGTAATATCCAGATATAGGCTGGATGGTAAAGTAACACCAAGAAATGTTTTCATTTTTAAAAGCTCTGATTTCTCAGTCTCTACTTCTGCAATTGAGTGGTTCCTAGTAAATAGCATAAACATAGTTAAAAATACAAGAAGGAAAAGAAAAGGCACCTTTCTTAAAGAGAGTGTCTTTGTGACTCTGCACTGTCCTTGCAAAACTGTTGTCTTAATCCACTTTTCCAGTCACAATTGTTTTAGCCCTTAACTGGACTTCACTCGTTTCTTCCACTTAAACTTGATTTTCCCTTAATAGTTGAAGGACGTTTAGACAGCATCACATTAATTTTAGTGGACATTGAGTTTTATCTAATTCAGCAAGCCAGCCTTTGTTAATTAGGCCTCACAGGACATGTGATTGTAAAGAACATCTCTAGCTGTCACTGATCAATACCTGCAACAGAAGCAGCTCTAGCAGTCAATTACTTGTGTTTCTGAGAAGGAAGAAAGGTTCTATTCTTGTTAACTCCCTATACTTTTTTAAAATCACAAGGGCCCTCAGCCTACCTTCCTATCAGGTTCAACCAGATGCATACAAATTATATTTCCCTCTCCTAACACTGCGGCAGGTTCACTTGCAGCAAAGTCCTCTGCAGCCCAGCAGTGATGTTTACCAATATCTTACTCTTCCAAAGCCATGAGCTTGACTGATGGAGAAGTCAACACTTCAACAGCACTAGCAGAGATTCACTGTTTGAGCCTAGAGACATGGACTCTGCTTGATTAGGTCCCAGAAGAATAAGTATATGGAAACTAACTTAAAGTAATGTTACTCCACAATCCTTCAGAGATAAAGAGGGAGTAGGGAGGAAAACAGATCACAGCCATTAGCATTTGCTGGTCATTTATTTCAAGAAGTATATATAAATATATATGCATCTGTATATAAATTAGAACTTGGGCACTTGCAATGATTGAAAATATTCCTTTCTGACTCGATAACCTATTTTTCATTAAAATCCTGTTGTTCTCTGTGGGGGGAATTATGAAGCTGTCATTCTTTTCGTTGAGGACTTAGGGTTAAAAAACCCCAACCTTTTAAAGCCATCACTGAGTTGTTATAGAATGTGATAAACAGATAATCTCTAAAAGAACTGGGTAGGAAAATGTTTTCTCTGTGCATGGGCGAGTCCTGATAATTTGGAAATTTTCTCGTGCGTGATGCATTTTCAAAACCAAAGTGCAAGACTACAAAATCTATTCAATTCTGCACTGGAAGGTCAGTGTTTAAAAGTTAAATTAAGTGAGAAGATATTTCTTTTTTCCTACATGAGCCCTGTTTGTAGCCTCCACTGAACAGCTGGTTTTAAGGGCACACAGAAAAGCATTGCTTGTTAAGTTGTAGGTTCTAAATGGAGTTGTTATAGAATGAGAATAATAGAATCAAATTAGCAGAAAGGCTAGACATTCAGTGGAAGATAAGCACACCTAAGTTTGGATGTTTACATGTGTGCATGCCTAAGTGCCTAACAAAGCCAAAGGATACCTAAGAAATACACTTAACTGAGTTTAGAACACAATTCAGTCATCAGAGACTCAAGTCAGTTGCCCATGCATAGCAAGCTGGTGTCCAAATACAGAAAACTGAGATGCCTAAAGTATCTTGTCAACCCTCCAGTTGCTGCCACAGAAGAACATGTCTCCCACAAGTTTTGTATCAGATCCAACAGCCTTGTGCAGATGTCCTGGACTTTGTAGGGCATAGATTTAGATGCACATTTGTGGACAGCAGCATTGGTTTCCTTGGTATTCAGTTTTGTCTATGAGATAATACACACATTATGACTGAAGAAACATCCCAGGAAAATTATGAAATATTTGTGGCTCTCTTTACAATATTATACATCTCTTTACAGCTAATGCAAGCTTAATTGTAAGACATCTACTTCAAAAGCCAAAATTCTTAAAAATGTATTTTTATATATATTTTTATATATATATATGTAAATATATATATATAATGCCACAAAGAAGTTTTGATATAATTTGAAAGTAAGATTTTGGCAGTATCAATATGGTAGAGCAATTATTTTAATCAAGTCTCTGATCAAATGATGCTCAGATCTGAACATTTTATCAGGAGCCAGAACATCATAGCTTTTAAAATTTCTAAATAAAATGTGCCATGCACAGACTACTCATCCCAACATCTCAACTCTCTATCCAAGATTTTTCTCTAAAAGGAGTTTGACTTTTTAAATGCATAAATGATGCAGATAAAGTTTCAGCAGCATGACCCATTACCAGTGTACTACTCTTGGCCTTTGGCTTACACTTAATTATCATGGATTCCAAAAACTATTTATTATGAAAAAAAATTATTAGGCAATAAATGGCTTTTATGTATGACAACATGAGAGTAAAGCAGATAATCGCAAAAAAGGTTTATACCAAGTACATCTAAAAAGCATGAACATTGTAGTAAGACATCAAAAAATAAAATTCAATGGAAACTGCTTTGTAAGACAGATCAGAGACAGAGTCAGTAAGGGTGCTGGCAAGAGTGGAAACAGGACAGAAACTCTGTTCTGATCAAAATATGCCTTGTTTAATAGAAAATGAGCCTTGGGATCCCTTTTCAGGGATGGGGAGAATAATCCTTAATAGTGGAGTAACAAAAAATTCAAGGATTTGTGTTTTTTTTCATGGGAAGAAAACTGCTTTTCTATGTCATAGTTGCTAAACATCTATCTTGATTTTAGTATTACACTCTCCCATTAAAAAAGCCAGTGCAAAATAAAACAACTGCACAACAGCAACTGTGCTCAGTGTATTACCCTGATCATTTCACTAATTATATCATATTTTCCAAAAACTTAAAAAAGTAGGCTACGAAAGATTGAGCTAGAAACTGTCCCACAAGAACACAAGATATACAAAGTCCCAGAGAAGTTGCCATCTAACTCTTGAATGAGAAGGGGGTTCATTTTTAGAATATATAAGGCTTTAAAAAAGAGCAGCATGAAATTCCAGCCCTCCCTAAAATATTTATGATGCATTCCCAGAACTCCAGTTATTATCAATATTTTGATAGTAAGTCTGTAAAGGGGAATACTGGAAAGATTAATTATGACACTAATTTGATATCCAGTTATGCATCATCATTTTTTTCTGTCATTGAAGAGAAGTTAAAAACAGCAATTGTCATTCTTATACTTCAAGAAAAAGAAAGACCTTAAGGCAGTTTGGTAAAAATAAAAATATTTTACTACTATATAAAATGCAACTTCTTTATGGGATAATATTATCTTTCATTAAACCACACATAAAGAGAGAAGAAAATTACTTTTAAAGGTCTGAGTAGCTGATGAATTGTGATAAGTTGGATAAGATGTAACAATATTGTTTATGTAAATATTGTTTATGTAAATAAAATGTACTGTTTACTTTTGATTGAGAACTTAACTAGCAGCATGTGTCCTCTGACAAAGAAAGTCATCTGCAGAGCTGTTACTAAAGAATCATGGGATCATATATTTTGGTCTGCAACTATGAAGACAGATTGCCTGAAAAGCATCTAGTTGCCTTTGTTTCTTTACTACTTTACTTTCTTTTTAGAGGTAGGTATGGTTATTCTGGGGTGTGACCGATATGCAGGGTAAACTAACAGGATGTTTCAGGTCTTCTTTTGGTATGATCCAAAGAGGAAGATAGATAACTTTCTTACATTTGTAAGTAATCTTCCCAACTGAACAGACAGAGAAGTTTTCTCAAGATTTTTAAAGAGAACTGGAACCTCCAGGAATTCCTGCACCCCTCCAAAGAACCACACTCCAAAGGAAAGAACACAGGTAGGCCTCCTTAGTTTCTAATTTTGTCCCTAGCAGATCCCAGGAGTTTATTCTTTTATTTTAGCTGACATCTTTTGTTGTATCCAGTCCTTTGTTTTTATTTAAGCACACAGATCGTTTGGATAATTTGAATATTTTTTTTACAGAATCCTTTGGGACTCTGTATTGGAAAAAGGATATACTATATTAATCACATTGAAAGACAAGAATCACATATAAACCGAGCTTCTCACCCTGAAACAACCAAAAAATCAAAAGCAAATTAAAGAGTTGATAGGAGAACATCTTTTTCTATTCAGTCTTTTCTGCTTTTAACATCATAAATTGTTCATTCTTTGAAAGAGAAAGATCTAAATGAGTTGCTTCATAGATACAGTGGGTACTAATAAATACAAGAAATCCCTTAATATTTCTAACGTTCCTAATGAGCAGAACCTTCTGCATTAACCTTTCCCCATCATTGACTTGTAAAGCTATCTAAACTAGGCCAGGGAAGCTAGTATAGAGTTTGGCAGTCTTCAAATCTCTGGTGAACTATTTCAAGGGGTGCTAATTACAATGCAATCATGAGAGCAAGAGCTGCTCATCACTGCTGAAGCACAAGTTAGCGTTTGTAAATGGTTCACTCTGACAGCTGTCTGCTATCTACACTCCAAAGATCCCTCTTTTAATGTACTAAAGGCTATCAGATAGAAAATCCTTTTCCCTTTTCCCACATTAACTGTTAAATGCATGTAGTCTTGTTTGCTTTGCCCACAAAGCTAGTTTAAGCAGTGGTCCATATGCTTATCATAGCTGCATGCACACTAAACTAATTCATCAATATAAAAGGGAAATACAAAACCAAATGTTCCTACATGTGCCTAGGAACAGTCTCTCCCTGCAGCGTCGTTAGCCATATCATTGGACTGGCCCATATTTGTATTTCCTTTCTTTCTTTATCCTTATTTTTATGTCTCTCACTTGTATTGTTAATTCATGTTAAAAGACAAATTATAATTCTTTGTTTTGTAAATTATTTGTTCTCAAGAAGGAGAAGTCTCCTTTAACTTTTTTAAAGCTAGCTGAAAAAGTTAGAATTGGAGGCAAAGTTGAATCAAGTTTAGTTAAAAGAACTACTTACTGAAGATTTTACAGTTAACGACAATAACATGAAAAGCAATATTCTAGAGGAGTTACAAGAGAACCTAACCTTTAAGCAATATCACTCAGTGACTAAGTGGTGTTTGATATTCATTAAATGGGGGGTAGCTCATAATCTGTAACTGATGAGTGATTAAACTAACACTGAAGTGTTAGATTAAATTTGGGATGATTGGAAAAACTTTTAGCCAGAGGAAAGTCAAATCACTAGAAAGTAAATTGAATCATCTCAGGGGAAAATAAATTGCTTTAATGGTCATTACAAAAGGGATTATGTTAATCCTTTTGTTCTTGATTTTATTTTGAATACACACTTTATTTTTTCCATCAAAGTCTAATATACCTAGCAATCATCCTGCCATCTGTAAAATGTTATGAAAAAGAAGCAGGAATTTAAAGTTCATTGTACTGTTGCTTCTGTTTGCTACTAGACAGAAATGAACAATGTCTGTCATCATGAAAACCATGGTCACTGCAGAAACAAAGACAATTTTTTTGTGTTTCTTTTATATGTGTCCAAAGTTACCTGACAAACATATGGACCTCTTTATAAGAAAGAAGACTGAAGAGTTTTGATTGTCATGGTTATTATGTTCTCAGTACAACTTTCTCCTGGGAAATGGAAGAAGAGGTCTCTGGCTGTTTCTGCCAGACTTCAATATATGTTTATGGCATGCATCATAACGTAATTCATAACATTAAAGAAGAAAAACTAGGGGAGAAGGGGAGTTAGTGTGCAAGATGACAGAATGAAAAAGAAGTTTGAAGGTAGACATCCTTCAGAAGTGGGAAGAAAAAAAGAACTAAGAATAAAATTGAGATTTCAGAAATTTCTGATTTTAACCTAACTGTATTTCCATCAAATATTTTGTTGCTAGTCTCAGTGGGAATAGAAATAAACCAATACCAAGCACAGTGAGTGGCATGGAGAAAACAGTCAATGGGGAACCATTGTTCTCTGTCTTTTTTAATCTAAGATCCAGAAATATCAAATTAAACCATCATAATTCAGATTTAAAACAAGAATTATGATTTCCTCACAGAATGAATAGTTAAGTTATATCGTTATACCAGGATGTTGCAGCAAAACTGGACAAACAGCCGAAAATCCCTCAGGAGTATTAAACACAAAACCAATACCTCTCACTTCAAACACTGTCTCTCACCCCTGTTACAAATTCCTGAAGTCTGGGAGAATATCTCATTAAAATGTTATCATTTGATTGCCCTGATCTTACGTCATTCACTACACTATTCTCCCAGTGTTTAGTATGGCTATTTTTGGAGATAGGAGCCTCAGCACTGAAGAATTTCAGCCTGATTTATGCAACTGTCTTATGTTTCTGAAAATAAATATGCATACCTGAAGATGATGCTTTTCTCAGATGACAAAATGTTTCATCAAAAGTGATCAGACATTTAGGAAGGAATGTATCTTATAAATTTATTTTGTTGTATCTGTGTGTTTGGACAACTTAAAACACTTCATCATTGTAACACAAATTGCTTCAAATCATGTTCTTAAAGACTGCAAACTGAGAATCAAAGACAACCTGAGTTCTCACGGTCAGAAATATGAAAGAACTACTACTTTAAGTGCCTGTAATATTACAAGCTACTTGAATAACGAGGAACAAAAGAAAAAGAAATGTGATCTTATTCCATTCACTTCAAGATAATCTCTTCTGGAATGCAAAAGGTTTCTCTGGCCTGGAAAACTGAACTTTCCATTTATTTTAAGGGTAGCCATCACACAGAAATCAGTTCTGTTCCAGACATGTAGTAATAATGTAATGAAAATGGCTAGTGCCCTTATAAAACACATCAAGTTAATTCACATATTTTCTTTTTATGATCCACATTATTATCTGACGTAAGCTGGCAAAAAGAATAGAATTACACTGTCAATACCATTACCAATAAAGTCTTTGGGCTTGCAACAAGGATAACAGCTTAGGTGTGCTCTTGTCAGGAGAAGGATGTAAAAGAATCTTGGTGAACTCATAGAGGCAGATGAATTAAAGAAAGTGCATACTATGAGAGTCACAGAATCACAGAGAAGTTACACCATGCTGATGTAATGATAGATAAACAACTAATTTCAGATTTCACTAAAGTTTTGCAATTGTTAAAAGAACAAAAATTTCAACTGGTCTGAATTTTCTGATGAATTATATTTTTTTAATTTAAAACATTTCAAAAAACTGATATCAATTATCAAAACCTTCTGAAGGAGTACAGGCAGAATTAATTCCAAGGTTTTCCTGGTTTTGTGCCAGCTCATGTGCCACACCACCAAAGAACTAGATCTAGTCAATTTTGTTAAATGGAAGAGGACTGATCCGTGACCCTGAAATCAAGTGGCAAGAACTCATTCGCTCATTAAAGCTAGTCTAGTGTTAAGTAAATTGCCCATGTGTATACTGGAAAGCACTCTGCCTTGAATCTCCCCCGGGTCTTTTGTGCTCTATTCGAAAAAATTAGGGTTTTTTTTTGCTAACGTGGGCATGAGGTTCTGTGAGTCTCTTGAGCATACAAAGCTATTGAGAGAGATGGAGGACTGTCTAAGGGAGAAAAAGCCAAGACTAGTGGTGTTTTGTCAGTGCTACCTTTTGAGAGGTGTGTCAAGGCCAAGAGTGCAGCACCCAGCTCTGCCCCTGGTCCTGCTCTTCAGGATCTGGCTGCCTGTGCTCAGGCCAGCGCTGATGCAGCCTGGCTGAGTAACCTAGGATCAACCTGCTGGGATGGAGATAGGACAGAAAATCCTTGGAGATGCCTCATCAGGGCCTGCCCCTGAATCTTTGCTCAGGAGCTGCGTTTGAGCTCAGGACCCTGCAGTTGGTGCCTGCCCTAGCTATGTTGTGCCTAAGTTTGTACCTTGCCAGTCCTGCTCTGACTCATGAACTCGACATACTTCAAGTGAGAAGCATATAAAAATGCAGTACAGGGAACTTCTGTATTGCTATTCATTCTGGTAATTAAACACAGTTTCAAGATCCATTAACCATTTTTCAACCTTATTGATTTCTAGTTCATCCTCCTTTTTTTCCCCCTTCAATGGAGTTGAATTGTAGACGATTTCAGAAGTTCTATCCATAAACTGTATCATATTTATAAATTTAGCTTTCTCAATTACCTTTCATGGAACCTTTTGAAACAGTCTATACAAATCCTATATTTTAAAGTGCTGAATACAAAGTCAATATTCACTGAAGGCAAGAGCAATGTACTCCACAAACAGCTTTTTACAGATTTTGCTGTTTTCCTCAGAGTGCGAGCTTTCATGTAAAAATAAATTCTCACACCCTTTGGCTGTGGAAATAGTCTTCATTCCTTAAATCAATAGATTTCTGTTCACTCTACAGTCAAGACATATTGAACAATATAACACCTGCAGAGGTGTGGATGTCTTTCACCTGAACAGGGTTTTAACTTCCAAGTCAGTATTTGACTCTTTAAATGTTTAGGGTTCAATTTTCACATTGTAACAAACTGCAGAGTTTGTGACAAAAGTCACAGTTTACTTCCCAGTTATTCCTGTTTTAGCAGGAGTAAACCTGATACGACTTCCTTCCGAACGTACCTGCAGGGAACTACAGTCTCACCACCTCGATCAGCACCCGAGGGAGCAGCTTTCTGCACAGCTTGGGCTGCAACTGCAGTGAGGCCAGTCTAGCAGGGACACAGCAAGGTCCTTCGGCCTCACTGCTGCACAGGTCTGTCAAGGGAATTGCAGCCTTGTCCCGATGTTCACAAAGCAATTTAACAAATAGATTCCAGATGGCCGAACTTGTATTTTTATATGCAGCATCTGATACACGGGATGTTATGCAATCTCACTACAAATAATAAAATGTCTTTTTTTTTGTTTGTTTTACACAGAATCACAGAATCATCTAGGTTGGAAAAGACCTTGAAGATCATCTAGTCCAACCATCAGCCTAACACAGACAATCCTCAGCTACACCATATCCGTGAGCGCCATGTCAACCTGACTCTCAAACACCTCCAAGGATGTGGACTCCACCACCGTCCTGGGTAGCCCATTCCAATGGCTGAGTGAAAACCAAATCAAACTGAAGTGCACGCAAGTGAATTTTGCTCTTCGTTCTATGCAGTTCTTAAGTCCAGATATAATTATAATCATTTTTACAGTGTTAAAGACTTGCTGACTTGTCATGGAAAATATTGACAAACATTTAATACTCATGAATTATAATGGTAAATAGCATCCACTTCACCCTGGTGGAAACATTGATTAAAACAATTTTGCTTATATTTCACACTTAGGATAAAAATCTTTTACATTGATTTTCTTGTAAAGGAAGTGAGGCCATATTGACAAACATGTGAGTATCTATCTATTGGAAGACATTTCTGAAAGCACTCAAGATTTTTAAATTAGAAAACATTTGAGAAAATTAAATATAGTATTAAAATTCTAAGAGAACTTTCTGAGAACACTGTAAAATAAAATAAAGCTGAGATTGTCTCTTGAATCCCAAGTGATACAGGTAAGTATCTGAAGTGTGATACAGCAACTCTAAACTTAGCTTATGCTTGTGCTGTGTGAGTTATTAGGCCCCATTTATTCCCATTTTCCAGGACTGTTCACATCTTGTAGATTTTAATTTCTTTAGGCACCACGAATTAACCCTGAACCAGTGACCCAGGCAGTCTCAGGGGAGTGTCCCTGCTCTGAGAAGAAAAGCATTTACCTCCATACTGCTGCACATGGGTAAGTCAGTTGTGCTGATCCCTGTGAGGGATGCCTGAGAGGTTAGATGTGGTTAGACATTTGCCACACAGAACGTGGAAAATGTGAGCATGAGGTTTTGTTCAGCCTGAAGAACATACAGTCCCAAAGGACCACCACACTGTGGGCTATCCTCCAAAGATGGCAAGAGTGACTTTTTGGTCAGGACAGGCATTTCTGTAACTATAAATTTTACCATTTACTTTTGTTTTTTCACACTTTGCACAGTAAAATCAGTATAAGTAATATAAAGAAACCATAGAGTTGGACTACAACATTTTTTTAAAATATGTAACTGAAATAGAAATACATATTCCTGATATTAAATTTTGTGTGTGGCTTCCAAAAATCAGCTCTTAACCATCACTAGCGTTCTTAGAAAGTCCTCAAAAGGATAACACACACTAAGTAAATTAATTAGTTTGATTAGACAGCATTAACAGCCATTTCATAGAGATGTCCATATCACAGAGAATGTAGATAGTAGGAGAAAAAAGTTGTTAGAATACAATCAGATATTCACAGAATATAAGCTTAAATTTACATCAAAAAATTAATGCTCAAAAAATTCTATGTCTGTGATTTGATCACTGTGGTGGAAATGGCACTATTCCAATTAGAAATTTGAACAGGTTGAGAATTTTAGATAGAAAAATTGATATAAAATATTGTGTCCCATAATAATGATAGAACTCATCTTCACAGAAAATTATGCTTTCAACTAAATGAAGGTATTTTTGCTCCAAGGATTTCACGGAATAGTTTTGAAAAACTAAGTTTTGTTATTATGATGGATTGACCTTGGCCAACTGCCAGACACCCACCCAGCCACTCACTCATTCCCTCTCTTCAACAGGACAGGGGAAGAAAAGAAGTTGAAGAGGCTCGTGGGTTGAGTCAAAGACAGGGAGATCTGTACTGTTTACTGTCACAGATAAAACAGACTTGACTTGGGGAAAATTAATCTAATTTCTTGTCAGTTAATATTGATATGAATGGTGAGATAAAAAGAAAAAAAAAACTAAAACACTTTCCCTCCACCCCTTCTTCCCAGGCTTAACTCTAATTCTTCATTCTCAACTCTGACATCACCTCATCCTGAGCAGAGTAAGGGGGATGGGAAATGAGGGTTATGGTCTGTTCATAGCAGTTCCTCTGTGATTCTCCTTCCTCACACTCTCCCCTGCTCCTGCATGAGCTCCTCTCCACAGGCTACAACTCCTTCCAGGAACCTGCTCCAGTGTGGGCTCCCCACTGGCTGCAGTTTCCTTCAGGGAATATCCACTGGAGTCCTCCACAGGCTGCAGTGTGGATATCTTCTTCACTGTGGTCCTCCTTGGGCTGCAGGACAACCTGCTCCACCTTGGCCTCCCCATTGGCTGCAGGAAAATCTCAGCTCTGTTGTCTGGAGCACCTCCTCCTTGTTCTTCACTGACTTTGGTGTAAGCAGGGTTTTTTCTCATGTCTTCCTCACTCTTTTCTCTCACAGACTGCTATGCAGCACTGTGCCCTTTCTTAAATGTGTTTTCCTGGAGGTACCACCAACGTCACTGATGGAACCAACTGGAGTATCGGGGACGGGGCAGCCCCTGGCCTTTTCTCACAGAGGTCAGTCCTGCAGTCTCCCCTCTACTACCAACAGCTATACACCTACACTCAATACAGTTACTAAAAAAATAACAATGTCTCCTTCCTGAAAAATAGAAAACAGTTTTCAATTTGCATTTTTACTGCTTCTTCAGTAAAAACTTCCAAGAAAGGAATGAGTTGATTTTACATCACACTGAAACTTTCTTTCTTCATAGCATTTTAATGCTCACAAGACTGTTTTATTTTTTCATTTTTCATTTGTCAAAAGAAAAAACAGATTGTTTTTCTTGTCTGTGATTAAAAGAACCTTAAAATTATGGCTTAAAAATCCTTATGCATTCTATTCTGTATTCTGCACATGTTTCTAATTAGCTCACTGGCTGAAGTGATAAGATTCATGAACAAAATACAGGGCTTTTTTTGTGTTTTATTTTCCTAATTAGAGGTCAAATATCTTTGGAACACTAGCAAACAGAAATAGATGTAGGACATACATACATTTAAGGCATAAAAAACACAGGACTCGTAGCCATTGGAATATGCAGATGTCGAAAATGTATATAAAGTTTTAAAAATGCATTTGTAGAAGGAAGAGTTATAGGAGGCTGTTAGAAACAAGGATTCTACACTGATTTTATCAGCAGATAACATAAGCCTATTTTACTAAGTATAAGAATGGATAATAGGTTACGACTGAGCAGAAAATGAAAAATAGCTGCTGGTCTCTTTACTCTTGTGACACTAATCACTCCAAAAGTGCTCCATCTTTGTAAGACTTAACTTAGGTATACACTGTTTTGCCACTTGTGCAACTAATAAAATTATTTTCAGTAGAGAATGACCACCAAAATAACTGTTCTCAGGAACAGGAAGGAGAAAAAGCCATACAGAAGGAACAGAAAAAAAAGAGACTGATGGAGGAAGAGTTTAAAAATTACAGATTCAAAAGAATTCACCTTTCTGTCTTCTTCTGTGTCTGATGCTGCATTTCAGACAGATTTTAGAGGTGAAGAACTGCAGTAGTTGACCTTGAAGACCTAAAGAAAAGTCATATCCATTTTCCCTTCAACCATGTATCAAATAGGATCAGTTCCTAATTCCAGACAAGGTGAGGAAGTTGGTTTGCCTATGATATATACAGAGAATCAGTTATTTGAGAAGAGATGGTAGCATTTGTACTGTATTTTTAGTGTGTCTGGAAGCATGCACAAGAGGAACTGTAGCCTATAACTACAGCCTCTTCAGTAATAATGCAGCTAATTAATAGCAATCCATTATGTCATTTACACTATATAAAACTTAACTTTTCTTTCATGAGCCAGATGTACTACCCAATAATCACTCAGAGTGGGGTTTTGCAGTTTTAAACCTCAGTGCCTAAGTTCTAGCTGATCAGCATTGTATGACTTCAACATCTGTGCACTCCAAATGGTTCCAAATATCTTTTTAAAATTTAAGTCATGGGGTTTTTTTAACTGCATTTATTTGATTGAAGTTGTAGTGGTAATTTAGAAGCAACCCTACGCTGCTATTTTTAGTCTCACTTTAGATTAAAATTAACCTTCTTGTTCATTCAAGCAAATCTACACCACTAGATTGATTATAAGTTGTATTGGTGATAGTAGTTACTGTTTCACTGGCAATGCTGAAGAACTAGAAAGGCACAAAGGGCAAGATTTGCAAAGCAGACTTGGATGTATATTTGTCTTGGTAGGCACCACTGGCAATTAAGAAATCCAACTTATTTGCCAGTTACAATTCTGTTTCTGTTCATGCAGCAAATGATTGAAGAGATTTTATGCTTATTTTACAGCTAATTTTGAGACTGATTTGCAAAAAAATAATTTGTATTATTTCACCTACCTACTCTGATTCAGTAGGCATGCTCAGAGATTTTGACTCTGCATAAATAATGCCAAGAAACTACTTCTCAATAAGTAATTAGGGTTTGTATATGAAATATGGAAGATCAGATGAAATTCCTTTCTTTGATCTTTGATCTGGAGTATGAATATGTGCTTCAGTTTCTCACATCCTCCTTCTTTGCAGGTAAGGCAGCATAGGCAGCAACTTATTTATTCTTACTCTGGTCTGTTTTACGCATGCTAAAGCACACACTTTGCCAGAAAATAACAATGACTTTGTGGACAGGTGATTAGCACAATCACCAGGGCTCCAGATCCTCATTAACATCCTCCTCACTGCAGAGAAGTTTAACAAGAGAGACTGCCACACCATAATATACCTCAAAGAGACACATAGAACCAATTCATGCATAAAAGCATGTTTCACATGGCTGAAATGAATATTAAAATTAACAGAATATGCAAAACCAAATTTTTAATTAGGAGAAACGCCTGGCAAGACTATCCTGTGTCTAAAGTGGGAATACTATTATGCAGCCAGAAAGACTTCTTTCTGAAAGTTAGATGTCAAGTTATCAGATCAATCAGTGAGTCTTAGTCCATGGTATTTCCTAGTAGTTAGCCTAGATGAATCTCTAGTGACCATATGGATTTACCTGAGCCTCATGGCTAGATATATGCTTCCTCCTGTGATCATAAAGCATGCATCTCTACACATTTATGGATCTTGTACATATACCATCAGATCCCTCAGGGCACTATCAAGCCTTGTTCTCCCTGCCCAGCCCCACTTGCTTCCCATCTCACTGCCCACAAGCCCAGGAGCCCTGCTTCATCCCACCCTGGGGTCATCAGTCCCTGCCCCAGCCACATGGCTGGAGTGCCGGTCTCCAGCCTTCTCTCTGGCCCTGCCTCCTAGAAGGAACTTGTCTCTTCTCTGCAGGTAGCTCATCTCCAGGGTGGACCCTCAGAGGCCGAACTCCTTTTGCCTCTTGCTGGCTCCCCTGGCTGGCCTCTGGTCCTGGCTCATCACATGCCATGCCTGTCAATGACCCTGTTACCAGCATGTGGTTCTGCCCACCCTGTGGAGGCCCTGTGGGTCTGTTCCCCATGGAGAGGGCACAGCCTGTGATGGGGTCACCCTCAGCACCCTAATTTCTGTCCCTCAGGGAGCTACTGACTCTCGCTGCACACTTACATGTGCATCCTAAGAGAGTTACGTATTTCTCTAAGTACATTAGCATGATATCCACAGAGTCTAGTTGGAGGCCTGTAGACAGCAGTGTTCTCCAGAGCTCAGTACTGGGTGCAGTCTTGTTCAAAATATTCATCAATGACCTAGATGAAGGGACAGAGTGCCCTCAGCAAGTTTGCTGATGTTACAAAACTGGGAGGGGTGGCCGATACACCAGAAGGCTGTGCTGCCATCCAGCGGGACCTGGACAGGCTGGAGAGCTGGGTAGAGAGGACTAATGAACTAATGAAGTTCAACAAAGGCAAGTGCAGGGTACTGCACGTTGGGAGGAACAACCCGATACACCAGTACAGATTAGGGTTTGACATGCTGGAAAGCAGCTCCGCAGAGAAGGACCTGGGAGTCCTGGTAGACAATAAGTTTACCATGGCATCCTGAGGTGCATTAAGGAAAGTGGTGCCAGCAGGTTGAGAGAGGTGATCCTCCCCCTCTACTCTGACCTGGTGAGGACACATCTGGAATACTGTATCCAAGTTCTGGACTCCCCAGTTCAAGAGAGACAAGGAGCTACTGAAGAGAGTTCAGTGGAGGGCTACAAAGATGATGAGGGGACTGGAGCATCTCTCTTATGAGGAAAGGCCTGGGTCTGTTTAGCCTGCAGAAGAGAAGAATTTGAGGGGATCTTATCAGTGCTTATAAATACCTAAAGGGTGGGTATCAAGAGGATGGGGCTAGACACTTTCAGTGGTGCCCAGTGACAGGACAAGGGGCAATGGGCACAAACTGGATCACAGGACGTTCCATCTAAACATGAGGAAAACATTTTTACTTTGCGGGTGACAGAGCACTGGCACAGGCTGCCCAGAGAGGTTGTGGAGTCTCCTTCTCTGGAGACATTCAAAACCCACCTGGACATGTTCCTGTGTGACCTGACCTAGGTGTTCCTGCTCTAGCAGGGGGATTGCTCTAGATGATCTTCAGAGGTCCCTTCCAACCCCCATCATTCTGTGATTCTGTGATATTGTGACACTTAGTAATTTAGACTAAATTCTTATTGGAATTATAGATCCAGCTGCTTGCTGAAAAATAAGTGCACCAAAGTTCCTCAAGGAGGGCAAAAGAAACCCAAGCGAACTCAGGGCTGGGAAGAGACAATAGTTGGAAGCAGTTGTTTGATCTACAAATGAGATTCTTGATTAGGGGAACAATACACCTGTATAGAGTATGTCAGCAAACCCTCACTTAGAGAAAAAATGAGACAGAAATCTCCTTCGTCTTCAACTGACAGAGAAATCTTCATATCCAACGGGAATCGTTTGCGTATTTCTGAAACAGATTTCTAAAAGGCAGAAAGTTATAGCCTTCTTTCCAGAGTATATAAAAATGTCTGTTATATTCCCCCACTTTCTAGGCAACTGAGCATGAAACCAAAAGTTTTAAAGGTGTCATAGACTTAACCCACTATTGTCTCTTTGCTGTCCTTTTTGACTGAAAAGTGTACTTAGGCACAAAATTTGTGCAAACATTCATCTTGAGCTGTATTTGGGTTATGTGGCCAGCTACCATGTCCTTGGCTTCAGGGTTTATGAGCACTGTGATAACATCAAGAACCACAGTGAAGCTCCTCATCTTTGGACAGCTGTCCCTGAAGCTCAGCAGCCAGCTCTGAAAAACTCTTATTTTTTTCCCTGTTATTGATAGTCAATAACAGCTACCTCACACACCCTTTTCCTTCTTCCCTTCCCTTCCCATCCCTTTCCTCTTCTCTTTTTTCTCCTTTGGTATACTAAATTTGTTTGACCATTTTGGTCTGCTAAGTATGTATTTCATGACAGGCGCATCCTGTTGAACAAGCAGCCAATTCCTCTGTAAAATCTTTGGTTGTCTCCTGAGTAAATTAATTAAATCAACATATTCACTGAATAAGGCAACAATCTCACAAACTGCAGCAATCTCACTTAAGTCACTAGAAGTGTCAAAAAGCACCAAGAAAAAAATATTCTCTGTGGGCTAAAATCTCAAACATACTCAGGTATACACCTATCTAAATATCAAGTTTCCATTACAATCCCTATAATCAGTGCCACATGCTTCTGCTTAAAGTCATGTTTCTGCTGCCAGACATATGCAATGTCAGTGCTGCCTTCAAGTCAGTAAGATGCTCAGAGCTCAGCTCAACCTAAGTTTAGACAGTCCTCCAAATCACTCTTGCCAGTGGCCTAAATAAATAGCATGTGTTGAACACATCTAAAGATAGAATCTTCCTAAAGTACTGGCAAACATCTGATTGCCTTACCCCAGAAAGGTTATAGATCTAAACCATAATAATTTTCCACTGTCATTGTGAAAACAAAGTAGGATTCCTGCTTAACCAAAGCTAGACAAATGACACACCTCTTCTTTCCCTTCAGTTCAGCCCTGATTTACCTGATTTACCTGTCTTCTGAAAAATTTTGGCTAAAGCATGTGCCTTGTGGCAACAAGACACCTAGGAATTGGGCATTGCAAAGCCAAAATGCCTTCAAGGACCTGGATCTATAATATTATTTCCTTAGATTTCTTGCTTTCTTCGGATATGTGTTTCAGTGGATTTATGAGCTTCACCTGGGAGCACAGGAAATTACCAAGTCCATTGAAATTTCTGATGCTTGAGACTTTTGTCACAGCATGCTCCAAAATGTGGTTCAGAAATATACTCTGTGACTTCCATTGGTCATAAATTGCACTCTGCCTGAAAAAATGGAATAGCTACTTATTTGAAATGTTTTAGAATTCTCTATTATTCTATTTGGTTTTGCAATTAAGGTAGGTCTACAGATCTTTTGGTTGAAAGGTACTCCCCCTCTAATCAAATATAAAACTTGCATATTCTGATACTAATATATAACACAGGCTATTGTGGCACTGCAGTTAGACAGAAGAGAACAGAGTGGCCCTTTTTCACATTTATTGCTATTTGTTTGAAACTCTCCTGGCATTTTACAGGCAATAGAGAAAACAATGAACCTTATTTTCCAACGGATCTGCAGTTTTGGGGGCTTTGTTTTTTTAAACAAAAAAAAAGGTTTGTCCTTTGTAAAAGAAATGATAATCACACATCTTTTCTACTCTGTTCTGGGTATTGGTTCCAACATACACAATGAAGAATCCAGATGTGGCAGAAACTTTGAAGTTACTAAAATTTTTCTTTTCATTTAAACCTTGCATTTTGATACATCACTCCTTGATGAAACTCAGGACCTGCTGGTGAATCAATAGATACATCATATCAAGCAGGAAATATTTTAGGAAATGCTATACACTAATAAAGCCTTGGGATGTGTAAGTTTCCGGAAGAGATTTGGATCCGAAAAAATGCTGTTCTACAAGCAAGTCTTATAATAGTCTTATCAGATGTCCTGTATGAATCCTGTATATTTAAAAATCCTTTAGAAATCTATTTTTTTTTTTTTTAACTGGTAACTAGTTAAATTACAGAGTAGAAAGCTCTTAATTTACTAAATACCTGATAATTAAGTCTCATCTGATTGATCACTGTGGTTCATGGTTTTGTGTGTATTATACATTTTCAGTGTATAATATGACCAATTAATTCCCCTTTTAAAATATTTGCAACATTGGCAACAAATTAAAAACCCCTTTGCCTCAAAACTGATGAAAATATATTGGTTTAAAGAGACAGAGAATATCAGAAGAGAGAGTAGAGGAGTGACAAAGTTGACCAGGCACAGTTCTGTTGTTAATGTTCTCACCTATTAAATTCTGGCAAAGACTCTACCTGTAAGTCAATTGTGATCTTTAATCTGGACAAATATAAACAGGACAATGTCTAAGTTCAAAAGCAGATCAGTACTATTTACCTGGAGCTGACAGAAAATGGCATCAATAAATCTTATACTTCAGTTGACTTAGCATGATGCCTCTCTTTGTGTCAAAATGAAACGAGCTTTGTGAGCTACTTGGATTTTAAGGTATTTGGACATAAGCTTTGTTCCACTGGTTTTGTTTTGTCCTTAGAAAAATTTTTATTGTGTATGTGAGTGTCTCCATACGAATTAAGACAGGCAGAAAGTACAAATCTGTGACTTTGAGGCAGCAGCTTCAAATGAAAATGACAGGACCTGGGGATATATAAGTCTCTAAAGACACACAATCATTTTTAAGCACTGCACAGAATTCTGTAATGATTGTTCACTGCAGTTATATACTTGATATGATGACTCAAACTAATGATTTGGTGAATGGAAGAGTAGGCTCACTAAATAGACTGATACGTCAGAAAACTGTAAGTTCCAAGGCAGAACATCTAAAATTGACTTTAAAGTTATTTGGCTTGCTTCCTAGTACCATACACTCAGGTAGGATATTAAAGAAATTAAAAGAAGGTAATTCATAAAACAGATTGTGAGTTAAAAAAAAATAATCACAGAATATTTGAGATTCTTGGCATTATGAAATCAGTGTAGACTATTCCAACACAAGAACTGCCCCAAACTTAGGGTGTGTTGTGCATATTCCCAGAGCTTCCAGTGAGATTTTACCCTGTCAATAAATTCAAACATTATTAAAGCTGCACTAATTATCTGTAAGCATTCACTCGCACATGATTACACTCTTGAAAGCAAAATAGCAAAAAGGACACTTTGCTGTGTCAGGATAATAAAGTCCTCATTATACTCCAGTCTAGTCCATTTTTTGTTTTTTTTCTAAATGGGGAAAGCTATAGCAAACTTTGCTAATCTTAATAGGCAGTAGAGTCTTAAAAAAAGCATGTACCCTAAGGATATGCATTAAAGAACAAGCTCATGCATTTTTACCCCGGAGGAAGTGTTAGGTTTGTGGGTCACTGATTCAGCAAGACTGAGATAGAAACAGGTGACCTGAACACTGACTCTTGGAATAGCTAGAGAGAGAAGTTGAAGGGGAGTTGGTTTACCTTTATAACACTAACTACTGTACACAAATTGCTTTAACAAAACTCTGCTTCCTGAAGCTGATGGAATTCAGTGCCTTTCCCATCCCATGGTGTTCCCCTTCCCTGAAAAGTTGGAATTTTGGTCTCTAGAATTGGCTCAGACCATTTTTTATTTATTTTATTTTTCCCCTGTCCAAAGGCTGGTTTAAAAGGCTAACAAGAGGGAAAAACTGCCACATTGCTGCCAAGAATATTAATTGACTGTTTATGGTTGAAGTGAGCACTGGGGCCTTCATGTCCCGGGCATGCTTCCCACAGCATTCTTCTGCTTCTGGGGGCAAGAGCAGAGTTTTACTCACAAGTGTTTCCATGACTTCTACAGATCCCAGCGAGGATAAAGTTAAAAGCATTTCTTTTTGCTCCCTTTTAAGATAAGCTTCCTTTCCACTTGGGAAACTGACATTTCTACCCTTGTCCATTAACTTTTTCATCTTTCTGAAAAGATGCTGGTGAAAATATGACCACAAGCTCTCTTCTCATTCCCTTATGGCCTCATGTGATAAGTGAGAAAGTATGTGAATGGTCTTGTGAGAAATTCCTTCCTGCATAACTCTGCTTTTGGGGCAGACAGGTAACAAATAAAATTGAAATCTACCTGTCACTATTTGAGGTTCCTGAGACCTCTAAATCAAGATACATAATGGTCTGGACAAAGCATTTTAAGTAGCTGGCTGTTTACTCATTATGATCTTGATTTTTTCAGAGGAGAAAAATGGCTGGAAAATGAGTGAAGCAAGATCTTGCTGTCTTTTTCTGATCTTGACATCATAATACCAGGGGTGATAACTTACCTCTTCCACAGTAGAAAACAGTGGTTGGGGTAGCATTTTGGAAGTCCTCACCTCAGAAGTATTGAAGATGTCTCTGAAGAACCACTAGAACCGAGACTCAGAAGCCCCTTGAGTACAGTTATTAGCAAATTATTTGTGGACAAAGTTTATACTGGAAAACTGGTTAAAAAACCAAACAAAACAAAGCACAACACTATGAAGAATTCACTCTTTAGTTTTGGATGACCAAAAGATAAAAGGGTAAAAAATGAAAATTAAAGTAGTTCATTCTCATAACTCCAAAACACTTTTTTGTTCATGTAGAAGTGAAATTACTTTGATGAACAGAAACATCCTGGGGAAATCTAATTAGACAATCTAGTCTCATCTTCCCCACTTACCTAATTCAAAAGAAGTTATTTGACCAATTTTTCACACTGTCTCAATGATTTCTTTTAATATTAGTCTATAAACAGTTTTACATGAAGTAAATGAGTTTCAACATAAAGTATGGAAACATCTCAGTATCTCTTACAGCTTAATTGGTAGTTGCTATAGGAAGAAGGCAGCTTCAGAGATGAAACAGAAATATAAGCATTGTACTGGGTCTCCACTATCCCATTCTAACAGGATAATTGCTTGATTGCAAGTGGAAAGCAATATCAGCTCCATATTTCTGGTGTGTCATGGGGTTTATTGCATTGAAACCTAACCATATGGACCTAAACTTTTGGTTTTGCTAGAAATGCCTATGGGGCAGGGGGGTGGGGTTGGGGAGGGGAGAGCATTAAATCATTGGCTTTTAAATGAGTTGACGAACAAGAAGCAAAGTTTGGAGTGAACCTGGACTGGTCTTTTTTTGTTATTATTTTCCCGTGTAAAGTTAACATCTATAAAATCCGATATTTTTAGGTAGGTTTTGCTTAAATATTGATATACCTTCAACTTGCGTTATCATAGGAAACATCAAAGTACTGGGCTTTGTGTTTGGACTGGAAAGTGGTGGATCTTGTGGTCTTTATCAGTTCCTCCAAGCAATGAATTTCATTATTTTATTATAATCTCAAAAAATACGATGACTCACCTCCTTTCTCATGGAGTAAGGTAGTTAAATTCTGAAGGTCAGAGTAACCCTGGCCCTGCCTAGTCAGAGACTGGAAAACACTAGATGAAACATTAAATGTGATTCAGTGTTCTATAAGGAGCTAGTGCCAAGAGCAGAACAGTGGGTGTAGGTACTTATTGTGTTCAGGCTTCAGTAAGCTTCATCATGATAATTAATTCATGAGATAAGGGAGGTATTTATGATTAAGGTCATTTCATCACCAAACAAAAAGTGAAAAGAAGTCTCTTACCAGTCTTCTGGTATTCATGTATAGGTTGCTATTTATAAATCCAGGTTCAGAAGGGAGTCTAGAAACCAAAGGCTGTTTTGATGATTTGTGCGACATCTTCAAATGAAGAAGTGAATAAGATGGAAAGTTTCCTAGGGGTTTTCTTCTGCCTGCAGGCATAACCTCTTTCTTACTTGGATTTTATTTCAATTAACTCCTCGTCAGCTATGTGCTGAGCTCAGTCAGGCACCAGACCAGTCAGCAGCCTTTATAAATTGTGGCAAATAAACAGATTTGAATATAATCTGAATAATGTACCAGAGCACATCATATCCCAGCCTTTCTTCCATGTTTGGTTGTTAACTATGGGTATACTGATTAAGCATTACTCTGCATTTTTATATGGTTAGTTATGCTTCCACAGTGTCTGCAAAAATGTACCTTCTCTAATCTGATCATATTTTGCATCCCCTTTTTCAGTGGCAGTGAATCTCTAGACATTTGGTTTGTATATTTTTATGGTCTACTTTGTTTTACTTTCTACCTTTCTTTAGGTTTGCTAAGTAACATCTAAATCAGTTTTTCCCCAAGACATGTAAATCACTTATTACCTGTACAGTCAGCAACTATATCTATATTATTGTAAAAGGGTTTGACCCAGGTGACTAATTTAAATGCAGTCATAAAAAAGTGTTTATCCAGAACAAGGTACCTCTTGGAATGCATTTGAAAACTGCCTGGAGCTGACATGACAAAAGAAACAACATTAAATGTGACCCCTAGCCATGATCTGATATTGAAAAATATTTTATGTACTTTCACTTGAAAGCCAGCTTCTGTTTTACTTTCATATGTCAGAAGTTGTGATAAAAGACACTGCCCAGATCAAAGCTATCTGCCAAAAAAATCAGCATCTCATTCAATAAAAGCATGATGATGAGAAAAACTTTTTAAAAACAAGCCCAAAATTCTAACCAGGAAGGTTCCTTAGGGTACCTTGGTCATCTGGACTTATTGTAACTGCTTAATAGAGTGGGAACCTAGATGAATACTCATAGTATAGGGAAGAGATCTATCTCAGAAATCACTTCGGAAGTCCTTTTATGTACCTATGATGTTCCTACAGGGAATGGGCATTCATAAATTTTCTATGAATCTACCAGATGTCTGGCAGAAATCATTACAGAATTCCTCAGTACATGTAGGCTTGTTTTTCTTTCACTGTTTAACACCTGGGAAAGTCCTAAGGAACCTAAGTGGTGTCCAGTTTCTGCTTACATATCAAGTAGGATTCAGGGAAGTTACTGAGCTAGTTGCAGAGGCCTATCATACAGAAAATCTTCTCAGGAAAGTCAGAATGGAAGATGGGAATGACATCTTTCCATCCAACAACATCTTCTTTTAGTAAGTAGTCTAACATACTACTTCCCTCCCAACATTAAATTCTTTTTGCTATACTCATTGGACAACTTAACATCAGCCTATTATTGTAATAATGCCAACAATTTTCAAGTGTGTTTGTCAGTGCTGGAAAGGTGGGGTTTTTTTTCCTTATTAGGTATTAAAGAGGAATGCAAAAAACCACAGGCTGAGTTTTTTGCTGCCTTTTGTCTAACATAGCAGTGGGGATATTGCATGATGAAATGTGTTCTAAGAAAAAACTTAAAGCAAGCACCGAAAGCTACAGCTTGTCTTAGAGAATTCATGCAGACCAGGTGACAGCTCAGATGCCTGCAGAAAGTGCCATGAGGAGGATCTGGATTGACATCCTATTAAAAGGTAATTTTCTAAGTATTGTGTAGCAATTCAATGCATTTTTATGATAATGGGAAGGAAAAAAGCAGTAAAACTTCAAGGTGGGTTTTTTGTGTTGTTTTGTTGTTTTTTTTTTGTTACAATTACAGTGTTCTCATAAACACGTGAGAAAGTAGATAAAATTAGCTAAGAACAAATATGGCCTCTTCTAAAGGTGGTAAATGTCAGTAGTCAAGTGGCAGAGCAGAATGTAGCTATGGACATACTTTCTTTTCCAGGTCAGGTAGTGCTCAGTATTTTCATTAATAACAATGACAGTAGAACAATGTGATGAAAAAATGTTAAAATTACATTGGTCAGGAAGTAGACTCAGGCCCTTTGGAAGACAGCCTCAGAGTTCAAAATGATCTCTTCAGTTTGCTATGATCATCAGTTGTAAAGTCCTGATACCAACGATAATACCAAATGGACAGTGCCTACTAGGTAGACAAGCAAAAGAGAGCAATATTACACCAAGAGGCAGCTAATGAGCACTAGAGGCAATGGAAAGGCCTTGCTGTGTAATATACATTGATTTCACAATGGTACTTGAGAAAAATGCAAGAATCAAAATGAAACCATCAAAATCGCTAAAAAATTTAGAAAATTTGAATGTGAAGACAGACTAAAGGAATTTGCCTCTCATTAGAAAAGACTGCAACTGAATTTTCCAATATAAAAAGTTGCTATTAATGAGCACAATCAATTGTTCTTTATGTCCCCTGAGTGCAGTACATCATGTATTCAGCTTAATTTACAGCAAAAAAAATTTTGGATAGATCAAGAAAAGGCACTTCTAACTATAAGGAGAGTTAAATTCAGAACAGGCTGTTTAATAGGCTGCAGAAACAGTATAATTTCAAGTTTTAAGAGAAGTCACATAAGCTTCTGCCAGGGCCAGCCTGGCTGTACTTGAATTTTCCCAGGACAAGGAGATAAATGATCTTTTGAGGTGAAGGTTGTTGTTTTGCTGGGGGTTTGTTTGTTTGTTTATTTTCCATTTCTATGATTTTCCTGTTGTGTAAGGTTTGCACCTAACATATGAAATTTACTTTTCTGCTTAACGTTGTTTTTCCCACAAGCACATGATGATTTTTCAGGTTCAAAACATCACATCCAGTTTATCAAGCAATCTGGGAGCTATTAGGCTTACAGAAAAATCCCCCTATCTTGCTTAGCTATTCTTGATGAAGCAGTAATAATGAAGCCAATAAATTAAACCAGGTTTCTGCTAGATCAGCTACTGGTAATCACTAATGCAGATTCTAAATGAAAATATTAAAATAAAGCATATAGGTGATAAAGATAAATTGCAGAAATGGAGGCAAAAATTACTAATTACTAGTATGTTAGAAGCACTAAAGTGAATCTTAACATAAAGATAATGTAGGACTGAGTGAAAAAGCTTTAGAAAACTATTGAAAAATCCTATGAAAACTACAGATCAAAAGATAAAGATGTCAGCCTTTGAAACATTACCAGAAGAGGAATTATGTAGCCAGAACATCATGTAGCCAGAAGGGTATCAACAAAACCTGAAGGACATATTCAAGAAGGAAACAAAGAAGCTTTAGAACTGCATGAAATTCTTACTTAAACCATGGGTCATACTGAAGCTATCAGAGATACAGGAAGAAAATGCAGATAGAGAAGAAACTATGAGTCTTCCATAATGAAAGCTTTCCACAACTGAAAACAGTCCAGCTTCAGCAAAAAGAAGAGGTTCCTACAAATGCAAGAGCCCAGCAGAAGACAATGACTTAGAAAGATCCCCCTGAGACAAAGCAGAAGAGCAGAGCTTTGTGGTCACACAAGAAAAGCATGTCATATCCACCTGTAAATCTTGGAAATAGTATTTTTAATGCATTGCTTAGACTGAACTGAATAGGAATTAAGCAATAAAACTTCCCTATATCAGCTTAGTCATATAATAAGAGAACTCAGTTGAACTTGTTAGCTCAGAAGTTATTTTCGATTTTTTTCAAGAAAATGTTGCTGCTGTTTTTTTAAGTTTCTATGAATCAAAACAAAAAATAAATTAAAAATAGCTACTTTACTAAGGCTTATATAATATTTCCTATTGAGGTCAAAGTATTGTTTTAGTTGTATTCCAATATGTTTATAGTACAAGGGCAATGAAGAACTCTGAAGTCTACTCTTTGATATATATAAGGCTGACTTGTTCCAGAAAATCTAGACTACAACTCATGTTAGTTGTATTAGTTGCATAAAACTAGGCTGCTGAAGGAAAAGATAGGTGGAATGATTGTCAGAAGGTACGAGCTGAAAGAAATAAAGTCATAAATCCAGGGAAAACAATAAAACATTTATAAAATCTGAATAGGAAATTGCTCTCAGGAGAATGTCACAGTAGTGAGGTAAGAATCATCTCATATTTCTAGCTCTGTTCCTTCAGACAGGAATGAGTATGCAGGGAAGGAAGCCTAGCCAACGTAATGAAAGAAAGAGGCAATATTCAGGTGACAGTGCTGAGTATGAGGCTTACGGAAGTCAGCATTGCAAGGTAAAAAAAATAAAAGAAAATACATATTATCTCAAAGGTGAGTAGATCAGTGGAATGCCACAAATGTAGGGAAGAATGCTAGGGTCTTCCAAGGATATATGAACTATGATATTTTCCCCTAACTACTCAAACCAGAGAAAATTACTGAAACTATTCAGCTACACGTTGTGTAAACTGAAGTCAGTGTCATTTCTCCTTTCTCCTCTTACAGAAGACTACTAAAACCTCATGTGGTATAAGGTACTCAATTTTCATTTTCTTGCATTAAAAATGTCAGATATTCTGCAGATAAAACATCCTGACTGATCTGGATGTTTGAAGAGTTTATTTATGGTAAGTCTTCAGAGAAGTTATAGAGTACAATTCTGTAAGAATGAGAAATTACCTAAATATGCTATAGGGTAAAAAATAATGGCTTTTTCATTATGTCAGGAACAGAAAACTCTGTATTTGGAAATTCAGAATGTCAATAAATTTGGCAGAATGTTTACATCATGTGGAACACTGCTGCGAACACCAGAATTCAGACACATTTTGAGTTCAAGAGAACTCTGAACCTAGACAATGTAGGCTGACAGGTATTATTATTGCTATGACAATTTATGAGTACTTTCAATGTTTTACCCTATCACATTGGCAAGTGTAACTATAAGGAAGTAGACAGTTCTGTACCAAAATCCAGTTCTGCATAAATCATTTCTTTTAAATGACAGCATTGGAACAGGGAATAAGAATTTTTTTAATCAGTTTTGATTTTTTTCCGCAGGTGCATACTGCTGAAATGCTCATATTTTATATTTTGCAATAAAAATGCATGAAAACCAAAAGAATGGAATTGACTTACTTAACTATATTTTCTTGAAATACAGTCTCTGTGACATTTTCTTCTCAGACAGAAAACCACTTGTTTAAGTTTATGCCCTATCATAGGTCCAACTTTCCTTTTATTGTGCCACAACCGTTACATTTTAAGGAACTGTGCCTATATTTAAACATTCACCATTCTTTTATTGTTTTGGAAAAGAAACTATATAGAGAGCCTAAATGTTCAGTTCTGCAAAAAAACCCAAAGAGTTAGGACAAACTTAATTAAGATATAATTAAGATATAAGATATAAGATCTTCTGAGACAACTACTGTAAATTATGGGAGAGAAAGAAAGTAAGAAAAATAAAATGTACAGCTTCTTCTGGGTTTCCAGATTGAGAAAAAAATTGAATATATTTTTACACCAGAGAAGTGCTCGGAACTCTCTGGAACATGAAAAGTCTTCAGCTGAGCAGCAAGAAAAATCCTAATTGCTTTTGAATTTAAAAAAAAAAAAAAAGAAAATTCTGCAGAAAAACTTGCACTTTTCCCTATTACACTGAAACAAGTCTTATAAAAATGCATATGGCAATCTGTAAAGGAGCACAACATTTCATCTATACAAGTGGTTTTTTTAGGGACGTGGTTTAATGATGGACTTGGCAGTGCTAGGTTAATGGTTGGACTTGATGATCATAAAGGTCTTTTCCAACCAAAACTATTCTACAATTCTATGATTCTAAGATGAGTTTATCAATTTAACTTGATATCAGAAAAGTACCATCAAACTACACTAGTTCGGGTCTAGGCAATAATTTAAACCTATTTAAACAAACAAAAGTATTTTATATTTTTCTTCTACTTAAGATACTTGTGATTTTCTTTATTATACTTAAAAGACTTGTGTTTTTTATTTATTCTACCTAGTACAAGGATTATATCACCACTGCTGCTCTCCACAGAAGCTGTTTTAGTATAAACTGGAAATGTGTAGTAGCAAATCAGTCCTATTGTTGTTTTTCTATATAGATGTATCCTGTGAATATGAATTTTAATCTTCCCATATTCTCAGTCTTTTAGTTTTATCATATAACATAACTGAAATTCAATATGTAAATGAAAGGTTTTAGCCACAGGAAAAAAGATGAAGCCAGCCAAACATGGACTTGGAGCTTGAGGGAAAGAACCAGAAACATTGCACTTCATCTTTCTGTAGGGCCTTACATGTTCAAAGTGCTGTATGAGCATTCATTAGCAAATAATGTCTCCTTTCATCCTCTCATGCTAATTAGTGAAAGAAGTAGAAAAACCTTAGTAGCGGTAATGTGCATATACACAGCACAATATAGTACTCTGCCATGTATTAATTAGCATGAGAGTAGGAGAGAAAACTTTTATTGGAAATATTCTAGGAATGCAAAAGCAGCAAGAAGGGAAAATACTGTTCCAAAGTATTTGAATGTAACAAGCTGTAAAAGCCAAATAAAATAAGTAAATACGAAGAAAATAGCTGGCTGCAATGTTTTGGGAGGTTTTTTAATTGCCATAGTGTAAGGGGAAATATTTTGTTAATGATGAATCTCCATTCCTCCTCATTCAACTTGTTGCCTGTATTCACAGAAAAGTGTGTCTGTATGTTGACTAAACCTCAAATAAATATTAGCAAGTAATCTTCCATTATAACCCTGTTTATTCCCCATAGTGAGCTTGTAAATCACACAAGTTGAGCACTGTGCCTTTCTCAGATGCTGTGCAGGGTGAAGATTGTGTTCTCTCAAACATTTATTGTAATTTCTCTCTTGCCCTAGGCAATCTCTAACTGGAATTTTAATGTGATTTTCCACTGGTTTATTTTAGAAGTCTGTGGCAACATGTCTGTTTTTGTTGTAATCAATTTTCCCACTAATTTTCTTTTTCAATGAGAAATGCAAAACTTCATGATAGTTTTAAGAATAACATCTGTTAATTTCCACGGAGAAAATCTTATTTTAGGTATTATTTTCTCATTCCACTAGTAACTAACAAGTGAGGAAAATTGAACTGTCTTCTGGCAGAAGGGAGAGAAATAAGAACTATTTTTTTCGTTATATGTATATAAAGCTAAAGTTATATACTTGTTTAAGATTCTATCATAGAAGTCATATTTAAATACTTTGAAATAAATGATGAAAACCAAGAAATTAAGACTGTTCAAAGATAATAGTCTAAATACTAATAAATATTTTGCTTCAAAACAAACATTTTCATTAAAAATATCGATTCCTGTATATCAGTCTTATGTCCTTCAAAGCCACACATGGAAGGTGCAGTTAAATTTTTCAGTAACATGAATTCTTAGTCCAGTAGGAGGTGTTTTTTCTCACCACATTCTTTGAAGTTTGAAATCTTTATGGTATGGGATACTACTTAAAAATGTAATTCACATCTGGCTTCTGAAATTTTTAGGCACATGAGGGAATATAGAACATCCTAGAAAAAGTCAGAGTTGATTAACAGAAGAATGCAACCGTGTAGAAAATCTTATTCCCACATGTGATCTAAAAACAGAGTAGGACTTAACAAAATGGAGTAATAATTTGATGTTTATTTACCTACAGATGCAAGGGTATGCCTGAACATTGCAAACTGATTCAATGGACTAATATACTGTAGGTATTAGATATGCACATTCCTTCTTACTGATTTGTCAGAAGGCTTCTTCCCTGACAAAGAAACTTTCTTATTCTAATTATTTTTTTTTTTAAAAAACAGAGTCCATTTCAGCATCCTTCATGTCTTTTTTAGCAGAAGGGTTAATTGCTGCCAATTACTCCGTTACGTCTTTCCCATGAGTACTTCACAATCTGTCTTTTATGGGATGTCCTAACATCACAAATACATGGTATATTTTGTATAACCAAAGAGGTAACAAGCACAGTTAGGTCTGTGTAAAGACCCAATACATATCTACAATATTACATTAAAAAAATTATAAAAAACAGGTATCACTAATAAACAGCGTTGATCAATATCTCTATGCATTTCAAATAACTGAATTTAGGATGAAAGTCTCTGTGTTCTGCAATGAGTCTTCAAGGTATGAAGAGAGCTCAGGTCATTTTCTAGGATTTGTTTTTCTCCCCACTAATGACCCTGTGGCTGGTCTAAGAACTGAGGAATGTTGTTGGATAAAAAATAGATATTGTAATACATTGCCTGAAGGGAGTTATACTAGAGAGAGAAAAAAGGGAGGACCTTTTCCACGGGTGGTCATACAACTGTAAAACTGACATATGTTTAGATGTTGTGATTGTAGAAGCTTATTTGATTTGAATATTATTTGGATTATAATGAATACTAAAAATATTTTATGTTCGTTAACTTTGTTAATTGCAGAAAATTCCACATTGTGCAAAACATGTAAGGAGGAGAAGAAGAGCTTAAATTAATATAAAAAAATTCTTCGGTACGGATGAGCTCACAGTGGTTTATATCAACTGAGAATCTATCACAAAAATGAGATGTAGCTAATGGTTGTGAAGTACAGTTCTTATTGTAAACTGTGGAAGAAGAAAATGTGATATTTTTAGAAGCAATGTAAGAGACAGCTTATGCATACATGATATTAATGGCACAAGACATTAAGCTCTGAATGATTGCTTTTCCCTGCTTGCATAGCAATGCATTATTTTATATTTAACTGATATCTCAGATGGGTATCTGTCCTTTCACCTCCTTTGTTCATGTAAGATGCTTTCTCCTTTTTCTCTTTTACATGTGTTGTTTGTTTGCCTTGATATTTTTAGAATCTGAACATTTATTCTGGGAATAGGTTTTGTTTGTCAGGATGAGTCATGCCCACCCTCTTTCTCTTAGCCATACAAGCACAAAAGCAGAACTGAAATGTCCCTTATGTCTTCAGAGCAGGAAGACATTCTCTTGGTAGAATGTAATTTATTTCCTCTAATAGAGTTCTTATCACAGGTGTACAGTGAACAAGAGCTACTTTTGACTCCTTTTCAGGTGGGTTTGGTTTTGGTTTGTTTCCTTTTCAATCCCAATGGAGATAATCTTTAATAGGTTCACACTTCTTTTATGACCTGTGGGCTAATGCAAAAGCTGTTGGGTTTCTTACTGCTTAGTAAAATACATACTTATTTATTTTTACATAATTTTTCCCCGCTTCTCAGAGTGAGATGTTAGTTTTCAGTGCATGGCCACACATTGCTTTATAAACAGTGTGTTACATGTCTCCATTGAGAATTTTGTCTTTCACGATTTTTGTAATAACAGTGAAGGTTTTAGTACTCCTGTGTATTTGTTTTGTAAGCACGTAATATTTCATTCAGTTGCTTTCCTCTGTATTTCCCTTGAACAGAAATGTATGCATGATTGCTATCAGTTATCATAAATGTAATACCTCTTGCACTTAGGACAGTGACACCCTTGCTTCCTCGACACATGTACACGCATGTGATGCATACATGTAACACACAGGAACACAGCAATTCCTAGAGACAATATATTGGAAATAAGTCCTGCTTTATAAGTATGTGAAGCTATCTTAATCAGCATTTTTGCTTTTCTTTTTAGAGATACATTTATGGATAAAACCTCAAGTTAAAATCATAGCTATTGACTAAAACTAGAAAGTAGGTTTCTTTGGATAATTAAATCAGCATAACCACGGTAAGCATAACTCATTATTTTTTTTTAAATTTCACTCCTGGTCACAATTTGTAAGATAATCCTTTTGTTTCACTTTCAACTCCCATACTTCACTCAATTTTTCTTCTTAAATTGGATTAGAATCTCTTGAGTGGAAGCAATTACCTTGATTCCTTAAATTCTCTGTCAAAGAAACAGAGTGGAAGGAACCAACTTCAGGTTTATCTGTCCTTTGTTGTGAAATCTGCCAATCATTTTCCAGAGAGGATGTGAAAACAGGAGGAGGAGATGAGGAGGGAAACATAAAACATGTCATAAAAAATACATATGCTTGCATTTTACTTCTTTAATTTCATGGTCATAAGACCAAAAGAGTAATTATTTTAAATTTGTGTAATTTGTATTCTTTTAGTCCTTTCAGTTTGTCTGCACTGCTTTTTGTAAGGTAGACTCACAAGGACATTATCCTCAGTTAGTGCAAATCACAGCAGCACCATAGCAGATGTATGAAGTTTGTAAACAATTATATTTTTGAACTTTCAGATTCACAGGGATATACTGAAATCACAGACATAAATGGAAATGCAGCTTGTAGCCTTCTTGTCATCTCCAGATTTGTCCACTGTTTCCAACTGAACTTGAGAGACTAAGCTTGCACGAATTGCATATGGAAGGATCAAGAGAGATGTAAAAGGGAAAATAAATCCATAATGGATATACATCAGTTCAATGCACAAAAGTGATCTGATGAATGCCTTATAAGCCTAATTTATAAGTGTGCCCTGACTCCCTCAGTGTGCAGTGCTTAAATTCAAAGTTTGTACATCCTGTATGGCATACTCAGATTGTATCAACACTTCAGAGTGTTTTGTCACATTCCCAGCAACGGAATGTGCTTCTTATACACATTTGGCAGAGTAAAATGAGCCCCGGTGCTAAGATACAGAAAGAGAATATTGCTGTGAATATCTAGTGTCTTGGCTCATTTCCTTCAATTCTTCTCACTGCTTAAAAATCGAGTACATATTTTTGTCAGCTTAGTTACAATGTTACTGTTAATCGCTTCATGAAAAAGTTGCAGATGTCACGCACAGCTAATGTAGGCCAAGAGAGAGCAGGTCAGCTACAAGGGCTGCATCAGTGAACGTATTATAATTTACACTTCCACTGTCTTACTGAATCATTGTTCCTGCAAAGTCAAGAGAAAGACAGAGATGAGTTGCTTTCTCTAAGCAGTGACAGGGAGAACGTCTTTGTTTATGGACGAGTGATACTTCCAAACACATACCTTAAAAATACCTTCCTTAGGAACGGCATGTGCTAACCTCAGAGGAAGCTGTACCTCCCCATCCACAGATTACCCCCACAAGAAAGCCTAAGCAGTGCCTGGAAACTTACAGGTACAAAACCTTTAGCAGGCATGAGGTTCTGAAGTGGATCAGTTGCATCAGTGTTCGGGTCAAAAAGAATTAACTATGTATTGAGAAGGATTCTCATCTCACGCAGCAGTTACCTGATTCGTAACTACTGTCTTCACAAATGCATCAAATGTACAAAGTTAAGGTTACAAAATATTATGGGCAAGTCTATGGAGCTGCAGGTTTGTTCAATGTCTGCTTTAGCTCCAGACATGTACTGAAGGGAACTATGAAAACTAAAGGACTACCATCCAAGGTAAGCAGTGTGTATACAAAAGCCTGTATCCTGATCTGTCCCGCTAACAAGACATTCTGTCAGCAAGAGCTACCAACAAAAGCCATCCCTTTTATGCACTGAAGAATATATTTTCCCAGATCTTTTCCAAATCCAATATACTCTTAAGATTTATTTTAGGTTTTTATTTTTTCACTTCTCCAAGCTTTGACAAATTGAAAAACTAATTTCATTTCATTTTCCAGTCAAATTACTTTTTAAAGTTTTCATGCCTTAATATTTTGCTGTAAATTTTAAAAGGAAATGTTTATCTTAAGAAAACCTCAAGCCCTGGGTTATCTGTTTTACATTATTAAAAAAGTTTCACAGTGAGTTTCTTTTTCCTCTTGCAATGTCTATATCTTCAACCAAATTTGGCCATATAATCTCTTTTCTAAGGAAGCATTGAGGAATTAAGTGCTCAGTGGACAGAATACTATAAACTCAAGTTCCTATAATAGCAATAAAGTATATTTGATTGTAAATCTGTGTTGTTTGTTCCATAAAGTACCTGTATAATTGTCCTAATAAAAAAAAATCAAAATTTAGGATGCTGATATTCATGAATCATTTAAAGAGTACAAAATTATGATAGCTATACCAGCTGCTATATCTTTTAATGATAACATTAAACTTTTTCCTCCTTCCCTTTTAAAAAATGAATAGTATTCCAATGAAGGGATATGTGTTTACTTAGGAAATATGACATGAGGATCTGATAAAATTCTTTTAATCACTGAAGCACTGTCTAACTAGTAGAGATTTAACTGAAGGTTTATTTAAATCAGAGGTATCAGGATCTACATCCTTCAGCAACAAGGGTGAAACTAGAGGCGACGTTGCTAGGATGCTCAAAGAGCACAAGCAGAATAGTATTTGTAGGGAAAGGGAATAACAAACAAGAGGCAAATGTAAGGAGATTTGCTAACAAATTAACACTATGATTATGAGTATTTAAAGCCTCTAAAGAGAAATATTTGACAGTAGTCTGTGGCCATTTTTTGTATAGTATTGCTGGGTCCCAGAGTGCAGATTCTGTTCCGTTGTGTGATAAAAACTCTCCTGGGCAGACTGGCTGTCTGAGCTCAGCTGCTGGGGGGATCCACATTGCACATGTGTACACACATATTCGCAGTAGCCAACCTCCACTCTGCTTGGACAGAGAGGGGGACAGGGGGAGTCCCTTGGTGCTGCCTATGTTTGAGTGAGTGCTCTGTGTGCCTGTGTTACCTGTGTGGCTAGCAATTTACTGAACAATGTATATCCTGAACAACATATGTGGTGTATATGTGTGCTCTGTGTGGCTCAACCAGGACGGATTTCTCCATCCTGTGGGAATGGACTGCACTCATAAACACTTTGTTGAGAGACACAGTTAGTAACCCGTGAAGATTTTTCTTGACCGTTATCCAGTCATTCTTCTACCTCCACCTGATTGTTCCCTCCTGTAATTTGTGCAAACTGTATCAGTAATTATTTCCCCCCAAGACATACATAACCTCATTAAATAGCTTAGAGCCTGTCCTGGTTTCCCAGGCACAAACCCATGTGCCAGCCATGGCAGCAGGCCATGATAGCCCTGAGTCAGTGGGAGTTTCAGTCAGGGCACTGCCCCAAGCTGACTCACAGGGGTATCCCATAGCACTGACATCAAGCTCATCATAAGAGGAGGGAGTTTACTGAGGGTGGAGTTTCTCTTTCTGGGGTTCCTTTCTGTTGGCTTTCTGCTTCCCAAGGGCTAGCCAAGGACGAGGCTGAGTATGAACTTGTGCACTTTATGTTGGTGATTGTATTAATTTTGTTATTAAATCTGTTTCTAGTTCAACCCACGGGGCTTCTCCCTTTTTCCCTGATTCTCCTTCTTAGCTGGGGAGGGGTCATGGGGTGATAGAAAAACTGCTGCAGTTTAGCCCCAGGTACAGGCTGAATGTAGACAGATCCAAAACCTGATTCCTGTGAATTAACCTCTGTAGCTACTTAACAATGAGTCCTGCTTATAACTACACCAAGCTACTATTTAGATAACTTTTAATAGACTTTATATATACCATGCAGATTTTTTTATAGCTTCATATTATTGATCAAGAGACTGTGCAGTATCAGGTCAGAATAGAAATTCAAGAATGTTACAGCAACAGTATCTTTTCCAGTCAAATTCGTATATGTCAAAAAAGCCCTTAAGTCACTTTGACAAGATCTGTTTTCCAGAAAACTGTTGATTTGCATTAATTAAATTACTCTCTTTTATTTTTTCATAAACTGAGTCCCACATTAGGTGTTTATTTTTTTTTTTCAGACTATTTGTATGATGACAAGCTTATAAGTAAATAGGCTATTCTATTCTTTAAAAAATACTGGTACAGCTTTAATTTTTCTTCCAGATGTTTCCTGAATGTCCTCCATGTTTCAATACTTCTAAAAATCAACCTTGACAGCGTAGAGAACTCCTCTGACACTTCTATTATAATTCTTTGATGCAAATTATATAGGCATGCTGATGGCACATCCAAATGAGAGGGAGAAAGAGCTTAACATCCTTCAGAGTAACTTTTGAAGTGGAAATTTTTTTATCAACTACTAGGATAGGACTATACTATTTGGACATTTCCCAAAAGGGAACAGAGATGCTGAAGGAAACCTTCGCTTTTTCCAATGCTAATCACTGTAGGTTCATTATATTTTATTTTATTCCATGCTGAAACACAAAGAAGCCATGCCCCAAACAGAAAATTAGCCACGTACCTTTGTCAATTTGCTATCCTGGAAGCTTTGGGTCCATGAGTTAGGACAGTGTTCTGAAAAATCTTTGTCACAATGGGCATGGATGGGAGCATTCCCAGGAGGCCTCCTGAAGCTCCACAGTCACATTAGCCCCCAGCCAATACATAACAGGGAAAGACACATTAACATTAATTTCACTAAGAAGTTGAAGGGTTGCAATTACATTCAGCTCACTTCACTATTTCTTTACTTTTACATTGCAGTTGGTTACATTTGCACTGGAACAGAACTGAAAAAGAAGCTGAATTGACAACCTAAACAAAATCCACTTGATGGTATCTTAACCCTTCTCTATCCTCCTTAGACCTGAAGTATACATTATTCCTATCCATAGAGTGGAAAGACAGCTCAACTGCCTTGCTTCCAGTTACCCTGGCTTTATGTAGATATTTTTTTTTCTCAGTCTTTAATACTTTTTATTATTCTGAGATGCTAACTTCTTATTGTGTTGATCAGAGGAAGTACACATAGTAATCCTGGGTGATTAAGCTCCATATTTGAAGGGATAAAAGAGAAAGAAGCATAAAGAAAAAAGAGATAAAAGAGCTGTCTCTTCTCTTTCTAAAGAGAATGGACAGCTAGGGATTTACATGTCTTCTAGATTTAGGAGCCATTTTTTGTTTCCTATTACAGCTTTTCCTTTATTTTGTATGAGATTTTATTCTTAACTGGAAGTCTATCTTTGTAAAATTTACAGCTACAATTAATTAATTGATTTGGAATATGGGTAAAGTACAGAATTTGGGTAAATTTGACATTTTCCTTTCAATGGTGATTAAGTTGTGCAGTTACAGTTACAATATTCCTGATAGAAATGGTCTTATAACAAAAGTAATTACAAACTGTTTACTTAAAATATTATATAATAATATTAAAGCAAATTTCCTAAAATATCCAAAAGAATCACTAATATTTTTTTAATATTTCAAATCCCTGCTTGCATTCTGGCTTACAAGTTTTTAACTTTTATGATGCAGAATTATACTTTTGTGAGTGTTTTGTGATTAATTGCACCTGAAAAGCTCATGTTTGCTGATTGTTTACATCCGTAATCAGCTGTGCAATCAGACAACTAAAGGAGATGAACAACTCAACTAGTTTACGTACGCTTCCAAAAAAACCTGCAAGTACAAGAGGGGAAAAGTATTGTGCTATCATTAGTGAACTAAAAGAGTTCATGGACATGCTCTGGACTTATATACTTATATACTCCTTATAAGGAGTATAATTCTGCAATGGTGATAATTCTTACTTTGAGGATTTTGAATATACAGAGAGTTCTGCTTTTCTGGCACAAGTTGCTCTGTGCACTGAAGGTGGCTACTGATAGCAAAGGGGATCCAGCGAGGTCTGAATTGCCATCTGGCTGCTCTGCAATGATCAGTTGATCACTGATTGTATACACATTTTGCTCATAGTTGTTGTTACCTTTTTCTTGTCTTTTCCTTCAGAGAACATGACTAATGGCAGCTATTTTATGTAGAAGCTCTTCTAGCATATGGCAGTCTACTTATTCACCCTGACTGCACATGGCAAGTGTGGCCCACACAACGGTTTGGCTTTGCATTTCCAGGAGCCCCAGTGTATTAGTTCTTCAACATCAAAGGTGATTTGTGTTTAGATCACTAGGGATAACTGCGCCAGCATGCAGGACTGTAAACTGAGAAATCTGGGGATAAGATTGGCTGTGAAACCGAGATCTAGGTAGTGTTTCTCCAAAAGACCCCTTGGTGAGGTGACATATTTTACATTTTGACAAATCTCAGGTTGTTTTTCATTTAATTAGTAGAATGTACTTTTTCCCTTTTCTAATTTGAAATGCCTTGTGTTTTCTCTGGGTACCTTTTAGGTCAGAATCTGACATCAGAGAGAAGATCTCTGTCTCATGCATAAGTGCAAACAACTGTAGTTACTTGGAATTCTGGGAATCTTCATTTTTTAATGGATTATCTATCCATTCAACTTAGCTCTTATAAAAAAAAAAAAACAAAACAAAAACAACCCCAAACCCAACAAAACCAAAACACCAAAAAACCCACAAAAAATAAATTAAAAAAAAATTAACCAACCAAAAAAACCCCACCCCACAACAAAATAACTCAAACCAAAAAACTAATACTCTTATGAAAAAGACATTTTAATAACAACCACAAGGCCAATACTGTGGTAGTAAATTCAGTTAGGTTAATGGAAGGAAGGGTGTAAGCAGAAAGGTTTGTAAATTATTGAACTAAAAATAAAAGGAGTTGTGTAAAAATCATAAGCAGACTAGAAAAAATAACTATGATAGTCCCCAATGGATGGTCCCAGTCACTTTTATGAGAGGATACCTCAGATACTCCGTTTGAAATCACTTGCACATACACTCTCCTAAATGTGCAATCTTTGATGTGGTCTTTATAGCAATTAGAAGCTGATATAATACAAGGCCAGATTATCTACAGAATAGCTAGACTGGGTACTGATACCACCATAGAAGCGTAGAGGTAGCTGTAAATCTCAGCTGACAAGTGAGGTAAATATTAATGCAGCTATCTTGCTCTGAAAAGAAGGCTGCTTCATGTTAGGTGCTGTCATTTGCTAAACATCAGACTAGGTAGTCTAGACCTGGTTTAGTATCACTGGAAAAGGGAATGTAAACCTCCGTGTGGGGAGCTTATGCTAAGTGTTTAGCCCTTTAAACAGTCTCTTTAAAGCAGAATTTATGGTTATAAGGGTTTACTTCCATTTCCTGGGGAAGGCTGGTAATTTAAGTCTTTGAGAAATATCCTGTATATCCTGTATTTTTAAAGCCCATGGAATCTCAGCTTGGAAGAAGAGACAAACAGATCTCATAACCATAAATGTCTTCCTCATCCAGACTGATGATTCACTTGACTGAGAAGGCTGGTAAGGTGGGATGCTGTTGCTTCTTCCCTTCCTCCCTTTCTTCCTTCATAGAGCTGGATTGGGCTGTTCACTTCCCTTCAGCACACAGGTGAACTTCAGTAAAGTTAAAGTATACTCTGCTGAGATTATAAGGATTATTCATTTTGTATCAGATACAGTAATGGCTTTAAGTGCAGATGACAGCTGTGCACCAGCTCCTTTCATCCAGACGTCCAAAAGTCCTTTGCATTAGAAGTTTACAAGCTCTTCCTAATAATACAGTTGAGTCTTTACTAGAAAATCAGAGCTGAAAGGACCTATGCCCTATATACAATTATACAATTTCACAAACCACCTTTCTTCAACCATACCCACAAAAAATTAACAATAATTTGATAAGATAGCCATAGAATGTGTTTAGTACACTCCAGACAAATTCACTTCCAGCCACAAATTTCATTTACATGGTGTGCTCTCTAACTCTGATAAAATCTTTACTGACCAGAGTTATACAACACAGGCTAAGGAAATACGACAGGATGAAATTATATGATTGATAAATTTCCTTACAGTAAGATTCGCTTTAGAGAAGAGAAAAAAATCCACATTTTCTGCCTCATATTGCGCTGAAAAACATAAAATCACTTTTCTAATGTGTTCAGTCTGAAGAAAGCGAACGCCATGGGTTTTACAATGTTTCAGATGCAGCCATCAATAAGAACAATGTTAAGAGCCATAATCAATAAGTTTACAGGGCTGCAGTTATAGGCCACCTGGCAATCCATTTTGACTTAATCAGCTTTCCAATTTTTCAGGTAAAATATAGCACTTCTGGATCATATCCGAGCAATGCAGACACAGTAATAGAATGATTCAGTACACTTTGCACAGTCTTCACAGTTTTTAAATCAAGCTGGTATTTTAGCAAAGATTAACACTTGGTTTCCCCCATCTTGTATACCCCATTCCTTCACCTTTTTTGGTACTACAATGAAAACTGTGCTCTCCCTACTTAAAACTGGCTTGCAACATCCATGTCTGTGGATATTTTGCAGCAGGTTAAATATGTGAAATATTCGTATGTGATAAAACTCCCATTTGCTGAAATTGCATTCTGCTACAGAAAAAAGACATTTCACAAGGTACAGTGCTACTAAATGATTTTCAGCATTTTCTGAAGCATTCCTTTATTTTTTTTAATTTATTTTCCCCCCCCTGTGTAGCACTTCCCTTTCTTGAGCTTACTTACCACGGTTCAGTGCTTGAGGTGCTGTGTCTCAGCTGATTAACTAAAGAGCTGCAGCTGGCACAACCACTGAGAACAGTGGTTGTACTGGTGTGTCACAGAGATGCTTGTTTGCATTTCTGGCAATGTATGCAGAGAATTTTCTCCTGTTGAAGCCTAACTGCATTTCACATATTTTTGTTTACCTGTAAAGTTCATATGCAACAGAGAAAACTGTGAGAACAGAGATTAAATTTGTGTATCTGAATTTGTTATGCCAAAGCAATACTTTTGTTACTAGTTAGAAGAACTCCTCTCCTTTTACCAGTCTTGGACACCTCCTCTGGGAGTATCAAAGGAGGCTCAGAATGGTTGATCTGTGTGTGTCTCCTTCTTGCCCATGCATGTTTCTACCTTGCCTTTGGATAAAATCATTAGGAATAAAGCTACTTTGTGGAACTAGATTATTTACGTTCTTCCCCAAACAAGCTACATCTTTGTAGAAAGAGCCTGTGAGGAGTGTGTTTTTCTGGCTATCAGTTATAGATCTACAAGATCCACTACTAAATACTTCCTTTTCACAGAAAGTAGGAGGATGATCTGGACAATGAATCTCTAGTTTGAAGTTCCCAGTTCGTTGATTTTATCACATTTCAGTATAAGTTAGCAGTCCTACAGTCATACAATGATTTGGGTTGGATACTGTTGCTATTTGGCACATTGCCCACACCCTAGGTACGTAGGTAGCAGCGATCAATTAAATTAATAGCAAGACAACCAGATGATACAGTGGAAACTCCTTTGTCAGATCTCCAGGAACTTAATTAAACCTCTGTTCTCCCACTTCCAAAGTCCTTTAAATGAGGAAGAGTTGCTGGCTATATAGTGTTACTGCTCTTTGTTAAATAAGGAGTAAATGACACTGCTACTATACATTTTTTTTTTAAAAGTAACTGTGATATCACGGACCAAAGACAGTTAAAAGTCCATTTCCAATAACCCCTTCTATGAGAAAATTGCTCTGGTTGCTATGGGGCTGTTGCTGACTTGAAAGAAATGAAGAATTCACTACATCAATATGCAGTTTGACCTAAAGATGAGGGAGAAATATGTTATGTCACCTTTTTTTTTTTTTCAGTTGTCTTCAAGTTGACGACATACTCATCCATTTTGTAGTTGTTCAATAAATCCAAAATCTTGAAGTCAAAACTGAAATGATTTCACAATCTTACCAGCATCTGAACTGAGGCATCTAGAGATAGTTTTTCTACATTTAGCTGTGCTCTGGTGCTTGTTAAAGGCGACTTACATATCTTCTTTGATTCTGGATTCCAGCTGCTTCATTTTCTTTGGACCTTGGTTTTAAGAAACATGCTTTGGGAGGTTGATTCTTATCTCTAAATCTCAATGCCTTGTAACACAATGTCTTTCAATATTTTTTTGACTTGGGTTTTGCTTCTGTTAATGTAAAGATTTTCCCTCCATAATTGCTGGGTTTACATTTTTGCTAAGGACAAGTAGAAGATTTGACTGCTCTTTCCTTTTCCTTCAGTTCATTGGAGTGTTTGGTTCTAGATAGTTCATAGCACAAGTCTTCCTTGTCTCCAACACTTTTCTTCTACCATTTTGTTTTTCTTCATTAAATAATGCCCTCTCTGACAATGATCCTGTTAATATTTTGCTTCATGTTCCAGTTTCACATTGCAGGAATTCAGGGGAAAGAGCTGCAAAGAGAGGGGTGATGAGGCTTGTTTTAGTCACGAGAGCAAGCCAACTCCTCACCTTTTGAATATGATGGCTTAGAGCCAAAGGTCAAAGGGCTGAAGAACAGAGACCAACAGCCTTTTTCAGGTTAACCCCTGTCCTCTAAAATCTACTTTTTTGTTGTTGTACTGAGCTACCTGGTGCAGACACAGACACTGGCAGCCTCAGTGAGCCCTGCTGCTAGGGCAGGGTCCTCAGCTCTTAGAAGTTCTGGTATGGGCTTTTCGTTTGAGTTCCCATATTCCTTCTGTTCTCTACTTTAATAAGGTGATTAGACCATAATTTGTGAATTGTCAGCCAAAGGAAGATTAACATAAAATGCTGATGACAGTCATGTTTCTCTTGGGACAGAGAAGTCTTCTGAGAGAGATCCTTTTCCTCTGCTCCAGTCTTTTTATTTATTTTCACTAATTTGGCAAAAAAACCCCAGTTCTACCCTCTCAGTGACAAAATACAGGTAGTTCAGTGAAGTTACAAAGTGGTAAATTAGAGACAAATAAATAGAAACATCAATAGGGAAAAATGTTTCTATGGTTTTTTGTTTTGTTTAATATTACTCTAATATTAAAATAATAGAAACAAATTTTTCATATGACTCATGGAATTCTGGAATTTAGTGTCTAGCTAGTGTGTTTGGTGTCTAAATTATCAAGTTGTTTTTTTTTTTTTTAAGTGGATTTCTGTATGGATAACTAGTATCTAGAGCTAGTAATAAAGCAGAAAATTTCAAGCTTCATTCTCTAATTGTTAAAGATACAGATGAATTTTAATGCAGTGGGGAAAAAAAAAGATATCATTTGGAATATATGCAACATAAGCTTGATTCTGGGCAGAGGCTTCTATGGCTTAACTACAGTATTATTTAAAAAGACATCTAATCCAAATGAGGAACAAATATTTCAGGTTTTTCTGATCTTTGTTTGTAGAAGACAAATGCCAAGCTACATAGAATTGGACTGCATTTTGTAATTTATACTGTTCCAATGCAATGAATTTTCTCCTGAATACACTCAATGAAACTTGTATTTATATTTATCTTACAATCTGGAAATTCTAGCAAGACTAATCCCATTGGAGTTTCAGTAAAACATAAAACCTAATTCACTTGTGAGGCAGAAAGGAGTTTAAATTCCAGTACAACACTTCATACACTGCTAACTTGCTTTTGGGTTTTTTTTTTGTTTGTTCGTTCGCTTTTTAAAAAAAAACATAATTTCATGGCTCAATTCAGCTCCTTTTTGCTGCATTTATCCCATTTTCCAATGGTAAAAACTTGGCCATGAAGTTTTGCCTTTTTCTGTGAAGGCTGGAATACTCAGGATATGCCTGAAGCACGTGTTCCATATTAAATAAATGTATCTTTAAAAATAAGCTGTTGCTTACTTTCTGTCCTTAATATTAGGCATGTGCTTAATTCAAATGCCTTGATTGCTCACATGTGCTCATGATCCATAGTCAGGATCTGATACGGATTTTTTTAGCTCAGTCAGAAGAGGACTTCATCTGGAAAGCAGCAGGTGGAGGGAAGGGATCCATGTTCTTAATCTTTTTCTTTTCTGGACAGATGTTGTTGAGATGATTGAGCTACAGAGCCACAAACCTACCTGGACTTGTGCAAAGCATTCAACACTGTCCCACATGACATCCTGGTCACTAAATTGGAAAAGCATGGATTTGATGGATGGACCACACGGTGGATAAGGAATTGGCTGGATGGTCGCGCTCAGAGAGTGGTGGTCAACAGCTCAATATCCACATGGAGACCGGTGACGAGTGGTGTTCCTCAGGGATCAGTACTAGGACACGTGCTGTTTAACATCTTTGTTGGCAACATGGAGAGTTGGATGGAGTGCACCCTCAGAGAGTTTGCAGATCACACCAAGCTGTGTGGTGTGGTTGACATGCTGGAGGGAAGGGATGCCATCCAGAGGGACCTTGACAAGCTTGAGAGGTGGGCCCATGCCAACCTCATGAAGTTCAGCAAGGCCAAGTGCAAGGTCCTGCACCTGGGTTGAGGCAATCCCAAGCACAAATACAGGCTGGGCGAAGAATGGATTGAGAGCAGCCCTGAGGAGGACTTCAGGGTGCTGGCTGATGAGAAGCTCAACATGAGCCAGCAGTGAGTGCTTGCAGACCAGAAGGCCAACCGTATCCTGGGCTGCATCAAAAGAAGCGTGGCCAGCAGATCGAAGGAAGTGATTTTCCCCCTCTGCTCTGCTATCGTGTGACCTCACATGGAATACTGCATCCAGTTCTGGGGCCCCCAACATAAGAAGGACATCAAGCTGTTGGAGTGAGTCCAGAAGATGATCAGAGGGCTGGAGCACCTCTGCTATGAAGACAGGCTGAGAGAGTTGGGGTTGTTCAGCCTGGAGAAGAGAAGGCTCTGCGGAGACCTTATAGCACCTTCCAGTACCTGAAGGGGCCTACAAGAAAGCTGCAGAGGGACTTTTTACAAGGGCACGGAGTGACAGGACGAAGGGCAATGGTTTTAAACAGGAAGAGGGTAGATTTAGATTAGATTTTAGGAAGAAATTCTTGACTGAGAGGGTGGTGTGACACTGGCACAGGTTGCCCAGGGAAATTGTGGCTGCCCCCTCCCTAAAAGTGTTCAAGCCCGGGTTGGATGGGGCTTTGAGCAACCTGGGCTGGTGGGAGGTGTCCCTGCCCATGGCAGGGGGGTTGGAACGAGATGATCTTTGAGGTCCCTTCTGACCCAAACCATTCTATGATTCTATGAAATCCACCCAAAAGGCAGGTAAAGAAATATTTATAAACATATATTGGTATTTGGTATATGGTTAATCAGACAGGCTACAGTCACCTCCTGCTGGCATGGATTACCTCACATATGATGGAGCAGACAGGATTTTTAAGATTACTATAGATGAAGAATTTAGTTTTGTATACTCCTTTGATTTGTCATTCAGCCAAGAGAAAAGCTAACCACAACACTGATAATTACTTTAATAACAGTCAAATGGTTCAGGACAGGGCCAGGAAGCTGATCTACAGAAAGGAGTAAAGTAGACGGGAAGGGAAATTTACTAAAAGGAGGGGGAAGTTATATCACATGGCTCAGAATCACAGATTTCAGTTTGGGGTAATAATCCTACTGACAACAGTCAGGTGGGATACTAAATACATGGAATAATTGTGTGGGATTGGATCTACTGTTAAGGAGTGATAGTTTTCTCACTATTAATTCTCAGCAAAACTTAAGGCTATTAAATTAGAATTGCAGGATACGCTGATCTCATCTTGGTGGTCATGATGAAATAATTCTGATTTAATCAGTGATATATTTATTAATATCTCTACATCTTTAAAAAGAAAATTCAAGACATGGATGACAGTTGCTTCGAAGTAAACTGTAAATGAGATGTGCTTATTTTTTGTAGAACTCCCCAGTTAAATTAAATATATGCAAAACTTTGAAAAAGTTACTAATTACAGCTTATTAAAGCTTGTTCTACCTAGTAATTTCCCTGTTGGAATTCAATAATTATGAACGAAAGGGATCCCAACAGGCACCTGTTTTACACTTGAAAGCTCAGAATTATTGCTCTACAGTAACACTTTATGTTATGTAACATAAGTCAAAGGAGGAATTATACAGCAATGTTTCTGTTATCTTGTCTGGAAAGACCAGAAATGGAATTCATATTGGACAGGATGGGTTGTTGTTACTGTACAAACATTAATGATTGCAATATCCATGGGCCTAAAGAAACTATACTACACAAAATATATACACTGAAACAGTATTTAACCTTTTTTTTATTTTTACAAAAAAGAAAAAGTTTTCATATTCCTTAGATTAATAGCACTTAACTGCAAAACATTATACTACACATACTAAAAATCTTCTGGTACTATCTAGGTCATATTGTACTAACCATATGGAATAAAATGTTCTTATTTTTTTGAGGTATCAACAGAGTACAGTAACAGAAAATAGTCTACATAAAAGAAGTAAAAGTTTGGGTTTTTTTTAAATCCAGGAGGGAAAAAAATATAAGGAAACTCACCCCCAATACTGAAGGGTCTGTGATTCATTAACACCAGAAAAGCCCAGAAAATATTTTTGTGAGGAAGAGCATAGATACATTATGCTAAAAAAAAAAAAAAAAAAAAAAAAAAAAAAAAAGGTCAGAGAAGTCCTCTCATAATACATAGAAATTCTCTTATTTGACGTAATTCACGCTTCTTGTATTTATGGAGTTTAAGATTCTACCAAGATTTTGGAGTACCTTATGAACACTCAACTAGAAATTTAGCTTTTTAAAAGCTGAATACAACCATTCATTTGGTAAAACAATCATAAACGCTACACAATACAACTTTCTTTAGACAAAGTAAAAGAGATTGCTTCCACGATGTCATACTTGTGGATTCCATCAAAACCTGTCTATATGTCCATCATTTTCTGAAGAGGTCCTTTCCCTTGTCCTCATGAGTAAGAGGGACAGACGACAACAAACAGTTTTTGGAAATTATGGTAGCCAGGAAAATACATTTTATGTATTTAAATAAACCGAACCTACAATTTCTGTATTTTAAAAGTAGATAACAAAACTCACTGTAGAGAACTTGGCAAAAAAAAGGGCTCAAGAAAGAGGTGAGAATGGAAAAGTTAGGATGGCCTGCAGAAAGCTATTTGGATAGGCAGGAGTTAAGGCCATAACTTTATCAGAATTAAAACAGGGAGGCAGGATGGATTAATTCCACAAGCATGAAAGGGAAGGCTACATGGTAACATGAAATATAAGACTATAAGGGAATGAAAGAAAGAAGATGTAAAGCATTTTGGTTAAACTGTAGAATCACGTAACCTTGTACTCACTCCCAGTAGGTGATCACCATACCAAAAAAGATGACAGAATTGTAGAGTAATGGAGTTTGTAAGAGAACTCTGGAAGTTCTCTCATTCAACATGATAGTATAGGATGAGGAAATGGATAAACATGTTGATAGCTGTAACTGTATCAAATCCAATTTAATGGCATAAAAGCCAACCCAGAACAGATTTCTGGTTGTGACCTAAACAGTAAGTCATTCAAGTGGAAACAAGACAAGAAGCTTCCAGTGCAATTACAATAAATTGTCCAAATAGTTTCATAATATTCCCAGAAAACATTATGATGTGCAGAGAACAAGGCTGGATTCACTTCACAAGATGAAACAGTTTTAATTTGGCGTTTATTACAAGGACAAATCATAAACATTCCAGTCAACTTTCAAAGGTATGTTGTGAAAGACCTCTTGTTAACAGGATTTTTGTGCTCTCATTTTGAGGAAGAGAGGAAAAGATGCAAAACAATCACAAACAATTAACGGAACCATTTTATTGATCTCCAGTCACGTGCATGTTCATAGACATTAGTCAGAACCACAGAATGGCAGTGGTTGAAAAGGAACTCTGGTGATCACCTAGTTCAATCCCCCTGCCTAAGCAGGTTCACCTAGACCACCTCACACAGCATCATGTCCAGGTGGGTTAATCATATGCTGGTAAACCAAACAGTTCTGGTTTGAAATCTTCCATGGAGTTCAGCAGTAGTGTTGCCTCCTTTTTAAGATCTGGATTTAAATTTTCATCTGGAATCATAACCACTTGCATTCCTGCTGCCAGGGCTCCTTTGACTCCAAGTGGTGAATCTTCAAACACAAGGCACTGCGAAAGAAGGAGGTGAGAGGAAATAATTAAAAAATGATGTTACTATGAACTTTTAGTCTTTTATTTTAAAAGAGAGAATGATTCAGAATAAAACTTAGTAGGAAAGCTGAAGTCAATTCCTGACTTCGGCACCCCTAACTAGAACCAGGGCGAACTTCTCAATTCAAACATCTGCATGGTAATTAACCTTAAATTAATTTCAATTAAAAAAAATAATCAACATGCATACTTAAATCCCAGCAACTGGTTATCCAGATGTTCTTAAGTGATTCGTTTTATAGGAATGGGTTTAAGCAAACAAGCTTAAAGTTATAAAGTTATTTAAGCCTTGCTTAAGCAGGCAATTTAACTCTTCAGGACCAACTATACAACCTGCAAAATGGCAAAAGTAGTGCTTTCACTTACAGGTGTGGCATTTCCTACAAACACAAATGGAGAAAGACTATGCTACCTAGCTCAATATTAGGACTTTGGATGAGTGGAGAGTAAGATAGAAGTCACTTGTCAGAAGAGTGCTGTCGAATTCCTGCTCTATTTGCTTAATTGCTCCAAAGCAATGGTGGGAAATAAAATCAGCAATTATTTTGGAAGGTTACTTTTGGAGAAAAGACAGTTTAGTCAGGTAGAAGTTCCACGTCTTACAAGAGTCATAATCATTCAAGATTACAAGCAAAGTCTGGAAGCAAAGTTGCTAAAAATAATCAATACATTATTTATGTGAATTTTGTAATTTAACATCAGCATATTGAGTAATAAATATATAACAAATATATAACAAATCATCTCACCTGAACTTTTATATAATAAAATATGTTTCTGAAGTTCATTCTAGAATGTATATAATGAAGCATCTTTTCCTGACATTACCCAATCTTGAGTTTGAATTTTTGGTCATGGACAATCCAGAGCAACCTTTGGCATCCAACCATCTGAAAAATTCTGACCTACACTGACAAGTGGCTTCTAACATCAGCAATTCAGACTGCATTTATTATCAAGATTACTAGCACTGCTACTACTACTACTAACACCAAAATCACTGCCATAAGTAATTTCAGCAAATCAACACAGATGTTGGGATGGTTAGTGCAATTTTCCCCACGCCCTTCAGACAGTGCAACTCTGCCTTATCGCAAATTTCTCTCTCATGCATTAAGCCCTTCTCGATAGTTATTATCAGTCTACCAAATCCCTTCCTACATACTCAGGATGGATTTCCTTAACCTTTTCTTTACAACACAATAGACTGTGACAACTAATACTGAATGGGTAAGAGTAATGATTTGCTAAACTTAGTTTAAGTTTTGACTGAATCCAGATATGACACACTACTGGTAGAACATACAACAGCATACTGCATCTTTTAGGCTCTGTAACGAACAACTATTTCACCAGAGATGATTAGGGATGTACTACGTTTGTATGTTCTGCCTGTGCTCTAAGAGGACTAAGTTCAAACCCTGCAAAAACTTTATGATGTTCAAAGAAAAATTTTTTGCAAGATGTATTAAATGTCTGCACTATTTATACCTATCTATATCAGAGACTGTGGAAGAGGAATGAACCTTTTCTTGCTTTCTTTTCTTTTTAAAGTATTGATTCTTGCCCATCAACATGCCAGCAACCACTTGGAGTCTGTCAAGAGAAAGTAAAAGGTGCTTTCTACCTTGCATGTAATAAAATAAAACTTAATTAATGATTTTCAATGAGCCAACAAAATCACACCAGTCTCTCTTGTGCTCATTTCCTTTATACAGTCACTGAATTCCAGTTTGAACAATGTGATATTTTCAAATGTTGACCATTATCACTATTACTAACTACAAATATGTAACCAGCTGATCCTGCAAAGCTTGGAACAATTGCTATTAAAATGGAAGCACAGTTCTGCCTATAGGTTTTGTTCTTTACAATACCTTTGTTTGTGACTCTAAGCACTCTGAGGACAGTAAATGAAATCCTGACAGGCTTTGCCTTTTGAAGAGTAAACTTAAATGTTGCACAGAACAGCATTATCAAGGCGTTTCAGAAAACTTTTCTAATCCAGCCCATACAAAGAAATGTACTCCACTGTTCTTCCTTGAAAGACCTAATTGACTTCCATGATGTCACTGAGCTTACTGTATGAGAGGAGCCTATGATTATAGAAGGCAATATGCATAATGAAAAGCTTAACTAATTTCCTGGACCTAGAAGCAATTAAAACTCTTAATTACCAAAGAAGCCAGGCAAATGACCCATAATTACAGTGGCTTTAATGTTACAGGAAATAAGTATACTAGGTCTTCCTCCAGTCTTTCTTGCTACTGACACTTATTGTCAACAGCACAGCACCACTTTTAATGGATGACGGAAAGGTTTACAGAGGTTCACGTACAAAATGGATTTCTTAACTTTGCTGCACAGAGATGTTACAAACTGTTCACTGTCCTGGCCCACCCACATACTAAATTTAGAGATATGAAAGCAGCCAAATTCTTCCCCATTTTGCATAAGTATTGCAACATCAGCATCACTCTGACTGAGAGAGACAGATGAAATTTATGGAGACTTCAGCTGAGATTCTGGCTGCTTCTTTGCATTATTTCTAAAACTTCTGTCAGTGATCAGTATTACTGCTATGAGATCTCTCAAAAGGTCATACTAATACAGGACAGTTTTCACTTTGGAACAGACTAGATGCTTAAAGAAGTAAAGCGGTAAAGCTTACTAATTTATATTTCACTCTATGAATCTAGAAAAAGAAAAATTAATCACATAACGAAAGGAAGAAATAATAAAATTACTGCAGCACCTCATTACATCATCTTCCTACATGAAATTTAAGAAAAGAGTGTTAGTTAAGCCTTTGGTATGTACAGCAGGACCTCTACAACCTATATACTGTAAATGTCTGGATGGAATATTTATGTAACTTAACAGGAATATCTCTAAATGCTGTTGCTATTAGTGATAACCAAGAAGTCTGGAAGGCTAAAAGATTAAAATCAGTTTTGAAATTAAGATTTTGAAAAAAACTGACTTTAAAAAAAAAACCCACCAAAGAATCAAAAGGCATTCTGGGGATACAGAAAAAATACAGAAAAATAATTAATATTATTCTTCCCTCCTGCTGAATGAAAGGAAAAAGGGAAACCAGTGATATTTTGAGGTTTCAGATCACAGTTTCAAAAAGGGCTGGTAAGACCTCTGGGAGGTTATCCCTATGTTCATTCTCCAGCTTCTGAACAGGACTAGTTTCCTTCTGTGCTTGGTGAGAAAAGACAGTAGAAGATTATTGTATCTTCTGTCCTCAAATGACACAGAAACATTTGGTATCAGAATGTGACATATTATGTTTGGGGCTTCTTATGGACTGCATATTATGCTTCTGTAACTTTATTATTTATCATTGATTTTTCTCCTTCATGATTTGATCAACTAGTCAAAAGTGTGATGTGTTGTTTGTAAAATTTGCCCTCTGGAAACATTTGGTAACCTGATACATTATTTTACATATACATGCACAACACAGTCTTCTATAAGCATTTAAGGCCTAGTTCAAATTCCATCACATCACTAAAAAAAAAATCCCCATTGATGTCAACTGGCATCAAAGTGAGCCTCAAAACAGGCTACAGGAAGAAATTCTCCAAGTACAGCCAGCTGACATTGATTTCAGAACAATATTGTTCATTTCTGCAAACCAGAAGGTGGTCAGGCCTTTCATTTCTACAGGTAATTTGTTGACTGTTCACTTTTAAAAGTATTTTCAGTTTCCTCATTGTGAAAACTAGCTCATACTCTGCAGTCATAATTGAAAACTAAATAGTACCTAAGAAATAAATTATCAGTCTGAAAGATGCTACTACTGCAATCATGTTTTTTGTTTCATTAAACAGCTTTTATCTCTTTTTCCCTGCTGATTCAATTTTTTCAGGTTTTCAAAATAGTTCCACTACTGACCAACTGTGTTACTAGTGTGAGTGACCCAGGAACTTTCAAGAACTGTAATATAATTCAGAATACAAGACAGATCCATCTATATCCCTTACAAAATGCTGAGATCCTGAAAAGATGCTGTTTTTCATTTATGAGAGGTGGTGGAAATTCACAGAAAGAGAGAGGAAATATCAACAACTTTGCTAACATGTCATAACACAGATGCTGGGCTATTTTTTAGGTAACTTGTGTTTTGTTTTTGCCTACGCTTTGATATACAAAGTATCTAGGAACAAGTGGAAAATGTATTTCTGGGTGACCCATTTACCACCAGAGTTACTTAAACATTATTGAATAAATGCATTTTAAGCAGCTACAGTATTTGCAATTTTAGCCTCCCACTGTGTTCTCTCTCTGAAGAATTAACAAAAAACAATAATGAAATAACTCGATTAATGTTTCTCTCCTAATCGTTGGACTTACAGTCTTTCCAGAAACACTTGGGAAAAGTCTCAGCAGCAATCATGAAATACACTTCATTTTATTTTAAAGACATATGCCATTTGATTAGCCAGGGATAACAGAATTAAACTAAATATGCTGTTTAAGAAAGTCATGCAGCTTACAGCCCCATGGCTTAGCTCCACTAAGGAAAATAAGGAGTAAGCCAAGATGTTTTTAAACGCTGTAACAAATGAACAAACAAGCTGGAAACTTAAAATCAAACGAATTAAGCACTAGAGTATCCAGAATACTAACTACCAGTCACCATTCTTTATGATTCAATGATTCATATTAAGAGCTGCTTGGAAATTATAAGCACATATGCTTTTTAATTCAGGTTTTTATTAACTCACTACTAGGAGTACGTTGCAGATCAGTACAAGAATCGAATGATTTACGAGAAGACTTATAAGATAAAACCAAAAATCATTAGCATAATTTCAAAAAAAAAAAAAAGTGTGTTACATCTGCGCATAATTAGATCACTCTGCATTTTCAGATCTTGCTTAAAAGCCACTTTACATTTCAGCCCACACCAGCAGCTACTCTCTCACAAACCAGGACGTTACCTTAAGGTGGGCTAGAAGGATTAAAATGGTTCGGATGGGGAAGAAGGATGAGAAATTTCAAATTTCTTGCTTGTTTTCAAGACTCAATCAAGTGAAAGAAAATGCTTCCATGAGTGGCAGACAGACACAGTGGCTCTGTGAGGCAGGGAGAAGGTCACATTTACATGTGGGGTTACTCTGATCATTCCGGATGGCTGGAGCACTCTTGTCACAGAGGACTGTGTGTTTAAAGCGCAGCACACTGGGAACTTTGTATGGCAGCTTGTGTCACAGGCCTCAAGAAATTCCCAGGCATTTCTGAAACAGTGTCCAATTATCCCAGCAGCAGAAATCTAACTCAATCAACTGCAGCTTGGATTAGCCACAGAAAAGTATTGTTCTTTTACAGAGAACACAAGGCAAATACTCAAGATGCTCTCTACTGAGGCTACTCATACTGTGTAACATGCTGGTTTTTCATGCCACTTATCTCTAAAAGTGGCCTAAAAAAGGAATTCTGTGCAGTGAAATAGTTAATTTGTGCTGCCTTCCACACAGAAGTACCTTTACCAAACCCACTGACTTTCTTGACATGTAATACACAACACATTCGAGTAACTGGACCTAGAATGTAGAGCTCAGAACCACAGGATGATTTATACCAGAAGGGATCCCTGGAGGCCACTTAGAAACAGCCTGTTCATGGCCTTCACCAGGTGAGCTTTGAGTATCTTCAAGGATGCAGATTCCACATACCTCCTGGGCAACCTCTTATGGTGAAAACGTTTTTCCAAGCATCTTGCAGGAGTGTTTTGTGGTCCAGCTTGGACCTGCTGCCTACTGCATGATCAGTCTGCACCTCAGAGAAGAGGCTAGCTGCATCTCATGAGCAAACACATCAGAAATATGAACCAGTTACATCCAAAGGAGAAGCTGTTTTGATGAATCCAAATTCTAAGTCTCAGACTGAAACTGGAAGTAGGTATCAAATTATTTCCTAAATAAATGCAACAACCTTTTCACCACGGGGAACGTCTCCAAAGTCACTGACAATGGCACATACCCTGCCTGTTTTTTTTGTAACTGGACCCCAACACCTGCCTATAAGCAACCCAGCAGGTGCTGCACATGGCAGCTAAACCTCCTGGAGCAATCCAAATTTTACAAGGGGTGTAATTTTTTGGCAATAGTTTCTTTTCGTTCAATAATGTCTCCTTGATCAGTGCAATTTCCCCACACAGGAAGACCAGCCTGCATACCGAAATGTACCTTAATCTGATCTAAACACTATCTTAATTATTGTATAATCTTTTACAGAAGTATTAATAACAACCCATGTATGCTTCAGACATAAAGTAATTTCCTAATTTCTTCAGCAAAGAAAGAAAGGGTCTGAAGAAGTATTCACCTTCAAACAGGTTTTCATTGGGAGTGAAAAAAAAGTCACGGAAAAAGTCTTTTTTCCTATTCAGTGCAAGCTTCTCATTGAACCCTACAAGACACAGTGTCACCTCTCTGAAGTGACTTGGTGAGATGTAGCTGTGTTACACTTTAACTCTTCATGATCAGGAAGAAAAGCGGTCTTCCTTTAAACTTCAAAAAGATGACAGTCATCTTTTAGACAATATTTAAGATTAATAGCATAACTCCAAGCATGATGCCACAAACTAGCACCTTTAAGTAAACTAAACAAAACACTAACAAAATCTGAATGATATTTGTCTACATATTTCAATTACAAGAAACAAATACTTATATTAAAAATGGCAATTCTCTGTTCTCAAAACAGATTTTCTAAGAGGGAGGTGAACAGCAAAGCACAAAAGTAAGCTGGAAAAAAATATTAACTCCTAATTCATTGAATTTGGGTAAACACCTGAACTGAATCTCAAAAACCATCTGTTGGAAATTGGCTTTTGTAACTTTTAAAAGGAAAAGCCCACATTTTTTTATTACATTGCTTGGGAGAATAACTTAATAGCACTGGCTTCGCAAAAAACAAGAGAATGAAAGCAGGAAATTAAAAGCTGGTTTTACTCCAATACAAACCAAAAACCATGAACAACTCCTAAAATCTTTAAAAAATGTAGTATCTTGAGGAGAGTCACACCTCATAAGAGGGTTAAAGAAATGGAACAGCCAAAGAGGAGGAATAAACTTAAGATAATCAGCACTAGGAAGAACCATTAGAATCTGAAATTAACATACTATTTTGAAAAGGGAAATTAATTAACATCATAAAGAGATACAAACTTGTAAAACTTCAGATTTTGAAACACAATAGTATGAAGGTTTGATTCTGGGTCATTTAAGGGATGTTTGCAAAAACAGAATTACTTCAATGTTTTCTTTTGAACTCATTAATATTCAAAGTACTCTTTCCTCTAAAATATGGACTTGTAAAATAGCAATAGTTGTAACAGTAACTGTTCTAAAATTAATCCCTTACATATGTGCAAGGATACTATATGCTTTCATTTAATGTATTTCCTTCATATGTCATTAAATACCATGTACATGTTTAAGACAAAAGTGAAAGTGACAAAATCAGACAATTTTCTCCTAATCAGGCTTCTAAACTCTTCCTAGGAGGTTGTTTCAAGAGTAGCTTAGCCAAACTAATGGTTTGCTGCCAATCAAAGGCTGTTTCTTCCTTCTTTTTCTTTAATCTCCTGTTAACTGGTATATGCTTCCATCTGTCTCCTAATGATGGGTGTTGTGTTTGTGTGCCTGTCTGCAAATCACCTCTTTATCCTAATAGAAAACTATTTTCCTACTAGGCTTATAAACTGGAGAACGACCACATAACAGCTGCAAGTGAACAGGAAAACTGAAGAGGAATATACATCCTCCTTTTTTTGGGGCAGTGTTTAAGTCACAGAAGGGTTCATCCCTTCAGACTACAGTCTTATTCCTGGGATGCATTGCATTTGCCTAAAGCAGACTGTATGTGTAAAACCAAAAAACGGCTGTGCAAAGTTTTGCAGAACCTGCTCTTTCAAAACAAGCCCCTCTGTGGGCATGGGATCAGAGTTATGAACATCGTAATTACAAAATTTATTTTGTCATAGCAATCTAAAAATATCACATCTGAAATAAAATGCCTCATTCCATCAATAATCAGATCTATTTAAGTAACTGCCCTCATGATTTCAAAAGATGATTTCTCAGCCTCTTTGTTGGCAAAGCTGCTTTGACTGTGCAGGCAAACAAGAGCTCCGAACTCAAAACTTCTTACAACATCTTCTCTGAGAAAGTATTTCTGCGTGCTAAATACAGTACTTCTAAAGAAAATGAAATCTACTACCAAAAGTAACAGAATTGATAATATTAACACCATATTTCTACATATACTATGTATGATATACCCCTTTTGAACTATTTATTATGAGAAATAATTAATTCAATGGAGAGCACTCTCCTAACCCTGAATGAGGGATTAACTTTAAGTGCACAGTACGATCTACTAGATCAATACAATTATTGGTAAAAAAAGGTATTAAGAATAGGAGGAAAGTTAGAAAGAAAATGTCAAAATTAGTTTTTAAGAGTTCTGTAGAGAAGTAGTCCCTTCCTCATTAATCTGTAGCTTGTTTTTATCAGCTTGCTTTGTTTATTTTAGTAAAACAACAATTATCCAGGTGTATCAAGCTATGAAAACTGTAAGATGGAAAGCAGTGAATATCAAGCAGTTTTATGTGAACCAATCATTAAAACAGACTACTGCTTTAAAAGATTTCTTTCCACTGCAAAGTCCAAGTTCATATATTCCTATAAATATGAAAATATACTCTTAAAATTAATACACATGTAGAAAGTTATTTAAGTCTTAATCTCCTATTGCATATTTCAAAACACTTCTGTCAAAATTCCCCTAATAATATCATCTAGCTATTTAAAATACTGCATGGAAACACCTTTTTTTTTAAAAAAAAAAAAATAAATACATTGAAGGCTATAAGTTCTCACTTTGACTCAAGCATGCTTATGGGCAGAATAACAGGTCATTTTCAGTGAAAGAAACAATCATCTTGATATGTAAGTGAATGTTTCAGATTAAAAAATGAGCAAAAAAAGAAAAAACATTCTTATTTAACTGTGTGTATGTATGCATGTGTATATATGGTCTCTATACAGATAGTGTCTTTCTCTGTGGCCTAAGGCTTATTCAGGTTAATATATCAGTAACTAATATAGCCATGACACTATCTTAACATTAACATTAGTTTGGGAATACCAGCCATGGTACCAGCAATTACTAGCTATATTCATCACACAACTTCTGCCATGAGTAACTTCTTTTGGGTTCTCAGTTCTTCAAAGAAACAAATTTATCATTATCTGGGGTCTCATCAGCTTTTTCTTAATATCGTTTTTATTTTAAAAAACTCTCATCTGTTTATTTCAATCAGATAATGTCCAGATGTCAACAGGGTATAAAACTGACACATGGCAGACTAATTTAAAAGAAAAACTACCACCTATCTGCCTGTAAATCGACCTCTCATGGGCAAAGTCCTCAAATAACTGAAACAGGCGATATGCTTACATGAAAACTACTTGCTCATATAACACAATAATGATTTTATATTTAAAGTAAGAATCACCACTTACCTAACAAACCCACTGATCTGAAGTATCCTGCATTTGCTGACCTTCAACAAGTTTGAGTGAGTTTTTAGAAGAGAGATGAGGGTTGATTTCCTATAAAAACTAAAAGTCAGCATTTCTCTGCGACTGTCAGAATTGTTACTCTAAAGCTTGCTGCCATATTACTGTCCTACTATGTTACGGATTACAGATGACCATACATAATATACATATGCACTCACACAGAAAATAAGCAAATGCTACATAAATCTCATTTGAACTTACAGAATCACAAGATCTCAGGATGGCTGAGATTGGAAAGGACCTCTGGTCCACCCTCCTGCTCAAGTGACCACTTGACTACAGCCACTTGCCCAGAATCATGTCCAGACAGTGTTTGTCTCCAAGGAGGGAGACTCCACAAACTCTCTGGTCAACCTGTACCAGTGTTCAGTCACCCTCACAGTAAAAAAGTATTTCCTGATGTTCAGAGCGAGCCTGCGGTGTTTCATGTTTGTGTCTGTTGCCTCTTGCACTGTCACTGGGCACCACTGAAGAGTCTGGCTTGATCTCCTTTACATGTTCCCTTCAGGTATTTACATACACTGACGAGAACCCCCCTGAGCCTTCTCTTTTCCAAGCTAAACAGTCCCAGTTTTTCAGCCTCTCCTCATATGAGAGATGCTGCAGTCTCTTAAACATCTCTGTGGCCCTTTGCTGGACTTCCTCCAGTAGCTCCATATGTCTCTTGTACTGGGGAACCCAGAACTGGACACAGTACTCCAGGTATGACCTCACCAGTGATGAATAGATGGGCAGGATCACCTCCCTCAGCCTGCTGGCAACACTCCTCATCATCATCCATCTTTGTCACAATGGCACATTGCTGGCTCATGGTCAACTTGGTGTCCTCTAGACAACATAATTATCTTTTTTTCTGAAAGCATCAAATCACTTCGCTTTTCTTTCCTGTTCAAAAGTGTGCAGACACTCTCACTGGTGCAGAGACAGATGGCATTGTAATGGAACTTCTAAATTTAAAGGCTGGAATGACAAATGTGCAAAAACTACAGACAAAACATATTGCTAAGTGACCATTAGAGAATCTGTGATGTGAATATAAAATACTCCATTAGGAAGTGTCTTAGTCACCCCAATACTGACATAAACACATTTCTTCACAGTTAAGTCAAAGGCAAATTACCTTCTGTACAATCACTTAAAGTCAACTTACAAACAAGCACCTGAATGAGAGTTAACGTGCTTACAACATGTACTTCTTCGGGGGGAAAAAACCTAAGTCATCTCTGCCTAAGCACAGGCCACCTCTCCTTTTTTAAATCAAATTATGTATATTTATATATTAGTAAGACTACCATGGCATACTGCAAACAGGGATTTTACATTGCTCTAACCCTCACAACACATGACCTGAAAGAAACCACCTCTAATACAGCAACACGATCAGGTCAGAAATAAATGCTGCCACAAGTATTGCCAAGAATCTGGATAAATTGACAGGCAGCTGAGCGCTACAAGCAGCATTTTGCTGATAACTTGGAAGCTTCAGCTCCCAGACAGTATATTATGATTCCCTGGGGAAACCAGACTGCAGCAGGTATGTCAAGGTGACAAAGTATCACTGCCACACAATCCACTGAAAGATATGTTCTGGCTACCAGGTAAAATATGTTGTGACTCCGAAAAAGAAAGAGAGGACAGGCAGCCAGGTGAAGAAGCAAACGAGAATCTCAAAGACCATGATTCAGTATAGAGGAAATATCTCAAGTAATTTTTGCACCCATTTTTTTTCTGATCTAAAATTGTAGTGTTTTCTCTCTATTATATTTAAAAACTTTGCTAATTGTTTTCAACTACTTCTAGGGAGATACAGGTATGATTCATTATGCACAGAATCACAGAATGTTAGGGATTGGAAGGGACCTCAAAAGATCATCTAGTCCAATCCCCCTGCCAGAGCAGGAACACCTAGGTCAGGTCACACAGGAACATGTCCAGGCAGGTTTTGAATGTCTCCAGAGAAGGAGACTCCACAACCTCTCTGGGCAGCCTGTGCCAGTGCTCTGTCACCCTCACTGTGAAGAAATTCTTCCTCACATTTATGTGGAACCTCCTATGTTCCAGCTTGCACCCATTGCCCCTTGTCCTATCATTGGATGTCACTGAGAAGAGCCTGGCTCCATCCTCATGACACTCACCCTTTACATATTTATAAACATTAATGAGGTCACCCCTCAGTCTCCTCTTCTCCAAGCTAAAGAGACCCAGCTCCCTCAGCCTTTCCTCATAAGGGAGATGTTCCACTCCCTTCAGCATCTTTGTGGCTCTGCGCTGGATAGAGAAAATTTATAAATCAGATGGCAAACATGTCTGTTGATCGAGGACTGAAATTTCTCATCCGTACATAAAGATTGTCTTGGGCATATATGTTCTGGGTCTGCAGGTCTTGAAGATGTAGCTAAATACATCTGTTCCGTATTCTTCAAAGGTTTATAAGTTCTCGTCTTAGCAATGAAAATAATGTGAGAAAAGACACTAAAACTTCTATTTTCTCCATTGACCCTATATCTACAGATAAAACACTTCAATATTTTCAAAGCCATAGAGACAAGTCCTCATTGACAAGTACAGTAGTAATTTAAAAAGTAGTTCTATGGAATATCAAGAGATAATGGGTAAAAAGCAGACAGAAACAGTTACTCTATCTAGAACTAGTTACTACAATTTCAACCAGGTCAAGTTGTTACCACAAGAAACAGGAAGAAAATCTTACGAAATCAAGTGACAATCATAATTTGGAGCTTCTTCAGATTACCTGCATCTTATATCTAGATGGAGAGCAAAGATGTTGCTCATGTCCCTCTAAATGCCTTTCGCAATCAGATGTTGTTGTGCTCAGCAGTGGCAGTGCTGCAGGCTGCCAGCTGAGGTTCTTCGCTCCTGTGTGTTCTCCTACTTCTTTATCAACGAAAAAAGTTTATCTCCCTGCTTTGGGTGCTTTCCTAACTACCCTTCTTGGGAAAAAGGAGCACAGCTTAGGTAGACAGTTTTTAATTAACAGGAATCTTTCCATCCAAATCATCTGTTGTTATGAAACATCACATTACTAGTAAATCCAAAGAGCATCTAGGGGCCTCCCAGGTGCACCACAGCAGCCATCAGCCTATTACAAGCTCATCTCTGTGCTGCCTGATGGGGCAGGAGGAGCTCCAGCAGCCCTGCGAGGACAGTGGAGTTACCTGCCCTAACCACTCCTGGTGCCGCAGGAGCCCTGGGGCAGGGCCAGATCCACTCGGTCATGCCAGCAGGAGAGGCTCCATGGGTTAGGTCACCTTGTGGGAATGAATGGGACAGAAGGGACTGGTGGGGTATGAGCAGGGACCATCAGTCCACATGTCTATCTGTGCCTGAGCCAGTCACCTCAGCCTGTCCTGTCTCCTCTAAAATTAAACTCTACTTCTGAAGTTTCTCCTGGGCAAAGACTTACTATTGAGCAGACACACGTGTGTGGAGGTCTCAGTGCCAAACCTGCCTTGGGACCAGGGGTCCCATGTACACACAATGCAGCACCTGTACTGAGGATGGATGTGTAAGTGAGTGTGCAAAAACTAGTAAAGGGCATGCTGGACTTGCTGGCAAGTAAGTGAAATGGCCTGGGAGCCAGGCATGTCTCCATGGGTAAGAGCACAGGCAAGTGCTGGCTCTTAGAGGGACAGGGTAGGCATTGGTAGTACTGGCCAGCTGCTGTAGAGACTGTGGCATCTGGGGCTGTCCAAGAGACCTGTCTGTGTGTGCACGAGAGAATCTCTGTGGAAGGTGATGGGGGGGAACATAAGGATCCAGGATGGGCTGTGTCTAAGCCATCTACTGCGTGGCTATGAGTGAGAGGAAGGGGAGAAGGATCTGCACCAAGGGCTAGGGTGGGGCTGAGGCCTTAGGGGCTCATGCCTCCAGGTGCCAACAACTGAGGAGACAGGGATATGGAGCCAGCTGAGTGCCTAAATGAAGCTGCTGGAGGGATTGCACATATGTATATATTTTACACTAACAGCCCTTCATCCTGATCAGCCAGAGACAGGAACAGGATGAGGCCATTGGTGCTCTCTGTGCTTGTGTGAGTGCTGAGCGTTTCTGCTGTGCTGTTCTGCAGGGGTGGCACGTGTACGTGTGTATATGCGTATCATAAGCTGTGTGTGCTTGTGTGACTACTGGAAATATGTTCTCAGCCCTGCTGCTGGCTGGATTTGGGGTCATGGAGCTGCAGCAGCCTTGATGCTATCAGGCTCCTGGATTTGACACATTTTTTATGTATGAATGCCTATACGTAGTATATATAGTTTAAAATATATATATGTATATATATCTTTATACAGATATATCTCTCTATATATACAGATATAAAACTGCATGAATTTATAAAGCTAACATCAAATGCAGTAAAATGTAAAATAAAAGAATAGTAACTCAGGAAGGGCTGGGGAAAAAAAGGCGACTTCCACAATACTTTGTAAAAATTGAACCAAATCCCCAGGTTGAAGGGGATTTGTCAGGAACTAAATCCAGCATGGCATCAAACATGTTTGGGGAAGGCATTGACAAACCAAACTTAGTAGTCTGAAATCCTACATTACCCGATATTTCATTGTCATTAAATGTTCTACCTAATTCAAACATATGCAATGACACTTCACCTGTCTAATGATAACTAATTGGAAAATAGAGTGGGTGAGGTCCTTGCTAAACTTCTTAACAGATTAAGCAAAATAAGCAGTAATTCATATTTCACACTTCCATGTGACATTGCTGATACATACTGAACTATCTTCAACAACTGCATTTATAGATCAGACACAGTACAGCGTATCAGTACACTGATATTTGTACCCAGTTTCCTATTGTTTTCTCCAATTGCTTCCATCCTAGAAATGTGCTGAATCTGAAGAAGGCACACAGGAAAAAATAAGACACATTTTTGGTTTTATTCATTCCAGTGTCCTTCTGCATTCTTCTAAAAAACCTGTTCTTAAGCAACTAACAAATAATTTTCCATTTTTTAAAAATTAATCATGGCATCAAAACCCAAGCCCTAAATACTTTTACAATACTGCTTCCCAAGTCTTTTATCAGAATATATCCTAGTCAACTGTTGTTGCAGTTGGAATGTATGGTAGATTTGTCTCAAATGTCTGTGTATGAAAGTGACAACACAGATGAATCCACAAGATCAACATAGGTGTAGGTTTGAAAACAGATTTAAGTTCTCTAAAATTCATAAGCTTATTGATACTAGAAAAAGCTTATAAAGTTAACAGAAGGTTTGGCACTGCATTGTCTGCACCATGCACATGTGTACTTGTTAAAGAACCGTGGCATTTTTAACTTTTTGCCTATTAAGGTGATTTTTGTTAATGCTCTTCACAAAAAAAAAAAAAAAAAAACCCAGCAAAACCCAAAACCAACAAAAAACCAAACTGTGCAGAAGACCCATAAATAAAGGCATTTGGAAATAAAATGAGAGCCACGGTCAACTGGAATAGTACTGAGCCCTTTGTTGTATTTATAAAGAAATGCAAAAAGATGGTTGGTCCTTAATGTGGGCTCTGGTCTGCCTTCAGGACTGTGCTCCCCTGGCCTTGTGGGGATGGGCTGTTGATGGGCTGATGGCTCCTGCAGTGGGCCTGGGGGCAGTCAGGCAGGCTGTCATTTGGAATCCCCACCTGCTGTCACCTCTCTGAGCTCTCTTGTGGATGTGCAGACAAGCTTTCATCACACAACCTGTGGCAGATCCTTCTTAGGACCTATCCAATTCTATGCAAGTTTATGCATTACATGCTGCTTGATTCCTAACATGCAAGACCAGGAATCCAAGCAGTTTCCTTCACAGGTCTTTATAACTAGGGCCTGGCATACCATACACTACGCTAAATATAGAAATCAAAAGGAGAAAAAGAGACACTCAAATCAGATATCCTATTTTTTCTTTCTTCTCTATGCTGCTATTATTCCAATGTTCAGTCTGATCCTAAAGCAATACAGCACAGCATGTCACAAGCATTATTATGTCTTCATACTGCCGAGCAACTGAAATCCTTTTATTAAAATACAGCATTCTGTGATGGATTTCTTCATCCTTGGACTGACATTGAGCCTGAAGCTCTTACTAGTAATCACTTTACACAAAGCCAGATCACACACTCAACTCAGACAGAGAAGCTAAGGACTCAATTCACAGATTTTAAAAAATGGTGTGAAAGCTGATGAGACTAAATTGTTCCTGCAAAGAATGGATACATTTGAAAATTTCTGAGAGAAACTACATGGAAAACCTTTCTGAATAATCAACTTATATAACCTTCTATTCATCCTTCATTAACACCGTATTATTAAAACAAAATCAGTGCACAAAACCATCAGAGAAACAAGAAGAAAGTTATTCCACTAAATATTAATAATCTTAAAGAAATTTAAGGCTGTCATGTACTAACACCACAGCTGTAAAGAGCAGCTGTAAATAGTAGGATATCAGTAAAACAGTCTTCCACCAGTCTACTGAAAGTCAACCATCATCTTTCAAGTGTACTTGCTCTTCAACTGATTGCTAAAATAATAAGAAAAAAATCAAATGACAGGAGAAAGGGAAAGTAATAAATTGTCCAAACGCCTTAGAATTACTAGTTAATGCATGACAGAATGAAATATGAAACTCTGACATCAGTGTTTCTAAAGAAAACCTCTTTACTTTGAGACATGCCAAAGCTCACATTTGCAGCTTCTTTCTACCTATCTTTTTTATGAGATTTGAAATTTAGGCATGTAGCATCCTAAATGTTTGAAGAGTTTTTACTGTAATGTTAGCCCTGTCGCATCATCTACCAACCCTCTTCAGAAAGAATGCTTAGCCTCAAAAAAGTAAATGCTTTTAATATTTCAGTATATACATCATTAACTTATCTACTCTTTCCTGACTCTTCATCTACACTTCCTAAAAAATGTTTGGGAAAGTGTTAAGGACAAGTGGGCTACTGAACACTACTAATTCTTCATTTATAATGAATCTATATAGATTACCTAATGCAGTCACAAATTTGAGTTTTCATTTTCAACTTCAAGGTCCTATCTTGCCCACAATTACTGTATGTCTTGCTTTTATTTCCTTTTATTCCCTAGACATCTTCTATCCTTTCTCTTAATTGCATTCTTTATCTCTTTCTCCCACTTTCAGCTGCATGTCTTATATCATGCTGACCTCTGTGCCTTGTACAGTCTCCATGCCTACGCTCTTCACCCTTCTTCAGCAGTATCTATAAAAAATACACTCTTTCAGGAATCATTGGTACATTCTTTTCTTCCTCCTCTTCTTATTGCTGAGCTATTAACTGAAATTTGTCTTGCTTAAACTACTTTTGCTCCTTGCTGGACCAGGGCATCAGAGAATACAGCTGAAAGTTAATGCAGAGGTGGGTGATTCACTTCTTAATTCTATCAGAAATGACCTCTGTTAACTCTTTAACTCTAAGGAAAATTGAGGGACAATACTTGCCTGTCATCTAAAATAGGAACTTGGAACCTTGTTGACTGAAAAAGCCATAACATTCATTAAATAAATGCCAGTGTGTGTTCAGAGCGATTACTTTATGCAAGCTGCATCCGTGCTTCTTATAAGCTTAGACGTTTATATATATTTCATAGTGCTCCAATAATTGTCCAGGGAAGCTCCATGCCTATCATCCAGCTTTCATGGATTTGATGCTTTTTTTTCCCCCCTTAGGGTCTGAAGTGTACTTAAATATAAATATGATGCACACAGTGAGCAGCCACTGCACAGAAACATCAGGAAACTCAGGGGCATTTCCAAGTCTAGAAATGGTCATTGTACCGTAGAGTCATAGCATTATTCCTGACTCCCAGAAAGCCTAACTGCAAGACTCCCAGCTTCCCAAACTTCAAACATCTGCTCTACACAATATAACCCTTCATGGAAGTTGTCATATTACCATTGTACTAGTTATTATTATAATTAGAAATATTATCTTCTGAGGAAAACATTAAAATAATTGCAAATACTTTTTGCTGAAGTTTAAGAAAAAAAAACCCAAAACTTCTCAATGAAAATTTTCTGCCTGAAATGTGAAAACCTCAAAACTGAAAGCAGTCTTCAAAGGATATATCATAGCTAATCTTAAAACTGAAAGTGCATTCTACCTAAGATACATGATCATTCTTTGTAGAATAAAAGGTCCTGTTGGCATTTGCTTGGGATAACTGCATTATTGAAAGTGGAGAGCAGTAAGGTAAGTTACATACTATTATGCTTTTTGCCTACGGCATTTTTTTTTGTATCAGTGATATCTTGAGTCTGTAATAGCTTTGAAGCTCAGAACAATAGGCTGCAACCTCTAATGTTTGCAGTCTTTAGTCTGAAGCGGCAGGATGCAATATTGTGTTCTGAAGACAGCTACTGAATGGACCACTGTGACTAGTTATCTGTTCAGGAGAAAGAGGACAATTTCCTAATGGAGAAAACCATATTCTGTAACAGAAGATATTTTCAGTAATGGATGAAATCTCATCAGCTAGTCTTTGCTAGTCAGCAAGACTTTGAGGCTTTCAAGCAACTAAACTAAGAAATGAAGGAGTTACTAACACTAAAACACACTTCTCATTACCATGCTTCTATTTTAGAAAGTAGTTGTAGATGCCTTTTAAGAGAATTCTGGTATTACTCAGGGAATTATTACTAGTAAGTCTTACCTCTATACTTGGTAAAATCTGATGACACAAAGTTATGTAGGTTAGCTGGGATAAGAAATCTGTAAGAAATTTGGAGTGACAAGGTAGTCTACTGGGCAGTCAAGTGTCAAATGAAATAAAATGATCAAGAAATGTAAGCAATACACATTAGCTGGAAAAAATTAAATTACATGTACATCTTGTAGCAATCAGTTTAAGTACTGCACATCACTGTAGACACCTCAACGGTAACTCAGAACTTGGGTGATATTTTATATATTAATAAACATATATAACGCTGCCTCATTTGGAATACCCTATGTACTGTATGCCACAGACACTACACTATGTTAAAATGGTCTTGATAGGGAGAGTCCAAAGAAATGCAAACAATGTTTATGAGGGGGGAAAAAAAACACCCAACACCATCCTCCCCCAAAAAATCCCAAACAACTATTCCAGATGGTGAGAGTCTGGACAGACTGTAAAGTGCTTTACTTATGAAGCAAGAAATAAAGAGATATGTGATGAGTACTACTTAAAATACTGAGTGACAGATCAATTACTTGCTATCTTTCTTACTCATAACATAAAAAAAAAAAGTGCTGACATTCAAAGAAATTAAAAGGTGAGAAATTCAGAACATATGTAAAAGATTTATAGAATTCTTTGTCCCAGGTAGTCATCAGCATCAGGAAAAAAAAAAACAAATACTATGAAAGGGTTACTAAAGCCCCCCTTTTTGATTTTTGTTAAAAAAAAAAGCCTTCGATTACTTGACATAGGTACAATACAATTTAAGCAGATAAATTAACCCCCTCTAGCAAAAAGGTGATTATTAAGCCTCTGGTATGAGTTGTCATCAGAGATGGTGCCAAACAAGATGGACACTGAATCTGAGCATGAACAGCAATTCCTATATTCAGTACTATTTAGACAAAAAAGTAAAAGCTTTCTCTGATGGAATTGGAGGACAGGATTTCTACCACTGCTTGGGACTGTTTTCTACTTTAAATCAGAATCACCTCAGTCTTACTGAAGCTTAACGTGAACCATTTCCTTCTTGGCTTTGAATCACACAATTATTCTAGGATAAAGAGATGCTAGAATGGAAATGTTAAGCATTCTTTTTTAGCAGATAAAGCTGTCACTCCTTCGGCTCTTGTACATGCTACAAGGTCTTTTATCTTTATACCACTAGTCTATCACAATAATAATAAAAATTCTCAAACATTGCTTTATGGAGTACACTTTGTAATCATCTTGTAAGTGCACTTATTTTGTGACACAGCAATCATCCTGAACAAAATGCTTTGCCCTGTTTAGACTATAAATAATTTGTCAGTGTTAATTGATGATCCTGCATGTAGGTTTTCTGCAACCATGCCAAAAAGACAGACTCTTATGAATTCTTTACCCACAACAGAATCAGCAGAACCCTGCCACAAATACCAGCTCTCTGAAAATTACTTACAACTGCATCTCCATAAAGAGCAAGTAACTTAAAAAAAAAAAAAAAGCAAAAAAGCAAACAGATGAACTCTCCCTCTCTGAGTCTTAGTGCATTAAAACAACACATTGTTGACCTTAGATTTTCAAAGGTTTCTGGTCTTCTTCACAAAGAAGCAACCAGAAAATACGGCTAATAATGCAATTCCTTGTTTTAGTCTTCACTCTTTGTCCTAAAATTGTTGAATAGCATTGTTACAACAAGTTCTGGGGTGATTACAAAGGTAACGAGATACTGAAAGGATCAGTGCACTGCAGCTTTTTGAAAGAGGATTTTTTCATGCTAGCTATAACCCGAAAGACATTAAAACCATTTTTTTTTGGTAAAAATTCTTGTTAATTAAAATCTAATTATTCAATGACTGCTCTGTTTGGCATCTCTAAAAAACGCTCAAGGTCTTGAAAGAAAAAAAAAGATAATTCAGTGAGCAATTTGTCATAAAAGAAGGATTTTCCCCCCTCTTTTTTACTACTTACCATGCATAATTAATATGTGATAATACCCATAATGAGTTCCCTAAAACAATTAGCAGCGCATCTCTGGTGACCTGCTAATCTGAATATAATGCTTTTAGAATTTGAAGGTGTACCAGTCTCTTTGTGCTTACACACCCACCTCACGTAGAAGCAAAGAAGGCTGCAGAACATAACTTATTATTCTGCATCACATTTCATCAAGTCCCTTAGTAGCTACTTGATACATTATCAAGACAAATGCAAGGGAAAAAAGTTATTCCTGCCTTCCCAACCCCTAAGTAGGGTACCCCAAAGACTAAGAATCTATTGTAATCCTTCTTTTCCCTTCCAATCAGACACATTAAGTGAAAGCAAACCTTGACCAGGTTATTTTTTGCATGGAATTTCAATGCCTTTTTTAATCTACATAAGACAAATACATCCATAAATAAACATGCACTGCAGTAACAAGGGCAATGTCTGGAACACTTAAGAGCTAAATTACTTTCAAGCCATACAACATCTCATTTTTCTTCCACAAATATATAATAAAGACTGCCAGCATTACAGGGGGGGTTGTGCACACATGCCTCAGGAGAAGAGGGAGGAAGAAAATCAACCATGTGAACTGAGAGTGCGATAATTGTCAACAAAACAAAACAAGCAACTTCATAACTGTCTTCTTCCTTTAATTATCTGGTAAATATAAAATAGTGACCTATTACGGATTTTGGGAAAAGATGTATATGTATATCAGAAAATCTTGGATTGTTAGATGTGAAATATCTCACATTCTTCTCTCTACAGCCATGTCTGTTACACTTACGAAGCTGCAAGATGAGCTTCATAATCACAGACTTCATCATCCAGCCTGGGAGACAGAAATAAGGGCTACATGCTTAGACTATTTACAAGCTGTGGAAGGTGTAGGATTCAGCCAACAGACTGCCCAGCAGTGCACCTCATAAAAAGTGTATTCCACTAGAATGCTGTGATCTTTGCATCCCAAGCTGTAAGCTTCTAGCAGTATGTCAAGATGGAGATCTTAACACACAAAACTCTACATTGTTCCATACCTTATCAAGCACTGGAACAGGCTGCCCAGGGCAGTGGTGGAGTCCCCATCCCTGGAGGTATTTAAGAAACATTTAGATGAAGTGACAGGGGACATAATGTAGTGGTGGACTGGCAGTGTTAGGTTAATAGTTAGATCTTAAAGGTGTTTTCCAACAAAGGCTATTCTGTGATTCTGTGATTCAACTGGCTAATAGGCAATTTAAAGGTATAATTTATTAATAATTTATTAATTTAAGTTTTTCTAGTGTCTGTCTGAAAATAATAGCTTCTCCAGCGGGTGTGGGGGAGGGAAAATAAAAAAAAAGTTATGCTGTTTATTTTTTGCAGTGGCCCACAGTAGCAGGAATTCAAGAACTAGGTCAGCAACATATATTAATAGTCAAATTATAACTTGCTATCTAGAAATAAGTCTTCAGTCACACTGTAGAAAAAGAAAAGTAAAGGAAATAGTTCTAGTTCGGAACCTTCCTGAGCAAACAGCTGGTGTACTGTGTGGTAACCAGGATAATCCCCAAGGAAACACAAAAACTGGAAGACTGAACTCCTCAGGTCAAAAAGTGCTCAAAAAGCTGTTTTTTCCATTTTTTTGAGGAAGTATTCCACACAGTGGACAAGATAAGGACAAACTTCTTTTCTGCTTTGCTTTGAAAACAAAACAGAAACCAGATTGCTGTTATGTTCTCTATGGAGCTAATTTTTCTTGACATTTTATGAATGTGCTGGGACTATTTTTCCAGCTATGCTTTACAAAAGATTAACTGCAAGAGATGTTTAGTTCCTGAGAAACAGACACAAGCTGTTGAGATCTGGCAATTTTGGATGCACAAATGAAGGCAAAAACCTCGTTTCTCAAAAAATTATAGTCAGAAAGGGAGGTTCCTACTGAACTTGGCACCTCATCTTGGTTAGAAGAAAGACAAGTGGAAATGTCTTGTTCTCAAGCCAATAGATATACCCTTTCATATTTCACTTACTATCCACTGTCAACACTTACGGGTATGTCTGCATGGAACAACTAGGCTAAACTGGGTACACACAAATGATGCGACATGCTTCATTCACCTCCCAATCACCCTTCATACATTAACAGTAAAAGCTGCCATATTTAACCTAAATTTGTGAAGGGACTGAACTCTGCTTTTGCTGCAAACTTAAGCACACTGTGTCTATGTAGGAGCAGTGATTTCAAGCTCTCATAGCACTGAACCAGGTGCTCAGGAGTCCCATCATCTCCCAGGGAGCACCATCCCCACCACACGACACACTGCTGCCAAGGGAGAGTCTTCTCTGCTCTTTTTGGAAGCTGGTCACTGTGTAGCACAGGATGCAAGGCTAACAAGAGCACTGAGGGACCACAGCCTTGCAGATGAGGGACTCCAACAGGGCGCTCTGTGCAAGCACTGAGGAAATTATCCCTAAAAAAAGCCTGACAAGAAAACACATACAGCAGAAACACTGAAATATCCCAGACCTTCAGTCAGACAGGGTACCAACTCCATGGCTACACATGAGCTGGCAGCAGCAAATCAGAAGACGCAGGAAGTTCTTTATTGGCTCTAATCCATCAAGCGCCTAATTTGAATTAAAGAACAAGAATGACAAGTGGCTTCCAAAAAGAAAGCTGAAATTCTGCCTTCTACCTCAAAACGCACTGGCAGCTAAGAAAAGAGTCATGGAGCAACACTAATCCCTCTTCACACAGTAAGTGGCCGCTGGCACGTGCTGCATCTGCTTCTGTACAGGGTGCAGTGTGTGTGATCTACACAGTGATTTTCTACAAACTTGTCTTTGTCCTGCTGACTGCAGCCTAATGCTTTAAAAATTGCTGTACTATGATCATTACAATCACAGGCTATACCACCGGGAGAAGCAAATACCTAGCTAAAATAACTGTGCTAAAATAACTGGTAAAAATTGCGAGTCCAAGGAGGTAAGAGAGCAGAGCACGGGTAAATGAGAATGGTTTATAGCATGAACAGCTGTTTAGACGAGTGCTTCAGCTGAGGAAAAACTGGTAACGTAGGTCTATTCAAAGGATAGACTAGAGCCAAGTTTGAAGAGACAGACACTGATGTAGGTTTGAACTAAGTTGAGAAATGTCTATGTATTTTTACATTGAATGCTTTTTGTTATTTCTAAATTAAAATTTGATTTGTGAATTGTAAACATTCAGGAAAGAGTGTAAGTCAATTTATTTATAAAATGGAAAAGGGGTAGATTTGCGATGACTACAATATGTCATTTCAACAGGTGGGATTCCAATTTACAGCTCAGTAAACCACCTGCTCATGCCTTTGTAATTTCTGTACCTTATTTAAAGTACTCCTAATAGCTTCCACCTCCAGGTATACATAAGGAATAACAGAAACATTACTAATAGAATAACTACTTATCTGAAAACAATACTACGTAAAATATATACACTACATGCATATGGTAAAAGTGGTGCAGTTGAAGAGGAAAGAGAAAAAAATGGGGGGAATAAGAAAAAAATAGGTTTTGGCATCCTTTTTACATAAGCTTACAGTAATGATGGTCACATTAAGTGCTAAGTGCTAAATCAGCCCTCTTCACCCTCTGTTTTCCTTGCACAATATTACAAAATGGTCATAATGTTCTGAGTCTCTGTTACTCTTTTGCTACATCTTTTGTAGCAAAAAAGTCCCAGAAAAATTTTCTTTGAACTTCTCTTTTCTATGATATAAAAAGTCCACTGAGACTCATAAATCCTAATGCCATTTAATCAGTCTGAAAAATTTTAATGAGCTCTCGCTAGATTTGGTACAGAGATTATTCGTAACTATGGGATCAATTAATTAATTAGAAACGGAAGAAACTGCAAAGAAATAGTGTTTTAAATTAAGGTGATGATTTACATCATTTGGAACTTTTTTAATAGAACAGACTGATTCTTTGTAAGAGTTATAACCACTTGCATTACTATAACCTTTTCCTCTTTTTAAACAATAGATATAAATGGTAGTTTTTTGCTTTTAAATTACACCACTAGTAAGGTCTTGACTGTTCACATCCTCAAGTAGGTAAATAATTAATTCATGTGTTTTTAATGACATGAGTATATTGGAAGTATATATAAATGTTTGTATTGGAATGACTGAAACCCTCTGAATTAGTGCCATATATGAAATAAATTCAGTAGCATAACTTTTTTTGTTACTATGAAATAAAGCTGCATCAAGATAACATTGAAAAGTTATTATAAACTCTTTTAAAGTAAAAAATAATATTCCAATATTTATAAATTCCAAAAGTGATTAAATTATTAATCATTTTTATGATTTAATCATTTAAATGATTTTAAATAATTTGAGCCCTTTAAATCAAAATGGAACAGGAAAATAATGTTTATCAAAGACACTTTTGTTTACTTTTTTTTCCCCTAGATCCAATTTTTGAAGTGTATCACCAAATCACAGGATGACTGAGGTTGGAGGGGACCTCTGGAGCTCATCTGGTCCAACTCCCCTGCTCAAGCAGGGCCACCTAGAGCCTGTTGCCCAGGACCATGTCCAGATGGCTTCTGAGTATCTCCAAGGAGAGAGACTCCACCACCTCTCTGGGCAACCTCTGCCACTGCTCGCTCACCTTTACAGTGAAAAAGTGTTTCCTTTTGCTCAGACAGAGCTTCCTGTGTTTGATTGTGCCCATTGCCTCTGGTTCTGTCACTGGGCACCACTGAAAGAAGACTGGATCTGTCTTCTTTACACTGTCTTCAAGTATTCATATACATCAACAAGATCCCCCTGAGCATTCCCTTCTCTTCATCAGCAAACTGCCCCATCAACCAGGTCATTAATGAAGATGTTAAACAGGACTGGACCCAGTACTGACTCCAGGGATACACTACTAGTCACTGGCATCCAACTAGACTTTGTGCTGGTGATCACCACCTTCTGAGCTCAGCTATTCAGACAGTTTTCAACCCATCTCCCTGTCTGCGCATCCGGCCCATACATCAACAGCTTCTCTACGAGGATCTTATGGGAGAAAGTGTCCAAGGCCTTACTACAGTGCATGTAGACAACAGCCACTTCTCTCCCCTCATCTGACAGGCCAGTCATTTCATTGTAGAAATTTATCACATTGGTCAAGCATCACTTCCCCTTGGTGAAGCCATGCTGACTACTCCTGATGATTTGCTCATCCTTACTGTGCCTAGAAATATTTTTCAGGTCTTGTTGCTCCATCATCTTTCCTGGAATCGAGGTGAGACAGAGCAGCCTGCAGTTCCCTGGGTGCTCCTTTTTGCCCTTCTTCAAGACTGAGTGATATATCCTTTGAAGACTGCTTTCCTCCACAGTCTTCAAGCACTTCTCCCAATCACCAGATAGATCAAAGATTACCAAGAGTGTCTTTGCAATGACATCTCCCAGCTCCCTCAGCACTCCAGGATGCATCCCATCATGGTCCATGGACTTACGTTCAGTTTGCTTACATATTCCCTGATATGACCCTCTTCCACTAAGGGCACATCTTCACTCCTCCAACCCTTCCCTCTGGTCTCTGGGACCTGGCATACCTGACTTGCTACATTCACTACTTCAGCCTTTTTCATATCCTGTGTAACCAAGTCCCCCACCTCATTCAGCAATGGGCCTAAATTTTCCCTAGCCTTCCTTTTGTCTCCTACCTACTACAGAAGCCCTTCTTCCTGTCTTTATAATTCTTGGCATATATAGCTGAATTTACCTAAGTTCACAGTGCTGTCATCAATGAAATTCTGATTTTGCATCTGCAGCATGTTTTAAAGGTTCCCTTAAAAGGCATTTCCCTTGTAAAAATTCAAAACATAGTATAATACTAGTAATTAATTCTAAAAAAATATGAAAAAACTTATTTTCCAAATTATAATCATATAAAGGTAGGAAAACAATAAAGAACCCAAATAAAAATAATACTTTGAAAAGATTTTTTTTAATTGCCTAAATAAAAATGTATGGAAAAGAACACAACGTTTTGGATATTGTGGCCTGAAAATTCTACAATATTCAAGCAGACACTGTTTCTACAGATGTACAGCTCCAGCTGGTTTTCATACAAGTTGCAGCTGCATATTTGAGAGCAGAATTTGGCATATATTAAAAAAAAATAAATTAGTAAAAGACCAAATTTCTCGTATTTAATCTGCCGATCACATTTTGATTATCTGACAGATTTAATTAATTATTCATATGACAGTGCATTGTTACTAGTGTTGGAAGTTCATATGAAACTTCAGGTATCACAAGACAGTGAGACCTAGGCCGAATCTGCAAGGTGTATCTTGTTTGAAATTCCTGTGCTGTGGTTTCATCATTACACTTAAGTTCCTAGTTAACCAAAAGACTGCAAACCAAAAGGTTTTCATTGTTAACACAGCTATGGCTACTTACTGCTGAATAAATAAAAATATCTACAACACAACGTCATTGTTTCTTTTTGTTGTTTGGTTTAGGTTTGTTTTTTATGATTGCATCCTTTTTAATTATTAGCACCTTGTGACTTTTCTGAATTAGAGCGCTCCTCACATGAAATAATAGTTTAATTTGTCATTAACACAGCTGACATTCCATTTCCTTACCTCTACTTCAGACACAATACCAGTTATGACCCAGTTTTATACAAATTCTCAATACTTTCTACTCTTTCACTTTCAGAAATACAGAACAGTTTGCAGCCACATCTCCATCCAGTTGAAAAGCCTGCATTACACACCTCTCATCCTATCTCACAAAAAACACACCATACAACATTACAGGAACACACTCTGATTTTTTTGTTCCCTAGACATATAGTTAAGCAAGGAAGAATAATTTTATACTAAAGCAAGAGTATGCTGTGGTTGAAGCTTGATTTCAGCTCCTCACTCCCTCAAAAACCTTGGGCTGGTTCCCAATATTTGTTAATTGAGTATTAATATGTTCAGAATTTATAACTACTTAACTACTATAACTACTAAACTACATAACTACTAAAGTGACATTGACAGCCTTGCTCCTCAGATTCTTCAACATTTGGAATGTAACATACATACAAGGCCTAGTCACACAAGAACCTAACATGTCCATACAATCATCATCTGCATGAACATGATAATTTACATTTGGTGTTACCTTTTCTGAACATCTAGGCTTCCAAAGTAAGTTGATGCACATGCAGAGAATGTCAAGTGAACTTGCAACAGAAAAAAACCCAAACCAAACAAACCCCAAAACCAGTTTGGTTAACACTGTTCATAGTATTCCACATTGCATCAAACTTATTTTACTTTGTATTCCAAGGTAATGCAAATACCATTTAGACTCTGGACGAGAACTTGAAGTATCAAAGGCTGAAGAATCTTAGCTAATCAGTCCATATATATTTGCATAATCGTTATTTCCTCAATAATCCTACTGAGAAAACAGTAATCACAGCCTAATCCACCTAACTTTGTTCCCAAAAAATTAGTATGCAATGTGTTTTTCTGCAGCAGTAAAAAACTCTAAAACTTCAGAACTTATGGTCCACTCAGGATACAAAAGAAGTGAGAAAAATACTTTAAGGAGAAAGGCAATTTAATTTAAAACAACAGCAAATATATTATTTTAACTAATTCTCAATTTATCTTTCAAATATGCTCCCTACAGATGTCTATCTCAGAATCAAGTTTGGAAAGTTATATATAAGAGAGTGAAACTAAACACCTCTACTATTTGAGAAAGGCTGCTCAAGCTGATCAGTTTTAAATCAGAAAACAAGAATTATGATCTCAGAGATTTAGAAAGCAAGAGGAAAAATATGTGTCCTCTTTACAAAGAAGTATCTTTAATGTTTAGACGCTTAAGTGGCAAACGAGCCATGAATGTATGAATAATAAACTGATCTATGTTTAAATAACTTTCCAAACTTTGAGTAGTGAAGTTAAGCTTGCAGATACATGCACAGAGCAGAAAATCATTACACTTTCCTATTACTGCACACTATTATGTAGTAAATCAGAGTAATCTAATTTGCATTACAAACATACGTAGTGTGAGGAAATGATGCTTCCCAACAATCTCTTGCTTCAACAGCATAAATATCTTTGAAAACAGAGGTTGCTGATTTTTATATTGTTTATATTAAATCTTGATCTAAATATTCATAATGCTAAAAAAAATAATCCAAATACAGTCCAAACAGAATGTTACTAACTTTTCAGTTAATTTGTTCCTTCCCTTTCTTACCTTCTCTGGAGATGCAGGAGGGTGAAATCTCTTTGCACAGACTAGAAATGCATCAGGCTCTGGCTTGCCGTGCTTCACCTCGGGGTCATCTCCCAACACAATATGATGAAAAAGACCAAAGAAGTCTTTGTGTCTGGTTGTTTTTATCTGAAATGTCGCTTCAGCTGAACTGGTGGCAACAGCTATGGGTATGTTGTGCTTGTGTAAATGACGGATCAGTTTATTAACCCCTGCAAGACAAATATTTATACTTTATTTTCTATATATATGCATATATGTAGGTATATATATTAATATTTATACTGAATTACAATATATTTAGCAGTATTTCAACAATGTTGTCTTACTGAACATAACCTATTTCAATCGGTTAGTGTACAAGAAAATTCTTGTTATATCTGAAACGTTCCTTCTCCACACAGAAATCATGGAACATTCCTCAAGGTATATACTTGTTCTGTCATTAAATGATGCTTTTCTCAAAATATGCAAAAAATGGGTTCAACATCATTGCATAAGTACACCCACTAGAAGCTCATTAAGCAGTGTCCCCAACATTATGTAGTTTGTTATTTCAAAAATCTGTGTGAGAAAAGCACACAGGGGAACTTTTTTTTTTATACAAAGTTTTGCTCCTGAAAAAAACTACAAGAATCAAACAAAAAAAACCCTCAGAAACCCCCAAAATGTTAAAGTCAGAGAAATATACTTTTCTTACTGAATGGTATAGTTTAAATTTCCGAATCAGGTATTCAAATGGCTTAAATCAGCCCCAAAGAGAGCTCAGTTTCTCTCTTTTGCAATTACTAAAGAAAGTAACACTGGGCAGAGGAGGGGAGCTGTCGGTCACAGTTGTTAATGCTAGAGCTTTATCTACTGTTGCTGTGAACCTAGAGTGATGAACACTTCAAGCCTAATGGGTAGAAACTTAAATCTGATCTAGTCTTCTAGGGAAGGTTAATGCAATGAACAGTGAAACCATGGCAGGCTGTATAAGAGGGAAACATACTTCATTATTCAGTGCAAGTTTTGCACTGTGCAGAGGTTTCAACGCTTCATTGCTGCAGCATTCTAAATGCTGGCTAGCTCTCCCAGACAAATCAATTAGCAGAGTGTAATAGAGAACAAGAGTGGACATTGAAACATGATGCTAGATACAAGTTATTTTTTTATTCCAGGTATAGATTATGTCTTCATTCTGAAACATGTGAAGTAAGAACATATTCATTTAATGGAAGTTCTAAGATCTCTTAATGTAAAGCAGTAGCCTAAATGTCTCTTTTTTAAAAAAATAAAACACGTTAATTCAAAGGAATTTATTCTAAATAATCTGCAACATTTAGAAAGGCTGGCATGTTGTGTGTGTAGTAATATACAGAATAAATCTAAAGACTACATAAGAGAAGACTCCTCCTATCTCCTGTGCCCTTGCTATTTGAAAAGAGCACAAGTTTAGAGAAAACTAGCTATACAAATAGCTAATTTTCTTCAGTCCCACTGCATCACAGCTTCAGTTCTTCTGTCACAGGGTATTGTTTATTCTGCATTTCTATTGGAGGAAGTCAGTCACAGAAAAGCACTGTTGCAGAAAGGTTATTTCTTCAGGGTTCTCTCTTCCCTCAGCACATGTCATGATTTTGGTTCCGTAAATGTGTGTGCATGTGTTAACTTTCTCTTTTTTGGCTTCCCTCACTACAAGGGAGCTAAAATGCAGCTGTCCCTTACAGCTACTGAGAGTAAAGATTTGCATTGTTCAGAAGATGCACATTAATAAAATACGCTGTTTAAAAATTATTTCATAAATGTAAACATAGTGAGATATACTAGAAAAAAATACAGGGGGAACATCAACTGCATGGAAAAAATTAAGTTGCATACGGAAGAATAACCTGCATAGCTTTAACAAGCTCAAGACACTAGCAGTTGAAAAATATTTTCATTCCAGGTTTTTTATTTCTTTGTAAAAGCTATAGATCTACAAAATCCATTTTTGTTTGTATCAGTTACCACCAGTATAGCTCTAGACGCTTTGGAACCACATCAAATTACTGACACAATTATTGTACTAATTCAGCATATAATTCTTCATTAGGAAGATATCTTTCTTAGCATCTTTTTTGTGTTTTTTTTTTGTTTGTTTTTTTTTCTTTGGGTTTTTTTGTTGTGTGTTTTTTGTTTTGTTTTGTTTTTCCAGAAAACATTAACAGAAGGGGAAATGAAGAACTGCTTTAAAGAGCTGTAAAACTTTTCCTGGCATATACATTGTCATTATATCCCCTATAGCTACACAGATTTTTCAATCAAATGAAGACTTCAGTTACATCAAAAACCAAAGAACTAAAAACTCAATGGCTATGAGGTATGGTGAAAATTACTGTGAACTTGATAACTTTAACTGTAGCTACCCCACATGTAAGGGATCGCAGCAGGATCGTGGCCCATGCATCACCTATCTGCTGGGCTTCCTGGGACCATCCTCCAACACCCCCCTACTGCAATCTTAGCCACATATAGCAAGTTGGGGGCTTTTTTGTTTGTTTTACTCATGTTTTGGGTTTGTTAGTTTGTTTTTTTCTCTTTTAGCATCTTGGATTAAAAACAAAATAATAGAGAAAGATCAAAAGAAATAAGGATCTCTGTTCTTCCAGCATAAACTCCTAATGTGGTACATAAGCAATAACACTCTTGGGCAGTACAATGCGAATTCTTCAAGTAATCACAAAGAAATCCTGAGTAAATATTTTACACTCATTGCTATGTTTCATTTCCAAATGTACTCTTTAATTTCAAATAATCAAAAAGGTAAATATTGTTTCTTTCCTCTATATCTTTAAATAGCAAATTTTAGAACAGACATGGAAGCTTATTATGTTCTAAATGTAATAGTTAAACTCTGGTGACTATTGGAAAGAAAAATAGGTGAAAAGAATTGTAAGCTGAGTTTAGTAACAGAAGATGAAAATAAGAAGGATCAACTTTAAATGTCAGCATCTTCAAAACCCGATTAATCACAAATGTCAACAAAGTTAACAACTTCAGGGAAAAAAAAGAAAACAAACTAAACCAACAGAAAGGAGTTATTTCTTCTGAGACCACAGATGCATTTCAAAGGAAGAGATCAAGTACTTCTGTTTTGAAAATTGCAGAAAAACATATATATTATATTTTTTTAAAGGAAGTATTGTTCTTCCATTAGACTGCCAATGTGGTGTTTGTTTTCTTTAGATTCAGCTGAAATCACAGTGACTAATACACTGGAACAACTGACAAACTAAAATTAAGACTTAAACCTTACATGACAAAACCCTTGGGCTAACTTTCTGCATTTTCCTTTTCATTGACTAAGAAAAACATGTACAGCCAGAGTTCATATAACAATGCTACTCTAAAATGATCTAATGATAGTCCCTATCTAATTATTCATATATTATTACAACACTGTTTTCCACATTTTTTTTCCCCCCAGTTATCACATTTTATAATCAAATGGCATTATTCATGATGAAGAGAAAAGTAACAAGACATAATTCCTGAGAGCTAACTCAAATTGATGGAGAACAAGGGGAATTTTTATTTTCATTTTAGCTTTATACAAACATGAGCTCTGTGTCATATGGAATGCTTAACAGTGAACAACACATTTTTGCTACATTTTATTTGATATACTTTCAAATTTTCCTACTACCCTTTTTCTTGTGATTGTCTACCACTGAACAGAACACTGTTCTTAACTTGTATCACTTCTGGAACTCCAGATTCAGACCTATTTCTTGCGAAGACAAAGGAGATAATATAAAGCTATTCTTTTGTAAGATGTCTCCAACCAAACTATTGTTCTACAAAGCATTTTTTATTTTTCTCTTTTCCTAAAGTGGAGTTTCTATGAACATGTTATAGACCATAAGAATGCTTTCCAAGATAGAAAAGGAAGTGGTCTCCATCATAAACTGGGCAAACATATGAGATCAGAAAGAGATTCAGATTCATGCCGCTTCAGCACAGAACCATAATTTCAGTTTCCTCTGTTCACCAGTTGAATGATTTCTGGTGTTCATATTTCTTCTCGCAGTCAATTCATTTGAAGGCATAACTACACCAAAAGGGAGACAATCACACACTAAGCTCTGCCAATACCTTAACCTGAAAATCCACTGTTTGATGGTCTTATAAGCACAGAAAAGTCCAGCAGTTTTACGGCTTCAGGAATATAGCTGGCTTGTGTCCTGCCAGCACAGAGTGCAGGAACATGGACACATAAATGCCCAAGCCCACACAGACAGTCCCACTGTCTTTTCCAATGTTTGTTTCAATCCTAAAAATCATGAACATGAGCGATGTAAGAAAAAGCTCTTGAGAAACAAACTGAACCCCTCCCCCCAGGGTTTTCTCTTAAGCAAAAGTATACATTGTAAATAGGGCTACAGGAAGTTAGTAACCAACAATTTACAAGGTAGCTTTTTATGAAAGCTCAGCTACAAAATTACATTTCAGGAGCTCCTACCTGGCTGAGGCAGCCTCAACTAAACAAACAGTGATATTTTCAGTGGCAACTTATTTCACGAACATCACAGTGTAGCATACCTCTCTTGCATCTCTTTAATCCTCCCTTGGGTGTGACCTACATACTAATTACATCTATTTGATTGTATTTTAACCATTACGCAACACTAGGAAGAGAAACAAAAAAATCAGTGAGAAATAGAGAAGACTGTGTTATGCTTTTTTTTTTTAAATTTATTTGAAAGCTAACATGTTTTGCTAGGAAGGACATTTAGCAGACATCTCCATTTTTTTCCACTCTCAAACAAAACAAACAGTTCACAGGGGTTTCAGTTCTGCACCAACCATCATACATAATATTTCTTTATAGTTTCCAACTAAATTTAGTTATGGTGTTAACTAAGAACAAATGTGAACTCTTAAACCCCAAAATAGCAAATGGATATTTTAAAATATGATATGAAGATAACTTTCTATGTCCAAAAGCTTCTCCACAGTTCAGTTAGTTTAATGAAAGATATTACTTCTCATTTAAAACCTTCTCTCACATCATTATGATTACAGTAACAACATTACTGCTACCTACAGCTGCTGTGTGTCCTTTGGCATAGTTTTGGGAACTACATAAATACCTTAGAGAAAGTGAGTTATTTAGGACATTTTACATACTAAATTGTCTTCTCCTCCTCCCCAGTTAGTTACTGGTCATGTGATTATTTGTCCAGTTAAATTCATGTGCTAATTTTGTCTGTATTTAGTAATCACAATACGTAATTTAGTCTCCAGCTAATTTTAATTGTTGAAAAGATACTCATTCTCATCACTTCAATAAGCTATACAGGCCACTCTTATTTGACAATTTAATCATGAGTCCTATTAGTCACATTTATTTTATTGTCAACTGTAATTACAAAAGGAATGGTTCTCTCCCTAAACTTTTTGATAAGAAACATGCTTCTTTGAAAAATGGGGTAGGGTATTGAAACATGCCACAAAGTTCTTTTTAATGGAGAAAAAGCCCTGTATTTCAGGAGCAATCAAATCTTTCCCTATGTATATTTCATTGTATCTATGTATGCTTGAGTTTCCTTGAGGTGTGGGGTGCAATTTGTTTATTTAAGCTGAGATACTTACTCTCCTTCAAAAAATATTTGGTTTTGTTTTCCTCTTTGCATTATGTTCAAGTAGTCTGTTAATACTACCTCATTTATCCTGTTTCCCTTTTCCTTCATTAGTGTATGTGCATGCTTTGTTTCTCATTCCCTGCTATACTTTTAGAGCCCATCTACACTGTGGAGCTTGTGCTACTACAACTACACTTGCTAAATCTTGTAGCTGAGATGCAGCATATTCTGCAGAAGAAACACGGCCACAGACTTTTTTTTTTTAAAGAACACTGTCTTCATCAACAGACTTCCGCTCTGTGCACTGAAATTTTTGTTGGAGCAACTATACTGGTGACCATGCTCTTTCTTCACATAGCTTGCACACAAATTATGAGCCCAAATACAAATTTGCCCAAATTCAACTCTGGGGCACCAAACTCAAGGCTCTTTAGAGACCCATATTCAAATCCACTTCATTTTGCTGTTTGAGACTGTTCAGCATTTATTTGGAAGAAAAGATTTACTGCTGAGAAAAAGGCTAAAGGAAACCAAAGTGCTCCACACACTGCTTAAATTAACTGTGTACATACATTATGCACGTCTTGATGATTTATGTCCAGTTGTGCAGAAATGGAAATCTTAAGGATAAATATAGCCTCTGTATAAAAAGACTGCTCCTCTTTTTTCAAAATCATTTACAGTTCCTACACTGAATGCAATATCACACCAAACTTAAAGCTCTTCAAGATTTCATCACTCTCTTCGATCAAAGAAAAGCTAACATTACCACTCAGAGCTTTGTCAAATTGATTGGATTTCTAGCCAATTTAATGACAATCTTTTAAGCTCATAAAGGCAATTCGATGGTAAAAACCTCAGCAGCCTCTGAACACTAAAAGCACTGAACAAAAATAAATAAATAAATAAATCTCACTTAGAACAAGAAGCAGCTGCCTGTTCACCTAAGTCACAAACCGATTAAAAAAAATATCTTTTTTTGTAGTCTGGTGAGCTACAACAGTTGCAAGCCCATTAGCACAGTGCTATTAATTACACAGAGTGACAGAATGTCCAGGGTTGGAAGGGACCTCTGGAGATCACCTAGTCCAACACCCCTGCCAGATCAGGTTCAGAGCACGTCGCACAGGATCACATCCAGATGGGTTTTGAATGTCTCCAGAGACAGAGACTCCACCACCTCTCTGGGCAGCCTGTTCCAGTGCTCTGTCACCTTCAAAGTAAAGAAGTTCCTCCTCATGTTTAGACAAAACTTCCTGTGTTCAAGTTTGTGCCCACTGCCTCGTCCTGTCACTGGGCATCACTGAAAAAAAGACTGGCCCCACCCTCCTGACACCCACCCTTTAAGAATTTGTAAGCACTGACAAGATCCCCTCTCAGACTTCTCTTTTCCAGACTAAAAAGCCCCAAATCCCTCAGCCTTTCCTCATAAGAGAGATGTTCTAGTCCCCTAATCATCTCTGTAGCCCTTTGTACATCTTTGCTGTACCCTTTCCAGCTTGTACTGTCCCTGAACCAGGGAGTACAGAACTGGACACAGTACTTCAGATGCAGTCTCACCAGGGCAGAGTAGAGGGGGAGGATCACCTCTCTTGACCTGCTTGTTACACTCTTCCTGATGCACCCCAGGATGCCATTGGCCTTCTTGGCCACAAGGGCACATTGTTGGCTCATGGTCATCCTGTTGTCCACCAGGACTCACAGGTCTTTTTCCACAGAGCTGCTTTCCAGCAGGTCAGCCCCTAACCTGTATTGATACATGGGATTATCCCTCCCCAGGCGCAGTACCCTACACTTGCCCTTGTTGAATTTCATAAGGATACTCTCTGCCCAACTCTCCAGCATGTCCAGCTCTCACTGGATGGCAGCACAGCCTTCTGGTGTGTCAGTCACCCCTCCTACTTCTGTGTCTTCAGCAAACTTGCTGAGGGTACACTCTATCCCTTCATCCAGGTCATTGATGAATATATTGAACAGGACTGGACCCTGTGCTGACTCCTGGGGAACCCTGCTTGTTACAGACCTCCAGCTACACTCTGTGCCACTAATCACAGCCCTCTGAGCTTTATCTTTCATCCAGTTTTCAATCCACCTGACTGTTCAAACATCTAACCCACACTTCCTAAGCTTGCCTCTGAGGATGCTGTGGGAGACAGTGTTGAATTATCTACACTTGTTCTCAATCCTCAAGTGAAGTCAGCATTGCTGCTGTGAAGGTGACAGTGTGACAGAGGTGGGGCTATCCACCAGTTGGTGTAATTACCATGAATTCTTTGACTTTGTCAGTCCTGAACTGGTCAGGCAGTTGGACTAGATGATCACTGTAGGTCCATTCCAACTGAAACAGTCTATCCTATTCCTGAACCTCATGAGTCTATGGAAACATAACTCTCAGATGCACCTGTTTGTTCCAAGAAAAAAAATGTGCTAATGCTATATTACCCTTTCACTGAGCTCCAATATTGGAGGTAGAAACTAATAACCTACTCCCCACTTTGGAAGGTAACTGGCTATTAATAAAGAAGTCTATCTTCTCATCTTACTGCTATCTGAAAAGTACCAGAGATCCTTCTGGTGGCAGAGACTACCTGTTCACCAAATCGATAATCTCATTTTAGTCTGGACATACTGACACACGCATAGCCATGAAAAAATATAAGTTAAACCTTACACAATTCCTCTGTCAACTGTGTTGCTGACTTTCTGATAAAAACATTTTTGGGTTGCAGCCCTTTAGGACTTAATGCAAAGGCCAAATGTTTGAAATTAGCCAAACAGGCAGCATCATTCTAAGTTTGCAGCTAATCAATGGATCTCTAGGGTTTATGGAATCACTGAGCCCAGCATGGACTCACTAGAGTTGCCTACCATTAAAACAACAACAGTAAGGAAAAGAAAAGATAACTTTGTAGGAAGCCTGTTTAACTGTTAAGGGCACAACATTAATCAAGGAAACAATAGCGAAGCAAACTAGACTGCTGACTGAATCAAGCTGTTCAGGAAAAAAACATGCAAGACTTCAGAGTAAGTTGCCATTGGAACTTAAACTGTTTTTCTTTCTTCTCTTTTTGTGATTTCTGACTGGCTTCATTTGGTACTAAAACTGAGCTATGAAATTTCCTCCTCATGTCTGCAAGAGATTGTCAATCGTACTTGAACAGGAAAATACCTCACATATCACATCCTGCACTGCCTGAACAGGAGCTGAAACAAAGAAATCCCAGGCATCATGAAAATGACACAGGAATGGAAAACGTCTGAAAGGTATACCCATCCACACAAACCTTCAGGATCTGTGCTTTGTGATGATGACGAGCCAAAAAAAAAAAAAAAAAAAAGAAAAAAGTACCGCTATGAAAGAATGGCATTAATTTCATAACCTTGACATGATTATAGTTAACTGTTGGCAGCTGTGTAACTCGGGAGTTAGGTTTTTCTGGCTCTCTGTATATTCTGGGTTTATGTTAAGCAAAAGCACACCTATACATGTACAGGTAAACATACATATGCACGATTATCTTCTGCTCCAATTGTCACTCATTTTCTGACAAGACACTTCCTGGAAACGTAGAACTGCATTTGCAGAAACAGAAAGCTCAGTATGCTACTTTTGCAGATAACAATGTCTGTGCTCTGACAGAAATATTTAGAAACGCAGCACAAGTGGCAGCCCTGTCATCTTGTCAGCATTGTCTTGGATTAATTCCGTTCTCCACTGAATCAAAACTAGCCTTCCCTAAGATTGTTTCAGAACTAAAAATAAATGTGTGAAAAACACTCAAATAGTTACTGGAAAATTCCATATTAGAAATGGATATATCCTCTTCATAGACAAAATCTGTATTTTGACCACAGCCTGATGTATTGAAGCTTATCAGTCAGTTCAGTCACACTGAAATAGTCAAAATTCCATCTTCAACCACTAACATCTCAGAACTGTTGCATATCAAGTGGCATGGCTGTGATACAGGCTGTCAGGCAAAGAACTACTTTGCCAATTGTACATTCACACAACTTCCACACCATCCTTAACCATCACTGACATACTTGTCAGTTACTTGATTTGGGAATTAAGAGTTATCATTGCTGGCAGAAACATGTGCATAGCTCATCCTATGTCCAGAAACAAGCGTTGCTTTGCTTGAGTCACTTTTTCAAACATCATTGGTCATCATTCAGCACTGCTCTCCACTAAACCAAATCTGAATTTTTTTGAAAAAACTGTAGAAATTTATTGAAAAATAGAACCTCACCTGCCTTTTAACTGTCAAAATATGGCCAGAGACTCAGCACATCAGAGTCATCTTACATCATTAATAAATATGACAATTAATCTTCACTTTCATATAGTTACAGGTAAATACAGGAAAGATCAGTTTAGACAGAGAACATTGTAAACTCAAAATGTCACCACAGTCTTACATCTTACACAACACCTGCATGAAGTCTATTCTTAGTTAAAGAACATTAAGAAGCTGTAGAATAAATCCATATAGATTACATGAATAAATATCCTCCGAAGACACAGAAGAAAACTATCCAGTTAAAAAATCTGGTTATCAGATTGAAGAACAGGTCAGTCCTTAAAGAAACTAAATAGTAAGTAGCTGGAGCCACTTCTTCCTAGATTATTTGCTGACATCAACCTGGTTTTCTCAAAATTCGTGGCAATCCAGCTTGTATATCATATGCTGCTACCAAGTAAAGTACAGATAGTTTTGCTTGGGGAAGAGTGGCTGGAAAGCTGCCTGGTGGAAAAGGACCTGGGGGTGTTGGTTGACAGCGACTGAACACGAGCCAGCAGTGTGCCCAGGTGGCCAAGAAGGCCAATGGCATCCTGGCCTGTATCAGAAACGGTGTGACCAGCAGGAGTAGGGAGGGGATCGTGCCCCTGTACTCGGCACTCGTGAGACCACACCTTGAGTACTGTGTCCAGTTCAAGTATAAGAAGGACACTGAGGTGCTGGAGCGAGTCCAGAGAAGGGCAACGAGGCTGGTGAGAGGTCTGGAAAACAGGCCTTATGAAGACTGGCTGAGGGAACTGGGGTTGTTTAATCTAGAGAAGAGGAGACAGAGGCGACCGTATTGCTCTCTACATTGACCTATAAGGAGGTTGTAGTGAGGCTGGTGTTGGTCTCTTTGCCCAAATTTCTAACGATAGGACGAGAGGAAACGGCCTCAAGTTGGATCAGGGGAAGTTTAGGTTGGACATTAGGAAGAAGTTCTTTACTGAGAGGGTGGTTAGGCACTGGAACAGGCTGCCCAGGGAGGTGGTGGAATCGCCATCCCTGGAGGTGTTTAAAAAACGAGCAGATGAAGCACTTGAGGCTATGGTCTAGTGATTAGGGAGATGATGGGATAAAGGTTGGACTTGATGATCTTGGAGGTCCTTTCCAACCATAGTGATTCTATGATCCTATGATCCTATTACTTCAGTGACCAAGGCTGCCTTTGCTCCCCACAATGGCCAGTGAGCATAAAGTGTTTAAGTTCACATCAATTCTGCTTTAGAAATTAGCCTGAAAAAAGTTATCACATGCATTTAGCTGAACTAAAAAGATAATCAGTTGAACAATTTTAGCAATGGTAAAAATACTTGCTTGTCCCGATAAGAATTTTGCTTGCTTCACCTATAATAGCCCAGAATTCACTTTTTGAAGGTAGGGACAGCACAAAACTTCGTGTTTCCTTTGGCTAATCTGTTCCATCACCTCTCTGCAACAATTTTCAAGCCAGCTCAGCCACATTATCACAATCCTCAGCAGGCACAGAATACCCACTTAAAGACATCTATTACCTGTGTTGTTACATTACAGTGACTCTTCTCTGTGCCTCCTAACGTTTCACCCAGTCTATCCATCTGGCACTTTATAAGCCCACACCAGGGTTTTTTTGTTTGCCTTGCAAAGTTAGTCCCAGAAGTTTGACATGAAAAATACATTCCTTCATCTTTCTTGTTTTCCTGGAGAGTTTATCTAGGCTTACAGTTTTAAGTGGATCTACAAGTGAGAAAGATGCAATTTGAAAAACCTTGCATATAAAAGACATCAGAGATAAGTTGGCTGCACAGAATACTCAAGTTTTTATGCTGCCTAAAAATATTACACCTTTTATTTTTGCTGCTTTTTAATTATTCCTAACATAGCATGTATTTTTAACTTTTATCCCCTTCATGAATTATGAAACTAGATACAAAAAAGCATTGAATAAATTAAAACATCATCAATGGGCTGTAGAGATTATCACAACAAACAAGCACACATTCAAAGAGACAAAATTATAACAGTAGGACTTGTTATAGTGTATGTAGTTATTTAACTTCTAATACTTTATTTCTCACCCTCTCCTCCCTCCTCAGGTTGGTTTTTTTTTTTTTATTTTTTTTTTAATTTTTCCTCCTCATAAATTATTGATATTCGCTCCAGAAAGTTTAACATTGTACAAAAAGTTAACAGTAATCCTACCTTCAGGTATTTCTTGTCTTGCATGGCTGAGGATTTTTTACATCTGAAATACTTGGAAAAAGTAATGGAATACATGAATTCTCACCACAGGTAAGATTCAGCCTCTTGCTTATCTTGAGGTACCTGGTTTAAGATACTCGTTTGGGCTTCCATGGTAAAAGACATGTATCTGCAGAAAGTGATGAAACTTACCTGTACCAGGATATCTTGAGAAACTCTCCTTATCCATTGACACACAACTGGCTCAGGCACTACACTTAAGTTTCAATGCTTATCTCAGGGGAGATGAACCCCAGCTGAAAAAACCCAGGGGCTCATACCTTTGCCTGCACATTTAAAAGCGTATTTGTGCTTAAGAAAGTTGAACTACACTCATAGCCAGAGAAAATTAACTTGCCGAGTTACATGGCTGCCAAGAACAATTATAAAGAATGTCTGGTTTACAAAACAGAATTCATGTACATTTACGTAGTCATTTTCTTCTTTTAAAACATATAGAAAAAACAAAACAAACAAACAAAAAAACAACAACGCCCCCCCCCCCCCCCCAAAAAACAAAAACCCCAACTTTCCTCCAAGTAAATAAAAGTTTTCAGTACATTTTAACAGGTAAAATATCTCTTTAAGAGGTAAATAACAGGTAGATTTGAGTAAAACTTGCTAAAACAAGAGGGATGAAACTGAATCTGAAAGAGAAACTTTTGTGGAAGGCAGATTAAAAGCTTCTACCTTGGTTCACATTTAACTAATTCCATAAACAGTTCATAAACATTGAAGAGAAACAAACCTGGCATCAGTTCAGCAGTAGGGAATATCTTCTCCTGCTTCATTTTACTTTCATATAATAACTCTTCTTTGGTTATTGGAAGATCTAGGACATCTCGAATAATCTGTGCACCTTCTAGGGCTTTTTTACCCATGACCGAGGATTTCACCTCCCAGGTATAGGTTTTTCCAAAACGCCCACAGATCTCTTCGAACACTACTGTATAGAGACGCTCGGTATCTGCAAAAAACATAATTTTTAAAAGAAAAGATTAAAAATACGTACAGCCAGATGAGCAGCCAATCTTACAAGGAGAACCACATAAATGGTCATGGAGTGAACCGCCAGGAGCCAGAGGGCATATCAAAGTGGACAAACCTGCCTCCCTTTATTGCAGATCACCTCTGAGGTACCTAGGTTTTTCAAGCAGTCACTTCTGTGTTAAGAAAATATTACCAAGGGTCACAACACAGAACTATCTGGACCTGCTCTTTCATTACTTTACTATATAGGTTATCAATCAGTGTCTTAATAAAAATACTCTATTTATTCTTTGCATTAGAAAGAAAAGAAGGAAGGGAAATCTGGTACTTGGGGGATGTCATTACATATTCCACATAACCTACAAAAAAATAAAAAAAAAAAAGATTTAATTATTTAAGACTGTCTTTGAACGAAAGCTTCAGAGTGCCTTCAAAGACACTACAGTCATTATTATAGTGCTGCTGGCACCTTTGCATTTACATGCGATTACTCAAGCAGAACACACCCACTCGTGTTTCTAGGGGCTTTCTGGTAAGCATAAACTTCAGGCTGAATTTGGCCAGTGAAACTATCAGGTTCTATGTCAAAGGTGGGTTTAGTTTTCAAATTTTTATTTTCTAAATACAAATAAACAATCCTTCCTTTCTTTCCACTCAGACAAACCTTTGAAGCAGCTCAATAATACTTAACACTAAAACAGAGAAGAAAAGTCCTTTCAACTCCTGGCTTCATTTCAGAAAGATTTTGAACAGTGGCTTTTCTACCAGTCTGTTTGTCTTTTAAAGTAGCCACCATTAAAACACCAGTTACTGCTGTTAACCATGCTTTAATTTCCTTCTCACGCACGTCTCTGCCTTCTGTATCTCTAATGGTATGTTTATTGTTATCACTTTCACAATGAAAGCCAAAATCAAGGAAAGAAAGTAGTCGCTCTTATGAGATTCGTTTAGAGACACTAGGGGACGTTAGGGACTTCACTAATCAACATGCCCTTTGCCACGAAAAAGTATTTTTTATAGGGATAATAAAATAATGAAATTATTCATGGGGAGATTGCCTCACCTTCTGAATATATAAGTAGTATTAAACTTCAAGCTTTAATGCAAATACTATGAAGAAGACAGACTACAGAGAGAAGAGCAGAGCCTATGACTACAATACATGTGAAGATACTCCCTGCAGTCTGACAAATGCTTACTGCTTAACCACAGCCATCTGCTTGTCCTGAGATCAGCAGAAGATTCTGATTTGAAATCAAATGAGAAATATAGGGGCCCTTTCCCATCATCACACCTATGATCATGTGAAGACACAGGAGTGCAGAAGACATGCTCTGCTGCCCACCAGAGCGCTCTTCTCCATGTTCCCCTTCAGTAACCAGAAGGGACACTGTGATACAAGATCAGCTAAAGACCCAGCGTACTTATCTGGACTGCTTAACAGGGCAGCAAACTGTTCACAAAAACCTCTTAGATAAAAAATGAAAGGGAAAAAAAAAAAAGTACCTGTACTATTCTTTGCAAATGACAAAACAATGACACTTATGCACAAAAGGTAAGAGTAATCTTTGAGACCCATAAAACACACAGGAAAGTTATCACAACAGAAACACAACCAGCTGGGCTTTGAAAAGTGTTAAGCTGGCTAACAACAGGAAGGAAAACACACCCGACATCATGTATAACAGATAAAGACATATGCTCCTTTTGATTGAAGACATAAGGAGGACATACCGATTTTCCTTTAATTAGACAGCAGTAAATAAATACTAAATAACGATACAACTTCAAGTTTTCTTATTCCCATTGAAATGGAGGTATCTCAAAAAAAGTGCTTAACAAATACAAGGTAGGCTAGCTTTTTTGTCACTGTAACAAGAAATAAAATGTAGCACAACTCATTGATCAGAGTTTATCAATGAATCATAATTTCAAACTACTATAAATCTGCAATACAATAAGCAATTAAGCCTAATGCACACACATGAATATAACATATTAATGAAATAAAACAAGAAGTTCAATTCAAGTGCCTAACTATAGGCACTTCCTGGTATCTTAGACACCCTAGTATGTCCAAGACATTAAAAAAAGTAATCTGGGTGATACTCACACCTTACTGCATGAGCAGCTGGATGTCCTACAGCATCCTAAGTGGCAATAAACACATACATTTCAGCAAGTGAACCTAGCTCCAGCTGCCAGCTCCCATCAGGGATACAAGCTGAGAACCCAGCAAGACACACATGGTAGTGCCCTGTTTTAACAGGGGGAAGGAAAAATCAAGACTTCTTAGCTCCTGCAATTTGCAGTAAATGTATAACCTCAGCTTCATTATCTTCTGCCTTTCAAAATATTCTTAATCTTTCTAGCTCTCACCCCTTGATATATCTCTTACAAGGACATTATCAGCACAATGTTCTGTCCATCCATTCACTACATTTCACGGGGAATGAGTAATATTCATTCCCTAGCCACATATCATCTTTTATTCATTTTTAGAGCAACCCTTCTTCTATATAAAAAGCACAGTCAACTCTACTGGTGCCGCTTACAGTGCATAAAAGCCAGTTACAACAAATACAAATAAAGTGACAAGAATGACAGAGGCACTAGATTACTCAATTTATGATCTGGCACAGAAATACGCTGATGTATATTCAGAAAAACTTACAGGGCACTTGGCATCAGACCACAGTACATAAATAGAGTGTATGATCTGCTCAAATCACTGCAGAGTCAGAATTAGAAGTACAGATCTACCTAGGTTAGGGGTACAGCAAGCACCAATGCAGTTTCTAAACCTCAGCTTTGTCAACCACTTACTTACACATAAAGACAGCTTAAGACAGAAGATTATGACTTTGTGAATTAATATGAGACTTTTTCAAAAGGTTATACACCTTCTGAATTTAAATTATTTTATTGCAATTCTAAAATAATCTCTGGTTTATCAAGGAGATGATGTTAGTAGGCATGAAAGCTCATCTTAGCAATTGGTTTTGAGTTATTCTTTGAATAACCCATCCCATCTTTGCATCAAGCTTCCCAGACAAAATACACCTGATTTATCCTTCTGCTAGGATTCTAGAGAGAATTTTAATTGCGTGCATTCAATACATTACAGTAAGTCAAAATGAGATCCTGGACACCTAAGCTCTGGAAGATATTTATTTTGATGGGGGACAGAGAAATGGTTAAAGGGAAGTATTTTAATTCAAGGAATAGGTTTCTTGGGTCCATACCTGTGAGGCAGATTTCTGTCCATACGTAGAAGAGAACCATCTTCAGTATTCAATTTAGCCAAATTCAAACACAATTAGCTATCTTTACCAAGATTTTAGTCCCAGATTGAGAAAATCTCATTTTATTCTGTCACCATCAATACTGAATGAACATATAGATGACTATGATTTTGCATTCCTATCAGTCTTTCACAGTATTCCTTTAATGCAACAGTGTAGGAAGACTTACAAACTACTGAAATGCTCATTTGGGGTACAACAGATATAGTTATAAACCAGAACATAATTATATAAGTGAAAATTTTTGCTTTGCTTTTTGCAACTCAATTGGTGGCATTTGACACAGTATGAGGTGTTAACTTGCAAACAAATGTACCCAATTGTTGAAATGGTGGGCCACTCAACATTCCAGAGAGTATTAGATGTTTATTTTACTCATGGAGTTATAGTAATGACATTTACGTTTTCCCTCATTTCTGGATTTAAATGTAGTAGAGGCTTTTGTGTACTTATTCTCCCGTTACATCAACTGAACAGTGTTAAAGAATGTGGGATTTACATACAATAGTGGCAAAACCAAAATAGTGATAGATTTCCCATCAGAAAGACTAACTTTGTCAAGTCTTGAATAACACATGCAGAACTCAATGGTCCTCTGAGCTTCTTGACTACCTACTTCAACATCTGCATAATCATGAACTCACAGTTCCCTTCCCTCTCTCTCCAGCATAAAGATGCAGCCTATTCAGCTCATTGACCAATTGTGTCAAGACTGTGAGACTCAGGAGTACAGCAAATGCCGCAGCACTGCATAAAAGCCAAGAGATGGATGTCTCTCAGTAAGGCTCAGTGCTCTGAAGAGATCTGTCATCCTGCCACTCTGCACCACTTCTCTCCACAGGCACTACATGCTCTTAGCTTGTGCAATTACACAAGTGAAACAATTCTTGAAATATCCATATACCTGAGTATATGAACATCAAACAGTGGTACAGTCATGACATTTCCAAACCGCATGTGGACTATTAGAGAGTTTGGAAAACCACTACCATGATAAAACCCACATAACTATCCACAAAACTTTCAAGACATATAATGTTTTTGGTAAGCAGGAAGGCAAAAAAAACGAGTGGGAAAGCAATGGCCTCTGAACAGCAAACTTAAAATGGAACAAGGAACATGCCCTCAACCCAAAGAATAATTCAAGATATTACTATCTACAGTTTATCAACTACAGCTCCACCTCAAAAAAATTAAGAAGGAATAATAAATTATGACAAACTACTGAACCATAAAAATACAAAAGCATTATAAAAACCAGCCACTGATGGAGCAACAGACTATGCCACTGAATGAAGTATAGTGTGTAATTCACTACCCATTCTTTTTCTATCCTTACCATTTCTTTCAGTGAGAGTCTGAGACCTTCCCCTTAAGATACTGGCAGTCAAGCAAGACAGATAAAACTAGTATAAGCAATGCAAAAGACTAACAATATACAACTGTCACTGGAACAGGTCTGAAATTGTAAATATTAGTTTAAACCACCCAGAACTGCTGAACAATTAGAGCTGAAGGTTGCTGAGTTAGCAAAACAATCAGGGGGAAAAAAAAAAAAAAAAAAAAATCTTCAAATTCTCTTTTAAGTTCTCTCCTAAAGACAGTTTACTATCTTGCAATTTGTGGCAAGAGGTTACAGTTCCCTTCCAATATCTTTCCATTCACATTTTCACTACTGTGAAAGCTAGTTTAAAAATGCATAACTATGGTTACCCACATAGAGGAGAAAAAACCCCAGCAGTTTAACAGCTGACCTCAAAATCACTTACAGCAGCTTAGCAAGGGGAAGATGAGGGAGGCAGATAAGCTATTGTGCAAAAAGTGATTTCTGTTAAGTGTTATAGCACTAGTCCAGAAAAATGAGACTCAGCCTTTCAATCAACCCTTAGGGCCTGAGCCTACTTCTCTAACATCTCTTGAGATTTTTTTTTAATGCTATTATGTTATATACATATATATACACTTATATACATGTGTATATATCTGTATATAAACATATAAACCATTTATATACTTTTATATACATAAAATATATAAACATATGTTTATATATATATAAATTTATACAGTGTGTGTATATATATAGCATTGTGTTTTAAAGGCAAAAGTTGCCTTTTAAAGAATAAAACTCATTGCTAAACAATACAAACTAATCTGGAACCTGTTGACTTGAGAGGCTCATTAAAGGATGTTGGTCCAAATCAACCAAGAAGGCCTCCTGAGAAGATGAGCAACGGGAATGTTCTATTCTTTGATGTATTATTTCATCTATCCCTTCCAAATGAGCTCACTTATAAAGAAAAATGAAATGTAAATTTATGACCTTAGAGACACCCACTTCAGTCACTGTCATAGGAGCACTGCCTTTATGCATGCTCAAACTATTTCAGCACTGCCTAAATCTCAAGACATGTGGTGCCGATGTACCCAACCAGGAAGGCAGAACCTAAATGCAGTCTGGCCCATCAAACCAGTCAAAGAAAATACTGTTGCAGTGTTTACATCTTGTACCTTTTGACTGACCTACTCTCATAACCAGTACTGTAAGTTCATCTTACTGTTACCTGGAAGTTAAAGGAAGGTAAAACCTCTATTAAATAAATAGCAAGCACCAAATAACGGCTACTTCAAAATCATAAGCTAGTTATAAAAAGCAAGTTATTCAGTAAACCATTTTACATGATTGATAACCATAACTTCCAAAGGTAAAGAAAAAAAAATGGCTACAATTGTCAAAAATTAAAATTACTGCTTCCAATTTAATTGAGTAATGATTTGCAAATCATTATATTTTTGATTAACACTTAGAAAAATTCACTGAAATGGTCCATTATTCATTTAGTAGGGAACAGGTAGAAGTCTGTTCTAGAGCTTTAATTTTTGCAAATCTATTTCTTTTTTTCTTTTCTACTAGAATATTAATATAAGTACACTCCAAGATATACAAATATGCTACATGGTGATTACTTCACTAAGTCCAGAGAAACACATTGCCACTGGCTAACTCACTCAAAGCACTGTCAGTCTGTTTGCCCTTCACTGATATGAGACGTTCTACCATGAATTCAAGTTACTGCTAACAGGCTTAAAAAGAAGGCAAGTTTGGTGCCCAAAAAATAGCAGCTGCATAGAACTGTTCCCAAATGACTATCACATATTTGCCCCTCTGGGCTTGCATTACTGTGAGATTTCATCAATTGCAGCTACAGAGGAAGCCACTTTCTCATTTTATATGCAAAGAAACATCTTATTCCGAAGGGGAGGGGAAGAAGCTTCTGAACAAATTCAAAAGGTTTTTAGTTTACATTAATACAGAAGACATATCTTAATGCTATCTTGTATTCACATATGCACCTTATCATTCTTTTTAATGCCACAGGGAAGTGAAAGAAATAGTTCACAAATAAACCATGCAAACACTCTTCTGATGTGGAGCCATAAACAAATTCTTCACCACCAATACAAAACAGCACATGAAAAAGTAAAGGGAAGTCTGTATGACAATTCTGGAGCATGAGGAAACCCAACTTTGAAATAGCGGTCAACATATACGACTTAATTCAAAACATCCTAAAACTGTATTTATTAAACATCGACTATGTGACAGCATCTCAGTAATTTAAAAACAAAAAAGCTATGAATTCATAAAAACTACTTGACATGCTTTCTTAGGCATTTGCACAGGCCCTTAACCATTAAAAATAGAACTATGCAAACAGCAGCTAATATGGTGTCTACACAATCCTACTTGTTGGGCCAAAAATCTATGGCTAACACAGACGTAGCTTCTGACACAGCCCAAGTCAGGTAAGAATTACACTGTCATTAACACATAAGCTACTGTAACAAGGCAACAGCATTACACAAGGACTGGTCTCATCTGGAGAAGTAATAACAAGCTCTAAGATGAACAGCTTACAGCATGTTCCCAAGGAAGTTAGCTTTTCACCAAGGGGGTGTCTCTTCTTAATACATTGCTGACAACACATGGCAACAGTTCACTGGCCTGAGGAATGCAAAAGAGGGTTTAAAAAGTTGTTTTGAAATGAGATGTTCCAAGACATTTGGATAAAACTACCACACAAGGTAGAGGAAACCAAAAGGGTCACTACAGTATCAGAGTCAGCAGAAGAATAACCAAATAAAACTTCTTAATTAAGATATTTCTTGGAGCTTTTCCTGGAGAAAGCATATAACCTTCCCTGAACAGACATCTGTTTTACCAATCATTAGGCCTAGCACAAAGGACACAGCCAGCAGCAGAACGAACCAGTAACCAGATTCTATTGTATACAAAAAGATCAGTACATGGGTGAGTGCTGGGGGTACAAATAAGTCAATCAGATCACACATAACAGACATCAACCCCAGCGACCCCAGGAATGATACAACACAGCCAACAAAGTCTCCCATGGCAGAGATGGGAGACAACCAAGCCAAGAGGCTGATAACATAGGACAGAAGCAAACTCATTCTGTTCCCACAGAGCCCGTGTTTACAAGCACCAAACCTGACTGGGGCCCAGTAGCAGGGAGAGTCAGGAGGTCCTTCCCCAACAGGAAACTCTGCAAGGTGCGTCCACCTCACAGACAGACACTGCACCCTTCCTGCAAGTGGTCCCAGCTTTTATACCCAAAGCAGGACACCTGGCACTCATTTACCCAATGGGGGGCACCTGGGGCTTGTTTACCCAAGGGCTTTCCTTACAAGGCTGGCTGCACCTTGGAGGAAAGCCAAAAGGCAAACTCATCCCCTCCTCTTAAAGGGCCATGGGGACCACCCATATGTCAACCTTAATTCAGGGCTTGGGGTTCAGACCCCAGCACTTCAACATCCCAGAGCTGTTCTGTTTAACCCGCAACCTGAAACAGCAACAATGGAAAAAAGAATAATCCGGGGGGGGGGGGAAAGAGTCAGAAAACTTTATTCCTCCTTCAAAAAAACCTAACAAAATGAGACCGAGGAGAAAATTTTCTTCAGTATGACACAGTTCTAATACCAGTTTCCTTATTCTCAGAAAGCTTTTGCTTGCCTAGGAGACCACATATATATATAAAGACTTAGGCGAGTTGCAAATTCAAGTTGTTGGACTTTGTGTTACATGTTTCTGAATTGCTTTCTACAATACTGTCCAAAAAGTCAGTTTCCTAAACAGTAGAAACATTTCAAAAGATGGAGTAACTTTAATAGAAAAGAAAAACATTATTTTACCAGTGTGGCCTTCGCCAGTGTTCTAAACTTAATAGCAGCAATGTGTCAAACATAGTACCACAAAGGAAGTGTAAAGAACTACAGATTAATAAAGCTAATCTGTTCTGTCCACTCAAGAACACCTAAAATTTTTTAAATAAATCTGCTGATGGAGTAATTTCTCTGTGGTGGTACCATCAAGAAGAGAAAACCAAACATCATCAATGTGCTTGATTTTCCAAGAGGGAGGACATTTCATCAGGCAAGAAAAAAGTAGTCGAAATACTGCAAGACCTGATCACAGTACTGAAAAGCCTCACATAGTGACAGTTGTCTTCCTCCAGACTCAGCAGTAAGTAGGTACTAACTGGCTCCCAGGTCAAATACAGCCTGCAGCCCAGAGCAGGACCATTCAAAGATAGTGGGCTATCACGACTGACACTACACAAGCTTTTTGTTTCCTAATGCCACAAGCAGAAGCACAGAAGCACTGGAAGACTGTAAATTGGTTTAGACTATAATCAGCTTGCTTATAATTAGCATGGTGAAATAAAAACTTATACTTGGCCATAGAAGCTTTTAACTAAGCTTCATTGAACCCACTGAGAGATATGTACCTAAATCATAAAATGGTTTGGGTTGGAAGGGACCTTTAAAGATCATCTAGTCCAATCTCCCTGCCATCAGCAGGGACACCTTTCACTAGATCAGATTGCTCAAAGTACCATCCAACCCACAATGCCTTTTTTTCTGAGCTCAACCATTTGCTCTCCTGCACCTGAATAGCAAATGCCATACACTGAGGACACCTCGTACATCAAAAGGAATTTTTCCTATTCCCAGGAACATAAGCCAGTCTGCTACTCAACTGCAGTCAGACTACATTAGTACTTTGCAATAACAGTTGTTTAATAGGATTCCTTCTATTTTCTTCATAAGTATTTTCACACTAATTCTCGGTTCTACTGCTGAAGAGCTGTATAGTTTTCCTTCTAGTACATATCTGAAATTTTGCTGAAAATCTTTGGCCTCTCTGCATAGATGATGTAGTCTACTTAGTAATACTAGTATATACAGTCACAGTAAAAATAGAGAATATGTTAGCCTTTATTAACTAAAAAGCCTTATCAGCATATTTGGAGCTAGGCTTCTGTTGTGAAAACTGTTGTACAAGGTTGTGTGATCTGCCCAAGAACTCTACCTCCCATCATACAAAGTCTCTACTTAACATGGCAGATGCAGAACGATTAGGAAGCCTGAAAAACAAATGGAAATATATGGCATCAACTACAGTTCCTGTAAGGCATGGAAGAGACACTGAAAAATTAAACATTTGATGCAAAATGCCTGTGAAAGGGTTTCAAACCACCTCAGTTTGAAACTACCCTAGGGACTTCCATGTGGAGGAAAAAACATCAATCTCTTCACTGCACACAAAAATGATTTTATTTTAGTAGAAGTGCTATAGAGAACACTTAAAATTTTGGCACATATCAGGTACCTGAAGGTGGATGTACTGGACCCAGTCCCAACTTGCAAGTAAAATATTGTAGCTTTTAAAGCTTTTCTAAGAGTGGCATTTCCTGGCAGAGAGGAGGTGACTGAGAACAGATCTGCCTCTCAAGTCCTGCACTTGGATCAAACTGATCTAGTATCATTTTAGCACATTATGACAATTCTAAACTAGTACAGGTCTTCAAACATCAAAATCCATTTAACCTAAACTCTACTATTTCTTGCTTAAAACGGGGAAAATAACAAAACAGTACCAGGGATGTTTTATAAAAAGACATAAAACCTATCAACATTACAATCCTGGAAGAATACAGTGATTACGGAAAGGTTCAGACAGAGAATCTCACTAACACACAAGTGAACCCAATTCACATGAGGACTACAGGAGAAATAGAAAGCTGGAAGAAGACTCTCTGACAGCAGCTATTAAGGTTATATTTTCAGCTAACTCAAAGGGGAGAGGCAGAATCTTATTTTGTTAGAGAGTGGTTCTGGGCATAATGGAAATGTTATGTTATGACTCTGTTTTGAGTGTGACAGCTTAGAGTTACAAGAAATACTGCTGTGTATCCTACTAAATGAAATAAAAAATATGTTCAGAGGCTCAAAGAGCGCAAGAAGATTTAGCCCGTCTTTTCATTCTTCCATGCAATTAATGTGCTAAAAATAAAACCAGATATTGTGAACTGAGCTAGGAGTCATTCCACTTTCACTCAATCTTTCTTTCCTTCTACCTCAGTTCTGCAAGCCGAGGTCAAAGGTTTCATCTTGAGACACAAGCAGCTTCACTCTCCTGTGGCTGGAATTTAATAAGTCTGACACAGGAGTTATTCGCTAGGGTGTGCTTAGGTCTACTGCAACAGTGCTTGCAAAAGACATGCTGGCAAAGTATATGTTCAATAAGCAGAAAAGAGGAGATTATTTACTTTATTTCCACAAGTAGCTCAAACTTCCTTCCTTCCATCTGAAAAATAAAGAAGGGGGGAGGCCGAAATCCAGTAGCCTTTCTCTCTACTCAGAATTCAGTACAAATCTACTGAAATAACAATTAAGTCACAATGGCACATGCAAGAGGGAATCAAGCTCACAGTTTCTGAATATAAATACGTTAAAGTATGCATTTCCAATTCCACAGTAGCTAACCTGAAATTAGATTTGCAAAAAAAAATTCTTTGCTCCTTAGCAATAATTTGCTATCATTCTGTTTATAAACGCGAAAATTGTTTTTCAAGGTGCATTGCAGGCAACTTCATGGTTAGAAAGGGGCAAGAAGTTTTAAGGAACTTCAGAAAAAAAAATAGTCTCTCTGATTAACACCTGACAAGGTGTGGCAAAAATACTAGCTGGAAACGATGAATAGAAGCATCACTTAAGCAACTATATATAGTAACTATGAAAACAATTATGAACAGCAATATCCAGCAATATCCAAACAGATCTGACACATAAAATCAAGAATGAAGTAGAAGTTACTAAGACCTGAATATTAAATAACTCTGAAAAATGCCATTTGTAACACTGTTCAATAAATGGCTTCTCTGATCCCATTCTGGTAATTTCCTTTTGCTTGATCTAAAATCAAGCTTACAATCAGCAAAATAAAAAGTGTCTGCTTACTTTGCTGAATACGCTCAACTGAGCCATTGGAACTTAAATGACTTTTAGACAAAAAGATTAAGTCCTAACGCTATACCTTTTGACCTATTATGTTTTGAAACTGTTGGAAGGACCAATATGTCCTAGGTACATAGTTAAAGCTGTATTTTCAGTTAAACTGGGTAATTTACGTGTTTCCTACATGTAGCAAAAAAAAGAATTAGAAGGTATACAAGTTGCAATAATAATAAAACAGCTGGTCACCAAAGACCTTTCTCTTCTGAAACGAAGCAGATACACTGTAGGCCACATCTTTCTAATAGCCTCTGGACAGTAGTTTTCAAAGACATAGAAAACTTTACAAAAAATGTAAACCCGGTATTGCATCAACAAGCTGAAAAGCCTTTTGTTTTTTTTCCATGTTATCTGAAGAGCAAATCTAACTATTAACATAAGAATCAAATTGTATGAAAAGTTGCAACCAAAGAAAACAGAGCCAAACACTGCTGAAGACTGCAGTCTACCCTCTAAAATGTAAAGGGCAGTTTCAGTCACTGAGCTTGTCATAAGCTTTTTCCTTGTGTTAGACTGACATGGTTCATGGTGGTTTCGCTACAGGGCTGTTGGCCTGTCATCACTTTTGTTACAAATTTGTATTTTCTAGACCTTTTAAACTTTACCAGTAACAAATAAATAAAATGAAGCTATACAAGAATTAAGGTTGTTTTCTTCAGGAAATTGATTTCTTCTGACAGTACTCTCTACCTCATTACTATTAATTATAGAAAATCTAGCATGTCTCTTGAGAATTTAACTCCCACGGACTGTCAGAGGAGCTTATGTAGGTCTTGAACTGGACATGGGAAGCATCTACACTGTCAGTACGGAAGCCATTAAACTGCATCATCATCATCACTGTGAAAAAATAATTTGCTTAGTAGTCTATAATGGTCTCAAAGTTTCCATTATAGACAATTCAAGTGGGTAACACATTTTTCCAACTTAGACTACCATTTAGTTACACAATACCTGTAATCATTGATCTTTGTAAACTGTTTTGTTGAATATTTTATTTATACTTCTTGGCCTATATTATCGATAAAAACTTCCACACCTTAGAGGAAAAGAGTAGGTCCTCTTATTTCAGCAGAAGTGTAGGATTTTGTAACAGCTGTGTCAACTCCTTTACCTCTCTCCAAGGAAAGAATAAGGTAAGGTAAACCTTATTACACCTCTGAAATGGTACACCACCTATGTATTGGGCACCTTGTAACCACTCACAAGGAAAAAGATAATATTTCTGAATGATGTTTTTCTATGTTGTGCTCACCTCTAAAAAAAGAATGGCAGGAAAGAAAAAGGTTTTGGGGAAAAGTTATTGATAAGTACTATCAAATCAGCGGCCAAGTCAAGAAGACTCAGATAAGATGAGGATTTCAAGACTTTAGTAAGAACAATTTCTAGGAAAATCAGATCAAATTTCTGTTGGGCCTAAACTTAGGAAGTTTTGTGTTTTTTTTTCCAAAAGCAAGCTTGTTTTTAATCCACAGCACAAGAAGGCTACTTTAAAGAAACAGGAGAAGAGAAGAAAGGTAAATGTAGGATCCAACCCAGAAAGAATGAATGGGTACTGGAAGTATTTTTGTTATTGTAACTCTTTTGAGATATACTTAGGAATAATGTTAGAACATCAATGAAACGTAATTTCTTGTACAGACAATCAGAATATAAAGCAGAGAACTCAAGCTCACAATTTCAGTATGTAAGATGCTATGAAGAGAAAGGTAAACTAAGTATCTACTGAAGAGTACACAGAGGAAAAAAGTATTCTGTATTTCCATACAAATACAGAAACATTCGGGTCAAACAGGAATATTTGTTATAGTCCCCTGGCAACTGCAATTATAAAAGAAGGAAGAAAAAGAAAACATGAATCTATTCCATGCTGAACTACAGTATTAGAAAATGGAACGGATGAAGAAGGGAATAACTTCCATGATTTTGCTCTAAATCTTAGAATATGGCTTTCCCCCCCCCCTTAATAGAAACTTCTAAGAACATACAGCCGTTTCTCAATTAACCAGGGCAGTCAGGAGAGAAAAAACATGCTAAGGCAGTTTAATCATCTTGTATTATTATCTGGGGGAGAGGCAAGGGGACAACATAGAAAGAGTTATGTAGATAGCAGCTTAAACAGTGTAATGCAGACAGCTAAGAGCTACAAATTCTGAAATGCCAACTCTTAAAGCCAAGAGCTTTGATTAGCAAAACTAAGGCCTAGTTAATTCATAAACCATATAACCCAGTTTTATTGTTAACTCTCTGTTATGCAAAGAGACTTCTTCAATAAAATTTTGACACATTTTTAAGGCATTTTGCTTTGACAACTTCAGAGTTACTGAAAAGCCGCTCATTACCTTATCAGTTATTTTAAATGGAAAAAATCCTCTCCTTTGCATACCTACATACACATGAAAAGACATCTTCTCTATCTCTAAAACATCATCCAGGAATTCTAGGATTTTATAGAGCACTGGAAATTTCCAAACTGAAAGAATATTATTTGAAAGATTCTGAAGTTTGTAAAACAAACAGATACCTATAAAAAACCACAAACGACCATATACAAAAAGCCTAAGACTATGATGAACACTTCACAGACTTTCTTCTATTTATGAAATCTACTTGAGATAAAAGTAATCCTAACATAATATATCCAAGGAATGATAACTGCAGAATTCAGAGCACAGTCTTAGAAAAACCTTAACAACAAAAATAAATGTAAAAAGAAAATTCCTAATGCTGTCACACTTCCTAAGATGCCATCAAAATTCATGTTTTCTCAGAGACCAAGATGTCACATGAAGACTGATATACAAAGTATATCTGCATAGACGCATAAGTATTGGGATAAACTCTTGCACGTTTTTAACACTGACATTAAGAAGTACATTCGCTTTCGTAGGTCTGATGTATACATTCTGGAACTCATTGGCTACTTCTAAACCCCGTGACCTAGAAGCACTCAGGCCATATGTTATTTCAAATCTTGTCTCAACGTATGCGTAGACTGCCTTCTCTCTCCACCATCCTGCTCTCCATAGGAAAAGAATGGTCTGGACAGCAGGAATGGTGCTACAGCAGACTCCAGAAAGCTTTCCTCTCAGGGCAGTTCAGGGACCAGCCGGGTCAGGCGAGTTTCTGTGTGACAGATCACAGCCACCCAGAAATTTTGCAGTGGTATAGTGTGAGGTTTTTAGGAGATGCAACTCTTTCTCAAAGTACGAAGACTCGGGTAATAGGCAGCTAATAAACATGTCAAAAGTTCTTTAAAATTTTGAATATAATAAGCAGGTAAAACCAAAACTTACTTTTTTTTTCTTTTTATCCCTGAGAGAGAACCCTTTTTTTATTTTAAAAAAAAAAAAAAAAAGAAAATTAAAAAAATAATGGTAGAACTGGCATTAGTAAAACAAAGGGTATAAAGATGCAATTTATTTTTTTTTAACCTAACTCTTAGAACCTTAGAAATTCAATTTTATCTTGCTACGGGTTTCCATGTGCACTTCCTAAATACATGCTTTCTGTAAAATGTTCCAAAAGAGGGAATAGTTCACTTCCTTTTTGAAAAAGGCAAAGCTGTGATAAAGAGTAAACTATGCAAAGTCAATGGTGAGTCAAACATTTTAATAAACTAAATTTTACAATACTGTACAATTTGCAATCAACTGCCACATAAAAAATTCAAAGTTCTAGAACACACAAAACCAGAATAGCAATACCACTTCTTGCTCTTTACTCTTAGATGTCTTTGTTCATGGAAAATGAAGACATTCAAATTAAAAATGGGAGAAGGATAAACATCATAAAAATATGATCTATGATAATAATAACAATGCAAGTTATTAGGCAGCAGAGTAGCAATTAGATATACTACAATACCTTAGTGGCCCAAATAATTTCATTTTCCTGAGATATGTTCCCCATAAAACACTAGTTTTAATTTTTAAAGACTAGAAATATATTGCATTGCAATACGCTCTTTGTGGCTCAAACTCTCCTGAGCCACAAAGCAAAGAACATTTTGTTAGTCCAATAATAATACAATACTATAGAGAGGATTCAGTCCGAGCATAAAAAGATCCACCATTTCACATGGTGTAATTTTTTGCAGTAATGGTCTTGTAGCAGAATGATAACATTCTCCAGGGTTATGTCACTTTACAGGCATACATGGGTCTACTTTTTTGCCATGAATAGAGAGATCAAAGGAGCTTTCTGTATGTAAATTACAAAACAAAAAAAGCCTCTTTACCATAAAACAATTTATTTAAATAAAATTATGTCTCAGTGTACTCATGCTCCACCTTAAACACATTCATTTCTCCTACTTCAGCCCTTCTGATACACTATAACCCAAATTTTTTGCATTAAACACACAGTATCTTTCATTCCATTCTTCTCCCAGTATTAGTGCAAATTTTTTTCATCTTCCTTAGAAATGTTCCCAAATGAACAGCACCAGCATCAAACTCATAAAACCACCCAGTCTAACAAAGACACTTCCTCTCATGACTAGTCAGTAATCAAATTAAGGGTCAATTAATTTGAATCTGTGGCAGTTTACATTACACCCAAATGGACCAATTAAAGCAGAACACAATTTTAAAGACATAATGTTCAAAAAGACACCCTACCGTGAGCAGGCAATTTGCAGTATATGGTGACACTGTGAAAGAGAACCTGAATGAACTAATATTTATGCACAGCAGACAATCAATGCCCAGGAGTGGACAAGAGGGCTGAGCTGTTTGGCAGCAAACCCAATCATACACATGAGAGTATGAGTGAGCTGGGAGAATGGACACTGTGCAAGGCTGTATATATTATACAATGACAAAGGTCATCAGTAAATTCCTACAGATGTTAGATAGGAAGACTAGGCTGACAATAAACTAGGCTTTCCTCTCAGTTGTCCTGCGTTACCCTGAGACAAACTACACGTTAAACTTGCCCAAAAGAACCACTCACAGGCACAGCAGAGGCAAACACTAACAGTAGAGGAAAAAAGTACCATGTGGAGTGCTGATACAAAACTGGTGCCCAAAGGAAAGCTTTCAAAAACTAGAAATAAACCTGTTTCATCAGAGACAGAGAGTCTACTAGAAGTAGGATGTATTTGATGACTTTCACAAAAATACTTAGTATACCTCAAAAGGGATGGAGGAAGAAAAGTAAAAATACCTCTTAAAAAGAAACCAGCTATTACATATAAACAACAGCAAAAGCATACTTGTGAAAGAGCAGTTTCCACCTAGATGCAAATTACAGTATCAGATTTATGGACAACTACTATAGAAAGTGGTATTTATTATAAGAGGAATTAAAAATTATTAAAACCTGCACAAGAACAGAAAGCATACAATAGAGACAGCAAACATTGATACTGTCAATATGTACACAACCCTTTAAGAAAAAAAAGAGCCACAAGAAATGGAGATAAGTATTCCTCACTGGTTATTGAAGGAAAGGAAGTTAAAAGTGAGCTAAATAAAACAGGATGATTTTCTCCTGTCTAAGTACCAAAAAAAATCTTGATAAAGGTTGTCAGTACCTCAAAGAACTTTGGATTCCACCACTGATTTTATTATTAAGGGGGAGGAAAAGAATAAATGAAGATCAGGAGTCTCTGTCAGAATCATTATAAGACACAAATATGATCTTGGTTACACACTTCTCAGCAGTCTTGTGAAAGAAATGAGGACCAATACAGAGATACAGAAATGCATAACAGAAGCTGCAACAATCACTAGCAATCTCTACATTGTGTGAAAGAAAATGAGTTGTCCATAATGAAAGCAACAGGTACCAAATTTGAAGGAAGAAGTTATTTAGCTTAATTGCTTTTGTGTTGTTAGTTAACATAGTTCCTGGTCTTTAAAAGAACAATGACCAAATCGTGAAATTTTTCATCACCATTAAGGTCTAAATCAACTGCACATAAATTACAAATAAAATAATTTTTAAAAAGCAAAAAATGAGTTTAATAAAAACAACCAACAGCCCTCCCTCCTTTCCAACATTAGAAGTGTAAATGCCAGCATTAAGAAATAAGATTGTGCCTTGGAATACCAGCAGAATGCACAGGGCAGAATTTTGCTGGTAAACTGTCCTTCCCAGACAAATTAAGGTGTCCTTAAAAATTCCACTCTCAAAGAATTCAATTAGCCAACTCACAGCATGCCTACATGAATGAATTACAACTACTCTAAGAGCTGCAGAGCTGGGCATACAGTGTAAGTACTGCCAGGATGCAGAATAATAAATCCAGGGTTGTTAATGTTGTTTTTCTTCTTAAGTAAAAAGAAAATTGGAATGTAGCTGCTGGAAATAGTGTTATTACAAAGGAAAATTCTGTGAACCTTCTTTTCGTTGTGTGAAATTTTGTTCTATTTATGACACATTATTTATATTCAAAGCAAAAAAAAAAAGAACTTTATACACAAAACAGCGTATGTTGCCAACAAATATATTTGCCAACAAATCATCTACAAACAGATTTGAAAAATCTATGTTTAGGCACACAAAGAGACTAATTTTTATAAATGGTCAAGCTGCTGTGTGCATCTTTAAAATCACTAAACAGAGCCTTCAGACTCCCAGCACCTTCGTAACACACCTCTCAACTTGCTGAAGGCCCTCTGTACAATTGTATGTGTAACAGTCAGAAAACAAAAGCCACATAATTAACTGCAGAAATTTGAAATATCTTGGGATTAGTTTATTTAGCATGTGGTTTTTTTTTTTCTTTTAAAATCAAATGCTTTGGGTCTGGTGCAACTAATTAATAAATCAGTAAGCACCAAAAAGACATTGCATTTGTGTGTAATTTATGTGCAATATTAAAATCAAATCATGGATCTTTCAGTTTGGGAGTATTCCTCTGTTAATTCCCCAGGGAGAAAAAAAAATATGATTGCTAATGCTGCCCATGGCATTTTGAAATGTGGTAACCATTACAGAAATTTAAAAAAATCCTGTTCTACAGATGCTGAATTAAGCTCCAATTCTGGATTATTCTAACCACAAATAACAGTCAACCATGTGGATGGACAATTTGCAAATCAATCATGGGAATAACAGAAGTTAGACTCTAGGTTAGTGTGTTTGTTGTGTCCTTGCCAAAATTTTCCTCGTGATTAAATTAAAATGTTAGCTTTCAAGTATATGACCAATCTCATTTACTCCATTTATGGTTAGTTACTTCTCAATAAGGAGCTGTTTTACTTATCTCCAAAATTTGCTCATGAAGCATCTGTGAAGTATTTTAGTCTAGTAATATCCTTAATCTCTTTGGTTTTGCAACAAAATATAAGTACAGAACACAGGGGCAAGATAGGATTTTTGTTTCCTTCTCCGTTCCCCAAAATCACATGGAAATGGAGAACAGCAAGAAAGTAAGTTTCCACTGCCTAGAAGCAGAAAACAGGCTTACAAGATTGCCAGTTTATAGTCTAAGAAGATTAATTCCTGCACTTAAGACATAATAGAGGACAATCTAGACAGGACTGATGTTTAGTTGAATTGGTGCTATTTGCTCTGATGCAGAAAAAATAGGAAGCTGTTTTAACCTCCCATTCACAAGGTAAAATAAAAGACACTATGCACATAAGCAAACTCCAGCATGGAACTCTCACCAGTTTTCCTGTAAGAGCAATCTCCTAAGGCACCTTGTGCAATGAAATGAACGTAAGAGTACATTTTTGACTTCTGACTTTGTAACAATGGGTAGGTAACACTGGGGAGACAGAAAACATGCCAAAACTCTTGTGAATCCAACAACACTACAATTAATTTAACTGCAAGTTTCTTTTCTGTTATAGACTGGAGATTAACTGTATGACTAGCCATGCAGGAGTTGCTCAGAAGTGGCATATGAGGATCCAGCAATTTTCTCCACACAAAGGAGACAGCAGCTGCAAAAGCAGCAACTTGTGATTACTGTTGCCTAAATTACTTCTCACCCCTCTGTGAATGGTCAGAACAAGCTGGCATACCTGTGCCTGCGCAGTCCAACAGGACTTCGACTTATGGCCAAGGCACCTTGCAAAATTAAACTGCTATAGAAATCATCTCTCTTTCAAATCTACTTGAGTAAGTTGATTTATCTTATGTAAAGATGCTGTTCCATAACATTAAGGGACACTGTCAAGGATAATAAGTTATATAAGCCAGGCTCTACTCCTAAGAAAAATTTAAACAAAAATAAACATGACTAAACTTTCTATACTAAAGTTTCACGTTCTTTGCTTGTTAATTTAGCTTTAATTCATCTTTAAGCACAACATCAAGAAACATCTTATCTTTGCAGCAGTTTTCCTAAGTTCGTCAGTTGGGAAAGGCTAATACTATACAAGCAACTTTTAAAGAATATAATTCCTAATTTAAAATATTTTCAGTCCCCAACAAGTTTAGGCACAAATCAACAAAGGCAACATTCAGTCCTGTGTTCTGGGGTTGGATAGCTATTGGCTACAATTGCATAACAAAACCACTTGTCATGGCTCAAAATACAACCTGTGCAGTAAGTTGAGAAGATAGATCCTAGGGGGCATTACTCTAGTTGTATATTTTGTACAAATTCAATAGCTTGTTCCTTCTCTATCTTCAGTGTTGGTTTTGTATGTTTTCTCAATATGCTAAAATGCCAGGATTAAACAGTACAACTATAACAAAGGTATTTATTTAGGTATCAGACCTCTAGCTTCTGTTCTGTTTTTTTTTTTTTTTATTTTAGGCAGCTAGCCCTGTGCTGTGTGTATCAGACAGGCACACACATAAGTAGGTTTAATAGTTTTAATTATACTACATACTGGTGGTTATAACAGTAGTCTTCTGTAGGAAAAGACTAAAGCTTGATCTACTGTACAAATTCTGAGCATTTATTGTTAGGATTTGCTGTAGGAAAGCAAGAGGAAATTTAACACTACAAAACTGTTGGTTTAAAAAAAAAAAAAAAAAAAAAGTACAACAGTACACCATAAATTAAAATTCAGTTATTCCTTTTCCTCTGGTTTATACTACACAGTGAAGTGAGCACCACGTATAAAGTATGTTAACTGAATCTTGCTGCATATGTATAATAAAGCAGAATGTAACTGTAGTACACTAGCACAAAGGCTGTTTTTTCTATTACAGCTGGACTTTCCTACAAAAAAAAAGTCCTTCAATTAATTTTACCTATCAAATAACAACTACCTAGAGCTGCTGTTCACATATGGTACTTACTAAATGAGAGCATTACTTTCCAGCGTGCTAATTTCCTGGCAACTGGAAAAACAGACAAAAACCCTGAGATTTCATCCAACGGTTCAAAGGGAAAGAGAAGGTAATCCAAAACGAGAAAATGTAGAAGAGTGAACTATATTGATTCTAAGTGCTGAATAAAGGGTGTTAGATAATACTTCAAATAACGATACAGAAGGACTCCGAATGAAAGTACTTCCACTGGCAGATCAGGGGCAAGAACTCCCTATTGAAGGTAAGCTAATATATCAAGGTGGGATTCAAGGACAACTTAATCAGTCTCAATTACGTTAAAGAGATGGGGGAAGAGAAAGTCAGAGATAAGACTCAGCAACACTTTCACACAGCCTAGCCTTAGCTACTGAAGTATACAGACGCAAGTTCTACAGAGTAATACTTGGATTGTTTCCAAAACCAACAACCTTGTAAGTGCCTCAGACCTCCTTTAAGGATTTTACACTCATAGTTATGAAGGGCTCATGAATATTTTGGAAATCTTCCTATCAGAAGATATCCTACCTTCCTTAATCAGAAGCAAGTATGTCAGCTATAGAAAACAAGTATATGGCACATTACATTAGATCAATTTAATGTTCAACTTCTCATTGTTTATTGATTAATTCATATTTGTTCCATAAAATTGGCAAGGTTTAACTGAAAACTTCTCAAAACAGTCACATACATTTTCACACACTACTTTGTGGTGAAAATTACTTCAAAATCTAAAGCTTCGGATTCTGAAAAATGCAACCAGCTATGGAGGTACTTTAAAAAGTTACGAACGTGTAGTGTCAAGAATCCAACATGGAAAATTTTGTTCGTGCTCTTTCAAAGGAAGCAATTTTATGCACACTTTTATAGCTTCTAGAAATATGTACGTAATTTGTTTTGTCATCTTCAGTTAACACTACGTGACACATGAAAATTTTTGCAAGAAAATTGAAGGGCATAGTATTTGTCATGTAGTTTTACATCAGTATAACCATTTGTCTCATTCAGATGATTTACAGCTGACACGCTGGGCAGAAAGCATCCATTCCTTCCATCCACCAAATTATTCCAAATTTCTTGAAACATTTAGGAATCTTGGGAAAGTCCAAGCAGTCTCCTGACTGCTTTTTTTGCCTCCTAAGGGTCAAAATCCATCATGAAACAAACAGGTTCACCAAAAACCATGTTAAAGCTGTGACAGAACTCCAAGTACTTTAAGGCTGAAACATACTACAAGTTCTCTGAAAGGAAGTGTGCATTACAAAAATCATCCCTTTTATGTCTCTATACTGGAAGACATTTGAGAGTACTTTCAGTTTAATTTTATACAAAATTATGGCTTTCATCACAGCTGAAAGATTACTGAAATACAACACACTCTTCCTATGCCACTTCTTAAAACAGAAATCACATCCACCTTGTAGCATAACACTAACTAGGGGAATGCAAACATAACAACAAATATTTATCAGTGCAAAGGATGCCTCATATATAAGGATAAAAATAAGTTATAACAGCATGCATAAATTCTTCATGTAAGTACATTTTATACATGAGCACACAAAATGCCATAACTTATGTCAGCTATTTTTTTTTTAATCCAGAAAGTGACAAAGTATTTCTCTGGAGCTATACTTTACAACAGATAAATTTAATAATAGCAAGGAGTAGGTTTATACCTCGACTGTCTCAATCTTGGCAAACTTAGGCCCAAGAATTATGGATCCTTTATAATTACTTTCCCAGTATGAGGTACAGTTCATAATCTAGAGTATTTTTAATGCTTCTTTATTGTATGAAACCCAGGAGTCTGGAGAACTAAAGATAACTCAGAACCATGATGTATTATTTTTGCCTGTTTGGAATGTTACAGAAAGGCTATTTCTAGGTGTCCCTGCCAGAGCAGGGGGGCTGGAACTAGATGATCTTTGAGATCCCTTCCAACCCAAACCATTCTATGATTTTATGATAGCATCTGAGAAAAATGTCTTTAGTTCCTATTGTCCGAAGCTAAACCACTTATCCTGAGAATACCCGTGCAGATTAAATTAGTTTAAAACTGATAACAGAAATCTTACAAACCCATATCAATGTGTGCTCATTCATCCTGCTTACCTAGACTGCCCTGTTCAGGTAGCATCCTGTGCGAAGCAGATTTTCAAGCTCTGCTAAAAACTACTAGTAACTAAAAAAAGCTTTCCTGAAACTTCTAAATAGGAATGAAATTAAAATAATTGGTTCTGGATTAAAAAAAAAAAGAAAAAAAAAACCCAAACAAAACATAACCGCAGGCTATGTGAGACTCCAGTGGTGAAACTGAAAATGAAACTGAAATAATCACGGTTTCTCGCATCGCGTGTGGAGGGTGCAGATGAAAAAGACTGACACCAAAGGCTCTAAAATGCCTGAAACTATTTGTGACGGTGTGAGTAAAGCCACTTAAACCAGGATAACTGAATTGCCTTCACCTGTTACAGGTGTGAAGGAGGGAAGGGTGCATATTTCTTGGAAACAAAGCAACCCACTAGACTTCACAGCAGTGCTACAAACTGCCACCATTTGGGCTTTGCAGAAGGAAGGCACACACCCCAAGCTCATACTTTTTAAGAATTCACCCGCATCCAAAGCTGTGCCCCGTGCGATAATCCACACGGACACGCACTGACACACCCCCACGGGAGACAAGCGGCAGGGAAGGCCCCGGTTCAGCCCCGGCAGAATTAAGCACTGTTCCAGCCACGCTGGCTATTCGCACCTCAAGATCCAACCCAGCTGTGGCACGGGAGGCAGCAGATTTCAGAATAACGCCGCAAAGCTGAGAGCCTGCTGATACTAAATTTGCTTCCCAGGCTGTCCAGCTGCAGACTGCACCTCCAAAAAGCACCATTCCCTGTTGCCCGATCCGAAGAAACACAAACAATCGAAATTGTTTATGTGGTGCTTTATTGAGGGCCCGGGAGCCTGAGGACTATTGTCCAAAGTCAGAGCTCCATCTTTCAGTCAAATTACACAGGTTTATATAGTGTAAAACTGCACAACAAGATAAAACTTCCTTATTAATCATTGATTATGTCTTGACAGATATATTGCTGCTAAGATTATGCTTCAGAGGATACAAACAATCAAAGTTAATTAAACTTCAAGAAAATACATGTCCAGTCATTTAGTAGTTCGGGTATTCCCCGGGTGGTACGTTCCAGGCCTCTGCCCAAGATACAAGACATTTCCTTCAGGTGCACAGTTTAGATAAAATAATAGAAGTACATTATTAACGATCAGTTAAAGAATATGTTTGCATACACAACAAGACATTTGCTAGGTTACATTAGCTAGGTTACAGAATTCTTTTCCCCAAAACAGGCCCTAAGAGCCTTAGCACAACTACTTCTACTACAAGCTATATGTAAGCATGGTAACATCCCCACACCCGCTTTCCCTGGCTTTAACCCCCATCTCCCCTCTCCCCACAGCCACTCTGACCTCACCCAGCCCTCCATCATCTCAGCCCCGGGGCTTTTAATTCAGGCAGGATTTGCCCACGAAAAGCAGGGGGTGGCGGCAGGAGAAGGAGGAAATAAATCGTTTCCTGCTTTAATCCCTCCAACCGGTTTTAAACAACGCTGGGGGCGAGGAAGCTACGAAGCAGCGCCCGCAGGGGGACAGCCACCCTACCCGGTCCGCTCCCCCCACCCGGCCCCGGGCGGCGCCTCGGCGGAGGGGCGGCGCGTCCAGGCGGGGAGGGGGCTGCCCGCCGCCGGCCACGGCCCCTCACCGCCCCCACGGGCGGGCCGAGCCTCGGGGGGCCAGCGGGAGCGACCGGCGCGGAGCGTGGGGGCCGGGTCGCGGCGGCGGCGAGGGGCGAAGGGTACACACCCAGCAGGAGGCCGTCCATGTCAAAGATCAGGTGAGTGACCGGCCGCAGCGCGGCCGAGGAGGAGGAGGAGGAGCAGGCGGACATGGCGGTGCCAGAGCAGCCAGGAGCCCTCGTGGCAGCGGTGGCGCAAGCGCGCTCCGCCGGGACGGCAGCTGCCAGGGGGGAGCGGTGCCGCCGCGGGCAGGCCGGGGCTGTGCGGTGGCTGCGGGTGGCGTTCGCGCCCTTGGACGGGCGGTGCCTGCTGCGCGGGGGTGGCCGGCAGCCAGCGCGGCCTAGGGGCTCAAAGTGCTTGCTTGTTTAGCTGTTGTTTTGGTTTTTTTTTTTAAACAAAGTCAGTTTCTCCTAGTGGGCCTCTTCAGGCGGAGAACTTTTCTTTTTAAACGCCGGATTTGGGTTGGGGTTTTTTTGTTTGTTTGTTTTCTTTTTCCCTGAAACCTTCAGGAAGTTCCGAAGTTCAAGAAATTAGCCGACTGAATTGAAGCTGAAGCAAAATCTTCCTGCAGGGACACATATCTGATCTGGACTGGCCGGCTGTGGGGGAAAGAGGTAACTTCCCTCATCAGCCTTGCCATTCCCATTTTCCCGTGCAGGTAACTCGCTGCTGGGCAGCAGGATGGCTGAAATACCAGCTGCTGTGAAAAATGCTGTACCCGGTCCCCCAGGTGACATCCTGGCTTGAAGATTTGTCCTGTTCTGCAGTTCTGTGTGAAGGTGATGGTTAGCTGCAGCGTCACACGAGGGAAATCCTCTCTCTTTTGTGTGTAGGTAGGCCTCAGCAATACATGTTTCTGACAGTGATTTGATTTGGTAGTACTTCACCATTTTAGCAAGTCAGTTGTTGTTTTCAAAGCCCTAACTGTAGATATCACCCAATCCTATTTGAATTTTAATTTAGCTCCCTTGCATACACCTGAAACCTTTCCCTTAAAAGAACCCTCACCCTACATTTGTGAGAAATACCATTGGCACAAAGTCCTCGTGCCTCCTCCTGTCTTGGGAATAAGAAGACAAATAAAACATTCTTGGCCTTTACCTTTTTAATAATAAAACTTGATTTTCAAACAAAGTTTTTTGAGTTGTGGGTTGGTTTCCTGTTTTTTTTTTTAATTTGTCTCATTTTGTAATGATTGTGTTTGATAATGCTGCTTAGGCACTGCCTATCTAGGCTGAGAAGAAGACTGCACAGTGCCATAAATGTATTTTAAAACATGTAATCGTGACATGCATCTGTTAGTTCTTCCATAGATTTAAGAAAATGGGTCCTGTGCTTCCAGATCAGTTTTTTTTTGTAACTTTACAATATGAGTATTAAGAATGCCCACAGCTGTTTTGTTTCTGCAATAAACACTGTGCGACAAGTCAATGTTCCAAATTCGTTTCAAACCACAAATGCATTAGTTTCCTTAGTAGTTCACTTAAGTGGGAGCACAGCTAGAATCAATAGAAAGGTCAAATCCTAAATGCAGTGTGTCAAAAAAAGTGTTACTCAGTTAAAAGGAATATAAAAAAAAAATTTTTATAGTAATTTCAATACTTATAATGGTAGTATTCTGCTATTCTAAGAAAGAATGTGTTTCTGCTGTAAAGAGCGTATGCTGTTGTGGCAAAAATTTCTAGAGGGTAAGTAATGAAATTGTGTGGCAGTTGTACCCAAGGTGGATTAATCCACTTTCTTATTATCAAATATTTTTTTTAAAAATGTATTTAATTGTATTTGCAGGCATAGTAACACCTGTACTTGTCAGAAGAAAAAGCTACATCAGTCAAGTCTCTTGGTTCATTGTTCTAGTTGGAGAAAAGCCTAAGTATTTTGATCATAGCCCCACTTCCTTCATCCTTCTCAAAAGGGTTGATATTTACTATTTTTAGTATGTAAACCACCCGTTCATTTCAGAAAACATAAGACTTACACAAATCTTTTGAGCATTTAAAGTGGAAATAAATCCTAAAGACAATCTTTATGAAAAAAGCCCAAAGAACCAAAATGTAATACACAAGATGAACTTTTTTAGGGTTAAGGGGGTCTGTGTTGCAAATCTTACTGTGCAAATTTCAAGACAGTCAGGTTACCTGACAGGCAGATGACCTCAATTTCCTTTGCTTTACTCTGGCTCATCAGTGATAATCTGTGTAATGTTAGCTTACTTGATTCTTCAAAGCTACATTCAAACACAGGAAAATCTTCCCAATGTAGACAAACTGTTTAGGTTTATTCAGCGTGACTAAGTCTTCTTACTAACAGAATGAAATGGGATGAAATTCCAAGCAGAACTTTTAATGCATGGTGGACCATAGTTTTTTAGATGCACAAGTAAGTGAAATTGCTGATCTAAGTTTTATTCAAGCTGTCTTAAATATTTGTCTCAAATGTGTCAGCAGTAGTATTTGGATGGGGTTTTTTAAGGAGTGAAAAGGAGTTGAGAGTTGTTCAATTGATTTGTTTGTTTGCTACTTTTAAATTACTTATTTTAAGCCTATTTCAAGTGATGAGGACTTTATTAAACTTTTGAGTTGTGGGAAGCATACAGTGGTGGAGTAACCATGAAAACCAGTGGTTAATTATATGCCTATGAATCTGATATATGCTTATTGAGAAAGGTAAACTTGGGTTACTGAGATGCAGTCATGCAAGTAGACCTGAATCCTGCAAAGTCTAAAGAACACAGTTAACTTCAAGTACATTTTTTAATTAGTTTAACTTGTTATCTGGGTATATACCAAAACAGATTAATAAATCTTTGCTAGGTCTTAAATTTTGTGGTGTTTAATGGTTTACATATACATGCTGGATATTCAGGTTTTAGAACGACTGAAAATTATCTGCCTATAGGTAGCCCTTCTTACCCCAAACAAGTCTTTTCTTGTCTGGCTATGTTAAAAACACTTTGTTTTTATTGTTGTTGCATGTGAGATAAGGTGAAAGTACTCAGGTGGGTATCCATGGAGTTATTAAGTATGCAACACAATGTTTTACTTACACAGTCTTCGTAACCTTTTTTTAACCTATATATGTTTGTTTAGGTTTTCTTTACCTTGAAGCTAAAAAGTTTTCTGTATCACTGAAACTTACCTAAGTTCTTTTCCTGGAGACTAAAAGCTTCAGAATATGCTTAAGTGTTTTCCTAGGTAATATACTTGACTCAAAAAATGCAGGTTCCTATTTCACTACTTCATATTTTGCTTGGAACATGGTTTCACTTACGTATTTTCATACCATTGATAGAAGCATCATGCACTATGTATTTTCCACAGAAATGACTGACTTTATTTTTGTTGTTCTGCAGGCACCTTGGCAAAGAGGATAAACAGATTATAATCCGTTTTGGTTGGAATATTAAGAAAGAATCTAAAGACTTGAATAAATCCAATAATTTAAAAGCTTTCACGATGGTTTACATGAATAGCTGTTAAACCTCTTACTATTAGTAACCAATTACTTGGAATGACTTAAGAGTTAAATGTAATTTAATTCAGGTATCAGGTGAGATTCACAACAGTTGGTATAGTTGACCCTATAAGCATTCAGAAAATGAAACCCCTCCCAGTGCTGGATGTCACCAGTCAAGAGCTTTTCATCCTGAGAATATGAATTAAGTGAATTTTATTATTTCTGTTCATGTTTTTCAGTTCCAGTGGTCCCTTTCAGTCTTGTATTCCTAAGCTCAACTTCTTCAAGGGCTGGAATTGCATCTTCAGAGGGAAAAGAGAGAAAAGAAATTGTGATTTTTCTGGGTCACAAGGTCTCTGAGGCACTGTTCTGTAAAGCTCCAGATTCAGGTTTTATGTGCATATTTCCCACTCAGCATGCAATGAGTTGAAGAGTTGAATCTCCAGAGCTCAGACATCCTGCCTGCTTCGTGGGTGCATGCCCTTACAATTTTGTATCTACCCAGAATGCTGGAGCAGGGATAAATGAGCAGCAGAAATGGTGGGAAGGGAGAGAAGAGGGGACAGTGCCAAGCAGAGTTAGCCAGCTGCTTTTTGAGTCCCTTTTGCAGCTGAGTTAGACTGTTCTGGACTAAGGGAGTTGGAATTTTTCCATGGCTGCAGTTAGTGTACCTCCCAACGAAGTCATGATTCAGTTTTTGGAATTCCTCTCTTCCCTCCTGAAGCTACTACCCTGTCTTCCTACGTGTGCAGATATGCAAACATGCACTGATAGTGTACTCCAGAACATGCTGTTGTTTACAGCCAATATTGAATACACTTTGTGAGCACTAGCTTGTAGGGAAGTGACTAATTTTTGGGTGAGGAAATAGTCCATTACGTGATGCACCTACTTTAAATTAAGCATATGGTTACGTACTTTGAGGAATGTGGTAACAGGATATATGAGAAAATGATGTAGCCTTATTTTACTCTTTGAACCAAAATTTTCTTAGCAGAAAATCAATAACAGATACTTGTTTTTGTAAAACATTTGTAAAACAAGAAACACCACTCGTAAATACTGATACAGTTAGATATTAGGGATACTTAGAAGGAAACATTGTAATCCCAGTGCTGTCAAGCCTGTGAGACGCTGATTTTTTTAAATATTTTTTTTCCTAAGCCAGCTAGCTCCACCTTCTAAGTACATCTGAAACATTTCACCTTGGGTTCTGTAAGATGAATGATTGCTCACAGTGACACTGCAGAACTGAAAGATTCCTAGATTTCCATTTCATGTGCTTACATATAGGTGACATTCAAGATCTAGATTAATTCTTTGAAATAGAATTGTATATGCTTAAAATGTCTGTCCAGACATTATACCTAAAATTTTCTAAATATTTCAGTGAATTTTCTGTTCTACTAGGGTGTTCTTCCTCTTTTTTTTTTTTTTTTTTTTTTTTTTTTTTTTTTTTTTTTTTATTTGTATTTAACAAATTTCATTCCTTTAACCTTTCCTCATGAGTTACACTTTCTGAAGCTTTTAGAATTTTGATTGCCCTTCAGGATTCTAGTTTTCCTGTATCATTGAAGAGCTATAGCACTCAGGTACATAGGTACTTTCTTGTAGCTGTGGGCTTTATAAGTGAGAAGTAGAAAATATATATTTTACTAATAGACTGCCAGCTTAGTCCCAGGTACAGCATACCTTTGAATTGCCATAACTGAATTACCATTTTTGCCATAGTTTTATTTTGTTCACTAACGAAGGGTTTGTAATTCTTACAAGTATTTTTTACTACTGCTTCTTAGTCAGGTTGTTCCCCATTTCGTACCAAGCCAAAAGCTGAAAGCGATTGTTGCCTCTTGTCCAATTTAATTTTTTTTCTATGGATCACTTCTAGCTGTATCCTTGTTAATTAAGAATAGTCAGTATTATACTTCACTGAAAGAGATCAGTGGCAACATATCTAGCCATAAAGAGCTTAGTGCCATTTCATACAGTTTGAAAGATTTTTCTCCATTTTTAAGTATGAAAAATTATTATCTTGCAAGCATGATGAGGCAGCTATCTGCAAGAAGCTGTGTTACAGAATAAAATTTTGTATCACTGATTCAAAAATGTTGCATGTGTCATTTAGACCAGTGGATGCAACAAGCTGTTGTGACTTCCTTAGAACTGCACAAACTCTTCTTCAATCCATGGATTTCACAAATTCATATAATGATTCTCCTACATCCTTTAGGATAACTACATGGCTACAGAATTTTTAGAGTGAAACTTGTCACTGGTGTTTTTGGACTAAGCCAAAGAATAAAAAGGCCAAAGATTAAATGTCTTTTTTCACTGAAGATTTTTTGCAGAATAAATAACCTCTAACATCCCAGTAATCCGATTTATACAAAGTCCCTAGGAACAGCAAGGCTGTGTCTTCTAATTCTGGATACGTGTGACTTTCAAAAACATCTTCTGAAATTAGCTAAGTTCTTTGGGTTTTACTGTGATCAGAGAAGTTAAACATGGAACAAAGGATATTTATTAGCTCTGTTATTGGTGCATTTCATTTGAATCCCTGTTAAATACAAATTTGTATTAACAGATTTATGTGGAAGCATAAGCATTTAGATGTTCACCAAAATTCAGCCAGTCTAAGACAGTAGCGTATCACGTTTTATTTTTACCAAGATGTATGTACTGTACCCAATAGATAAACAATTAGTGTGAATGAGTTCAATCTTAAACTTTTAAAGCTTTGGCAGAGTAGTTTTGATGAACTGAGACAAACGGTCTGCCTCACTGCAACTCTGCCTTTCCACTAGATTCTGATAAATCCAGTCATGCATCCTTCTATCTCCATTTCTTCCCAAACACTATTTAACAAATGATTTCCTTTACCAATTCGATGCGTTGGTAATAGATATGAATGTTCATATGTAAGTGAGTAGATACTATCTCAAGCTTGGTGACCAGAAAATCAAAGTATCTTAAAAAAAAATGTTTCTAACAAATTATGAAAGCAAAAACAAACTCGGACTCTGTTCATATCCACATGGAAAAAAAAAAATCCAACAAAAAAACCACCACAAAACTACCTATTGGTCAAAGCAGGTAGTATAATCTGTTAAACAGCATAGATCTATTCCATATCTCTGGAGAATACATTACTGGGTAGCATAATACCCTATTTACCATAGCGTAAATGCAGCCTCCCTGTAATCATTTCAGTTTTCTGTCCTACTTCTGCTTTGAAGTTATGATTAATTGTCACTTTAGCACCCTTTAGTAGTTTCTAATGGAGAAGAAACCCAAACGAAGAAAATCTCTCAGTTCAGTCTTCATTCAGTGCTCAGATTTGGATAGAAGAGGGGGAGGATGTTTGTGGTTTCACTCATTAACTCATTGTAATTTTTTGCATACTGTTACAGTTAGAATGAATAGATCTTTTTACACTGCATTTTGGTTTTCCATATGAAATGCCTTGAATTGTCACGTTAATTAGCACAGAGAAGTCTTCGTTCAATCCATCTATATTTTGGCATATGTATCTTTGTTTTATCACTAGTTTATTCTAATTTACACGACTACAAGTTTTTTAATTCATGTTGCTTAATAATAATTTGTTCTAATAAAATTTATTGTAAATAGTTATTATACATCTCTGAAGAATTGCAGTGTATGTACATAAGAAACTTGGTCAAGTACAAATACTTTTGTGTTTTGCCAATGGATGTTACATCTCATCTGTTGTATCGTGCTGCTGCTTGTGTCTGTATGAAGGATTTTTTCTCAGTACCTTCTAAAATATGATTTATCTAAAATTATGATTAATCAAAGATTAAAAACTAGCTGGTTACTTATTTTAGGGAGGTTGACAAGATATTTTTTAAATTGTCTTTATACTCACTTATTACAGCTTTCAACAACTGCAAGACAATAAGTGCAGAGTTGTTAAAGGGTTAAGGTAGAGCTTTTGTTTCCTGTTTGTATTTGAGAGTGAGAAAAGTTTGGCAATTTAAAATTGTTTCAAAGTTGTTGTTGTAGTACAGTGTTATTTTAAAGTAGAGGGAGGAAAACCAGGAGACGAGCTCTGAACAAGCTGTACTGATTTCTTGAACCACAGGAGAACGTAATTTAAACTTTGCATTTAGACAGCTGTTCAAAAACATTGGTTCAGTTTGATTACTTCCAGTCATTGTTAGCTGCAATATTTTACCTGGAAGTAAAATTTTATATTTAGAAAATAAGGCTTGGATTCTGTTAAGTTTCATTGGCATTGGTTGTCACACATCTTTGCACAGGCATCTTTCTCTTCCTGATCAAATTTCCGTGTGAAAAATACAGAAATTGGGTAGAGGGAGGAGGATAATATGTAAACTAGCTAGTGTTTTTCAAAGTTTAACGAATGATTTTTCATATTAGGGTGCTTGGACTTCCTGGGAGCAGTCATTTTCTGGGAGCACATACAGTTTCTAAGAGGATGCTTAGTGAGCAAACAAGGATGGGCTAAGAGTGTACCGTATTTATATAGAGAGAATCTCTAGTTCTGTGCATCCAATGGAAAAGTTTGAAAAACACTGATCTGAAATTGTGGTTAAAAAGGTGTTTTAATGCAGTTTCTCAGAAGCTGCTATGTAGGTATTCTGCAGGAGTACTTACCATGTGTACAGAAGGCAGATATGTACTTGAGATTCTGGGACTGCCCTTGTTTTCCAGAAATATGATGCAGAGTCACTAGCATTTGAGAAGCCTTACAGGAGATCTTCAGCAGCAAGCTAAAACAAGTATCCTGGTTATGCGTATGTATATATGCATTATGAAAATATGTCAAGATTGTTTCCTACTGGCGAAGTAGAGTCTTATCAAGATACGTTGCCTGTGTTGTGTAACAAGTTGTCTTTTTCAGTGTTGTCCTTTTTTCTCCTCCGCCTTTCTGTTTCAGTTCACGTGACTGGACTTTGTCCCCATTTACGATTATAAGTGCACAGCCATCTTGTTTGATAGAGGCAGAAACTGAAACAATTCCGTGCTGCAAGGTAAAATGCCCCTCCTGCCCCAAAGTCTATCATTTATATATGGTTTTGTTGTAAACGTTGAGTTCATATATAGTGGGAGTTCATAATCTTTCACGGCTCAAAGCAAATTTTTCATGACAGGCAATTAGCAATTATGAGATGTAATAACATATGCAGTGTTGTCTTTTCCTCATTAACTTAATACAATATATTTTATAAAAAAGAGAAAAAAAAGGGAATCTAATACTGTCTGCTCTTGTCTGTAAGATACTATCAACTGTAGTGGCAAACTATTTTGTAACAAGATGCACTTCATTATTAAGTACTGCAATGGAGTAGAGCATTCCCTGCCTGCAGTGGGTTAAAAAGTATATAAGCTTTCTGTGAATTGTGAAAGCATTTTGAACAAAAATGAAAGCAGGGAATTTGTGAACTAGAACATTTTCCAGCTGTGCAACTGTAGTTTTACCACTTAAGCTCTGGTTGTTTAAAAAGTAATGTTAGAAGTTTATGTAATTTTGATTACAGACTCAGTTTCAAGAATCAAATGGAAATGAATTGTTAAATAGTTTTGGAGGGCTTAGGTTTTGAAATAAGCTTGCAGTTTTGAAGTGGCTCTGGTTTGTGTGCAGTGTATGTAATTTGACAAAATCTGTTTGGTTCAAAGGTGGAAGCCTGCACTGTAACTTTTTAAGTGACATTAAATAAATCTTATCTCTTCCTTTGTAATCTCATACACATCCAACCTGCTAACTGGGGTTAAACACAGCTACTGAGGGGACAGTATCTATAAGAGGAGTCACTGAGATATGATGGCAAGGAATAATAAAGTGAAAAGGTAAGGAAAAAATCATCTCTTCTGAATATGGTTGTACATCACTTCTGGTTGTATCTGCCAGGCTTATACAGTAAGACCACATTTGGGCAACCTGCTGAGACAGGAAGAAAGATGCAAGAGGAAAAGCCTGTTTAACCAAAACAAGTGTTGAACAGAATCTGACCACGCATACTGCTTGCTATGCAGTTTTGTAATGACTTGTTAATAATATGGATTCCATACATCCTGTTTTCTCACAAAGGTATATTTTGCATCTGCTCTTAGGGTTCTCTCTAGGTGGATTTTAGTAAGTGCAGGCTTGTATCTAGGTGTTAAATCTGTGTCAGACCAGCAGCTGAGGCTGTTTTAATGCCAGGAGAGCCACAGTAGCCAATAGGGAGCACAGTATACTGCTTGCATGTTGAAAAGCCTCATTTGTGGGGAGAAGAGTCATGGAGGAGGCAAGCAGAGAGTCTCAGCAGCATCAAGAGTTGTTATGGTAGAGTGGTAGAGTTAATAGCAGTACCTGGGCAAGCAGAATTGGAGGCGTCAAGGAGCAGCATCCAAAAGGTATTCAGTCCAAGATCAATGTCACATTAATATGGGATTCTTGAGTAGGAAGGGATTTGGGTATGACATAGTTTAGAAAGATTAGAATTGCAGAGGAGTTTGTGGAGTGGCTTCTTGATTTTATGTGAGGAAGTTTGAGGATGAGGAGGAATGAAATAAAATTAGTTTAGGATGAGAAGAGGGATAGGAAGAAGACAAGATATTTGAGATGGATTGTAAAGTGCTTAACAAGAGTTGCAGCTATGACACTCTGGTCTGTGAGCATAAAAGTTTGAACTGTGTCAAGTTCACAATGATGGTGATCTTGGTTTTTTTACATCCTGGACAAAAGTTGTAAATTAAAAGGTAATGGTGTAAAAATGGCTTCATCTTTTTTCTACTATGCTAAAGAATCAGTTGATCAGCCATACTCATGAGGAAATCTTGGGGCACAGAGCTCAGACAGACCTGTTTTCCTCTGATGTTGTGTTAAACTAGCCAGATTGGTGGTTGTATGCGAACATGCTTTCTGCAGGAATCCCTAGTGTTACAAAATCTATTTAATTACAAGCCAAAGTCAGTAAACTAGGAGGCTACTTTATTCTTTTTTTTTTTTTTTTTTTTTTTTGGTAATGTTTATACTCTGCACTGCTGGCAGAACTGGCAACTATGATGATGAAAATTAGAAGCATCTAACATGGATTAGTCATTCACAAAAATAGTCATTTACAAAAATTACTCTTAGCTGCGTAGGAAGCATCACATCTCCAGTTCATGCAAGCTATTATAATAGACAACTGGATATGTTGCCTATTATAGCAGTTGTCTAATAACACAGTAAAGTATTAGTCCTAAAAACATGCATGTTGGATAGAGGGAGTGTTACGTTCTTTTTCACCAATGAACAGAATCCGTCCTCTAAAAACATTTGGTTGTATTGTACCTAAAGGCAGAGAGAGAAGGAAAATGTCCTTTCTTAAAAACTTATTTAAAGATATTCTGATATAATTGAAAAACCATGTTATTAATTTCAAATGTACTTGCAGCATGCTTCAGTCCAGGCCAACAGATGATGAGACCCCTGGAGCTATTATTAAGAAACCGTTCAAATGTTAAAAGGAAGTTAGTACTGGTGTATCACAAGAAAATATGTACCGCAAGAAAATGGAAAAAAATGCCTTTTTGAATATTTTTTGTATTTACTTATGCTCTTGAAATGTCATATGAAATAAGGTGATAATGAAGTGAGTTATGATAGTCTTGAGCTAATGATAATTTTCATTCATTTTGTTGTATCGAGATTTTGCCTCTGCTCCTATGTGCGAAGGGATGGTGTTCTGATTTAACAGCAAGAATTTACAAATTTCCTAGGGAGCCTGTGAAAGAGAGAAAGAAAGAACTAGGGAAAGGAAAATGAAGGGGAACAAGAGTTTTCTGCTCACACAGGGCAGAATAAACCTGGATACCTTGTGGCTTAAATTACTGTTTTCATCTCAACCAACAACCACAAGCAACAAAGTCTCCCATAGAAGAGATGGGAAGACAACCAAGCCAAGAGGGTAATAACATAGGACAGAAGCAAACTCATTCTGTTCCCACAGAGCCCGTGTTTACAAGCACCAAACCTGACTGGGGCCCAGTTGCAGGGAGAGTCAGGAGGTCCTTCCCCAACAGGGAAACTCTGCAAAGTGCATCCACCTCACACACAGACACTCCACCCTTCCTGCAAGTGGTCCCAGCTTTTATCCCCAAACAGGACACCTGGCACTCATTGACCCAATGCAGGGCACCTGGGGCTTGTTTACCCAAGGGCTTTCCTTACAAGGTCGGCCACACCTTGGAGGAAAGCCAAAAGGCAAACTCATCCCCTCCTTTTGAAGGACTGTGGGAACCACCCATATGTCAACCTTAATTCTGGGTTCAGATCCCAGCACTTCATTCATTAGTAAGTTTGTAGGTGACACCAAGTTTGGTAGGCGTATTGATCTGCTTGAGCGTAGGAAGGCTCTGCAGAGGGATATGGATAGGCTGGATTCATGAGGCCAATTGTGTGAGGTTCAACAAGATTAAGTGCCAGGTCCTGCACTTTGGTTACAACAAATGCTACAGGCTTGGGGAAGAGTGGCTGGAAAGCTGCCTGGCGGAAAAGGTCCTGGGGGTGTTGGTCAAGAGCTGGCTGAATATGAGCCAGCAGTGTGCCCAGGTGGCCAAGAAGGCCAACAGCATCATGGCCTGTATCAGAAGTAGTGTGGCCAGCAGGACTATGGAAGTGATTGTATCTCTGTGTTTGGCACTGGTGAAACTGCAGCTTGAATACTGTTCAGTTTTGGGCCCCTCACTACAAGAAGGACATTGAGCTGCTGGAGCATGTCCAGAGAAGTGCAATGAAGCTGGTGAAGGGTCTGGAGCACAAGTCTTGTGAGGAGTGGCTGAGGGAACTGGGGTTCTTTAGCCTGGAGAAAAGGAGGCATCTCTCTCTGCAACTACCTGAAAGGAGGTTGCAGGGAGGTGGGGTCAGTCTCTTCTCTCAAGTAACAAGCAATAGGACAATAGGAAATGGCCTCAAGTTGTGCCAGGGGAGGTTTAGATTGCATGTTGGGAAAAATTTCTTCACCTGAAGGTTATCAAGCATTGGAACAGGCTTCCCAGGGAAGTGGTTGAGTCACCATCCCTGGAGGTATTTGTGTGTATAGATACCGTGCTGAGGGACATGGTTTAGTGGTGGACTTGGCAGTGTTAGGTTAATGATTGGACTTGATGATGTTAAAGGTCTTTTCCAATCAAAATGATTCTATGTTTCTAAATCCAAATTCTTATATGGCTCTTGTTGTAGGAAATTAGCACCTCTTAAGTCTATTCAACTTAGCATCCACCTTGGAAAGAAAGAAGGCACTATTAGTCCTATTATATCACAGGGGAAGTGAAGCAGAGTTGTTGGGATTATTTTTTTCCCGTTTCCTTGTCGATCACTTCAGAGAAATGATACCAGGTGGAGGCAAATAACCAGTGCATGAGAGGAGGAGTGTCCAGCAGTATTGTATCAGAGACATATTTCAATAATTTTTGTTGTTGTTGTTGATTTGCAAAATGAGGAGTGGAGGTACTGACTGGGACTTACTTCTGCAGACAATAAGATTTTTCAGCCACTTTTCAAATGACAATGATCCAGTTGATACTGGGCACAGCTATTGTTAACTTTACCGTGTAGATTTATTTAAAATATTACATGAAGAGGCTGTGTAACATACACAGGAGAAGTTTTTAAAGTTCGACCAAGGACATTATTTTTCTTAGGTATTTTGGTGAATAGATTATTTTCCTGCTGATGTCTTTACACTGACTTGAAAACGCTTTAAAATTCAGGTAGATTGTCGTCAGTTTCTTAGATATTTCACTCACTTTTTTAGATTTCTTTTATTCTGGAAAATAAAATACAGCTACTACTCTGGTTTCCAACACAGCTTCATTAGTATGGTAACTTGATGAAGGGTTGGTTAGATGCATCCTGCCAAGCAGAACTGTGCTTAGTGTCCTAGTCTTAAAGTTTGTAGATGTATTTTCTGTATCTGAAACAAAGTAGTAAACCATGGAGTAAACCAGGGAAGCGATAAGGTTGCCACAGTGATAAGGCTGGGATCTTTAGATCTTGTCTGCTGAAGTCTAAACCAGAAGTGAGGTCAGTGGGTTATAAAGTGTACGTTAAGCAGAAAAATCAGCTAATATACTTATTAGTGTTTTATCTGTATGTGTAGAAGTGCTAAAAGAGTTTAAATCCTCTTTGCACCTATGCTTTCTGACAGAATGGCAGTAATGAATGTTGGGAATTGGAAGTCCCAGTCTGTGTTGGTTGAATCTTACTATTTTGATCTCTTCTCATTTGTGTCAGTCCAAGGTTTATGTGCCCAGGCTCGTTCCAATAATTCCCTTTATCTGTCTTAATTATAACTCCTCAGCTCCTTCATCCCAGACACTCCCAGTTCTTTCACCTCTTTTCCTCAATTTGTTTTCCTGTCCACTGTCATACTATCCCTTCCAGTTTCTTAAACTTTCTACCATTACTCCTCATTTCAACCTGTGGTTCTCATTCCATTTGGTTCTCAAGCTTTCAAAGCTTCGTGCTCTTTATTCAAGTCAGTGCAAGCTCTTCTAGTTCTCACTACTTCATCTTCTCTACAGATATTTTTACCCACCACACCACTGACTTATGAATCTCTCTCCCTTGATGTTTTGTCTCTTTGTACCAGCTCTTCCAGTTCTGTCTTCTTTATCTTCTCTCCAGTTACTTATATCTACCATAACTCACTGATTCGCAAGTCTTTTCTTTCTTGACCTGCTGTCCCCATTCTCTCTGGAAAGTCTTGTTTCTAGTTCATTTTCCTACTCTTTCACTTTCAACTTTCTACCTCAGTCTTGCTTTCCTCTGCTTTCGGTCTCGTCCCAGCATAATCAAGAGTGTATGTGTGACTCATGCCTTATCTGCATTTGAAAAGGCTGCCTGCATCCAGAAAAGATGGGAGTATTACTAAGGGCAAAAGAGAGAGTCTCTGTTCTTTTTTGATGTGTATACCTGGCACAGTCCATCGCAGCCTAGAGGCACTCAATATCAGCTGAGGCATAGTCAATGCAGTTTAAAACAGAAAAATGACAAGTCATTCATATCATGCACATCTGGAAATAGACTGTGCTTTTATCATAAAAGCATATAGTGGTATGTAGTATTGTGTACAATACATTCTTCTACCTGTTTTAAGTTGGATATAGCATGAGCATTGTTTACAGAACATTGTGATATGATATCAAATATTTTTACGTAATTTTGCTATAGGCCCTGATATTTAAAGCATTTGTGAAGAGTTTTTTCTTAAACATTCCTTTCAGTAATTTGGCAATGCATCTCTTCACCTCTTTTCCATAATACTAAATTCCTGTCAAGAAACTTAAACTGTTTGGGGTTTTTTTTTCCCCCTTATTGAAGAGAAATTCAGTCATTTACTTCAATAGCAGAACTGATGAACTTTTTTTCTGCAATGAACCTTGGAAATTTTGGTCCTAAATGATTTCAGTTTCTGTGTTTCTCAAATCACATTTATACCTAAAAAAAAAGCAAAAAAAAAAGCCTTATTTGCTGTCATAATTTATTGCTTTACATTGCATCTGTGTATGCAAAAGTATTATTACTGAGGTTGTAACTAGTTCTTTGTTTGTCTTTATTTAAAGGCTTCGTCTGTGTAAGGAGATGGAAGGAAAAATTAGCGTTTTTATTTTTAAGAAATACAAGAGTGAAAATGATGTTAAAAAAAAAAATCATGAGAATAAAAAAAGCCAAATAAAAATATACAATCTAATTTTCTTTTTCTCTTCTGTTGTACAATCCGGGGGAATAATAGGAGATTATTCAGTCAAGTTTAAAAAAAAAGTCAATCTGTTATGTTTTCCACCTGTTCTTACATACCAGGAAGAAGATGAGACTGCTTTTATTTCTAGTAATCTGCCAGTGTGCCATGAACAGTGCCAAAACACACAGTGCTTCAAATCCCAATGTCATTTTACTGATGGCTGATGATCTTGGTATTGGAGACTTGGGATGTTACGGGAACAGTACCTTAAGGTATGATGATACATTTGGGGAAGTCACAGCTTCATTTAGTTTTTCCACAGATTTTTTGAGTTAAAAACCCCAAAACATTCAGAGATTTGATTAGGTTCTTTATAATTAACCAAAGTTAATGACATTTCCAGAGAACAGAATATTCAGTGTTTGTTTCCTTTTCTTAATAAGAAGACTTATCTGATTCATTTATCCCACTGAAAAGTTGCATCATAAACAGAGAAGCGAGCAACAAACCAAGTAAGGGTAGGTCTAGAGAAACAAAGTATAATCAACAATTTTCTTTTAAAATATGGATGACACAAATACTATCAAGCATATTTTGAAGTACTCAATTTCAGATAAGCTTGTCACTAACCATTTGGAAATAAAGTGCTGATTTTTTTCCTTCATTTGTCTTATTGCTGTAGTCAATAAATTCATTTAAAAAAATGTTAATATATCTAAGTAATGCAGCAGTGTTCCCCAGTCTGATCCTTCCTACCAGCTTAGGTATGATGGTTGTGTAAACAATGCAAGTTGTTCCTCCTCATTGTGTTTCAGTGGTGAAAAGTCTAAAGTCTTTAATCAAGTTAAACATTCAGACTAAACCCACCATCCTGTCAAATGTTAAATACTCTTGTTCCTGACGAAGTTAGTTAGAAGTAAAAGCTCCTTATAAGTCAAACTAAAAAAAATAAAGTAGCTCAAGTTACAGCTTCTAGTTTTAAACAGGAAAAAAAAAATATACAATACTGATGTTTGGATCATTCCCTCACAAGGACCAGAGCTGCTCCAAGATCTATGTTCCCTGATGTGAGAATTCAGAATTAGATCTTTGGAGCATGAAAAAATTTCATCATACTGCTTGTTATCAGTAGGTGATGCTATAGATAGCAAAAAAGTCTGTTGGAAATCTAACATTTCTGACTATTCCTACTTAGATAATGGACCATTAATGTGCCTGGAGGTCATGGTCAGTCAGGGACTTATTAGGGCATGCTGCAGCTCCTGACCAGTCTGCATGCCTAGTTTTTTGTCTGTAGAAACAAGGGCATAGGATTTCTTCCTGCAGGAACCAATTTTCATCTGCATGATGAGCGAGGGCACAGACAAGTTTCTGATGCAGATGTGGAAACTCAGATGTACTCCTGGGTCTAATATTGCAGTCATAGTCATGTCAGACATGTAAACATTGTTAATATAGAGCCTAACAGTCACAACCATTTGAATCTCCCCTAATAACTGATACCACCACACAACATTACCCCTACCCCAAAAAACTTGCTGGGAAAAGACAGAAGTGACACCAAGTAAGGAGTAAGGAAGCACAACCTTTCTTCTGTCTCTCCTGTCCCTGCTGCTGAAGCAGAAAGGCCACGTAAGTAGCAAAGTTACAGTTCTGGGTCAAGGAATGCATTAAAAAGGTTGCAATCATAGAAGCACAGAATTTTCAGAGTTGGAAGGGACCTCCAGAGATCATCTAGTCCAACTCCCCTGCTTAAAAGCAGGATCCCCTAGAGCACATCACTCAGGACTGCATCCAGGCGAGTCTTGAAAATCTCCAGAGAAGGAGACTTCACAACCAATCTGGGCACCCTGTGCCAGTGCTCTGTCACCCTCACTGAAAAAAAGTTCTTCCTCTTATTGAAATGGAACCTCCTATGCTCCAGCTTGTGTCCGTTACCCCTTGTCCTGTCACCAGGAACCACTGAAAAGAGTCTGGCTCCATCCTTCCTCAACCCACCCTTCAGGTATTTGTAAACATTAATTAAATCACCCCTCAGCCTTCTCTTCTCCAGGCTAAAGAGTCCCAGCTCTCTCAGCCTTTCCTCACAGGGGAGATGTTCCAATCCCCCAGTCATCCTCGCTGCCCTCCACTGGACTCTCTCCAGTAGGTCCCTGTCTCTCTTTTCAACTGTTATATATGTCCAGGTGTCACAGTTTAGTACTGGCCATTAAGAATAGGTGAAAGTGGGTGTCCTGGTTCAGCTAGGATGGGGTTAGTTTTCCCCAGCAGTTGGGAGGGAGCTACAGCCAGGCTGTTCCATCCCACGCTGACCTCATGTCCGGGTGCCCAGGCACGGGCAGTGCAGAGCGGCTTTTGTCCTGCTCCGTCCCCTCGTGCTGTGTCCGTGCGGTACAGCTCTTGCTCTGTACATTGTTATCACTGTTGTTGTCGTTGTTTGGGTTGTTGTTGTTACACTGTTGTATTAAATCTTCCTTACCTCAACCCCGGGATTTGCACTTTACTCCCATCCCTGTCTGAGGGTCGGGGGGGGGGACAGAGGCAACGTGGTCTCGTGTCCCGGCAGGGTCTAAACCACCACAGTGGGAAAAAATATATTTGCCACAATGCCACAGTGTCTGAGTTCATTGTTAAAACCTACTGTAAATATATTTGATACGATAGTATTTAGAATTGCAACACTACCATAGTTTTTATAATTTGCATACATTTGATTTTCCGGATAGTTTTTACCTCAGATGTCTTGATCTCACCATGCCCATTTCCAAATAATCTTTTCTGTGTATTCTTTTTTCCTGCTTATATTTTTCTAGAACCCCTAATATTGACAGGATAGCAGAGGAAGGAGTGACACTTACTCAGCATATAGCAGCATCCCCACTTTGTACTCCAAGCAGGGCAGCTTTCCTGACAGGGCGATATCCTATCAGATCAGGTAAAATCCCATTACTTTATTTATATATAAATATTTTATTTGCAGTGAACTGTATGCAGTTTTTCTCTGGCCCTTTGTGATAGCTTTGTCATTACGGGTTAGGTTCTCATTTCAGTGACTAATCAAGCTCGGCAGAGTTGGTCATCATTTAAAATCTTCCATATATATTGGAAGTTTTCACATTTCAGAAGAGTTAACATAACAATAAAGCTTTTTTTTTAATTGAGAACATTTTTTTTTTATACTGAGGAAAAAAATATGATTGTGTTAAGGAACAGATGAATTCCATCGACTTCCTTTACTGTCCAAATGACCCTGGGCTCCTTGCCTGCCTCCCCAGTTGTATTCATGCTGCTCCCGTGATGTTGATGGGCAGCCTGAGTGTTGAATATTACAGAGATGCATCTGGAGAGACAAAATGGAAGAACCCCATGTAAATCCTTCTGCTCAGACATTTCTGTTTCTAGGAAAGATTTTGGTCTAAACAAATTGTTATTTTTTTGGGGAAGGGGGGGGTTGGGGGTAGGGGTGAGCGGGGGAGGGAGGAGAGTTCATTAAAGTATTCCAGCAGAAGAAGGCAAAAAATATCCTTTCTAAGTTTTTTTGTTTCATATCTACCCATACACAGTGTTACATATCCTATGAATATATGCATTTAATAACTTTTCTTTTAAATAACTGATCCAAAGCCCATTTGAGTCAGTGAAGATCCAGTCTGTTTATTTTAGTGTGCTGGGACTGAGCCCCTCAGTGCTTAGCCATGCAACTTTAACATTCCCTTAACATCATTTTTAGCAAGGATCATTATACATTAATCAGATCACTTGTTCATTAGTGATAAAACATCCTGTCCTTGCTTCTGGGAATGAAAGCAAAGCAAGACTCTGGAGCCTACTTGATATGTTCATGCTCATTCAAATCAAGTAACAAGCTTCTGCAAAAGTGCCAGCTAATATAACTTGCTTAATTTTCCATTACATTCAGCTGCAAAGGAAAATTTTATATACCTGTTACAGCTGTGTTGCTATTAATATTTACTGTGGGTAAAGCCACAGGTCACTTTCAGTTATGATCCTTGTTCTTATTTCTGGAAAATTAGCATTTGAACTGTTTTTTTTTCCTTAACTGCTCTGCTCTCAGTCATACCTAATCATTTCTATGTAGGTGCAAAAATTGAATTTTGTCGTAATTAAATTATAAACTTGCTAAGTATGGACTACTTCCAAACGTCAGTGTGAAGAACTAGTAAAGGATTATTTTAGAAGATACTACAATCATGATATGGAAAAAAATGTTAGAAATTTAAAACTCCTGCTAATAGAGCTGAAGAACAATAAAATGCAGTATTTGGTGAGGTGCAAACTCAGAGAAGGGTAACAATGGGAAAAAAATAAATCATAGTTCTGTACTTTCTTTCTGGTAAGTTAAGGAATTACACTGATTTCAGTTACAAGAGACTGAAGTACATAAAAATAAGTATAAATAAGTATATAATAAATAAAGTATAGACATGTACAGATGACTAAAACTACCTAGACTGTTGATCGATAAAGCTAGCTGGGTAAAAAAATGAGTCAACATTTGAAGGATAGGTTGGTCTCTCTTTAATAAACCAGTCTAATGAGTATTTTTCTCATCTAACCACAAGGGATACCTGGGGGAAGATTGTGGTTGTCTACATCAGTCATTTAACTTTGGCACTGCAATCATCCAGTTGCATAATTCAGACTTCCTGGAGATACATCTGCACAGATTTACATAGATATTCTGTGTTCTCTCTGTCTATAGTTAGAGCCAGCTCTCATCTGGAATCCTAGTAATCAAATTTTCATGAACCTGAGCTCTCAAGTTCCACATCTCGAGAGTAGTTTATAAGCTCAGGCTGGTGTTCCTCAGACTCTCAGTATATAGAAATTACTGTGCCTTATTTAGATGTTGTCTTGTTAGCTGATACCTGATGCTGCTTTGATGCACTCTGTGTGCATTGAATCATTTTTCTTCATGCCATTGGAGCACTGGTCCTCTCCCAAGGCTGAGTGCCCTAGCCACTCTATTTCCAGAATCAGACTCTCTCTTGCTCTTTTTTGACTGGTACATATTTACATACCCAGCTGTAAGACTGCCCTATTTCAACTACCTTCTTTCAAATAACCTTAAAGGCTTGTAGAAAACCACGTATGAGAAAGTGGAAGTTCTGAGAGCAGAACTTGGGAGTGATCTCGCTTAGTCCTCAGTTCCATTCTTTCCCCATATACAAAAAACATAAATTAAGCAAGCTCGACTTCCTTCAGATATGTTATACCTTAGAACATCTACAGGAGGGGCTGAAGCTATTTATGTGATGGCTGACCCCACAGTTATAAGCAGAGGAATTTTTCTCCCCTTCTCAATTTCCAGTGTCAATACAGCAAAGACCTCGCTCAGCTAAATGGATGATAGTATCTGCAACTTGCACCACTTAGCATCTTGTGGTAATACGTCATTTAGGGGATACCACCTAAAGCAAAAAATGCATGCAGAAAGAATGAATGGAAATTGTTTCCCTATATTATCCAAGTCTCATTCATTTTCATTGTCTTTAGGAATGGCTGCCTTCTCACGAGTTGGTGTCTTCTTATTTTCTGCCTCTTCTGGGGGACTTCCTTCTGAAGAAATAACTTTTTCCAAACTCCTGAAGCAGAGAGGTTATACAACAGCTCTAATAGGTAAAATTGCATAAATACACAGCATTATTTTTCATCCATTTCAATCAAAAGAACATCAGCTTTCTATATAGGCTATTAAGGGTCTACATTAATCTTTTTTTCCCCACAACATAATGAGTTTGCTTTTCTGGCACAAAGCTGAACACATTTCCATGCGTATGTGAAACACTAGTTGGGTAAGTATGTCTGATTTACTTGTGTGGTTATAGTCTCATAGTACTGAAGAGACACGATGAACAGACTGAAAATTAGTCAAGCTCTTGAAAAGTTTTCAGTATAAATAGGAATTTGATTACAACAGAGAGACAATGGAGGATCAATCGCAGGGCACAAGCCAGCACAGTGGTGAGATTCATTTCATCAGTTTTCAAATATCCGTAACGTAGATAATGTAGTACCTTGGTTAACCATCTGAATTCTCTTCTTAGTCATCAGACAGAAATGGGCTTTTCTAGGAAATTTGTCTCATGCCGTGGTAGATGTTTAATGTAAAAATGTGTTTCTCTCTCATTATAAAGATAGCTCAGACAACTCACTGTAGCATAAATATCCAGTGATGGGTAAAAGGAATCCCACTAGATGAATATTAAACAGAATCAAAATGAATATCATAAAAGTATAACATTTAAATAATGTGGCTTCTTTTTTCCTAATTTGGCCACACTGCTTGCATTTTAGAAGATTTTTGTGAATCACAACTCGTATTACATGATGTATTTTGTACTGGAAAATTTCCTGAAATTTTTCAAATTTCTTGAAAATTGCCAGGAAATATTCATTTAGAGAACATCATACTGGAATGTTACTGCATTAATTTAGATGCATCCAATTTCATTTTAAATGTAACTCACAATTTTGAGAGTAATTTTTGTTTAAGAAATCAGACTGTTTAGCAAGGCTAACAATTCACCCCACTGTTCAAAAAACATCTGTATTATGTAGATCACCAATGTCAATGTTCCTAACTAAAAATCCTACTTAGCTATACTCCAGTCTTAGAAAGTATAAAATGCCTTGATGTCCTGACAGATTCAAAACAGAAAACCAGAAAATCTTAGCAGAAGTATATTTACTGCAGGTGTATTTGAACCATGGTGCAAAAAAGCCATTCGTAATTTGTAATGTTAATCATGGAGTTAATTCCTGTTGCTCCATATCCAAGACTGCAAAAAAATAATTTTTCTGTTCGTAACAAGCACTGTAATACAACTCATTTTTTGGGCCTGACCTAGTTAATGTTCTTTTTTTAACTACTTTCACTGCAACATGACAGCTCTCCACTTAGATCTCCAGAAGTTATCTCCATGATGCTTAATGAACAATTCTTCCAAGTGGCCTGAATGATAGTGATGAAACCATAAGATGTAATATTACCATATCCTTAGAGTATAATGAAAGCTTCCAAAAATCAAGAAGTGCATTAAAATTAAGGATAAAGCATATGTAAATGACAAAAAGAAAAATGATGTAGATTTGAAGACTAGATAGGCAGACTCTGATTCCCAAACAGCCCATTTTCTGCCTGTGCTGGTATTCTTATCACATCATACTGGTCTAGGTCAGGGAGTCTTTGCTTGGTTCAATCTAATTCAGCAGTTCCCAAACAATTAATTGTCAAATCCTGCACCTGTGATGGATTGGCATAAGGGTAATTTGAAGGTTTTCAGGTCCTCAAGCCTGTACTGTCATTTCTATTTTATTTTTTTTTGCCAAGTTACTCTCCCCTTTACTCTCTAAGGACATTTTTTTTATTCCCTAAAAGCATTTTACTTTTTTAAAAAGTTCTTCCCTTCCCTGAATATATGCTTCCTCTTGCTTGATACATCCCTAAATATATTTTAGCTATAAATCTACTTTATGTATACACTTTTTTACCTCATTGTTTTTCCCCTGTGACACAAAGAAGGTGACATCCAGTAGACCTAGCAGGAAGAGACAAAGTCAGAAGATCTGCAACAAAACCAAGTTTTCTCAAAAAAGGCAGATGCATAGAATATGTAATATTTCACCAGTTAAGAATCCTGGAGAGTAGCAAGAAATGTTGATGTTTTGTAGGAAATAGCTGTACATAACGCAAAAATTCCACTCAAAGTAGATGGTTATTATTTTAACTACTGCTATACTCAATTATAGTTGAGTAAAGGCCAACTTTTCCTCACTCCTGTTATCCAGTGTGTTGTCTAGCATCCAGAGAAGTTTAAAATCCACCTATTAACAGCATAAATTTCACTCAAAAGCTTGGTAGAATCTGCTGAAATGCATATGATGCTTGTGTGAAGTGTCCATACTATGAAGATTCACTTGGCAAAGAGGTGAAAGTATTTTGCATAGCTCTCAGATTCGGAAGGGCCTCGGAGTATAATGCACATTACAATGATCTGTTGAAACACTGGCTCAAGGCAGAGGTTATTGTCACAAGGAGTGAAACAAAACATGTTGTAGACACAGTCTTCACTTGCTTTTTCAGAGTAGTACAGGATCTATCAAAACCCTCTACCTCATCAGCCATTTGAGAATGGCAATTGTGTCTCCATCACAGCTGCTGATATAATTTGAACCAGTGCTTCTGTTGCTTTTCCCAGCTAACCTGCTGTCTGCTTTGTTTGGGTTAAGTTGCTTCTGAACAAATCTTTTTTCGAGGCCCAAGTTCATCTTGACATTGAACAATTTGTTGTGCTTGCTAAAACCCATTTGATAAAAATAGGTCCTGTATTTTCCCCTGTCTGAATTTGTTGTTGCAAGATTCTTCTGTTCTGGCTTGCAATGTCTAGTTTTGTTGAGATCTAGTTTAAATAAACTTCTTTCTATCATAATAAATGACCTTGAAAGTATATTTAATTTGTTTGGGTTTCTTTTACATATATTTACTGAATTACAGGTGCTTTGAGATTGACAAATAACAGTAAAAAAATCAAAGCTTTAAGATCCTTTATATTCCTGATTATAAGCCTCTACCTTTTTTTTCAGTTATCTAACTTCATGAAAGTTGTTTCATGCTCAGCTTGCTATATATATGGCTTTATAATTATTCTGTAAAGACAGTCATGTAAACCTAAGAGAAAATATTGAAGCATTTATTTTCCAAAATCTATGCCTTTTCTTGCTGGCAATGAAATTCGCAGTTGAAGTCTTAGCTAGTCCTTTATGGCACCATTATAATATCTAAAAATTCAGAACATTGCTATTTTTTTAATTGGCCCCAATTATATTCACTGGACCATGTCAAAAGTAGTGACAAGAGCCATTCTGCCCACAGGAAGCAGAATACCACGTCAGGTGAGGGGCCATCTTGACAGTAAGTGGGAAAAATTCTGATGGGATGAGAAAGCTGTAGACACCTCAATTTCACTGGCATCAGACCTAAAACTGGTTTTATAACTGCTTCTATGATATGAAGGTATTTCTAACCTAAGACCATCAAGAGATGTACAAGAACTGGACTCAACTAAGCATTCAGTTAGACTCAAGATTTCTGTGCTATTTTTCTCCACCTTTGCAGGTGAACCTAGGCACATGACATTCCCTTCCCATTCCTTAATTTTGTCATTGGTGAAAAAGAAATAATGACATTGAGCCCATTTGCTGGGTACTATTTCAAAAACATCAGAACTGACCTCTGTCTTCACCCTCTTTGTTAGTGCAGTACCTGTATTTGTCATTGCCAAAGGCAGGAGTGCAGGATGAATTGCTGCTTTCTAGGCCCAGGAGCTGCTCAGGTCTGCCTGCATCAGGACTCTTTCTTACAGACATATAAAAGCTGGGATGATTTGGGAAAAGAGAAAATTCTATATATGCTTTTTTCCTTTCCTGTACTTTCTACCATGTGTATCCTGAAGTCTTTAGAACAAAATATTTCAATTTTTTTCGGGCTAGGTTATAGGGTTGAGGACGTAATGGGTTTGCAAGTTTTTTCATTTATTTATTTTAAGATCACAATCCCTGAATTATGCTGGTCATGTTTAGGTGTTTGATTCAGAAAAAAATAAATAAAATTTGGCTCAGCAATTTATATAGTCATCTGTTTTTGTCAAGGGTGACATACTTTGTCAAACATTCAACACATTTCCGTGCTGAGACCAAAGTTCTAGCCATGATTTGCGTCAATAAGTTTAACTGAATTTGATTTTTTTTCTTAAATTATGCATTTGAATTGAAATAACAGCTACCAAACCAGCTCTGGTGCACTTACTGATGTATGAGCGTATGGTAAGGGGTTGTACCTGAGTCATAGAACAAGTTATCTAGATACTTACTGTAATCAGTATGAACAGAGATTATACTACTGTAATGCAAATCTGACTCACTGTTTTCTTGTGTCAGCCAGTGTCCAACATAATTGCAGAACTGGAATGTTTTCCTAGTGAGAATAAATGCTGTGAGAGATAGTATTTGGTGGTAATTTTCTTGTTACTGTTGTTTCTTTTTTTATTTTTATATATGTGAAATATATAAAAAAAAATAATAATCTCCCTAACTATATATATATATAATAATATCCCTCACCATATATTAAAAGTGAGGGACACTGGCAATTTCAGAGGTTTTGTAATCATTTAAATAATAGATGCATTAGTAATTTCACTATTCTTGATTTATTACCTGTTTGTTACTGTTCTTTTTTCTTTTAAACTAGTCAAATGTGAATTATTTGCCAGAAAAAACATCAGAAAATATATGTCAGAACTCCATATTGGCTCTTTCTAAGAAAGCAATAGCTGCTACAAAATGGTATTTTGTTATGGCTGCTTAACTACACATGCACAAAGGCTTCGTTTTCGAAGTTAACTATCTGTTAGGGCTCTGTTGCTCTTCAGTGACCTGGTAGCCCACTTAGAATTTAACGGTCTCCATCAGGAGCTGTGCCAAACTATTTCTAACTGAAAGGAAGAGGCAGACATGAAACAAAGTCTTTGATGAAGGCATAAAGAAAGATTAGATAGAAAATAGGGATCCACACAATAAATGCTGGAGGCGGGGGGGATATCAGTCAGATAGTGACAGTTTCATGTTTGGAACACTGCACATTATAAGTTTGATGATTTAACTACAAAAATACTCCCTGTCCTTCTCTCTTTGTAGGAAAGTGGCATCTTGGGATGAACTGTGAAAGCAGTAATGACTTCTGTCACCACCCCCTCAGTCATGGATTTGATTACTTTTATGGGCTTACCGTGACCAATTTTAGAGACTGCAAACCTGGCCAAGGCAGCGTATTTTTAAAAGGGGTTCAGAAATCCCTTGTCATCCCAATCCAAATTGCTGGAATCACCCTGGTCTCTTTGGCAATAGTGCAGTACATTGGCCTCCTCAAAGTACCTTTCCAAGCATTGGGTTACTGCTTGTTAATAACCGCTGTTTCACTTGCAGTTTTGATTTTTTTCTTTTATCATTTTCGACACTTGAATTGCTTCTTAATGAGGGACCATCAGATTATCCAGCAACCACTATCCTATGAGAACCTTACTCAGAGACTGACAAAGGAAGCCATGCAATTTATAGGAAGGTAGGTTTCTAACTGTGTTATAAGTTAATGCTGACATTTCACAATGACAATGCTTCTGAAAAAGTAGGAAAAAAAATGTGAACTGGTAGGCACGAGGAATATGCCATTATATATTATCATCACTTTTTTCCTTTAAAAGGTGACTGAAGTTGATCTGGCAAAACAATGTGCCATGTAAGTCAGCATAGCTTTGTTGACTCAGTTGGAGGTAAGTGGCTTTACATCAGCTGGGCACTTGGCCCCAGCTCTCAATGTAATTTCCAAACAAAAGTGATGTTAAATTGAAGTCAAGGTTAATAGCACATATTTATAATTTACAATAAACTTTGTTACAGGAATGCTGCAATTATAGTGAGAATTACAACCAGGCAATTCAGAGTCAATGTTAAATTAAACAATATCCAAGCACATTAAGGTGTTGAGGAGCAATTAGGGCATTCGAGCAGTCTTAACTGTGCCCTGTAGTGAATTCACATGCCAAGTGTATGACCATAAAACTTGCTTCTGGGGATAGGAGTAATTAAATGAATATTCACTGAACTGATCTGTTCCGTATATTAGTGTGAGCAACAAAATCAGTATTTTCTTTGATGCAGTTCATACCTGTCAACTCCAGTGCACCAGTTGACCATTGCTTTTATGACTAGTCTACTGACTTTGGCCAGGTTGCAGCAGCAGTCAAACATCTGGCTCTCTGAAGCGAAGGACCACCAGGTTTTGGAAGCTATGGTTGTTCCAAAGCATTCTTGTCATTCCACTTCTTTTAACGAGCAGTCTGGCTCAACCTCCTTTAGGCACACATTTGACTCAATGCTTGATTTGTCATACAGGCTTCTTTTGTTTAGATAATACAGTAAGTAGCAAACTCAGTCCTGTACACCAGTAATCCCCGTGCACAAGTATACCAGAATTCAAACAATCCTGAATTTGAAGAATTCAGAGTCATTTGGCTTAACTGGTTTTTAATACATTTTATCATCAAACTAAAAATCATCAGCTGTCATGTGTGTTTTAATTGGTTACTTGTCTGTCCAATAAATGAAGCTTCAGTCTTCAACAGCACTGTTACTTCCTGTATAGCCCTTTTATGCTATATTTATGTACAATATATATGAATGTATATATATATATAACAATTCCAACATAAATGTTTTATATAGATAGAAGTTTATTATACCTATTGGGGACTGGACTAGATGATCTTTTGAGGTCCCTTCCAATCCCTAACATTCTGTGATTCTGTGATTCTATTACCTATATTACCTTCATATCTTCTTCAGAGTTCAGGCAATGGACTTTCTGACATTATTCTCTTTTCTAGCTATTTCTCAGTCTTGTTGTCAGCTTTATGCCTTCTTACCATTTATATAATAATTAGATTTGTATTTTTCAAGTCTTGTAATTTCTTCATAGCATATACTATGTACTATTATACTTACTTTGGTCTGCTTTTTTGGAGAAGTGATATTGTATTGTTCTTCCTTAGCCCAGGATATGTGTATTGCTGTTTTTGTTGGTTCCTAGGTAGATTGAAAGAGAGCAAATACAATATTCAATACTCAGAATGGCACTGGAGAAGAATATGTACAGTATTCAATTACAAGCGTCAGATCTGGTGTGTGAAAACAAATACTAATTTAGTTGCTCACTCTAATTGTAAGTGAGCAGGTAAGCTCGGTGTGTGTTAGTTCTAATTACTTTTTCCCAAGAGCAAGTGTATAATATTGTAAACCTATCAGAACACTTGCCGCGATTGCGAGACGGGACGCAGCTTGATGCGAGCAAAATGTCGGTTTATTGTGCGCAACCATTTCTTTATATATGCCCACATGAGCTGTGTGTTTTAAACAGATTGGTCTTTTTGAACATACACTGTTTACACAGTTGCATCCGACTGGTCGGCGACACACGGTCACGCTAGCAACCTGATCTTATCTTGAGGGCAAAGTCCTTAAGGCCTTTTAGGTCTGAAACTTGTTTATCTCAGTGTTGTTCAGGTTTTACCGCATTCCTTTCCCATTGTTTATGGCCTACAAGTTCCAACAGGTCCCCGTCTATCAACTGAGCAGCACTGGGGGCTCTGCTCTCCAGGCCCCCTCCCACACTCTCTAGACTTTGCGGTATATTTGAAAGTCAAATAGATGCTGATTATTTCATGTTAAGTTCAATGTGGTTGTCAGTCCAGTGTCTTGGGGGATCCTTTAATGACCAGCTGCACACACAATCCAAATTTGGAAAATGCTAGAGACTTGTTTTTAACATATCAGAAATTAACAAGACAAAAGTACCATTCTAGGATACAGGATACTTCTCTGAGACTTTTGGGTAGCTGATCACAATTAATAATGATATTTAAAAAAAAATATCCTAATGAAATCTAACTTCTGGAAAACTGTTTGCCACAAATATGTTTATATTCAAAAGCTATGGTGAAGATGATGTTGAACAGATTTCATGCAGATATTTTTTTCCAATCATAGATTGCATTGCCATAATATTCAAAATTTTTGGTGACAGTGTATAAATTTTTTAGTTTCTTTTTATCCTTTTGTTAGTCCTTGAAACACTGTTAGAACACATTTTCAAATTTATTTTTATCTAATCTAGCAGACTGTGGTTTAGAGTTTTTCCATGTGTCACTAGGTCTTAAGATCAGGTAGTTGGCATGTTGTACTGGAGTTAGAGTTCTGAAATCAAATGGTTTTATGAATCTTACAAGTAGATTCTTTATAGTTCACAGCAAAATACAAATTATAGAGAAGAGTTTCTGTATCTTTGTATACACATGATGTATGTGTGCCCATATTTTAAAAAAAAAGGGTAGTAATTTATAAGCCATAACAACTCTACTGGATCTTCATCCTTTTTTCTCAGCCCTCTGCTTGCTCCTTTTGAGCAGAAGAGCTAACATATTCATTTACTTTAGGGTCATCTGAAAATGAAAATTTTGGTCATTTAATTTAAGAATGATTAAGGACCTAACAAGTTCTGCGATGAGTGGCAGACTGCATTGTAAATGTAACACTTCTAAAAAGCAGTGGATCTGTAAACTAGGCTCCAAAGTTTTGTGGGGCAGAGTAATTTAGTTATGAATATATATAATCTGTAGGTGAAAAATATCTTTTTTACCCATGCTTACATTAATATACTTTTTTAAGGGGAGAAAAAAGGTTATATACAAAGGAAATAAAAGCGTATATGAATTTTGTATCTTAAGCATTTAAAAGATGAAATAAGCATGAAATTAGAGATGTCAAAAGTATCTTAGCTATTTGCATGGAAGAACAATTTCACAAATGGAGGTGTAGTAGAAACATATCCCACTTTTAAAATCTTCTAGAAAGAGTCAGAATTTCCATATTTTTACATTTTTTTCCCTTTCTCATTCCATTTTTTGAACACCTTTTCTGATTTTGATAAGTTGCTCCCAAGTGATCTAGAGTTCTTTTTTCTGATGTTGAAAATTTTTGAAAAGATGTGATTTGAAGAGTGTGTATTTTAAAACAGTAAGAAATATTCATTAATGGATTCATTCATGCTAACAAGGATTTTAGCACTTTTAGCGGTCAGAACGAAAGAAAATCCATCTTGTAGGACAAAGTCCTGCTTTGGTAAAAACACACCAAGGTTTACATTTGTCTTTTGCAGGAACAAGGATTAATAAAGTGTGTTCAGCCAGTCCTGTCACAAAGAGCACCGTCTAATTTGTGATCTAATCTGGAGTTAGGGGGAGCCATGGGGAATAGGCATTGAACTAATTTATCCACTGGGGAGGATATTGAATAAGAAGAATGTTTTTAGTAAAAGGAGAGTTACAGGAGAGGAAAAGTTAGTTTTGCATCTGCCTGTATCAACAAACTGTTAAGTATTTGTGCTGAAAATATATCTTGAGATTATATACCTCAACATTTCTGTTTTCTTTCATTTTAGCTGTGTCTCTGGTGCACTGTGACTATGTGCAAATTACATGTTCTCCTTCACTAAGTTATTAAATCATATATACTTATAAGAAGTAATATATTTTACCCCTGTATCTATTTCAAATAGTTCTTTGCAGACTACTTCAGTCTTATGGGTGAATTAGCTGGAATTTATAAGGTTTTGTGGAATACAGAAACAATTCTTAACCCATTTTTAACACAGCACAGTGTTTGCCCAACTCAGGCAAGGCCAAGTGTATCTGGTCTCCTAGTCAGCTGCTGTGAATCATAGCAGCTTCACTGGTGAGGGAGCAGTAGTCTAACAGATTAAAAATATGTACTTGACAGAATGTGAGGATAATTTCACATCTATAAAAAAAAATGTCGTTTGAAAAGACTGTATTTGTCCATCATATTAAAGGATAATTTAGAATTTATTGTGAAAAAGTAAAACAGAGCCCTGTCGTGCCATGTTTCCATCTGATTTCCATATAGAATCATACTGGAAATCTCAGTTTGATTTGACAACTGCAAGCCAACAAATCCAGAGCCCCACCTGTTGCTCTACTATAGAGGTCTTAGATTAACATCAGTGCACAGAAAAGCGAACAAAAGTACCTAAGGAGTTTTCAATGCAGCAAATATTTAGAGAAAATTGCAGGAAAAAAGTTAAAAGACCTGTGTGTGAAGCACAAAGTCACATTAGTTGTTACTTACTCTCTCACACACTTTAAAGCTGTTTCACAGCTCAAGCCTGAACTGAATCCTTGAGTATTGTAAAGACTTCTCACACTAAATAAGAAGAACCTAGTACTATGCAATGTAGAGAAGTCATCAGCAACATGATGCATTTAGATGCTTTCAAGATCAGTTAACCACACAATAAAAAATGTCTTATGTCAGATGTGTGTAATCTCTCTGGATACTCAGGAAATTGAAAAGACTGTATGAGTCATGTTAGGATAAAAATTTTTACAATATTTGAGTAAGTGAATCTCAGATCTTCTGAAACTGAAGTTCCCTGTGTTTGAACTGTGTAAAAGATAGTGGCAATGCATTTCTGAAGGGGCTGTTTACTGAAGTGGTTCAGCAGCTAAGCTGTTATTGTCAAATTTCTCTCCTGCCTACTAGCTGATATTGTCATTCCATTTTCAAGGTCACGGTAAAGGTAGTCAGTTATGATTCTCCTCAAAGAGTTTTGGCAGGAGATAAATAGCTGCCTGTGATCTTTTATAGGATATTAATAGGTGAGACACTTCTCCACCTGACAGTGAGCTGTCAATCAGAACCTGTCAATTTGAGTTGCAAAGAGAATGATGTAGAGCCCTTCCATATCAATCATTGATTCGATGACTCTGCATGAAAGTTAGATCTTGGTGTCAATTCCTTTAAAAAAAAAAAATCAAGTCTGAGTTACTGTAGCTTGAAAATAAGATTTAAAGTGAAGGCTTTTGATACTCACTTTTAGCAATGTAGATACACATTTAGAAGTATACACTATCTCTGTGACATTAGAACAAGGCAGTTTACATGGAAAGTAAATTGTGCGTGCACCATTGTAAGTATAAAGTATAGGGGTTTTTGTGATGTTTCCCCTTAGAATTCGTATATTACTCTCAATTCAGTGAACTGTGTTTAAGGGAAAAAAAAATCAAAGATAATCCAGTGCAATAAAAAATGCAGGTTGTAAAACAAAAATCATCTGTCTTGCAGAAATGTTCTTTAATGAAAGGTCAGTGTTACATTAATATACATATGAAATACTAAACTAAGTCTCACGTGTTATTTGTTGCTACAGTAATGAAAGGTTTTTGCATGTATGACCTCTCAAATAGCCACAAGCACTACTTGGTGGAGACTGTAGCTTTTATGAGAAATATTGCCTTTATTTTTTTTAATCTGTACTTTGTAATACTAGGATAATACAGGACATATGCATAAATATTTGAAGAGAATTAAAATATTTTTGTTTCCATTTTCCACATTAAACATGTTCTATTTATTCTGTCATTTTTTTTTTTTTAAAAAAAAAAAAAAAGAAAAACTTTTTATGAAGAAAAAAATCACAGTCAGAAACTCTGAGTAAAATAAAGTGAGTAATCTGGATAAAATTTTCCCATTTTGAGTTTATGTACTGCTGCCCGTGCCAGTAAAAAAAAAAAAGCTTTAACCATGCAACTTGTGCAAAAATAGATCCAACAAGGAGAGAGGAAAAATGGATCATAAATATACTAGATTAAACCTACTTATTTTTCCTTAAGAGTAAAGTATTGAAGTCATATGAATCCCTTTTAATAAAAGACTTTGTATTCAGTTTCTAAAGGTTAGATATTTTATTTTTAAAAGAAACAGTTTGTATGTGCACATCTGTATTGTTCCTTCCCTCTTCAAAAGGATCTGCATGAGGAAATATATAGTCTCCCATTGACGTTGGCATGAATCACAGGTATCATCCATCACTGATTGGCGAGGGAAAATATGGTAAATAAAGCCAAAAATACTCTGTCATTAGCTATGTGCTCTAAGGTGAGATCCAGACAAGTTTTCTGGGAATTGCTTTTGTGATTCAACTGGTATTTACAATATGCATCATGTACTACAAATGCTATTAGAGTGTATGGCAGTAAATTTGGTTAGTGCCGCACAATTTTAAGTAAATTTCTATAAATAATGCATCAGACAAAGTTCTTACTTGAGCTGTGCTTTCACAGCCTGCTGGAACTGATTATAAAGATTGTGTTGACAGATCACATGGACAGCAAAATTTACAGAGAGTCTGTTTATTGCACTCTTTCTTTTGTATTAGTTCAGGAAATAGACGGAAGGCAATGGAGACATTACTGTGAGAGGAAGAATATTTCTTTGTATTAGTATGTACCTTGAGATTACTTATTCTTTGGTTCAATATATTTGTAATATTATGTACTGATCACATGCATACACTCACAGACCATTAAATGGCAAGAGAAAATTTGTTCATATACCTTAGTCCAGGATAAAGGAGGAAAAATACCAGTATGCTTGATTTAACATAGTCAGTGGTATTCTGGTATATTTGACCCCAGTCCTCATAATAGTCTAGTTGATCAGCTTCCTCACAAGGGTGAGGAAGATAATTGTTTCACATATATATGTAGTTACAAAAGTATGTTTTTGAACAGCAGTTGTATCCGGGCTTTTAAATATGTACTTGTAAAGTGAAGTGCTTGTAGCCAGAAACTGCTGTGTTCTTGGCTTTAAACAAGTCCTCTTTCTTTATGAAGCATTTTTGTTGTTTATTTTTGCTTTCAATTCAGTACACAGTTAAACATGACATTTTGACTCTGTGTGTATGTGTACCCTGTAATTTATTACAGTATTCCTTTTTCTCCTTTTTTTTTTTTTTTAGAAATTTTTTTTTGTAAAATATACTAAGGGTTTGGGTCTTCATTTTGTTGTATTTTGTTTTGTTTTTCCAGGAACACTGATGCACCATTTCTTCTTGTTGTGTCTTACCTTCATGTCCATACTGCTCTATACGCTTCAAAAAATTTCAGAGGAAAGAGCCAGCATGGTCTCTATGGGGATGCTGTGGAGGAAATGGACTGGAGTGTAGGTATGTTACATGTACTTCTAACATCATTGAAGGAAATTTGTGGAAACTTATGTTCATGTCCACCAAATGCAGACTTTGGCAATTTGAATGTCTACAATGTACCCGACATAGTTGTCCTTTATACTTAGGGGAAAGAAACAGTAATTTAAAAGGCACAATAATCTGATCTCTTGTAACATCTACTTTATGATCAAATTTATTGTGTCCTACAAATGCCTTCTCTCTTCTTTCACTATGAAGTTAGTCCGTACAGCATGGACTTAACAGAGATATGGACACCTGAACTGGGACATGTAAGGCAGAGTAGTTGAATCCAACCCCATGAGCTTCTGTGTACTGTCTGGCCTCTCAGCTGAGGTCCACTTCTGTTCATGAAGAACAGTAAAAAATAAACAATTTGCCCTTCTGAGCCTTCCATTTTCTCTGAGGCTTGAGAACAGCTGATCATTACATCTTTCAACAGGATTCCTTTATTTCTAGATGTATCGGAATGACTTTCTGATTCCAGAGATAATCACCTGTGAGAAAAAATGACAGGTCATATTTGAAATGAATCATATTGGGGAACAGCAGTATTAGGAGCTCAAGATGATCTTACATTACTCCTTCCGAGTTCATTGTGTTCTCAGTACAACTCAGTGCAAATTGGCTTTCTTCAAGAAAATGTTGCTTCCTTATTAAGTTGATAATATTCAGATATTCAGCTTTGGTGCATACTTATTTTTAAACTATGTAAGCATATGCAGTTAAACATAATGTATATTCCTTTGCATATTTTACACCAAGAGGTCTAGTTGCAGAAGCTAGGGGGAAAAACACATCACAGTACATTTAGTGATTTGTAATGTATTTAGTGCAGTATTTGCCAAAATGAAGAAAATCCTGTGAGAAACTGTGATACACTTAGTGGAAAGCATTTTCAATGTGTAAGGTAACTGTATTAAACATAAAAAACCCCTCTTTGTGAATGAGGTTTTGTAATGAGAGAATGGCATTCATTCAAATTGTATTACACCCTGAATCTTTTTCACTTCTGTCAATGGCCACCATTAGATAAAAGTATGCATGTGTTGTCATTTCTGTTTGCATCCACATTTTAGTAAGCATTAGCAATAAGCTACTGAGCATTAGCTGGTCTTACTGTCTGTGTTTGATTTTGCTATTTCTGTTCCATGATAGTTAGCTTATCCCAGCCTTATTCGTCATTTCCTGCTGCCCTTACATTTTGCTGCCTCCTTTGGGAGAGTGACTCCAGGGTTTGAGCAGCAAGTTGAAAACCAAGGCAGCTGACATGCTGCTGGTTTCAGCTATTTAATGATGCAGAGGTCATAACATTGAAAACCACTACTCTCTTCCAGAATGACCACAGGCTTTTAGGACATGTGTCAAACAAAACAAACTGTAGGACAGAAGTATATTATTTTGGCACTGGTGACGCCACACCTCAAATACTGTGTTCACTTTTGGACCCCTCACTACAAGAAGGACACTGAGCTGCTGGAGTGTGTCCAAAGAAGGGCAACAAATCTGGTGAAGGGTCTGGAGCACAAGTCTTACAAGAGCAGCTAAGGGAACTGGGGTCTGGAGAAGAGCAGGCTGAGAGCAGACCTTATCGTGCTCAAAAGCTACGTGAAAGGAGGTTGTAGCAAGGTGGGGATCAATCTCATCTCCTAAGTAACAAGCAATAGGACAACAGGAAACGGCCTCAAGTTGTGCCAGGGGAGGTTTAGACTGGATGTTGGAAAAAATTTCTTCACTGAAAGGGTTGTCAGGCATTGGAACAGGCTGCCCAGGGAAGTGGTTGAGTCACCATCCCTGGAGGTATTTAAAACATGCATGTATACATGTGGTGCTTAGGGAATGCGGTTTAGTGGTAGACTTGTCAGTGCTAGGTTAATGGTTCAACTTGATGATGTTAAAAGTCTTTTCCAACCAAAACAATTCTAGGATTCTATTAAAAAGTTTGGGATAAATCAGAGATATAAATTCAGTGATGATAACACAGGAATTTTGAACAAATTCGGAGAAGAGATACGTGAGTTTCCTCATGTATTGTCCTTTACAATCCCTTGGAGGAGCATCAGGGGCAGCGGAGCTAGCTTAATCAATTGGAAAACAGATCCTCATCTGTCAGAAACTAGTATATAAGAATCAAATTTTGTTTCAGTTGGGAGTCTGGTTACTTGGTTTTGCTTATGTCTTGTAAGACTCCTTTATTGATAGATTGTGTACGGGCTCCAGGAGGCAGAAAATATGTTTAGTTCCTCTGTTAATTTCTCCTCTGTTATTAGAATGATGAAAAAAAGTTATGGCTGGCATTTACAAAGGGGTCTGAAGGAATATTATAGTTTTGGGTTGGTTTTTTTTCAATTGAAAGGAATACATAACTCCATTAACTTCCACTGAAATTTTCAGTCTTAAAGTGTTAGCTAAGTAGACTTATTCACTGTACTGCTGATATCAGTAACCATCATTTTCTTGGAATGCTTCTGAAGGTGTTACAGTAGAAAAGTCAAACAAAATTATCTGGAAAAGCTGAAAGAGTGAAAACAAGCTTTCCACAAAGTAAGATTTTATCATTCCCTAGGCAGAAATTAGTATTTTTGCACAGATGACTGTAACGTGCAAAAGCAATAAGAACAAAATAGCCCAGATACAATATGCTGGAAAACCTTCTAATTAAAGACAACCATAGGAAGAAAAAAATGAGTGTACAGAAAGCTGCATTATAGTAGAACATCAGAAATGTTTGGCGTCTGTTAGGATAAGAAATACCAACTTCAACTCAATTCTACGGAAACTTACAGTGAGTTATCTACTGAGTGGGAAATACTGTGGAAAAACCTTGTGGATGACTGAAAACAAAAAGAAGAAGTAGTAGAAGTAAAAGGAGAAGTAGAAGTAGAAGTAAAAGGAGAAGTAGAAGTAGAAGTAGAAGTAGAAGTAGAAGTTTGGACTACCATGTACCAGTGATGAAAAAGTCTTACGAAGATTGGACCATGAAATGCAAATGAAATACTGTTTCTGATTTGAGAGATCAGTTGGAATCAGAAAGAAGACTTTAGCTGCCATTTGCAAGAGAAAAAGCAACAGCCTTTCTAGTAAGACAGTGAAGTTCACTCAGACTGAGAATTCTAAATAAAAGACAATTCTCCATTTTCATTTATTTACTTATTGAGAAGCAGTTACCTAATTAGACAATGACTCAATTGTAAGGCAATCTCCATGTTAGAAGAAGAAAAGCCTCTAAGACACATGAATAAAATACTCCTTTGAATATTTCTTGCGTTTGAGTTGTTAAACTAATACTGAAGAGTATGGTTACAGTCCATATCAAAAATACAAAATACAAAGTCTCTGGACAAGCTTTGGGACCATGTATGTCTACCGCTTTTGCGTACTGATGCATACACAACAGAATTCAGTGTTTAAAGAATTCACAGTTAAAATGTCACTGTATATGACATGCCTTAGGGAGTTATTCTCTGGCTAATAACATTAATTTTCTTTCAGTGTAGGCTAAGCACCTTATTAATATTATTAATTATAATTCATATGAGAGCAGATGAAATAGTCTTACAGTCTACAAATGGAAAAAGGAATGATGAGTGAATGAATGAATGCAGTATTATTCTTTTCTTCCTTCTTCACTTCTTCCTTTCCTTAATTCCTTCATTCCTGATTGAGTATAGGAAGAGAAATGGACATGTTCAGAAATTGGTTTTGATGTAAATTACATTATACTGATTTAATCCAAAACAGATCACTGCAAAGAGTTTTGGAGCCCCCTATAGACTTGCATGCAAGCTGTACGAAGACACACTAATTCAACACTACTTTTGCAAATGACTGTTTGTTGTTCTGTTAACAGCAGCAAAACTACGTATCGGTTCTTAATCCTTTGTGGAACAATCACAACTGAATGGTTTAAGTGTAAAAAAGCCTCAGAAATTGTAGTCTGGCACAAGCAAGGCAACTGTGCAGTGGGGGCCTTGTCTGGGTATCTTTATTATGTGAACACCCCGCAACCTGAAAAAAGTTTAGCTACCTGTCTGCCATGATCACACAATCACAGAATGTCAGGGATTGGAAGGGACCTCAAAAGATCATCTAGTCCAATCCCCCTGCCAGAGCAGGAACACCTAGGTCAGGTCACACAGGAACATGTCCAGGTGGGTTTTGAATGTCTCCAGAGAAGGAGACTCCACACCCTCTCTGGGCAGCCTGTTCCAGTGCTCTGGCACCCTCACTGTGAAGAAATTCTTCCTCACATTTATGTGAAACCTCCTATGTTCCAGCTTGCACCCATTGCCCCTTGTCCTATCATTGGATGTCACTGAGAAGAGCCTGGCTCCATCCTCATGACACTCACCCTTTACATATTTATAAACATTAATGAGGTCACCCCTCAGTCTCCTCCACGCTAAAGAGACCCAGCTCCCTCAGCCTTTCCTCAGAAGGGAGATGTTCCACTCCCTTCATCATCTTTGTGGCTCTACGCTGGACTCTCTCAAGCAGTTCCCTGTCCTTATTGAACTGGGGGGCCCAGAACTGGACACAATACTCCAGATGTGGCCTCACCAAGGCAGAATAGAGGGGAAGGAGAACCTCTCTCGACCTACTAACCACTCCCTTTCTAATACACCCCAGGATGCCATTGGCCTTCTTGGCCACAAGGGCACATTGCTGGCTCATGGTCATCCTGCTGTCCACCAGGACCCCCAGGTCCCTTTCCCCTACACTGCTCTCCAGCAGGTCAGCCCCCAACCTGTACTGGTACATGGGGTTGTTCTTCCCCAGATGCAAAACTCTACACTTGCCCTTGTTGAATTTCATTACGTTTCTCCCCGCCCAACTCTCCAGCCTATCAAGGTCTCGTTGAATGGCAGCACAACCCTCTGGTGTGTCAGCCATTCCTCCTAGTTTGGTGTCATCGGCAAACTTGCTGAGGATACATTCTGTACCCTCATCCAAGTCGTTGATGAAGATATTGAACAACACCAGTCCCAGTACCGACCCCTGAGGGACTCCACTAGTCACAGGCCTCCAACTAGACTCCATCCCATTGACCACAACTCTCTGGCTTCTTCCCTTCAGCCAGTTCATAATCCACCTCACTACCTGATCACCAAACCCATACTTTAACAGCTTATCTACAAGATTCTATAGAATCATAGAATCACTATGGTTGGAAAGGACCTCCAGGATCATCAAGTCCAACCTTTATCCCATTATCTCCCTAACCACGAGACCATTAGACCGTGGCCTCAAGTGCTTCATCCACTCATTTTTTGAACACCCCCAGGGATGGCGACTCCACCACCTCCCTGGGCAGCCTGTTCCAGTGCCTAACCACTCTCTCAGTAAATAACTTCTTCCTAACATCCAATCTAAACTTCCCCTGACGTAACTTGAGGCCATTTCCTCTCATCCTATCATTAGTAATTTGGGTGAAGAGACCAACACCAGCCTCACTACAACCTCCTTTTAGGTAGTTGTAGAGGGCAATGAGGTCTCCTCTCAGTCTCCTCTTCTCCAGACTTCTTCTGACAGATGTCCCTTCCCATGGCAAGGGGTGTTGGACTAGACGATCTTCGAAGGTCACTTCCAACTCAAACCATTTTGTGATTCTGTGTTACTACTGTTATGACAAGTTTTGAGGATGCTAATGGTATCTTAAATAGACTTTCCTTACAAGGAAATACTGTTTTTAACCGAAGTACTTTTGTAATTAAAACCTTGGGTATCTGAATAAATTGAACCTTACCTGAGGGACATTTATGACTTGTCAAAGCATTTGTCATACTCTGCTGCACATTTGTGGGGCAATATGTGGCCTATAATGAAATACAGCAAGGCAGAAGTATTGAGAAAGGTCAGCTAGGGTACAGTCTGGTAGGACTTACTGAAAACCAGATCACTTTTCACACTGTTTTGCTTTGATTCAGCTGTTACCAAGATTAAGAGTTGTCTATAAAAATGTATCTCCACACAGCACTTTCAAAGAGGAAGGGAAGGGCAAAAGCTCCACCAGTTCAATTCCAGACCTTTGTGGAAACATCTAATTTATTTGTTCTGTAATTAGATTTCACGGTGTTGCAAAAGAGATTATATCAATACATGATGTTACATTGCCCCAGTTTTTCAGTTTTTATATGCCTTCATAATAGCCTGTGATCTGTCTTCAGTTTCTTAGTAAAAGCATTTTCTTTCTCATTTTAAAATAATTATTTTAAACTTACAAACTTATGAGCTCTTAAACTTGACTTACTATTTTTACTTATAAAGTAATTAAAGGATAATTTTGATATTTATTTCAAGTTATTCTGCCCTGAAATTGTGTTACTAGATGTTGATGTTGTTATTATTATTATTATTTTAATATTCTTTCCTATATTAAGCAGTAACTGTTCTCCTTCAGGGGAACAGCATAGTATTGGAAAGTTTTATCTAGAATCTATGTCTCTTCTTTAACATATAGTTAGTAGTGGCTCTTATTGTGAATTCTTAAATCTTTATTTTACTTTACAGTGTTTGTATGCCTTCAACTTTTATTAGAATCCTACTGTATTAGCATCAATCTAAAAATAAACCAAAAATCTTTTGAGACTTCTGGATTATGCTAAAAATCAAAATAATCATTAATAATATGAAAGGGAAAAAAAATCCTATTGCTTTGAGAAAAAATGAATGAGCACTCCTTAATTTATTTTTTTTTTCAGAATAAAATCTTGTACGCAGAGCTAAGCCTAATTCATCATGGCTTTTCTCCTGATGTAGTCATTTGTCACAGTGCAAAGTGGATTTAAAAGATAAGCAAAGCAGAATGATGCCACATTATCAGAAGTGGCAGACAATCAGCCACACATCATTTTATCCAGAACTTATGAATGTGACGTAAACTTAACTGAGCCTGAAAACTTAAAGATGAAACTAAAAAAATGGAGAGTGATGCCTGATGCTATTGGTGCATTCCTTGACCTTGCTTTCCTGAATTTATACTCGTATACATCTCAAGTCTAGGAGGTTTATTTTTAAGCTGGTTTTGTTATCATGAAGGATATTCAGCCAGCATCTCTGAGGAAGAAGCTATTGAGCCAACACAGGTACTCTGTGACTACAGCAGCACTTTCTCACCCTGTTCTGCCAACCTGCTCTTACCCTAACATTAAGAGACTGTTTCTTCAGCCAAGACAGTAGTTAAGCACTTGAAGCACATTCACTCTTTAGGCCTGATCTGGGAAAATTGTCAATAAGGGTGCAGATTAAAGACGTTTGTGGTTCTGCCTTTTATGATGTGGATGCTTTCCAGTTACAATCTGGGCTAAAACCCAAACTCATTTCATATGTCACTAAGCAGCAATGACTTTCAGTCACTACTGAATGGGACTGAATTTAAGAGGTGACTAAGTGATGAAAGACTCCTATTTCCTCTATGATAAGCCTCCTGAGCTGCCTAATCCTCCTTAAATACAGTTTCCTTTTTCTATATTATGTCTTGTACATAGCAAAGCTCCTTCTTAGAACATTATTTACAAGATTACAAAGCACATCTTAAGCAACCATTCCTATAGCATTTTTTTAATCGGTGAAGTTTAAATAATGTCTTGCTAAAGCACACTCCATGATGGAAAACTTCAGTGCTTCAGCAGCTTGTGGTAGTAGTGCTGTGTTGTTCAAAATTTGCTGCCAACTGCTGAACAGGTTTAATTTGCATCTGATATTGCAGGAGTTAAATTGTCAGCAGAAGATGTATTAGTGCGCTGTACATTTTACTTTATAAATTTGTAATCATACAGCTTTCAAAATTTTAAAGGCTTTCTATTAGTTATGAACCTCTGAAAGTTGGATCTAATACAAAACCAGTGAAATGACATAATATTGTGATCTAAAGGCTGTAGTCAGTGAAAAAAATTAGCATTGCTCTTGAGATAAGCTAATCTCCATTAGTAGGAGAAAGCTCAAAGCTAGAAATAAGAGAATTCCAATGACTCTCCAAAAAATGAGGATAGAAAGTTCTATAAGGAAATGTACTACCAACCTTTTGTCTAACCTTTGCCCCTAAAGTTTAATTTCATGTATAAATGGTATGGTTGGATTTTGCTCCTTGCTTAAGATGGGCAGGGAAAGTAATTATCGGTGGAATTAAGAACACATTAAAGATTTAAGCCAAAACAGGCATGCAGGAAATACAGTGATTGCTATGTATACTTGGATGAAGGTTGCAATGAGGAAACTGAATGGAGCTAACTTTACCCAAATTGTAGATAACCTCCAAAATACAGACTGGGAAAGCAGTTTAAAGTAAGCTACTAAAGATGGAGTCTTTAAGTAAGATCCTAAAGGTGGAGTCCTTCTGCATAGCAACTTTTTTTAGCACAGATACGGTGACACTCTTAAGGGGAATTGCATTTGTCCTGTCCCAGAGAAGCTCTACAGGAATTTAGTAAGTCAGTCACCCGGAACAAGGGATCAGGATGGCAGAGAGAATGATTTACAGCTCTCTTTGCTCGATTTGGTGAAAGCATGCCTGTTGTGAAGCTGAAACCTTCAGCACTGACTTACGAACATGATTTTGCCATCCTTTTTCTTCAGCACTCTGACACTGAAAGCAGTATCTGTCTAGGTATTTATAGAGCTTGTAATCATGGTTTTAATAAAGGATGCAACTGAGCTAGTAGGTGAAGGATGTTGCTGGTAGAAGTTACATCTCTATGAAAGAAGCCTAAACGTGAAACAAAGGAGCAGAGAAACTAAAGATGTTAAGGATTTTCAATCTGGGTGTTTAAACCTTCCCAACCACACCCATTCCTTGTATCTTCAGATGGTTTTGTGGTGAATTCCCCAATACCTTAATATAACTGATACAGTCCCTGAATGATTATAAATTCATACAAACACACACAAGGCACAAGTGAACATTGTAAGGCTATGATGTCAAGTACTCAAAAAAAGGAAAAAATCAATCTTCCTTTACTTGTGTCTTATTGTACAGTTTTTAAGCATATGTTTACATGCCATTTCTTTTCCCATTGGAACCCTGTCTCCTCATCACAGAGTGCCTTCTTAATGAGCAGCTACTCAACAGTATGTGTATTCCTCATTGTTAGCTTTGAATTCTCATGTTTTATTTAACACACACTGTTGAAGTTCTGTTTTGAAGACAGATTTCTTCGACATCTCTCATCTTTTCTGTGGTATTTCTTCACTGGAGTATGTAACAGATTTGCAAATAAGCATTTTCACAAATTCTTTGTAAGAGAGGAGGTTCTCATTAATCAGTTTCCCAGAAGAAAAACTGAGGCACAGAGGTGATGTTCAGATTTACCTATTGAGGTATAGCTTTGCTGCCAGTCACCCACTAATCCAGCTGTGGATCTATGGTAAAGCATTAGGGCTTTAGTTCAGCTGACATGGGAATGAAGAAGGAGAGAAAGCAAGTCATTTATCCTTCCAGGTCTTGATCCATGTTAGAGGTGGGAAATGGTTAGAATGTGCACCTGGACTCAGGAACTCAGATTTTCTTCTGGTCTTGGGGATTCAGTGGTGTTTTTTAAAGATAATTAAATATCTTCACCAATATATGAACTACAATTACATGAACAGTTTCTGTGATGATACAGGAAATGTTTTCCAGCCTTTTACCCTTTATTCATAGCTGGCTGCTTCTCATTTAACTGTAGAAAAAACCTAAAACTGACCATGTGCATTTCAGTTTCAGTGATGATAGTGAGAGTCATAGCGGTTCTTGTAAAATCTTCCCTGCTGTTTCTTTTTCATGCTTCTTTTGAAATATATGTTAATTATTTTGAGACGATACTGTTAAAAAAGAGGGGAACTAATGCTCAGTGAAAACAATACAACAAAGCTTATGACAACATAAATTCTGTGTTGTAAACTATTGTTCATTGCCAGGCTGGTTCCTATTAGGGAATTGCCATGCAGAAATTTCACACTACTGAATCACAAGGCTCAAATTCCAGGTGGTAATAAGCTCTTATTGATGAGCTTGGTAGAACTGCCTTTTTTATTGACTATGGCTGTTTGGGGTTTTTTTTCAATCGTACATCTAACTACTGAAGCAACCACACTATGTAAAAGGCAGGCTGACAATAGTAGCAAAGATCATTCCTCTAAAAACCTGTTATGTATTTTTCATCAGCGAAAGAAAAGCAAATTATCGCACCAGGAAATAATTAATGAAATGTTTAAGGTTAGGGAAAGCACTAGAGTAATGATGCTGCAATCAGTGAAAGGCAGGCAGGTAAAGTGATAACTTTGCTTTTCTCCAAATTTTTCCCTGACTACTTGATTGTAAAATAAGGCACTTCTGTTTCAGTTTAGGGTGCTGTTTAAGAAAAGCTGATACGGAATCTTTATTATGCTTTCCTATCAGTTATTTTTTAATGTTAGCATTTTGGGGTTTTATGCATATTTCATTTAGTGTACTCAAGGTATTTTTTTCTATTTTGAATGCTTTCTTTTTTGTCTTCTCTTTCTTGTAGTTTCATTCTTGTGTTTTGAATACAGACTTCTCTTTTTAAATCATTCCCTCTCCCTGCCCACCAGTGGAAGTTTCTTTATAACATTTCATCATGAAGAGTACTTTGTAGTAACCCTAAGAACACCCAACAAATTTTATGTTTCAGTAGTAAGCTCAATATCCAAAGGAACATCTGACCCCTAAAGGCTGGGTTGCTTGCTTGCGATGATGAAAGAGAGACTTCAGGATAATCAAATCTCTGCCTTAGACCAGCATGAAATTATATCCTACAGCTTTGGTGGATCTTGCAGCTTGCTGCTACCAAAAGAGGGGAGGCAGAGCATCCTTCCCTCTCTTGCCTTCTTTTTCCTAACCAGCTTCCAGGGAAATCAGAAAGAAGGAGGAACAGGAGAAGCACCTTCCTTTTTCAGCAAGCACTCTTTTAGCAAACTACTAGATGGACTCATCTATAATGTCACACTTAGTTTGCCTAAAATTATATGTGATTAACTTGGCTCACAGATGCTTCGGTTTATATTTTTTGAAGTATTACTACTATTTTTGTATTTTGAGGATAAAGGATTTAAGCTTTTTAGGCTCTTCTGTTTCAGTGGATGAGGTATTTCAGAAATTGATTTTACTTCAATCTCTGAATCAGACTAGAGTTCTAAAACAAGGCAGGCAAACAAGAAATAATACAAATGTGAACGTGCTTTAATCTTAAAGAAAAGAATGGCCTGGCCTAGAAAAGCAATACGAATTTTGTCATCCTGCACACCCAAAGATAACGTAGTCCTAAATGTTTGAAACAAATTAGTAGCTCAGGATATCTCAACATTTCTAGCAAAGTCATGGAACTAAATGATCTTTGAAGGTCCCTTCCAGCCCAAACCATTCTGTGATTCTGCGATTCTATGATTTTGTGATCTTTTTAAAATCATCACATCATACTGAAACTTGCAGAAACATTTAATAATGTGTAATGTCAAAAAGCATAGAAAAAACATTGTCATTACTGTTTTTTAGATGATAATTTTGTAAAATTCTAGGACTCAGCTCTGAAGTTTGTAAATCTGAAGTTAGAATTTCTTTTGTCAGCTAAGGAAGTCTGTGATTCAATTTCTTGCTGACAAGTCATGTTGATAAGAAACCTTTAATGAATATATTCAGAAGTTTGCTGTGGGTGTTAAATAGTAAATAACATTTTCTTTAAAACAGAAACAAGGGATTAAAAAAATAAAATACAATAACCAGAGAATATCAGAAGCTTTGATAACTGATGTATGAAAACAGACCTGCTCTGTTTATAAAACTTTTCATGCATAAGTGAGCTACTTCATTGGCAATCAGGAAATAGATTTTAACAGAATATTTGTGGTAGGTCTGTTACCATCTCTGAAGATGAGAATTCTTTCCCTTTTGGTAGATTATTTTATGTCTTTAAATGTCAAAAGCAATCATAGCCAATCCAGTAGTATACATATAGAAATATGGTTATGATGCAGGAGTCCAAAACCAGCCTTAGCACGAGGTTCCTCACTCCCATATTGGTATGAACAGTCACATTGAACTTTTAATGTATTTCCATATCTGCAGTATGAGTTTTATCTTCCTTTAAATAAATTTTTGCCTTCCTGGTGTGAGAGAGGTGCACTTTCATCTAAGAGTTGAATCTGGCCTTCTTTTCTTGTCAGCTCCTCATATTCCACAAGCAGATAATTATTTATTTTTTTTTTTTTACTTTGCTATTATTCTTTGCTAATTCTTCCCAATGGATTGTCACAGGAGATCACGCTGGTTTTTTTCGTTCCACATGGCTGCTTTTCATTACTTGGCATCTCCTACAGTGATCAGTCCCTATTGATAATAGCTTATCAGAATGTCATTATTTAAGCACTTCTGGAAAGACTTGCTTTTAAGAAGGAGGAACAAAAGTGTCATACAATTGAAATAAAAAGGATGATATCAATTTGACATACTTTAATATTACACCTCCTTTTGGAAGGTGTCTCTTTTTAGGTGAGCTAACAGAACTTCTTATTTAATTTAACCTTTCCTTTTATATATGAACATTTCTCAGTTCCATGCAACTCTTGTATTAGTTATTCTTTCCTAAAAAAGTATCTTCCTAAATCCAAAGAGAATGAGATTAAATTAAGAAGACTGAGATCCTTATGTAGCAATATAGAAGTGTTTCTATTTGGTAGATACCCAGGTACCTCAAACTACTTTTGTTTTTCAAAAAGAGGCCTGGTTAAAAAAGACTAAGCAAGATGATAAATATCCTGATGAATTTCTGGAACAGGTCTTCTGTTTGTATAGAATGATGTAACTACACTGAAGTCATTGGAACTGGGCTGACTTGAAGTCAACGACCATGAGTGTTGTATGAAAAGGTTGTGGGTCTTTAAAAAAATGGCATGACAACCTTCCAAACAATCTGGTATTTTCTGATGATTTGTTTTTAAGAAAAACAGGAAAAAAAATGAAGTGAAAACCATGTAATAGAAGTGTATATTTAGTTTAACATAATGTCAGAACAAATGGTCCACCTTTCTAATATGTGCAAGAGAGTGCTAAGTATGTGGCTGGCAAAGCAAACTAGGAAAGCAGAGATGGCTGTCAGAGGGTGGCTGTCCCTTGCAGGCAGGGAGCAACACCATGCAAGTGACAAATGACCATTAGCAGGAAAGTAGAGGGAGAACCAAAGCCAAGGGTAAGGATGATGTCTGTGCAGCTGAAAGCAGGATGAAATGTCCCATCTGTCGCATGAAATCCTGACTGGGGCCAAAGTTTTCAACAACATAAAAAGCTGTGATTCAGGACAGACCAAAACATAATGTACGTTCCTTTGTATCCACCACAGCACATCCTACAAGACAAACTGAACATTTTAGCATGATGTTAAGGGCAAAGTACTGCTAGGATGGCTTTTTGTACCAAGAAAGACAAGAAAGACAAGAAAGAAAGACAAGAAAGACAAGAAAGACAGAAAGAAAGACAGAAAGAAAGACAGAAAGAAAGACAGAAAGAAAGAAAGAAAGAAAGAAAGAAAGAAAGAAAGAAAGAAAGAAAGAAAGAAAGAAAGAAAGAAAGAAAGAAAGAAAGAAAGAAAGAAAGAAAGAAAGAAAGAAAGAAAGAAAGGAAGGAAGGAAGGAAGAAAGGAAGGAAGGGAAGGAAAGGGAAGGGAAAAGGGAAAAGGGAAAAGGGAAAAGGAAAAAGTTGGGGAAAAAAAGCTGAATCATAAAGAAAGATTTGTGGCCTTCAATTTATTTGTTGTTTTTTACTGAGTTCAGAATGTCATCTCGAGAAGACAGACTGGAGTTTACAATCAATAGTGGAAAATTCCTTTGAGGACAATTTTCACAGTGAGGCTTGCTTTCTTATTGGTATTAATAGTGTCTGTACAGAGCTTCATTCACAGCTAGCATGGTTTGGAGATGGTGGTGCACAGTAGGCTTCAAGTGTCTAGTACTTATGCACTAAAGCCATTGAGTTGCCCAAAAGCAATTAAAGAAGTAGGTGAATTAGCAAGTATGCATGGTGATGGTCATGTCAAGGGGAAAAAAAAAGGCATCTTGTGTTTTGGGGGAGAGTTAATGCACAGCTACTTTCATGTAAGATTAGAGCTGCACAATTAAAATCAGAGAACTGGGAAATGAAAAGAATTCAGATTTCATAAGGAATATTAATTTGACCTTGATAAAACTCCTCTTGACTTTATGGTATGTGCTTTATAGCAAATGTTTAAAACCTACTCCAAATTCAGCAAAGATTAGAAAGTTTGGATGTTGAAAGTCAAGAAATGCTTAGGTTCTGATGTCAACCAATTTTATCACAGTTGCAATTTTATTTAATAAAAGTTATAAAAATGGAAGAAACACACTGATAAATACTTTGAAATTTTCAGAAAAGTGCAGAGGATTAAAATGTGGGGTTAAACTACTTGCCCTGTTTTAAATTCTTCATAATTCATACTTTAATCTAGTAAAATGTTGGCATTATGCATTTGGATCTAAGAGCATATACATTTTCAGTTTAAAACTGAGTCTGATGTTAATAAATGTTTAAACCTTTGAAGACATAGAGTAGAGTTTCTTCTATCACTCCACAATTACTGAGTCAATCACCATTAGCATATATTGGAATGATCAAGTATTTGAAGCCTTAACTTCACCTGACAGTCTAATTCAAAAACGAATAGCATTCTTCTGTTGTCGTTAGTTTGCCTAGGTGCTACCTAAAGAAATCCCTTCCAGAGATTGAAGGAAAATATGAGAGACCTGTAAGTGTGGAACTAGACAGTGTCTTTTGCCTTATGCATCTTAGTTGTGTATGTGAAATAGCATCTTATTCTCAGATGCGTGCAGAACGTAGATGCAAATTTACCCAAAAAGTTATCACAGCTGCCATGCAAAATGCAAATGCAATGGACCCTCCTAAAATTGCATGACCATCTCTCATATTTTAGCATTTTAAGCAGGCTAAAAATTAAGATTTACATTAGAAATACATAGCCTTATGTTCTACAGATGTAAGGTCTAAAAGTTAATTTCAAGCACTGCATTTATTAGCTAATTTAAATACTAATAAGGAGATTGCCACCGGATAGTTATACTTTTGGCCTTTAATGATCCATCATTAGTGTTGTAGTACGGATGTAAATATAAAACCTTTCCATCCTGCATTGTCTATATTGCAGCTATACTTACAGGTCTTCACAACTTTCATAACCACGTCTTAACTCTTTGCTCTCACATGTATTTGTATATATCCAAAGTATCATTCCAACTGTCACATTTACAAAATAATTTGAACCCTATATGATTAAGAAAAAAATAGAGATATGGTACTCATCTCTAGGAAAAACTTATGAATAATTATGTCAAAATTCAATTGATTCATTCATAGTTGCTAAGCAGCGCATAGTTAATCTGCTGTGCACTATGCTGAAAATTTATCCTGAGGGTCTGAAAGACACATTATGCTTATGAGACTGTATAAACATTCACAAGTCAATTACAAGGTTATGATTACATGGCAATCCAAATTCAAACAGAAAGCAAATTCATACTGATAGCTTAGCTGACCCCATACCAATGTTGGTATACCAATTTTTTAAATAAATACCAATTTTTTTTAAAAAAGTCTGCCCTTCTCTGAGCCCTTACACTGATTTACTTGTCTCACCCTGAGTCTAGAGGAATCCAACAGGGAAGTTGTTTTTTATATTGTACAGACTATCTTGACCTAACAAAATGTTTACAAATACCTAAAGGATGGGTTGAGGGAGGATGGAACCAGACTCTTTTCAGTGGTTCCCAGTGACAGGACAAGGGGTAACGAACACAAGCTGGAACATAGGAGGTTCCATTTAAATATGAGCAAGAACTTTTTTTCAGTGAGGGTGCCAGAGCACTGGCACAGGCTGCCCAGAGAGGTTGTGGAGTCTCCTTCTCTGGAGATTTTCAAGACTGGCCTGGATGCAGTCCTGAGTGATGTGCTCTAGGGGATCCTGCTTTGAAGCAGGGGAGTTGGACTAGATGATCTCTGGAGGTCCCTTCCAACTCTGAATACTCTGTGATTCCGTGACTTGAATGGTAATTTTAGGTAGTTAAATCTGGGGCAGTTGCCTCACTTTACCTCAGTGTGAAAAAAAAAATCAGGTTTTTTTTGGCCGAATTCACTCATTTTAAGATAGATGAGCTGTGTATGAAAATTTTTCTTTTGCTTCATTGACTTAAAAAAATGTTTATAGTAGCTATGTCAGATGTAGATGTGTACACTGCATGTAAATCCAACCCTTTATATGTTCAGTATGCACAGGTGGAGCATGATTGTGCTAGCACCAGAGTTTCAGTGTGGGATTTCTCAGTCCTACGTGCTTTGAACTGCCAACAGTGGCAGGTCTGAACTGTCTTCCAAGCTGGAGAGAGACTGTCTGTACACAGGGAGAGACAGGAAATCTACTACAGACCAACTCTGCTGTGGTTCTGTAGACTGATTGCCCATCAGTAACATGAGTGCCTTAGGCATATTCCCAGAGTCCATCCTCAAGTTTAGTTTAATTTGAAAGGAACATAAGGTCACGAAACTCAAGAGGGCTTTGCTATGCAAATAGAAATATATTAACTGTCCATGACTGCATTTATCGTAAATATATACTCCTGATCCAAATTAAAACACTAATATAGATATGCTTTTTGAGAACCACATGCTACTTGTTTGGCAGAATGTCCTGTTGACATTGAAGATCCCACTAACCTATTGTAGTAGGAACTTAGCACATCTGAGACTCCAGCTTTGTACTTCAGAGACTTCCTTATGTAGGCCATTACCACAATGTAATTTTAAATGTAGCACAGTAGGCATGATTAAAGTCTTTGCACTGAATCTGCACTCCACTTTCTTCCTGCAGGAATTAGCGTACAGTTTGTAATCAGTTAAGCATTTATTTTCTGTTCTAGTTATACAGTTATACTGACTAGTATTCACTCTCACTTTTGAGGTTCGTATGCTCATGCTCCCCGGAATCACTCGTCTTCTTAGATGGATGTGTTCTGTTGACTGGCTAGATAATGTGCTGTAGCATCAACCTATTGCTTTGTCCCAGAATTTCCACTTTCCAGTGGTTGTGTTCTAGCTCGGAATGTTAACCAAGTTGTGTGCAGACTTTCTGTACTGTTCACCATATGTGCAGCCACTTCTTATATTGCTGTCAATGGTTTTATTATTTTCCATCTTTACCTCAAGTGCTGTGCTCAATGACTAGGTCTGAAAGTGATAATTACTTCCCCGCTGCAGAGACAAACTGATTTACATATTTATCAAGGGGAAGCTGGATGGCTCTGAGCATACCAGAGAAACATTTGCATATTTATAACCTGAAATGTACAAAAGCTAAAATTAAGATAGGGATGTCTTGGGCTTAGTTACTAAGCTTGTTTTTATACAAAGGTTTTAGTCAGTGGATTTTGTAATCAGATCAGTGCATTAATGAGTGAAGTATCTTTTTTCATCACACAAAATCAACATAGAGATTAAAATGATTGTTAGCTTGTGAATGACAGTGTGTAGAAATTGCAGTGTTAAGTTGTCATAAGGTGAAAATCTTAGCCTTTGAGCCCTGAAGAGATGATGAACTGTGGAATTACCTTAATGTAACTCCTGTAGCAGGAAGAGTGTCCCAAGAGATTTCCTATATAGTGGCTATGCAGTTGAATGGCATTGATATCTTTTCTGGGAGAAATATGGACTTCCAGCTACTTATGTATGTAGGGTTAATTTGTAGGAGTTTATGCGTGTTTTCAAAGCACTCCTGACTTGCAACTCGCAGAAGTGAACCCCTTCAGCTGACTACAAGTTAGTTACGATTCTGGTTAATGATGCTATTCAAAAACAAAAATTATTATCAGTAGGGAATTCTGAAACATCAAATTAAAAAACAAAACAAAACAAAACAAACCCCAAGAACACACACAAAACAACCACACAATCAAAACCAAAACACACCAATAAAACAAACCAAAAAACCACAAACTGCCTCTTCTGCTCTAGGATCCTACTCTAGCAGGGGGGTTGGACTAGGTCGTCTTCGGAGGTCCCTTCCAACCCCTACCATTCTGTGTTTCTGTGATTCTAGGTAGAGACAAGATGGCTGAACTTTCCAGATAACTTTGTCTGACAATTGTCTCAAGCTTACTGCAACTTTTTGGATACAACAGAGGCATGTGCACGTCTACTGGACTGGGAAAAAATGTTATATTATACTGGAATTCCCTTAATCGTCAACTGTCTTGTGCTGAGACAGATCCTTAACCCTCCTTCTGAATCCTGTTGTTTCTTTGAATCTGGCAAACTGCTTTTAAGCTTTCCTCACAAATAGAGGCACTATTTTGTCCTCATGCCTAGATTACACAGAAGTATTCTGTATGTTAGAGATTTTTTTTTATCATTTCAGCAAGACTCTAAATTATTCTAAATTAATACAAATAACATTTCTGTCCTGTTGACTTCAATGACAAGTAAGCTGGTTTATGAATCAAATGCATTTGTACATATACTTGCTCAACTAAACCTTTGAACAATTTTCCAAATCGCTAACATGTTTGTAAACACATTATTGGTTTTCAGTGTTTGTATCTTGATTTTTCATAAATGCTATATCTCAATGTAGATGAGTACAGTAGGTATTTTATATGGTTCAAAAGCTCCTGAAATTATGTTCAGCATTAGAGAAGGAGGTTCAGCTACCATTCATGCTGTATTAGAGAAGCTGAATAATGTCATGGCACTCTCAGTTTCCTTCTAAAGAACAGTCATTTGCTCTTATCACTTTCACATGGCTATCACTCCACTGCAACTGGCGTTTTCACTTTTAGAGTGAAACAACTCTTTGTAATTTAACATAGCATGAAGCAGGAGTGGAGAACAGAATGTGGACATCAGTCCTCTGTATATTTTGGAGGAAGCTTCACTTAATTTTTTTAATGTCGGTGTACTAATTGAAGCAAGTAACATCTTAATGCTGTCTTTAATCTATTTTGTATCTTAAAAAACTACAAATGAAAGAAAAGTGTCCAATGATCTAATGCCTTTGTCTGCTACGATGTTAGCCACCTATGCTGGGGTATACATTCCTAGAATGGCAACAGGAGAAACTTGATCTGAAATTCTGTTTGCTAAATAGCTTCAGAAATTATGCAGCTTCTTTGGTGTTAGATTGATTTTGTTGCTCAGAAATGTTGTCTTTCCAAATCTGTTCTGTTCAAATCAGAAAAAATGTGAATGGTAGCACCCACAGAGATCAGTGCAGCTGTTAATTTTTTAGAACATGGCTTTCAAGTGAGTCTTTTCAATCAAGGATCCTTCCGGTTTTATTGATAATTTCCTACGCAGGGGATAGCAAGCTACTGTTGCTTGAACAGAGCTACAGTTTTCCTAGTATTTTGTCTTATTTATCCTACAGTTTCATATTCTATATAAACTCCTTACATCCAAAATATCTTTTAATTTGTATTAGATTTTTATTGCTTTCTGCAACCAGCAGTGGGACTCAAAGCAGATACTAAGCCAGCTGAAGCCCCATTCTTGTAATTTAAGAACACATGGCTTGTGATACTCTTCCAATCATATTTTATGGGTGAAGCAATACAGTTTTACCATCTTCTCTTACTTGCATTATCTGTTCACCATACTCATTAAAGTGTGTTGCTCATGTAGTTGCATGTTTAGCATTTTGGATTCATCTTACTGTCCTTGATGTCTAATATGAAGGCATTTACTTTTGACCTAGTTGCCTGTCTTCTCTTTTTCAGTCAACAGGTAAAAAAGGCTTTTTTGCAGTTGTGATTCACCTCTTCCAAAATTAGGCAGCTAAAATAGGTTAGATGAAACTCCTCCTTATTCAGTAACTGCATTGTCTGAGAATGTTTATACATCAGCTTTAACTTAGTTCTAAAGACTCAGTGAAATCTACAGATGTAATAAGAGTGGAGGAGTAAAAAATAAATTAAATTGTTATAAGAAAACAGGAAAGGTTATATTTTCCCTATTTTGTAGTATTTGCTATTTGCTTCCAAAATTGATACAGTATTGCACGTGAAAGATACCTGTTCAAATAGATCCACAACACAGTCTTTGCATTTTTCTTCTGTATTGGTTACCATTTAGAAGTGCTAATAAGTGAATATATTGCTTGTGCTAACAGTAGCCACATCATTCAAATGCATTTTAATGGGGCTTATCTGCTGGTAGCACACCCTTTATTGATTATTTATAGTTTTCATTCTAGAAGGTGTCAGTGTTCAAGATGAAAATAGAAAGGAAAGTTTTGCTTCATTTCTGCAAATGCGTTTTGATTGCCATTCTCTGACAATAATGTTATTTGAATTATCATTATTAGTCCATCTGTACTGAAATATATCATTGCTAAAATAAATGGTCATTTTAGCATTTGTTAATTAAACCCTAATGCAGCCAATCCTCTTTGTGTTTAACAGTCCAAATGAAGGAAATGGAAGTTTTGCCACTGAGTTCAACAGGCTTTGGATGAAACTTTCTATGCTTTTTATTGGAGTGGGTTTTTTTCTAAAATGAGTAAAATTCAAGTGTCAGAATTTTATTAATTTTTTTTCCAGGTGAAGTGCTGGTATTTGAATCTCGAGCCCCGAATTAAGGTTGACATATGGGTGGCTCCCATAGCCCTTTAAGAGGAGGGGATGAGTTTGCCTTTTGGCTTTCCTCCAAGGTGCAGCCGGCCTTGTAGGGAAAGCCCTTGGGTAAATGAGCCCCCGGTGCCCCGCTTTGGGTCAATGAGTGCCAGGGGTCCTGTTTGGGGATAAAAGCTGGGACCACTTGCAGGAAGGGTTGGAGTGTCTGTGTGTGAGGTGGATGCACTTTGCAGAGTTTCCCTGTTGGGGAAGGACCTTCTGACATCCTGCAACTGGGTCCCGGTCAGGTTTGGTGCTGGTGAATATGGGCTTTGTGGGAACATGTGGCTATCTCTCTCCTGTATTATCTGTCTATTGGCTTGGCTGTCTCCCATGTCTACCATGGGCGACTTTGTTACTTTCTTTGTCCCACTTTCTTTGTCTTTCTTTGTATTGTTGCTAGGATTGATGTCTGCTTTGTGTAATCTGATTGACTTGTTTGTATGCCCAGTGATCACCCATATACTGACTTTCTTGTATACAATAGAATCTGGTTACTGGTTTGTTTTTCTGCTGGATGTGTCCTTTGTGCTAGGCCTAGTAATTGGCAAAACACTAGGCCAAGTCAATCTACTCTATTTTTTTTTTTAAAAAAAACAAAAAAAAATCATCATAATGATGACTGCTTTCTTTAATAGATTTGTGATAGCAGGACATTTTTCATTGCTTCTCATTTTTTCCCAGATTAATTAGGATATCAAAATGGCCATTATTGAACAACAGCAGATGTCTCTGTTCACCAGAGATCATTTAATGTGATGTGCTGAGTGGAATTGTTGTTTTATTTTCATTTTCGTTTATGTACAGAATGAATTGGAAAAATCCAATTTTATCAAGGAAAACTGTGTAGGTAAAACAATGCATTTGTGCATGTCATTGCACATGTATTTGTGCAATCCCATTTATTATTATTATTATTATTATCATAGAATCATAAAATAATAAGTTGATACAAGTTGGTAGGGAACTCTGAAGGTCATGTGGCTGAATACCCACACATAATGTCCTAATTTATCTTTATACTCTTATTTTTAATCATCATTTCCACCTTTCCAAGGGGTATTATAATTACTTAACAAGTACATTCTCCAAACAATCTCAGAAGGCAATGGGAAATTGCCTTTTTTTTCCCTGGCACTAAGTCTACCTGCTGCAGCAGGCGAATGGCTTGTCGGATGGATCTGCATGATTTTTCCTCAACCTACTAACTCTAAAATGTCAGCCTTTATAACAGATTTTCCTCAGCTCTGTTGGGAAATTTCGACTCCCACGAGGTTTCAAGATGTACGTAAATTCTCCTACTCCTACATTCTGTCTTTGGTCCTAGTTTATAAACAAGACTAACAGGTATCGCTTATTTAAGTGCTGATGTTCCTTTATTAACGACCCAGTCATTTGAGCTGAGTCATTTGAGAAATGAAGAGAGTCAACCTTTTTAACAAGGCACTTTTAGAATGCTGTAACAGTAAAAGACTAATAGAAATAGTAATCATTAAAGAAGGCTGTGTGTTTCAAAGTTCTTATCTTGTCCTCTTTAATACAGTAATTGGGCATCAACTGATGTATTAATTCTTAACAGACAGGTTAGAAAATCAAAGTTAACATTCAAATTGGACCATTCTTGGATGTTTAAGTAAAAAGAATAAAGATAAAACAGTTGTGAAAACAGAATTATCTTTATATGCTCTGAGATCCCTAAAGGACAAGGTCAAAGCTCATTTGCAGGCTGATGTGTAGTACATTCTTAAACTTGGGTTGATTTCCAGAACCAGTAATTTTAGATTCCAAATCAGTATAAAATTCACTGGAGCAAGTTACAAAGAGCAGCTTCACTTTCATTCATACAGAAACCCACTTGAAAGATCTCAGCCTAAATAGGTTTGAATGTAATTTATGTGCACTACAAGGGGCTCATGCTAAGGCAGTGTGAGGAGCCCTTTGTGAAAATGAAACACGAGCCCACAGTGCCTTGGAGTTTCAAAGCATATCCATGTGGATTCCTCTTTTAAATATATGCATGTGTGTGTTTATTACCTTGTACATTTTGAGTTTAGTCAATGTCTATTCTTATATGATGAGAAATTCAGGACTAATTAGTAGGCTTGATAATGAAACTGTGTGGCCTAACTCCATACATTAACTTTCTTTTTCTTCTTAGAATGTCTTATTCTAACACTTGCACTGAGATTTTTGCCCTGCTGCCTTTATAGGTTGCTAGGCAGCAAAGCTTTACCCCCAAACTGCTAGCTGTATTCTGCATGCTGAGACTCTTTCAGATATACTCAGTGATTTGAATCTTCTTGCTGAGGGGGTTTCCTTGATTAAGAGCAACTGTTTCCAAAGATCATTGACTCTCTGTGGATCAGCCCTTTTCTCTGATGTGCACAAATCTTCTCATTTTATACTTTGAGAAACCCTCCAGCAATCGAGCCATGGTCCTGATTGCAACAAGCCTTGTGCAATTGTCCCCTACTGTATGCTGCGGAGTGCCAATTGCTATGTATAATAAAACTTATATGGAAAGTGATCATAAAAATCGATAAGGACAAAAATATTTGTATGTGCCAAGGCTAATAAAAAATCCACTCAAAGACATTAAAGCTGTGGTTTTTTTTTTTTTTTTTTAGGACAGGTTTTGAGTGTGCTGGAGAAATATAATCTGAGTGATAAGACTCTTGTATACTTTACATCTGATCAAGGGGCTCATGTTGAAGAAATCTCCAGTTCTGGAGAAGTCCACGGAGGATACAATGGCATATATAAAGGTGAACATTCTCTGATGATTTTTAAAAATTTTATCAGAAATTCTCCTTGTTTCTAAAACTGTAGTGTACTCTGTGGCCTAAAAGGTCAGAACTTAATTCCTTAATTGTAAGCTTTTCATGGCTTTCATTCTAAATTCAAACATAGTCAGTAGATATAAGTAGATATATCTACAAGTAGATACTTGTCAAATACAGCAGCTCAGAGTACCTGCTCAACTCTGTGGAGTTTTAAGACTAACAAATATACTCTTGGATTGGCCAGAGACACCTTTGGAAAGGTTCATAGTACTTTACTGTGATGGCTAAAGGGCAGAATAGAAAAGAAAAAAAGGTGGTTTGTGAGTCACCAGGAATCATGAATGAGAGCTAATTACCATGGATGAGTGGAATCACATGAAGAGAAGATATAGGGAAGATGGGAGAACCAGCAACAGAGTTCAGTGTATTCATTAGAGAAAAAGTAGAAAAGGGAAGTTGGGTTTAAAAAGTAAAATGAGGAGCTGGATTGAATTTGGGAAGGGCAAGTTCCACAACAGCCAGAAGATGACAAGATTTCAAGCAGAAAAGTCTGAGCTGGGGAAAAGTTTTGAAAATAGTGCATAACAGACATACTGAATTGAAGACTGATTTGGAAATGGAGAGGCTTTAGTTAAAAGGACAGAGTTTAGATGTATTCTTTTAGTGCAGGTCTTGAGAAGATTAGTAGTTCAAAATTTGTTTGTTCTGGGGAGACTTGAATTGAAATGTGGTTAGTGTCTATCTCATTGTAATACACTTTCTCTTGGTGATATCACATAACAAGACTGAAAGATACTGCTTTTGTTGCAATAAGGTGATGTTGTAGAAAGAGAAATTCCAGCTTAGCAAACAGCCTTCCTCATTTTGTCCATTCCCTTATCCATGTCATTGTGATCCCTTTGGTCAGTAGAAATGTAACACACCACTGAGTAACAGACAAGATTGTCAAATATGAAATAAAGGATTCCCTCTAACAAAGTGCAGAAAACCATGTTTTCCGGTGTGCAAGTGCTGGACACACAACATCAGGAAAATGAATGCCAAAAAGTTTTTAGTAATCTCTGGTCTTATTGAAGTAGGGTAGGAATGCCTGGGTTTACTGTTTTTTCATGAAATACAATGAATATTTTTGTCCTTTTACCAGAGATTAAGTTATTTTCATTCTTTCACTAGGAAGTGGCTGTGTAATTTGATTTCCCTTCATATTTCACAGGACAAAATCAATGAAATCCAGCAGGTTTTGGAAAGTCATTTACCAAACTTTTTGTTGTAGAGGGAAAGAAGTAAATTGCCTTTAGGTATGATTTTTTTTTTTTTTTTAAAAAAAGTAGTGTTGCAGAATTACAAAATCACATAGTAGTTGAGTCTGGAAGACACCTCTCAAGATCTGTAGTTCTAGTCCCTGCAGAACAAGGTCAGATGGAGCAGGTCTGTCAGGGCTCTGTCCTTTCATGTTATGAAAATGTCCAATGATGGAGACTCCACAGCCTTTCTAGGCAACCTGCTCCAGTGTTTTACCACCCTCACTATAAAAAAAAATAAAGTATCTCATGTTTAAATGGGATTTCTGGTGTTTTAGTTTGTGCCCACTGTCTCTTGTCCTGTCACTGGTCACCACTGAAAAGATTCTGGCTCTTTACTCAGGTAAATCTGTGTCCATACAGATGGATAAAATGCCACTGAGCCATGTCTTCTCAAGGCTGAACAGTCCCAGCTCTCTCAGGCTCTCCTCATATGTCAAATGCTTCAACCACATAATCATTTTGATGACCCTCCTTTAAACTCATCCCAGTATGTCCATGTCTCTCTTGTACTGGGAATCTCCGCACTTGAATGCAGCATTCCAGGTGTGTCTCACCAGTGCTTAGCAGAGGATAAGGATCACCTCCCGCAGCTTTATGGAAGTGTTCTTCCTAATGCAGACTAGGATGCTGTTGGCCTTCCTAGCCACAAGGACACATTGCTGGTTCGTGTTCATATAGTTGTCCACCAGGACCCCCAGGTCCTTCTCTGCAGAGCTACTTTCTAAATATTATTCTAAAAATTTCTAAAAATTATTCCTCTGCAGATACAGGACTTGGTATTTACCTTTGAACTTCATGAGATTCCTTTTGGCCCATTTCTCCAGCCTGTTGAAGTCTGTCTGGATGGCAGAACAGCCATCAGTGGATTAGCCACTCCTCACAGTTTTGTATCATCTGCAAAACTGCAAAAAGGAAGAAAGATGGACATATACAGTAAACAATAACAATGTAGAGAGGTTTTCAAGTGAGAATGCTCTGCAGTTTTTAGTTAGTAGGTATCTGTCTGAGAAATTACCTTTATATTTCAAGAGCTATGAAGGAAATGCTACAAAACCAAAACATGCAATGCCGAAGTCATGAGTTTGCAGACTATCAGATGGGTCCCCTTGGGCTAACACCAGAGTGAAATGTATCTTGAATGTTAGCACTTAGGCCCTACATAGTGATTTAAGCAATTAAGGAACCATATGGTTACATATCTGTAGCTGTAGGCACAGCCTGAAGTGGTTTAGAAGCTCTAAAAAAATACTTGCTTTTTAGAATGCCAGGCATAAGATACAGGATAAATGACGAGGAGGAAAAAAGACAAATACACTGGGGAATATGCCTTCCTGGGGAACTTTGATTGAATGGAGTCTTTTATCAAGTCTTACAAAATTTTGTATTCATACTTACAGAATGGAGGACAATTGGAAATAGGTCTTACCTGAATCAATAAAAAATCTGATTGATAGGGTTACTTGGGAAGTGATGTGGCTTCTTTGTTTTAAAATGAGTTGTGTTGTTTACAGTTACCATCTATGCTATGCTACCAAATGTTGTAATATACTATGAGAAGGACAATAGTCCCTATATAAGAAACAAAATAATTACTGTATGAGAGACATTTTTAAAATAAAAGAAAATGAAAAGACCTATGCAATCAGTTGAATATACTTTTACCACTTTAAAATACAATGAAATCTGGTTTATCTTCCGTTCTCTCCATCTCCGTATCAGTCCACAATTTAACAGGTGTATTTATGCATCATTTTCAAAAGTGGTAGTGATAAATTAATTGCATAATTAACAATTTTCATACACAAGTATTTATTCATGTTAACAGTCATGCACAATGAGATGTATTAGAAGACTGTACGCCTGTGGCAGATTTAAAAAAAAAACAGAGCTGAGAAACCCTAAGTCTCAGGCACTGATGTAGCAATGTGCCTCACAAAGCAAAAGGACAATCTTTATGCTGCTTGTACTCACGTGTGCACGCACAAGGAATGTACTTCATCTGATGAGTAATTTACAAAACGGGGAGACGTGCATGTCCTTTCTCCCTGTCTCTGCTAGACAGTCTCTGCTATCTGCCTTTTTGTATATGAGTGCTTCATGAATGCGAATATGAATCAAGCCACTTAACCTTCTTGTCAGAGCTGGAGCAGTGTGCTCAGCAATAATTGGTTCTGCTCTAAAATCAAAAGCTCTCAACAGATCTCTACAATTTGAACTCACTAATTTGTCTTGATATCCAGCCAAATGAGTACCAATAATAAAATTTAAGAGGAGTTGGGAGAGTTAGGCTAGCACTGCAAGACTGAACGCAAAAAGATGAAATTGCTAGTTGAAGGTTTTATTACTCCAGATTCTGACTGTGGAACAGTCACCATAAATTTGGATAGCCCTTGAAATTAGAAACCAGAGGTAACATAGTCTTTAACGAGTTGCTGTCATACACAGTCTGGTTTATCTATTCAGTATCCTTTTTTGGAAGACGTTGTATAGTAATACTGTGTACTACACACTACACTTAGTCTCCTTCTATGACATGGGCACCCGCTTGGTGAATGGGGTAAAGGCTGTGAATATTGTCTATCTAGACTTTAGCAAAGCCTTTGACACTGTTTCCCACAGCATTCTCCTGGAGAAACTGGCTGCTCATGGCTTGGATGGGTATACTCTCCACTGGGTAAAAAACTGGCTGAATGGCCGGGCCGAAAGAGTTATGACAGATGGATCTAAATCCAGTTGGTGGCCGGTCACAAGTGGTGTTCCCCAGGGCTCAGATTTGGGGCCAGTCCTCTGTCTTTGTCAATGATCTGGACAATGGGATAGAGTGCACCCTCAGTAAGTGTGCAAGTGACACCAAGTTGGGTGGGAGTGTTGATCTGACTGAGGGTAGGGAGGCTCTGCAGAGGGATCTGGACAGGCTGGATTGATGGGCTGAGGTCAGTTGTATGAGGTTCAACAAGGCCAAGTGCCGGGTCCAGCACTTGGGTCACAACAACCCCATGCAATGCTACAGGCTTGGGGAAGAGTGGCTGGAAAGCTACCCAGTGGAAAAGGAAGTGGGGATGTTGGTCGATAGGCAGCTGAATATGAGCCAGCAGTGTGCCCAGGTGGCCAAGAAGGCCAACAGCATCCTGGCTTGTATCAAAAATAGTATGGCCAGCAGGACTAGGGAGGTGATTGTCCCCGTGTAGTCAGCACTGGTGAGGCCGCATGTCAAATACCATGTTTATTTTTGGGCCCCTCACTACAAGAAGGACACTGAGCTGCTGGAGCGTATCCAAAGAAGGGCAACAAAGCTGGTGAAGGGTCTGGAGCACAAGTCTTATTAGGAGCAGCAGAGGGAACTGTGGTTGTTTAGCCTGGAGAAAAGGAGGCCAAGGGGAGACCTTATCACTATCTACAACTACCTGAAATGAGGCTGTAGAGAGGTGGATGTTGGTCTCTTCTCACAAGTAACAAGCAATACGACAAGAGGAAATGGCATTGTTACACCAGGGGAGGTTTACGTTAAACATTAGGAAAAGCTTCTACACAGAAAGAGTTATCAAAGACTGGAACAGACTGCCCAGGGAAGTGGTAGAATTGCCATCCTTGGATGTGTTTAAAAGACATCTAAATATGGTGCTCAGGGACATGGTTTAAAAGTGGGCCTCGTAGAGTTAGATAAGGGTTGGACTTGATGATCTTAAAGATCTTTTCCAACTGTAATGATTCTATGATTTTATGATCTTAGCTTTCCTTTAGGAACAGAAATAAGGTGTTTTTTAAATATTTAGATCCTACTTTAAATGAGATTAGTAGAATAAATAGAGGAATAGAGTATTCTCTCAATTGAATAAAAAAGCAGCATAAGATGACTGGTCTAAAGGATGCCATTATATTCTTCTTTGGTACCCTGAGATATTGAATCTAATTATTTTGTGTATTATCACTTGTTGACGTCTATCCCACTCTATTACGTATGGGATTTTTTATGGAGTCTCTTTCTATCTCTTAATACTCTTACTGTCAGCTTCCTCTGGATACGTAGCTAAATATATTTTGCCTGTACCTTGGACCTGCCCTTTAGAAACATTATCTTCCTTTGTGTTTATGCAGCATTTAGCACAATGCATACAGGCACTTGTCTACTGTCATGCTGCTAGAGTGGGTCATGAGTTCTGCTGCTAATGGAAACGGAGTCAAATGCTGATAATAGCAAATAATTTGAACAACATTCATTTTAAGTGTTTTGTGCCTTAGAAATAGATATATTCATAGTTACTTTGTTAATATCTGTGAAAAAAAATAATGAATGTTTCTTAAGGACTTAGACCTTGATTTTTTAAATGCACTACAGATCTGTGAGAGCTAAACATGGACTGGAGGAATCAATTATCATTATTTTATTGAAATTTATTATTTTTATACAATCTTTTTAATACAATCTCATGTACTTCAGTGATAAATTCATTCAGCAGTGTTTCTTGAAGCTATTTTCATATCTGTAAGCCACAGAGAAATCAACCTGACCATTAGTTTGGCCTCAGGAACTATGCTCTTGCATATTTAGTGATATTAGTTGGAGTTTCACTTTTGACTTTAATGAAAGCAGGAATTGACCTTTTTTTCGGATGTATTGTCTTTTTATATTCTCTCTGAAGTGATCCAGATTTTTAAATAATAATCAACCCATCTCATACCTTTGACTGAAACAGAAAATATCCTGATACCATTTCATTTGACTGGAAGAAAGATCAGATGAGAAGATGTCCAAATGAGCTATGTCTATTGCATTCACCTGTACAAGAACAGCTCAGGCTGAAAGTTAACAAAAACAATACATGAAACAGATTAAAAATCAGTAAAATAAGGAGTGAGTTTGCTATTGAAAAGAAATTGTTGTTTGATCATTTTATAAGGTGATAATAGTAACCCATTCTGATTGTTGGCATTTGTAGCATGAAGTCCACTACTGATGGGTATAATAATTAATTTTCTTGTATTTTTCTATCATTTAAGAGAATAAATCGGGATGGGAAGCTTTGTTTTTAGAAGAATATAAGAAGGAAGGAAAGACTAGTATGGTTATAATCCAAGTGATCTAAGAAAATTTTTTTAAATAGTTTTCGTCATTCATCATTCAAAATATTAATAGTGAACACCACAGAGTTCCTCTTTATATATCGTCCTTTGTAAAAGCTCTATTCCCAGAGTCAGGTAATAGCAGCCAATTTAAACTAGAGGAAGAAAAGAGGTATTCTTTTAGCTGGGATATGAAATGAGGTTAAAATGGAAATTTGACATCATGTTGTGGATGACCACAGAGAGTTATGTCTGTACTTTGCCTGCTCCTGCAGATTTTTCAGGAAAGGTGAATGTAGGCTATTGTTCAATATACACTGAAGGGTGCAACTACTCAGAAAGCATAGATAGCTAAGCATGGAAATGCAGCCTGGGGTGTTTTATGCTGTTTTAAAAACATTTTTAGAAGAACTTAAGAGAAGAAAAATAATATATAGCTAGGCTGCCTAGAGTTTGCCAGGCATACAGACTACTAGGTTGTTGCCTTTTCTCTGTTTAGTGTTATCAAGTCCAAGCAAAATACAAAACTAATGAGTCAGATCCTGAAATATCAAGAGATTTTATTTTTAAATAATGATCCTTTGTGGATGTTTTAATTTTCCTTCTACTTTTAACCATTTGGATGTTTGCTTCATGTTTCAAACATGAAACTTTGATATATTGTTTAAGGAAAAATGAATGCAGATAGCTTGAACAATGTTTATCAGCTAGAATTTTAAAGACGATGTATATCAAAGGATTTATAATCATATAATGGCATTAAACAAGTCTAGTGATGCCACTAAACAGAGTTCTAATAAAGATGAGCAACACGTAGGCATAGATATTAGAAAACAGGCTTCTGCAATGACATGTAATTCCTGCACTGGTTCCCTGATATTCCTAATCTCCAGAAATATAAAAAATTATGCTCCAATTAGTCTTTTAAAGGTAAAACAAGTCACTTCATAGACGTAAGCGAGGAGATAGCCCTGCTGTGGAGTCCATTTTGCTTTTGTACCTCACAGCAGGGAGGTAAAGTTTGCTGAGCATTCCCTTTGAGGTTGACTGATGTGCAAATTTGCTGTCCTGTGAACCTAGGAGCTGTGAAAGTGGTCCAATATCTGGGTTTTAATAACTGCAACATGTATGGAAGTGGGATTCACCACTTGCCTTGAAATTGCTCTCACTTCAGATTACACAGGAGACAACAGTAAAATGAATATTTATTTAAACGACCAAATCTAGCTAGCACTGTTATGAGGTTCAGACAGGTATACAGAAATAAAAGGAACCTCACACTTAAAGCTCCCTATGGTATAGATCACCTCTTAGGGTTTCCTGTTTGTCCATACTGTCCAGCCAGCAAGCTGCTGTGATGTGCACACAGAACTAGGATCCGGCTCATGAGCTAAAGCATCTCCTCAGCATATTTGTTCACTGAAAAATATCTTAATTTGTAGATATATGTAATTTTATGTCCTTATATTTTTCTTGTATTTTTATTCAGATTTAACTATTCCCGCTCAACATGATTTTCTGTGAACCATAGCTCAGTCAGAATATTAATCTTGACATTTTCCTGCTAGGTAACATATAATCCCCAACAAATTTTTAAAATCCTAGAGATGGTTGTACATGGACAGAGTCTGTTGGCATTTACACTGGTCTCGACCCAACCATATTAACAACTGATCAGCATACTGTTGGGTGAACACTTCCTTCTGCTAGGTGACTGGTGTTTTAAGCCTCACCACATAGTGGCTTTATAAACTTAAATCTACATTTTCTTCAGATTTCTGTTTTGAAAATCATATTTTTGCAAGAATTTAAACAACAATAATCCATGCATCTCATTCCTGAATTTTAGGATAGTTAGCCCTGTGCTTTATTGTGAGAATGGAATTGCATTTGACACAGTGTAATTTTCTACTCTGCTCTAAAAGATAGATAGTCTTGTTGAGATCTGAACTTGGCACTGCTTTCCAAATACAACTTAAGCAAAGATTGTTGTTTGATGTGATGTTGGATATTAGAAAATCTAAGTTTTCTGATGTCAGACTACGTAATTATGTGTCCCTGATTTTTCAGTATTATGAATTCTGATAAAGTCCATGAAAAAAGTAAGCAAAAATCTGATATAACAAAGAATCATGAGCTATTTTTGTCAGCCACAAGACTGTATGGGCAATGATCTATGTAAAAGAGAGTTTTCTCTCTTGAAGTTGCCACTTACTTACCTTTATGAACATTGAAAAACCTATAGAAAACCTTATTGAGCAGTGAAAACCCTGTAGAAAAACAGGTGAATTGTGAATCCCCCAATGCTGAAATACAGAAGATCATTGAGGAGTCAATAAGATAGATAGACGCATGTATGGCAAGGCTTGACACCAAAGATACTAACATCTCTGTGGTGTTTTGAAGGTCTAGGAGGCTGAGGAGACAGAACAATTTAAGAATTTTGTTGTAATATTTTGTTCTTTTGTGTTTGTTTTGTTGGGGTTTTTTCTCTTGAAAAACAGAGAGGCTCATATTAGTTTTGTTTGAACATGAATTGCTGTTTGATTCAGTTAATGGCAGGGTTCAAAACACATGTTCCTCTTCTTTCAGACATTTCTATTATATAAAATAATCTCAATTTAGTTGTAAATGCCTAGCCCAGACCATGCTTAACCACATCCAAAACCCATCTGTTTACCAGAAATATTTTTTTCCACGTAACACAGTAATTTCAAAGATGAACCTGAAGTGCTATACATAGTCACATGACTGTGTAAACATTTATAATAGTATTTGTGATAGCTCTTCATACAGATTTGTGTCAATCATATATGAAGTAATGTTAGAAATGTTGTCATAGAATGAACACATTTCCCTTCTGCAAAGATGTCAAAAGGACTGGGAAGTGCTGGATATTGTAGAAACAAAGGAAATGGCTGCAGATTAGTATTGAATGCAATCAGATCATAGTGCATTTGCTGCAACTGTATTGGTTTAGAAGTCAAAAAGGCCTTCACAGCATCCTGAGATCTACCATCACTAATGAAGTTTTTCCTAATGCATTGAATAGAAGAAGTCAGTAATATACTTAAATTAGTACTTTCTTCTATCTAAAGTCATTAAGCACCATTTTTAATAAGATATATATCTTCTCTAGGCTCATACCTCAGACATCTAAGCAATTTATTTTTGATTCCTGTTTTTTGGTTATATCTTCACACAGCTGTGTGGCATGCTCTCTAGGCCAAATTCTCTATGAAGATTCCTGCAAGTTGCCTTTTGATAACCTACAGCTGTTATTTAACTTTGTTAGTAAACTAAATACATTTTATAAGCTCTGTCTAATACATATTAGTAGATTTACTGTGAGAAGGTACTGATTGTGGGTGGGAAATCTAAACCTAGCAAATTAAAAAGAAGATAAATACATTTAATTAAAAGATTATAGCTAGACAGAATGTTTAATATTTGGAAATTGAATCTTGCAAGGGGAGTATTTTTCTAAGAAGAAATTGATTTCTTAGCGAACAAAATTTTTATTTTTCAGGTGGAAAATCAATGAACTGGGAAGGAGGTATTCGTGTGCCAGGGCTTCTCCGTTGGCCTGGAGTGATACAGGCTGGTGCCTATATTGATGAGCCAACAAGTAACATGGATATATTTCCTACCATAGTCAAACTTGCAGAGGCACAGTTACCCTCTGACAGGTATGTTCTGCAGTTATCTCTGTTTTAGAGAAAGTCTCATGAGTGTTTTATACATTATGGTGATGTCTATTAAGATAGAGGTGAGAATGAAAAGACAAAACTAGATTTTAAAAGCACTTTGTCATTACTTACAGTAGTATGTTGTATCTTTTCATACAGACATACTGATATATTTTACAGAAACGTGTAAATACATTTTAACTTGCTGAACAAGCAACAAGCAACAAGAGAATACTACCAAGAGCAACATACTGTCAAATCAGGCCTAGAATTATTTCCTAAAAGCAAAAATAAATGTATCAAAAAAGACACTGTTCTGCATGAGTGAACCTGATAGAAAAAGGAATGGCAATTTTAAATTATTTTAAACTTTATGAATTCAACTTTGGCCTGCTTAGTATTAAAAAAACACATCAAAATGCCAGGTAGGCTTTTCTCACAGTTTTTTTTTGTTCTCTACCAAGTTAGTGAAAATTATCCCTTACAGAGTTTTGCAGCCTGATAAGAAAATTTGCTGGACTTCTAAAATTCATAAAATGCTTTATTGACACTCCTACATCTGTGTGCTTTGTCTTGTTCAGGAGGTACCCAGTTTCAGCAGCAAGGTGCCTCTGCCTAAATTCCAAATCCACTAAGTGGAGAAACCTGCTGATATGCATATGCCATACACAAACAGGTTTTAAGCACAAAGACAGAGAAAGCAGAGACAGTCTGCTAATGATGATTCATTGAGTGCTTCAAGGAAGTGGCAGGGCAGGACATGTGTAAGACATGAAAAATTAGTCAGGCTGGTCCTGAGAGAACCCCTACAAGCAATAACTGTGTCGAACCTAAGCAGTTCAGGTTGTTCTTAATGTGGGCAGATCTTATGCACTTTGTTTTCATATTGCTTGAGTGAAGACTGAGCACCAATGTTTTATTTTGATCTCTTCGATAGAAATCCCAATATACTTGCATAATTTCTACTTGCAAGTTGCTCTGCTCTGATTCTTCTGTGTAGACTAGATGCCATAATTACTTCTTTATGGTGGATCATGGACTAGCTTGAAGCATTTTTGATCCAGCAGCTGAATTCCTGTCACTCCACTTAATTCTTTCTGGGAAGTAAGAGAAATGACTACGATTAGGATTCAGTCACTGGGAGGGAGTGGGTTAAAAAGGAAAGGAGGAGGTGTTCCTACTTAACCAAGAAAAGTCTCATATATCACCCTGAAAGCAGCAGTTGTGGGAATGCGAGAGTACTGGAAATATATTACTGGAGACATCCTGTTCTCCATCAACAGGCTGTAGAACAGAAAGTGACCAATAGATGAGCATCTGTCCTGCTCTCAGCTTGATAGTGAGCAAGCCTGCAGAGGCAAGACAAGAATGCATTACTAAGGCAAGAAAATACAACATACTGAAAATGGGGAAGACCCTAAATCAACAGACTCTCACAGACAGGGATGCACCCAGAAAGCAGAGTTATTAGACGATGTAGCTTTAAGAATTCCAAAATATTTTCCTGCCTGTCCTTTGAGAACAGTCCTATGCAGAATGGTGCTGTTGCGTACAATTTCTGCGAAGAGTTTCATAGTCGTATGTAACTCATGGCTTAAAAACGTGAAGTTAGTACCTGTCTTCTTGTAGTTATGCTAATGTGAAAAGGATTTTAGGTGGTAATGAAAATTAACATAGACATTTTTAAACTTTCAATAATTTTCAGAAAAGTTTTTATGAGACGTTGCTCAAAATGCTTGAAAAAGAATTACCTGCAGATCTGTATATGAGCAAAAAGTAATTTCCTGTAAAACTTCTTTTAAAAATCGTCATTCACACCAGGTCAATAATGCAGATTGTGATTTCTCTGACACTAGCTGTTTTCAGAAATGTTCAAAGGCTTAATTTATGGAAACATTGAAATGTTTATTTTATAACTCTATTTTCATGTAAATTGACTTACTACTTCAAACCATGATCAAAATTGTCCAGCAGCATTTAGAGAATTGTTATATATATGTGTGTGTGTGTCTGTAGTTGATAAACACATGTTTAAATATAGATCATTTTCAACTTTGAAAATTCTAGCATACATAATTTGCTAGATAGACATTTTACCATTACTTCTGGGATTGCTAACACAGCAGAGCATGTATTTTTTTTGGTTTAGGGTTACTTTGGCCAGACTGCTCCCAAACAACTTAAGCAGGTCTACCTGGAGGACTGCGTTGTAGCAATTTATTCATATATGTCTGGTCACTTTCTTAGAGGAAAAAAAAAAAAAAAGAAAAAAGAAGAAAATGGGTTGAGGAAGCAACCATTCCTAATGGCAAAATGTAAAATTAATGTTTCCTTAAACAATTTAAAAATCAGAGGGGAAGAGCACCTGAAGGTTTTTCTTCAAATTGACCAACTGGATTACATTCAGATTTATTTTTTAAGTAACAGAGTTATAACATATTCTCAATAAAGTGAAGTTTAGGTTATGGTTCTGATTTTGAAATGCTTTCTTACTCAGAATTATTGATGGACATGATCTGATGCCCCTACTTCAAGGGAAAGTTACCCGATCCAAGCATGAATTTCTCTTCCATTACTGTAATGCTTATTTAAATGCAGTGCGCTGGCGTGCAGGAAACAGTAAGTAAACTTGCCTGTTCTAATTTTAAATATTTCATATAATTTTCAATGCAGCTTGAAAAGAAACAGGAAAAAGCCTTGGGCTATAGTAGCAAATAAATAGTTTAAAATATCTAGCTTTTTTCCTTCTTCTTCACTTTTCCTTTTGCTAGAATGTGCCTATTCACCATTTTACTGTTTGACATTGTTGCAATGCATGAATGTTGTGTATCAATACAATACTGAGATCTAGGGTATCTGAAACTGTTGGGGTTTTTAAACTTGGCTGAGTGTCTGTGTTACAGAATGAATTAGTCAAGGTTGACTGTTACATCTTTCTAAAAATGTACAGGTAATAGAATGGCTTGCTCAATAACAGTAGGAGTATGACATCAGCCTGTCGATTTTTATTATTAGGATAGCAAAGTATAGGAGAATCACTGAGTCAAAGTCATAATTATCTAATAAATGAAGGCAGTATTATAGGGTCCCTTTCCATGCTTATAATGAAAAATATAATTCCACTTTGTAGACTAAGGAAAAAACCATTTCCCACTGATTCACTTCTTTTTAAGTAACTTCTCACTGTTTCTGGTAGCAACTTCTACATTGTCCAAAGCCAACTGCCCTTTCTATAAAAATCTTTGTGCTGAATGAAGTCAAACACACATTTATCTCATCTCACTTGACACTCAAAGTGACGTCTTGTGTTACAGCTTCAAAATGATGATCCAAGGCAAGCTTTGATGTAACATTTTTTTTGGTTTAAGTACCTTGGGAAAGGACTTGCTTAACAGTTAATGTGCAAACTTAAAATCAGTTGGAAACTTTGTCTTGGTCGTCTGTAGGTTGACTCTCTACCTGTCTTTGACTTTAACCTAGAAAAAGGGAAAATATTACATACATTCATTTATCACCACTTTGCCTATATATCTTGCATTTGATAAACAATCATAACAAAGAACCAAGCATTTGGAAGATGTGGTCATCTAGTACTGTTTTATATCGGAGGTTGGATGGAATTACTCTGCTTCATGATGAGGAGACAAGAAGGCATAGCTCCAGCTGTTTTTCTCAAACATACCCCTTTGCAAGGTGAAGTATCCTTTGTAAAAAGGAAAGGGTCAGCTCTGTTGTTCACTGAAAGGGAATTTAATAGGCAATGAAGGAAAGCAATGATGGACTAGTCTATTGTCTACTTGAGAGGCAACAATGTAGATTGTGATTCACCCTTTATCCTTTCTCCAAGGCAAGCCAAAGAGAAAGCTCACTCAGAACCTGGCAGTAACATTTTCATAACACTGGACTGATTTTTGTATGGAAGGGGTTTTGATATACTACCTTGTCAGCCTACATTGTAGTGTAAGAGTAGGCAATAGCCAGATATTTCTCTCTACTCGCTTTTGTACCAGTTCCTTGGGAGTGCTCAACACCTTTTTCTTTCTTATTTGTCCAATCCCAGATCTTCAAAAATGCCTTTTAGACCATACAATCATATTCGTTTTTGGTAATATCACATTGAGTCTTAATAGTTAAAAACTGTAAACTGAGTGCATGTGCTTAAAGAACACTAATTAGTGAACATGGTATTGTCCTGGAAAGAGAGAATGCAGAAGACAAGAGTCTGGGCAGGCAGCAAAACCTGGGAAACCACTTTAAAGCTCTATAGAACCAGCTTAATACGTTTTTTTCTACAGTCAAGTTCTCAGTGTGAGAGTAGGTAAGGCTAGTGGTTGTCGGTAGCAAATGGAAATGCATTAATTTGTATGTGAGAGATATTTTGGAGTGTAAGTGGTGACAATATACTTCCATTTGAAAATGCCAGCCCTTTCTTCTTCAGTCCTCTTAGAGCATTTAAGGAACATAATCATTCAGACATCCACGAAGTAAATTAACAGTTTTGTTTTCTCTAAAGTAGGAAATATTAAGAGATATCAGGTATGCTAGAGATATCTCTTAATATTTCTTCTACTTTCTCTAATAAAAACAAGAAATTTAAATTCATGCATTCTCTGAAGTCTCCTAAGTGGGTTTTCCACTCTTCTTGTCATTACTTTCTTAATAATACAAGAGCAATTTTTTTTATTGTGTTCTTTGCCGTATGGCCAATGAATGCTATGGTAGCTTCATATGTAAACTGTGGGATGTGTTTGTCTTACCCTGCCTAGCTTTTTGCTATTTTTCGCTTGCTTCCCTGAGGAGCTGTTTCCATTCATGGTTTACTTTCTTTGTGGTGAACAAAGGACTTTCGAGGATGCTGTTACAGATTAGTAAGGATTCGCATTGACCCTGAGAATGACAGCAGTTATAGTTACTTGCTTTCATTGCTTAGCAATATAAAGGAAGGTAAATTTAATAGAAGTTTGACCCAGGACCACCTTCTTTTGCACAGCATCTTCAAAAGAAGAGATAATACTACTATGTCACTATAACTGCTGTCAAGGAAACATTTTGTTTTCTTAAGAAATATCTTTTTTAAATCAAATCTTATCATTCCAACCTCATATCTTTTCTCTGAAAAAAGCAGATGGGAAAGGCTGAGAAAGTAAGGATAAACATTTGAAGAAGTAAGATTTTCCTATTGTGACTTTTTTTTTTTTTTTTTGGAGCCACAGCAGTGAATACAATATGAAAACATTTCCTTGTGTTTCCTGTTACTATTACTATTGTCACCGATCTTTAAAGAGTATTTTGACAAATAAACCAGCTAGAATTGAGAGTTGAAGACTAAGTTTGTAGAATTACAAATTAAAAATTGAATGTAAGATTCAAGAGCCAAAAAAACAACTACCAGTATGCAGATGTTTGTATTTCACAATATTCTTTGAGTGCTGTCATCACTCTTAACTGCAGTGAGGAGGGAGAGCACATATAAAATTTATGTCTTGTCATGTAATGCCAAAAGCACTTTCTGTAGTTTTGAGGAAGTACAATGTGTAACTGAATTATTTTAGACTACAAACTGGTTTGTGTTCTATTTATTTATATTACTTCCTAAAATAATGGGTTAAAGCCATTAAACTGAACCATAATCTATGGGAACATACTCCTAGACCAGTAAAAAGATGTAGGATATCATGCTCAAGGATGAAACTGTCTTTGTTTAACTCATATTTTTAACTGTCTTGCAAAACAGAGCGATAATTGTGCCACAGTAAATAATAATAAAACTTGGATTAAGTTTGTGACATAACTGCCCTCTTCAAAGATACTTTGAGGTGTGCTAAAACTGCTACATATATTTAGATAAAAATAGGAGATCAGGCCAAAGAGAACGAACATTGTTTCTACCACCTTATTCACAGCAGTGGTCTACCTACCCTTCTTCAACTGTGCTTCAGAGACTGGAGGGAAAAAAGTAATCAGAATTCATTTTGCCACTCATGTATTATGGGGAAAAAAAATCAAAAAAAACCAACCCAGTCTTCATGGCCCATGAAAACGACTGGCTAGAAGTTTTAAGTTAGGATCTGGATTATGGTCATTTTTAGAAGATAAATCAAAAACTGCATGAAGTCCTACCCATTTTGTCTTTTACACATAAAAGTGTAAGGATATATAATGCGGGGAATGAAAGAGAATGAGTGGAGTTTCCCAGCTCCATTGCTGCGTTATTCTAGTTTGAGAAGGGCTTCAGGGCTGATTGGACATTGTGCAGGGCTATTCTGTGCTGCTACATCTCTCCAGCAGGCCCAAGAGGATACCATGTATACATATCCATGTATGTAACAGAAGAAGAAAAGCAACAAGATTTTACCAATGGGAACTTGAGTAACTGAGGAATTTACATTTGGAGTTAGAGGATATTGCTAAGCAGATATGAGTTTAATCTTCAAAGAGCTAAGAGCTAAATGCTGAACACTGAATTTTCTACAAAGTAGAGTTGTCCAGTGAACAGGACACTTGTCTTAGACTTAGTAAAACTTGATTCAGATTTCTTCGTCCTATAGACCTTGAGAAAACATTAAATAAATCTCACGATGTATCCATCAGTATCAGTGTAGCAAAGAAATAAAACATTTTTTATTAACTGTTTTATTCAACAGCAGCACAGATAGCTAAAAATATAATTTACTTTTTTTTTTTCCCCCCCAAAGAGTTTGAAGTAGGAAATTTCATGGGAGTTGAGGAACATATGTAGATCCTTGCTTAAACAATTAGTTGAGCACACAGTAGCTTCAGTCACAGATTACATTGTACTTTGTTAAATTTAAGTATGAAGTTATTATTTGTATTCTGAAGCTAAGATAGAAATACTATGTTAAACTGGAGGCAAACAAGATTATATCATCCTCTCAGTAAATTCACAAGAATTTTAACATTCACTTCAATGGACTACAACTCTACAAAAGGTGTATAAATCGAATTTAGAATAGACAATGCAACAGGTAATTGAGGGATGGGGCAACCCAAATGAACTCTGAGACAATCATCTGTGCCAAAATCTTTATTTAAACTCCAGCAAAAGTTTGTGAAGGATTTGTATGTGAAAAAGTTAGTAGATAAAACACTAAGTGAAAAGAGTGTGCCAATAAAATGTCTTTGTCTTCCACAATAAAGGAAATGGATGATAGTAGCACAAAAGTTACAATAGAAGACACCATCCATCAAGAGAGCTCTTAAAAAATACATTGTAGAGAACAATCATGCAGTGGCAGGAGGATAAATTAGATGACAAAAAGAAAATTCATTTGAAATATCAGAAATGAGCTTTTGTTCTTATTTGCTGCAACTGGAACAGAGGAAAGTACATACATTAATATGAGAAAGATACAGACATTACACCAGCAGAGTCAATGCAGATGTACTTTAGCTAGTGATTATATTACAGAGGTCATTGAATGATCATTAAGGATGAGTAAGACTTACTAAAAAAAGTGTGCAGAAGTAACGTATATGAACAAGGAAGGCAAACCTCTCTCTGTATTTTCTGGCTACATCAGTTAAATATGTGGGATCTTTCATAAGAAGCAGCACCTTGTAGATAGATATTGATCTTAGAAAGCAAATTTGAAGATGGACTACTGAATGCTGGAGAGACAAGTTTGTCTTTCTAACTTGGGGTGACTCCAACAAAACTGTAAGTCAACCCAGCACTGGTAGTGCCTTTACTGACAGAGCAACATCTTCCAGCACCTGAGCAAAGCAAGCAGAATTGGGTGCTTAGAGTGCATCAACAGCCAAAGTAGTGATTCAGGTTCAAGGTCCATCCAGGGAGTCCAGTCAGGAACAGGAGGAGATGGGAGCACAAACACAGTTGGAAGAAAGGCTACAAGCTAGGGCCATCTAGAGACAGGGCTGGCAACTGGCACTCCTGCAGCACCATTCGGGCAGAGACTGATGTCCTTGGGATGAGCTGAAATGGGAATCCTGGTCCATGGGCAGGGTGCATGGGTCGGGGTCCACCCTAGGGCTGGGCAGGGCAGTGAGTCTCTTTAGAGCCCTCAATGCTCTTGACAACTCAGATTTTTAGCAAATTCTGAGAATGGTGATGACCTGTCTACAGTGTAAACACCTACAGTTGAGCTAACCTGAGCTAATCAGTCTCATCAAAAGTGAAATGAGCAGAATTCTCACCCTAAAGCAGACTTCTAACAAAGGTAAGAAGCAGGTCAGTACAGGCTGGTAAGTAGCTTAGATGAAGACCTCCACATTGCAGTGATTGAAAATTAGGTGAGGTGACCAAATTGTATACTAAGTAGCAGCATAGTGATGAGCAATAAATCCTACTCAGTACCTTAAATTTAAAATTAGAAATGCCTTGCCACCTTTTTCACAATGTGAAAAATGTTAATATTTTACAAAGTGTCATTCCTGACACTATGGGAGTCTCTTGAAGTTGGCTGGGAATTTTAGCATCATGCCATTTAATTAGTGTAATTTTTCTTTTAAACCAGCAGAGATTCAAATATGAATCTGTCTACAAATATGCAATGAGTAAGATAACCAGGTTAGACTGTGTAGTTAAATACAAAGTGTGAATTGGTTTTGTGGTACAGAATGGCATTTTATCCATGGCACATGTCATGAAAGAATTGACAAGGATCGTCAGAAAAGAAAACCATGGATGAGATACAGATCCTGATTTGTTTTACACTGGCATAAAGATCTTTAAAATCTAATTAAGAAAGTGCTAGTTGCTTTGCTTGTTTCCTTTTAACATGAGAATAAAACAGTCATTTACCTTGTATGTTAGATATCAGCTCTCTGAGAATCCTCAATGTAGTCTATCAGAGAAATTGCATAGAAACTTTTAACAGTAAGTAACAAGTTTCCACAGATACATAGGCATATCTTTTACTGATATTTACGCATTTGCATATTACAGTGTACAGCCAAGTTTATTCTTGAGATTTCCTCAACGGTAGATGGCAAGTGCCGCAGACCAGTTTTCTGGTTTTGAGGGTCACCATGCATGAAAAACACTGAAGTGTCAGCATGATGTGGATTTACGTCTGTTCTCCACTGTTTCAGCTACACAATCCCATGAAAGACTTAAATAGCATCAAGTATCCAATTCACAATATGTAGGTCACAGAAAAAAAATCACTTTTCCTTCAGTAACAACTCATGAGTCTTCAAGTTACTTACATCACATATTTGTTGGACAAAGAGTAGCCCCTTTCTCTCCTCTGAACTATGTCCTTTTACCCTGTTTTCATCCTTTTCCCATCTGTTTATGCCCCTGTCCCTCCCCATTTCTGAGCTTCTGTTCTCAATGATAGTGTAACTCCTTTTGATCCTCTTACTTGCCCAAACCCTTGTGTGAGTCTTTCCCTTCTGCAACTGCAGAAGCTGTAGTAAACACTGACCCTGATTAGGGTTTTCCTGACATTTGCCTTTTCTCTTTTTCAGTCTCACAAGTTCCTTCACTTCCACTGTTCTCTCTAGAGAAGTCTTTTATCTGACAAATGGGGGGGGGTGGTGGTGTTTATTTTATTTTTTAAGTTCTTTTTGGTTTCTTTCTTAACTCCTGGTTTTCTTCTTTGATAATATCAAGAAGACATACCTTTTTGCACTGTGTCAAACATCTGAGTCATTTATTACTGTTTCTTGCTGAAGTCCACTAAGATCTTTTAATCTACTAGATTATTGAAGCTCTTTTGTTTCCCTTGCTTCCGAACTTGCTTTATGAGCACTGCATCCTCACTCTTCATTTGCCCCCTTGGTTGGTTTTTTTCTCTCTTTATTTGATATTGCCCATTTCATGGAGGCATTCCAAATGGTCTCCCAAATCCATAGTTCAGGTTCAGTGTTTCAACCACAACAGTTGGAGGAAGCAGAACAAGCACCAAATGTCACTTACTTAAACTATCTCATTAAGTATTTTAATTTGCTACCTTGATCCTCATATCAGGGCAGCTGCAGTTGAATTTGGGTGGCACAGTATGGACATATTATTTGGTAAGTGTGAGACAACGTAACTGCCGAAGGGGAGAAGAGCATTTCTAACTTGAACAAACACCACAAAGGTGTTTATATCAAGCTCAGGAAAATTGACCTAATCAACTGATACACATTTCTGCTAACAATATTTTAGGTAGGAAAGTGTTTCTCCTGACAGGCATGACAATTACTGTCACAGTATTTTCTTGCCTCTACTCTACTCTCTGACGGTGGCAGCAGTTATTGTTAGGCTCAGACACAGCTATTTATACCCAGGCACTTTCAGTGCTCCACTCCCTACCAGCATTCCCTTACTTTGGAAGATAAAGACAAATAAAGGGTGGTGGTGGTGGTGGTGGTGGTGTGGAAATCTGATCTTTGTTTTTAAGTATTTACCCTATTCCTAATCATAGTAAGAACATAAACCAAACAGCACAGATGGTTAAGTTGAAATGGAGAACTTCTCTTATTTTTCTTTCTGTTTGTTTTTCTTGGGTTTGTGGTGTGGGGTTTTTATTTGTTTGTTTGTTTGTTTGTGGGGTTGTATTTTTTTTCTAAATTGCACTTCTCTCTCTCCTGGTTTACATTGCAGACTAAGGGGCAGGAATAGCTGCAGCATGGAAGGCACAAGCCAAACTTGTACACCAATCCAGTAAACCATTCCTTATTTAAAAAAAAAACCAAACACAACCACCTCAAAAATCTCCCAGACAAACAAACAAACACCCCAAAAACTTTGATTATCTGGGTTTCTTCATGCATGACTGAACAGAGTTTACTAGCTAGTTTACTGATTTTGTATTAATTGAGTGACTGACCTGAAGTAACCTTTCTTCAGAGCGATCCTGATGTCTCTGTTTAAGTCCTATGTAAGGAACAGTTAAAGTATATTCATCTCATAGGCAGCCCCAGGAGATCCTTCTCTGTTCTTGTTTTCAGTAGGAAGGAGATTTTAGCAGGTTATAGCACTTCAAAAGGGTAAAGCCTGTTTTTCACTATGCTGTACACATGCACTCCTTAAAGCTGGAAATCAGGAGGAGAGTGTCAAGGTTCTTTCCCTTTTCTATCACTTACTTTCATCTGGAGAATAGCTGAAGATCTCTGCATCCATCTTGCATACCAAGGCAAGGAAATATTGCTTTCCTAAAACTCCTCTCTTCAAATTCAAGCATTCGTGCTGACTGGAGAACTGTGAAATGGAGTTTGGTTTTTGCATACAGGTACAAACTGGCAGACTGCTGGATTTCTCTGAAATACCTTAACCTTGAACAGGTCCATGTGAAGACAGAAAATAGACTTCTAGAGATTTTCTTAGGAATAAATTGATGTGTGTCCCTGCTGATCATCTTTAAGAGAACATTCTGTGACATGTCCTTTTGGTGTTCAGGTTTAATTCAGGATTTTGAGTGATTTTTACTCTGATTGAACATGCACTCATTAGTCACATTATGCTACATCACAGATGTCCAGTGAACTTCTACTTTCCATTTCCTCAAATGTATTAGTTCCAAATGACAGGCTCATAAGAACCTTAATGAAGCAAGTTGAAACTTTTCTATGCCCCCCAAAACTCAATTTCCAGCTGAAACCCTGGATTTTAGCACACCCCTAAGCTAGTGGGTAATAGCCTTTTTTTTGTAGTTCTAATTGGCTTAATACCTGCACAATTTTTCCAACTTTTCTTTCTAATAGAAACTAAGGACACAAATTCCTATTTACTTTCAGCTATTCACCCCATAGTTTAACACAATTTTTAATCTTCTGCTAGTTTCAGATTTTGGCAAAGAGATTCATTTTCTGACAGTGTGACAAAAACTATTGTCATATATTTCACATGCTGAACTACACATACTATAGTCAAATTCAGTCATTCAGAATTGGTTTTTTTGAATATTTAGGACTGACTGATACTGAGATTTTTACACCACGTCACTGCGAAATGGTTGCTTGCTTTCACTCATTTATTTACTCTGACAAAAGGAACCTCTTCACTATGTGGTCATTTATGCTTAACTGATTCAATTTTCAAAGTAAAACAAAAATATTTTTTCAGAAGATTTCCTAAGTGTCCTAGTAGATTTTTAAAAGTTTAAAAAAAGAAATTCAACTATCTGAGACACATATAAGGAAGTATAATTCACCTTTTTCCTCAACTTTTTAAAATAAAATAAATGAATATTCAGTATCCTTTGGCAGTACACAAGATTCCAGAGTACTACACTTACAAAATTTCTACTTTTCACTTTTAAAGTAACTTTGAATAGTTCTTTCTTTGTTTTCAGATGTTCCCATTGCTGTTTAAAGGTTAAACACAGTATAAATTTTCAGATTAATGATTTGGAATACTTCATCAGCATTCTGTGCGTCAAATGTATTGACATCCAAATTTGGAAAATGTCTGGAGAAAATAATTAATAAAAAAATTCCTAGGGATGATTTTGGTTTTGGTTGGTTTTAACTTGTCTGAAAATACTTGCAGAAGTTTCTGAGGACTTCCTTTGCATCTTTGTCTTGTACGTTTGCTTGGTATGAGGAAAATTGCTGTCTGAATCTTTCAGATCTGTTCATTTCACTCAGAATGATTGCATCCACTTTATGCAAGAGAGTAATGACTGCCCTCAATTTATTTTCTGTTAGTAATATGCATTTTTGAAGGACAGAAAGAACAAAAGACAAAACAGTTCTGAATAGTTTCTCTGTTTTCTTGCTGTCTTTGGCAAAGTGGCTATGCTTTGTCATATTCTTAAGTGTATTGTGCTTTCGGTTCTTAACTGTATCTCTTACTGACTCCAGTGGAAAACCAGTACATGCAAATCAATACTATTTCTTTCACAAGCAATAAAATAAGGCTTTTCTGTTTTCAAGGACTTTTGAATATAGATTTTAAATGACCAGTAATTTATTTTGTGCCAACATTATCTTCTGTCTTCAGCATGCCATCAACAGCTGCTTGGATGAATGAACTGAAAATTATGTCAACCATTCAGCAAGTTAATAGATTCTCCAAACAAATCTTTAGCAAGTGTCTGGATTACGTGCATTAAATTACTATGAATGGATTTTTTTTTGCAGGGCAACATGTATTCTTCCATGTTGCTGTTAACTAAGACTTCTAAATATGAGGCATAACATTGCATTATAGCACTCCCTGTTTTAGCAGCATAGTTTCTATACCCACAGACTCTTCCCATTTGGTACTTTCTTCAACAAGAAAAGGAAACCCTGTAAATGATCAATCATTTCTTTTTGAAGATGATAATGAAGAATTCAGGAAAATAATTCTTTGTCAGCTGCTACCGTTCAGCAGATAATCTTGACTTTTGAACAGAATTCAGTGGAAGCTTCTAATACCACAGCTTTTACTCTAGATAATGAGCTCAGTCATGAGATTTCTGTCTTGACTTCAGCAGCCTGAGCATGGTTTCACTATGTCTTATATTTTTCCTCCAGCATTTGTTCGGTATGATTATTAGATATCCATCAATGTGCAGTCCTTTCTCTTTTAGAGGATTCTTAACACTGAAGTTAATGTCCTTAAGATTTTAAACTCACTGCTACTACTGTGGTTTTGTTTTTTTTCCCATGGTTTTTACATCAAATACTGTATGTTGTGCACATTTCTTTATGCAAGCCTCTTCTAGCAACAACTCATTCTCATAAACTGACATTGTGCCTTTGAATATCACTCAGTTATTCTCCACCTACACTGGGACATAATGTGCTGTGTTTTGACTGATCTAACAACGTAACATTTTAAGATACCCAGATACTTAAAACAGGTATTTAAAAAAAATTAAAATTTTCACTGAAAGAACAATAAAGTTACAAACTTTTAAACTCAAATAGCATATTTTTATTAGCTGTTTGACAAATGCACATAGTCATAAAAACAATATGTATATTTTCTTTATAGTAACCAAATTATATTCTCTATGTGCTATATATAGTTCTACAAGAATTTAGCAACTGAAACTTTTTCTTAATTGTCAAATTATGGATGAGGTGAATGTATACACATATGTGATATGTACTTTATATAACATTAGCAGAAAACCTAACAATTCTAAATGATTCTAAAGATATAGGAAGCAGGAAGAAAGGATGCAATATAACCATGAGTTATCTGAAGAATGTAATTTTCAATTGAGTTGCAGCTTTCATCTGCCTCTCTGTAGAGATGTTGAAGAGCTGGCGTGAGTTAGAATGTGGGAGCTGACAATGGCTACAGAGCACACTTGAGATTCAGGAAAAGTCTGTGGGCAATTTACATCAGTACACTACACCCAAAGGGTTGTGCTCAAAGGCATTTGAAGTCAAGGAGAGACCAGCTACCCAATTTACAGTGAAGAACAGACTTCTTTATCTTGTTGTTCTACAAAAGAAAAAACAAAATAATATGAACAAAGGAGATGAAAGTAGCAGCAAACCTATAAAGCTACTGTCATAGATTAAATGCAGTAAAAATGAGGTCCAGGCAGTAACACAGCAATAGCTTCTATTCACTTCAAGATCTGTTTATCAGAAAACACCATTTAGCCATCAGTGATTAGAACAGTGCTATTGTAACAGAAATGACGTCCATATCTAGTGTGTCACTTCATCTTGGGCATATTAATATATCTTACTAAGAGACTTTTATTTAATCTCACGGCTGCTACCTGTCTGTTGGAACTACTGTTATCTGTATGAGTATGAGAGGATAAACAGAAGAGCGAAGGATAACAAAACAGAAGAGGAATCTGTTAGGGAGATGGAACTCTGAACAATTATGTTTGTAGCAGGTTTGCTTGACCTAATTGCAACCTATTATAATTTGAGACTATTTATATGTACAACATGTAAAGTAAAGAGGTATTCTGAGAGCTGTATAAGTTAACTTGTTGGAAAATTCAGAGAGCTGAGAATTGCAAGAAAAATAACACTAAGTAAAGTAGCTGTGAAGCACTGGGACAGGATCTTGAAGGGTACTGTAGGCTTAGAGCTTGCCTGCTCTTTTAGAAGGGACCTGATATACCTGACTGTGGGGGAGCCCTGACAATTTTGCTACTACCTTCACTGAGGAAGAGACATATAGTTATCTTTTTACATAAAGAGAGTTTACTATCCAGATGCTTTGCAGAACAAAGGTATCATTAATTACTGAGAGATTAATTTGATCCTTGTAGTTAACCCTCTGACAAAATGAGATTTTATATCAGCTGAGGGAGACTGGGAGAGCTCTCTTTTTAACACCGAGCTTTACACAGTTCATCAACTTTACAGATTAGAAGTCTGACAGCTCTTTATGTCTCCTGGTATATTACACTGGCTGCTCCGCAGCCACAGACACTGGCAGATATGCTTTAGTTTTTATAATGCTCAGGAAATCAGTGGTTAAAGTCTGCACTGCTGTTCCTCCAACACCACATGAAGTTCCAGATCCTCGCTGTAACGTCGCTGCAGTGCAAGAGATGAACATTACACATTAACAGACTTTTCTCTCCCAGAGCTCAGTGTTCAGTGCAGTATAATCATGACATTAGATAGCTGCATAGTTGATAAAGCAGCTCTTCAAAATACTAGCAATGTGATTCTGACATGATGTGGTGTCACATGTGCCCTGTCCCCAACCCCACGCATGGCTTTGCAACAAGCTGTATGCTCTGTGTATAGCCAAACCTGAACAATTCTTTATTCTTTGGGGAAAAAATATCATGATACAACTTCCTTATTTCTTTCTTTTCCCCATGTCTTACATATTTGAACTGCTTGCACTGACTTGCATTATCTCAGAATCCTCAACTTTATATTGCTACCTGTAAGCCCTTGAACTGGCCTGGTGCTACAGTGCCCAACACCAAAAAAAGTTGGCTGAAAATTTCTTCTCAGTGTCATTCAGTACAAGTGTATCATCAAAGATAGATGTGTGGTAAGACAGCCTGACCACAAAGTTCTCATGTACATGGCCTTACTGAAATTTCTTTTAGTTGACTTTTTAATAGCTATAGAATTTCTTTTCTGCTCTTTTTCTATCAATGTTATAGTGCCCTGAATCAAATTCTCAGGTGGGGTGAATGTTGCATGATCTACAAAAGCACAAAGTGCACTCAATAAAGGTCTTTGGCTTATTCTGTTCTTCATTGTCCATCTAGCCAATTAAACACTGAAGGAGTGCTTAGTATAAAATTGCATACCTTCCTGGAATGTGAATTCTAAATCTCAGTAAATGAGAGGTATATTTCTGCTCTGGGAAATATTCTGTGCATAAGTTCAAAGAAATCTAAGGGCAAGTGTTAGCTTTTTTTTACTTATTTTAATTCTGAGAAAACAGCAAAGAATTCAAGTATCAAACCAACCTTTCAAAACGTTATTGGAAAAGTTGATGAAGGAATGCTCCCTTTCCCTTTCCCTTTCCCTTTCCCTTTCCCTTTCCCTTTCCCTTTCCCTTTCCCTTTCCCTTTCCCTTTCCCTTTCCCTTTCCCTTCCCTTTCTTTTTTTCCAGTAAGACTGTACCATTGCTGCTGTCACAGCCAGTGCCTTTTAAAGCCTGCCACGTCCTATTGTCTGTGCCAGCCTTTAAAGCTCCTTCCCCTTTGCTGTCTTCCAAGCAGCATTCAGAGGGTTCTCTCAGTCTAATGTTTACAATAACCATCAACCCTCTGACCCTGATTTAAGTGCAGACTGAGTGAACTGGAAGTCTCCAGGCTCTGTCATTGAATTGGTTCCTAAAGGTAAATTCTCTTATAATGTGTAAAATGCTGTGGGATAGAAGAAGCTGTAAAGAATCTTAAGGTCACCTACTGTCCTTTAAATTCATGCTGTAGACTAGAACTGCAACCTGTGACTCTTCAGTCCAGTGAAACATTTCTTTCTTTAAACCTGTTTTTATCTTTACAAATTGAGTGTGATGTAGTTACAGTGTGGCATGTACCAGTTCATCTCTGCCCTTCCCACGTTTTCTAGTGCTTTCCATTCTGTTGAATTAGTTAATTCATTAATGAATACTAACCACTGTAGCACACATGAATCTGTGACAATTTGTTATTAGATTAACAAGCTTTCTGTCAACTTAGCAAAATTCAACAAAATACCAAAAAGAGTTTTTCCCCCATTATTTAAAAAAATGAGGTGATACAAAAAATGTTTTTTGCAATAGGATGCTGAGGAGTATAAATTACTGATGGATATGCATTTCTGATGTCTGCATACACTCAAGTGGATAAGTAGTCTGACATCATAGACATCAGCTGCTTACTATCCTACTTTTATTAAGAATAAAGTACAGATTTTTAACTCTCATAATTTCCTGGTCAGTTTCTGGAGAACTCTGTGCTTCCCTGGCTGTGGGAAGACAGTGTGCTTCCCTGGAGGTGCCGGTCTGTTCCTGCCTCCCCTATGCTCTGATACTTGAGGGAAATAATAACCATTTTTTGTTTACTCCTTTCTTGTTAAGTATTTTCAGATTCTCCAGTGTACCTTCTGTTCAAGTCCTTCTTGAAGGAACCATCAGATATCTGCTTATTCTTAATCCAGGAAATAATTAGTATTTTTAAACAGTGAAAACACTGACTGAAATTGCACTAGTACAGACTGTTTCTGTACACAGCAAATTAAGCTGAGTGAGAGTGACCAATCTATAAATGAAGACCTTTGTTTCCCGTTTTACACAGCGAAATGTCACCTAAAATTTGCACTACTATAACAGTTATTTATTTTTGGAAAAAACACTTACAGGTCTAAGACAGGAATTTAGCATCCATATTACCTTTTCATATCATCACCTTTAATAAAATGAGGAACTCTGTCTGCAGTTGTTGGCAATGAAAGCATGTGGCAGAGGGCAATGGGTTAATACAACAAAGAGAGGAAGAGAGAAAAAGGTAAAAATGAAATTATTTTGATTTGCAAAATGAGACACAGACATGGCCCAACAGTGTCTGGATATGGTCAAGGGACAAAGGTACATTTTAATAGGTCTTGTAGAAGACAGTGCAATGGCTTAGTAAATATTTTTGCAGATCTTAGCACTGTTTATGTAAAAGCACAAACTTCTTTTAAGTCTTCTATGATTTAGTTAATCAGAATTTTTCCGAGAGAATTAAATGATCATGATTATTTCAGAAATATTTGTAGCATGAAAGTCTCCGTGTTTTGCTTATTTTTGTTTTGTTTTACTCTTTCAGTATATTGTGGTTCCTGTACAGAGTGAGGTTGTACCAAAAGACTGATTTCCCATGGTGTAAATTAGAGTTTCATAAGACTAGGGGACTTTTAGCTTGTAATTTTATCACCAGCTTTTTTGTGTCTATAAATTGCAGGTGAATCTGTCTGGAAAGTCTTCTTCTTCACTCCAAACTTCAGCCCTGAAGACTCCAATGGTTGCTATGATTCTCATGTTTGCTTCTGCCATGGAGAATTCATCACTTGGCATGATCCCCCACTACTCTTTGATCTTTCCAGAGACCCTGAGGAGAAAGTCCCACTGACTCCAGAAACAGAGAGCCGTTTCTATGAAATCCTCAGGGTCATACACCTAGCAGTAGACAACCACACTAGATCCTTGCACGCTGTCCCTGACCAACTGTCGTGGAACAACCTGCTCTGGAAGCCATGGCTCCAGATGTGCTGCTCATCTCTCTTCCAGTCTTGCTACTGTGACTATGACTCAGAAGGGAGCCTGCTGGAGGAGCATTCAGGATAAACAAGCTGCAATTCACTTTCAGAAACTGGATTAAGAGAGTGTGAACCACGGCAGTACTAGCCTTCAGATGGTTTTGTTATGTAGGAGGACCTGTTTTTAAATATGTCAGTACAGTAGAAGAGAGTTTCAGTCAAGAAAATGTGCCGAGAGGAGGAGAGCAAGACACGTCTTTTCAGTTTTTATAGTACAAAAATCAGTGTGAAGCACACGTTGCTCTCCTCATCTACAAACGGGTAGTCTGTAAGCACTTTTCAGATGAGATCATTTTAGAGATCATAGAAACATAGAATCATAGAATAGCCTCGGTTGGAAGAGACCTCTAAGATCATCAAGTCCAACAATTAACCAGGCCCTGCCAAGTCACCACTGCCCCATGTCCCTCAGCACCACGTCTACGCATCTCTTAAATACCTCCAGGGATGGACACTCCACCACTGCCCTGGGCAGCCTGTGCCAGTGCTTGACAACCCTTTCAGTGAAGAAACATTTCATAATATCCAATCTAAACCTCCCCTGGCACAACTTGAGGCCATTACCCCTGTTCAGCTTCAGGGTTTTTTTTTTACACAGCAAGGATTTACCTATAGTTTCTGTCAATTACAACCACTAAATGCACACTTTCCCCATCCTTTTTGCTCAGTATTATCCACCACTAGTAGGACTAGTAATTCAAAATAGAGAGATAATAGTAAAGAGGTCAACCTGTGATTGTAATTTGATAACTGATGGATAGGTAAAGAACAGTCCTGTAAAAGCATGGCTATCAACAAGCATCACAGGTAGGAAACAGTAAACAGATTGCCAACAATCTAACATTGCATGTGCCATAAAAATGTAGGGAGCTATGTAGCGGCACACCTTGTGTCCACATTAAAATGGTGCTCCCTAGCTAGTATCGTGATGCATGACAGCAATCTTTGTTTCAAAAGGGAACCACTTCAAGTGCATCAGTCATGTGCTTGAGTGTATACCATAAGTCTTCGTATATATACATATGCAAGCCAAATACATAACTCCCAAAAAGCCTGCAAATCCTTCAGTCCCTGATATAGACACACCCTTATGGTCGTGGCCCAGTTGCTAAAATGAAAGATTTGGTTCATACTTGATATCTGAGTTCCAAATTCACATGGTACTAGAAAGATATCTTTCACTCTCTATCTGCCATACCTGTTCTTCCACTGATGATTGTAGTGTGCATCACAAATAAATAAAATTTAGTCTTCCTTTAAATATCTTTGCCATTGTTTAAGCTCTCTGAATAGGATCTATAATTTTCTTAGAAAAAACTCGAGCATGAGCATTTAAAGCCAAATATAACTGTCTCTGAGTTCTTAGCAAGGCCTTGGGAAATCTGCAGTACTTCAGGGCTAATTTCTGTATCCATTTTTATCTGCATCTTATTCAGGCACATTTTCTTTCCACTCTATAGGCCAGCAAACTATTTTCTTTGACAGATTGTACCAGAGCAGAACATATCAGCAAAATACTGAAGTGATTTGATGACTGATAATAAAAGACGACTTGTTCCTTATCAGAAAACACTAGTTAATTCCAGCACTGTAATGTATTAAAATCCATTTGGTGGTATTAGCACATCACTAATGCAAAAGCGATCTGTGATGATAGCAATGCAATAGCTTCAGTCAGTGAACATTAAGGTTGTGACCTGATTCTTGGGAGCTATTGAAGCCTGTCCTATAAAAATATATTGTGATATATGGTATATTTCTCTCTCTGTAAAACCTATGCTTTATTTGATTTTTCTGCTGCAGTTTCATTCAAAATTTCATTCTCAACATTATTGAGATGCCTGTCCTGGGAAATGTACTCTTTCCTTGAAGTCCTATTTTTGATGTTTCACCTTGTGTTCATGATTGTGTATCTCAAGTATATGCTCTGCAAGCTCTCTGTAGGTAGCAAAGTCCTGTGCATGCTGTTAAAGTTGGTCTCAGCTATTTCACTGATAACCAATCAGGACTGTTTATACAGTATCTGGAAAGCTGTCAGATGGCCATTCATGTGGCGTAATTCTCCCTTTGCTTTATGTAATAACTGAATGTACTATATAAACTTAGGAAGAAAGATACCTGCAGCTTGAATACAAGTACTCTTCTGCAGTGACAAGTGGCTGCCTGTCTATATCACGGCAGGATCCTTACATCCCAAATTTTTGGTCTTCACCATGTGGGCCAAGGAACATAGAATCATAGAATGGTTTGAGTTGGAAGAGACCTTAAAGATCATCTCGTTCCAACTCCCCTGCCATGGGCAGGGACACCTCCCACTAGATCAGGTTGCTCAGAGCCCCATCCAACCTGGCCTTGAACACTGCCCCAACACTTGCCACAACTTCCCTGGGCAACCTGTTCCGGTGTCTCAACCACCCTCACAATAAAGAATTTCTTCCTAATATCTGATCTGAATCTACCCTCTTTCAGTTTTAAACCATTACCCCTCATCCTATAACTACATGCCCCTGTAAAAAGTCCCTCTCCAGCTTTCCTGTAGGCCCCTTCAGGTACTGAAAGGCTGTGCTCTAGATTCGCTTACCGGCTGTCCCAAGACCTTGAAGTCTCTTTTGATCGCCCTTGGACTACATGTTGCAGCTTCATTGCCACCCACATGGAAGACCAGTAAGGGGTAATAGTCTGAGGGCTGTACCAGACTTGGAAGTTTCCTAGTGGTGTCCTTAACCTGGGTCCCAGGGAGGCAGCAGACATCCATAAGAGGAGGGTCTGTCTGGCATATTGGACCCTCTGTTCCTCTCTGAAGGGAGTTGCCTACAACTATAACCCATCTTTTCTTCTTTGTGGACGTGGTCATGATATAAGTGGTAGGCCTTCCTGACCTTGGTGACACCTCTGGTGCAGATGGACTGTCATCCCCATCATCCATTGATGGGCCTTCCACGTTCAGAGCTTCATACCTGTTGTACAGAGGCACCTGGGAGGGCGAGGTGAGCAAGGAGGGGGGTTGCCTGTCACCTGGAGTGCAGACTTGCCTCCATTCACTCTTTTCCTCTAAACTTTCCTCTAAACTACTACCTTCAGCCTGGCAGGGGGAGGGTACAGAGTCCCCTTGATCTTTTTTTTTTTCTGCTGGCTGTCCCTGTCTCTGTCTCAGGGAGGGCAGAACATGGCTCCACCAGTCTATCTCTTGTTCAGCCACCCTGATGCTCCTTAATCTTTCTATTTCCTCTCATAACTGCCACCAGGCTGAGCAGATCACCCCCCTGTTAACATCACACACAACTGTTCTCACTACTGCCATCCCTGCCAGTGGAAGGCTCTGGCACTCCCTGCAGCCTGAGGCACGGACAGATGCATGTTTTTGTGGGAGCTCTGTCTGGGTTTCCACATCCAGTCTGGCAGGCAGAGTACAGAGCTTTTTGCTGGATGAGTACCACAGCTAAGTTCCTTCTGAGAGGGTGGTGACCACCACTTGCACTCCCCTCTTGAGCTCGTAGGGTCACTACACCCTTGGGGCATGGTGCCAGCCCCAAGAACCCCTTGGGGCACAGCGCTGGTGCCTGCATGCCTCCCCCTGCAGTGGGTGGGCAGCCTGGGCTGTGGCACTGAGCACTGTGGCATGGGGACATGCTCTCTCCAGCTGCTGCAGCTCTCCTGCAGCTCACACAAGACTTTTCAAACAAATGTTCCTGCTGTAACATATGGTAGAAAATACATTGTGAGTTAGGTATACAGCAGTGACTCAGGCAAGGTGTTTGATGTCATTGGATCTCTCTTGTTTCCACGGTTGCTGGGCTGTGACCTTAACAGGGATTTCAATTTATATTCTCAAGGACATCCCCACCTACTTATTTTCATTGGAAAGATGCTATGTTACTATTTTTTTTTTTTTCTTTCTGCAGGTGCAGGAATTGTTAGTTATTATTATTGCTATTTATTTTATTTATTTAATTGTTAGGCACAGCAGCTGTTTTGTACTGCCTGACTGAGGTATCAAAAAGGATAATTTTTCTACTGCTCTGATTTCTTCTTGCCTGAATATGGACTTTCATACCCTCCTTGGTTTTTAGTACCATCTCTGTATCTCCCTTCTTAAAACATCCACACCCCTCAAATACTTTTCCACCTGTTTCTTTGTCACTCAGTCCCCCTTTTGCTTGTCATATTGATCACGATGGCTATTTTGTCCTAATCAATCAGAAAATGAAAAGAGGTCTTTGTGAAAAGATTTGACTTTTAGGGCTCCTTGACTCTGCTAACCTACTTATTTAACATCTAGCAAGGATTAACTTTGCATTATGAAATCTAAGAAATTTAAACACACCCAAGACACTCTGAATAATAAATGTTTCTTGTTTGTGGCGCAAGCTTCATATTTTTCACAAATATAATTTAGTTCAACATTTAATATTTTGACTTAAGCAGTAAAATCTGAAATCCATTTTTACAATTGTTTCTTCAAGAAAGATTCTATTAAGAATAGGGCAGTATTTTTCATACTCTATGTTAATGCCATTTTATTTAATGCCTAAAATAAAGCTTCCCTGCATTAGAAATGTATTGTACCTTTCAGTACTGTACCTTCTGTTCTGGAGATGGCATGTCAGATCATGGTAATTAAATTAGTCTTGTTTATCTGCAAAATAAAATGAGAAGCACAATATACCATTTTTGTAATGGCACTGCCTGATCTAACAGGGAAAAGTTTTGTTTTTCACAACAGGTTATTGATGGGACATGTGTGATTCACAATTTAACAAGGAAGGCTCAAGGAGAAATGTGCTGCTCTGGTGCTTTGAGACTGACTTTCAATCTATCATTTATCAAGCATCTGTATTGTAATATCGGGCCTGTTTGTAGAATATGCCAGTTTAAACTGGGAGTTATGCTTCAGAGGAAAGTGGATTCCTCTACAGTATTATTTAATGGTATTGCATCCTAGTATGTCACAGAGTCCCTGTATGGTCCAAAGAAGTCATTTAACTCTGTTTCTGTGCCCAAAGAAGGATAACAGTATGTTTCTAACTGTTTGGAATACTGAAAGAAGAAAAAATGCTGAATGTGGTAAGCTGGTAAAGGTACACTTTGTAGTCAATAAGTTACTTTCTCTGCAAAAGGTACAGTTTAAGAGCTGGAAAACTAGGATGTAGAAGAACCCCCTGTACTAGGAGGAATAAGATATCATTAACTTCAGGTTTGCTGATAGGTTCTGAGCTTGCTGCTTAGCAAATGTGGGGTCAGGGACTGGAGGACAGAGAAAAGACGACTAAAAAAGATTCACACTGAGGATTCAGAAAAAGATACTAGTCACATTTTTCTAATTTTATTTATTCCCTCTTTTAGCAAACAGAGGAGACTACATAGAATTATTTAAATAATATTTCTCCCTCAGGGACTGAATGTCACAGGTTCCTGGCTCTTAAAAATAAAGATGTCCTGACTTGCCTCAAATTATTGTGTCATAAAAAGAAAGAAAAAAAAAAAGAAAAAGGGGAAATATGAGCCTTTGGAGATAGGTGTCAGGTCATTGAAATCCAGCTGAAAGTTTGCAGAGAGCTAAGTGAATATGGTCTGTGTCCTTCACAGCTACATGAGAATCATCACTTGCTAGCAATAGCTTATTTAACATTGTAGTAATATGAGATCTAGGTGTTCCGGTGTAGAAAATTTCACATAAGATGTCACCTGATATAGGAACAAATGGAAAAAGAAAGAAAAAGAGGGCAAACATAGCTACAAAGATCCTATGTTCTAGTAGAGTGCACATACTAAACACAGGGGGTTTTGACTTACATTAGAACATGATAGTTCTGCGTGTAAGACAGACCTTTTCATCTTCTCTGTCATTTCTCTTTCCTCTGGCATTGCCTGTGCAACATCAGAAACATGCTCTGAGGAGCTCACTTTCCAGAGAAGCCCAGCCTGTGTGAGTACACGATAAGCAGAGCCATGTGGGCAGCAGGACACGCTGGCATCATAAAACTCGGCCCTGGGAACCACTGGAAAGCAAATGGTTTGTGGGGGTTTTCTCCAACCTGAAAAGAGACGCCTACAAATTGCTGCTTCCTCTGGGTCTGTTAGAGACTGCAGGTGACCACGAGGAATAAGGATGCCTCTGCAGCCGGCTGGACCGCAGTGTAGTCTACAGCAATATCCTTCAGTGTTGGACTGTGAAGTGCTGGGGTCTGAACCCCAAGCCCTGAATTAAGGTTGACATATGGGTGGTCCCCATTGCCCTTTAAGAGGAGGGGATGAGTTTGCCTTTTGGCTTTCCTCCAAGGTGCAGCCGGCCTTGCAGGGAAAGCCCTTGGGTAAACAAGCCCCAGGTGCCTGCATTGGGTCAATGAGTGCCAGGTGTCCTGCTTTGGGGATAAAAGCTGGGCCCACTTGCAGGAAGGGTGCAGTGTCTGTCTGGGAGGTGGATGCACTTTGCAGAGTTTCCTGTTGGGGAAGGACCTCCTGACTCCTCATGCAACTGGATCCCAGTCAGGTCTGGCACGTACAAATGTGGGCTTTGTGGGGAGGCAACATGGGGTTACTTCTATCATATGTGATCACCTTATTGTCTTGGTTGTCTCCCATTTTCTCTGTGGGTTACCTTGTGTCTCTGCTTGTTCCATCTATTGCGGGTCATGCTGTGTCGTTTCTGGGGTTGATGTCTGTTATTTGTGATCTGTCTGACTTGTTTGTACCCCCAGTGATCCCCTATATACCGACCCCTTTATGCGAAATAGAATCCACTTACTGGATTGTTTTTCTGCTGCTGGCTGTGTCCTTTGTACTGGGCCTACTAATTGGCAAGACAGACTGTCGGGTAGGAATTTGCTGGGGGTCCACGTGATGCAGGACCTCTTGTCTCTGAGTAAACACACCAAGCAGGTTACTCCCAAACCATCACTCAGGAGGTGACAGATCTTAATCTGAAGCTCTGGGTCTAAGACAGCAACAGTCACACATTTTTTTTCCCTGGAAGACCAGAAGACCTGAACCTGGCAAAAACTGCAAGTAATTCAGGGAGTCCTGGAAATGTCCTGATAAATCATATGGCTTTTCCAAAACATTTTGGTGTTCTTGATAGCTTTTATTTACACCAAAACCAATAAGAATCTGCCTAAAATTTCACCTGTACAGCAAACAAAGGATATGGCAAATTGTTCTTAATACTACTCACAATAGCTTTAACTTGCTAGATCTGTATTGAGAGCAGTGAGGTTGTACCAACAAAAGGTTCAGCAACTGAAGGCTTCCTGTGCATATAGAAAGATGCTGAATCCCAGACTCCCACTGAAGCTTGCACTCTGCTGGCTAGTCAAATAAAAATTGGCTTGATTATCATTGCATCTCTAATTGTACTGTCAAAGTTATGAAACATTTCAGACCTTGCAGGTTGTGGACAACAGGCCTTGCAGTGCTTATACAGCATCTCCTGAATACTTAAAAAAAATTCCTTTAATATAAATCATGCTAGATTCCCTAGGTAGATTAATATTAGACTTATCTATAAAAGAACGGTGCCACAGGTATTTTCCTTGAAAAAGAAAACTATATTTGAAGAGAACAGATTCAGCATATATGGTCAGCTCAGTCACAAAAAACCCTCCAACATTATTTGTTCTACAGTTATCAAATAATAAAACCTTTTTATGCACATAATATTTTATTGCAGCTGATTTATGTGAAGAATACCATGAAGTAGTTGAATTTATAAGGCAGAGCTCTTCACAGTGACACTTATTTTAAGAGAATTTGATATGAAGTTGCTTTGGGTAGCAATATTTATTACAAATTATCAGACACAAAACATCTCAAAAGCCTTATGTACTCAAGTTGGGCTACAAGAAAATAACTTTGGTTTAATATGGTCTTCATTGCTCACAAATGAAAAAACAAGCTATGAAGAAAAAAAGAAAAACAACTTTTAAAATGGTTTGCCTGTGCTGATAATGATAAAAAGAATACTAGAAGTTTGTACAGTGTGTGAGAACTTCTTTTATTTTTTTTTCTTATTTTTATCTTTTATGTTATACCTCCTCCTGCCAAACAGGCAAATATTCATGTTTAGGAAAATGTGCTGATTGGTTTGTAATTGTCAACCTTACACAATCATATGTAGTGCATTGGGAAGAAATTGGTTAATGCCACTGTCCAGATAACTGTTTAAGTTCCAGGGAGATTGTTAGAAGAGGAATTTTAGATCCTAACACCTCCCTGTCTGATACACACGAAAAGCAGAGTCATCCCATGACATGTCATCACTCACCAAGCTTTTAAAAAGTGTATTGTTCTGCAAAAAGAGCTGCTTCATGCCCCATCCTTCTCCTCTATGGTACTAAAAATAAAAGGAAATCTTCTCTGATACTAAGATTTATGCTACTGAATGACAACCCTCTTTGATTATCTTTCAACAAAATTCAGTCATGAGAGGCCATCCCTAGCAGCTAGATGGCATTCTGCCCTTTCTGGAAATTAATGACAATGATAAAAGTCTTTTGCTAGAGCTCGAGCAGCTGCATTAATGACACTAAATGAATTCTGCAGACAGTTTTGCCCATGAGTTTTTAAGCACTCAGTACCAGACTGTGTAGAGGGATGCCATCTTCACGTTTTAAACCTATGCTCAGTTTCAGGTATCTCCTCTGTTTCTCCTTTTTGCTCTCCAGACCTATGAGGGGGAATGCAGTTTCACTTTAAAAAGTTGGATTGACAGTTTTACCTAAGACTGTTTTATGAAAATGTAAACCTTTTCTTTGCATAAAAGGTTGTTACACCATAAGATAAATAAAGGTGATTGTCCATTGATATCCAGACTCTGGCCTTCACAGATTAAAGCTGGGTCCAGATCTTAAGGGACAATCACCTTGATCTAATGGTATAACAACCTCTTTTCATGCAAAGTAATGATTTGCATCCATCAAATGATCATAGGTAAACAGTACGAAACACAACAATGTCATAGGAGCCTCTTGAGTAGTTGTATCTGATTAAACCAAAGTTCCCCTTATGTCTTGAAAGCAATGCAAACTGGAGCAGAATTTTTACTTTTCGTTGAAATCTTGCTATGGTACCAACTCTCTAATATAAGCTGTGGCTTAAACTTTTATCCAATTAATTCTCAGGATACTGAACCTTCAGCTTTCCTGAAAGCAGCTGGTGTAGTTATGCTGGCCTGACAAAGCAGAAGGAATACACGGTCAGGAAAGAGGTAGCATAAGGAAGCCTTGTAGGGGATACAGAATATGTTTACATGCTGGGGCCTTGGGCATGATTTGCATCTTCTGACACTGACTGTGGGCCCCAGCCACAATCTCATTCCATACTGGCTGGACTTGCTCTGCTGGGGGAGAAGGTACAGAGTCTGTGGACCAAATGGACAAGGGCAACCCCACATGGTGCCTAATTTTTTTCATTTTAAAAAGAAAACTGTGAAGTTCATCAGAACATGCATCTACAAGGGATTTTAGAGGACGCAAGAATGTTATCGGGAGTTTGAGATGAATTCAAGATCAAGGAAATTGTACAGGCTGGGAATGAAAAACATCACTCTTCATTTTCAGGTTAAAACTGTGCCACTGAATAGTAAACAATTTTAAATCCAGGGAATCGGGAAGAGGGTAATGTTCCCTGGCAGTAAGGGTACTCACCTGAGTTGTGATGACAGCTTTGCTACGAAACTTCAAGACTGATTAAGTATTTTTATTCACGAGGTACATAGATTGCCTCTGGAGCAGAGAGGGACATACCTTATGGCTACAAAGTCACTTTCTGTCGCCGTTACTTGCTCCCTGACCCGGTAAGTCTAGGAGTCTTTCCTGCAGAGCAGCAAAGCTTGTACAGGAAGGGCAGAAAGTACATTGTGCTTCTCCTTGCCCACACTCTTCACACACCCAGCCAGCTGCTGTTTGTTTTAACTGCATGTCCCATCTAGAAAAATGTTGAAGGATAGCTTGAAAGAATTATCTGTCTTCTTTGATCCCAGGGTATGAAAGAAAATTGTGCTTGTGAAGGAAGAACCTCATTCTTGCATTGCCAGGAGTGCTCTAGAAGTAGGATCAGAGTCCTCAGATGTCATAGGAAGGATGTATTCCCCATGTAGGATGTATCACTGTAGGTAGAAGTGTAGTTGTAGGTCTGAGATTTATCTTATTTAAATTCATACACCTACTGTGAAGATATCCAGAGCTGAGCTTGCCTTCATTTATACCTAGGGGAGGGAAAAACAAGATGTATCTAGCCTAGCTTGTATGGCTGCATGAAAATTATATCAGTCTTGCCTAAAAGTATTCTTTTTTTTTTCTTTTTGATAGATTTAAAAAAAAAAAAAAAAGGCGTAGGATAACTAGTATAAACAGCATAAATCTCAAGACATCTGTGTTTAGGGAGTTGAATCCCACTTCCATCTCCTGGAATCTTTAAAATCTTGTTTAAAAAGTGAAGCATGTATGAAATTTAAATGCTTTCAGGAGTACCCAAATGGAGATTTGCACTATCAGAATTTTGCAACTACACGCCTAAGTTTCACTTAACCCACTTTTTTTAAATGCTAAGCTTCTTTGTTTGCTTTTTTGTTTTCTTGGGGGTTTTTGGCTCTGACCTTCAGTTCTGTTCATCTCTATCATGCTCTACAAATCAGTGAAGAAATGTCCTACTGAAAGTATTTAAAAGAAGTGACATCACTATACAGGTCAAGCAATTTGTTTGTAAGGTCATATTAATCATTTTGCATACCAACATTGTAATTATTTTATCAAGGTGAAATATTCAATTAAATTAGAGTTTTGCCAACAGCAAATTAAGATCTTTCCCAGTTTACATTTTCTGTTAACATCAATTATGGTTGTGTTTAAAGAACTCGACTCAAAGAATACTGCTCAACATCTGAGAAAAAGTCATGACATTTAGTATACAACTGTCAATCTCTCCTACAGTGAATGTTTACCTGCCATGTTAAAAAGTTTACGGTGGTATATGCATATCATACATTTTCCATCTTCTTGTATCTTCAGAAATACTTCTTAGCCAAGCAAACAAATAAAATGCTCTGAATTATGCATGAAAAATTATTTTAGGCCTCCATCTGCTAAGAATTTTTTAGAGTCTATTTCTTAACTTAAAAATGTTTATTATTCATTATATTGGGTATAAAGCTAGTTATAGCACCTTCATGGATTTTATTTCTTAATATTCTGTATTATCACATGGCTAAGTAAATATCCAGTAAGAATACAAGCAAAAAGATCCTAGTTCAGCAAGGCATTTGAACACAGGCTGTCTTCATCATGCCACCACATTCAGGAACTTTGCTGAGTGAGACCCTTCACAAACAGAAGATACACAGACTGAGTCATGTATAATATTTTCCTCTTACTGTCAATATCTTTAATTTACTGCAAAACAAAAATCTTGTATATGTTTCAAATGCCAGCTCTTTCCAACCTTTCCCATTCCACAGCTTCAGGCTGTGTCCATCAGATATTCATAAGTTTTCCTCCAGCCTTGCTCTTTGTTGGAAATACAATGCAAGCTAATATTTTTTCTGAGTTCCACAGCCAATTACTTCTGTTACTAGGATACTGTTTACCATAAAGATCATGTCGTAGAATGTACTGGATAAAAAAAAAGATAATAAAAAACTAACAGAACAGTGAAAAGCTTTCAGAGGGGATAAATCCAAAGGCACTGAGGGTCAACTACTATCCAGCTATAAAATGTGTCTTTTTACATGGGTTACAAGAAGCAAAAAAGAATCTGTTAGGTTCCATTGTTAAAAACAGAGGACAAAAATATTTGAATGAGAGATGAAAGAAGTGTTTTTCACACAGAGTGAGAAATGAGCTAAGACCAGCATTAACTGTCATCAGCTTATGGCTGTTGGCAGGACAGGAAATAAACTGAAAGATAGCAAATACTGGATGCAAGCATAAATTATATGAACTAGACAAGCAAACAGAGAAAGACATAAAAAAAATAAAAAAAAATGTATGCCAGCTCCACTGACATTCATAAGCAGAACAGAGAGGAAAACATGAAATTAAAAAATCTAGACCAGAATAAGAAAGCATGTTTACAATTATTGCTGTGGCTGGTACATTAGAGAACCATTTCTCATTGAAATGAGTAGGGAAAGGCAGCTACCTGACTTATCCTATAATCCTATACTTGGATGGGAAAAGATCTATTTAATCTAGACACCTATGAAGCACTGTTATTGGGTGCACAGTGGAGGAAATGCCTCTAAAGGCTTACTTTTCATCAATACATTCAGTGCAGAAATGTAGATGCCTTTGAAGGTTTCTAGAGAAAGGTCGTATTTGTGTTAATTAAAAGCAATGAAATTAAACACATAGGTTCCCCCTCCAGATGTGCTGAAACAGAAGTTTTCAAGGCTAATTTCAGAGGAAGAAACAGTCAGGAAGTGGTGATTTTGAAGCTGTTGGAGATCTGGGTCAGAGGATAACCTCCAGCGTCATCATCAGCATTTATGGTAAGTCTTTTCTTATTCCCTGAGTAAAATTAAATAAAAATTTATGTGTGACTTCACTAGGCTATTTTGGTCAATGTTATAATGGGCCAAAATAAATGTTTGGGTAGATAAAAAGTGTTAATTTAAGAAACATGATGACTGATGAAGAAATTATTCTTTACTTCATGGACATTCAAAATATTTTATCTTTAGACTAGTCTCTTATGTTCATTTGCTTCTATCTTTTCTGAATGAAAGATACTAACAGGAATCAACTCAGATTTGTTGGACTACATGGCCTGATACTGGACTGAAAATGTGACATACCATGTGTTTATAATTTTGTTTAAAACATCTCTATGCTTAGGGACATGTAGGCTTACTTTGGTATGAAACATTAAGTCAGTAATTCTGCATTCTCCTTTCCCTCCCCCACTGTAACTCTACTCTTTACCTACTTCCATTACAATGTAGTATCATGATCCTAAGTACTGTCAAATATAATGTCAAATAAAATACTAATACTATCACTACTATTACTACTAAATAAACTCTAAAGCCTCTTAAAAAGTAGCTTCCAAAAGGAACAGTGAATAACATTGTTCAGCAGCATAAATTAACCCCTGTTCAGTTCTGTGCTAAAAAGGTTAAACTGCAAACCAGCAGCTGAGTAAGCGCAGTAAAAAAACTTGTTCTATCTACATTAGTTACACTGAAATCTGAAGTACAGCCGTATCCAAAATGGAAGTAATTGACATCAGCAAAATACCTAATTCAGACCTATAACACACACTTTTCTTTTTACATAAATACTATGAGCATGCATTTCCCCACACATTTTTATGAATTATTGGCAGTCTTTACTATAGACAATAGACAATGCAGCAAGACAGAGTATGTCCAAGAAAGTATATATCTGAAGAATGATGCAGATTTCCTCTGATGGAAGGACAGATAACTGTCTAAATGGGCTGTGATACAGATTGTTTGTTTCTGTTTCTAGCAATTCCTAATTCATAGAAGGAAGAACACAATACAGAAATTAGCATGGGATCCTTCAGAAAACAAGAAGAGAAAGGAATTTTTTTTAAATATTTTAGTATGTGAATCTTTCTGGAATACAAAATAACAAAAAAGAAAGGGTTCAGAGTTGAAGCAGTAGACTCTCCATTCTTACACATTATTGTCTTAACAAAAGTAACATGTACATGTCAACATTCATTAGAAAATTCAAAGCATATTAATCTATTTAAAGACTGTCGTATTTTGAAGCCTACCCAATGTAACTGATTGTTTAGGAGAGATAATTTGTAATCTTCAGTGGACTGTCTACAAGTTTCACTAATCACCTTAGATGAAAATCATGCCTAGTGATCGCAGACAATGAGTATGTTTCCTTTTTCCACATTTCAATATTGATTTACATTTGTTTTTGCATAATTGAAATTAATTGGAATAAATGTGTGTCAAATAGAAGTCAGTAACCTTGTTTCAGCAGAAAAATTAATTTCCGTTTCACAGAAATGTGTCTATATTTTTGTTCTACTTTTGTCCTGTGATCTCATTTTACAGTATATGACAACCGTCATCTGCTCATAAACCATGATTATGAAAGCCTAGAATACAGCAAATAGAGGATTTATTCAAATTTTGCATTGAAATAAGAAAAGTGATTAGCATAATTCTTATTAAGATGCAAATTATTCGTAGCTGACCAATTCATAAACACATACCGTTGTCCATTCTGAGTACATCGCATGGCATGAAGATACCATCATTTGAAAGGTGGTCATGATACTTACAGAAAGCGCTTTGTCAGTTCACCACACTTCACATGACCCATAGGATTTCTGAGTCTCTCTCTTTCTGTTTGATTGCTAATTCACACACACAAAAAAGCACTTTAGCTAGGTGTCCCAAAACCCCAACAATTCATTTGTATTTGGGGCCATATCACATTATCTACTTCCAGCTATTTCTGCGACAAATACCAGTAGGGAGCAGGCACAGGCCAATGCAAAGGACATCGCTGCATAGGGATTATGGTTCTGCTTAGCAATTTTTCTCCTCTTGCAGTGCAGCCAGTAGCACTCTAAAAGTTAGTGCAGCAGCTGGCAGCAAGATCCAGACCCAACATTGTAATCACAGAGATGTTTTCCGTGTATTTAGTCACTTCTGCAAAACTAATCATTCAAATTCATAAATTATTTGATTCTGATATTGGGGTTGGTTTCCCCTTTCGCCTTTCGCCTTTCCCCTTTCCCCTCCTCTCCCCTCCTCTCGTTTATTTTCATTTCTTTTCCTTTCCACCTCTCCCCTACCCCCCCACCCCAAAATCCTAAATTTCTGCTAAGGGCTGACACTAATCCAGAACCAGCTTTCATGTCTTGCATGTTCAGATTCTTACCCAGCCATGAACAATGCAGATGATTGATGGGTCTTGAAGTGAAGAGCTTTTTTGTCATTGTCACCTTGATTGGCCAGAAATTGTTCCTAAGTGCAGTATATGAAAGGACTCTCAGTCTTCAATGCGAAGCGTAGGAGGGGGTGAGAATGCTGTGACGGAAAAGTTTTTCTATTTGAAGAATATCCATCGAGTTTTTGCCCTCTCTATACCATTGCAATTTTGCTCATTTTCATCATCAACAAGAAGCAGTGTTTTCTAAAGAAGAGATGAACAGTGTTACCAACTTTAAGAAGTGATTAACAAGAGATATTTAGGATGGAAAGCCAGGGAAGTGCGGGAATGAGGTTCAGTAGCAAGGTTTAATCACTGCTTCAAAGGATACACCCATGCAATTAAGTGAAGCTGCAGCTAAGCTCCTTTAACTGGTGGACACCTCTAATAGAACACCCTTAAATAATTTTAATTTCATATAAGCCTTCTTTTATCTCTCATATCTCTTTTTCTTTTTTTTTTTTTTTTCCCAAATATGCATCAGTCAGGTGAAGTACTGCTGAACTCACAGCTGTGTGGTGATATCGATTGATTTTAGATTTTTCACTGCACTGACATTCCTCTACAATTACCTCCCAGACCTAAGAGAGGGAAAGTAAGAAAGCTAAGGTGGAGGCAGCAAAGGGCGTGTGTGCAGAGGAGAGGTTGGATAGCCATCACTAGAGAGGCAGCACACAAGCTGAGTGAGGAGAACTGCCATTTAAAGTATTGAAGGTGAGGGGAAGAAAGACTTTAAGGTATGATCAAAGCACCAGAACAAAATAGAAAATACACCAGAGAAACAAACCTGTAGTATCAACAAAGATATTTTTTTCACCAAACTAGAAAGCAGAACAATATCTCAGCCCTAAAAAGTGAACTTTTCCATCCATTCTCTAAATGCCACCTTTTATAAATAGACTTGGACTGCATCGTTTCCCTGGCTACATGGGTTTCTTATCATTTAAGGGTTTATGACAAAAGTATATATTGGTTCGTGATGACTGCATTCAATGAGAGCCATTAAATGGTAAAAATTTTGGAGGAAAGACTCCAGAGATTTCCATAAAATAAGGATTGTATAATTTAGTTAAACTAATTTATTGTTAGGAGCTCTTTGAAGTCAGGTACTGAAGTCATTGTGTGATGCTGCCTGTTAAACTCCATTGTCTATTCTCATCTTTCTCTCAGTGTCCTTGTATCAGCAAGATTAAATAATACTGACAGTTAAAAAGCCTTGGTTTAGCCTGCATAGGTACATCTGGAGATGCATGCCAGAATTGAGTTCATTTAAGATGTTGCTTGACAACCTGATCCTTTGAACTCAATCTGTACTTGATCTTGCACCTCTACGTTGCCATGGCTCCCAGATAAAATAATTTAACTATTATACCCTAAAGGCACATCAACAACTAACATATTGCAAAGAGGTCTGTCTCCTTGGTTGTGCTTTCAGTTCTGGAATACTGATGCACAAATGCTCTTCATGCACAAGCATGCATATCATTAAGTTTCCTTTAAACACCTTTAGAATATCCTTTGGAAGAATAAAAAAAAAAAAAAGGAAAAGGATATAACTTGAATCTCTAAAACTCCATTAAAATGATTGTTATGATCTCTAGCCTGTTAACCTTTATGATCTCATTTTCCACAGTTGCTGTTAAGTTGCTTCCTGCAAAGTGCCTGAACAGGTGACATTGACAATATGTTCTTAATTTTGCCCACAGTATCAATGGGTAAAAATGGTTCTAATAAGTCTTCATCAATAATTATGTTCCCATAAGAAAATATTGCACCTATCTTTCTGTAAGAGGTAAGGATGGTAAAGTGCATACCTCTGTCACACAGAGTGAAGTGCTCTTTGGAATATCATAAACAAAATACAATATAAAATAAAAATACTTGTTATCTGTTAGGAATCTAGGAACATAAATGAGTTCTTAATGTAACCAGTTTTTCTTCACAGAAAAAAAAAAGAAAAGATAATTTAAAGTGTAGCAGAAAATTTTTTTTCTATGGAAGGCTGGAGCTGCAAGAGGTGTTTGAAAGCTTTGCAATGTCGTGTGGTACTTATAAAGTCACGATTGACAGTTATAGAATATACATTTTAAATAATTTTTCAAATGTTTTCCACACTAGTTTAGATTCAAACGGTGAGATATGTAGTCATGGTGCCAAACATTTCCCAGTAATCACAATATTTTCAAAGAGCTATCTGTAGTAAAACAGAATATTCACCTTGAAAGACTGACAATATATGGTAATAGGTGGTCACATTGACTTGGTGAATTTTGGTTTTATTATGAAATATTTGCATTTGTAATTATAGGGGAAAACTGGAAGAAATAAATCTGGGTGGATTTATTTTTAGTCTTAAATGAAATATTTTGACAAAATTATTTTTATTTCTTGGATTATTCCTTCCCTTTTTCTTCCTTTTGCCTTCTCCTAAGTCTTTTTTTGTCGAAAGATTTGTTTTTAAGATTATGCAAATTTGGACTATTTTTCCTTCTCTTTCCCTTTTGAGACAAACATATTTTAATTAAAACTTTAATTTTTGACCAAAAGAGTTGTCTTCCATTGGTGGAAATAATAATAGTTTTTCTGGTAAGTCGGTGTAGTCATTCCCCTGTTTTCTGTAAGACACTCTTCTTGTGTATGCCCTGAAAAGTGTTATTACAAGTTAAAAGGAAGAATGTACGTCTGGTGCCTACAATCAGGGATATAAATCCATATACCAATGAATAAGTAGAAGGGGATCATTTTTCAAATACTAAGTACTCCCAGCTATCTGTGACTTAACTCTGAGAGCTAGATACCATATGTTTTGCTACCAGATATAACATTTTGTTGTGATGCAACATAGCTTAAAAAAACATTTCTCAGCCAGAGAAATTTTGTCTCAGCTAAAGCGTGAGGATTTTTTTGTGACATTTATTACTGCTCTGTGAGTATTCCCTGCCCTCTTCCCCTGTGGAGCCTGTCTCTTTTTAAAAGTCTTTGGAGCATACATTATTTTAGTGTTCAAGACACGTTATTGTTTCAGTCAACATTTCAGTAGAGCACTTGGTTACTGTTAGAGCACAGATAGGTCCCATTCAGCTCAGTGTTAGATAACAGATTCTTGAATGAGATTACAGAAGCAGAGCAAAACCATATAACTCAGAAATAAGTCTCTGTTATATGTAGTACTTTTACCACATCCATATCTTTGAATTTATAGGGTGTGCAATGGCCTCTCGCATAAAACGTACAAGACAACAACCAGCCATATTCTTCATCCTGGAGAAGTTAATCACATATACTATTCATTCCTAATGATAAGAAAGAAAGAAAGAACTATGGTGGAAGTTTTCCAATGTCCTTTCCCTATGTTGGAATGCAATTCTTTTGGCTATAATACTGAAACAATAAAAATGAAGTTCCTATTTGAACCGTAACTATTCTGCTTTACTACAATTCATCCGATCTTGTAAAGGACTTCTGAAATTCACTTTTTTATCAGTCTGTGTGGGTTTCTTGCATTCATTTCATTCTAATTTTGATTCTTTGGCTACTGATACTGTTTAAAACACTTTATTATGTGTAATCTCTAACTATCAACCCCAGCACCAGGGTCTTCCCAAAAGGAGAGATCCTTTCTCAACCCAGCCATAAAGGCTTAAAAAAACAAATAAAGAAGATAAAGTTGTAGGTTCAGAGGTTTTTCTTTATCCTTTTAAAAATAAATAAATAAATAAATAAATAAATAAATAAATAAAAATCCTGCCCAGCCTGTTCTATCTGGAACAACCAGAATTGCTGACTCTGTCATGTGGGTAACCAGTAACTTGAGGTTGGGACATTTCTTTAGCCTGAAAGTCAATCTTGTGGCCTCTAGTCCTTTCAACCATCACCTACTTCCCCTGCCTTTCTTCCTCTTTTTTTTTTTTTTTTTTTTTTTTCCCCAGGACTTGGTAAGTTTTGGAACATTCCCTAACAGAGATGTATTTCTGGGGGGGCTTTGCTGTCTCCCTTCCACCCCAGTATTGGAACAGGCAGCTTCAGGGATCTCTGGCCCATTTCTCTTCCCAAGCTGAGTCACCCGTCATGTGTTTCAAGTAACATCCCACATGACAGAGCAGAGGAATGGGAGGAAGGGAAGGGAAGAAGACAGGTTTGAAGGTAACTGTTTTTTGCCCTACCAACTGCTTGTAAAAGATATTGGCTGATGACTCTGACCTTCTCCCATGCCCATGCCCATCTGCCACCTCCTCAGTGGGGGAGGAATACTTTGCAAAAGATCTTTCTTTGGCTATGTATCACCTACAGATTAGACTCTCACCAGCAGAGTCTTAAAGTACTGGATGCTGGAGTTTTCCCATCACAAGAAGGCCAGGAGAAGGTAGGCAAATTGCATAATTCCTTGCAATCACACCCCAAGAACTGGTGACTCTGAAGTGCCATGTTGTACCATGCAGACCTGTTATATACTCTAGGGGATATTTGAGTTGCTTTATAAAACTTTGATCCTATGTTTGAAGGGAAATCAAACAAGTTAACCAAAGTATGAAAGAAAACTGAAAATGAGGACAGGGAAAGTAGAAAGTGGTTTAAATATAACCAAGAGGGAATAAAGAAAGAGTACTTGCTGTGGAAGATGATAAAATGCTTCTAGAAACATAGGAGTTTAAAATGCCAGCTATAATTTCTTCCCAAAGGAACAAAATTAATTCAGTCAGTAAGGGAGGCAACCCCAGGCTTGTGGTGGGTCAAGAGTCACTATACAGCAGACAGGGGTTGTGTTTAGCTCCCCTTTCCTCAAAAGGATAGTGTGGAATGGAATCCACATGTGAGAATGAGAACTTTAATTACTAACTGTTTCTTATGTCAGTGGGATGCACTCGGCCTATTACACGGGGACGACTGTGTTGTTATAGTCCTAATTGCACTGGTGGTAAGCTTAACATGGGGGGAAACTGAATTTTCTGATAAAACATGCCAGACAGAAGAACAATTTTTCAGTTGTCTGAGAGGAGATTGTTACCCATTGAACGCAAATTTTATTGTATGTTTGATGTCAGTGGGAACGATGTACTTCTATGACAAACTGAGGAAGTAGCAAGCAAAGAGGATTTAACATATACAGGATATTAAGACACTTTGTTTCAAATAAATGGAAGCGTGGAGCTTTGTCTTTCAGATGCATGGTTTGTCACTGGAAGTGCTCGAACTAAACTACTGAGTGCACAACAGCTACTAGGATTTTGTATGCACAAGGTGGTAGTTTACATATAAAATCAGAACAAAATGAGAAGTTTAAAAAACCAGACTCCTGAATGGTAGTCTGGAAATGGATGGCTGACTGCCAGTGGGAGAGTATGCTGAAACAAAATGCTTGGATATTGTTAGTGTTTCCAATACTTTTGTCCTATTTAAACACCTGTGTCATCTGTTTGCTAAACAGTAGGAGATGCTTGTGGTGTTGCAGCCCAGATTTCCAGTGGATACAAAAACTTGTGAAATGTAAGATGAGTCTAAGTGAGCTAGAGCTTGATTATATTCAGAGAAAAATTAAGTATATTTATCCACATACATACCTCTGAAATGATACTGCCAGTCAAAAAGCAAACAAACTGTCTATCAGGGATCACAGCCTACAAGATCCTGCTACCTCTGGAGCTGAAGCTAGCCAGAGGTCACTGCAGAGGCATGTATTTTCTGCATTGCCACATTTCCTTCTCACTGCAAAATCAGTTGCTTTTTTACCAAAAAAAAAAGCTTGTAAGAATCTCCAAATGAGAAGACAGATCTTAGTAATAGTGAAGACTAGTTTGAATGATCAAGAAAAAAAAAAGAATTGGTGCTATGTGGTGTTGCCTGCCATATTTCTAGCTGGGAAGAAGGTGGCCTGATGTCAGGAGTTAGAAACTGCGTTTAGTATTGCTCAAGATAAAACTAAACATATTTTGAATTCCCTCCAGCAGACATTCTATTCTGTATGCAAAATGTGGGTGTTCTGGGAGGGTTGTTTGTTTGTTTGTTTATTGTTGCTGCTTTTTTCAGTCAAGGGAGCACCCATCTGCAATGAATATGATTTTTGCCTGTGTGCTTGGATTGCAAATTACAAAACTCCAATTTTGAGATCTCTGGCAGCTTTTCCATACCATCCAAAGCTCTGTCTCCCTGCTTATCTCACATGGCAAATTAATACTGAATCCTTTAATAAATGTACATAACTCAAATAACGTTGATGTGAGAATCTTCCTTTAATTATGTCAGATATATCCAATATTCCCAAACTAGGATGCAGTGTGCTAACTTACAATAAAAACTCAAAGAATGCTTCTGATGAATGAATATCCATGGCAAATTTGTGAAAATTAATTTAAAGGCACTGATTAAACCTTTCTTAAGAATTGCTAAATAGATATTAATGTTGATCTTCATGAATGTGCTCATCTAACCATGGTAATACAATAGCATGTACAGTATAATATCTACAAGACAGAAAAAGTGTCCCAGAATCCTGTGGCCTTTTTGAGCCAGATACAGTAAAAATTCCAGAGTTTGTTGTACTACATTTTAGCTCTCGCTTTTCACTGGTCTTCCTTTTTTTCTGTGCTTATCTAATATTTATTTAATATTATCTAATATTTATCTAATCCCCGTTTTTAAAAAAGGGAAAAAAGGAAGACATGGGGAACTACAGACCAGTCAGTCTCACCTCTGTGCCTGGCAAGATCATAGAGCAGATCCTCCTGGAAACTATGCTAAGGAACATGGAAAATAAGGAGGTGATTGGTGACAGCCAACATGGCTTCACTAAGGACAAATCATGCCTGACAAATTTGGTTGCCTTCTATGATGGGGTTACAGCACTGGTGGATAGAGGAAGAACAACTGATGTCATCTACCTGGACTTGTGTAAAGTATTTGACTATGTCCTTCATGACATCCTTATCTCATTTAGACATCCTTATCGAGTTTAGACTCGAGAGACATGGACTTGATGGATGGACCACTCAGTGGATAAGGAACTGGATGGATGGTTGCACTCAAAGAGTAGCAGTCAATGGCTCGATGTCCAAGTGGAGATCAGAGACAAGTGATGTTCCTCAAGGGTCAGTATTGAGACCAGTGTTGTTCAATGTCATTGTTGGTGACATGGACAGTGGGATCGAGCCCATGGTCAGCAAGTTTGCTGATGACACCAAGCTCTGTGTGGTGCGATCTAGACGCTAGAGGGAAGAGATGCCATCTAGAGGGGCCTTGACAGGCTGGAGAAGTGAACCTATGCAAACCACATGAAGTTCAACATGGCCAAGTGCAAATTACATGCGTCAGGGCAATCCCAAGCACAAACACAGGCTGGGAGGACAATGGATTGAAAGCAGCCCTAAGGAGAAGGACTTGAGGGTGTTGGTTGATGAGGAGCTCAGCATGAATCAGCAATGTGTGCTTGCAGCCTAGAAAGCCAAACGTATCCTGGGCTGCATCAAAAGAAGCATAGCCAGCAAGTTGAGAGAGATGATTCTGCCCCTCTGCTCTGCTCTCGTGAGACCCCACCTGGAGTACTGTGTTCAGCTCTGAGGCCCTGAACATAAGAAGGACATGGACCTGCTGGAGTGAGTCCAGAGGAGGGCCACGAAGATGATCAGAGGACTGGAGCACCTCTCCTATGAAGACAGGCTGAGAGAGTTGGTGGTGTTCAGTGTGGAGAAGAGAAGGCTCTGGGGATACCTTATAGCACCTTCCAGTACCTGAACAGGCCTACAGGAAAGCTGGAGAGGGACTTTTAATAAGGGCATGTAGTTATAGGATGAGGGGTAATGGTTTAAAACTGAAAGAGGGTAAATTTAGATCAGATATTAGGAAGAAATTCTTTCCTGTGAGGGTGGTTGAGACACTGGCACAGGTTGCCCAGGGAAGTTGTGACTGCCCCCTCCGTGGCAGTGTTCAAGTCCAGGTTGGATAACAGCTTGAGCAACCTGGTCTAGTGGGAGGTGTCCTTGCCTATGGCAGGGGGGTTGGAATTAGGTGATGTTTAAGGTCCCTTCCAACCCAAACTATTCTATGATTCTATGGTTCTATTTTTTCTGGTATAGCAGCTCTGTTTTTTTCTTTACAGAATTCAAAGAAAGTTAGGAAGAAGTTGCTTTATTTGAAGGAAAATATGAACATAAAACTGTATGTGTATTGACTATATTGCTTTAATTTTGAGTAATTCTTTTGGTAATATTTGTATACATTTTGGAGGGGTAGTAAGAAGAGAAAATTCCACTCAAATATCAGCTTTAATTTTGGTAACATTACAGAACACAAAGTCAGTCATAGAGCTCAAGAAACAAGATCTGTGCCCAGGCAGCTGTATAGTGATGGACTTTTCCTGTTTGACATTTTTCCCTGTCAAAGAGAGAGGACCAAATAACTGAAAAGAACTGAAAAAACAGTTAATTTCAATTTAATCATAATTTCATCTATTTCCATTTAGCATCTAAATGCCTTTGGGGATGTGGGTCAAAGAGACTCAACATATTTAATGTCTATTTTCAGCCATACAGATTAACACCTATAAAATATCTCTGGAATAAATTCACTCATCTGCAAAGGAGTCATATTTTTTCTTTATGGTATTCCTATGGAAGTTACTTATCTTAATTAAACAGAAAATTTCATTAAGTCATAGATATTTATGTTGATCATACATGATTGAATGATGCTATCACAGAATCACAGAATGGTTGAGGTTGGAAGGGCTCTCCAGAGGTCATCGGGTCCAACCCCCTGCTCAAACAGGGCCAGCCAGAGCTGGTTGCTCAGGACCAAGCCCAGATGATATTTTAATTTCTCCAAGGAAGGAGACTCCACAACCTCTCTGGGCAACATCTGCCAGTGCTCAGTTACACAGGAAAAAAGTGCTTCCTAATGCTTAGCTGGAGCCTCCTATTTCTCACTTTCTAACCACTGCCTCTGGCCCTGTCACTGGCACCAATGAAATGAGCCTGGCTCATATCTGCCTATACATATATATTCTTACGCGCATAAATGTACATTTAAACACAAACATTTACCCACAATTATTGTTCTCAGATTTATGCCACTTGATACCTTATTCAGGGTATCACTGCAATCGATACAATTGTCTTAACTGGATATTTTAGAGTTTTAGTTATGTCAAGTGAAAATGAAAACCAGTTCTGATTTTATTCTTATATGCTTCATGTTTCCCATTTTCTTTAAGTAATTTTTCCTGGTATAATATTAATTCTGGTTCTACATATGTGCCCTGGAATTTGAGTTGTTTTTCCCCAAATGAAGTACATATATACTTCTATTCTAGAGTTCAGTTTGCCTAAATAGGTACCAACTGAAGTAATGCATCACCATTGCTCTAGGACCTCTCTTTGGTTCCTGGATAAGAAAGAATAATTCAAGTTGGGTTGTTTAATACAGCTTCTGTATTCCCTATATAGATAGTAGAATGAGAGTCAGGTGCCTCTAAAGGACTGCACATCAATTTTTTCCCTTCCTTGAGATACCAAAACTGTAAAATTTTGTTTACCACTAGATCCAATCTGTGTATTTTTGGCTTCTTGTTCCTGTAGCTATAACAGTTTGATTCCTGCTAGGAAATAACCATAACTATTTTTTCTGCATCTTGCCACGTTCTGATGTCTGTAGGCATTTGTACCTCTCTTTATTGTAATGGTTCCTGCATCCACTGTCTTTTGCCCATGCTGGGTTTTATGAATCTCACAGAGCTGAATTTTCATACAGTGTCAATTTATACTTACATCTTTTTCATAAGCATCACTCATCCCAGGGATTAATTTGTATATTGCACTTTATGACTTTATGATGTTTGTTCTAAATTTGCCCTTCAGATTTATTTTATACTTTTCATTGGTCATACATTCAGAAAAGAACTATTGCACACAGTAAATAGCAACAGCTGCAATGGCAACAGTGGCAACAACAACAATGCAATTTTACTAGCCATGCCTATAATAATATATAAGATTGACATAGATGTGTTACTTGCAAAGTGCCAGCTGCTGGCACTTCTTTTTTTGTTGACTATAAGCAAACAAAAAAGAAATAAACCAGATTATTTCTGTGACACACTACTTCATAGATATTTCAGCAAATTTCATAGCTGAATGCATTTTACCCTTGAATACATTCAATTTGCATTCATTTTAGAATTTACTGTGTTAATTAGAAAAGGTTATAAGATTAATAAGTAGTCATTGCTAATGTATGCAATAGACTATAAGCTTCAGTTGATGTTTTTTCCCAAAGAGGTATTAGAGATTAGTTGATACAAATCATAGTGAGCAGTATATCCTGTCTTTCAAAGCTGGTCTTTATCTCTGTGTCGCTTTATAATCTCTGAATCATTTCTAAAATGCCTGCCAGAAAAGCCAACAAAAAAGCAGCAAACCCTACCCTACCAACATAAATGATACATTGCAATTTCAAACACTTTTATAGAATAATTGATTTTCAAGGAATCCTTTGTAGATGTAAAATGAGATAGCTTAGAAACACAGAATACTACAGCTTGTGAAAAAACCCTTATTTGTTAAGAAAATGTGTTGTTAGCCATTTGATACCACTGGGAAGTCTATTTTTTTTGTTTTCCAGGGCACTAGGCTGACCCTTGACGTATGGTCCAACCACAGCCTACACCATTTTTGAGATTCATGATGATGGTGCAGAAAGGCAAGTTCCTCTCTGCAGCTGAGCAAGCTCACAGTGCCTGAACTCTGGCTGACAAGAAAGAAGGTCAGCCAGCATCCTATTCTTTGTGGTTACCCAGAGAGAGCTTCACTGGAGTATAATGTCAGGGTGGCCTCTGTATAGGTGGTTAGTGAGGAGATTCTTCCTCACTTGGACAGGTTTCCTGATCGAATCACTCAGATATGAAAAAACACAAGGACTTCTTGATGCTGGAAGCCAAAGCATCCACTACAACTTATATCCCTAATCATTTTTCTATTGGCTTACTGAACCAATCACTCTTCTTCTGGTATTGACCTGTCCCTCACTGAAATTTGGAGGAAAATACTCCAGGATGATGCCGAACACCCAGAAGCTCTTAACAAAATCTGTGTCCAAAGACATTATCTAGAGCTGCTCTATCAAGGTCTCATCTCACCTCCAGGGCACCTACAGGAGAAAGAACAAAATTTTGTCACTTACCCTCTTACTTTTGCTATTGACAAAAGGGACAGGTCAGATTTTAGGTTGACCTGGAAACTTCTCACATGTCAGTCATACTTCAGTCACTTTATCATGATGTTTTCTTAGGCTGCCATTGTTGGAAAAAAAAATACTACAACTTTTCTAGCTCTTTATAAATACAGAGCTAGAGAAGAGCTCAGAAAGTCATCAGATCCCTCTGCTACTTGTAAAATACCTAAAGATTTCCTCTGACATTTTTTTTAAAACTGAAAATAATTATCTAAACTTATCCTTTCCCACCCAACATGTTGATTTCAATATATAGACATCCTTCGGATTGTTAAAAAAATGGAAATATCCACATGCAGACACTTACATATAGGTGTCAGATAATATGAATCCCAATTCACAGCTGCTTCAGAAAATAAAATACATACAGATATGTCCTTTTGTACTCTCCCTCAATGCTTTGGTAAATTTGTTACTGTTGAGAGAGTGTCTAAAGGGCATCTCAAGAACTATGAGTATTGCATGATTCAGAATTCAAGTTTAGATTAATTTTTCAATTTTAAAAAGTTGTAGCAATTTTTTGAATAGTTGCAGTACAAATCTTGCAAAAAATTATGGAAACTGGGATTTTACCTGCAGAAAATGCATGAGATTTTTATTTAAAAGCCTTATTTGAAGGCAAGAAGTATGCAGGAGTCTTAAGAAAACATATTCAGCCAAAAGACTTTTTTCTACGTAACTCAGATTCATCTTTGATTCTTTAAATCCTTTGCTATCATGGAGCTAACTCAGTTAAGGCAATTAACATTAGTGACAACAGTCAAACAAGTATTTATGTAATAAATGGCATTTGGTAAATAATTTAGCTCCTGTAATTGGTATACCCTATATTTCTTATTAGTAAATACAAGGAATATTGAAGGCAAGGGAAAAAATCTATCTAAGGCAACTGAAAGATTCTGTGACACAATAATTAAATTAAACTCAGAAACAATTTTAGTTGTCCATTCACCCATCCTTTAGTCTGTTTATTGCCTTTTTTTTTCCACTGATAATAAAAACAGTATTAATTCTTGTACTTTTCTGTGCAAGCTGTTGTGGTGAAATATAAGCTCAGAAATGTTTGAACATATTTTCAGAAATTCAGGCAATGATCCATATATACTTTTATGTCCTTTTAAAATAAAACACTGTCCATGTTTTGAAGGCATGAAAATGTATGTGCATTGTGATCCCCTAAGAGTACCTACAACTTCATGTGTAAAAATAGCCTATATTACAAATTTGTCGTAGTTCTTTATTATTCTGTAATATCTTACTGCTTTATATAAATACAGATTATAAAACTGTTATAGTAGAAATTAAATATTAATACACAATGTGCTTTCAAAACACAAGCCTCAATGCAGTTAATATTTATCTTTTAGTGCTCAGCTGAAAATCCTCATGACTTCAAAATAAATCTGAACAGCTAGTATAGTTTTTGCTTGTGACTGAAGGCTATCTACATTAGTCCATGCTGACATAATAGTTAATAGACAGATTTTGCAATAAAACATCCAAAATTATTGTGATATGCTTTATCCCTCTGCAGTGCTATGCCACTGGGAAAATTTAATGAACAAGGGCAAGGAGATTTTTAATTGTGGTCTAAACTTCCACAGATTTCAGTACAAGCTTATAAAAAAGATCAGTTAGAATAAGTTTTATGCAATATTTAAAGGTTTATTTGTATGTTTGATTGCAATGTGGTTACATGGTCATTTAAATAAAAAAAATTCCATTTTGTATCACAGCATATCTTAAATTAGGTGATTATATAACATTAACTAATTTACCTGCAATTGAGACACATGAAGTTAATAAATCAGGTTTTCACAGTTATGAGTGGTAATCAAATTATATGCCCAACTTGGATTGGTTTTAAGAACCTTTGTTTACAGTAGGAACCATTATACTCTTGTGCTGCCTTTGCTTCATTTCCTTTTTCTTCTTATACTCCCTTAGTTGTGGTATTCACTTTTTTTTTAATCAGATGTCTCATCTTGTTTTCTGCTGGATTACCCTCCCTACAACAGGTGTATCCCCACCTCCTTCCTCTTCCCAGCTGCCAAATCAGCAAGAGATCTGTAAATTATCACCAAAGTAAACCCCAACATTCTCACAAAAGCAAAGGTTCAGAAAAAAGTATACGTTTATTGAGCTCAAAATGTTAAAAAAGAAGAAAAAAGGTCTTGAGTTAAGAGAACTTTCACTGTTTTTAAGGCACGGATGCAAAGGAGGCTCGCTCGCGAGGACTACTGGCACTCCTGTCTCGGAGCAGTGGGCAGGGGAGCCCCAGCAGCTGCTAAGTGACAGTGATGGTCTTGTCAAGTCTACAAGTGGAATTAGTGGAAAACAACATCAGTTTCAGAGAATGGCTCTAGGGGTATCAAGAAAAACTCTGGCTTGCTAGAAATTTATGAATGTTTCCTAAACGTGGTCTGGGTGGATGACATTATTTTTCCATATATCTTGTATTACATGGATAACCCTGCCTCAGTCATTTTCACTTCAGACTTTCAGTTTTCTTAACGTAGGTTGAACCTAGTCTAATTGACCAGATCTGTACATTTGGTACAGCTGACATATTCCAGATGTTTTCCTGTCTATCTCTTACAGTGGGTACAAGAGAAACCTAATGCTCTCTGTTTTATTTCTTCTCTCTTTCTAAGTTATATTGGTTTTACTCTAAAACTGTGCTTGAAAAAGAGGACACTGAGATTATTGAGCTCTCATGCAGGTTTTAGGAACAGCCTAGAGAATGGACATCTACTTAATCACCAGTTTTAATCAGTGTCAGTGCCTGGTCAGATGAACATTTTTTTCACTGCACTGATGGAACCACTTTATTTGTCTTTCACATATAGTCTATGAAGAACAGCATTATCAGGTGTCCATTTTTCCAGATGTTAACGGTCAGTATTCCCACAAGCCATGCAGCTACAAAGGATTAAACTTTCATTCCAGATTGTTTTAAAAAATCAGCAAGGTCACAATAGCTTGCTGAAAGGCTATGCTTGAAAATTAGTGTCTTTTACAAAACATCTGATATTAGTGCTCTGAATACAGAGGTTTAATTTAGTGGATAAGTGCCTGAATCTACGCAGGAATGTGATGATTATTTTCAGTGCTTATGAGCCACAGACAAAAGAACCCAGTCATTACAATGAGATCCTCCTTTCTGGAGATCATGTAGTAGCTACCTTCTTTCTCTCTGGTTTGACAAGTTTTTTGTTGTATTTTTAAACCACACCTCTGGGAAAGAACAACCAATCTGCAACATTATGAATAGTAAAATGAGCTCTCTTCTCTTCTTCCCTTGACAGAAAAAAGGAAAAAAAAATAAAGCAGAAACCAGAACTATGCCGTTCATTCCTCCATCATCCATCTGATAGCAACAGGAGAGATCCTTGAATACCCAGACCCCTAATATATTCTCATATACAGAGACTCTACAAAGACAGGGAGGACTGAGGCACAGATCAGGATCCCAGCATCAGGAATGATGTTAAAGAATCCCAGACACTGCATAAGAAACAGAGTTAAAGAAGGAACATAATTACTGGGTTCACACAGACGAGAACAATATGGATTCTAGGATTTAGGGGCAGAATTAACTATTGGGCAAGGAAGGAACAGATGTGGATTGGTTAAAGATTTTTCTTTTGCTTACGCACACATACACACTTTTTCAATTTAGGTACTAATTATTTCTCTTTCTGCAGTTTGTTTTGCTCTTGCCCCAGCAGATGCTTAAGATTATGAAGCATGGGGATTTGATCTTCTTTATAGATGAGCTTACTGCATCTTAATATCTCATATTTTCATGTAGTTACAGAAGGGTCCTGATTGAAGATAATTCATCTCTCGGAAAGATGTAAAAGCCAAAAAATACATTTCCTGTCTTCATATAACAGGAAACCATTGTGTACACATTTACATGTATGAAATGTTTATGCAGAGGCATTTAAAATTATCCTTTGTTCTTCTCTTTAATTTCGTGAAAATCTTCCCATGCCAACATGTTATAGGTTTGTAAGTAGAAGCTGGCAATGAAGGCTTGACCTGGTCCACCATGAGGGAGTGTGCTCTAGCGAGTGTACTTGTTCTTGAGAATCTGTAAATGTCAAGACTGTTAACTATTTCACTGTTCATCAAAGCATGACAGAAAAGAGAGAGTTTGTTCTCTGAAGAGGTACTCAATCAACTGTGAGTGACAGCTCTTTTTTGTGCCACAAATTGATGGGTTTGGGAAATATATTTACCCCCCTCCACCCGACACGCACAGAGTACAGAAATCCAGCAACACTCTGCAAGGCATCTGGCAGGATATGCCTATGTTGTAAGGAAGGCAGGTTTCAGACACCCTTGCTCAAGCTGTTGCCCACTTGAGTTTGAACATAGACGTGTGCTGCCTCTCAGGAAACACACATCTGGAGCTGGCCAGCTGTTCATCTGTGGTAGCCCACCCTTGCAGTTTTGGACATAACTATACTTCTTTTGGGGGAAGCCTAACAAGGCAATACAGTTTTCTGGTATCAGTGTCAGATATTTCAGCTCAGGACAAGTGAAGACTTATTTCAGATATGGCTGCAGTCCTCAGCTTGCCATTTCTGATAAGGGCAATCTGTGAATACTAACTACCTGTTACCATCATTTAATAACTGGGCTAAACCAAAGTGTTAAGGTCTGAAAAATATGACGGCTATGTAATTTGAAAATGTGACTTTCAAATAGAGCAATCTAATGAGTAAGTTGTAGTTTGTCTAAGGACTAACAAAGCTCTACACAAGACTCCTGTGATGCTTCATGGAGTAAAATGTTCAAATATGTCATTAAAAGATACATAATATGTACTGAATAGAATGCTACTAATGACCACATATTAAGCATACAAATATTATAATTGACTAATTAGAAAATGTATGGTGGAAGATAACAACTAATGGGAAATGAATACTGTACTGCATAAGGAACTCCTTACTTGTGTGAAGGGGAATTGTAGTTTTGACTACTGACCAAGGAGATCTGATTTTGTGCTATTTGATCATGATGCTATGTATAGGTTTTTTAACCACTGTAAGTGCCCCCAGATAAGGAAATCTGACTGAAAAAAACCAATATCAAGCTAGTCAAGAACTAAATGAATGTTTTCCCTTAAGAAGAGAGAGTTAGATGTAATCTCTGGACCAGAGAGCCATGGCCAGTGGAAAGGCATCTGCACCTGATATGACATGAGTAGCACTGAGTTGCTGAAATGTCCTAGAGAGCTGATAGTGGCCAGTGGGACAGAGCAGCCACCAGCTGGTAGGAGAAGGGGGGTTGTAAGGACTGAGCAATGATAACGATTTACATACAACTTTTTTTGTTCTTAAATATTTTGACACTTCACTGGCCATTCCTTTTCTCATGAGCAAATAACACATCCTTATACCAAGAGGTCTGAGCTGTACCCACACATAAGCTTATGCACTGACCCTCTGGAGCAGAAGGAGTAAAGTTGTTCTGTCCCCATCCATACTCCTACAAGTACCCTGTTCTTCCTTCCAGCAGTATATCAGGAAACTGCGTCATTTAGTTTTAAACAGGCCAGATGGTCTCACTTCTCTTTGGAAGGTGCTGCACAGCTTTCTATAAGCTTAGTCTCAGAATTTTCACAGGGCCCAGCATTCCATTATGTCTTTTCTATGCCCACCCCAAGAATGATTCCTGCGACACACCTTTTGCGTAGTACCATCAAAGCAAAACAACCTCCTTATGCAATTGAAAGTACTGTTTCATCTTCAGTTTCTTTCTTTGCCAGGGGCCATGAGAGAATATTAAGAACAGGTGGCGGTAGCCAAAGTCCTAGATTTTGCTTTATTTGTGTGCATTTACAGCCTTCCTATGTGACAGTCTCATTTAGTCTTTGCTACAGGCAATCTCTGTCTGTACCTAAAAATACCTTTAACAGCTGCAAGCAGGGAACAATAACAGGGGAAGGAAAAGAAGCATACAAAAGCAAAAGGCGACTTAGAAAAGAATTGGAGCCAGAGGAATTCAAAGCTGGGGCTCTTTTATTACCTAAAAGGACACTTACTTTGAGGAGCATGCAGAGTTTGCTTTACTGATTCTATTTTTGTTGATATTTTTTCCGATTCCATTGTTTGCTTAAAATAGTTTCCCAGGAGATACCTGGTGGCTGCAGGTAGCAAATTTTAGCAAAGTAGCTCTGAAAGTGAAAAATTGGATTATTCTCTACTGAAGACAACTGCTTTATACAAGCACAAAGATATATCAGTGAATCTTGGCATTATATATTGGGATGTGTGACAAGTTCCTATAAACTCACAGACACAACCAAGAAATAGTGTGAAGAAAATATTTTTCTCTCTCTTCTAACCTTCAGCTGGAAAGACTGGGGGGGGGGGGGGGGGGGGGTAATATCTTCTATCTCTTTTTCTTGTGCTCACTGGAACATTCACATTTAGAAGTTCTTTTCTGTCCTTTCTTCCCAAAGTCCTTGCGGCACTTTTTATCTCACAAACTTTGCCTTATCCCCATCCTGCCACCCTGTCACCACTTCAAAAATTGTTAAGTCAGGGCTGAGAAATATCATTCTCTCTTTGTAATCCCAAAGTAGACACCTTAAACTGGCAAAGATAAAGCAATTTATAACCCTTTTATGAACTATTCCTCCATTTCTTTTCTTTTCCATAGGTTTTCAGCTTCCTTATAAGTGTTTTGTCTGAGTCACTAGACAGAAAGTGTGGTATAGACCAATTCACTGTTGGACATCCCATTAGGGCTGTCTGACACCCCAGGTCATCTTAACTTCCAAATACTCATTTAAATCCTGATTAATTTCCTCCTTTCCCCCACCCACTCTGCAGGTTTGAGATCATAAAAGGAGCAGGTTTCAGGATGTCCTAGTTTTCTGAGGGATAGTACTATGATTCTATGATTTTCCTCATCCCAGAAGAGTGTAGGATGGTGAAGTAGATTATAAGATTCCTGTTGGAGAGCAGGGCACAGGAGTCAGTTGCATAAAGTAACTGTGGGATCTTCATAGAATCATAGAATCACAGAATCATAGAACCATAGAATCACAGAGTGGTTTAGGTTGGAAAGGACCTCTAAAGGTCATCTAGTCCAATCCAACCTCCCTGCAGTGAGCAGAGACATGTTCAACTAGATCAGGTTGCTCAGAGCCCCATCCAAGCTGACCTTGAACGTTTTCAAGGATGGAGCATCCACCAACTCTCTAGGCAACCTGTTCCAGTGGTTCACCACTCTCATTGTAAAAAATTTCTTCCTTATATCTAGTCTAAATCTACCCTCTTTTAGTTTAAAACCATTACTCCTTGTCTTGTCACAACAGGCCCTAAAGTCTGTCCTCATCTTTCTCATAGGGCGACTTACAGTATTGAAAGGCTGCAACAAGGTGTCCCCAAAGCCTTCTCTTCTGCAGGCTGAACAATCTCAACCATCTCAGTCTTTCTCCAGAGGAGAGGTGTTCCACCCCTCTTATCATTTTTGTGGACCTCCTCCAACAGGTCCATGTCCTTGTGCTGAGGACTCTAGAGGTGGATGCAGTACTCCAGGTGGAGTCTTACAAGAACAGAGTACAGGGGCAGAATCACACCCGTTGACTTACTGACCACACTTTTTTTGTGCAACCCAGGATGCTATTGACTTTTTGGGCTGCAAGCACACATTGCTGTCTCATGTCCAGCTTTTCAACCACCAGTATGCCAAGTCTTTCTCCTCAGAGCTGCTCTCAGTCCCTTTATACTTCAACCTGTATTGATACTGGGTGTTCCCACGACAAAGGAACAGGACTTGGCGTTGTTGAGCCTCCTGAGGTTCACATGGGCTCACTTCTTGAGCTTGTCCAGATCCCTCTGGATGGCATCCTGTCCATCAGGCTTGTCAACTGCACTATTCAGCTTGGTGTCCTCTGCAAACTTGCTGAGGGTGCACTCTATGTCATTGATGAAGATACTAAGCACTACTAGTCCCAATACAGACCCCTGATGGACACCACTCGCCATTGATCTCCATCCAGACATGGAATCATTGACCACTACTCTCTCATCATGACTATCCAGCTAGTTCCTTATCAACTTAGTGGAGTGGCCCATCCATCAAATCCACATCTCTCCAATTTGATGAGAAGGATGTTGCAGAAGACTGTGTGAAAGGCCTTACAGATGCCCAGACAGATGACATGCATGGGTCTTCCCTTGTTCACTGATGTAGTCACTCCATCATAGAAGGCCATTATGTTGGTCAGGCAGGACTTGCCCTTGGTGAAGCCATGCTGGCTGTCTGGAACCACCTCCCTGTCCTCCATGTGCTTTGTCATAGAATCATAGAATAATAGAATCATAGAATCATAGAATGCATTGTGTTGGAAGGGACCCTCAAGGGTCATCTAGTTCAACCCCCCTGCAGTGAGCAGGGACATCTTTACTAGATCAGGTTGCTCAGAGCCCCATCAAGCCTGACCTTGAATGTCTCCAGGGATGGGGCCTCCACTACCTCCCTGGGCAACCCGTTTCAGTGATCCACCACCCTCATATTGAAAAACATTTTCCTTACATCTAACCTAAATCTACCCTTTTCTAGTTTAAAGCCGTTACTCCTCGTCCTATTTCTACATGCCCTTGGAACAGTCTAGCTTCTAGGAGGATCTGTTCCATGATCTTCTGAGGCACATAGGTGAGACTGACAGGTCAGTAGTTCCCAGGGTCCTCCTTTCTACCATCTTTTAAAATGAGTGCAATATTTCCATTTTTCCAGCCACCAGCAACTTCACCTGACTGCCACAACTTTTCAAATGTTGTGGAGAGTGTCTTGACAACTACATCAGCCTGTTCCCTCAGGATTCTGGGATGCATCTCGTCAGGTCCCATGGATTTGTGCATGTTCAAGTTTCTCAGGTGTTCACGAACCTGATCTTCTCTTACAGTGGGAGGGACTTTTCTCCCCCAGTCCCTGCTTTGCAGTCCATCCACTTGAGAGGTGTGGGAAGAGAGATTGCCAGTGAAGACTGAGGCAAAAATCTTGTTGAGTACCTTAGCCTTCTCCTCATCTGTTGTTACGAGTTTTCCAGTTGTGTTCATCGGGGGGGTATACATTCTTTGACCTTCCTTTTCTGGCTCGTGTACCTATACAAGTCCTTATTATTATTCTTTTTGTTCCTTTCCAAGTGCAGCTCCAACCATGCCTTGGCCTTCCTGCCCCCTAGGCAAAGCCCTGTATTATCTGACTGTGCTTTGAACAAGAGTCACTGCATGACTTCTAGAGCTTGCTTCCAGCCAACATATCTATGAATATTTTCAGTACACATCTTGTAGCACTTGCCAAGGGTTGAGAATGAGAAGTGAAAAAGTCATGCAGAATTTTCAGAAAATGTAGAAGAACAAATATTTTGACAAAATAGAATTAAACATGAAAAGTACTAAGCGAGACAGAGACATAATGTAAGATATTTTTAAAAGTTACACATACATCTGACCTAGGCTAACTACAAATATGTTTTTTCTTCTATTTGAGACCTGGATTCATGCAATTTCACAATCGCAAGGTTTGATTCAATCAGCTCGTACTAAGTTTGAGTCAAAGAGATCTGAGGACCACTAGATTAGGTTAATTTTATTTTCTACATCTAAAATAAAAATATGTAAACACAAAAGAGGAAAAAATACTAGATACACTTTAGCAGAACCAGCTTTATGTTATGTATTGCTGGGTTAATGAAATGGACACTTTTTAAAGAGAAAGCCTGAATGCATATTTCTGCAGCTCTCAGTGCTGAGAGGCACTGAGGCATCCTTGAGGCTGACTACTGGGAGTTCTGGAGTATAAAAATAACCAGAGAACTGCACATTTGATTAACAAAAATAAACACCTCAGTAACTTCTGACCTGTGAATCAACAAATGAACACTACTTAGCTGTAAAAGATTGAGTTCTAAATGAGAAATATTTGCTGCATTTCTGATAGCCCAGGAGAAATTTGTATTGCAGATAAGTGACACTTTGAAAGGGTCATATCATATTTTGCATGTGTTTCAACACTGACGAGGCTTAATTTATGTACTGTCATTGGAGAGAAGGAAGTATAATGGATTTTTAATTATTCCAAGTTACAAAGAGTAAACAAGGTAGTCCAGTTTCTAGACAAAGCAGGAAGAGAATTAGGAGTTACAAAGAGTAAATTATACAGTCATGCCTTATTAAAGTTTTCTTGGGAACATGGCATTCCTGTATTTTAAAAGGTATGCATTCATTTCTTGATTCACTCTCAGAGTACAATGCTTCATCATGTTTTTAAAATGCTTAACAAGGTTGCATGCACCAAATTAGCTTTGCTTTATTTATATTCACACATACTTTGCTTTTGAGTAAGTAGGTTGATGTACCATAGAAAGGCAACAAAGCCTGTTGGTAGATTTAATTTTTCTGGCTTTTCCAGTTCCTCAACTTAATAAAGGTGAAAGTTATTCATCTATTTTCATAAAATTCTTCATTCTCAGGTCATGTAATTAAGTGCACCATTAATGGGACCTTCAAGCTTAAATTCTTTCACTAACTGCTAGCGCTTAGGAGAAGAAGTTAAAGAGCCACACTACCTGATAGGTTGGTTTTAGCAAATCTTTGCATTGGTGTGTTTTTGGATCTTAAACACTTTTGTTCAGCGATAGCTGATTACAAGGCAGATATTAGTGAACACTCTTTCTAAATTCAGCAACAAGCAAGAATCTTGCAGTCAACAACTTTCTTCACCACATAATGCTGACTTTTTAACATAGGAGATCTACTCTGCACCGCCAATGATGGAAAAGGAAAGGGGAAAAAAGTATGTGATCATATAAAAGGAGATCATGTAAAGGAAACCTCAATTCTGTTGTATTTTGACAGATTTTAACAGGGTGATGGCTGCAAATCTCTATTCTTATGTACTTTGCATGAGTAAACAGCATTTCTTAGACTTCCTAAAAAGCAAGCTGGAAAAACACAAATGTGATCAAATTGATACCCATTTCTCTCTCCCTCTCTCCCTCCCTATCTCTCTCTGCCCCCTCCTTCTCCCTCTCCCTCTCCCTCTCTCCCTCCCTCTCTTTTCCCCTCTCCCTCTCTCCCCTCCCCACCCTGCCCCTACCTACCCCATCCTTATTTAGGCAGATTGGATAATCTGGATTCTTACTTAAATGCCTTGGTTAAGTCCCTGAAGAGAAATTTATTTTTTTTTAAAAAAGAAGGAAAAATATTTTGATCCTGTATTTCGATAATGTCATTTCTATACAGCCATTATAATTGATATGTTTTTTAATTGCCCGTTTATGTTATTATTTCTGCTCTTCATGGGGCAAAATGAGACAGCTTCAGTTAATTGATAACAATTTTCCTATAAGTACTGTTTTTCTTGTATACAGTGCACATTGCAAGATAATTCATAGACTTTATTTTATACTTTTCATTTTTCAAAAGTTGATACGTCTGTACACTCTTCTGTTACAGAACTGATGAGACAGGGCATATCTAAAAATGAGACATCTAAATAATACAGCATGTTCCAGCACATACTTGTCTCCCACTGAGCTCCACTAATCTTATCTCCTAAAAGCTTTCACACTCTTGTCCAAACAATGAACGCTGTCTCAGAGCTTGATCTCACCAGGCAAAAATACAATGCAGAGAGGAAAAGACAAGCAGTCTGATATGAAATGTAATGGTAGTAGAGAGTAAGAGGAAAGTCAGGTAATGAGATCTTGGCAAACTATGGCAAATATCCCATGGAAAAAAAAATCTCACATTGCAGAGATAAATAATTCTTTTCTCTGAGCCTATATGATCCCAGAGAGCAACAGTTCTTAATGCAGGTCTCATTACACAGTCTCACCCAGGCTATGCTAAGACAAAGGTATCTGACTCTGAAAACAGATGGAGACAAGCATAAGCACAAAATAATTCAGCTGGTAATACAGTCACTTCTTGCTTCCTTGTAACAAGTTACAATTCACAGTAGGGCATGTTTAGACATAACCCTGAACTTTTTGCTTTCTATTCTGAGAGACACTCTCCTTTTAATTACCAGTCAGGGGAAAAGTCCTTTATTTTTTTTTTCAGAGATAAGATGGAGGATTATCAGAATAAGGTGTATACCTGATTATGCTTGGGCTGCATAAATCCTTGAGGAAGCCCAGGCTTTCAGCCCTGGTGTTCAAAGAGTGTCACAGCAGCCTGTAGGTCCAGGGACCAACAACAGGAGGGATCCAGCTCTGCGTTCTCCTTCTGAAACCCAATTCTTTGTGTGTGGGGGTTTGTGCAACTCACCAGCAAACTTCAGGCTGGACTCACTAGTGAGGCTCACATCTGCAAAGACCAAGGTGAGAGGCAGTGACCATACGAGGGGGCCAGGACCTGAGCACAGATATCTGATGGACCTAGAACCTGAGCTCATATTTAATATGAGGGTGGGTTAATTTAATCTCTGTGAGTGTTGCAACCACAGAGAACAAGGGTAGGTGCACATCCCAATGGTGAGCCCCAGCCAGAGAGGAACAGCAAGACTGGGCTACCTATGTTTTTTTGATTGCTGTAGGTTTTATGTGATACTGGTAAAGGCCAGATGTGTTGGTCTGTGTGACTGGCTGTGTCTACCTCTTGGAGTTCAGCATCGCTGCTGGCTGGACTTGCAAAGGGGGATGGCAGCAGCACATATCAGACTGGCATAGGCAAAACCTCTGGGTCTCCAAGTACACCAGATTCAGCTTTCCAGGGCTGGGAAGGAGAAACCCTCAGAGTCTTGAACAGCGCTGGATTCAGCTACTCCTTACAAAGACAGCTGATCAGACTGCCAGGGAATGAATGGGATGCTGGTCTGTAGGGAAGTAATTCCTGCAGTGGTGTCCATAGCATAAGATGGAAGTTTGTTTAGACTCTGTGGTTTCTGGAAAATGTTTGTTGTATTTCCAAAAAAGGTACACTCTGAGCAATGAGGGTTTTGAAGACTGTTCTTATCCTTACATCAGCTCTGGCACCTATTGAGGAAGATTCAGTTCTCAGATACAATGGGTCTGCAAAAGTTTCTCCACTTGTTGATTGTAGACAGCCTGTAAAAGGATTCCAATGTGGATGAAGCTGTGTGTGTTTTTCCTTTACCTAAATGTTCTCGTGAAAACTTTGAAACAGAAGTCTAGTGAAACAAAAGAAACAGTATGCACAAGAATGAATTCATGCAGCCAACTGATGAAACACAGAAGCACAGTTACCGTTGGAAACAACCATTCCACTTTGGATTTTTTATACCTACTCTTCAATGACCAGCACTGAGATACTTCCTAAAGGTGAGACTATAAACTAAAATCCATAACTCTAGTGGATACTAGAATCAGATATATAATAGAGGTATTTTCTTACAGCCTGTTGTAATTTCCTGATGTATTTTCCCATGACAAAAATCTGAATAAATTTTTCTTTTTCAGTTTCACTGAGGCTATGACTTCAATCAATGCATATAATTGATGTATACAATCATAATTGGATTTTATGAACATTAACATTGTATGTTCCAAATTTAGCCTTTTGTTACACTTTATTAGACTTGACAGAACGACACTGAGTTTAGAAGCTTGCCAATTTTCCTAGGAATATCAGCTGGTTCAATGAAAGATGGCATCTAACTCCATAAAACTCACCAGGACTTTAGAACACCCATCTGTTACAGTCTTGCTTGTTCTTTACATTTGGTTATGAATTTCCTCATACACAGGCATGTTTTTTAAACCTTAACCAATTGCTTTGTGAGAATCTTATCTAAAAGGCAGAGTTTAGGTTTCATCAAAATGTTCCCCAATTTTTAATTTGTGTTTTCCAGCTGTGCTATTATGAAAGCCACTGTCTGAGTGCTACAATGCACTTACTCAAGTGCAATACTCAGGACAAAGACACCCGTGTTTTACTTCTGCCTTCAGTAAATCTCATAGCCTGCACATTCAAGTATCTGTAGTAGGCTCCAAGTCATCCATTTTCCCCTTGGTAAGTATGACAATCAATTTGCTTCTGCAGTAGAAAAATAATTATGTTTGGATCTGGTAACTGTTGTCTCTGTTTTTTTTTAGCACCTTTGTTCCCTGCCTGTGAAGTTTACAGACCATGTGGCTGCTAACATCTCTTCAGGAGCTGAAAACAGCTCTCGTGGAAAGGCTTCATACAACTCCTGTGAGCTGCCTCTGTAAGACCTTCGTTTATCTTCATGCATGTATTGGCAGGCTCCTGCAGGTGAACGGGAGCCAGTCCTACTTAAGTTTTGAGCTGACTGGAAGCAGTGCAGATGCATTACTGCATGGTCAAACCTTAGTAAACATACTGTCTTTTCAGCAGGATTTAGCACTATACTAAGCACTACGGTAACTGCATAGTACAAACATCCATCTGCCTGGACCAAGCAAGCATTTTGTAAAACAACCCAGGGACTCAGTTATTACAGTTTTGTATGCAAAGTCAGTTCACATTTATTGACTCATAAATTTATTTCTGTTGCTGATATTTCATCTACTGATGGGGACCACATACACAAGTATAGCCAGTGGCCTAAGGCTCATCGGTCTTGATTTCAATGCCTTCCTCTACCACAGATTTTTTATGTGGTCGTGGACAAGTCACAACCTTTAGATTCCTCTAGAAAATGGAGAAAGTAATTTGATTCTGCTTCTCAAGGTAGGAAAACAATTTAGTTTTTGTGAAGGTTTCAGAAACTAACATGAGGGAGTTCTTCTAATAGCTTAATAGACTTGTATACACTTTTATTAGTATCCTTCTGAAGAATGTATTTTTTAGGCTGACAAAAGTAATGGAAAGGAAAAGAGAACAAACTAATGTTAAACAAATCTGTAGGAAAGTGTGACCATGACAGTAAAATGTATAGAGGTGTCTCAATGGTGGACTCATAAAGGGATGAGCAGGCATATGGCCAAAGCAAGACAATGTGATACAAATGTGAGTGATACATCAGAGAGTGAGGAAGTGGTCGGAGGACAGAAGCTGAAATTCCTCCGCTTCTTACACACAGTGCTGCATAGGCAAGAGCCTTGTTGGGGGGGCGGGGGGGGAAGTATCCTGGGGCAAAATGCTCATCCATTATAACTTTATCACTTCTTTTGTATTATATTGGATATTTCTAAATGTCATTGTATTGCACACATCACTGTTTTTTCTTTAATTTAATTAATTCTTTTTTTTTCTTTTTTTTTTTCCCCATAGTGTTTGAGTGCATGATTCTCACTCTCTGTTAGTTTGAAAGTATTCTTAGTTAATTCATCTTCTATATTATTTGTAAAGATATGAAAAGTTCTCATGTATGGGCATTATTTCTCAAGGTTAATGCTTTAAGCCAGACGCTACTTGGATGTACAATTTATTATTAATCACAACTTACTGATTTTTATTTCTTTTTGCTTCCATGAAAAAGGGAGGTGTTTTTTTTATGCAGTCACATAGAAGAGTTAGATACAGTATCTTGCTAAATTGAATATAATTGGTGCACATCTTCGGTCCTTTAAAGACTCGCAAAAGAACAGCGTGCCTGTCAGACACAGTCTGTGATTTGTGAACTAGGCTAATTTTATTTCTCATTAATGGATTTTCTTCAGTTGTTAATTCAAATTCCCTAATTACTATCTTCATTATTTTTCTCAGGGAAAAATAATATTAAAACAATCTTAGCAATTTCATAGAACTAGTTTTCTCTCCTCTTCTTTGATTTGTGGCAAATAAAGTGATACTCTTTTCACCTACTCCTTTGAACAATGCCTTTTTACCACTTCAGATCCATTTTCTCCCTTTTGTGTCTTCTCCTTTTACCCTGGGTTTTATTCTCTATCTGTGCACTCCTTCTAAGACTTCTTCATCTTTGTTACTAGGTCATCCATTACAGCTGCCAGCTAACCCACAATTTTTTGGCAACCAGCCTCCATCCCTTCTTTCTATTATTAGATACTTTTCCCTTCTCAAGTGCCAGGCACTCTCCACATACAATAGCTAATGCATGCAGTAGAAGAAAACATTATTATGGTTTAAATTATTTTTCTACAGAACAAAATCAGCGTTCTAAACCCCAGAAATTCCTGTTTATTCCTTTACCTGAATTTCTACTATAATAATAATAATTACAGTATATTTTTGAGAAAATTAAAAATATCAGATCATAAGAACAGAGAAAACTGCACCTATTCAGGTATAGTCATCTTTGGACAAATAGCTACTTGCAGTCACACAGGCAAAATAACAATTTCCTTTGTCACGCACCTTAATCTTGTTGTTAGATGTTGAATGAAAAATCAAAATCTTCAATACAGTGAATAGAAGAAGGTTATTTTTAAATGAAAAGAACAAAAGGGATATTTTTCTTTGGCAGCCAGGCACTCAAATTCAAAGCTCAAAGTGTCATCATTTGAAAACGCAGTGCCATTCAAAAGCTGCTACAACTCAGCGTCTGCCTTGCAGCCAGTGGCTAGCTGGCAATTATCATATTGCACCACAAGTTAAAACTCCCCTTTTACTAACTGCCCCTCCCTCAAAAAATCCCTCTCACATCAGGAACATTTCCATTCACTTTACATCCTTTTGGCTGTCAGCCTCAAGAAACTGGCATCTCTTACAAAGTGTATCCTACAGAGCAAATGAAATACGGGCTTTATCATCTGCTAGCAGACCTCAAGATCTTCACTACTCTTCCATATACACCAGGGGGAAAAAAAAGAAGTCCTTCAGAAAAATTCATATTGGCTGACCATTTTGTTCTGCAAATAAAGAGAGGTAAATAAAAGAATATAAATTGCTTCTTTAAGAGAAACACATGTGAAGCTCTGATAAGATATAGTTCTACTTTGTCACTTAGGTAATCAAAGAAAATGTGTGTCAAAGATCTTTTTTGCCATAATTTATATATTTTCAAAATTTCCCATCTAGGTCCCCATAACTTCTTATAACCAGTTTTAGCTGAAGTCTAACATTATTCAGGATGCTGCTGCTTAAACTGAGATGAAAATTCCTTTGACAATTTGGCAAGTTTTTATCTTTGTCCAGTGGTGGAAGATCAAGGAAGATATAACTGCATTGCTAGTGTTTAGTGTTCTGCTTCTAATTTACCAGCTGTTTAACTGCATCTTTTTTTTTGTTAATTAATAATGTTTTTTAAAGAGTGAACAAGGAAAGAAAATCTGTCAAGAGTGTTGTCAATGTTACTTACTTTTTTCATCAAAATTAACCTGGTTTTCTGAAAATGTTATTTGTCATTATTCTTTTACGAATTTAGGGAGCCCCAGGAATATATTGTCTTATCAAACTTTGTGTCGTAATATTTTTCTTTCAGCATGGTTTGACATAGATTTGCTTATACTAAGAAATAAAAAATAATGCATATCCTCTCAAACATGTCTGCATTAATATTAAACATGAGGAAAGGTAAAAACAGAAACAAATATAAGGAAAATTTAAGTTCCTGGTGACAAGTTTGGAAAGACTATTACAAAACGAATATCTAAGGAGCGTGCAACATAGCTGTGCCAAAGCTCTCTGAAGCCTTAGTTAAGCTTTCTCTAAGACATTTTTCTCAACCTTGAACAGCTCAAAGATAGCAGATGCCTACAGTGTTGCCTTTAGAGATAAGACAAGTTTTTAGTCTCTCTTATCCCACTCTGTCCTGCTTTAACATCTTCTTGATGTCACTGTACACAAATAAATCTTCAGAGCAATTCCTGGAGATCTCTATGCATTCCTGCATGTCTTCTAACCTGAGTAATACATGTAGACTGCTTCATCATGTTACTTCTTTGATTATCTCTGGTACTTGCAAGAATCCAGATTAAAATACAGTTTCAAGACCATCCAGGATTACACAAAGATTCCTCAATATGTTAATGTTGAAATACATTAAATATTTCTCAGCTCATATTTGCAGTGCAGTTTAAGCAATCGATTGTATTAACACATTACTTGGCTTTTTCTTTCCTGCATTTTATGAATTGTACTGAGATATCTTCCCTAATCTCAAAACAATTCACAAACTACATCTCATAAAAATATTAATGAGGTAAAGTAGCAGATAATATTACTATTTATATAATTGCAAATAAAATGGAAAATTGTGGATAATATTACAATATTACACTATCTTGCTAAGATTACTTGAAAGACCTCATTGCAATATAACAGTAATATTGTTGACTGATTTAGGATTTGGAGCATTCCTTTTGCTTCACAACTTTTTCAGCTTTATAGGTTCAGCCTGCCACAGAATGCTGTGAGAGCAAAGAGGTTCAGAGCCTGTCTTTTCCAAAGTAGTTTCAGTTTGCAGTGTATGGGTACCTGTGCAAGGTTAGCCTAATAAGACTTAAAAGATATCCTTCTATCACTCTTTACTGTTAAATTAGCTTTTTTGGGTTGAAAACAAGTTGGCCACCTCTTTACAATAAAACTGCCTGTGCACTGTCGTTATAGCTATTAGAATATATTCCAGTGACCTTTCATTAATATTAATCTGTCAAAGGAAAAGTTGAATTGTACAAACAGTAATAGAAAACAGTTGCATGACACCCCAGTGGACTGGTAAAAATTAAACATGCATGAAGCATTCCTCCAGATATCACGTATTCCTTGAATATACCAACCCTATATCAAGGTTTCCCAGGTCCAATGAAAATAAATCAATGATTCATGAAACTTGTAAGCTGCTATTCAGAACAAAGACCAACACTTCTCTCACTTTTCTCTCTGGAGGCAAAAAAATGCTGATTCAGGCACTGCAACACCTTTGTACTGAATCCATGCAGTGCACTAATGCATGGGCTGAAGAAGTTCTGACAAAACAGGACAAAGAAGACGACGCCTAGGAAACTAAGGAAGAACTTTATTATATTCATGGTGTGCATAGATTTGTGTCTCTATATATGTGTGTGTGTGCATATCATATGCGTAAATGAAGGTGCATTTCCTTCTTTCGTGGTACTCTACTTCGAGCTCCGTAACCGAAGATTTTTTAGGATGCTTTCACAGAAGTCAATAAGTGGTTTGGGGTTTAGTTTGATGTAGTACCTATACAGACAACATCATTTAGACTCTAGCAGTTTGTTAGCTTTCCCTTAAGATTCATGTGAAAACATTTTCCTCCTTTCTGCATTGGCATTAAAAAATAATGTATAGCTTTGTTATTTAAGGTTTTACAACAGCAATGTAAATCTCCTTGTTAGCAAATATATGTAGCTGTTTGATTGTTTTCTTCAAGAATTCTTTAAACAATTTTAAGTTAAACTAGGAGCTTAAAGCTATAAATAACTTGTGCGGTTCTTTGGCACAGGTAAATTAACATTGCCACTGTCCTTGGTAATTTTCTGAGACTTCTCACTGTGCTATTTTTATGGACATCTAAATTTCTTATATATTCTTCTTCTTTTTACTGTATGTTTTTAAAGTAAATTTCTTTTCCTGTGAAAGCAGCCAGATTGGAGCATGTGGACCTTTTTTATTTTTTTTTTTTATAAACTCTGATAAGTAGTAAGAGGAAATAAAATTTTCACATCTGACCTACTGCCATGATTTGCCTTGATGATGAAACCCTCTGGGGGGATGAAAGCAAATTGCTCTTCAGTCCTATTCTCTCTCCTTTTCCTTTGGTGCTGAGAAAGCCAACCAAGTTGTTAACAAATGTAAACTGCAATATTATTTTATTTTATTCATTTTCTGATATGGAAAATTGGGCCACTAGAAACCAGACTGAGATCAATGCATTTCAACATGAAGCATGAAACAGCCTTCTGAAAGTATTTAATAGTTTGATCTTAGTAGTGGAAATCTGATGTGTACTTTTAGGAGTCTGACCACTACCCCTGAAACAGTCAAGGAATCTCTGATTTTAAACATAAAAACATTTTCAGATATAAAGATTAAGAAGTAGTTTAAATCTATGTGATTGCTTTGAATCCTTTGAATGCTGGTATCATATCTCTGACCACATTTTAGAACAGCTACATTGATAACGTGCCACTGCTGCTTAAAAGAGGCAACTGGTGAAAGGATTTTTTTTTTCCCAACTTGTAAGATATATTCTTGTCCTTCACTGAAAAGTTAGATAAGAATTAATTAAACATGATTAAATACTATCCCACTTCCAGATAGTCTGTTGGCAGTTGCTTAAACATTCTCCAAATGTGAGGCAGAGAGTGAATGCTTCTCCCAGATGAGACTGATAAAGCCTGCAGGGATTATTTTTGGAAGAAGTTTGCCTTTTCTTGCAGTGATACATTTCCTGGAATCATCTGAGGACCAGCTGCAAAGTAGTCCATCTTCAGTCTCTTCTATTCTCTTTCCAGGGCACATTTTGGCTTTGACTTTTGCTCTTTTGTGGTAGGGTGTTTGGTTACTACAAGAGGGGAGGACCTCCCTGGCCCAAGGTGTGAAAAGCAGACACTCTACCAACCTATGGTCAGGGATTACTGAGTACTAGAGTCACTGGCTGAGGATGGGGTCTCCCAGGCCTCTGTTCCTAGTTATATAAATAATCAAGAACTCTCTTCTGAGCTCTGTGAAGATTTTAAAACTGTGCAGGTTCTGGGGTGTTATGTGCTCAGAGAAACCTTTGGGGTGGAATCAGTGCTCTGGCCTTCCTTGATTTTCATTTATATGGACTATTTTATCACATCTTTATAAGAAAGTGATTTCAATGCTGCCCTTTCATTTCTGCTACCCTGAGGACAGCAAGATGAAAAATATTCAGTGTTATCCTTTCTCTTTAATAACAGAAACTGAGTAACTGATTGTTAGCAGGAAACAATCTCAGTCCCAGGTTTCACTTTGCTGTGCCACAGAAAATATGTTTTGATATGTAATAGAAAGCACACCTACATTTACTGTTTCCCCATAAAATGATAAAATATATGATTTGATTATTTGGGAGGTTTTGAACAGGTGAAACAATAATTTTTAGCCAATCACATTATATCACTATTTCAATACAGTTTTCTTTCTTTCAGTCTTTCTAAATACTGGGCATCTCAGTTATGTATCCTAAAGTCCAGATTAAGACTGAAAGAATTAAAACTGTATTGAAATAACAATATAATGTGATTGGCTAAAAATTATTTCCATTACATTCTGAAGTTATTTATATTTCAAGGTTGCTATAATTCACTTTTTTTCAGTAGCAAAGGGTTTTAGTGGTGTGTTCTTTTCTAATACCCAGACTAAAAAGTGTACCTTCCAGCACAAAATGACTTACCAATGTGAATTATTTTCTTGTAAGTGGTATCAGCTCTAAGAAGACATGCAAGCCAACTTAACCTATAGATAGCAGCACAGATAACAGAAATACTAAAGACTATAACGCAAGAAATGTCTATTATTACTCAGTGCAAGCAAGCAGGATTTAGCTGTTGTGCTTCTGTCGTCCTCAAGGATAGCTGTAGGACTCTTACTAAACTGTCTCCACAGTGTCTCTAGAAAATCTCATCTTATTAATCAGTTTTGCTCTCTAGATGTACAGACCTACCAGGACTTGTGCACCGCAACTTGCATACTTAATGGTTTGTTTTCTTTCCCATCTCATATGCCTGTTTGACAAGTTCCCTTTCCAAGGTACCTTAGAGCTGCAGCTCTACCTTGTTCTGCCTTGGTGACTCACCAAGTCTCTCCATGACATGTGCAAGTAGGATTTGGACAGGTAATTTCAGTGCTATAAGCAGCTATGGCTTCACAGAAATCCTTTTAAGCAAACCAGCTTAAGCTCTTGAATAATGCACCATGAATTTCTGCACAAATAGTATATGTCACTGTGTTAGGACTGTCTAAGCAGTAAGTGAAAAATCTATCATTGGTAACTTACTCCCTCTTTACCTTAAACATCCACAGTGAATTGAGTGCCTGTGTTCTTTGGGCCTTTTTTTGGTTTGCTTTAAGGATGAAAAATGTAGGTTTTTTAAGAAAATAAGCATTTAGAAAGCATTACAGTCTACAACAGCTTTAAGGAGCATACCCCCAACCACTGCAAAATGTTTCAAGTTCTCCTTCCTGACTGAGCTTTTCACAAGCACCTAGGAGAGAGGTGGAGGGGAGAGAGAATTGAAGTGCTATTGAAAACCTTTAAACTTGAATCATTACATTCCTGAGAGGGGTATGTTGTTTTGTGAGCATAAGCATAGATTTTTCAAATATTAGCAATGTCTGGGCTTGCAAAATGCACTTTACTTTATGGCCATTGCATAATGCCAGGTTTACAGAGAGGGTCTTACCTGTAGACAGTAGCTCACCAGTGTGGCTAAGAAAAAACCCACGAAAGTAAACCAGACGGTACTAGTGTAAGTATATTTTCAAGACCTAACTCTTAGCTGATTTAAAAAAAATAAAGCTTTATTTGCCATAAACCCAACAATATTATTACAGGGTCTTGGTTCAATTCAAGTTATTAACCAACTGTTGAACCCCATCCTTAAATGAATCTTTACATTTTTCTCTCATTCTCACTTGTGCAGCTATATCAAATACAATAGGGTCATGTGGGCATATTTTTTATTCACAGTCTGGGTAGAAAATAAAACATCTTGGTGCATTTAGGGACAAATCTAAGCTGTAGTGTTTTTATTGTCTGCTGATTCTTAATGTAGTACTTGCAGCCTGAAATCTAGAGATTTCTTTCTGTATAACCACACTCACTAAATTTTATTTCAATTCATTTATCCAGAAAATCTTTTCAAGATTACATGGTAACCTTGGAAGACAAAAAATTCTGAAAGCTAAAGCTATAGTAAATCCATGGAAGACATTTTTAATAAAAAAAAAAAAAGGTGTTATTTTATATTTTAAGGTAAAAAGAATTCTCACCACAATAAACTAAAGTTAGAAATTTTCAGGCATTTTGATACATTCAGGTGATGAAGACATAGTTGGTAGTGATGTCTCAGTACAAAAGATTAATGGTAGATAAGATCGCAATGTTGGAGATTTTCTACATTTGCATTGATCTTTAAACAGTACTTCTACTTTAAAAGTCAATAAAGACAAATTTAACATCTACCTTATCTGTTGATCTTTATGTATTAATTTTTTTTTGTCTAATAAAATGTTATAATCTGACCAGTGTTCCAGTGGTTGAAAGTTACTGATATTAAAGTACTTTTTACTACAGTCTCTGAATTTAGTAGTTTATAATGTGCTGTTCATTATCACTTCATGACTGCTAAACTGCATGAGACAGACTTTTTATTGCTTGTTCTATTGACAAAAATGCACTACAGATGCCTTATATTTTAATGGAGTTTTAATGATGGTTATAATAGTTAGCATGCCATGAATTTAGGCTCAACACAGATTGCCTCAGCAGTATAATTAATAAGCACACAAATACACTTGATGAAGAGACTTTCAGACTCCCATAGGAATGGTCACTTACAAATCACAGTGTGCTAAAACAGAACTTCCTTGTTTCTGCTTGTCATACATGGAACAGAGTTTTCATAATAAACTTCCAGTGGGTTTCAATTTCATTCCATTTTCTCACTATCTTACATTTATCAAGCTTCTTCTACAGGCTCTTCACACAGAGTCAATTTTAAATGTCCAAAGCAGACTCCTGCCTTCTCCACAACAGTTTTTAGAAGACTGGCATATAAGACTCGTACAATATCCAGTGTATCACAGCCCAATTTCCTCTGCAGATTACACACAGAGAGCAGCTTTGGTTCCACATTACGAAATTGGACCGCCTGACCTCCAGAGATGCCATACCATTCTCTGAATCTGTGAAATACCAGAACACTAATGTGTATGTGCTCTCATGAGTGTGAGAAAATTAAATTTTATTTCTTATTTGGGTCATAAACTTCAATTAAAGCTTTCCTATGGCTGTTGCATCTGTAAGATCTTTTCTCCAGGTGAACTCACTGAGCTGTTCAACTTGAGAGCTTCCACTGTAATGTCTCCCTCAGAGCAAGTAGAGAAGATGCATTTCCTCAGCACGGTTGTCTGTTTCACTAGATGTTTCTCAGTGTAATACCCAATGTGAAGCTTTTGTGGAGTTTATTTGGATTCAACAGTTGGCCTACCCAAAGATGCATCAGCTTCCTCCATTTTCCCCTGAAACATCAACCTCTCCTGATCACATAAACCTCATTTTCTTGGGAAGACTGGATAAAAATGAAAGGGAAATAAGATAATCTATTCAAAAGTATCTTTAATCAATCATTCTTAAGAGAGAGAATGGTGCTATCTATATTGCTTTTTATTGCCTACGGCATCTCATGCTTAGGAACGGGAACTTGAAAGACTGAAAACTTGAAATTACTAAGGATTGCCTTGTTAACTGGCAAGCAGGTGGCAATGAAGTAGAATAGTTTATGTCTTGCAATAGCTTTAATCAATGATTAATTTGAATGGATCCAGGACAGGACACAAGACCCATGTATTTTATTTAGACTTTGATTAACTGGTTTTTGCTTGGTTCTCGTTTTGTGTTTTAATTTTCCATAATCAGAACACTTAGCTGTCAGGATTACAGGTGGTGATAGCAATTAGAAAATTAAATAAATAAACTATGGTTTATCTGTGCATCCCTTGAAAAATCTGGCCTACAGAAAGTAGTCCCTTCTCCAGCACAAAGAACCTGGAAAGATGAAGCAGTCCAGAACAAGCACAGTGTACATTGTTTTTCACCAAGTCAAGGACTTTCCATTATAAAAGAAGGGAGAGGAGATCTTTTCTTTCCCAAAGGCCTCAATTTTAGTGGGAGGGGAATAATTATTCTTCTTTCAATACCCTTTCAGAAATGGAAATGTGAACATTGGCCAGGGACTTTGAAGACTGAAAAAAAATCTATGGCAACAACTCCTTAGAGTTTATTGAATTTGAATAGTCTCATTAAACTCTTTTCAATTTGATTATGATAAGGATGCTTGCTCAGAATTAGTTTTGGTGTGTTCTGCTGGGACTGATACTGTTCTTATCAGTTGGATGCTCTCTTTATTCCAAGTTTTTGAAGGACAGGAAAAAACTTAGTGCTAGGTACACCAGGTATAAGTTAGTATAATTGTTGACTAATTGTTTCTCCATCCTACAGGTATTTGCATTCACATTGCAGTAACATTTACGGAGATAGGGACTCCACTGCGTCACACAGCACAAGTGTACCTATTTAGAAACATCATTTTATAAGACAGGAAGAAACCATTTATGGTAGTATTAATAGAGTATTACAGGAAACTACTGCCTTTGCTTCTAAGATGTCTACCTCAGCAGAAGAGTATCAGAAAGAACAGATATGAACATGTTCACAACCTTTCTAGAATCTGACCAAACCAAAGTGTAAATCGCCCTCTCCATGCAGACTGAAGTATTCTGATACCCTTCTGCTTCCATAGCACAGTACTTGCTGCTGGAATGCACTTCATCCTGATTCAGTTCCTTCCCATCTATCGTCTTTGCTCACATTTCCCTGTAAGGAGACTCACTGCATTTTAGTCATGCCATCTGTGGCAAAGCTGCTATCTCTAAAACAGTCAGATATAAGGTTGTGAATAATACAGCAAAGTCATCCTAGGTTACATTTTGATTTGCTAAGCTTTTACAAGAAATCTTGTAAACAGTTTCCATGTTGTTTTTTTTCCTGGATGCCCCCTATGTTCTGTAGTCCCTCTAGAAAGAGATTCTTGAGGGTCTTGAGTGTATATGTCGCTAAAAGAATACATTTGTTCTGACACAATTTCATGGAAATAATCTCAGAGGAAATGCAACACTCAGTAGAAAACAGTTGCCTGTGCCCATGGCTTTTGTTAAGGGTGACTTAATTCCTAATGATTATGACTAGCATCACAAAGCACCTGTGCTAGGGCGTGTACTTGTGATAGTAGAGCAGAATGAAATGCTAACAGAAATTCAAGGCTGAAATCCAGGTTGATTTTGGAGAAGGATGCCAAGCACTGCCAACAGAGGCATGGGCTGTTCATGAGTCTTTCCTCTGATGCTTCCACAATGCTCCCCTGCCTAAGTCCCTTCCTGGGCAGCCTGTGCCTTTGCTTCATACTTGGTCCAGGTTTGGAAGTAGACATGCAGTGCAGGTGGTCAACGGATTGGGCATCAGCACACAATAGTTTGCTGCAGTCAGGTCCAAGCTAGTGTTGTAGGATAGACGTAGTCTTGCAGGTTATGCTGGGCATATGACAGAAATAGTAATTGTTTAATGAACTACATTGGTCAAATATTGTATTAATAATGGATTTTAAAACTAACCAATGAGACAGAGGGACAAGTTAATAAAAGTTATTGAATGCCTCTAAGGAATCTGAAGTCTGTGTGATAAAGCAAACAAGAGGTGGACAGAACTGTACAGTCATGCTGGAGAAATACTTCTTTTTGTCTTCAGGTTTCCAGGTTGTCTTTACTTGTACCAGTGTTAGACATTCAGGATGTTTATGTCTATCCAGTTTAAATTCTTATATTTTCTCTTCGAAGCAGGTTGAACTGAATCATGCATCAGAGTTAACTTCAGGTGGAAAGTAATTAATAAGAAAAATTCTTCAGGAGGGAAGACAAAGACAAAAAAGGTCAAAGAAAAATGCAACAGTAAGTTCACATATAATGTGTTGCTTTTCAGGTAGAGGTGAAACCTACAGAATGAAAAATTGATCTATGTAGTACTGTGTCAAGCTGCAGGTGAAGCACAGATAAAATCCCATTAGTATAAATGCATGACAGAAAAGATACATTAACTACTATGTTTTCAATGATAGGGTTTCTGCACTTGGTCAATGAGCAAATGATAGTCAAAAGCAGATTTAGTGAACAGATTTATACGAAATAGATTTAGTCAGAAGCATTCTTTCACCAGTAGAATAAATTATTCCATTAGTAAATACACAGTCACTTTTATAATGTACAAATTGTTGTATCATCAATGTGGCAGCAGTTTGCTACATGACACAGTGTTAGCTGGGAGCTTCCTACAAGCCAATATTTTGAAAGAATATTGCTCTGCCATTTACTAGGATTTTTAGATATTGGAGTATGATTTCTTTTGTTCCAGTGTCTTCTGGGCTTTCCTAGTGACACAATCACTACTTATAGAAGACTGTATATGTAGGGTTTTGTGTCTTCCTATTTCTACTGATTAAGTTAATATCTGAGATGCTTTCTCTTCTTTGAGCCTTTCACCAAATTGGACTGTGGGAGCAGCAAATACATATATCCATCCTTTATAATTTTGTTCATAACAGGTTTTGAGTTAATCCTATAGATTCCTGGGAAGAGATTCAACATGCATTTTAGGTTGTTTATATTTAAGTATTTAGAACACAGGGTGTGAGTCAGTTACTTAAGCCTAGGTATCAGGTGTTTTTCTAAGATCATATAGGATATCCCACCAGGCCTATAGATGCCAAAATAGAAAGCATAAGTCTCCTATGGGTCCTGTGCTGCATCTGCCTGACTGTGCAGACTTCTTGGTTGTCATTAGACCTTTATGCTCCAGTCTAGATGCCCATGCATGAGCTAGAAGCTCCCATCATGCCCAGCAATGATCTGGTAAATACAGTCATTCTTTGGATTACAGAGTTATTTAAGTCATCCTTCTATAGAGCCTTATATTTCAACTGTATAGCTCTCTTGAGTCCATTGGATTCAGTTGAGCACAGATGTTGCCATAAAGTAGCACTATTTTGCTTTATGGTGTACTAGGGCAGCTGGTTTGCAATGCCTGTTTGTCTTCATATTTTCAAATGGGAAATTTTCATCAGATGTATCTTACCTCTTTACTTGACGCTTCTTCTAATGTCTGTTGCAAATTACTAAGCAACATTCTGAATCTTCAACAGACTTGCTTTTCCAGCTCTGATTTGAATTCCGTCAGGATGCTGGGTCTCTTGGAAATACCCTATCCCTGCTTTGTTAGCCCAAATAGCTGGATTTGTATGTTTTTACCAGTTTCGTTCTTTGCAAATTAATAATAAATTGATGCTGACTCTTCTATCCTGTTAACTGAGTTAGTTATTCTAGGACATTGATTTGTAGTTTCAAACTGTGTGGTAGTAAGCAAAGTGTTTTAGTATCTTGCAGATGTTTCTGGTTTAAGTTGGAATGTTTCCCCTTTAATTTATGGCAGGTTTAATTAAAATTCTTTTCTTTGGTCTAATCATTATAAAGTTAGCAATTCTAGGGTATTGCTTTATCTCCTGTGTCATGTTTCAGAGACTACTTAAAAATGTATCTTTCCATTTATGGAATATTGGGTTATATTTTAGAGCTATTTGCCATTTATGATTTTCGAGCTGATGGCTGCTATTAGCTCCACTTTCTCTGTATCATCCTCAGTGCTGTTTTCTTAGAACAGATTTGTGCAGCTAATGCATTTATTTATGTTTCAGGTGTTTTTCTTCTGACCTTGAAGAGCCAATAAACTCTCTTTTCTAGTTCAAGTATGGAAACATCACTTCAGGCTCCTCTTCCAATATTTTTTCTTTTTTATTCTTGTTTAAAGAGATGAAATGTTTGACTGTATGTTGTCATTTAATTTCTTTTATTTTTATTTTTATGTTTGATTTCTTTTTTTTTTGTTTGCCCTACCTAGTGATTTAAGATGATGTATAAGCATTCATAAAGGAAACCAGCCAGCCATTTACTTCCCCACATTCTTCATGCCCTTCTCAATATACGCAAGCGTATCCAGTGAAATGACAAATAAAACATTTGTTTAAAATGGGGGTAGGGCTTAGTTATGTTAGTTTTTCTGCTCCATTACTCAACTGGGAAAAGCAACAAACAGGTATATATTTAATTCCTGAGTTGTTCTTTGCTTGCACCTGGTATTGGGGTTTGCTCAAAACCTTCACCAACATGGACCAAATCCATTTCCATGCTGGAGAGCCCACTTTACAATGATAACCTTGAGCTGTCTGGAAGCAATTTTTTAACCTCTAAAGTTCATATTTCAGTTGTCAACAGTAGCAACATTTTATTTGCTGAAGTAAAGTACTCTGAGGAAAAAAAGGGGAGGGAAGAAGCAAAAGGTATTTTTCAAGAGAAAATGGGGATGATGTGAAATGATCATAGAGAAAACAGCCTTTTCTTGCCCTTGTACTTTTCTGGGCTATATTTAAAAATTTTATGTAGTAATTCTACTTGTATAAGTTTAGCGAGAACCATTCTTATGGGATCATAAAATTCAGAAGTTTATGGTGATTGATTTAATAAAACAGGGATGCTAATTCATGATATGCAGTGTGGCATAACTCCAGGAGAGCAGGCTGAGGGGTGGGATGCAATACAGTGGCTGGGCAATAAGCCAATGCACAGCATCATTGTAATTGCAGATGAAATAATAATTATTTCTGATAGCTTGCTAATCAGTGAAAGCATGGAAAAGACTGCTGACAAGAGCCATCAAGGTAATTAAGGTGAAGCATTGAATTTGCATAAATTTGCACTTTGATCATTGTTCACAAGATACCCTCTCTCAAAATAGACTTAGCTGGTTTCAAGATGAGCACTAAATCAAAGCAAAGGAGTGCAATAACTGCACAGTATCAATAATGCTTACAAAATACTGATGCACCTTACATAGGCAATTATCTAAAGAATCTATTGTCCTTAATCAAAGGATGATACTCAAGTTACTTTTCTAAATTACCAAATAGTCCTAATTAGCATATGCTTTTCTAGTTGTAGCTCTTTAATGAACACAGAAAAATCCTTAATATGAGACCTTTGGAAATACATTTGATTACGCATTTTGTTCAAAAAACCAACCTGTTAAATGAGGACTGCTGAAACTGGAGGTTTCACTCCCCATATTATTTTTGACACAGATGTGCAAGCTGACTTGGAAGCACGTATTTAATCAGTTTCTTTGGGAAGTACAAATACGATAGTCTCATGATCTCAGGCTCTAAGTCACCACCTCTGACAATGCTAAACTGTTCTCCTTCGGATCTCTACACTGGTTTCCTGAGTGTCTGCTGCCAGGGTAATACCAGTGCTCAGCCCTGCAGTCGTAGCTCCATAGTCTGCCTTAGCTCCAATGCTGTGATTCTTTCCCCTCTGGGAAATGGAGTCTCTTGACAGTGCAGTCTCCTAAAGGAAATAACAGTTTGTGTAAAACAAAGGACTTTGGGCTCTCAAAACAAGCATATGAACAACAAAAATCTAGACTCTACACATCTACTCTTCCCTAAGGTTTATTGCTTCCTGGAAAAACCTACTGAGACTTCCGGAGTGTCTCTCTCTGTCAACCTTTCTCTCCAGATAGTTTCTGACAACTCATTCCCTACTCTCCTTCTTACTACGATTTTTAAAAACTCTTTTCCCTTCCCAATTTAGTGGGATCATCTTATTAGAAATAGTGATAGGTTTTAAAGTAAAGATATGGTCAATCATATTTTTGGAGTATTCTTATTTATATTAAATTGCTGTTTGCCCTGATTTTGACTAACAACCTTCTACAGGAAACTCCTTTGCCTCCCCTGCTGAACATGTAATATTCATGCTCCTAAGTAGTTCAATATCAATATATGATAATCTAAAACTTCCATATATGTCATGTGGGTAACTGCATATACACATGAAATAATAATTTAGCTGTTAAATAATTTTTGCCACTCTTTCTGGGAAATTTTTCTCTTGCCTCCTTGTGTTGTCACCTCATCGTCCATCTACAGCAATGCTGCATAAAATTAAGCATCAAGGTTACTATAATTGTAATCTGCTGTAAGATTTTTACATGTTATTCATTTATTGCCTTTTATTTTATTCTTGCCTTATGTATGGTTGTTCACTAGGGAAGTTGTAAACCATGCCATTGTATTTGAGCTTTTTTTAATTATTATATTTTTTTTTATTTTAGCCATGCAAATTCTCTGCTTAGATACAAAATTTCTGTAGAAAGAAGAAAACATATTTTTCTAGTACAGTATGTGCTTGGCATGTTTTTATATTCTACTTATTTAGAAAGATGATCTCTTAAAGCTGTTGCTGTGATACAGACATGCAGCACGTGGAGTCTGCTTTTACAGTATGGCAATAAACACATCCACTGAGGTACCAGAGATTTTCTACTAAGACAGATCTCTCAGCATGATACATTTGTATTCCATGCAGTCTTCATACACCAATGTAATTCTTTGATTGAGTCTCATTATTGTATAAGCAAGCATTCCATGTGCAATTCTCCTGGTGATGCACATACTATATATGACTTAAAAGCCTCATGTTCTATCATTGTTTTTCTCCTGTTTCTTAAGAAATAAATCAAGCTACTTTAGAAAATACTAGAGAATTAGGACTGGAGATACATATCAAATGCTGAAGCTGCCTTCACTATTATAAATCTGATGTTCTTATCACATAAATGTAACTCATAAGGCATTTCTCAGCTGAAACTGAAAAGTTTTGTAGAAATTTGATAGCACTAGAGCCATTTTAGAAGCTCTGATTTGAAAGTCTGGCTCTAGTAAATCAATAGGAAATGCAGACTTATTTCAGTGTGGCCAGGGTATTCTGAAGTTTTTCTCAATAATTCATTTGGCTTTTTGAACTCAGAATATCCTGGTCTTATTTTTCTACTGGAATGAGATGTGGCAAGGAAAAGAGGAGAAGATGGCATAAAATATACATAACAAAAGTGTGCAGATTTTTCATAGGGATTTTTTAATGAAGGATTAGTTACATTGGAGCTTTAGGGATTAATTAACCAATACCTAATTAAAGCTGGGTTCTAAAATGGATTCTCTGTAAATCTGAAAGTCACACTGAAGGAGAAAAGTTGGATTCCTGTAGCTAACCAGTAACATCAAAAAGGATGGGGGAAAAAAAGGAAAAGAGATTTGAAAAGTGGGAGACGGAGGTTCTTGCTGTCTATTCCTTTTGTCTCTAATGGACAGAAATCCTGATCTGCCTAACCCATTTCTTAATCTATATTAACAAACTGTACTCTGAAAAGTCATCCATTTGAGCAGTAAGGTTTCCTGTAATGGAGGCTGAACAAAAAGAGTCAGGATGTCTTGTTATGTTCCTACTTACTGCTCTCTAGAGTGGACATGACTCACTGAGGAGTGAGGAAACGCACGTAAGAGGGAACACTGATACAGATGCCTACTCTCGTTAACTGTCCTTGATTATATTATAATTCTCTTAGCTGTATTATCCCCATTCTTGTATCATTTTCTCTGCCCTGACATTTTTACTGCATCTTCACTGTATATACACTTTGGTCTTGTGGCTCTCTTAGAGTAGTCTTGAACACAGTCACTTAGAGTTTCAATATACTGAAAACAAGGTGTTTTCCTAGAAGACTAACATGAAAAACATGCTGACCCTCTAAAATAGCATCCATTTTTTTCTTTGTTTGCTTGTTTTTTTCAAAAAGCACGTAAAACAGAGACAGTATTTTGGGGGAGAGGGAAGGAACCTTGCATAATCTAAAGCTTGTTTTTCATTTGAAAAACAGCTTCAACAGAAATTCTATCTCTAGTTTATAATGAAGGTCCATTTTTTTTTTTTTTTTCCCTCCTTCCACCAATCTTAAGGCTAAAATGAGCCTTAATGAACTTCTATTTGAAGCTTCTATATATCAACTATAAAATTTCACCTTGCATTACCTTCATTGTACCCAGTAATTTTTGGATGAATAAGTACAGATTTTACAAAGATAGTCTTAGCTCAAAAAATTTTATGAAGTTATCTCCACCACTTCTCCAGGGAAGTTTTCCAAAAGGTTAATCTCTGTTAAAATATGTCTTTCTTCCCTTTCGAATTTGTCTACCTTCAATTTTATCCCTTGAATTTTTTAATGCTTTTGGAAATTCATGGTCAGATGATTCTGCAGTATTGCCGAACACTAAATCTTTCTCAAGGTCATTGCTTCTTCCCAGGATATAGTTCCTATTCAATAATCTTTTGTCCCTCCACATTTATGTCTTTTCACCTGACTCAAGGAAAAATGGTAGCTGACAGAGCCTATTATTCCTCTTTTACTGTGTCCCTCTTAAAAATGTTTTGGCTCAGTTTAAAAATGACCCTTGTTATTATCTATCACTTCGCCAGTCCTTGGTTGTCTATAAAACTTGACAGAATTGTTTGTGTTTTCTTCACATCTCTGATGAAGACATTGAGTACCATTGGATTAAGGATTAAATCTTCAGGCTAAATATTAATTCTGTGATTTCCTATTAGTGATTACATTTTAATATCCATCAGTTATCACTTTGTCATCTATTGACTAGGTGTTACATTAATTTTGAATAGTGATAAATCTTTTAAACAGAGTGTCATGTGGTTAAACTCAGTTTAACTGACTACATTAATTTTCCACCAAAGTTTAAAGCTCAGCAAAAAATAATCCTTTTAGTCAGAACTGACTAAACCAAAAAGATACATAGTTTAAGGAAAAATCTGTGGTTTAAACAGTATTTCCCTGATTGTGTAGAACAGTCACAGGTTTGCACTGAAACAGCAACCAACCTCATCAGAAGCTACCATGATCATGCCACTGTCTAATGTAAGGTGTTATATACTTTTTGGGTTCAAACACACTGCACAACTTTGCCTGACTAAATAGGAGAGGAACATGTTCAAGTGTGAGAAAATATTCTCTACTATTCTATACTGTAGTTAAAAAATAAAGCCAGGCTGTGTTCTGTATATCTCCTTTAATTAAATTTCACAAATAGAAATGAAATATCTGTCATTCCAGGAACCCTGGTGACTTTCTGTTACTGTTACTTCAGAAAACTTGGGATTTTAAAAATTTTTCTTTCCAGTAGTCCCTTTGATTGTTGGCAAATGTGTTTCACAGGCATGACTATTTTTATGCAGAGTTGTATGTGAAAATTTAAGACACAGCACTTTTCATTTAAATCCCCTTAAATAAAAGTCACCTCAAAACAGGTCTTGGTTGAAGTGTTTGTGTTTATTTGTTTACTTATTATTTTTCTAATTTAGAATTCTGAGTTGGAAACAGCATGAAGTTTTTCTCCATAGGTCAATGGTTTGTGTTTAGCATATATCAGTGATAACCATGATTATTACCTATCTGCCTTTCATAGAAAATGCAGTATCAGGATTATTGGTACACCCCAACCATGAATTAACTTAACATGTCATCCTGTTTCCTGTACCTTAAAGGTGGACTTTAGAATTATACTGAAGTATATTTCCTAAGGCAGCATCAATACTTGTCTTTGACAGCATTCCTTAAATCTATATATACATGATAGTATAATCAATAAACCACATTGAAATCAGTAAATTTCCAGGAAAGGTGTTTTTTCATGGTATAGAGCAACTAAAAAGAAATGAAATAGTCCATGAGTATGTATAGATTGCATTTCTTTTAATACAGGATTTATTTTATAATGATTGTATCAATAAGGATAAAATGTGTTATTATTTTAAATTTTTATTATACTATTTTATAATTAAAGAAAAATTCAAAACAAAGGCAAAATTGCCATCGCAGATTCACTGGAAGAGACACAATTACAGCTGTCAGCATAAATCAGAATGAGGTTAAAAGAAGTATTTCCACAAAACGAAGGAAACTAGTCTCTCTCAGTTCTCAGAACGCTTACTGAGGGTATATATACATTTTAGGACAGTGATCTTTCATCCCACCATTCAGAGGTGTTCCATTGTCTAGATTTACTAGAGAAGTCTGGGGAAATTCTCAACACAGAAGTCAACCTTTAGGGAACGTTAAATTTCAAACTCCAAGACTTTTATGTAGGAAAGTAATATTCTTTCCCTCACCCATTCTGGTTTATACAGTAATCACAATTCTAACTCTGTGTTTAGTTTTCATTTTCACACTCTGGGGCCAAACTGGTCTAATTGGGCTTCAGACCCTTTGACAAACCACATCATAGACGGAAAACTCACTCTTACCTACAGCCTATCGTGGGCAGTTGTCACTCCCACAGCTCAGTGAAGATTTCATCTGAAGGCACCTCCTTCTCTGCAGTGTTTTTGAAATGAACTTCAGATTAAGGTATATAGTACAAGTGACACAGTGAAGTATTTAAAGTTGATTGGGATAAAGGGAGAGACAAGACCAAACCTGGACAACAGGATGGAAAGATATGTAATTAAATAGACAAGAAAAATGTTAGTTTTATATTGTATTTAATAAAGAGTTTAGGGGAAACCAATAATTTGCTATATTATATCTGAACAACATCAAGGGGTTAAATGGATAACTCTGGTAATGCTGCAATCAACAGGAAGCAGGTCCTTTTCCTAGAATAGTACTTCAAGCAACTGTAAAGCTATTTCTAATCTTAAAATTTATGCCCATAAAACATGTCTAAAAATAACTGCTATCCCCAGAAAAATTGTAAATGATAAGGTGAAATAAACATTTTTGACATGTGAAGCAAGTACTTGCATTGATCTTTCATGGATTTCTGTACAAAGTTCTGTCACCTCCAGTCTTTGGGTAGTATGAGTTGGGGCCACATATTTTTGCTTCTGTTCTAGAAGAAAACACTGTTTCTAAGATGATCAGTGAAGCAGATTTTTATTTAAGTATAAAACATTCATGGTCTATAAACTAGCAAAGTACCTTTAAATTACCAACTTGAATAAGTACTTTGTAGAATGAGAGTCCTAGCATTAACTGTTATACTTGGCAAAATGGGCATGAATTGCTAGCAAAAGATTAGACCTATTTACCTATATTGTTTCATGTTTAGAGCATCAATCCTATTGGCAATTTGAAGGAGCTTAAGGGAATTGAGAGAGAGAAATAAATAAATAAAATGCAAGTGATGGGAAGGATAATAGGCTACTGTACGGAAAATACTCCGCAGAATGGAAAGCGATGGCTCCTAATATTTTTTATAATTTTTTCCCCCTGGAAAAACATACTGTGCTCATCCTAACAAATGAACTAGTTTTGGTATCAGCCCAAAAAGATAAAAAAAAAAACAAGACAAAAAAACCTCCCAAAATTACAAGGGTTAGACATGGATTCTGTAAAGAGACAACATGAGTGTGAAATATTTTTTGATATATGAACAGTCAACGTCAGGAAAATATGACTGAAATGACAAGGATGCAGAAGATACAAAATAGACATTTAAGGTGTGATGAGATGTCATATTTCTAGTTTATACGAGGGGAAAACTATAAATATATAGATTTTTGAAACATTATGAGGAGGACTGAAAAGCCACAGATGTGCTCTGTAATTCTCCACCAGCCAGGTGCAAGGAGTGGGTGGAACTAAGGTACACAGAACATTAATTTCCAAGTTGTTAATTTCAGTATAGATGTTTTGTAGCCATTGCACAAACTGCATCATTAAAAAGCAATTAATGTTAACACAGTGTTTTCTTTACAGTAATAGGATTGCTACATACTAAACAACAATTGGATAATTATAACAGTTGTGATTATTGGTTGCAGAGATGGAAGGATTTAAAAGCAAATTTTGTTATTGAGTTTTGATTCACTTTCAGATGTTTTTCCTTGCTGTCTGAAACAAATAATCATTGTTACTCCGTTTACTGTAAGAAAGTAGGAGCTTTCATAACTTTTAAGCATTTGCAGGGGAGAGGGCTGGTCTAAAATCTTCAGTCAGTGAAACTTCTTTGTGCTTCAGCTTACTCAGCCTAATATACACAACTGCCAGTGAGGATAGCCACATTTGCTGTGGCAAACACTTCAGTGACTAAAGTAAAGAAGATCAATCAGATTCACACAGAATCACAGAATGGCTGAGGTTGGAAGGGACCTCTGGAGATCATCTTGTCCAATCCTGCTGCTCAAACAGGGCCACCTAGGGCATGTTGCACAGGACCATCTCCAGATGGCTTTTGAATATTTCCAAGGAGGGGAACTCGATCACATCTCTGGGCAACCTGTGCTTGGTCTGCCTCTCAGTAAAAAAGTGTTTCCTGATGTTGAGAGAAAACCTCCTGTGTTTAAGTTTGTGTCCATTGGCTCTGGTCCTGTCACTGGTCACCATCAAAAAGAACCTGGCTCTGTCTTCTTTGCACCCTCCTTTCAAGTGCTTATATGCTTTGCTAAGATCTCCCCACATCCTTCTGCTTTCTAGGCTGAAGAGTCCCAGCTCTCTCAAACTTTCCTCATATGTGAGGTGCTCCAGTCCTTCAATCATCCTGGTGGCCCATTTGCTGTCTCTGCAGCAAGGGCACCTGCAGAGCTCCTTTCCAGATGGGCAGTCCCCGTTTTACATTGGTGCCTGGGATTGTTTCTCCATGGATGCAGGATTTTGCACTTCTCCTTGTTGAACTTCACGAGGTTCCTTACAGCCCCTTTCTCCAGCTGCTGAGGTCCCTCTGGATGGCTGCATGACCCTGTGGTTTATTGGCAACTCATTCCAGTTTGGTGTCATTTACAAACTTGCTTAGAGCATGCTCTGCCCCATCATCCAGATTGTTAATGAAGATGCTGAATAGAACTGGACCCAGTATTGACCCTTGGGATACATTACTAGTCACCGGCATCCAGCTAGATTTTGTACTGCTTATCACCACCTTCTGGGCTCAGCCATTCAGCCAGTTTTCAATCTACTTCACCACTGTCTGCTCATCCAGCCTGTACATCAACAGCTTCTCTATGAGAACCTTATAGGAGAGAGTGTCAAAGGCCCTACTGTAGTCCAAGTCGAGAACATACACAATTCATCTCCAGGCCAGTCACTTTGAAGTTTATCAAGTTGATCAAGCATGACTTCCCCTTGGTGATGCCATGCTGACTACTGATGATTTACTTGTTCTTAATGTGTCTAGAAATGGTTTCCAGGATAGCTGCTCCACAATCTTCCCAAGGATTGAAGTGAGGCTGAGTGGCCTGTAGTTCCCTGGGTCCTCCTTCTTGTCCTTTTTGAAGATAAAAGTGACATTTGTTATTCTCCAGTCTTCTGGCACTTCTCTCAGCTGCCATGATGGAACAAAGATTATGGAGACTGGCCTTACAAGGACATCTGCCAGCTCCCTCAGTACTCATGAGTGCACCTCATCAGGCCCCATGGAGTTATTCATGCCTAGTTTGCTTAGGTATTCTTTGACCTGATCCTCTTCCACTAATGGTACATCTTCCCTCCTCTAACCTTTCCCTCTTATCTCTGAGACCTGGGATTCCTGAAGTCTGGTCTTGCCAGTAAAGTCTGAGGCAAAGAAGACATTTGGTACCTCAGCCTTTTCCTTGTCTTCTGTAACCAGGTCCACTATTCCATTGAGCAATGGGCCCACATTTTCCCTAGTCTTCCTTTTGTCTCCCATGTACTTATAGAAGCCCTTCTTGTTGTCCTTGATGTCCCTGGCTAGATTCAATTCCATTTGAACTTTAGCTTTCCTAACTTCATCTCTGGATGCTTGGACAGTGTTTCTGTATTTCTCTCAAATTACTTGTCCTTTCTTCTACCCTTGGTATGCTTCATTTTTGTGTTTGTGTATGTCCAGGAGCAACTTGTCTCCTCACATAGGAGCAATATAGGTGTCCCTCAAATTTTATCTAGTCTTTTAAATTAAGAGACAGCCCTTTATATATAAACTATTTTCATGACACTAACACAAATGTAGAAGGCATTTAACTCTTTGGGCAAATAATATCAGGAGGCACAACTTTTTCATTCTTAGAGGATGATTCCTGCCCTTTATACATGACACAGTCTTCTGCTCTGTTGCACAGCAGCTTGCAGTTGCTCTAGGTTACGTGGCCAAGGACTAATCACTGCACACAGACATGCAGAGGGGGATGAAGGAGCAGTGACAGGCAGAGGAATCCCCATAATTTAGTGAGGACAAGTGGGATGCCTGAGTCAGTGACTCCTCAGACTGTCAAAGACCAGGCAGGTCTTTGCTGTGGTGTGAAAGCCGGAGAGGAGCCAATCAACTTTCCACTGAAAGCCTTGCACAGGGAAAAGCATAGACTTAAAGTGCAATAAAACTTATGCTATGGCTGGTTGTGGTAGGTAAGCATAAATCATCAACCGATACATGTCAGATCTCTGTAGATGCAGAAGATGATACAAACTACGCTGACGGTTTGCTGCTATGTGATAACTTTAACTCTGCCAGATCCAGAAGTCACATACGAGGGTTACTGAGGGTACTGCGGTTACAGTTTGCTGTGATTTCTGTCAAGCTAGCTCTAAAAACAGCTTTAGGAGAACCAGCCATTTATCTCTCTCTTCTGTGAGGCAAAGAACGATAAATATCTGACTGTTTAAGTGTTTTTATGTTGTGTTCAGTGTGTGAGTTTGCGCACTTATACCTTCAGATGAATATTGTGAGCTTGGTTCTATAAAGCACAGAGCAAGTGCTCTATTAAAAGACCCTTAACACCTCGTGCTGAGCATATCCAGGCGTCTTTTCTCCCTTCTGCCCTCACAATAACAGAGGCCTCCAGAGCAAATACACCCAAATGACAAATGGGTTGGTTAGTACTTGTGGCAGCACATTTCCAACTGCCTCCCTTCCCAGTGGAAAGAGAAATATTTATAATTTAGATTCATTAGGTAATTCTCATGGGTTTTGTAACACAGGCTGCATAAATATACACAAAAATGTACAAATAAATGTTCCTGACACACAAAATCTTTTGGAATTATTATTTTTAAATCAATTAAAAATAGTCTGTTTGCGAAGTTACTTTGTACACATTTCCAAAGCCATAGATACAGAACTGAAACTGCTATTTTTGGCTTTGGCAATGTATTAAAAAATAAAAAAAGTGTGTTTTGTTTATACAGTAAATGATACTCCCACTCCTAAATGCAAGGCACTGTGAGCATGTGGATGGAGGAGCTAAGTTTGGAAATCTGGATGCAGTTTCTTGCTCTTAGCATAGATACACCGTGATCTTTCCATGTTGGCACAGTAGTACAGGATTGTTACTATGTATTTTCTGAAAGGCACTCATCTCTATTGCTTTCTAATGAAAAACAAAATAAAATCAGAAGTAAATTAAAGAAAAAAACCTAAGTATATTAAGATGCAGAAGGATTTTTTTTCCAGTTGAAGATATGTCATGACACTAATCTGTTCTATAGCAACATTTAGAAGCTACATCCAAGATCAGAATAGAAAGATGGGTGATTGTTATACACTGATTTTTAATTATCATTCATTGCAACAGTAATTTAAATGCATTAGAGCATCAACTTCTTAATGACTAGATATATTTGAAACACATAGATCATAGAATCACAGAATCATAGAAAGGTTTGGGTTGGAAGGGACCTCAAAGATAGTCTTTTTCTAACTGTCCTGCCATGAGCAGGGACACCTCCCACGAGCTCAGGTTGCTCGAAACCCTGTCCAGCCTGGCCTGGAACACTCCCAGGGAGGGGGCAGTGATAACTTCTCTGGGCAACCTGTGCCAGTGTCTCACCACTTTCACAGTAAAGAATTTGTTCTTCATATCTAGTCTAAATATTAGTGTGGAAGAGAAAAGAAAGGACCAAAGCAAAAAGATGTTTTTTGTCTCCTCCTGGGTAAAATAAAATCTACTTTAATAATAAATTGTAGAGGTGTAAAGGAGTTAAAGTTATAATTCTATCTATTACACATATACTTAGATTGCCTGACTTCAGCTCGTTCAAATTAGTTCGGAGTAACAGATGGAAATCACCCTGAGGTTAATATCTCTTCCCTTCTGAACTGCCAGCTTCCAGCAGGTTTTTTATATCCTTAATTTTGCTGTGCTACTGCTTGCAGATTCACACTGTAAGCATTTTTCTTCTTTTTTTTTTGTTTTTGTTTATATTCTTCATTATACATCAAGGGTATCTTAAGCCTTTTTATTCATTATACTTTTCATCATAACTATGGTGGTATTCTTGTCCTCATGAATCTGCTCTTTGATTACTCTTACAAGCATCTGCTACCAGTTCTGCATTTCTTATAGCAAGCATTCTTAACATATCTGTCTGTTCTTCGCAGTTCATCCCTTGTATATTATTTTGATTTTCACTAAAAGCTTACCAGAAATCACACAGCACTTATTTTTATACAAAATGTTGAATTCTTAAGCTACTGTGTAAGATATCAAGTGCATGCTTGAAGCATTAAATGTGTCTTCTTATATTACGTAAGAATGCAAAACTTTTTCAGTAGCTGATAATATTGTACACCAAGGAAGTGAAATGTTTCTACAGTCTAAATAATCTGCAGAAAAAGAGGAAGGGATACATGGGAAAACCCTATCCCTATTTTGTAGTAGGGAGACTGTAAAATAGTCAAGGCTCCATTTTGCCACATTTAAATATATACTGAAGTGAAAGATAATTTTAATTAGATGCATTTTCTTCAGTACTTAAACATGCTGCTTAACTTCACAGATTACAGCAGAAGCAAAAACTGAACAAGATCTAGTTCCTCGTACGCATCCACAGACTGCCTCTTCCTGTTAAGAAAACCCTTCTAGACAGTAGTCCTAAAAAGCCTGAGGAAAACATCCTGAGGTATAAAACTCTGTTAAAGCTACCTTACAATACCTTTTCAGAACAGAATCCTTTCTGTGTGTGGAAAAATTAGTACACTTTAAAAATATCAGAATTACTGTCTCTGTGTTCCACGGGAAACATACAGAAAACTACATGTCTTTGATAAGTTTAATTTTCAAAATTATTCTTCTCAAAAGAACTCACGACTCCTGATATTGCATATAGCACAAGTTTTACTTAAAACTGCTCATGAAAATTATATTATTTAAGTTGTAAAGTTAAGAGCTCAAAAGACCCCCATGGAAGATAGGGATTATATATGTTAATGTAAACCTCATCCTGTGTATGAACATTATAATATAGTCATTAATTATGCAGGCAACATTGAGCTCTTTAAAACACTTGTCTGCAACATCAAGAATTTCTTTGGTTAAATTAGACATAAAAACACACACTTAAAACCAAGGCTTTCTTAATATTATAATAAAAATGTCGTCAATAAGGATAAGGTTCGCTAAACACACCTTTAACACATGAATAACTAGAATAAGAAGTTTACGTTGTGTTCACCTGTGCACACTAGGATTAAAGAGAAAATACTTGGCCTTTGACTTTCACTGACATATACTGAGAGCAAAGACTTGGTGGGACTGAGAAACAGGTACTGTTTAAGAGTCTAATGAGCACTACACACAGGTGCTCAGAGGCTCATTCCTGCATTTTTAAAAAACTTTACCCCTTCTGCTCCTTTCTTTTGAAATCTTCCGTCTGGTCTTTTCCTTCCTCGGTTTTGGGTTTAGCCATTCCAAGCCTCAGTTTATTAGAGGGTTTTTTTGTTGTTTCAGTTTATTCTCATTTTTTTTCATACTATTCTTCTGAGGAAAAAAAAATAAAAATTATGATGTCTGAAAATAGGCTCTGCATGATGAGTATGACACTTTCTGTGGACCACAGGAGCCCACCTGTAGATTCAAGGACTCTCTGTCCCCAGACTGAAGTATGACCAGTGGTACTGAAATCTATGATGATATCAGATTTTTAAAGCAAACAAGTCTTCAGAGGGCATGTGTGAACTGCAGTATTAAAAAAAAAAAAAGTCTTTAAATTTAACGTACTTGTGCCAATTTTTATAACATAGACAAAAGAGTCACGTTTCTTCTACAAGCCCTCTCTCTACTACATTTCAAGTCCTTTCAGTAAAGCAGATAAAGGACCAGAATTTTCAAAGAAAATGTTGCCTTTTTTTTTTTTTAATAAAATACGGTGGAACAAAGTATTTTCCTGTATTTTAATCCCTAACAATGCCTGGATAACTTTATTCCTTTTTTTTTTTTTTTTTTTTTTTTTTCCTTTTCCTTTTCCTTTTTCTTTTAATCAGCTTACAAGCTGGGAAATTTCAGTCCAGATGGCTGAAGTTTGGCAAACTTATAAACAAACAAATTCAGGGTCTTAAAAATGGAACTGATGGGTAACATTACTAATTAGGCATGCTATATTTATTTTGCCCAGCTGCCTCCTCTTTTCCATCTTTACATAAAAATAACCAAGAAAACAGAAAATTGATTTTGGTACAAAATTATGGGTTTGGGGCTTTGTTTGGGGAAGGAATTAAACATACTTTTAGGTAACTGTCTTCCTTGAAAACTTCCATCTTTTTTCCAAAATGCCTCTAAAAAATGTCATTGTTTGAATTATTCTAATTACACTAATTCTAAAGTCAAACAGGTAGTGTTCTCTCTGTAGGTGTAAATTTTTGACAGCTATTTGTGTCCTAAAGAGTGAGCTTTTCCATTCTCTTTTACACTCAATTGTCCAGCTTTATAGATTTACCACTTGTGGCCAATGTCAAGAAAAAGTAATTTAAAATCAGAGTGAAAATGTTGGTGACACTCTAAAATTTTAGTTCCTGGTTTCAGATTACTCATTTCATCATCTTCTTGTATTTTTTCTTTACTTCTAACACTTGGAACCTAACTGTATCTATTCTGTAAGCAGTCCATCATGTACTCGCTGTTCACTGGCAGATGAGCATGTCTTTTCCTCAGGCTTGAATGCCTGGCTGTTGGTTGGCTCCATACTAAAGGCATATTGATATTATGGTCTTTATTTGAACTTCTGAGACCTGTGTTTGCTGGAGAAAATTTACCCTTTGCATCTTGGATGTGGTAATATGGAAAAGCTGGAAAAAGACAGCCATGGAGCCACAGCACCATCAAGTGACAATTGCCTCTGTCACTGTAAACTCCATGAAAACATGAAAGGACTTTTGACTCTCAACATCTCTTTGCCACAGGTAGTGAAAAAATGCCTTTGCAAGTTAATAACGACTGATTAAATAATTAAATAGAATCTATGTTTTAATTTCTTTAAATTAGAACTTTCTTCTCTGAAGCCTTTTGTACCGTGTTTTTTGGAAATACCATAACACATTTGGCTCAGGTTATATATCAGAAGTCTGCAGCCAGGTGACTAGGCTTCCTTTTAAGTCACTTTTGCTACCCAAGGTAATGTTGGCCAAACCATTTATTGTTTCTGTTCTCCTGAATGGATTGTGGAAATTAGTACCTACCCCTGCTTTAAGTGCAGATAAATGAAACACATTGTATCAAGGCATTATATACAACTGACTCCTTTATCATGGTTTTTTTATTTCTTTTCTGTTTCTCTAAGGAATTTATGGAAGCTCAAACTTTCAAAATCATCTGTGTGATCATGTAGAGATAAACATGGATATTCACAGGAGCTTCTGTCTGGAAAACATGCCTTATGAAGACCAGCTGAGGGAACTGGGACTGTTTCGTCTGGAGAAGAGGAGACTGAGAGGAGACCTTATTGCTCTCTACAACTACTTAAAAGGAGGTTGTAGTGAGGCTGGTGTTGGTCTCTTCTCTCAAATTACTGATGATAGGAGGAGAGGAAATGGCCTCAAGTTGGATCAGGGGAAGTTTAGATTGGGTATTAGGAAGAAGTTCTTTACTGAGAGGGTGGTTAGGCACTGGAACAGGCTGCCCAGGGAGGTGGTGGAGTCGCCATCCCTGGTGGTGTTTAAAAAATGAGCAGATGAAGCACTTGAGGCTATGGTCTAGTGGTTAGGGAGACAATGGGATAAAGGTTGGACTTGATGATCCTGGAGGTCCTTTCCAACCATGCTTATTCTATGATTCTATGATTCTGAAGAAGAAACTAGCATTTCCAGTGGTTCCATCAGCTCTACCAGGCAGAGAATAGCCTCTACACCAGGAAATCATCACAGCAATCACAAGATGAAGACTAGTTCTTCTTTTATCAAGTGCCAAAGAAGACTTGAGGACAGCAAAGGACATGGGTTTGACCTGTGTGCTGAATGGAAGGCAAAGGTGATTTTATTCTTCCACTTCTCCCAGAGTCTGGAGTTTTCTAGTACCTGCTTTGATTCCACATGCAAAACCCCCTTGAGCTGTGCTATCTCAGGCCAGTCAAAGAAGCCTTTGAGACTATGCTTTTTTTTCATGCACAGAGTCTTTCTGTTAAGAACAAAAGACAGGTAAATAGGGAAAAAATTTCTTCATGTCACACTGAGATTTTTTCAGGTGGAATGTAAGCCTAAATTGACATAATCTTTTCAAATAGCATAGCTCTATCATAAATATTCTCTCATATGAATGGAGTGATATGACAGGAAATAACATAGGAGGTTTTATTGCCCAAAATGATTATATTACAGTATAACCTAGAAGGATGTTTTATTGCCCATTAATACATCATATATATGTATACAGACATATATATTTAATATGTATCAGGGGATTTTTCACCTTCCTTAGTCTTGAGGGTTTTATTCTCAAACATGACCACTTAATAGTGGAACAATAAGTAAGGACATCATAAATATTTCATTCAAACACCAGAAGTAGATTCAAGAACTAGATATATGCCACCATTTATGCTCATCCTTGATTCTGGAGAAGTCAAATTGAGATGGAGAGTAATTTGAGTTAATGGCTGTTAGACTATCAGTAAGTAAATAATGTCAGCCATTACATGGCTTCCTGAGGCCAAAATCTGCAATTCTCTTAATGTCCCAGACAATCCGACTGAAGTCACTGGATATAATCAGAAACAAATGCAGCCTTCCTCTTGCTTGTAGGTCCCTTGCTCTTGTTAAGTAACTGGGTCTTGGAACCCCCTGGGAGAATACACACAGCTCCAGATAGATGAATGTGGACTTTTGGACGACACAAACCCCTCAGTGAGACTGTGAATGGAAACAGGTCTTGTTTAAGCCACAGCATTCTACACAAGCTTTTGCAAATGGAGAAATGTAATGTGTTGCTAAAATATGAAGAAAAAAACCCCACCAAAATCAAAACCCCAGCTTCTCTATCCCTTGGGAAAAATGTTGATGCGATGGTGGTAAAAGTGACAATATAAGATAGAAGTACCCAGATTCTAAAAAGTTTTTGTGTAGATTTCTGAAATACGTGATTCCCCACTGTGTTCAGTCTGCCTGTACTTCTGGTCCCAAAACACGATTTGTGATTTTAATATGGTTGGTAAGACATAAGCTAATATGTTTTTGTCTGCTGGAGCTACAACATTCAATGCAGGGAAAAAAATCATTAGAGAGGGAATCTCTAACAATTATGTGAAATTAGAGACAGACAGTTTCCTGTGACAATAGCCCAGGGAAATACAATGTTTCTTAATCTTGCTGCCCATAGGTCACCCTGACATCTTTATGGTCTTTATATTAAATAGCTGAGTGGAATGGAGAGGACCTTACTGTTACAACAATTCTCCTGCCTAAGGAGTTGTCTAATATTAGACAACTAATATTGTATGTCATATAGCAGCCAAAGGTTTGCAGTGCTGCGCAGTTTCTCTAGGAGCTGTCACTGTTTTCTCCTCTGGCCTTCGTATCATTCTGGTATTTTCTGTAGTACAAAAGTTATAATCAGCTTACCTTCATTTCATTCACTCTGTCTGAAGCCTTGTATATGCTGTATGCAATATGCTGTTCCATCTTAAAAACAGTTCTGGGAGCTTCCCAACACAGACACACAGTCTGAAAAACAGCCTCTTAAGATGTCCTGGTCTAATTCTGAAGGGTGCAGTGCTGATTGTTGAGAATATCAGAGACATCTTCAATCAAAATGGGAAGGTAATTCTCTACAGTTTTAAGTGGTAACTCAAATGATAGTCTGTTACAGGTTTTTTGCACAATGGAGTAATTTTGTCTTTAAAATGTGAATCCTGAGTTTCTGGTTGATATGTTTTTTTCATGTCTTTTCCTACCAGGGTGAAAATGGGTTAAATTTGTAGTTAATCCTTGGGGAATAAGGCCCATAACAGTATTTTTATTGCCAGATTGATTGCCAGTTTCTTCAGCTTGTACAAAGATGTCTCTAGAGATGTGATATTTTATATGTACTTATTTTTATAAGTCAGAGCTCTGACGGGGCCCACAGGGAACCAGACACATATTTTTCAGTGAATTTCTGAGTGGCAGGGTGACAACCTCCTCTGCACAACACATTCCAGCTCAAGGGCTTTTATATTGTTCCTCTTTCAAAGGACTAACTCCATGAATGATGTGGCTATTGTGACACTGGGTTTTAAGAAACCTTATTTTTTAAATGGTGGCTCAGAAAATAGAATTAAAGGTGCTGTATTCAAGTTTAGGCCCAATAGCTCTAGAGTAGATCTGCTGTGATGAGGCAATAGAAAATGCCATGGATGGGAGGGAGCTTGAAGCCGCAGACTCCCCACTGTTCCATGCTCTGAGGAGAGATACAGGGTGATTATTCCTTCCATGGCTTGGAGACTCTTTTCTGAAAGTAGGCATGTGTGGCTTCTCCTGTACTGATCATTCCCTTGTAAGGTGGGAATGAAAAACATGGAATCACGGAATCACGGAATTTTCAGAGTTGGAAGAGACCTCCAGAGATCATCTAGTCCAACTCCCCTGCTTCAAAGCAGGATCCCCTAGGGCACATCACTCAGGACTGCATCCAGGTGAGTCTTGAAAATCTCCCGAGAAGGAGACTCCACAACCTCTCTGGACACCCTGTGCCAGTGCTCTGGCACCCTCACTGAAAAAAACTTCTTCCTTGTATTTAAATGGAACCTCCTATGTTCCAGCTTGTGCCCGTTACCCCTATTTGTGTCACCAGGAACCACTGAAAAGAGTCTGGTTCCATCCCTCCTCAACCCACCCTTTAGGTATTTGTAAACATTAATTAAATCCCCCCTCAGCCTTCTCTTCTCCAGGCTGAAGAGTCCCAGCTCTCTCAGCCTTTCCTCATAGGGGAGATGCTCCAATACCCCAGTCATCCTTGCTGCACTCCTCTGGACTCTCTCCAGTAGGTCCCTGTTTCTCTTCAACTGGGGAGCCCAGAACTGGACACAGGATTCCAGCTGTGGCCTCACCAGGGCAGAGTAGAGGGGGAGAATGACCTCCCTCGACCTACTGGCCACACACTGCCCTGTGCAGCCCAGGGTGGCATTGGCTTTCTTGGCAGCAAGGGCACATTGCCAGCTCATGGATAATTTACTGTCTACCAGGACTCCCAGATCCTTCTCCTCGGAACTGCTTTCCAGGAGGTCTCCCCCTAACCTATACTGGTGCCTGGCATTCTTTTTCCCCAGGTGCAGCACCCTGCACTTGCCCTTATTGAACCTCATGAGGTTCTTCTCTGCCCAGCTCTCCAGCCTGTCCAGGTCCCACTGGATGGCAGCGCAGACCTCTGGCATGTCAGCCACCCCTCCTAACTTGGGATCAGCAGCGAACTTGCTGAGGATACACTCTGTTCCCTCATGATGTCCTCCTCCTTTTGCCTGCTTATTTGTCAAACTCAGGACACTCTGACTTCCATTTTTAGGATTGCCTGTGTATTTTACGCCCAATCTTCTGCATCCAAAATGCACAAAGAATGTGTGTTCAGGGACTGGACATCAGACCTCCTTTCCTTTTTCTCTTCTTCCCTACTTAGTGCCTGGGGTCACAATTTGATCAATTACATGATTTTTTTTTTTTTCCTGTGTTTTGGTAGAGCTGCAATGCCAGTTATTGAGTATATCCTTTTCCCCAGAATAACCTGTCTTGTATGCTTAAGAGAAGTGAGAAATACTGAATCTGATCCTCACTGTAGGGAGATCTGAAGCCCCCTCCCTGTGTTGTAGACACATGTTCAGGTCCAGCCCGAGTTTTTGAAGTAAATCTCTTGCTTCTTCCCACTTACTGTGTCTTGGTTCGTGTTGCATAGTGAAACACACAAGCTAGATGCCTCTTGGATCAAACAAAGGCTATTCCAAAAGAAAGGTCTCCAAAATTCTTACTGAGGCCTCAGCACCAGATGTTTTTTGTTCTGCAGATTTGCCAGTATAGCTCTGCGATGCTTGTTAGTGCCAGCTGATGTGGGCTTCTCTGGAGAGAACAAGGGAAGAAGGTGATCATACTGACAGGGGCAGCATCAGCATCTCTGCTAGCTTTTCTCCACTGTTGCTTTTCATAGAGCCTGACTGAATGGCCTTACATTCAGTGCGCTCTGCAATCAACCTGCTTGAGTGACTTCAGCAAAGGAATGTCCTCTCTCAGATGTAAACTTAATTTGGTAATGGGATTTTCAATTGTCTGACCTTTAAAACCAGAGTATTTTTCTCAGAGCAGCAACTGACCTTTTAATTGTACAGCAAAGAGAAAAATAATTCATCTTAGGAAAATCAACATTGTATTTATTAGAATCTAGCTAGCAAAGGATAGTAATTTAGTTGTATGTATAATTATATATATTTATATTTATCTGAGTCAAGAATGTAGCACTCACATTTATCTTCAGAGGATCTTCTATCACATTTGGAGCCCAAAGAAGCTAATGAATTGATTACAGTAATAATGGGAATAAATGAAATAGATTGTCCTGCAGAAACAGAAATTGAAGTCTGAATTTAGTAATCCTACAGTATAATTTTTTCACCTAATACATGCTTGAAAGAAAAATCTTATAAACTCAGTCATGCAAGATGGTCAGCATTGTTTGACTGGTCCCTTCTGGAAGTGGAATGGTGCATTCCCTCAGGTTAATTTTATACAAGACAAACAGATAAAGACTGGTCTGAGGTTCCTGTGGCTGGTGATTATTCACAAAGTTTCTAATTCAATGGAACACTCAAAATCCAAAGAATTATTATTAGTTAATAACATTAATTAATTGTATTAATAAAGTGAAAAGTGCTAATTTAATTCTACTGTTCTGAACTCTGCAAGAGTGCCAGAGCAGAGATTCCTCTACAGCCTGTGGTGAAGATCATGGTGAAGCAGGCTGTCCCCCTGCAGCCCATGGAGGTCCACAGAGGAGCAGATATCCACCTGCAGCCCATGGAGGTCCACAGAGGAGCAGATATCCACCTGCAGCCCATGGAGGTCCACAGAGGAGCAGATATCCACCTGCAGCCCATGGAGGACCCCACACCAGAGCAGGTGGATGCCCAAAGGAGGCTGTGAGCCCATGGGAAGGCCACAATTGATCAGGCTCCTAGCAGGGCCCGTGGACCCATGGAGAGAAGAGCCCATGCAAGAGTAGGGTTGTTGGCAGGACTTGTGACCCTGTGGGGGACCCATGTGGGCGCAGTCTGTTCCTGAAGGACTGGATCCCAAAGAAGGGACCCACACTGGAACAGTTTGTGAAGAACTGCCCACGGGAAGGACTCGTGTTGGAGAAGTTCATGGAGGACTGTCTCCTATGGGAGAAACCCCACACTGGAGCAGGGGAAGAGTGTGAGGAGTCCTCTTGCTGAAGAGGAAGGAGCGACAAAGACAAGATGTGATGAGCTGACCACAACCCCCATTCCCCATCTCCCTGCACTGCTCAGGGGAGGAGTTAGAGAAAACTGGGAATAAAGTTAAGGGAAGAAGGGAGAGGTGGGGGGAAAGCGTTTTTAGGATTTAGTTTTATTTCTCATCACCTTATTCTGATTTGATTGGTAATAAATTAAAATTATTTCCCCAAGTTGAGCCTGTTTGCCCTTGATGGTAATTTGTGGGAGTTTGGCTTGTGAGTAACGGACATGGAGTGTTAGAGCAGGTGCACGAACAGGGACTGTGCAGGCGCTAGCAGCCAAGTCCTTGCAGAGTAGTACAAGAAACTAAGTTACATAAGATAGGGAACTAACAGGCAAGGAGGAGAATATTATAATTAGAGGCTGAAGCATAGGTTAAAAGTTAATGATTGATGTAGAAGTGGTCTAATGAAAACCTAAGAAAAAGGTAATAAGATATGCTTAGTCGTGGTGATTTGACAGAAGAATGATATATAAGTGAATGTATCTGCGCAATAAATCGAGTTCTGCCGACCTCACATGAGAGTGCAGTCTCCCTCCGTCGATTCCTACAGAATCTGAAGCTCCAACTTCTCAAAACCCAGCCATTTTTCTTCATTTCCTTATAATAAGTAAAGCATAACTTCATCAGATCAGCAGCCCTGAAAGAAGAAAAACCTCTACAAATTGCATGGGACCTCAGGCAAAAAAGAAATGTGGATATTTATTCAAATGTTAGAATTGCATTTTGGGATCTCCATCAAACAGAAGATCATTTCTGACAACCTGGATTACTGGATCAAAATAATATTAACTTCAAAATTTTTCATTTTTGATTTCAAAATTATTATTAGGAATTGGAGCCTTCAGTCACAGTAAAACAATCCTCATCAAGTAATTTCATTTGTGTAGCTGTGAAAAACATTACAGAGTCTTACAGGAAACATCCAGTCTGGGAGCTGTAGGTTGGGGAATGATAATCTAAAGATATGCAAATAAATTAGTGCTTTTACATTCATCTTTAGGATGTTCTCTTCCTTCTTTTCATCTTCCCTTTAACATTTCCTTCCTCTACCTCCCCTCTTTGAGTTTTCTATTTCCATAAATTAAATATATTTCTGTAGAGATAAAAGTCTGTGGCTTGATATCCAAGTGGTAGAAGGTCTAAGTATTGTGATACTGTGAGTGGGAGTTGAAGGGCACTAACATAGTGCTTCTGAGTTGGAGTGATTGTTGGTGGACTAGTATCGAACAAGACACTGACATAAGTGCTAGAGAAACTACCTATACTTCAAGGAACAGAGTCATACTTCAGACTTATATCCTGCATCTCAAGTTTTTTGTGAAGTAAACTGGAAGGAGGGAAAAAAGAGAAAAAAAAAAAAGAGAAAGCTGTAAGATTTTTATTCATTGCTAGTTAATGAAATTAATACTTTTTTAAAAGGCAGAAATGATCAGATTCTGTCAAAGGAATTGCTCCAAAGAGAGTGAATATGGCTCAAGTTGAAACTGATGTATAGTGTACAAAGATCTCATTGCTTTTTTAATCTTCCTGACAACAGATGAAGAAAACTTATGTTAGGCTTGGTGTGTCACTTACTTTTGATATGAGAAAGCACAAAGACCTGTTGACTTGAAAGTGCACAGAGCTACTCTTGAAAAGGCGTCATCTTTTCAGTTAGAGGTTTCAAATGGTAGTTCTGATAAAAAATATTTTCTATCTCATGAAAGGATTGTCTTATATCTGTCTTTTCTCTGGCCAGCAGGACTGTGAAGTGTAGGAGCATCTGCTCCAGAGTTTTCACTGTGGTGATAGCATTCAGGAGACTGAGAGACTCCTACAACGGCTATCACACTCAACCATTGAAAAGGTAACGGCTGAGCAACTGAAGCTCAGTCCAAATAAATTCACAATGTAATTGGTAAGATAAGTGATTCAAAACATAAGGCAAGGTGAAGATTTCTCTGGGAGTGTGTGGCTGCCAGTTTTTTATAGTCAAGCAGAGAGATTTCTAGGCACTGTAATATCAGTTTACATCACAGTTTGTGCAAACAAGATAGGCAAGAAGGTATTTTTCTTTTTCTTTTTCCTTTTCTGTTTTGTTTTCTCTGTGATGATGTCCTCCCATCTGAATATGATAACTCCTATTTAAAGAGATATTCTCACTGGTTTACTGGGACTCTTGTGTTTACAGTTTTGAGACTGTCTTACTGCACGGCACCCTAAATGTAGTTACACCTCAAGCCAGCTTAGAAACCAAAGCCAATACAAAAATTTGTGGGTTCTTTAGTGAATTGATTTCTCAGTAGGAATATATAACATGATAATTTTGTGCTTTGCTCTAGCTGCCTTGAGAGGTCTGGGTGGATTTTAAAGGTTTGATATTGATCTATAAAGACCAAAATAGTTTGGTTTCTGCCTATTTGATAAACTGCTTCCCTTCTATGGTACAGCAGTGAAAAGCACTGCAGTAAAATGTCCCCAGTTTAACAGAGTAAATAATATTTTCAGGTCAGAGAGCCACCTTCAACATGGTCTCCATCGTCAATGTAGAAGAGAACAAAGGGAATGAAGAGGAAGGAAGAAAAAAAGGAAAGGCGTTTTGGTCCCTTAATAGCTCGATTCGTATTGCACTCTGGGGCTTTGTGCAATGCAAAATTTCACCTTGATAAGCTGAGGTAGGACTGTAGCTCTCCATTTCTTATTGAAGTGCTGCACGACATCAGGAAAAAATATGTTCATTACAGCATTTTTGAGACAGTTCAGAACTGACCATGTACTTTAAGAATCCTCTGAGCACATGTGAAGGATTGGGTGAGCCCCTACATGACATCTCAGGATCATATGTGATTAGTGAAACTATGGAATTATCACTTTTAGGTATTTCCAGGATCAGAATGTTGAACTGATATGTTTGTTTTGGCAGGGTTGTTTTGATTTGTGCATTCTGCTAAGATTTAGTGCCACTATCCTGCTTGGGTTGTTTGTTAAGAATTTAACTACTATTTTGGATGTCTCTGCACTGGGTTCAAGAAAAGAACACCCAGAGAGAGTAAGTCACCTCAGTACACTGTAAACTCCTATCAGCTGGTCAGCTGAAAGGACTCACAGGCTCCCCTGCATATACTGGCTGCATTTCCATTAAGTATGGTGGCAGCTCAAACACTCCTTACACATGGAGATAGCAAAATGCAGGTGTGTTAGTCTCAAGTTTATTCCACTCCTACTCAGAGAATATGGAAGAAGTCTCCAGAATGTGGAAGCATGCTTCATCATAGAGGAAAAAACAGCTCTGTGTGTAGACGTGTCCACGGAGAGCGAAGGACTGCTAGCAGGTTCCAGATTCCTCTGTGTGGCAAGTCTCAAATTCCTCATCTCCAAGTGTTCTGATTAAACCAGAAGCCAAGGTGCCATCCAGTAATGTTCATTAATAGACAGTTTTCTTAATTGCATAACATTTATTTTTTAAATCCTATAAGGCTATTTTCCTCCAATGATATTCTTTGAAGAGTAATTAGGTTTTTATTTATTAGTAACACACAACCATCCTGAGGTTTGTGTGACAAGCTGACTTCATAAATAATTTGCTCTGACTCCAATTTGCAAGCTGCAAATTTACTACTGATGTGCACGGTTGGCATCTCCACTCCTTATTGTAAGGAACACTGCATAAATTTGGTCTCCAGATTTCAAATGATTAATGGCACTTTTAATTCATAGGAGTTCATAAGGAAATGTGTACACATGGTAAACGTTCTGGTATTGATGGAATTTCTTCTCTTGGCTATAAGAATTAAGAACTGCTAAATAATTAATCTAAGATAGTAAATTTGGTCAAATGAGGCTACATACTCTTCTCATACTTAACCTGTGATTTCAACCAGTTTCTCTCCTAATTGTGAATATATAGGGTGTCATTAAAGTATCTTTTTTTCCCTTCTGAATTTAATTTTTACTCTTATTTTGTTCTGGTTATCATTAGAAAAGATCCTGCAGTGCCTTTAACTTTCTACTACGCTAAATGATGGATCATTATGGAGAAAGCCAGCACGAGTTTACACACTAACTGGGGAACCTGAAGATTTTCAGGAACCTGATGACTTTCCTGAAACCTGAAGTTTTTGAGAACAGCCACTGGAAATAAAGCAACTTCAGAGGTCAGGTAGGCGCTCTCAGTCTGTGCTATTGTGGTAACCATTTCACATCTTGTAAGACTGATTAGAAAACACAGATAAATCCTATGGCCATATGGACCAGTTTGCAACAAATCATGTCATCCATCACTGGCCAGTGCAGGATCCACTACATCCACATCATTCTTTACATATGCTTGTCTCATCTTTCTCAAAGGTCTCAACCCTTCTGAGAGAAGCTATTCCAGAGGTCTGCTGTTCATTACCATTAGGAAGCTTTTGTAGTGTCTGCCTGCTTTGTTGGACTCTAGATTTGTGATGAATAAACCTAAACAGTAAACTGAATGCAAGTTATGCTAATTGTTTAAGATATACTAAGGAGATATCTATCCACTTCGAGCCATTCTATATTGTAAAGCAGCTTTTTTGGGGTAGTTGTCAAACTGTAAGGCACTTTTATTTCAAACAGTCATGGTCATCTTTGATTTTACAGACCTCATAAAATGCTTAATTGCTTGCCATGGACAAACACCTCCAAACAAGGACTGGTGAAAAAATATTACTGTCTGAGATTGTTTGGTTCTTCTCTTGTGTCTTGTTATGCTTCAGTTGGAAATTAGTGCAAAAATTATTTTCTCATCTCTTGGTGATAACATTATACTTTTTCAAAACATCATGCATTTGTTTTTCATTTAGACATTACTTAACTATGCCACTCCTCCATGCTGCAACCACAAAGCAGTGGGGCAGCCAATCAATTACACTCTTAACTCTCACCATCACATAAGTCTTAGCATAGTGGAAAATAATGCTGTTAACAGAGGAGATACAGCCTATTCATAAAATCTACCCTGTGAAAAGGTTCTGTGAAAAGACAATAATCAGCTGGAATCAAGGTCTTTTTAATAGATATTGTCATTGTTGTAGTCTTATATCTAATCCTCATATCAGCATAAAATTAAAAACATACTTTTCAGGTAGTCAGACTCAAGTTTCTAAATTCCCTGAAATTATAGCTGAAGCTGGTAATGAGAAAACACACAGGACTGACAGAAAATCTAAATGTGACTGTACTTTTATATTGATACCTCTCCAATATTTTCATAGAGCTGATTCTTATTTTCATCACCATGAGATTGTCTTGAAATTAGGTCTACACATCAATCCCCTAATCCTTAGGTATCTCAAAGTTATGCACTTCTTTTCAAGAGTTAGAAGGTTGTTGCCCAGTTCTTAACTTGTCTTAAGTTTCAAACCTTAAAATTCTTCTCAGGCAGCCATTTCATGCACAGGAAGAATATAAAATATTTAAGGATTAGTATCTCTCCAGAGCTAAAAACTAAAAGCACTTTTTATGCAATGGCATTATAATAGGTCCTATTCTATGCCATAAAAGAACAGCATTTTTAGTTTTCATCTTATTTAAACTCTTCGTTATTTCAAATCTTTAGTAATGATTTCTTGGTCACAAGTTTCACTTGCAAAGGTAAGTAGAAAAGTCATCTGATTCCTCTTCATGAAAGTGCTTATGCCACATGCACATCACTCTTGTGGGACATAGTTTTTTCTCAAACATCTTTAACAAATAGAAAAAGACTTAAGCATATGCTTATCATTAAGTATGAACATAAATCTTTTGGTTAGCTGACACTCACAGCTCTGGCAGGATTTCACCTCATTAGCAATTTTCTCTAGTATTTCAGAAAGATATATAGTTTTTGCCTTGGATAACATTAACACATACATTTCAAGGCAATTAAAATAGCAATTTTAATGACTTAGTTACAATTTTAGGCAAACCTTTCTATTTACTCAGCCAATAAACCAATAGATGCTTATTTACAGCCTCAAATTCTAGTTAGTAGAGTTAACACTATTGTAATTACATATTATTAGAACCAGGTTAAACTTTAGTTGAGCCAAATTTATTTGGATCAAGATACCAAGACAAACATTGAGTTAAAGTACAGAATAACTCTATTGCTATCTGATTAATTAAATTAATTTTTAGGAAAAAAAACCCTCACTCTGTTCTGATACTGAATAGCTGCTTAAACATATGTGTGAATCCTAGACCAGCTGCATTAAATTACTTATGCTTGTCTTTGATCAGTTTTCTCTGTATCAGTTATTTCTTATTCAAATCAGTATCTTAAAGGGCTTTTATCACTGTTGTTCAAAATGTTATAGATAGAACTCCTCAGATAACACTCTAGTTTTATCTAGAAACAGGAAATTTGAAGAGTTTTGGGTTTTTTTTGTTTCTCTCTTCAACCTGATTAGTATCAGATATGATCGATAAGAATCATATCCAGTTAGATGTTCAGATGTTGGTAAAAATAATTAAATATGGCTGATTATCTGCTGATAACAAAATGAGGTAACATTTTGGGGTTTGTTTTTTTTTTCTGAGATGTACCTTTGAAGGAGAATGGAACTCTTTAAGATGTAAGTGCAAATAACTAAAATTATTAGAGTCTACAATCAGTGATTTAAGATCAGTTTAACAAGTATCTCTAAAAGTTATCACTGAAGAGATGTCATTAAATAGCATCTACTGGAAAGCTGGAGGGTTTGGTTGTAGCCTTAATGTTATTTAAGGAACGTGTAATACACCTGTACCCCTTTAGAAAGCAGTGACTCTTAGAAGATACATAACATTTCAAGTAGAAAATCAGCTGACAGCGACCTCCCAGTAGGACTCTGGAAGAAAATCTTGGATCTGTAAGCTAAAAAAAAAAGGGGCAGAAGGGTAGGAATTTGACTTTTACCCCAAATAAAGGGATTTTTAAGGAGTCCAGCTTTAAAGCATACCAGTCACAAGAAACTGAATCAGACACCTTATTCTAGGATGGAGATGTCTTACAACAGGAAACTTGCATGCATTTGGTTGTTTTTTTTATTATTTTTTAAAAAGAATATCGGGGGATTAGGAGTTTATCCTATATAATTTACAAATATCCTCTTTAGTGCCTCTTTTTTCTTTTTTTTTTGGGGGGGGTGGGTTGGGCTCTAGAAGAGGTGTGTTTCAGTGATGAGAACCTGAAGACCGGGATCAGAACACACATGCAGACACAGCCTTTCATAGTGACATCGTAGCAGCTAACCCTTCAGTTGGTAAACTCTCTATATCTCAAAATCTTCAGATCAAAACTGGATATTTCCATGAAAGTTATCTCTAAATTAAACCCAGACATTCAAATCTCTGGGCAGTGTAGCTGGATGAAAACAAGTTGCAGTTAAGCCCAGGGGTGACTTGGCTGGATGAAATTTAATAGAAGGGGCTACAAGGACGTTAGCTAATCTAATGGGCTCCTGTAAATTCAGAAGGTATGCATTAGGAGGGTAACTGCCTTGCACCCTTTGCCATGTTATAGGTTTTGGCAGCTAATGTTCATGTATCCTGGACTGCAGGATGATAATTAGACATTCAGTATCATTTCAGCAAAGATAAATAATGTTTCTTCTGAACCATTCCTGTGGTATATTTGATTTGTCTAATTTGTCCAATAGTAGATAAAGAAAAGTCCTCTGCATCCATGTGGTGCTTAAGGTGCAAATGGGACTTTGAGCAAGAGCATCAGAATTGGCTATCTATTGTGAATTTTATTGTACTACATTGTAACAACTGCTCTCAATCTTATTGTTTTGGGTTGGTTTAGTACTGTTTTTTTCAGACAGGCAGCTTTGAGCAAATTTGCCATATGAAATTGATCCTCCTCCTGGTCAACTGAAGAAAATGCTCAGAATGGAAAAATAGTCTCAGCTTGAAACTATGACATTGAAAGCTAGTATGTTGCAATGTCCAGGATGTGTAATGGTACAAAGGGAAATAATAGTTACAATGAATAAAACCACAAGAACCTCCCCTTAGAAACAAGGTTAAAAACATGTTTTTAGGAGAGCTTTAATTTACTTTTCAACTTACTGAAAGCTGTGGTATCACTACTGCTGGCTGAGGTTTTAAAGCTTCTGCATTAGCAATCCCAAGAAAATGATGCAGCTTGGTATATTAATTACAATATCTTTCTTTGCTCACTTTGAAGGTAAGTAGGGGATTTTTTATTTTCTCTGGTTGGTTCGTTAGGGGTTTTTCTGTTTTACCCTAGAATTCTCCAAACCCTAACTGATCAAGGAAGGCAGTGCTAATTTTTAGGATGACAGTGTCAGTTGCTCGCTCTTAGTTTGTAAAGTCTTCAAGCTGCTATTTTATGAAGGAAAGCAAAAATGAGGGAAAAATATAGAAGTTCCTAAAGAGTAGATAGAAATTAAAACTACACTTGACTCAAGCAAAATTAAAATTACAACTGACTGAAAGAAGAGAAAAATATGGGTTCATTTTTGCATGTTAGAAATCTATACTGATATTTTTATATATAGGTCAACTGGACAACATATTAAGTTTATTTCAGGATTTTTATAAAACTTGGTCTTGGAGTACTTTTAAAAGTGTATGTATTCACTTATACCAACAAACTTAAAAGAAAAAAACATAAAAGTCATTTGAAACTCTTTTTTTTTTTTTTTTTTTTTTACTGTTATAGCCTGATGAAATGCAAAAGTTATTTCAGATATGAGCCGTATATTTCTTTTCACAAAGTTACCAACCTCTCCTTCATTGACTGAGGTGAGAATGGTTTTCTGTGGCCAGTGAAATACTACCATCAATGCGATGTACTGATTTTTTAAATTATTTATTTTTCACCCAAATGCAAGGTGTGTCCCAGAAACTCCTCTGGATTATTTCCATTTTGAAAGGTGTTTCCTGTTAGCTTTCAGGAATTTCTTCGAAGGACAACGCAGTCATTTCTGAACACATACTTCTTAGTATATATGGTCAAGTGAAAAAAAGTCTAAAAAGAATGACTACATAAAAAATAGAAGCAATAAGATTTTTAAATCATCTTATTGGTTTTGTTCTCATATTTTTAAAAGTATTTTTTTTCTGCTGTTAGTATTAACTTTCCAATCTTTTATACTCCATATAAAAATGCAGATGTAAAACTTAGAAGACAAACTCTGCTTCATTTGGAAGCAATTCCATAAACACAAGAAAATTTGTGATGGAAATCCAGTTTTATGTCCTCAGATGGAAAAGAAAAGAATAATTTCACAGAATTTTTAATATCTTTATCTGAACTCATTACTCTATGTGAGAAATAGGTGCTTTTATAGTTTTTTTAGAAATCCAACATTTAATCTGCTTAAAGTTGCCTCATCACTACGCTACCTGGAAAAGCCCCTTCAAACTATTTGTCTGTTGAGGATTGCCTGAGTAAAGTGTAAGTAAGTCGGTGACCTCCACTCTTTGGCTCATGCCATCGTGCCCGTGGTGAGGGAGGAAATGCAGAAGTTGCAGCCTGCCAACTTTTAGACCAGCTAGCGATTGCCTCTGCAAGAGGGAACGTTTAAATGCATTATCAGTTTAGCCTTCTGGATCCTTTGCAATTAATACCAGGTTTGTTTCCTGAGGTGTATTATCTTGTTCACTGTGCCTTTTTTGCCTTTTTTTTCTTTTGGCTGTTTAAAGCACAGTAATAGATGTGCTTCAGGCATGCTCCCAGTCATTTTGCTCATTGTTGCCTGTATATATGCAAGAATTTTCTCTCAAAATACCCATCATCTAAACATTCACAATCCTTCTGCATTAACTGTATAAAGTTAGTTTATGTGCATATAGTATCCATAGAAGGCTTTACTTGTAAAATCAAAAAAATACCTAAAGACTCTGGGATGTGATGTCAGAAACTACTGCAACTGAAAAATTATGGAAATTGAAGATTATTTTGAAATTGTATAGAAAATATTCCAAGCAGTGAGTCAGAGAAAACTTGAATAATCCTTGTATTTAGTTTAATATAAATATAGGATTTCTTTTTTCCTAAGATAAACACAACAGCAATGAATATTTCATTTTTAATTTTTACTCTGTTTAGCTGTAATTTTCTTTGCTTTCCAGTATTCCTGCTCATAACAAAGGGCATGCAAATATTTAAATAATGATGTATTGAAATAATAGGATGAAATTAACAGAGCATTAATATTACTTTTAATGAAGGTAGTAATAATCTTTAGTTTCCTTTAGTCTAATCCCATTTTAATATAATCATGGATTTTTTTTTGTGATATAGACTTCTAGAATAATTGTAACTGTCATTTTTCCCCAGATCTCCTTCAAACTCATGGCATGGAAATAGACTTTTCACATCTTTTCATTAGTGTAACAATGACACAATTTACAGTATGAGATAGTTATATCTGTGCTATTGGTAATATGTATTTCCTGGTATAACTACTTCATGAAAAATACTATATGCACACACAGAGCAATTGTGAAAAGAGCATTTCAGGTTTTCACATTGATCGGAATAAAGGTATTTTCAGAGATTTTTCAGTAAATTGTTGCCAAAATGAGTTTGTGTCATCCTTCATTTTCATACAAACTTTAATATGCCCAATGCTTATCAAGTCATTATTAATTGTGTAAATAATGTATCTCACACACTTTTACAGAGAGAATAAAATCCGAGCCAGAAACTGTTGTATTCATAGGAAGTACAATATTTAGATGAAGTGCAGAACAACATCTTAAGTTTGTAAAAGTTCATGTATTTTTTCTACAACTTTCTGCAAATTGAAAATATTTTCTGAAGTTTCCCAGAGCAAAGCTTTGTTATGATGGCATCCCAAAAGTTTAATAATAATAGGAACCGTATGCAAATTTAATCTAGTCCTCTGCTCTGTTTGCAACATTTCTATTTTCCTACATTGTCATCTCCTGTGCTTGCAGTTCTTGTACCCTACAAGTAATTTATTTGATACCGGATCTTTAGGCAAAGTTAATGATTGTTTTTCTAACTGTTTTGAATGCTCTCTGCAGTGTTGGTTTCTCGGAAGGCAGTAGCAAAACTGTTGTTCACCTCCCTCGAGTGCACCTTTCTCTACATGTGCTTATAGCTGTGACTTTCTGTACGTTCAGATGGTGGCTCCACCAGTGGATTCAGCTGTCCAAGACAACCTTTCCTAAGAAAGCATACCTCTGTTTACTTGAATGTCCTTTATTTGCACCTTACAGCCAGTGGTGGGTCAGAGCTTACAGTTGTGCAATACCCCAAAGATGTCAGCGTGCTCCTTAACTCCACGGTGTGGATGCTGTGTGTATTTGAGTACCCCAGAGAGGAGAGCGAGCCAGTTGTGTACTGGAGGAAAGGCCCCTACTGCCACAACCAGCAGAGTCTCCAGTCAAGCACTGGCTGGCCACAGGTACACATTACAAAGAACATCCTCAGGGGATTCTCCATCTTAAAACTGAGCAACGTTGACCAGAAAGCCAGTAACTCCTATTTCTGCGAAGTGATGTTAATACAGAAAATCCAGGGCAAATGTGGAAATGGCACCAAGCTGACAGTGCATGGTAAGGAGTGTTTGGGAGTGACAGAAACAGACTTGATGCATCCAAGGGGAATAATTTTTTTTCCTCAGCCTTACTGCCTTCTCTCCCACCACTCACCTCTGCCAGAAGAAGGGTAGGGAAAAAGCAGCCTACAGTCACATGAATAGGGGAGGGAAGGCAGGGCTTTTGTTTGAACTGTTTATGCAGGTGGACAGACACTTTGAATCTAAACCAGTTCACTGTGCAGTAAAACACTGACCTCATATTTTATATATTCTAAATATTTTATACATTTATATATATATAACATTATTTTAATATATATACACATATATAAAAAAATATTTTTTCTTAATATTCTCCACAAACGTTTGCTAGATCTTTACTTTACTCCATACCAGAACAAACAAACAAAATATAAAATCTCCTTCAATCTTCACTATCCTTTTAATCATTTGCTTCACTCTTCATAAGCCTCTTTGGAAATACATCATTTGTGCTTCCTCTTCCAGTTACTGAAAAATTAACAGTAAATTCACACAGCAGTGTGTGTGAGGGTTTTTAGAAAGAATGTACACGAAAGTAGTGGGAGTGAAACTTTATTTCTCTTTGGCTTTAAAATAATTTTCAACACTTTATAACTCTTCCTCTAGCCTCAAATTATGAATCTAGTTTCTGTAATGTTGCTGGGGATGTGACATCAGTGACAGAGATACACTATTTCAGGTGAGCCAGGCTTTTTTCATGTAGATTTTCCAGACTGGCAAATGCTAAATGCCACAACACGTCCCTCTCATTCTAGATTTCACATTATGTTTAACAATTGACCAATGCAATTCTTCTGAGTCCCTAAAAAAACCACAGTGACCAATGAAATTCTTCTGACTATCGTACTGTAAGTATATGTTTGGTTTAGTTTAAAAAAAAAAAAAAAAAGAAAATGTTGACTGAGAGTTTGTAATATAACTGTCATTTAGATTGGCATCATTACCTAAGTGTGTACTACATAGTAAAGATCTTTTTACATATGCTACTTCTATTAAACTGAGAATTTTGTTTACTATCTATTTTGTAAGTAGCTTACAACATATTCAAAAATCTCATGTCTGAAGCTTAACCTCTCAGCCTGAAAAAACAGTGAAAGAAAATGTGATTAAAAATAAAGACAACTGTAGTGCCTGGTCAATCCTTACTAATAATTTAATGAAATCTTATCAGAAAAGCAACTTTTTTTTTTTTTCCTTTTTCAAATACTTAATTTTCTTTCTCTTTGTTTCAGATTTCAAATGCAAAGACTGTATAAGATCAGATAAGACATGGTGGGGTTGGTTCCTTCTTGGATACACCATCTTTGTCACCACAGTCATCATAGCTTTTGGTGTAAGTAACTTTTTCAGAAATAAATACTACAAATCTAAAGATGGGTGGCATCTTCTGATGGAAGGAATGATAAGCAGATTAAACTGAATATGCAGCTGTGGCGAGGTAAAAAGTCACTCTGTTTTCTGTTAACCAAAGTTAGAGGGATAACCCCCTGCCTGTGAATGTTTTGAGGGCATGGCCATAAAAATGGTCATTTCTCTAGATTCAAAGATTATCATTTTTAAGAGACCCCAAAAATTCCTTGTGTTTCACCAACAATGTCTCTTCTCAAAACCACTATTGTAGATACCCTTGAAAGTTAACAAACACAGGCTAAATGGTACCAAGAAGGAACAGGTACCAAACTTTACAGGCTGAGAGGAAGAAAACTTCATTTTTAAGGAATCAACATGGTTTAAAACCAGTAGCTATTTTAAGTCCAGAAAGATAGATCATTCAGGTAGTCAAGTCCTGACTGAAAGGTAGGATTTCCTTCACCTTGTCTTCTCTTTCTCAGCTTGTACAGTTTAAAGGGGCTATTTCAGTGTCACTGAACCTGGCATGGTAGCAACAGCTCCTCTTCTGCTGCTATCACTACACAGCCAAGAACTTATTATATAAGACTCAGCACCAGTGACATAAGTTACAAGACTTACAGAGACACTTACGGTATCTGATTGCCCTTCTAGTTCAAGGTTTGGGTTTTGTTTTCATTAACAACCAGTTGTTAAGTACTGTTACCTCAAAGCCACATCAAAACTGGAAATGTTCACACAGTTCAGGCAGTAGGAGACAAAGTATGTGCATTTATGGAGACAGAGAAAGACTTAAACAGTCAAACCATGCTAAAAAACTAGTAGCAGCAGAAGCCATTTCATATCTGAATATACAAAGTGAGCCAACCTAGTCTCTCTTGAAATGACCCACTGTGAGCACAATTAATTAGCAAGCAGCAGCAAAATCTATCTGAGTCTGGCTGGGCTGGAGTTTAACTTTCTTCACAACAACATGCATGGTGCTGTGTTTTGGACTGTAGTTAAAACAGTGCTGGTAACACACCAATATTTCGGCTGAACAGTACTTGAGCAGCATCAAGGCTTTCTCTTTTTCTCGCTCTGCTGCCCCAGTGATTAGGCTGGTGTGGGCAAGAGGCTGGGAGGGGACACAGCCAGGACAGCTGACCCAAACTGACCAAAGGGATATCCCATACCGTACAATGTTGTGCTCAAAAATAAAACCTGGGGTAGGGGAAGAAGAACAAAGTGGGGTTGTTTTGCTTCTGAGGTGACCATTGCTCAGAGACTGGCTGGGCATTGGTTCACTGGATAGAGGTGGTGAGCAATTTCCTTTGCATCACTTGTGGATTTGTTGGATTTATGTTTTTTCTCTCTCCTTCACCTGCTAAACTGCCTTTATCTTGACCCATGAGGGTTTTCACTTTTGTTCTTTATATCCTCTCCCCAGTCCCACGGGGCTTGGGGGAGTGAGCGAGCAAGCAGATCTGCGGGTACTCAGCTACTGGCCAAGGTCAACCCACCAGACAGACTGACACTGAAATTTATAAAGTTAGGAAGTTTACAACTTTTAAAGGTCATTTCTTTACCAGATGACAAATATTTCCTGTCATGAAAATGTACATTGTGTCAAAATTAGAGTGTAAACTAATGGAAGTGGGACTAGAGGACTCAAAGGCCCTTTGGCACTTACAGACCACTGCTTAAATCGGTGTATTATGGCTGGTTAAGTCCTCAGGGAGCTTTTGTATGGGGCTGTTAATCTCAAGAAGAGGTCTGACCTGCCTTGTCTGAGTCTAAAGTCCTCTCAGCTGTTCCTTGCTTCCAAGTCCAGACTAGGACACAGACAACAGAGTGCTATCCCAATTGACACCTGTGTGACAGCAGTCTGTTCTATGGAGAAGACATCACAGCAGTCACTTGGGGATTCTCCCCAAAAGAAGACACCTATCTCATCCACTCTCCAAAAAAATTGTTTATACAACAGAAGAATAAATAATGATTGAAAATATCTCTTCCCCCTGCTCCAATGCTCTACTTTTTCTAAATTAACAGCACAAATACATATTCAAAGATAGCATCGGGAACTGGAGAAGTATTAAATTAAATCACTGGTATGCAGTCAAACAATTTTTGCCTATTTCTTGAGTATAATATAAAACAACTTGCAAAGGCTGACAATTCAGCATATAAGAAGCCAATTCACTAAAATAAATTGTTTGATTTTAGTTCTTACTCTTATTTTAAGCCAAAATGTACCATAATTGTTCTGCTGTATCATAATGACCCACATCTGACTATATTCTGCTTGTTTATTGTTAGAACCAGAAAAGCTATAAAAGAGTAACTACATAGGTATTAGTATCTTAGATTACATATCACTAACATTTATTTTTAATAATAGTAATGAATAGTCTGTCAGTTCACAAAGGTGTAGTTAAAACTACTATTTCCACATTTCATTTTGACTGTGATATGCATAACAACTTTAAAAAAAAAATCATATTAAATGCTGGATTGCTATCCCAGTAAAGTTAAAAAAGACTGTGTGTCTAATGGAAACCTTTTTACTGCTTAACAATATATTTTGTGGAATATTGCAACAGATGCACCAGTTCTGTAAAAAGTGCAAGAATGAGTCAAGAAGTACAGATAGCAGTGCTACCCTGCCAAGTGAATGTACTTATGACCAGCCATCCAGACCAGTTAATAATGGGTCTAATGAAGAATACGAAGATATGTCGCTAATAAGGACTTTCGGTGACACTAGAAGAAAAATGATATGAAAAACACGGTGCATGAAGCTCTAACTACAATATGAGCATGTGTGACGTGTGCTACTTCTATCAAGGTAGAAAAGAAATATACTCACAGATCACTTCATTAACTTGGAATTTGTTTTGTTCAAGTCTTTTTCATCTGTTCATATATTTATTTGAAACTAAAGAAGTTACCACTCCATACAGCTACAAATGAAATGAGCTTTAGTGTATGTAACTGTCATCAAAATACTGTAAAAGCTGAAGGAATTCGAGCCTCTTTTCAATGTCAACAAATCTGACCATATATACTGCTTTTTTTTTTTTTCTACTTCAAACACAAGGACAGAGTTAGAATTTTGTTCTTACCCAGGTTAAGACAGCTTCTTTGCTTTACAGATGCAATTCTGTAATACACTATCTATCCACTGTAATGACAGATTCAAAGAAGAGCTTGTCAGAGAGGAATTCCTCACATGCTCCCAGTGCACTGTCTGCCGTTATTTCTAACTCCTTACACATTTATAAATCCCTGCAAATTCTTTCAGTCAGCTACTTAGCCAGCTATGCAACTCATGCAATGCATATTGGGTACATGCATCTCCCAATAGAATGAAAATCTTTACAAAGTTTCTAAAAGTTGTAACTTTTTCTGAAAAAAAAATTAATTACTGAAATCATCTTAATGTGTAGATAGGCTACAAAGATGTAAGTTTACTGCTGTAGAGCTTATCCTTACTGCTTCTGTGCCATATATAAGAGTTGTAAAATTAAAAAAATGAATTAAAAAAGTTTTAAAGTGTTTAGAATACTTGTGGAATCTATGTAAATAACAACAATAGAACTAAGCTGCATAGAAAGAGCTTATCATAATTTGCATAACAATGAAGTACTTGAGGAAGTGCTGCCTTGATATAGTCATGTATGTGTGACTTGAAGGAAATGAGTATTTTGACCAAGTATTTAAATTGTTAAAAGTATATTTTTTTTTCCCAAATATTGCAAGCTGAATATTGTGTTTCAAACTTGCCTGCCACTGCAAATATATTATGTGAAAGGGAACAGTTCATAGAATAAAATGACAGACATTACAGCCTTATACATTAATTGTGCAGTAGTTATAAAAACTGATTAAACTCTGTTGACTTAAAAGGGGACAGCAAGTCATACAGTTGACACTGGATGCACATTAAGAAGTGGATACACGCTGCTAGCTGAATTCGGCTTCAACTTCATCACTAGCCTCTTTTTCTAAAATATTTCCTTATTCTATCAGTAAAGATGCAAAAAAAAATAATTTTCATTTAAGAAATTGATCTGAGCATTTGATTCCTGTTGGTGAAAGTACTGGCTAATACACTTAGAAAAAGTGAAATGTGATTTCAGAGGAAAAGATAGACTGTGCTTGGGTATTTGGAGAGGGGGAGGACAATCATGAAGCATTTAAAAAAAATTTTTTTTTGTATTTAGACAGTGGAAATTAAATAATGATCTTCCCTCCTCCTCTATATAAACTGGGAACTGGTTGCACTTGTAGCCATACATATTTAGGTTTCCAGAGTCAGTAAATCAAACTCTGTGGATGAAAATATGTAACTCAATTCCAGTGAAACTATTTCTTCAGAAGCACTTCAAATTTCATATTTTAAGAATCTTTTAAAAATAAAACCCTTGTTACATATAACATATTTATAACTCTTCATTTTAAAGTTAAAATTATAAACTAGGTTAAATATTAAGGGTTTAAATACAGGGAATTTTTATACATTTAGATGATACATTTACCACGTCCACATGGCTTTTGAATACCTAGAAGGCGAAACACTCCACATCCTCTCTGGGCAACCTGCCTCAGTGCTCTGTCACTCTCACAATAAAGTGTTCCCTGACATTCAGATGGACCTTGCTGTGTTTCAGGTTGTGCCCACCCAAAGGTCTGAAGGTAAGCAAAGAGTTCAGTCCTTTTAGGAAAACAAGAGCTTTCAGAAAACACAGAATAATTCCCAAATATCCCAGACAAGGTATTGACATCTTCAGATAGAAATTCATTGCACTTCTGAAAAATGGAAAATTACAAAATTCAAGATTGCAAGCATTAATTGAATGCAACATCCCAACCACTATACAGTTTTCAGGCAGGAATGAGTTCAAAGCTTCTTTTGTTTCGAGAACTGAAATGATCCTCCTCAACAGGTCTAAAAAGAGGTCAGGCTGTCCTGTTTGCCTTAGCATGCAGAGGGACTGAAGTTTTAACTGAAGAATTGGTGCAAACTGCCTTTATAGAGGGCATGCCTGCACCAAAAGCCTCTTACTGCAGCATTTCCTTTTCAAACACCCACAGCATGCCACATGCACATCTTCAAGGTCTCAAGAAGATAATAATGATTTCATTACAGTATCACATACGATAAACCTATATTAGACTAGAATGAACAGTGTAAAAAAAAAACCAACACAACAGAAAAAGCCACAGTTGGATTGTTACCTGGTTCAAGCATAACAGGGTAGGAAGTTAAAACCGTAGCTCAAGTTTCAATGCATCCAAGAAGCTACCTGTTGGGAGGCTCCTGGACTGCGACTGCAACACAACTGTACTTTGGAACAAAATTACCAGAATCACCAATGAAAAATGGTGCAGTAACCTCCTAGCAACAGAGCTCACCTCATTCCCTTCACCCCACAAGCCTCACAGTAAATATCAGGGCGGTTCCCAGGGTCTTGGTCCCATCCTCACAGCACTTTAGGTGTTTGCCTCCAGTAACTCGAGCCAGACCACTTCCTCCATGTGGAACAAACTGTTGCGTTTGCTGCCTTAGAATTAAAGCTGAGCTGTCATCGTGAGGCAAAATTAAGGAAACTGACTCAGGACTAAGTTTTCTGCTGTCTATCAGAACATGTACATGTTGCTACATATGAACAGGGGTTGCAGAGAGAAAACCAGGCGTGGGCCATCCATAACTTCATTAATTATGTAGAATACTAATGGTTAAAGACAGACTTCCATGTCTTTTCTTTCATGGTAGCTTTTTTAGAATTTATTTGTAGCTTCACGAGGAAAGATGGAAATGTACTGCAATTTTCTGTTCTCAAATTAAAACTTCAATTTTCTAATCTCAGTAGGTGTCATATCACGTATCCTTATCAAGACTATAATTAAAGGTGTGAAGTCCTACACAGCTGCCCAATTCACAAATCTGGAAACCAATTTTCTTAATGCTTCTCTGTCTTTCCCTAGTACGGTTACAATTGCACGAGTTCTCTCTTTTGTAATTACCTAAGACTGATTAAGGAAAATACAGTTAAAATTTGCCATTACTTTGTTGCATATGAAAAAAAATAGTGGTAACTGATCTGACCAGAGGAGGAAAGGTATCCACATACAGCTTACAGTCTCAAGCACAAGTCTGTTCTTTGGGGAAATATGAACTGATTTAAGAAAAAAAATTATTCCCTGACCAAACAATACCTAAATCATGTGAGACATATCTCTGAAATATAGCAGGATCTCAGACTAGCTTCCTAAAATCAGTAAAAATACTCCAGCATAGAAGGATCTGTGCTGACTAAAACAATTTACTACCTATATAGACCGAGAGGGAAAGATACAGATACACTAAAGAAATGAACAATTCTTAATAATCTATTAGGATTTGTATATCCTGCCTGTTTAAATATACTTCTGTATGGAATATTTAAATAAGGAAAAAATACTTCAGCATACCCTTAGCATAATCTGAAGTAATAATATCAGAACAGATATACTAACATTGTACTTCATCATAAAAATGTGTTCATCCTCAGGATAAAGTATTACTTCACCCTTTCTCATCTTCTAGATTTGACTGTGTGCTAATGATTTTCAAAAGAATTTGTGAAATCCGAGCTTAAAAAAACCCTACAACGCACAATAATGGTCTCCTAGACAATGCAACTAGCAGAGCTAGCAACGTTTCAGCAGAAATGGTACTCTTTTTAAAAAAAACTGTAAGTATTGTTTGCAATTATCTTCATTGCAACCACTTAACAGCAGCATCATGGTACAAAGTAGGTATGAGTTTTAGCAAGTTTCATTTCCTTCAGCCTTTTAAGATATTACTAACATTTTTTTAAAAACAGCTATGCAACCTATTTCTGTAGCAAGCCTGTGAGAAGACGAAATTCTGACACGTGCAGGTTCTGCTTTCAGCCATGGAAGATCTACACCTAAAACATCTCTAAAAGGAAAGAAATAACAATTTATTTAAGAAGTCTTAAAATTACATATATTTCATTATGGTTTGTTTTGACAAAAGAGATTATTAACTGATTTTCAATTCCATTTATTTAGGAATTTTTGAAAGAAGACTCCCTACAACCTTAGGCCTTAGTGAGAAACACAAACAAGGTGATTAGGATTCTTTTTCAGCAGAACTGATTTATGACATTCTAACAGAATGTTTGAGCTATTAGTCAGTATAATTAGCTGGGAAAGATCCATACCAAACTGAAGAACTTGCAAAGTGGTAAAAAACCCCTGAACTTCCTCCATTCAGGAAGGCTAACATTCACTCCTTGAAGAAGACGACTACTGTTAAAGTCTAAGAGGATCTGATCTTGTAATGATTTCTCGCTGTTTCTTCTTACATAGAAAATATTTAACCAATAAAAACGTACAAGTGTAACTGTCCAGTAACACTATAATACATTTAAAATGAAAAAATGATTAGGTTAGGAACATGAGCAGCCATATATATTCCAACTATGAAAGCTGGGATGCAGTACAGATAGGATTAGTACTAGTACAGATGGACAGGTAGACTATCCAAAAGGGATCAGATCTCTTCCCGTGAAAGAGACTGACCTAAGTTAAACTACTTATTAGCCTTCCTAACCTAGAAGCCACCTTTGCAAACATTCCTCAGTTACCCCTCATTTTTGTTGTGAACATCAATGGCATATGCACACACCACAAAATCAGAAACATTTCCGATGTCCATATGGTTTCCTCTGTTCTGCATCACTTTTGGCAACAAACACTTTGCTATTTTATCAGATATGGGAAATACACTTAAAACTAGATATTTTAAAATGAAAGTTCTCTCTGGGCTCAAACATTGAAATAGCGAGTCAGTAAATACAGACTTAGACACAGAGCTAAATTAGGAGGCTTTGAAGTTTACAAAGATAGATAGGAAGAAATCATGACCAATTCACACAATTACAGAGACTAAACTGAAAAGTAAATAGACTTACCTTTAAAAAAGTTATGTCTCTATGGTAAAAACACTACTTTGTTTAGAAAAAATGGGTTTTCTTTAAGCTTTACACCTGACATTTTCAAGGTGATGCAGTGGAGGGACTGAGGAAGGAGAAAATAAAACGAGTGGTATTCACAAAACCTGAATGCTTAGAAGCAGCCTTGGCTTCTTCCATGAAACAAAGAGACTGTGACTATCCCGATTTACCTTCTGCAAATATTTCCCAAATCAATCAAGAAATACCTCCTTTTTTAAACAAGGTATTGTTCACACAAACATGGATTTAAACATAGCTGGCTGAAAATAATGCATTTCTGAATGTGGCTTGCTATGCTTCCTTAGCACCAATTGAAAAACTTGGAGAAAAAAGGTTTGCTTCCTTCTACTTTGGGTAGGTCACACACAATCAAAACACATTCATAAAATGTTGGTAACTGAAAAATCTGAGTCTTGCTGTGCATGCAGCAGTATGCACTCTGATCACGAGGGTTATGACTGAAGATTTCTGTTCTCATTGCACTTTTAGGTTCCAACATAAAATAAATCCCACTTTATCTTATCACACTGCACACTTCCACCTTATCTCTGCGTTAATATGATTTTATTCTTCCTGAAAAATCTTGTATCATCTTATCATAAACCTATGATTTCTAAAGCACTTAACATTACCTGTGGCTCTTAGGGCTCAGTAAACATGATACTCTAGCATCCTGCTCTAGCAGGGGGGTTGGACTAGATGATCTTTGGAGGTCCCTTCCAACCATTCTGTGATTCTGTGGTACTGCCTATGTTCCTGTGGGTGACGTTAGTACACACTGAAAGAAGTCGGATTTACGTCATCAGTAAATGACCTTTGCATTTAATAAACTTCTCCTTTAAAAGCAACTCTTAAAAAAACTGCACCCAGGTAAAACAAGCTTTGTACAAGCTCACTAAATATACACAGCACCTTTATTGCTCAGAAAGGTAACTGATTAGAGTATGTAGTTTCTGAAAGCTTCTGAGTAGCTCCAAGCCCCCAGAACACTGAGAAAGAGCTGTTTCAAGTTTCCAACAGAGTGCCAAAACAGGTACTACCAATCACAGGCTTGGGCCATAGCAGATCATTGTGAAAGAGCCGCGTTCCCTAAAAGCAATACCTACTGTTTTTGTTCATGCTGAAAGCTATCCTCTGTATAAAAGAGTATGCAAGAGAGCCAGGCACAGGTGCCTTGGTAACACAAAAGTAAATTATTTTAGTTTTACATGCAAAAATGCTGTTCTACAGGTCTGGAAATCTTGCAAGTGATCCTGCTTTCACTGTGTACAGAACCTCATAGATTTAGAAAGAGGCGCTGTTCTAAAATGAAAGTAATGTGCTTTATATCAGCATTTTTAAAAATTGCTTTCATTATCAAAGAGTAGTAAAAGAATTCAGTCCCTGCCACATGAACCTTATTCTGATGCAAACTACAAATGAATACAAATCTGGTGGCTATGTACTAAAGAGGCTTTGAAACAGCTATAGCAGATTTTTTTTTTTAACCTTATTTCTTACTTCCCTAGATTTTCTGTTGTTTTGGGGGAATTCTATAATTTCATACAGGCTTAATTCAATCTCCAACTATTTTTTAAGTATTAAGAAACCAACTTAAACATACTTAAAGAATAAACACTGTTTACTTTTAAATAAACAGTTGTGGATTTTAGGATTTAGGCATTAAGACCAAAATTCCTGAACTTGCACTTAAGGTAGTCAACGCAAGGTGAATGGTAAAAGGACAAGATACATGACTGAGTTCACTACCTGCCAACTTACTGCAACTTCTCTCCAACAGACCATTTTTTTTTGCAGCTAATCAGGTTGTTAAAGTATTCCAAGAAATTTATAAATGAGCTCATGAAAAAAGTTTCAAGAAAATATATTTATTCAATTTTAGCAGAGGAAGAAAACATAAATATAACAATTTCTTACATCCTTCATTACAAGATATTTTTACATACAAAGATCACATTTCTGTTACAAATTTCAACTAGTATTTCATATTTTAAAGACCACATTCACTGAAAAAGGCAAGAACTTTTAATATTAAAAAATACATGTATCAGAGTAAGAGTGCAAATGTTTTACTTCTCGTGGCTAGTGCTAAGTCTTCAAGTCCTTTAGAACACAGCAAGATATGTACTAGCTCAGCAATACTGCAAGCATCCAATTAGTGTGCACTACTATTGCATCAAATGAACAATACAGACTGTACTTTTCCATGGTACAACCTCAATTTGTCTCTCAAATAACATCAAAAAAAGACTTTTCCAAATTTCTGCAATTAACACAAGGTTTTTCCAAATCTCACACTCAAGTCCTCAGCTCAAGCAAAACTGATATTAATTTCGAAACTCCTGAAAACAAGACAACTACCAGGCAAGTACAATTCCCATTCTGACATACTTATACAGGTCTTCAGAGCGCAACTGATACTTTCTCAGCAGAAGCAGATGCAATTCCATTGGGATTTTTATTTCCATAAACTGAAGCTGGGACAGCAATCCCTTAGATTCTGTAGGACGCCCATAGCTATGTTTTGACAGCCATCAGGGTTTTGTTAATTTTCTATTTACCATCTATTCAAACCAGTTTTCTTTCAGTAAAAAATGTACAGCGTCATCAAATCCATTTTGGTACAACGCTTCCATTTTCTCGTGGTTTGGCGGGAACAAAGCTTGATTAAGTCTTACTAGGTTGGCCAGAGACAGCTGCAACAGAGTGACAAGCTACAAGTTAGTTTATTAAAGCAACTTTACCTAGGCTTGACTGTGTTGCTATCTGTTCTGTCATCTGTTTCATGCAGCATATCTAAAACCAAAAGACCAGCATGGCTATGTCTACAGAAGTAAATTAATCACATCCAGGTACACTGCTGAGCTCCAAGATGAACTGGCATAAATGCTCTGCATATACATTATTAAACTCACAGCCTCCAAGATAGACTGTCTACCTGTAAAACTGCCCAAAGTTTCTGAGCCATCTTAACTTCAGAAACATTCCGCGAACAGTCTGGCAGAGTGGTAGGTGGCACATGCTAAACTTGTGCAAAGAAATATTTTGACAGTTTACTAGTGCAAACAACCACATTCTTGGGAACATTCCCAGGCAATGCTCAACATATAAGTACAAATGTAGTTTGTATTACCAGCAAATTAAGAACTACTCAGCACCTCAAGTCGTCATTTTGATGGTGTAAAAAGATTTCAGAACTTCATTCTTGAATAAAGACATTAAATTGTTTACAATAAAATTAAAAATAGAATTACATTTAATGAAAGTTCTCAACACTTCATTCACATGATTAATTTAATAGTTTAGCCATATACTCTACTATATACAATTTCAAAAAACAATATCAAAATCACCTTCATTATTTGAAGTAAGCAATTATTCAAATTCTGACACTAATAGATGTAGGAGGTTCAAAGAGACAGAAAAATGTTCACATTCCAATCCAGATAGATGAAGACATACAGTTCTTCATTTTATGCAGATTACAATATTGCTGAAAAAAAATTATTCTTAATTCACATTTTTACAGCTCTAAAAGCTAAGGGTGCTTCAAATGGAATACTTCAAAATGTTGCCCAAGATTCTGCACAAGACTGCACTTGCAGGGCCCTAGAAGTGGTGTAACTCTGTAATTAATTTTCTATCTCTAAACTAATCACTAGCTCATTTTTCCTCCTCTAGGTATAAGATAAAAATCACAACCAAGAAATATACAGTAAGTGACTGCATATATTTTCTATATATATATGAAAAAAATAATCTCATGCTTTATGATCATTTACTAAGTACTATCATGCTTAAAATCTCTCTGTGAAACATGATAAAGATTCAGAAATTGGAACAATTTAGGATTACATTACTCAAATTAAGAAAACATATTGAGAACTGTCTAAAAGAAACTTTAAGAGTACTAATTATGCTAATCTTTATTTTTTTTCTTTCTAATGGAGTTTTGTTGACAGCTAGGCCGACCACTATTCAATACTTTCTGTCATCATGTCAAAGGAAGCAATACCGTGGTTAAAGTCTGTGAGACAAAGCTTGCAAAAACAGAAATGTCAGCAATGAAAAGGAGGCCATAAAAATCAGTCTTAGCCTATATTTCATTATACAGAAATGTTTCTGCAACATCTAACAAAGTAAATTCTGGAAGAGTGTGGTAGTTGCAAATGTTCAAAATATTAACAGGAGCTCTCTTGAGCAATGAGATGACAAGTCATTGTACACCATTTCCAATGTATGTCAAACTAGTATTTTAAATTCAGTTAGAGCAGCTAATTTCAATAAGTATGATGGGATGTTCTGGAGTTCCCCTATCCCGATGTTTTGGTGTTTTGGCTTTTTTTCTCTTTTCTTCTATAAACACTATGCCTAGCCAAAGACAGCTGATACTTAAAGCAAGCCTAGATTATTTTTTCCTATCCCCTTCCAGTTGCAGGCAGTGACACTGGAAGAAACAGACGCACCCAGACACCATGGTGGGTGTCACTGCCACAATTTTGGGGTTTTTGACAATGGAATGGCCCTCATGGCACCAGGCTTGCTGGCATCACATAGGATTCACTCTTTGCTCAGGAGCTCGCAGGGCTCATTGACAGAGCTTTCAACTAGACTTGAAGGGGGAGGGGGATAATATCAGGCTTGCCTGTGACAAGTCATGGGATGACATGCCAAGGTTAGAGGGCCAGGGTGCTAGCAAGGGCCCTCAGCCTGTTGCTCAGAGATGTGCTGGATACACTGCAGCACACAAAGTCTTACAGAGATGAGCCAAGAGCTCCTGAGGTAAAAGGGGCCAACAGGGAAACACCGGTGAAATACCTCAAAGGAATTCCAGCCAGTAAGTCAGCTTCATCAGTGGCCCAACTTAAATGCTTCTATGCAAATGCCATTTGCATGGGGAATAAACAAGATGAGTTAGAGATGTGTACCTGCCTTCAGGGCTATGATTTGATTGGCATCAGAGACACAGTTGGATGGCTCCTATGACTGGAGTGTTAGAATGAAAGGATACAGGCTCTCTAGAAGGGACAGGGGAGACTAGGAGGGAGTGTCACCCTCTCTGACAGTGACCAGCTGGAATGCACAGAGCTCCACCTGCGGATGGATGAGAAGCCAACTGAGAGCTTATTGGTCAGGATTAAAGGCAGGGCAGAGACAGCGGACATCATAGTGGGAGTCTGCAACAGGCCACCAGACCAGGAAGACTGAGCAGATGAGGCCCTCTATAGACAGAGAGGAGTAGCCTCTTGTTCGCTAAGCCCTGGTCCTCATGGGGGATTTCAACCACCCCGATATCTGTTTTACAAAATAGAAAATGCCAAAACATTACTTAAGTTGACATATATACAGAAAATAAACACTTAAAAATAACCATAACCTTAATTGCTCAACTACCTTTTCTTCTGAAATTATTTAATAAACAAGCAACTCACCATTATATCTCGTTTTCCAAATTTAACGTAAAGATCCATACGTCCTTTATCCTGTGGACAGATATCTAATCGACCGCTGAAAGGAGAAATTGTCACAGTTCTTCCAATAGGCAAGATAGGAAGGGCATTGGTAAGACCACCATCAACCCACTTCTACTGGAAAATAAAAATATTTTCAAAATAATCTTATTAGAGAATGTTCATTCCTGTCCCTGCCTCCTCCACCCCACCCTCAAAGAAAGCTTACATGGCATAAAAATCTAAGAACTGACAATGTACACACAGAGCGTTTAATCAAAGAGTGTTTGACATAATGTGTAAATATGTGTGTAATGTATTTATCAAGCTACCGATCAAGGCTTGTAAGTTCATCTAGTAACAAAATACTCCATACAGAATTTTTCTTACACATGCATGACTAAACAGTCAAGATTATTCTTAAAATGTTAATATATTTAAGAAAGACAAAAGTTCTTGAAGCTAAATCAAGTACAGCCAACCGAAAATGCTTGTGCAGGGATAAGAGATTTGAAGGTACCTGGCAAGCATGTAATTCTGTATAGAACATGAGAACAACACACATGTAAACACACATATGTACTCCAGCAGTGTCCAATCTGCCAAGACCTCCCTTGTTATTCCTTCCATTAAACACAAAAGCAGAATGGTGGTCCTTTAAATTGCAAAAAATGCTTTAGAGTTGGTCACTCAGCTTGTCATGAGAAGCACCTTTACTAAGAGAAGCTTCTTCTCATGGTAAGTGTTAGACATTATCTTTAGGAAACATCTTCATGCTACAGAGGTCATTTCAATCTCAGCACCCAAAAGTTTTGAAACAACACACGAACAAACTCATGTCAACTTTCATGCTGTTTAACTACAGTATCAACAGGGACAATAACTATTCTACAAAATACAGTACTGCAATTTCCACCTACCCTTCCCCTAAGATCAAATAATTACGTCCCAAATGAAGAACAATCTTACAAAAAACAAAACCGAAAAAAAACAAACAAGAAGTTGGTAGCTAAGACTTAATAAAAAATTACCTCTCCTTTGTATTCCACTGGCCTAAGTCCTGCATATACTGGTACAAAACTACTTGCTAGCAGGACCTAGAGAAAAGAAACAAAAAATAATAGAAAACAAAAGTAAATAAAAGGCAACAAAGTAATTCTGAACCAATACATATTTTCTTACATATTTATCTGCATTAAATAACACAGCAGTAACCTGTCAATATATTAGTCTTAAATAAAAGCACTGTAATCTCAAAATGTCTTCTTGTCGTGGTATGTCAAAAAGTGATTAAAATATTCAGTAGGGTTTGGGGATTTTTATGACTTGACAGTGACGACTCTCAGAACAAAAGATCACAAATTAACTTGATTAATGTGATTCAAATGAATATGAACTTAGTCTCACACAATGTGAAGAACATCTATGATTTTGCAGAAACTAAATATGCATATGCTGAAAAAAATGCAATATATAGTATTGTCAGAGAAGCAGCTGACCCAATCATTCTGCTGGTATATTAATGTAGTATTTACTCTTCTAATTATTATATATTTAATAAAATATTATTAAATTACTCTTCTAATAATCAGATTTTCTAAGAATTCAAATTTTCCAAAAAACTATAAACAACCTGAAAATTCACATATGTGTACCTTTATCACTATCAATACTTTGCATTTAATACATTCGAGTACTAACAAATTACTGCTTGTCCTATTGGAAGTCTACATTGGTGTCTACAGCAGTTCTCAATTTCTTTTTTTTTTTTTTTAGACCAGGACAAAATGCTAAACGTGGAGAATATGTATGCATGTGCTTACACGGCAGCATAAGAGACAAATGTGGGGAACTGAAGCAGGTTACTGACTAGAGTACGTACTATTTGAAAGGTGATGAGGTACAAAAAGAAAACCCACAACCCATGGAGATTATGTAAGAAAACGCTTGAGCTTTTTTTGTGGAACTGCATTTTTACAACAAAGTGGGAGATTAACAACTGCCTTTCCACATCCACGGGGAACAGTACAAGAAAATAAGAGCTTAAAATTGTAGCAACACATACGCAGTTTAGCCATTACAAAAAACTTTGTAATCGTAAGGCTTGTTAAGCATTGAAGCCAATCGCATATGGAAGCTGAAAGATTTATGGCAGAGGGTACAGAAGTTTTGCTGTTATAAAACAGTCTGCCCAGCAGTATCTTTATCCATACCTTGGATACAGTTGATCATGTCTAGGAGAGGTGTCACACAATTATATAACCTAACAAGCTCTATCTATCCTCCATGCTACCAGGGAAGCCATCAACATTCAGACTGTTGTATAAATGATGCGTGCATAGCTGAAGGCATGCATAAAAACATGTATTATGAGATGCACTGAGAGAACAGACAATATGAAAGTATTCCAATGAGCAATTATTTTGAATTTTATTGCTTTTATTCCAACCCATTCCACTGCTAGCAGATGGAATAAAAGAATAGAACAGAAATGGTTAAGTCAACAAAAGAACTACTGAAATACTAATAAAATATATGTATTTCCAAGGTCACCTTGAAGAATCAAATTGTCTTCAGATTAGAAGATACAACTTCAAAAAAACATAAATCTACAGAATAATCATCGCTATGCTTGTCACTGCTGGCTACCACAGCTAGAAATAACACTGCATAACTTAAGATAAACTTTTTGCATAATTGTCTTTGCATGACTAAGTCCTACAAATTGACCATGTACAATACAAGAGGGTCAAGATTTTTTTAAAAAATGATACTTTAAAGGCAAACTTCCAATGCATACTTTGAGATTTTGTTTAAAAAGTGTGATTTTTTTTTTTCTTTAAGTGTTAATTACAAGGAAACTCTTATTTACGCTAAGAATTCACAAGGATAGGGAAAGAAGGAATTCCTTCTTATTCTTTTCCTCCTTTATTCTGCTATACCTTACGATGTCCTCCACTAAGATATAATTAATTACTGGAAAAACCACTTGCTTTACATGAATCTGAATTCATCCTACCATTTCTTATCAGCTTATGTATACAATCCTGATCCAAATTTTAAAAGTGGCATTCAAAATAAAAGAGATGGGCAGTAAAAGATATGCCCTCCAGTGACAATTAAAGTACAGTTTATATACGGTACTTAACATTTTAATATACCTACTCTCTACAAGGACTTGTAGAAAGTAATGGATTATTTTTTTTAAGACAAGAACTTAATTTTCTTTACTTTCTTTTGTGATGAAGCATAATATAAATGCGAACAGTTACAAAATTTGGAGATACTCCATTTTATTTGCATTTACTGTAACCATCAGTTACTTCGTTACTTTTTAAACAAACTTGGACGACAATGCAGCACTTCAAAAACAGATGAAAGAAACACACAAAAATAAATTTTAGCAAAATCTGTGAAACTGCAGGATCAAATTCTGCTTCCATTGTTTATGTTATGGCTATAGTACCACTCATAATGTAACTGATCACTTGAGTAAAACAATGATTTATTGTACAGCTAATAACATACTCCTAATCCTTGAAGAAACTCGAGCATTCTCATTTAAAACAGCAATATTCAACTTCATTACCTTAATGAGGTCCTCCCTGGAGGCAAAACTTGAAACCAAGTGATTTTCCCCATTTTTGGTGTTCGTGACTGACACATAGAGCCGGTTCTCAGCTATCTCATGAGCATTAGAAGGAAGAATAGACTCTATGCCTTCCCTAGAGTAAAGAAAATGCTACACATTACTCACCATCATTATCTAAAAACTCTGCAAGCATGTTAGGGGTGAAAGAGTGCTAAGCTCCCCACAGTATAGAAAAAAAAAAGTACACCCTCATTTTCATTTAGAGAGCTTCACACAGAAATGATCTTACAGATGCATTAAGATAGGTACCTAAGTGTCTTCATAAAATCATAACCAGGTGTTACAGCACCAAAGTCCAATTTTCTGACTTCCTCTGCAAATTCACAGGCAAACTGCTTACATTTCTGCAAATTAAAATATGCACCGTTAAGGATGTTTTAGTTATGGGAAATATGTTCAACAGTGGTATCTAATACATACTAATGGCCAAAGTTTTATTCAAGAGAGAGCTATAAGATCCGACTAAAACATTTTCCCATATGTGCTTGGTTTGTAACAAGATTTGCATAACAAAATGATGATGCTTTTACAAGAAGTAATTCATAAGAAAACAAGATCCCTAATCTAAAAATAAAATAAAATAATAATAAACCCTCACAAGAATACCACTTTAACAATCAAGTTAAAGGCTATTTTTCTACATACTACCAGTGCTAAATAATCAGTTCTCTGAACCATGTCACTACAAGAACAATCATTTATATTTCAAGTGTAAACCCATCTTTTATTTTAAAGACTACTATAGTGATAAAACCAGACACAACTACCTTAAGATGCCTATAAGCATTAAAAAAAACCCCACAACAATTAGTACAATTTCTTCTCATTAATGCCAAAACCATGCTACGAACAAATACACATATTTAAAGAATAAAATACTATGTAATTATTTAATGAATGGAATACTATGATTAATGATATAGGAAGAAGACAGAACTGCAGAAAACCAGACAACAGATTCCACTGCACAGAGAACCTCTTTTATGCAAGCTGAAATGCCTAGTGTTAATGACTGCAGAAAAATAGCTTGAAGTGCAAGACAAAAACTCCAAAGGGAGACTAAAGGAATAGGTAGCATTTACTTTTTAGCAAAAAAGATTCTGAAACCATAAATTATAATAAGATTCATTATTCAGTATTCGTATTCCTTTTTTTACCCTTTCATGCAGCCTTCTCTAATGGTTTTAGGGACTTGGGAAAAAACTGCATCTGATTTTAAGCAACTTTCTGGAATTGGTACTCAGTAAGTACTTTTTACCCATATCCACCTACATAATCACATGTTTACAGAGCGAAAGATCTGTTCATAGATAGTTTGGAGTTCCTGGCTTATTAGTTTCCTGCATAAAGAACAAATATGTTGCCAGTAAGACATACAATTGATGTGACTGGGAAAAGGAGGAAAAAAAGATTTCAAAAGAGTCACATTGAGAAGGAGCATACAGGATTAAATGGAAGGAAAACCAGGTGAGGATTAGTATGAGATCAGGAGCAAGCTGGTTGAAGCAGTTTAACTTCCTCACATCACTTGTACTTGTTGTATTAGAGCTTTGAGACTAGGAGATGGAGAAAGTCCTAGTTATAGCTTGTGTCTAACACAGCCATCTCTGGGGAGAGGGGAAAAAGAAAAAAAAATAACTGATGTAAGAGTTATATTTATGGATACAAAATATTTCCAGCTAGAAATGTAATAAAGGTAATAGTAAAATTATCCTCATATGAAAAGTTAATTCTATTCAGAACATAACACGGCCTTTATTTAAATTCTATGAGAGTTAGGAAGAATTATTCCCCCCCCCACAAATAGCTCTCAATTTTCCAGTTAAACAGTATAACAGAATGACTAAAAAGTAAATAAAAAAAAAAAAAACAAACAAACATAATGTACTTAACAGTTCACTGAACATTCTTCAGCTTGTATTAAAATGACATATTTTCAAGGAAAAATCCATCAGATTCAATATAATATAAGAATAGTTTCCACAAACATTAAAAAAAAAACCCAAATCCTACTCTAATATTTTTACTTAGAAAGACCCTTGTAAGTTGGACCAGACTGGGAACAAATTGTCACACCTAGAGCCTAGAGTACACAGAAAAATTTTCTTGGCCTAAGAAAAGGCTAGCTGTTGTGCTCACCATATAGGAAATTAAAGTCAGAGAAATGCATTATACCAGGCAAACTTGAAACCAGACTTCTAGTCAGAGCCTATGGAAAAGGAGCACCACCTGAACAGAACACTAGTAAGGTTCTCTTCACAACAGAGTGGAACTTGCCCAATACTGAATCATATAAAGAATGCACCTGGAGGATGGTGGGAAAAGATGCCAGGTAAGATGGAAGCAACAGAAGTGAAGCTAACTGCAAGCTAAATTCACATCACAGCAGAAACAAACAACAAACAAAAAAAGATAAGTGGCAAAGCGTAGTATTGGCTGGGACTACAGTTTGAATCAAATGCAGCAAAAGCTGTAGTAAGTGAAGCCTGGAGAAAGTTACCTGATGCTCACTGGACTGAAACCTAAGTGTACTTAGGACAAAAATCTAACACCCTTTTTTCGCCCCTACAATAATGCTGTTTATTATAATTGAGTATTAAGGAATTATTAACATTTTGGCAGGGACTAATCCTCTACATATAATAAGGTCAAGTCAGGCTCTTCAGGAGGGCAAAGTAGCCTTAACCTAAGGGGAAAAACAAACAAAGAAAAGCTAATGGTCTCCTACACAACCTATAACAGTCACTGAATATCACTTTGCTGTCTCTACATGACATCCTATCTATGGTGAGAAAAGGGTGGCATTTCTGGAGACAAAAAACCACAACAAATACACATGTATACAACATGTCAGAACAGAATGCTGTGAGGCTTAATTTTCCCTGGCACACAGTAGGGCCGCTGCTGCTACGTCCTGAACCATACTGAGTCTAAAGGAGGTACACAAGCCTCTTATTGTCCTGTCTAATGGAGCACAGACAGCAAGGAAAAAATTTGAGATAGTGTGGGGTGTTCTTTGACTTTATGAAGATACAGTCCATCCACAATTTTCATATCCTTTCACAGAAGGATGAAAGGATAATGCTATGCATCTGCTTAACAAAGCCTACCTCTAGCCAAGAAAACAACAATTAACTTTGTAATGTACAGTGATTAACTGCATATGCATTTCAGTATATTAAAGTTTATCTGGTTGCATACAACACAACACTCACACAAAATTTAGATTTACATAGCTTAAAATACAAAGTTCACGTGACCAACTTTTGCCATAAAAAAATGCTTGCTTCATAAACATTTCTGCCCAAGAGTCACAGGTTTTGTTAATGAAAACACATACACGAGTCCTGTTTCTTTATACGAATCAAAACAAAAAGCAGAGTATTTTAAAAAAACTTAATGGTAGATGATTATATCAAAAATAACCTTTGAAAATGATCATGTCCTATACCTACGAGTTTATTAATTTACCTCTATATTTTCTGGTACTGCTAATAAGACAGTGGCAGCCAGTGATCCTGCAGAAGCTCCCGCAAAAGCTTTCACAACTTTCAGTAACTTCTTACCATGCCTGCAAAAAGCAGCTGCTGCCCCCAAGTGGTAAATACCCAGAAACCCACAAGCTGCAAACGACAGATTGATGTGTTTCATTTTTGCTGTGGAAATAAAGTTTCACAGTCAGAAAAATAATCTGTTAATTTTACCTTATAATATACATCTATAACTTTGGCACAGAACTAATATTCTATATCTATATAACCAAAAGCATTTTATTTAAGAACAGTAAAAACTTTTGATTACCAAATACATCAAATGAGTAGCAGTGATTTTAGCATCTCCAAAACCAATAACCCTAAAATATTCCTTAGCACAAATTCCTTTTTCAATCAAGAAATATATGTGTGTGTGTATACATCTATATACAATGTAACTGCATATTTTTATCTAATTCATCAAAGAAATACAAAATAAAAGTAGCTACTCAAAAGTGATTAAAAAAATGCTGTTGGTGAGTGAACACTGTTAACCACCTAGAGTAAAAATCAAATTAATTATAAAACTGCTGGCTATGGTGTCATCATACTCCCCTTACACACGAAGCCTTGAACTCAATATAATTCTCTCAGAAAGCAATTTTTTCCTTCACCTTTGGAACTCATTTGCTTACTAGTATTATTAGTAATTATTAATAGACAAATTCTTATGTCATTTATTATCTAGAAAAGAAAAACACACGTCATTGATACTATTAAAATAAGAAGGAATAAAAAGCCCACCCAAATAAAATACATAGCACTAAATGTATGAAAACACATGCACAAACATTCTGAAGTTGTCAATGATAGAATTTAAATCTAACAAAACAGAAACAAACAGGAAGCATAAGTTTAGATCCTTAGTTTATTTTAAAAAAAAGGTTGTACATTTTATTAACTCTTCAGTTTCTGCAATAACTACAACAGCAAGCTATTCCACAGATTACATTGCACAGATATACAAGACACCGTACGGATTAACTCAGCCTTGAATTAAAAATAAACTCCTAGTATATTTGAGTATGCATCAATATGAATAGGAATTTAAAAAAAAAAAAAAATCAAAAAAAAAAATCAGTATGCTCAGGACTGTATTTGGTTTTTCCGGTTCATAATGAGATAGCTGATGAGGTTTCTTTTGGAAATCATCTACAGACACTGCAGTGTTCTGATGACAAGAGGCAAACATGTACAGCAATAGATTTTGGTTTAAGTTGCCTCTTCAGCTCAAAAATGGGAAGAGCAGGAAAGATGAGGATAAGAAACAACTTTTAAAACCGTTAGATAAGAAGACATGATAAACTCAACTGCTTTACCCATAACATGATTAAAATCAGACCAGAAAGAAGTCTAGTTAGACTTACTATTTGCCTGAAAAAAAAAGAAGAAAAGAGAGAGCGCACACATCTCGTAGTGCCGGGGCATACCGTCCGGTGCATCAGTCATTCTGCTAAAACATTACACTACCATAAGGTAGTTTGTCAGCTGTGCTTTACCCTCTTTACACTGGAAATGCTTGCATATTCAGTTGCAAACCTGAATACCTGTAACTTATTTTTAACACATTTTTACTGATATAAAGGATTTCAGGCTGGCTCTTGCTGTGGCAATACGAGAGAAAGGCTTTTGCAATGAAGCAAATGATAAATTGTGTTACTACTTTTTTTCTTTTATTTTTGAATTTTACAGGAAAACAACCAATACAATTCTACTTTGAAGATTTATTTTTTTTTTAGTAGAATGGAAAAAAACTAAAATAGACTTTGAAGTATGATGCCATGACCTGCTTCCTTTCAGGCTAGTTAAACCCTCAGCAGTTTAACCAACTGCTGCAGCTGTTTCCATGTCTTCTACAAATTAGGAGCAAAGATGCATTTGCATCATGGGCCACTCAGGTGAAGCTGGTTAAAGCAATTGTATTATTAAGTAGGAAGAAAAGCAAGCATGGAAGAATTAATTCCTGTTTCTGTCCAAAAGTGACTTCAGGCTCAGGACACCACTAATGTGAAACATTATATGAAATAAGGAGCATGTTTACGTAGATGATTGCTCAGAAAATAAACAAGCCAAGTAAGAGTTCACAAATCCCAGTAATTAAGATCTAAGGGACCTATGAAATGTAACTAAGAAACACAAGTGTAAAATCAGCTTATTTAAATAAAAACGAGCATATTTATGTTTACGTACATATATATATATATATATATGTATATATATATATACATATATATATACATATATATGTATATATATATATACACACACATCTTCTAAATCTTCTACAAGGCTCATCTACAAAGCACTCTAAAAGGTATCTCTCCCTGCTGGAAAATATTTAGACATTCACAAGTCAAGAAAAGATGAAAACTAAGAGAATCTAAAGCATAGTCACAGTAAATTTTAGATTAAACTGTTTAAAAAGAAAAAAAAAAAAAATTCCCTAAAAATGCAGCAGACAATCACACTTCAATGTATAAAGAACTGGCTGGTACATTTTCTCTAAAATGAGAAGAACAGATAAGGAGGCTATATGAGCTGAAGAGATTATTTGAACCTCAGATCAAAACCTACTGAAAATATACTGACTGAGGTCAGATGTCCATGCCTTCTCTTTCATAGCTTCATGAGGAAGTTTTATCTTCTTATATAAGTTTTAGTCCTATCTAATTATCAGGTACTGTGAGTAACTACTGTTTTCTTGAGTGTCTGGATACACGGCATACACTCTGATGAGAGTTAATTTCTTAACACTTAGATCACTTCTCTTCCTCCTTCATTCTCCTATGCAAGAGACAGATCACTGAATGAGTATTCACATCAGTTTCTTGACTGACAAAAGGATGCAGTGAGAGATGAACATGCAAAAAAAATAAAGAACACTAAAATTTCAAGTAAAAGAATACTGTTAAAAAATGCTGATAGTCTCACACTGTTATGAGTAGACTAATTTCAAGTCCAAAAAGATGAAATTAATGTATACCAAAAAAGTAGTTAAATATATTAAAAAAACCAAACACACAAATGTACCCAAACCACTAGGTTTGTATGGCATGCAATACAGCACTGTTTTAGAGATTCCTCAAGAGAACTTCAAATCAAAAGTAGCAACACCACGTCTGTGGTATCAAGTCACTAAACTTTTATTAATTAGGGTCATTTCCCAGGTCTACATTATGTGTTTGTCACAGATACATGAAATTTAAAAATACTTCAGTACAAATGTTAATTGTACTAAATGACATTCAGGTTCAAATGTGGCTAAACCTAGCTGTATGACTGAAAAATGGGGTTTGCACATAAATGTAATAACTCTGCAAGTACGTAAACAATGAAAGAAAAAATAATCATTCAATCCTAGAATAATTCAGGAGGACTCTTGCTCAGCTTGCTTCTGCTCAAAACAGGGTCAGCTATTAGATCAAATCACGTTGCTCAGGGCTTTATGCAATTGTTAATTGAAAAATCATGTAATGTTTAGCTCCTCAGTGATAGCTAGTACCTGTTGCTGGGTGAAACAATCAGGTCTTCTTTCACTGTTCAGACTACTAAAAGCCACAGAGTATTGCAAATAATCACCATTATAGAGAGTAAAAAAAAACCAAACACAAAACACCCACCAAGAAAACCCAAAACAGGACAGAAGGTTAACGTCTTCATTCAGCACTACACATCTACCTGCAGGGACGTTCTGTTCATTGAACTGAAGGCCTCTTATAACAAATCTGTAACAGAGCACTTAGCCTACAAAGATGATACAGGTGAATAGGAATCATGGTTCTATAAGGAACTATCTGCTTGACAGATGCAGTTAAGCAATGTCGCTTCACCTTGCAAAGGAATCTCTGAGTAAGAGGAAAAGATAAGAAAGCGTTCATTAGATGAGTGTCCTGTAAAATCAGAAAAGAAATAGGAAACCAAGATACTCACATAACAATATAAGCTTTCCTGTTTCTTTATATTCTTGCAAATATGTCATGGTAACACTTGATTTGCAAGTTAGAATGGTGTATGTTTGAGACAGTATGATTCAAAAATGTCTTTTGCTTTGATGATCTGGTAGATCACTGCTCTTTTGATCAAAAAGAATAGTAGGGTTATAACAACTCCCAAGAAGACATACAGAGAAACTTAATTACAGGATGACTATTTCCTGCCAATTTCTTAGAGAGTACCAGAAATAGGAGCACAGTCACATCTGGACATAGACCATTTTTTCATCTGCCTGAACAAACAGCAGAAATCTTGCTACCTTAGAAATGGTATGAAACATCTCTTCCACCAAGATTTCAGAACAAGTATTTAGAGAGTGTAAGTTCTGACCATTAAAGATATTATCTTTTAACTCGAAGTTATCATACTGGCAGCATGTGTTAAGAAAAAGATTCAATGAACACTAAAAGATGCACAAGTGCATTTTAGCTGGACAGTGCACACACTGTAGAGATATGACATAAATAGGACATAGCAAATACTTTTGCCACTGCTTTTCAAAAATGTTGTCATCTTTCACGACTGGCAAATTTCAAAATATAAAAAATTTAGCTTGCTAAGGGGACAGGTATGCTTCAGTTGTCTACAAGAAGAAACAGAAAAATAACAAAAGAGAAATACAGGAAGAAGCTAGAATGACACTGGGGCTGCTGAATCTCAGTATTTTACAGATATTGCAGGAGAATTCAGGAATAAACATAAACCTAACAGTTCTATTTGAAAGACTCTCACATCTACAGGGAAAAAGAAAAAAAATTACTAGTGATTCAAAATATACTGGGGGAAAGTGGGGGGTGTTTCTGTTTACTCAGCAATACCCCATCCATTTTTAATGCAAACCTAGAAGATAACGTATGTAAGAAGACAAGTCTCTACAGCAGAATTACAATATAGTACAATATAGCTTTTTCATGATAGGTGCTGTCTTCCTAATAGTCATGCACAAGAAATAGCAAAACAATTTCTCATACTGCTATTTCCTGAGCAATAGAATTATATAAACAGTGTACCAGCTCAGTATCATAAACAGTCACAACTACCTCCCTGTCATCCCATTTGTAAACAAAAGCTGAAAATGCCCAAAGCAACTGACTAAAAAACCTTTACAAACAAAAATTAAATATACATAGAATGCGAATGAACAAGCACCCTGAAGCACAGGAACTAAAATGTATGACATGTGACAGCACATGTGAGGATTAGTTGTTAGCTAGGAATGACAAAACAAGCAAAGTTACGAGAAGAACTCTTCAGCTACGCAGCACTGTTAAAATAAAGGTCATAATTGTAACTACTAATTTACCTGAATCAGAAACCACCACTCAGACAGGAATGTTTAATTATTTTTTTTACATTTCTAAGAGAAAAAGCACAGACCATTCATGGTCTTCTGTGAATATTCAAGAAATTGATTCTCCCAGTCAAAAATAAGCTCACACAAAACAATAATCTATCCAACCGACTGTATTCTACTTAAGAGTCACCACAGTTGCTATCAAGAGAACAGAAAAACTAAGTTTTGCATCTCTCCAGTCACATGGAATAACCATTATAAGAGCTTAATGAAACTGAAGAAAAAAAAAACAACACAAAATAATCAGTACACAATGCAATCAGCCATTAAGACACTTAGGAAAACGACATGAGTCTTTTCAGGCTATAAAAATCGTGTATAAACCCTTTAAAACTAAAAGATAAACACATCACATGGTACAAAACTTTCAAATTAAGAGTTTAGACAATCTTGAACATTAATATAGTATGTCTAGAGAGGATAGAGAAGGCTGACTTCTTAAGAAGAGGGTGGTAAAAGGTTCAGTACCTTCTAATGAATGTTGCCTTCCATCACATACTGCACGGGGACATTTTTCAGCAGCTGTTTTAGTTCCCTCTGCACTAGTAGCTGTCCTTGTATCTACCACTGATCTTTTATCATTTACCTTGAAAACCTACAATCATACAGTCAAATATTAATATTTAAAAGAGAAACAACAGGCAAATAGAAGATTAACAGTATTTATCCTTAAACAGATTAATAAAGTCAATTAAAATTGTTGCAAAACTATCTAGATGAATTTCTCAATTGTTTTGCTCTCACTAAACTAGTTGAAACCACAATGACCTAGTATTTATAAAGTGCATGCAGGAATTTATATTTTAAAGACCAACTTAAGACATCTTAAAAAAAACCACTTCCATTTGGAATTGTCAGTGTCGAAGATTAGCCGTAAATTTGTGACCTTTCCCACTATTTTTGTTTATATCCACAGATTATTTTTTTTACCAAACTCTTATGTTTTTATCCTCCCTTACCAATCCAATAAAAATTGACCTTTCTCCCCCTTTTTTGTGCAATTTTTCACTAATAAAAAGTTTTCCAGAGAACTCCAGTCCTATTCTTCACTAAACAGCTGTCACTCTAAGAAGCCTGTCAGTTATCATGCAGTATTGTCTGAAGTATAATAAAAAAAAAAAATGTTTCTCCCCATCTCAGAATTATCAGACACAAAAAGTTAATTCTGAAACACTAGTTCTCCTGCAACTTGTTGCTGCCTGCCCCTTTACCTTGATATATTAAAGGCATCTTCAATTCATAAATAAGGCTGCAAGGTTAAAACCCTAGCCCTGTAGATTCTAAAATAAATTATATTATCACTGTATTGATGTATATCACTTACACTGAGAGCACCATAAAACTACTTACCTGGAATTTAACTCTGTTACGTGGCACTCTTATGGTGCAATAGTTCAGAATTCCAATCCAGAACTGCTGAGTTTTTGGAAACGTGCAGCTACACATTCTGCCCTCTTTCAACTGAAGCCATGGTATTTGAGCACTACAGAGATGTTTAGCAGTCCACATTTTCTTAAAAGTGACCTCTGGATCCAGATGATGAGATAATCAAACTCTCAGAAGCCGTTTTACCATGGAGTTACAAAGGAAGTATCAATAGATGAGCCTGGATACCATAGAAGTACACAGTAGCAACTGTCTTTCTTCTAAACATTACCTGTTTAAAAACATTAAGGGGGAAAAAAAAAAAAAATAGTTGAAAGGTAGCTGCACATCAAGGCCATGATACTGTAACAAGGCCCTCTTCACAACCCTCTCGAATTTAGCTTTCAAAGGATCACAACCTGAAATATAAGTGCGTTGACTTAAGGATGAAACAGTTCTATGCAGAACTTTTGGTCAGTAGCTTCTCTCTCTTACCAGCCTCCATCTGGCACTGTGCTGTTCACAACCAACCATAAAGTCAATTGTTCAATCTGGAAACAGGAAGGACTACAACTGTTAATAACACAAAGAACAGGCAAACAAGCTATCCCTTATAATTAATGTGGATACACTGTTCCTTCTACCTCAGCTGAAAAGCGTGCAAGGAGTGTTCCAGCAACTTCAAACCAACTGTTCATAAAAACAAAGCGCTGATGTCAAGATCCTAGTACGTAAGATTCAAGCATGCTGGCTGGTACAAGGCAAACCTTGTCATCTTCTGTGGTACAAGGATATTGTAGGAGTGACTCACAAATCAAACGTAAGTCTGGTTTACACCTAGCAAGACTCTGACCATAAAGAATAACATATGGAAATGCACTTGTTCACATGAAAAGTAGGTTACTGCACTGACTACTGGTGCAAACAAACCCACAATGATGCTGTGTAGGCGAGGTCTCAGAGATATACTATGAGCTTCAAATTTAAGCCCAATCAGGCAAAAAAGTTTCAGGTTTTCTGCTTCATCTCATGGGTCACGCGGTGGGGCCTACCATGCAACCTCGTTTTCCCTCCCTCCACTCTTGCTCAGGAAAAAATCTGGTATAAACCAGCAGGAGAGCTGAAACCCTGAGGCATTTTAAAATGCAACAAAAACAGAACGTCAAGGGGCAACTGAACCAAACACAACATTAAAAGTCACCGAGTCTTTTAAACTTGTAAACTTAAGACAGCAGGGCAATTTTGAACTGCGCTACGTCCCTTCGAACTTTAAGTTACGCTTCCGCCCCCCCCTTTCCCCTCAGACCCGCTCGGAGCTCTACCGCGGCCTGCATGACGCAGCAGCGCCGCCCGGCCCCTCTCGGCTCCCAGGCGGGCCCCGGGCCGCGGCGGAACGGCCCCACCTCCCTCCTTAACGGCCGCGGAGGCAGCTCCGGCGGAGGGCTCAGGTTCCCGGTCCGGAGGTGGCGGCGGGGCCGAGGCACCCCCAGCCCCGAGGCGACGAGCACCCGCCCGCGCGTACCCGCCTGGCGCGCGCCCCCCGCCGAGGCTCGCGAGACGGCCGGGACTCCCCCAGCGGCGCGACCTCGGCGCACTGCGCCAGGCAACGAGCCCTGGGGGCGCTGCCCCTCCCGCGCGACGCTGCCCCTGCGCGCGTGCGCAGCCGGGGCGCGCTGGCAGCCGCTGGGGTGGGCGGGGAGGCTGTGGAGGCGAAAGCCACCTGTCCCCGCACAGAGCCTGAGGGGAGCGTGCTCTGGTTTCGCCACCTGACCGACAGGTGTTGGGAGTGGCGGTGTGCCTGCCTGGGCTGGGCTGGCCAGACCTCACCGCCTCCCGCGGCCTCCCCAGAGAGCAGGCCCGCGGGGTGCCTTTCAGCCCGCCTCACGCCCTCACCCCGTCAGCTGTGGCTGTCACCAGGAGACGTCATGTGGGCTGGTGGCCGCAATCCCATAGCACCACCCGTGTACTGTGCTGGGCGCTTCACAGGGGCTATCCTGTTGCTGAAGGGGTGACCTCAGGGCAGCAATAAAGTTGTTGGTTTTTTTTCTTTCTTTTTTTTCGTGTGTTTTTGTTTTAATAAGGTGATTCCACTCCTTCTGGCAGAGGAGGAGCAGAGTCGGCACAGCACACAAAGTCAGGATGGAGAGGGATTCGTTAGCCAGCAGTGGATGAAGAAAACCGGTGCTAGAAAAGAGAAGCGTGGCTCCCTGTGCCTTGAAGATCTGTTTGGGTGTCTGTGCTCTAGGGATGCCAGGCCCATTGCTGGTACTGCACAGCTGCATAACCATGGCTCAGACTTCTGAGGGAATTGCTGAGTTTTGAAAAAAGGGAAAAAAAAACAAACCAAACCAACCTCTCAGAAAGTCTGAAGAGGAGATTCATGTGAGATGAGAAAACTGAAATTGCAGACAGGGGAAAACAATGAAAAGCACTTACATGGGCAAGTATAAAATCATAAATTAAAAACAGAAGTGGTCAGAAGACAGCGTGAGTGTGACTGCTCCAGGGAGCTGCAGGAACTTCTGCAGGAGCTTCGCCTCTGGAAAGGTGTTGAGTGCGTTAATGCTTAACATAGTGATCATTTGTGTACGATAACAAATAATTTTCATGCTTCCAAGCTGGGTGTATCCTACTTGCAGAATCACTTTGTGCTTGGCTACGGTGTCCAAACAGTGGCTGAAAGAGGAATGATTACAGGAGATAGAAGTTCACAGATAAAGCAAATGTAGGAATTGTCACCAAAAAAAAAGTGAGCTCAAAAGAATAGAGGTGTTTCCAGATAAAAAACAACTGGTTTTGGAGGGAGACTGGTGACTTCATAAGGTGGAAGAGGAGTGGGGAATTAGGGTGGAAATGTCTGGCTGCAGAGGAACTGTGGGAGAAAGGTTAACACCAAAGCTGAAGATGTGGTGAGGCTTATGAGAGAGAACAGCGGCAGAAGGCTTTCAGAAGGCAAAATTCAACAGCTGGATTGGAAACCAACAGTGATACTAATGGCTGATTTAATGAAATTCAAGTAGCACACTCTTGCAAAGGTCTTCTCCAAGTGATACAAACATATCATTGAAATATTTAATAAGAAGGGTAAAATAAAACCAAAATTAATTTCACCTTGTTGATAGGCCAAGTGAAAGTATATCCAGTGCATCACCAAGTCACGGCTGGAATCCTTCTAAAGTATACTTCCAAAGAGAATTTTCAGGAAAATGTAGTTTGACTATAAAAAAAAATGAAGATGAAATACAGTTTGGAGCATCATATGGGAAGATAATTTCTCAGAGCAGGGAGTGCAATTATTTTTTTCATTAATTGCTTTTTCCAGTTCCTGTCTTGCTTCTTTTCGAGTCTATTGGAAACAAATATAAAACACTGGGACTGCATCTTTGCTGGTGAAATTTATTAGTAAATGATAATATTACTAAAGCCAAGCCAACAGTTAAGGAACAGTCCACAATTAAGGGCAGGCTTGAATTTTATAGAATAGTTACAGCTTGCATTAGTTATTGGGTTTGTCATTGCAAATGAAAAAAGAGTCGAATTTCAGAGAAAGCAAAAAAAAAAAAAAACCAGTTTTTGATTACTGTGAAGAGCTAGTTGCATATACTTGAAGTTAAAAGTCCCAGAAAGCTGTACCACATTTGATCCAAAAGCATGAAGAGGAAAGAAAACTGATGATACATCAATGTCAGAAAAACACCCAAAAGTAGTGAAGAAGTAGTGGATTTAACTGCTTCTCAAGAAAACAAGTAACTTTAGTTACAATAGTAATTACCATTGCATTGTATTATTAATTACTACTTACCAGTTTCTGACTATTCTTTTCATTATAAGATGAATAATTACAGTGTCTCACAGTATTTGAAGCCAAGTCTCTCAACAGTGTGTAAGCAGAAGAAAACCATCACGATCAGCTGGATAGACATTGCGTCATTAGTTTGAATAAATTTTGGAAATCTAAAATCTCTGTTATCTGTTAAATCTAAAACTTTAACTGGTGAATAAGCCTTTATCATAGAATTCTGACTAAAGGGGAAAACCCCTGAACTGCCTAACTTAAATTGTCCTTAGAAATGCTGAAGAAGTCTCCTGTTTTTCATATAAATAAGAAATAAGAACCTGTCTTAAGCTGGTATTTAGAAAACTTGGACATAGGTTACCAGAAGTCCACTGAAAATGGACTTTCCTGATGCAGCCCTGTAATATGGCCTCTCAGACAGAATCAGAACAAAAAGAATATATATAAAAAGTGTGAGACAGTTCTATTTAGTTGATTTAAGCCAAGAAAATAATTCAAGGCAGAAGGCTAACAGTCCCAGCCTTTCTGAACAAAAAGGTACTATACAACATAGTATATCAGTGGTACGTAGTAGTTGGTTAGATCCACTGAACCTTACCTGAGATTCAGTCCAAGCCTGGAGGAATTTGTTTTGAGTTTTGTCATATCCAACATTGCATACTAGCTTTAGATGAGATAACTTGCAGGCTGACCAGCCTGTAGTTGGTGTGAGCAGCAGGTGAGGCTATAATTGGCATAAACAAAACATAAATATTGTGAAGACTAACTGACAAGGCCCCTTAAATAAAATGCTACGATGTTGTTTGCAAGGAACACATAACACCAATTTTTCATGGTTGTATTGATTAAAGTTTATCTTTATCTTGATTTCTGTCTTTTCCTTTCTGCTCCAAGTTTATCAGTTGGGTGCCACTTAAATTTACTTTGATCAAGCTGAGTAGACAAGGTACTCTTCATTTATATTCACTTGCACTGGTCTGCGCTTTATCTGGAGCATTATTTTAATTAAAACTGATTAACAGCAGCTAACAAAAAGTCTGAGGGTGAGATTTCCCCTGGGTTGACTCACAGCTGCTATCTAGTTCAAAGATGACATGTTCAAGTTACTTCTGAATATCAAAGAGAAGATAGTTCTCCCTCAGTTTCCGAAGGCCTCATCAGGCTAGACTGAACAGAGTAGCATTATTTTAATGTCATGCATTTGATCTGCTTTTACCACCTAAGTACTCTACAAGATCAGCCTTTTTGCAGCTTTACATCTCCCAGCAGTCTCTGAGAGTTTAGGCTGGGCATTTACATGTTTATATTGTCATCTAGTTATAACATTAAAAGTTGTTTTCAATATTATCATTGTACCACAGATACAGGACGTTAGATGAGAGTTTCCTTGTCCTTTATTGTATACAGCTGACCACTTCAGACTAATTTGTCTTCACTGACAGTCAGCCTATAAAGCAAATCTGTGCTTTTCTTTGCTGCACATAGCAAATGTGCTGAGGAGTTTGTTCAAAAGGAATGATGGTGAAGAAACACACTTTCTGTTTTCTACTCAAAACCCAAAACTTGCAGGTCAAGGTATACTTTATTCTGTTAAAAGTAAATGTAATTTATAAAACAAAACATTGCTCTGAAATGAGAAATGCAATTCTTCATTTTGAAAGATCCATATTAAAGATTTTCCTGCACTATTAATTTTGGTCAAAGTTTTTAATTGATTTATTGTTTAATGTAAACATTGGCATTTGTTTACAGTCAGCTAAATCAGCTTGTATCGTATGTTAAGATGAAGCAACTCACCCTTTGTCTGGCCTCTCTTCTTTCAGGTACCTGAGGCAGTTGAATTAGAAGCCCCACTATCAGGTGGCTTCAACTATTAGTATATATCCTACATTTAGGGACTTGTATATTACTGGAATATTGTAATAATTTTACAAGAGGGATGGGGAATCTAAAATTCACAGTTTTCTAGAATGGTGTCTCCAGGCGTCTCTCTAAGGCTTTTTCTGCTGATTATCTCAACAGAAAATTCTGTAATAGGCTGGTGTGTATATGTGTACTTGTGTATAACACAGCTTAGGTTTAAGGGAGCAAACATGCTAAAGGAGCCCTGTAAGTTATTCATTACCTGGGTAATACAAGAGGAAAACAGTTAGTTTTAAGTTGGGAAAACACTGATACCCCCACAGATGGCCATTACTTCCCAAAGGACCTAGTAAATTTTTCCTTCATGCTACTTTCTGTGCTCAGCCCCACTTGCCCCATGCCTGTTGGCGAGGGTAGGGGTTTGGGGGGATAGCAGGGAATTTCTCACCGGGAACTGTGGCATGGGCTCAGTGCCCTTCTTATCCTGGCAACTGTCCTAGCCTGTGCCGTACCTCAGCCTGATGCAGGAATAAATTCAGACTCAAAGATTTACTGGTGGGTTATAAAGTTCTTGTGGAGATAGACCCCATTACCCTTACAGTAAGAGCTGCTCCTGGATAACTTATTAAACATGTCAGCACAAACATTTACTCCAAATAAGATCTGCTAATATTTTATGTGCCCTTCATCAATTAATCTGAAAGTAACATTATTTTTTGAAAGTTGTCTGTATGAGAACTAATCATTAATCATTAATTTCAGGAATCTGCAAGTCCATTTCATGTGTGTATGTTGTGACTGAGTGGGAAACTCAAGTGCAGCTGATACATTTCAAAGTCATGTAACAAATCAGAGGACCATTTGACTATGAAATCAGTTGCCTTCCCACTTTATCCCTGAATTTAAAAACATTTTTTTTTAATTTCTTTTTTCCTGGACTGGAATAATTTGCATGAAAAAATGAGAAATGGAAGACAGTGATCTCACGCAGGCACAGCTGTTTTTTTTAAAAATAATTTTGCTTTTGAACTTATTTTTTAAGCTACACTGTATCAATTACAGAAAATAATTCCTTCTCTAAGTAAACTTTCCACTGTAAACCATACAGAAAGTACCTGGACACAGCTCTTAAAGTCTAAACAGTAGGTGGCACTGCTGTTTGTCTAGTATTTATAGATCAATGTTGTCAACATAAGTGGCATTTGACTTTTCCAGTTCCCACTTCCATAGTGCCCTTCATCTGGCTGAGGAGGCAAGCAGAAATCTTTTCTAAATAAAAAAAAAAAAAAAAAAAAAAGATATGTTCAATATCATATGTTCAATATCACCAAGGGATTAATTTTGGGAAAAAAAACCCCTAATGAATTATTGTAAATCTCAAAATGCAAAGCAGATCTTTGTCATATGTGGCAAATTGTCTTTAAACATTTCCTGGGAATATTATGACCTGTTGAACAAAATGTAGTAATAGTTAATGAAATTAGGAGCAGTCAGAACAGGGGTAGTGATTTTGCTTTTTTGTTCTTTTTCTATTCTGTTTTTACTTGATTTTTTTTATAGCTGAATCCAAAGATCTAAGTGACCATGAAGATTTTTGTTGCACAATTCAGAATTGCTCTCAGTTCTTTAATCTCCCCCAAGTAATAGTTTTTTTCATCCCAAAGGTATGCATGTTGTTTGATATTAAAAGTTATATTTCATAAATGTCCATACATTTCATAAAAAGCCCAACAATTTTTTTCTTGTTTGTTTTTATATAACCAGACAGTTTTATGTTTTCCCTCTCAGTTTTTGACATCTTGGGTGGGATTCCTGAAAGGAATGCAGGCACGGACTACAGTCTAGACATAGATATTTGAGCTAGTCATGCTAAGCTTCCTCACTGGTCAGTGAAGAGAAATAGACATTTTTGGAAAGGAATTCATTTCAACCCAGAGTAGACTTTTAAAAAATTAGATGAATCATTCTGTAAAACTGCTTAGTTTTCTTTATTGACATTGAGGAAAGTCTAAGAAAACCACCTCAGAAATAAATGATTGAAGCTTGGCAGAAGGAGCCTCTGCCCTGGCAACGGTGTAGACTCACTTGGCTGCCAAATTCTAAGTCCACCATCACTTTGAATTCTGAAGTGAGATGAATTACTGACTGGAAGCCAGAGAGCAAAACCTGAAGTCATCCATTAAGTAGAAAATTTAATGTCAGAAAAATGGACACTATAGAAGGCAAATAGCACATTGCTGTTAAATCACTCCATCTGATCACAATTTGTCTCATTTCATTTCCTAACACATTACTTAAAGTGTCTACTTTTGCACTTCACCTTTTTCCTCTTGTCACAGCATGTATGGATGCATGTGCTGAGGTTCACAGCTGCTGTCCATATGAATGGGTTGCCCAGAGAAGCTGTGGGTGCCCCATCATTGGAACTGTTTAAGGTCAGGTTGGACGGGGCTTTGAGCAACCTGATCTAGTGAAAGATGTCCCTGCCTATGGCAGGAGGGGTGGACTAGATTGTCTTTAAAGGTTCCTTCCAATCCATACCATTCTATGAGTCTGATTTTGTGTTCTTCTCCCTACCACTTACTCTGAAACCCTTTTGTAAGATGATGTTTTGTTGTTTCTTCTGTTAAATAAGAATAACTGAGATTTGGCACTGGAATGAGAAGAGAGGTGTTTGTAAAAAGTGACAGTGCATAATCATCTCTGTTGATGTGTAGACTACCATTCCTTTCCAAGTTCCAGTTCAATATGCAAGCTAGGTTTTTTGCATCATTCAACTTCAGCAGATTGATGTCATTACGTTTTTGCCTGATTCTCTGTGAAATTATATTTTTTCACCTATTTTTTACCATTGCAAAAATAATTTTTATGTGGATTGGAAAAGATTTTAAAATCTTTATACTATTGATATCTTCCCTGTATTGCAGAATGTATTGTATGTGTAGCTACCAGAAGTCATTATTTTTCATCTGTTTTTTTTTTCATCTTTTTGCCATCTTCTTCTTTTGACCCTTAATCTCACCTTCTCATTTTTTAATCATGTTTTCTTTATATTTCACATGTCAAACCAATTGAAAGCATGTACAGTGGAGAATTTAATAGGTATGCTTATATAATGTTTCTTTGTAAGTATTTCCTATGTAGCCACTACATTTTTTATGTGACATTACTAAAAATAGTGTTGCTTGTAACAGCATTTGTCTTTTGGTGATTAATTAAGCAAATTAATACTTGATTTATTTTTTTTGTAATATGCTTTTAATCACTTTATTAGCCTCTGTTAAGCTTTTGTCCACATAGGAACAGTAAAGAAAATTTATCTGAATAAACTAATGGTATGAATATGAAGTGGATTAGTTAGGCCTCATTAATTTTTTGTAGCTACTGATTCAGAATTTTAAAAAGTCATAACTGAGTTTATAGACATACAAAATGTTTGGATGTTAAAATAGAGCTCTCAAAATATACTACAGCATTTTCATCTTTGTTTTCTGTTTCTATGCATAGAAAGGAGAAAAGAACAGATAAGACTTTGATTCCTGTATTTAGGCAGGAATTTGATCTTTGTAAAAATGCAAAAATAGTAATTGAAGAGAAAAGCACACTCCCTGAGTAAGCACATAAATGATCACCTCAGCTTTTTTTGGGCCACTTTTGATCTCCATATGACCTATCATCTCCCCTCCTTGTGAGAACACAGCTTCCTTTTTCCATGCAGGCAGTGTGTGATGGGTCCACACAGCCCCAAACTGCTCACAAACGGCATTTAATGATCCAAGTGACTTCTCTCTTTCAGCAGTTAACACACCTCAGGAGCACATGATCTCATTGTACTATCTACAGATACTATTATCTGTACCACCACTAACATTTAACTTAAATGTTACCTTTGCTGGCTGAGACAGTACTAGTCTGTGAGAAAAAAGTTACTTTTTGATTTACTATGATGGAACATTCTTCTTTATCTAAAAATAATATGTTTGCAAGGAATTGTGGTACGTTCGGAGTAAAACAAGAGAGAATTTGCTGAGCAGGGCAATAGGAAAGGGCTTGGTGAGACTGAGTAAGAGATTCTGTAGACATGAGGCAATAGAAGACAAAATTATCTGAATTCCTGTTTGTATTTTGATCTGGTTTGATGCATATAGTTTTGAGTATTTTTTTAAAATATCAGTTCTGTCTGTTCTGAGTTCTTCTTTAGCCCCACAGCTCCATCAGCTCTGTATTTCACTTTATATTGTATGCCAGTAAACTTTACTAGGTAAAATCATCTCCATCACTGTAAAATGAGAAAAGACATTATTGTAATGATACTTGGCAGTATCATTAAAAGCTATTGAACAACATTTGCATAAGACAAACACTTGCTGATTGAAGCTCTTTCTACATTACTGTAGTATATCAAGGTCAAATTTAATTTGTAATCTACAACAGAGAGAGAACAAAGCTATAAATATGTCTTGTTTGCAGGACCTTTCCTTTCTTAGGGTTGTACCAGCAGTCTAATGACTGCACTCTTATAGTAAGTATCTGATTGAATGACTTGGAGATCTTGTAATAGACACATGTATATAGATACAATCTATTCATGCCCAAATAGTTTAAAAAGGAGGCAAAAGTATATATAAAAGTTCAGTCCTTCAAAGCAACCTTCATGAAGTTCATGTGCTGAATGGTTTGTGTGTGTCCTCCACTTTCCAACCATGACTACAAAATAATAACAGTTACCAGACTCAAAGGAATTCAGCAAGGAACTGAAGCCAGACAGAAAAATTTGTGAGATATCAACAATTTAGTAAAGTTTACTTTAAACTATCTGGTGTCTTTCAAAAATGAAAAATTGGATCTTCCTCTCTCTGGAATATCTTTGCTAAGCATGACTGTTGTAGTAACATTTTCTGACAGATCCACTGAATCTTCCCGAGAGGTAAGTGTGAACAAAGCATGATTGTTTTGATAACATTATCTGCCAGGAGATCAAGATTTTAACTCCACAAAGTAGAGTGTTTCATGAAATGTTTTCCTGTAATACTGTTTTCTGCCTAACTTAAGATATTCTGAAAAAAGTGGGAAACTTGCTGCTGAGGAATATAGGGAAAATGGAGCTGTAACCATCTAAATAAGACTCATATGAAAAGGATAAAGAACTGTCTGCTTACATCAGTTACCTTATGTTTTCAATGCTAGTGTTTTATAAATATTTCTAAGATGTGAATTCTAGACATAAAAAATCCTGCTTGGTCATATTGTTTCCCATCTCCCTAACATTTTTATTTTTTTTTCTTGGTACATGAATTAAATTCAGTAGGCATTCAAATCGCTTAGCTCCAAGAGAAACTGGAAATGTACCTATCCTGAAACAGCTAAGTGATGAAAAGCTCATCTGAATGGAAATCTGTTCCAGATGGGGCAGAGCTGGCTTTAGAATGAAGACTGTTGTCTAAACATTAAGTCAGTCTTGGGGGAGGCCTTGTTTTTCTGACAGAAATGCCATCCTCATAATTTTTTCATTTGAACGGTTTTGCTGCTATAGGTAAGAACAACTGGTTTAAAAATTCCAGTGTCTTTGCATGGTTGTCCTTTCTGACTATACTGTTGTGCTGTGTATCCTCAGGAACCTTTGCATGGGCCTCATAGATACTACATAATTTTCCACTGCAGAGCAGGTGAAGGGTAAAGTCTCTTTGAATACAGGTTACACATGGCAGCAAGTAGCAGGAACTGCCTTCGAATGATAATTCTCTGACTCTGCTTCTCAGGAACCCTACACAAGAGCAAAGATGTCTGCCCATGAGCAAGGACTTCAGTTCTCAGCCCAAATCATTCTCACATTGAGGCAGGGCTTGTCACCTCTGGAAAGCCTGGGGGAGACTGGAGCACTTTGGGAACAACAAAATAATTTCCAAGTGCAAGAATTCTTACAAGTGAAGTTCAAACTAAAAATATTTCTCTGCAAACACATCTTCTTTTTGTGTATTACTTCTTTTACTAAAAGTAATTTTAGTACATTTTCCTTCAGGCATTTTTACTACAAAAGTATTTTGCTTATCATCCTTTAGAGTCTGATTTATTACATTTTAAATTAAGATTGACAGATTATATTTTGACAGTTTCTGTATATTTATGCTTTCAAATTAGGTGAATCCAGGAGGAAATAACTCTTATCTTGTAATTATGAGTTGTACAAGATGAAGAAAATTGCATATGCTTGGCTCAGTCTGTAAGGTGCAAATATCCTCAGAAGGAAAAAACCCTCTATCATTTTAGCCTGCTCCTGGAATAGTTCAGTCTGTGTAGTAATGTTCTTGGGATATGTTTGATTTATCAAACTTGATTGCAGATTTGCATATCTCCCATCATATTTCCCTTTTCTGTACAATTGATTTCTGCCTGCCTGATTTCTGTGGTTTATGATTGGAAAGCTTTCATAGCACTGTAAAATTGTAAGACAAAAGAAAACCAAACTTTGAAGGAAAACAGAACTGGGATTCAGTTGTAATATACCATATGTATCTATTGAAAGAAATACCCACTAACAGCAGAAATAATAGCAGTTATTTCATTTTTTGATGTCAGAAATTGATCTGGGTATAGCACACCTGTAAGACTGTAGTAGCTTGGACCTTACGCTGTTTTATTATAGAAATATGACCTTATGGCTATATCACTGATGTCCTAAAGGATATACCTATGCATTACCTTTCCAGTTTTCTCTGCTTTAATATTTTGAATAAAAATATGATATAATTTCAAATTAAACCAAGGAAAGTGTATTATGGAACTAGATTTCTAGTTTTTAAGAAAGTAAAAAGCTCCAAAATGCCAGTGCTGTTTGATCACTCTAGAGCAAAATCCTGCTTATGCCAGTTATTATCTTTGAGCTGCCAATTTTGATACGACACAGCCTTTGAGCTGTTTGTAAGCAACAAATCAGAACAAATGACTTATCTGGATGAAATTTTTTCTAGAGTTTTTCAGAAAAGCATTGGAATTTCATAGAACTTGGTCCTGATAGCATATTAGTGCCCTTATTGTTGCACATTCACCTTATGCTCTCATCTTTGAACATCAGGTGTCACAGATGATCTGAAAGGTTCTTTCCAACACAAACCATTCTATGGTTCTATGATTATGTGATCACTGATGTCACACATGTTTAATTGAGTAGAAGCAGAGGTTAGCCTAAGATATGAATATAGGCCTAGCTTTTGGATTTCTCTGAAAAGAAAAAAATTAATTATACCTTTTTTTCTGCACCAGTAGAGAAGCAGATCTTCATGAGTCTAGCATATGAAGGTAAAAGTCACTAATTTTGTTCAGCTCTCCTTTCAGTAACACAGCCACAATGTTTTAACTGTTAGGAAGATTAAACACCAAATTATAAACCAAATTAGTCTGGAGTGTAATTTGTAACATTAAGAAACTTAACCAAGTGTTTATGATCCAAAAGTGGTTATAATCTTAGGCAAAAATTTACCTGGATATTGTCGGTGCTGAACAGGGAACCTGTTTCACTTTCATCCATATGAACTTTAAAGGATTTAGTTTCAAAGACTTGCAGGATTACAGCAAAATATTGGTGCAGTGATTAACTATGTGTAGTTGATGAACTCAAACATAGCAGCTGATCCATTTTTATTTACTGATTATAGAAGGATATTAATCTAGGGTAGATTCTCAACTGAACGACGTGCCCATATATATGTATGACTGTGCATTTATGTGCATCTATATCTCATCAGATACATATTTTCTTACCACCATCACTGCACTGTAACCCATCACTTCATAAACTGAGATCACTAAATCTGAAGTTGAGCTAAATCTGTTCACAGATTTTTCTTTAATGAGATTTCTGTTGTCGAGTTCTATGAATGCCCTTTATTTCCAATTCTAAAACCTGGAATATATGTCTAATAGGTAAAGAAATGCAATTTGACCAACTTGATCAGTCACTACCAATTAATCAGCTGCAGTATCTATTTATATAATTGAAGGAAAAAGTTTACAATCAAAGTCTTAGAGCTAGAACGTGCTCTTCTACTCTTCCAAAATTATAATGCAGTGCTGCTGAAGACCAAGTCAATTTAAAATTATCAGAAACTAGATATAAATAAAAAAGTATTTTAGAACATTATTTATTCATTTTTATAATTGATAATATGTTTACATAGCTTCAGCTAGAACTGAATTACTATTCTCTTAATTTACTCTAGTAGTAGTTATGTAGAAGCATCTTTTTTGGGAAAACAATTTACAGAGTAAAGCCATTTATTTATTAATTTTTAGTTACATATTTCAAATTCCTGGATGGGGGACAGGCAAGGGACCATGCCCGTAGACTTCTCTATGTTACCCATATGTTCTGCAGGTGTTGTTGAAGCTTCATGTGTCCCTACACTGAGATTTTATTTCCAGAAAAATGGAGAAACCACTGTATCCACTTACATCCACTACTTCTTGCTATGCCCTATCTGATATCAGTATGTTGTAATTACTTCATGGAGTTTCTGCTTAACATCCTTCCAGAATTTAACACTGTAGGAAATGAGATACTTAACTAATATAATCAAGTATTACCTGCCAACAACTGTGAAATCTACTTATTTTCTCTCTTTTTTGACATGCTTCTAGACCAGTAATCACTCTAATCGTGCCAGCATAGCTGCTGTTGAGCAGCACCAAGCCCCCACCTGGTTTTCAGAGGTTCACATCGCTGCCTCAGTCTTTTCGATCGTCTTGCTCCATAGCTCCCTATCTGAAACCTGTCAGAGAGATGGGCATCCATTATTTGTCAAAGTATACTCTGCAATATAATGGTAATCACATAAATTCAGTGGTCTGTGTTCATGCTTAACATACATTGGTGGGGATGGGTAGTTCAAAATATCTATCGTCTGAGAGACTTCATTTACTTTTTCTCTTGTGTTCATTTAAGAAAAATAGTAACATGCAGTTTGTTTAAGACTGAGGCCAGAGGGTTTTGGAATCAAATTTTAATAGATGACCATCATATTTCTCTCCAATTTAAACCTCTTGAGACCTACAGAGTACAGGCCAGGACACAAGTTTTCACTAGCCTCTGCAAGGTGTTTTTTTCTCTGTCTTACTCATATAGTCTTCCCCATCTAAGATACACTATATATCAAGGTGGGTTTTTTTTCCCCCTCTACCTTCCTTTTTCTACTTTATAAGTTTCTTCTGCAATTCAAACAATGTTTTGCAATTAGTGAGGGTTTTTGGAAGTCATGTGTTTCTCAGATTAGATGCTTCACTCAAAGAGCTGAAGAAAATGCTGTGGAGAAACAGAGGATCTTTTATACCTGCAGGGGGCATTGCAATACAAAGAAAAGAAGCAGCAAAAGCTATTGAGACTGTTTCCAACCAGTTTTTCAGGTAACACTTTATGACATTTGACTGCAAAATTTGGACTTTTTTTTTTTTTTTTTTCCACCAAAAAGTGGAAAGATGTTTTGAAGAAATAAATGAACTTGTTCAGTGCTTTTGAAGTCACATTAGGAAGAGGATTTAAATTACATTTGGAAGAACACTGTTCAGTATTCTGGCACTTACTGATATCTGCAAGGAGCATTGGGATGATGTTATTAAAATAGAACGTAAAATGCAAATGATTTCTGTAGTATAGAAAAAGAGTGAGAATGATCCACTAATAACGTTTCAAACATCTTCACTAATTTGGTGATTCTAATTAGTCTGTAAATATTATGAACATCTTGCTCTAATTTTTATAGCTATAATTATATTTATATAGTTTTGAGAGAAAGAGCAGGGAAAAAAAATGGCATCTCAGCTGGCCAGCAGTTCTAATATAAAATGTCAGTGCAGTGGTATGCACATATATGAGAGTGCTGTTGCATAACTGGTCACATTTCATAGAATTCATTAAATATTTATTTCAGTAAGGATTGTCTGTAGTAGAATTTTACAGAGTTATAATCTATAATGAGCACAAACCAGCTGATATGTAACTTCACAGATAATAGATGAACTCTTATAGACATAAACAATGGGAATTATGGAATTACACTCCCAAGATAGCCAAAATATGTACATATGATTCTGTATACAAGCAGAATATGGTGATCAAATGGCCTGACACTGATTTTGTTGATTTGTCAACACTATGTCAACCATTCTGCTTCTCACTTACAGAAAAAATCTTTCTCGTTAGAAGCTGATTAAAAAACTGCAGTTGTCAGCAAAAAGGGAAGGTGACCAGACTTGAGAGCTGTCACTGGAAGGAAAAGACTGTTAGATGGATTTACTAATCACTCAAAAGGAAAAGACTCTCCAAGCTCTGCAAGTACAGTAGAATAGCTGTAGTGGTAGCTGCGTGATTGACAGTCGTTCTATGCAATTTCAGCTTATTTTATTCCCTTTCAGTCCTAAAATGACATTTTTTTGTCTCTTCCCTCCTCCCACTAGCAGTCAAATTATAAAGACTTATAAAGTTTAGTTGCAATGTGATTTATGACAGCAGGCGGTTATTCTTTCAAAATAGTCTGTCATCTTTGCAGGGTTTTTTTGCATCCAGTTATACCCAGGAAAAATGGAAGACCTATTTTGATGGTACAATAATCACAGATTAAAGGCTTAGCTGAGGAGAGATCATTTTATTTCCAGGACTTATCAGTAAACTGCTTATAAACGCTATTGATTTGTTGGCTGCTTCTTTGTAGTCTTAAAGCAAAGATTAGACACTATGTTCCTGATATTCTGAATTTTCTGATAAATTCTCTGCATTGCAATAACCATTGTGTTCTTGCAGCAAATCCCTATCTCTAGCTTGGTCAAAATTGAATGAAAGACCATTAGAATTCACTTACTATATTTTTTCCTGCATTAACCTTTTGGTTGCAATTTCTGTCACATTGTGAAGAGGAAAACAATAATTTGTTTTTTAACATTTTCTTCTCTTTTTTGATATTGTTCTAGGAAAAAGAAAAAACAGCATTGGAGTTGCATTACTGCTACATATGGCAAACCACTGTATCTTCATATAACCCCCCAAAAGGAAAATATGTTATCCACGCTAATATAGTGACACTATTTATTTCAGATGTGCATTTAATTTATACAAATGTCTTAACTTACTTAAATTCCACATTATTTAAATGAGTTGTGGATTTTTCTTACAGGTTTCTTCATCAATTTGTTCAGGCAACGCTATACTATATGTGTAAGTACCTCTTCACTTAGTCATCCATACTCCATTAATAGCACTCTAAACTGAAGCAGATGTATTTTTTTATTGTTAACAGAGGAACTGGTAAGTCTCATATTTGTAAACATTGTGATGATCAAAAGTAGGTTTCTACTATAATTTCTGAGTTACTATTTCCAAAATGAGAAAATTGAGGAAGGAGAAAGATCTTGATAGCATTCGCCAAATGAAAACTGACCAAAGAGTGAACAATATGAAACAGCTTAATTCTTAATTAGTTAAAGATTTGCTTGCTTCATCTGGACATCAGTTGTTATGGATGTAATAATGGTTATGCTTGGAAGGGCACAGATACCTCTAAGTTTCTTAAGATGACAGAGAGAAGAGTCATCACCTCTTGACACATATTTGTTATAGTTTCCCTTTTGGTCTAGGAAGTGTTAAAGGTCAGGGCTCTGGCATTCGGGTTGAATCCCAAGAGTTCATACTTGAAGTTTTGGCTTAAAATACATTTTCCACATTTACCACAATTTGAAGCCCTTTACAAGTATTAAAAGAGAATAAGTGAATGAGAGAATTATTTCTTTGGTCATGGAGAGCTTATGAGATCCAAAAGATAGAATTTTATGGACAACAATGATGGAATAGAAGACTACAAATATATCTCTGTTTATTTCCATTTTGTGTAATTTGGAAGGTTTTCAGATCATCTTTTCTCCTTCCATAACAAAGCTGACAAAGGCGTATCAAAAACCAGTAAAATAACAGTGTTTACTTGTAGTTTTGAGTTACGTAACAGATTCTCCAATATTTAAATTCCCTTAGCTAGAATGACATCTATGAAAAGATATACAGAACAGGAAAGATGATTGGCTCAGGACAGTTACAAAGTAATTCCTTTATTACAGAATGCAAAAGGAATCTGAAATCTCGCATTATAAAATCATAATGTCCTTGGTTAGCTATAAAATATTTGATCACTTGTTGTAGAGCCAAATATGTGCATTCCTCGCCCTAGTCTCGGGCATCTGTGGATTTAATATTCTAGTGAGAAGTAGTTTATTACCCCTATATATTTCTCTATTATGCTCTATACATAGAATAAAAATGTCAAAATGCAACTTTGGGAAAAATTGGTTAAATTTTTAAGCCTGGAGTTAACCAATCAATAATTTAAAAAAACCTTAATACTGCCAGTGCTTTGGGACAGGATTCTTTAGTACCAGCACAGAGAAAGATCTCTTGCATTCAAAATTTGTCTTTTGTTCAATCTCATGTGAAGTTGAGATATGAATCTTATTGTTATTGTTTCAAATACCTTATTTCATAATATCCATACTATTGCTATTGCCAAGGAACCCAGAATTAGCCACAGTGGATAAAACCGGTTTTCTTTACTGTTTACTACCTACAGCACTTTGAAGTAACTACTCCGCCTTGGTGGTAATCTCACAATCTCACAATCTGGTCAGATCCTTAGATCTGCCAGTCTTCTACATGCTATAGAAGCTTTCCTTCCCAAGGTAGGGACTTATAGGTCCTGTTGCTTTTCTTCTTCTTTTCTGAGCATTCAAGACAGACTTGATGCGGCAGAGGGACCCTGTTTGACTTCAGCCTGTCAGCACACCGAGTCTTTTACTTCCTTGTTACACTGGATAGGACTAGGTGGTGGTGGAAGCCAAAAGAATATTCTCTATCTCCATTTTGTATTATAAAACAGCCTAGTAACTTTGCTGAAGGGAAACAGCATTTAAAAAAAAAAAAAAAAAAAAAAAAAAAAGCATTTAATACACCCACAAACTTTCTGCTGAAAGATTTTGTGTTGCTTTTCTAAGCAATAGAAGAGTTCTTCAGGATGTTATAAAGTCAGAGGATCTGACATGAGAAAAGGTGAGAACCACCAAAGGCTTGACAGGGATAGGACATGTCAGCTCAGGAGAAACAGAGAAATTCATTCTTCGTCCTGGTCTTGAAGCCAGGTGTGAAATCAAGGAAGTGAGACATGCAAGAGACTCTCAGGCACATCGTTGTTACAAGTCTCTTGGAGGAGAGCACTATTTTGTAGTTGGGTACGGTTGAGAGAGGGAAGTATAGACATTCATGGCAAGCCAACCCCTGGTATTTTAGACCACAACAGAAGGTAACCCAGATTGCACAGCTTTGACAACTTATCTCTGGGCAACTAAGCCCTGCAATCCATCAAACTCTCTCTTTCAAGGGGAGAATAAATAGATTATTCCTCTTTTTTTTTTTTTTTTCTCCTTCATTCATTTCCCTACCCTTCTTTTCAGTTTTTGTTGATGTACATAAAGCAGGATCCTTTCTTCTCAGATTAAGCATTCCCTGCTGAAAGAGCTTACTACCATGATACAGAGCAGTAGAAATGCTTCAGAGGAGCACTGGTCAGGTGTAGGTCCAAGCACCTACAAAGTACTCCCAGGAAATCTGGAAGGTTGTATGGGGAATCGCTTTTCAGGGTAGTAGTGATTCCTCCATTCCACTTCATGCACAGAAAAAGAAAAAATAACTTGTGACTAGAAAGTTAAAGTGTATATTGCAAGGAGATTTCATATTTTAATAAGAGACAGGAAGTTCTCCTTCTTAAAAATATTACTAGCTACCTCATAGGAGAAAAATGAGATTTCTATCTTTCCTGGAATATGTATTCCCTTATTGGCTGTAAGAGCCTACTCCAGAAGCAGAACTAAATTATGATCACATTTCCAAAACACATTCTTAAAATTGACTAAACTGTAAAAAAATTGTAGTGTTTATCTTGTGTGCAAAGATTTTCTGTGCTGTCAATTGGTGGCAATCTTCATAAGGTAAGAGCTGACTTATGGCAGTTTATTTATATACTCATATTATGAATAAATTTGCCTATGACTTGATGTTATGTATTAAAACTGCAACTATTTCCTTCAGGTGGTGAGGGACAGCCACAGAAGAATGCAGTCAGTTTGTGGTTATGGATTAGGAATAGAGTATTTAGAAAAACAGGATGATCAACAGTCACACATTTGCATGAACAATGTCATCTTTCAAATCTAATTTTAAGGAAGACTTTCTCTTCAAAAAGGAGTTAAAGCTTACTGATGATATTTTGGTGGTCTCAATTCATAAATGGCATTTCTTGAGCATAAAATTATGCAAATAACAGCGGTTACTTGAGGATGAAATGAAGAAAAAAGTCCTTATTTTTGAATCTTACCACGATTCATGTTATAAAAAATTTGGCCACACAGAAATTAATTTAAAGAAGTGTTATTCTCATTGCATTGTCCAACTTTCTAACAGACTTCTCAGTCTAATGACCTAATTAGTATTCTTCATTAACATTGAACACATGTCATACATACATGACAGCAGAGAAAGAAACTTCTGCTTAGGATATGGCTGATTAAAAGGTGTATAAACTGTAAGAGTATTTATTTTCTGAGACTATTTTTATAAAACAAAAGATACAATGAAATTCTAGAGATCCTAGGTTCATATGGACATTTATACCTTTACAGGCTTTGCTATTGAACCAAGTGAAACTGTAAAGGATCTGAAATGTATTAGGGACTTAAAACTTCTGTATTCAAGTGACACTGCCTCTTGAATTGGCTGTTCCATGACAAGATTTTTTGCCATCTTAAACTCAAGTGGACATATCCTTACCATAATTTCTGCTCAGTATAGACTAAACAATGTTGGTAAATAAAAGCTGCATCTGGCCAAGAGACCACCTGTAGTTTAACATGAACAATGTTAGGTACCCCTATGTCCACCTGAAGTCTTTTTCCACAGCGCTGCCTTAGATTCTCAAGGCAATATCATGTGCTATAGCTTTGACCCTTGAGAAGTAAGGAAGTCAACTGGCCATCATCTGAGGAATCCCACTGAGGCTGGATGGACTGTTCTTTCTCTTCCACTTTTAGGGTACCTGAAACACCCCAAATAGTCAATTACTTTTGTCAAAAGACATACTCCCCCAATTGCTTTTCCTAATAGGATTTATGGTTAGGGTGCAGCCAAGGGAGAGAACCATGAGCCAAGGGTGGCCACAGAGGCAGCAGGTCTGAGACCTCTATAATGAGAGCCCCATCCCACAGCACCCAGCGTGGGAGGAAAGCTGTGAGGAGGATGATGATCAGTACTAGCCCAGAACTGTGTGTCCACCCAGCAAGGTCATGGTGACAGGGAGGGCTGAGATCCAGCCAGGGAGTCAGCCTCCAGATTAGGGTCAGGATCAGGTTTGGAGACAGGAACCAGAATGAGCCCAAGGTTATGAGGTCAAAGGCCAGGCCAGGCAGTCGAATCTTTGAGTTAAGGTCAAGATCCATGTAGCACATTGCTGGGCATGAACATGGTTGCAATGCAGCTGCAACATGACTCAGACACCCACCAACCTGTAGAGCCTTAGTTTAAGAGCAGCTCACAAGGGAAGGTGAAGGATCCTTCACAGAGTCTTCTTCCAGCTTTTCTCTAAAAGCTTCCCAGTTGGCTGAGGCATCTCAAACAGCAATCTCTTCTAAGACAATGGCCTTGACCAATGAGGGCAAAACTTTAGAGTGAAGGACAGCACTCCAGGCCTCAATAGCTAGCTCTGCTTTTATCCCCTCCACAAACATCTACATATATTTGAGCTCTTCCATCACAAGGATGTTCTCTCTTTCCCTACGTGTAGTTTCAGTTTGGTGGTGTAAGTGTTTTCACAGAAAAATAAGTCTGTGATTCACCAAGAGTTGCAGTAGGAAAGAGGATCCAGACTGCTACTTCTTCATGAATTTTTTTCCCAATTGTTGACATTGGTAATTTTGAAAAATCTAAGGTAAATGTCCTAACTAGTCAAGGCAAATCTGAACTCTATTCTCAGAGAGTCTGCTTATGCTGTTATTAAAATTATACAGAGACTTTTGTAACAGAGAACTTTTGAAACAGACTTTGAGGACTTCTATTAGTGTCAAGTCAAGGACTCCTACAGTAATTGGCACTGGTTTATTATGGATGATCTCAGCCAAGACTGTTTTGCTAACTATAGACCTTTGATACATGAAAAAAGATAAGAAAAAATACCTAATTTGAATGTTTGATATTAGTAAAAAATTATGAATTAATAGGTAGATTCATATATATTTAAGAGCTGCAATCAAAAGCTAGTAGACATTTTAAATCTAGTCGCAGTTGTGCTTTACTTGAAATTTGTAATTTTGTAAGATACATTTTCTGCTGCAGTTTCTGACAACAAAGAATGGGGATGTTTGTTTCTCAGTGGAAAATAATTTTAATTATAAAGTAACTGGACAATGTGCCCAAAAAGCCAAGAGTGTGAGTCTTTAAGGAAATTATCATTGATTCTGATAAATGTAGTCATTGAAGAGGTTATCACAAAAAACAGAAATGCAACTGTCAAGAACACTGAAACACTGAGAGATCTAGGATTCTCTGTAAGGAACTAAAGCAAACAGTGCAATGCAGTCTAAGTGGCAGAAACTTACTGCATGCCATTTATTGGTTAGCTTTGGCATGGTGGTTGGCTATAATCCAGCTTTACAGCCAAAAACCCCAGTGAATCCATCTTATTAACTGTAACTGTATTGGCATTATGAGAAGCTAAACATGTATTGCAAGATCCAGATGTATTGCCAGTTTCCCAGCTCCAACTATCTCCATCCCCAGATGCAGTCCACTCATGTTCTGACTCTGTCTGAATTCAACCTACATAAGCAGTAGGCTCTCATTACCACAGGTTCTGGTTTTCTTAGAAAGGAAAACAAAGCATCCATACCACATGCTGTTACATATATATGATCTGAGAACCTGGTCTTGTGATTCAGGAAATTCTGTGGCATGCCCTGGCACATAAGTTTTGCAGACAGAGAAGCCAGTCATTTGCATCTGGCTCTTGGGTAGATAGTGGTTTTGATGAATTTCTTAATAAGGAGTAGAGATTAAGATTTGGATATTCAGATTAAATTAATGAAAAATCAGGTTTTTGGTTGATTTTTCAATCTAATTTTTACTTTTTTAATTGTCATAATTCCCTCCTGACATCTTTCTTCTGCCGGACCCAGTTTAATCCTACAGTCTTCTTCTCTCTTCTCACTTCATCACTATATCAAACAAGATATGTTTTCCTAGTGTTCTATGACTGTATTAGGAATAGTTCACTTCTAATTTGTGAACTTGATTGGACTACAGTACTGAAACCAGAAGTCCACATTATTTTTTTATATTGAATGAAAGATCCAAAAACTGTGAGACAGGAAAAGTGTGTGTTTTAACTGATCCATTTTTTATTTTTTTTTAAGAAAAAGCTTTATTTTAAGGAAAAATATATTATTTGAACTTGGGAATGACTGCCTATTAAATACATGAGAGAAGCATTTTTTCATCTTAAACCTACGTATATTTTTTTAAGAATTCTTTTATGTAGAGAGTTTTAGTAGCTGTATTAATAAGAATGCTTACTATAACAAGATATGAATAGTTCAGATCCAAAGTCAAATAATGAAAGAACTCTTACACTGTTTTGTATTTCCTCTGTACTGATTTTAATTTTCATCCTTTAAAGTACTTATGGCTTTTTATGTCTTCAAAAAACATGAAAAAATGTCATATCCTTTTTAAAAATGATAGTGGAAAAAGTTCTTGGAATAATCATACAACTCAATTTCATTTCAAAATAAAAATAGTTATATTTTCTGTTTCTCTGTTTTATAAAGAGTCTCTTGGGAAAATAAGCAAATATATTGTTTTATTGTGCTTTGTTTAAGAATATTCCACTAAGCAAAATGTTATGGTCCATGCTTTTTTTCTTACCACTATTGATGACCAAATCAGAACTGAATATAAAATTTAAGTAATGCTGTGTTCTTTTGGTGGGGTTTTTTAATAGGTAAACAGACCCTATCTCTATTACCCATATTTAAATATACAAATGACCTCTGTTGCATTCTCCATGAACAAAAAATACTCATTTCCTTTAGTAAAAGGAATGCTTTTTTCCTTTATACCGTTTTCATAATCCCCCAAAAGTTCTTGCCTTTAAATTAAGTCTTATATTTCTAATTCTTCCATTTTATATGGCATCCAAGTTAGTTGTATACTTGTACATTTCACAGCACATTCACTCTGACACATTCTCGGAAAGAATTTTTTCGTTGCTGACTTATTCATATTCTATATTATCTATAGTTTTGCTTGATATTCCTGTGAAATACTATATGATATCTTTTTGTCCTGAAACTAAAAATAAATATAGGAATGTATTTATATATTGGGGCAACATCAACTGTCTAAACTGAATCTTTTCCAAATTTGGCTAATTAGTTTTTAACTCTTGGTAATATTTTCAGGTATTTCAGATATACTTTCTGTTTGAGCAATTGATGAAGCAAATGGTTAAGGAGAGACAAAAGGTATCTGCTTGACAAGAGATTTTTGTTATCGCATGTTTATTTTTTCTTGTTAAGATAAGAAATTCTTGGGTTATTCAGTGATGCCTTCAGGGCTTATGCATCCCAAAACTTATATTACCTGTGTTTATTCTGAAAATTCTTTTATATACATCATGAAAATTATGTTGTCCATTTTAGAGAAGTGTGGTTGCATGACGGCCATTAGATCTCTTACTTTCCAAGAGGTGACATTTCTAGGCAACCATGGTATGCTGAGTCTTTGTTGACATCCTAATGTTGCTGAAGAGCTAATCTAGTTGTAATATGTGTTTACAGGAGCCCTAGTTAGAGTGGAGTTGGTGAACTCTAGGGGTGGACTTCACTGTGCAGGAATCCCCCAAATTCTCATGCCCTCATGACCTCCAGCCACTCATGCACCACGGCTTTCTTGGGAACTTACTCACAGATGCAGCAGCTGTACTCTTCAGGTTGGTAACTCTTTTTTCTCATGACCCATTGATCTTTGGTCCTTCATGCGTTATGAGTATCCATGGGAACTTGATAGGCTGTTACCCTCAAACAACATTTGGCCTAGAAGATTTCTCTGAGTACTGTTGAGCACTACAATCTAGTCAATACAGAGTATCTAATTGTTTTTCAAAACAAAATTATATGTCAACGATAGGATTAATCTTATCGTATTTTTAACAGGTTGGTGTATATAAGATGAACTTAAGGCAGTCCATATTCTGAAAGTTTGGTGTTTTCTTAAGCAACATGGAATATCCCTGATTAACTCCCAAGAAAAGGAAGAAATTACCTTGCAATTTGGAAGAAATAAGACATGGCAGCATACTATCATAAGTAAAGCTTTTTAAAAAAACCCAATTTGTTCGGTTTCCAATTTTTCACTCATCTTAGTGAGTATTATGACATGGGGAATGAGCCATGCTACACTTTCAATAAACTTTTGTATAGAGATACTACTGTCTTGGGAATGTTTAAATCAAAGAGTTTTAAAGAAATAACATTAATGAGGTCACCCCTCAATCTCCTCTTCTCCAAGCTAAAGAAACCCAGCTCCTCCAGCCTTTCCTCATAAGGGAGATGTTCCACTCCCTTCATCATCTTTGTGGCTCTGAGCTGGACTCTCTCAAGTAGTTCCCTGTCCTTCTTGAACTGAGGGGCCCAGAACTGGACACAGTACTCCAGATGCTGCCTCACCAGGGGAGAATACAGGGGGAGGAGGACCTCTCTCAACCTACTAACCACACTCTAATACACCCCAGGATGCCATTGGCCTTCTTGGCCACAAGGGCACATTGCTGGCTCATGGTCATCCTGCTGTCCACCAGAACCCCCAGGTCCCTTTGCCCTACGCTGCTCTCCACCAGGTCAGTCCCCAACTTATACTGGCACATGGGGTTGTTCTTCCCCAGATGCAAAACTCTACACTTGCCCTTGTTATATTTCATTAAATTTCTCCCCACCCAGCTCTCCAGCCTGTCTAGGTCTCTCTGAATGGCAGCACAGCCTTCTGGTGTGTCAGCCACTCCTCCCATTTTTGTGTCATCAGCAAACTTGCTGACAGAGCACTCTATTCCCTCACCCAAATCATTGATGAATATATTGAATAGTACTGGTCCCAGTACCGACCCCTGAGGGACTCCACTAGATACAGGCCTCCAACTGGACTCTGTCCCATTGACCCCAACTCTCTGGCTTCTTTGCTTCATCCAGTTCACAATCCACCTCACTATCCAATCATCCAGACCACACTTCCTCAGTTTAGCTGCAAGAATGCTGTGGGAGACTGTCAAACGCTTTACTGAAATCAAGATAGACCACATCCAGTGCTTTGCCATCATCTATCCACTGGGTTATGTCCTCATAAAAGTCTATCAGGTTGGTTAGGCATGACTTCCCCTTGGTGAAGCCATGCTGACAGCCCCTAATGGCCCTCTTATCCTTGATATGCCTAGAGACAGCACCCAGGATAAGTTGTTCCATCACCTTTCCAGGGATGAAGGTGAGGCTGACCGGTCTGTAGTTACCCGGATCTTCCTTCTTGCCCTTTTTGAAGATCGAAGTGACATTTGCTATCCTCCAGTCCTCAGGCACCTCTCCCGTTCCCCACGACTTAACAAAGATGATGGAGAGTGACCTAGCAATGACATCTGCCAGCTCCCTCAGCACCCATGGGTGCATCCCATCAGGACCCATGGATTTATGGATGTCCAGGTTGCTTAACTGATCCCTAACCCAGTCCTCATTAACCAGGACAAGCTCCTCCCCTATCCTGACTTCCTCTGGAGCCTCAGGGGTCCTGGGCTCCTCAGGACAGCCTCCAGCAGTATAGACAGATGCAAAGTAGGCATTCAGTACCTCTGCCTTCTTTTTATCCACTGTCACCAGGGCACCCACCTCATTCACCAGTGGGCCTACATTGCCTCTAGTGGTTGTTTTATCTGCAATGTATTTGAAGAAGCCCTTTCTGTTGTCCTTGACCTTTCTTGCAAGGTTTAATTCCAAGGAATGGAATGGCTTTCCTAGTTGCCTCCCTGCATCCTCTGACAACATATTTATATTCCTCCCAAGTGACCAGCCCCTCCTTCCACGATCTGTACATTCTCTTCTTCCCCTTGAGTTTGCCCAGCAGCTCCCTGTTTAACCATGCAGGTCTCCCGGCACCTTTCTTGACTTCCTACCTGTTGGGATGCACTGATCTTGAGCTCAGAAGAAGAGGTCCTTGAATGCTAACCAACTATCTTGGGCTCCTTTACCTTCAAGTACCCTGTCCCATGGGATTTCCCCTAGCAATTGCTTGAAAAGGCCAAAGGCTGTCCTCCTGAAGTCCAGGGTTGTAGTTCTGCTAGGTATTCTGTTCCTGCCACATGAGATCCTGAACTCCACCGTCTCATGGTCACTGCAACCCAGGCTACCCTCAACCTTCAGCACTTCAACCAGACCCTCCTTGTTCGTGAGAACAAGATCCAGCAGCGCTCCTCTCCTAGTTGGCTCATCCACCATTTGCATCAGGAAGTTAACATCAGTGCACTGAAGGAACCTCCTGGACTGTCATCTAGTTTCTGATCTAGAATGTTCATTGTGATAGTGGTAGACAATAGTTATCAATGTCCACAGAAGAATGAGGTTCAGTCATTTCAGGAAAATGAAGAGAATGGAAAACACAGACTCTTCAAAGTGTTTTTTTCCCCGAATGGGAGAACGATATGTCCTCATTGTCTTCAGTTTCTTTGATAAGCAAAAAATATTCAGGTGCTGATATCTGAGGAATCCAGTCCATCATGCATAGTGGAAGTTTTTCACTGCTTTTCAACATCAGCAGTAATGTGTAAGAGGAGGTATTAGGAGAAGTGGGTGTGTAAATGGAGAGAAATGGATTAAGGAGAGCTATGCAGTAGGGATCCAGAGTCTAACGCCAGTGGGCATAAAACCACCAGCTCCAGTGCAACTATGGTGAATGGCACCAACAGAGATTTTCTATTTTCCTTCTTAGACTGTATCAATGGAGGTTAAAGTGGTTGAAGAATTTCAGCTACTGTATGTTTTTGTGGTTATCCTTTAATTTTCTTTTCTTCTTAGATTTTATTTAATATTAAATTTATTTTCCTCATTTAAATCACAGTTCTTTCAAAGTTGAGGAGAATAAAGTCCAAGAAGCTTTATAAGACTTTTCATAAATGTTTTGTATCTGTGTCAGCCACTCTAATATGTGGCTAACAGGTGACCATTACACAGCTGAGGTGTTCCTTTTTAAATACCTGTTTGTTAATCTCCAATAGAACCTTTTGCTATTCGTATACTTTTTGTAGCCTCTAATTTAAATACTTAAAAAATAAGATGATGTTTCTCCAAGTTGCAGGAAAAACTCATCAAGTTGAGACAAAAATATTCAGAAAAAAACTAGTTGAGTTCCTTTAATCTATGTTCATACTCTGACTCCTAGTATGTTAAAAAGTGTTTAACCCAATAAAACACAAGTTTCTTAAGTAACTGTTTCAATGATGTGTTAACAGTCAATGGCTGCCAAGTGGGAAAACTGTGAAAGTGATCAGACTTTGTGTCTCAGGCCTAATAAAGCTTCAAAGGCCAACCACATTATTGAAGTTATGAGGTGTTTAGTCTTTAAAGCTGTACTCACAGCCTTCACCATCAGTCTCTGTATTAGATTTCTAATGGAGCTTGCTGTAAAAAATGACTGTGAAGAAGCCAGATCTAAAAAAAAGATGGGTAAGAGAAAAGTAGGTAATGGAGACATGAAAATACAAGTGGTTTAATCAGAAGTATATGGACTACAGATTAATTTTGAGATGAAGTATGGAAATTGATGATCAATATCAAAGAAAGTAAGAAGAAGATTGTAGGGACATTTGGAATTAAAGCATTTTTGGTAAGTCCTAAGGATGTAGCACATCAATTACTGCATTTAATGGTTTCTACTCTGGCAGATCTTAACATAAAACAAGCTCATCAGAAGCTTTGCCAGATAACCTCTGGCTCTTTACATAGAATTTTGAACAACATGTATAAATTATACTTCATGTACAGCTCTGTCAGTGAAACACGAACTGTACAACTCTATAGGTACTGCACACTAAGTTGGTAGACTTTTTCACTGCCAATTCAGTAAATTATAAAATTACAGTGAAGGTGAGTTCTATGTCCAAGTTTTTAAGCTAAAATCTCCCTTCAGCTACTTCTTATGGAAGATTTTACATGAAGGGAAAATTTAGACAAGATCTGAAATAAATCTAGAGGCTTCTTCTAAGTTAGGCAATTCAGAAATATTATGATTCTAGTTCTCTTTTTTTTTTTTTTTCAGTTGTTGTCCATGTCATTCCACACATAGTTGGGTTTAAGAGTAATTTACTGAATAATCATTACTGTGCCAAAAGGGTGGGGATCACATACCTGAGATAATTTTAGACTATAGCTCTCTTATTATCAATTGTAATGAATAAAATAACTCAGGACAGGCTAAGTCAGATTTAATTGAACTTGACTCAGTGTTTCAACCATTTTAACTGTTGAAAAAACAAAGTGAAAAACCCAATACATGTCTGCAAGTAACTGCAGCGACGCTTCTCCTAGTAACTAAAAAAACTTCTGGAGCTTGAGTCAGTGTCTGTTTTCTACACTATTTCCTTGTCTGTGGATATGTCCAAAAAGTATGAAAGAGTTATCAAAATACAAGTTAATGGATAAAACTGTCATAGAAACCTTAAGACCAATCTGAATGAAGAAAGAAGGGAAATGCCTACCTAGGGAAGCACCAGAAAGAACAAAGGGCACTAAAAGGGCAGTGAGCAGGACAGGTCCCAGTGGCATCTTGAATAGGAGGTCACCAAGACTCTAGCACAGGTATGTGCAGCTCTGAAAATAACAGCCTAAGAAAAGGGAAAGCCTAGAACAAGGAATAACATAAGCCAATGCTAAACATACTCAAGCCATTGCAAGGTGGTGGAAGGAAGACAGAGAACAGGTTTGGAGCCAAAATATACCTAGGTAAGTAGAGAGAGGCCAGTGAGTAAATCCTGATGATTTCCTGACTGGGACAGGTGGAGAAGAACACAGTCATGGTCAGCCCATACAAGGATACAAAAGGCAGATCTAAAACCAGCAAGGGGCTGAAAGACCCAGAAAATATCAGGAGGACTAAATAGCTGGCATCCCTTATCCCTCCTGCAGTCACAAGGAAACTTGGGAAGACTTCCTGGAGTCAAAGGTCTTGGTGTCTGCAGCAAGGGCAGATACCTTCTTGGTGCTTGAAATCAGTTCTATTTCAGTGTTTTTAAAAAATAAAATTACCTTCACCTTCCATCAGGTCTCACTGAGGTGTTAAGTGATACGGCTAGTCCTGCCTTCTTAAGCCATCTCTCTACTGTCTCTTATTGTCCAAGGTCTTTCATATAGAGGAATTTGGAAGAAAGTCTGCATATTTCTCCATTGCCAGTTTCTGAAGTGAAAGGTGCTTATAGCACATAAATCTCATCAGAGTCTTTAAATGGTATCATTTCTAGGGTGACCGCCACAGTATTTGCTAGACCATGGAAGAGCATATAGTTGAATTCTAGGAGTGAGAAAAAGATAAATGCAAATATCAGTGCCTACTGCATTTTTTTTCTCATTTCTCACATGTCACCCAGGAAAGCTAACTCACGTTTGATGCTCTGATGAAAACTTTGTGCAAAACCCCTAGTTGCCCTTTGTGAATATGTATGTTTATTAATTTGAAATAAATAGTCCCTCATAGGCTCTGTCTCCTGTTCCTATTGTCACTTTTTGCTGTCTACATCTGGCCTTCCCTGAGATTCCAGACTCCTTTCCTGATATCCCACAGTTTTTTGTTTTCCAAGTCCTACTAACAGATCTGTTCCTCTAGAAATATGAAGGTAACATTGTCAGGCAAATGAAAGAGAAGAGCTATACTGAAAATATAAATTGCAAAAGAAAACTTTGAGCGCAGCTCACTTAGCAGAGCACTAACTGATTACAGATGTTGTGCTTGCTAGAATCAACTGTGAGCATCAGCATTGATTTCAATAACTCCTGCTCCTTCTGTAGTGTGTGTGCAGACTACTTCATATATCATGGGAAAGAATAATACCTTATTAAATTGGGCATTTGTTCACATTTCCCCTTCCAAGACTGTGTCCTTTTGCTTTGTCGTCATCCATTCTATCACAAACTTCTTGCAGTTTGCTATCTCTGTCTTAACTATTGTATATAGTATGCATGTCAGTCTGGCTCCACACATAGTGGCTGAGACTTTGGCAAGAAAATTAAAGAGACTATTGTTCTCTTCAGTATATGATTACTGGACTGCCTCCCTCTCTTTCCAACAGGTTCACTCCTGTGAGGATTCAGAAATTACAATCAGTCTCAGAGCAGTTAGCATCCTAACTCTCTGTCATGACCAGCTCACAGCTGAGCTGTAATTCTGGTTGCTATTTGGTGTGCATGAATAAAGCTTTTTGGTGTCAGGATGATCAAGAGACATTGATTCTGGAATCAAAAAAGGAGCTATTTCTTAAATGTCTTTGAAAAGTTATAGAAGTTTGACTGAGTACCAGGACGAGGTCATTCTGAGTAGCGGCTGTGTCTCAGAGAAGGTGGTGGTGGGTGAAGAGAGACCTGACTCTGAGAAGTCAGCCAGTGTCTGCTTACAGTTCTGAGCTTAGAAAATAGAAGAGGAACAAGCAAGAAGCAGGGAAAAGATACACAGTGGCTGCAGGATGTGCTATCAGGCTAACCATGCTAATGCAGTGGACAATTTCGGAAAATCCGTCTACTCAAGTTCATTGCCACCCATTTTCTTAAGCAAATTTGACGCCATGGGCTACTTTTCCCATGTGGTTTCAGCAATTTTGATGTGGTCCAGTAAATCTGATGTTATTCTAACATCTGACTATAACCTCCATTTCAGTCCTTCTTAATGATTATCTCTTCTATTAATTATTTTATAATCACCTTAACCACACATGTTTCTTGGCTAATCTGATAGCAGGAATATACTCATGCACACTCGAGAGAATAAGGTTTTAATATATATACTATAAAATACAGATTAAGAGCTGTGAGCAGGAATCAGTCTCTTATTTCAGCCACTGCTTTGGCACTTTGCTCAGTTTTTTCCCCCTTTTTATTCAGGTCAGAATGAAGTTCTGAGCCAAATCCTAAATTATACAAAGGGTAACTGTGGCCTCATTATTCTGAAGATGTGTCTGGATGCTGGTCTTAAAAAGCATAATCCAAAAGAGGAGCTAAATTTACAGTGGAGCCGGGAACGTTAATGATTTTAAATTCTACTATGCAACTAAATAAGTATTTAATATGCTTAGCTCTGTAACTTCTAAACCCCCCATGTTCTTCAAACACTTACTATAGATAAAACTTGGTGTGGATAAGTGATAACTTATGGAAGTTATAGAAAGATGTTTAATTGTACTTCACTGGTTTCTTGACTGTCTCTTTTCTGAAACTTCTTGCTTGTGGCTGTCCACACATCAAACCACTGAACATCGTCCAGCAGCTCTGCACTGAGTACCTTTTCTTTATTATCCTGCTCTGAGGTGCAAAATAGTCAACAAATACAGTAATATCAGGCCACAGTTTTCGTATCCACCCTTTTCATAGACAGGCTTTTTCGGTGTTTGAATACTGGGGGTCAGGACTATCAGAAAGCTGTTTTCAGAATTTCAGAAAAAGATATATCAAGTTCTTGTTCTCATTAATTTTTTTTCACTTTCTAAAGCTCATTATTCAGAATTTCTCAGGGTGGTGGTTTCTTTGGTTATGTTTTGTTCTGTCTTCCTGAAAGAAGTCTGCACTTCTGTGCATACTGTCTGAAGCAAAATGATTTTTACATGGAGATGTTAAAAGTAGTTCTTCTAAAGTGTCTTGAAAGCACACAGATATATGAAAAATAACATTCTCATGATACACAAATACCTAAACTATATCCGATAACGATAAAAAATGATGCAAAATCCACTGATCTAATTTCAGTTTCTGATGAAACTGAAAATTGATTTCTAATCAATACACATGCATATTTATAATTCTGACTACAGGTAGAGTATAGCATGTAATTTATACAAACTTTAATTTTAATAAAATGTGCTATTTATTATATGTATGTATGATATGATGCACTTTTTTTACACACACACACAAAACTAGGTAATGCTATAACAATGTTAATAATAATATGTCAATAAATATTCAAGGTCAAATTAGAATAAAAAGAATAATTGGGAAAACATTACTAAAAATACCAGTTTTCATCATGGGTTTAGTAAATTTGAGTTTGACTTTCTAATAAATATTCTTCATTCGTTCTAGAATGACTACACATAAAATGAAATTATATGACTGCCTGTCACATCATATTCATTCTGCAAAATTCATTCCAGAACTTAGATAACTTAGTCCAGAATTCGCAGTGTTATTTTGAAAGTGTGCAATGTTTAAACTCCCAATTTAGTCTCAATTTCTAGCATTAAAGTAGCAAATACAACCTTAGAAAGAGCATCACATTTCAAGCTTTCATTAAACAAGATTTCTGATTGCAAGAGTAAATGCTACATTTTAAAATATATTAAAAGTCACAAATATGAATCTGATACCTTAGACTTTAAAATAATGATTCACGGTGAAGATTTGAAATTTCAAGAAGTGAACTGCTCTTCAAAAGAAAGTAGACAAGAGAAGATACAGGAATTGTGAATTTCTTCTGTAGTCAGCTGCTGTTGAAACGAGTGAAGTAAGTGTGTTTTTCCTGCTAGCTAACAACAAAGATTTTTAATAATCACCTCTGTTTTTCTTTCCATGAAGAATGAATGCTTGGTCCAGATCTTACTCATATTGGTTGAAATATTTCTCAGTTGAATTTTGGTTTACCTCACTGAGTTAGCCTAATATTTTATAACGGATCCAAACAAAAATGTATGAAACATCCAGCTAGTTAACTGAGCTAAACATCTTTCATTTGGTTACGGACAAGTTTTTATAAATATTATGTTACTTGCTGTATTTCTACATGAATGTATATAAAGGAAGATATTTAATCCAACCTTCATAAAATCTTCTGAGCTGCATTCTGGATCTCTAGGAAACTTGCTAAATTACCTTTTTCATCAGTCCAACAGAAGAGTAAAGCACAGCAAAGGCTGTAAAATACTGGTTGTTCGATCAGTCAGGTTTAAAGTGTTACCGCATCAATCATTAATCAGCCAGTTTAAGCATGGCACATTATTCTTTTGAATGGTAAATGTTGTTAGAATGTTAACCAAGACATTATTAGATTATTTATTTTCACTCATTCAGTTTAGGTCTCCCATGTGTTATTTCAAAATCCCTTGGGTGTGAGAGGAATTTAAACCTAATTGAGGCTTATTTAGTTTGTTTATAGAGCTAATACTTTTCTCTTCTGTGTCTCTACATTACCTGTTTAAGAAATTACTGTTCTGTGAAATTCAAATTAAAAAAACAACAAAGTTTAAAACAAATATCAAAATTATTACCTGCAGGATGTTACAACCTAAATAAGTAATGAAAACCATACTTTTTCATGTATATTTTTGTGGAAGTAAATTATTTTATTTCATAAAGCCAAATTTTGCTGTCATTCACACAAACTGTAAGCTTCATAAAAGTAACATATATATATAATAAATAGGCTCTTTTAATTTGGAAATTTTCACTCAAATATGTATACAATGTGAAATACATAAGTAGGTATAAAAACATGTAGCTAGAGAATGCAATGTAAGATATGAAGTTGTTGATAAATTTTGTGGACATGTAGTATACAATTCATGCTTTTTATTAATTGGCTTATAATTTCAAAATGAGCTTGCATAACTGCAGCTGCATTTTTTACCTTTTCATGTGCTCTTCACTTTTTTCTGGAAAATATTTAAAGGTAAGTGCTTCCCTGAATATGTATGTTTTCTTGAACCTGTGAGCAACAGTATCACTACTTAAGCATCTAATTATGTGTCAATTAGCGCATATATATGCATTTTGTGCACTAATATTGTGCGCTAATTCTACATTGTATATGTATGTGTATGCAATAATTATGCATTATGTATGTGCTTATATATATCTGTGGTATGTGCATATTTATGGTATGTGTATATTTATGTGTCTATGGTACATATAGAGTATGTGCATGAGAAGCTATATGGGGGGTGTGCACATGTGTGTGTAAATATATGTAGAAAAATAAATAGCTGAGTGCTCAACCGCCCGTGTAATTAACTGCAGAAAACAGTGTATGAGATTTTTAGACTGCAAAATTGCCTTGATGAAAAACAGTCTCATTCATTACTCATCCTTTGTTGTTAACTTTTAGAATCATCGAATCATTTAGGTTGGAAAAGACTTTTAAGATCATTCAGTCCAACCCAAATTTAACTGCCAATTCCACCACAAAACCATGTCCCTAAGCACCACATTTACACATCTTTTAAATACCTTCAGGGATGGTGACCACTTCCCTGGGCAGCCTGTTCCCTTTCAGAGAAGCAATTTTTCCTAATATTCAATCTAAACCTCCCCTGGTGCCATTTCCTCTCATCCTGTCATTTGTTACTTGGGAGAAGAGGCCAACCCCCACCTCACTACAACTTATTTTGAGGTATTTGTAGAGACCAATGAGGTCTCTCCTCAGTCTCCTGTTCTCCAGACTAAATCACCCCAGTTCCCTCAGACACTCCTCATAAGACTTGTGCTCCAGACCCTTCACCAGCTTTGTTGCCCTTCTTTGAACATACTCCAGCAACTCACGCTCCAGTACTTCCTGTAGTTAAGGGCCCAAAACTGAACACAATATTTTAGGTGTGGCCTCACCAGTGCCAAGTAAAGGGTGACAATCACCTCCCTGGTCCTGCTGGCCACACTATTTCTGATGCAAGCCAGGATGCTGTTGGCCTTCTTGGCCACCTGGGCACACTGCTGGCTCATATTCAGCCGGCTGTTGACCAACACCCCCAGGTCCTTTTCCACCAGGCAGCTTTCCAGCCACTCTTCCCCAAGCCTGTAGCGCTGCATGGGGTTGTTGTGACCAAAGTCCATGATCTGGCACTTGGCCTTGTTGAACCTCATAGAATTGGCCTGGGCCCATCAATCCAGCCTGTCCAGGTCCCTCTCTAGGACCTTCCTTCCCTCAGGCAGATCAACACTCCCACTCAGCTTGGCATTGTCTGCAAACTTACTGAGGGGGCATTCAATCTCCTCATCCAGATCACTGATAAAGATACTAAAGAGAACTTGCCCCAGTATTGAGCCCTGGGGAACACCACTCATGACCGGCCGCCAACTGGATTTAGCTCCATTCACCACAACTCTTTGGGCCAAGCCATTGAACCAGTTTTTAATCCAGAGAAGAGTACAACCATCCAAACCATGAGCAGCCAGTTTCTCCAGGAGAATGCTGTGGAGAATGTGTGCAAAAAATACTTTCGCATGATTCTTTCTGAAAATGAGGTGTTTCCTCTCGGTATAGGTAAACAACGGTAAGTATCAGAACGGGAGCTAATGTTGTTGATGCTCCTCAGCAGTTACAGAAGCATCCAATACTTTACTGCTTTCTTACTTACTAGTTATTTCTATTTGAAGTGAGGTAGTGTTGAGCAGATTAAAATGTCTCTATGCCTTTAAGCCAGGTGAAGAAGGTCCCTTTCTATGTATAAGTAGAAGAAAGCTGTGTACATCTACTGCTATCCTCAATCTCTCTTTCAAAAGAGGGAATTAAAATCTTTACATCTGTCTGGACCACGCATGGAGCACAGCTGAAACTCTGGGGCTGGTAAGAGTTTCTGCAGAAACCCACACAGGCTGCCCTGCTCCCAGCGAGACCCTGGGCACTGTGGGATGCTTTTCATGGGACACAGGGATGGGGATAAACAAGCTTTCACAGCATCCACTCCTGCATGTAGTGGGAATTTTCTCCTGAGCTTCTTGCAGATGTAGGCTAGGATTTGTCACTTTAAACAACAGATGTGAAGGGAACAGTTTTACTTTTGGAATATTTCTGTTAATTCAGTTAATTTGCTTAAAAATACAGAGTTTGTTAAAATGTCTGAACAACAAAGACATCTTACTTCGATGAGTTTTCAGATTTCTTTGCTTTTTTGAAAGATGTTTCTTCCTAAGTCAAACAGCAGACACACCTTTATTTCAGCCAGACTTTTTGTAAAAGTCTAACAAGGGTCAGCCTGTCACCAATACACTGAAAAGAAAGTGGGTTTTGAAGAAAGGCGGTCTTATGTGTCTTTTTTTTATCTTCAGTCAGTAAAGTTTTAACTCATATGGCAGTATTAATCTTTTCACTGATGCAGTCTAACGAGTTTGCTAGTCTAACCAATAAACTAACCAGACTGAAACCTACTCTCTGGCAGCAAGGCCAGGTGGCATGAAATGGTCTGTATCCATACGATTAAACTTTGTTAGCCTCCAAAAGAGAGCGTTGGCAGACAAAATAATTACTGGAAATGGTCTCTTGCATGTGCTCACTCCAGAACCTTGCACCGAAGTTGTTTGGGAGAGCAATATTTTGTTTTATTTAAGAGCCTGCCAAGACTCTTCTATCAACAGATGATCAAGTCAGAGAGCTCAAATCTGCACTCTTGCATTAGTCAGTTTGTTAGTCCAGACAGCCACAGTACTGCAAAGACAGAACATAATACGGCCTTTAAATCTAACTTACAAATTAATGTGTTTCACAAAACAATAATTTCAGTCAGTTAAAAACAGAGGTTGGTGATGGAATTGGAAGGAGGCAAACTGCTCTGTTGTTTTTGGCTGGGGAAATTGTGTATGTGTGTGTTTCAACACTTATCTCTTTAAACAACAAACTTCAAATTTTTCCTCTGTGAGTGTTGTGTTGAATGTTTTACCTGAAATGATGAGCTGTTAGTATGTATCAGGTATTTTTAGCCAAGCACTATAAAAAATAGCAAATGCTACCCATAATTATTTTTAAATAATCCATATTCTGATTCCATTTTTTGGTGTCTTGGTTCTTTCATAATCTTCCATTCCATTTTAGGAAACTAGCTATCCCAAAAACATTATAAAAAAAAGCACTAGAGAACATATTTTTCCTGAAGGAGAGCTGGGTAGATTTTAACTTAATTAAATCACCTGCATACATTCTTGCAAAAGATGGATTTGTTCCCAAAATATGAATTTCAGAGAAAATGCCACCCCTCAAAGAAATCAGTTATCAGACTATGGTTTTTTGTGTTTTTTTTAAATACCCAGTTCAAGCCCTGACTGAGGCATTAAAAAGAAGGCTTCTTTCTATCCTTTATGAAAAGCACTTAGTGTCTAAGAGGTCAGTTTAGATTTCTCTAAGTGTTGCTAATGAAGCAAAACTGCTAACAACTGCATTTTGTTGTTTTCTTTCAACTTCAAGAATGAGGACAGAATGAGTCAAAATAACTCCACACCGTGTCTGACCCGGTTCAGCCTGCAGTTGGAAGGAAAGTTTATCTTCACTTTTGTAGAGGTGACACAAATCACCTTGACACTTCAGATGCGGAGAGAAGAGGAGAGAATTTCCTGGGCAGCATTTGTCTGAGGAAGATTCACACTTAGTCTGACAGAAGGTCCCACCAGCCCTGAGTATCACTTCCATTCAAAATCTTTCTGTCCTGCTGGAGTGCCCAAGTGCTTTAGAGGACTCAGACCCCTTGTGAATTAAAGAAATGCTTTCTTATTTTTTATTTTCAAGTGATAGCTCAGTTTTGTTTCCCCCTGTTCATTGAGAAGCAAAGCAGTTTCTTAAGTAAAGCCATTGACCTGAATTCCAGTCATTTCTCCAAATGAGCTGAAAATTAAAACTGCAGTTGTGCAGCAGTTCATGCCCATTGGGCTGGATTTGTTTGTGATCCTCATCCAGTTGAGTCCTATTTCATGACAAGCTTTCTGAGCCTCGAGGTACATTTTCCTACATCATCCTTTGCACAATGATGGTCAGGAAGCTTGATTGCTAGGAGTAGGTCTAGATTATACACCAGAAGATGAAATCATCACTGTAACAACTAGTGTTCTTTTATTTTATAGATTTTTTTTTAATATATTCAGGGCTATATGACTTTTAATACAATTGCCTTTTTTTTTTTTCTTTCTTTCTTTCCCCAGAGTCTAATCTCTGGTTTGTTTGGTATGAATTTACTTTTATTTCTTTGGATTGAAGACCAGCAGAGGACTTTTTGCTTTCAAATACAAAGTTGTAAGACAATTTTTAGCTTTATTCTTTTTAAAATCCTTTCAAAAATGTGATTGAAATTTTGTATGGCAACAAAAACAAAGGCTGCATCCAACTTTTGTATATCATATATCTACCTGTTAATTTATGTGAACTAAACCTACAGATTGATTTCACCTGTTACCTAGGAATGTTTACAGACATAACAAATCTTAATTAATACTTTTTTCCTTTTGGGAGAAAACATTTATAAATCTCTGATCCATTTCTTTCTGAAACTCTGTATGAAGTAATGAAGTACCTGGCAAGAGTCTGCATGATGACCTGGAATCTAGATTCCTGAAAGTTTTAAAGCCTATTTCTGTAACTGAATGCAAAAGTCTAAAGTGATGGAAACTGTGACTTATACTGAAAATTAATTATTAGCATTGTAAATTACACTATTTGATACCATGTTGCATGGCAATCTGCAGTGAATTATTGTGTGTTTATACTTCACCTCATATGTGGTTTTCTCTGCCCCTCTGTTACCATTTGCCCTGGGATTTCAGACCTCTTGTTTTCCAGCTCTGCTGTAAATATTTGACCTCTTGTTCTCTCATTTGTCTGTTTTCTCCTGCTGAGTCTTTTCCTCTTCTCATAAAAGTCAGCTGGGGAGACATTGGGCCATTGAGCAGTAGCCTGTCACAGGCAGCTGCCCAAGCTGTGCTATGCAGTGCTGTCCCACAGCAGGTCGCATCCTGACAGAGGATGCTGCCGGCGCAGCAGGCTTTGGGCAGAGGGAAATTTCCTCAGTATTACTAGAAAGGACAGGGTTCCTTCTGCAGCCAGCTTTTACTTGGGGAGGGGCTACTAAACAAGGCAGATGCCATAGCAGCTTGCCTGGCTGGCATTAAAGGTTCAGTGTAAAACCTGCTCGTGACACTAGCTTTCAAAATTTGTTCTCCCCAGGTGACCGAATTATAACACTTCCAGCCTTTGAGGAATATTAACAATCTTTCATTTCCCCCACACATTCACCTCTGTGGCATTGCAGGATGTTTTGACCTTTAAAAATAAGATTATGAAAGCAATAAGCCAATAGCCTAGAGGACTTCTGGAATCCATATATATATTCATTCTGCTTTGGTTAATGAAACAGTTGGGAAAAAGAATGAAGGCGAAAGTTCAGATAGTTTCTTACCAGCCTGAGACATTAGATCACTTTCAGGAAGAATATAATCTGCATTAAATGACTCAAAGAAAGATACAGTACTACACAGCCATTTGCAAGGGTATTTTCATTACCACAGCACACAGGTTAGGTCGCTGATTTGGTAGATATAACACAATCAAACAAAAATAAGTATTTCTTTCTTTTGATAGTATTTGTTGTTTAACAGCATAACTTTAGCTGAACTAGTCATTAAATGGTCAAGATTGATTTAGCCTATGATGGTTCTCTCTGACCCTTGTGCTGCATGGGTAGAACAAGCTGCTGGTGAGGGCTCTGCTCTTACAAGCCCTTAGAGAACATCCTGCCACAGGTAGTCCCCTAATTTAGCTAAACTGTTTGTATGGCCAAGGTTTTACAGTTCTGTTCCAGAGTCGGCTTCTGGCACATTTTCTTTATATAATATTTTCATCGCATCCTTTCAAGCTCTGTTTAATTCCCAAGATCAGAGGAAGCCTCTTATTTTCTCCCATTACAGTGACTCCTTGTCATGCCTTAAAATTAATGAGCCCTATGCTCTTCCCATGCTTTCTTTGCTTCCCTCAGTAAATGACTGGGGGTCCATATTTCCTTCTGATTCTATAAGCTGATTCTCTTCAGTAAGACTTATTTCCTCCAGCCAACACATGGGCTTGGAGCACATGATAAAATTGATAGTCCTAACTGGTCTATTGGATGCCTGGCCTGTTATTATAAATTCTTATTACGTATAGTGTGCCAGCCACTAGCAAAGGCTCCTGGAAGAAGTCATTTGGGCTCTTTACTTTTAGTTTTTATCAGACAGTTATTCTTTACTGCTGCCACTTGTAAGCCACTTTTCTCATACCCCAGGTCAGATGGGGAATATCACCAGCTAAACCATTTACTGAGTGAAGTGAACCTCACTTATCTGAAGGGGGAAAGATAAATGTTGACGTGTCAGACGTACTGCATTTTACTGTAACTCCATCAAAGTGAGCTCTTAGACACTCTAATACATGTACCATGCTAATAGTGTTTTCATGTTCTCCAAAGCCTTTCAAAGACTATTTCTATATAGGCTTTTATGAGAAATTTAGTGTTAAATTGGCTGCAAGCGAGCATATGCTTTCTTCCCCAAATAAAATAGAGACATTAAAGACTGCAAATAGAAAGTTATCTTGAAAACAAATGTTCAATTACAGCATTCAGCAGGAACTTGCTTACAACTCATGCCAAGATCTCCAAGCAAGTAAGACTTCAGAAAAATTGATAAAATAAGTAGTTATTACATTATGATCATTTAACAAAAAAGCTGGTTAAATATTTCTGCTAAATGCAATGTTGCTTTGCATAATAAAGACAAGTGCAGATACAGACCAATTAATTTTTACATAGCTGGGGGAAAACATTAAGAATATAACTATGGAAAATTAGAAATCCATGGCAAATCCTGGATCTAAATGGAATGTATTTTGGTATGTAGCTCTCAGTGCTTTGTGAATGTGGCAACAGAAATTTGCATCGTGAAGAAGTCTGTAAGCAAATTATATGTTTCTACATTTGCCTTTATACATACTGCAAGTTTCACTTGATTATTGAATCAAGAATCTACAATAAAAATCATGAGGCTTCATCAATCCACTTCACTGATTATAAGCTGTCAAACAACTTATGACAACAAGTAAAACCAGGGGTAATGGCTTTAAACTGGAAGAGGGTAGATTTAGACTAGATATTAGGGAGAACTTCTTTACAGTGAGGGTGGGAAGACACTGGAACAGGTTGCCCAGGGAAGTTTTGGCTGCCCCCTCCCAGGAGGTGTTCAAGGCAAGGTTGGATGGGGCTTTGAGCAACCTGGTCTAGTGGGAGGTGTCCCTGCCCATGGCAGAGGGGTTGGAACTAGATGATCTTTGAGGTTCCTTCCAACCCAAACCATTCTGTGATTCTATGAACAGGAATTTTGTCAGTTGTATTTTGTTGCAGCATATTTGATAATTTCTAATAAGTACAAAAAAGAAGTGTTCTTACACACAATGCACTTTCCAGTGTTTTGAACTTACTTAGAAGTCATTAGCTTCAGGCAACAGACAAAAGTTGCTGAGTAGGCTTGGAAAGGAGATAATCATCATCTGTCTGGGCTTCACTCTACTATTAGATTACATTCAGCATGAAAATAAAAAGCATGAGGAAAAGACGTTTGACCACAAGACCTGAACAATCATTGTTTTAATGCCAGCTAAGCAAATTCTGGGTTTCAGTAATCTGGAGGCACTTTTGGAGTTATATTTGATCTGCTTTCCTCCACCAATATAGGATTTTTAAATAGTTGTTTCTAACTTCATGGCTGCTTAGATCTCAATTAGCCAGAAGAGGAGATTATATGGACATGCAGCTATATACACAAATATTTTAAATTCTTTTCTTCTGTGAACCTTACTCCAGGACTGAACAGGAATCAGAGATCAGGAAAGTTAGGAAAATAAGTATCTTCAGTTTTGCAGAAAACTAAGCATTTCACAGTCATGCCTCAAATTTCACACAAAAGAGAGGAGAAAATTCCATATTGTGGGAGGATAATTTTTCTGAAAGCGGTGTTCAGTGCTAAAATGTCAAAATGCCTTTTGGGACACAGCTGCTGTTTCACCAGGGAGTAGAAGACCAGCCAATATCTTCACTGAGCAGCTATAGCCAAAGTAGAAAACATTACTAACGGACTGAACTTGTGAACACACTGCAGAAGTTAGTCACAAGTTGCAGGTATTACAATTCCAGCAGTTTGCATGCAAGTTTTAACCTTCTGCCAAAAGAAGTTCTTCCTCTACACTCTGAAGGGGTCAAAATAAAAATACAAATTAAGAAACAAAAGCCTCTAAAGGTTCAAAAAACTCTTCAGAAAAACTCAGTATGAATGTCCTCTGCCCCAGTGTTAGGACAAAGGTGGAGTTTAACCATCACGGTCTGCTGGTGCAGGCGTGAGCACTGGACACAGCTGGATCCTTGGCTGCACTCGCAGCCAAACCAGGTCATGCTAGATGGACTGGAGGAGCAGTTCTGTAACTCTGAGCAGCATCTCATGGTCTAACTGAGTTGGACCAGCCTGCCAGTATGTTAAAGAAGCCTGAGACTTACTCTTATTTATATGGTGTAGCAATTATCCTGAAGACTCAAAGATCACCTGGAGATCTTTGGAGTTCATAACTCTGGTTCCCTCAGCACGTTACATCTGGGAAAAGTGACATCAATTTTTTCCCAGCGGATTTTTCCCAGATCTGTTACATAAGGCTGATACTTCCATTGCCAAGTGTGTGAAGTAACATGTTGCTTTAAACTAGCAGAGCTGCAAAAAATTAACTGGAACACAGCTAAGAACTGCAATGAACTGATTTTTTCACTTTGGCTTTTGGAGCACTGACCATAACAGGTGGAATAAAGGGTAGCTATCCTCAAACAAGTTTCACTTCTAAAACACTGCTGGTTGGTGGTCCACCCACTAAAATTGCTTATTGTCAGTAGAAACTAAAAAGCATAAAGTGATGCTGAACATAGAGTGTGCTGCAGTGTGTCATTTACTGAGCAAAGGTGCCCTCCCAAGACTGGTGACCACAGCTCCAAGCATCCAGTGAGGTGCCTGTTAAAGTTCTCTCTCAAAACGAAATATGCACAGACTTCCTGCAGAATAAGCAGCCTATTCAGACTGCAGACTTACTACACCATGTGTGCTTCATTAATTATTATTATTCATGTTTTAATTGTTATTATTTTACAGTGCCCAAGAGGAATGTGTGTTTTTTGTCATCTGTTAAAGACACAATTAGAAGAACTAGGCTCAAAGGAGCAACAGAGGCAGATGGTATATTGGCAGTTAAATTTATAAACTCTTCTCTCAAGCAAGTAAAATAGCTTTTTTTCTTTTTTTTTTATCTTCTTTTTTTTTTTTTTTTTTGCTTTCAGGCAAGCAATTTATTTCAAGATGGGTTTGCTGTAGTCAAGAGGGTAGAGAGGGACAACCTCCATTCAGAAAAAAAACCCGAAGAAATTAAAATTAATTTTACTGAGTCAAAAATAATTTATTCATATATTCTTGCCACAGAGAAACCTCCACTAGTTTCTAAACCAAATAATATGTGCCATGTGTCCAGCTTCTCTCTTCTATCATCTGTCACGTTTCTAGTTAACCTTGTTAACTGTGTTAGTGGAAAAAACACTGGTGTAATGTAACACAGGCAGTGACCTGCCAGATGACCTATGCAGATCAGATGAAGAATATCAATTTTGGGGTCGATTGGGTGTGTGGATAGGACCACTACTGCTAGTAAAAGCTAGGTTTTTTTACACTCACACCCCTCACAGCAAAGCAGTAGCCTTCCAAGGTACCGGAAGCTGAACTGAACTGCAGGTGAGAGTGCAAGTGCTCACATACCAGAAAGAAAAAAAAAAAAAGTTTACTGAAAGGGCAAATAGTAAGGCTGTCAGAGAGCTAGGATTACTTGTTTAAATGACATTTTGGGTCAGGAAGCAGCTGGTCTTAAATAAGCAAATACTACTTAGAAATGAGTATTGTTCTCTGTAAATATGGTGATATACAGGAATTAAAGGATTTAAAGACCGAAAGGATATTGCAAAGTTTTCCTGTTTTCTGCTGATCAAATGTGCAAACTGTGAACATTTAGGTAAAATGACGTTGCAGTTCACAAGTATTATATGAATTAAAATTGTCCCCAAAATATATTTTTGAGATAGGATACTTTAAATACACTTAAGCTCCCGTCTGTGGGTCAGATCCTGCCAATTTATGTGTTGGAAAGTTTTACAACACCCACATTTCCCACGTGGAGTAGTTGAAGTCTCTGCCAAGATGCATACTGAAGTGCTTCTTTCAAGGACACATTATTAAGCAACACTTGTATTGTGTTCTCATCTCTCTCAAGCACCTACACAGAGCAAATATTTTATCCTGCAGGCTTTTAACCAAGCACTGCATGGATGGGTGAAAGTGTGGCCTCTCTGGCTTTCTTCCTGCAGCCTGCACACTGTGGAGTGGGGCCAGGCATGCTCATGAGAATCTCTTCTTACTAGCCTCCAGTGAGTTCACTAGACCTGGTGGAAACACATATGTTTCAGATATTTTGGGAGGGGAAAAAGAAAAAAAGAAAAAAGGAAAGATTTATGAGTTCTGCCATACTTTCCAGCCACTTTATAGAACTGAAGGTTTTCAAATATTCCAAAATGTTAAAAGGAATAGCTTGTTTCAGAAAAATAAATCGTGTTTTTCCCAACAAACTCATTTTACCAGGCAATGGGAAGAGATGTGCTATACCAGAGGAGAAACTGTTACTAGAGAAGTGATTAGTTTGTAAGTCCCTATGAAAGAAATCACTGAAATTATCAGTACATTACTTTCTTTCTTCGAAGGAGTCAAAAGCACAATGAGCTATGGAGAAAGGTAATTAAGCAGGTCAACTTCCCAGCCAGTTTACGTAGAAACATGACTAGGAACCTGAGTCATTACAGGTCCTCAGGTCCTATGTTCCCTTTTGTATTCATCATCATCCTCTAAAAATTGTCATACATTTTGTCCATACCATTTCTGTGCAAAAGCTCCCTCTCCACTATCTCTCAGTTTGTTGTACCCACGTTACGGTTTAGCTTAAATAGGTCCTGTTCTGCCCTGCTGTTTATGTTTGTCAAGTTGTTCTCAGTCTTCCCTTTGCTGCTTCCCTTTCATTTTTTTCAATGAATTAAAGGAATTATTTAGGCAGTGTGTTAATAATACATAATAAGGTGAAAAAAAAGAAAAAAAGAAAAAAAGAAACCCGAATTCTATCAAAATTAGCGTGCACAGTTTGATTCTGGCTTGTGTCAGGCACGCAGCTCCAGGAGAGCTCCCTCCCTGCTTGGATGCTCTCCAGACAGTTCTGTTAGCATTACATTTTATGGGATCTCTTATGCTGTAAATCTCTGGAGCCCGAGCACAGCGCTAGCGCCGCTTCTAGCTCTGGACTGTGAGCACGTTCTCCCAAAACGAGCACAGCTCACATCTGACACCCTTCTGTCAAGTCAGGACCCTATAGTTCAGTGTCTAGGCAGAGAAATCCATGTGGGCTGCCCTGCTGTGGAAAGGAAAACCATGTATCACAGAATCAAAAGTCACATCCATGCAGTGTAATTTCATAATATGTCAATTTAATAGCATGATATCAGCTGGAGGCCACAAATGGTGCATAGAAAGATTTCCCAGATTACCACAGTTTGTAGGAAAACATTTGACAGCTTGATTATAATACATGATTATAGGCAAGAGCAAGCTTCAAGACTTAGAACCCTGCCCTAAATATAAGAAAAAAACCAAACAACCAAACAACAAAAAAACTCCACCCTTAGATTTTTAGCAAACTTAATTTAAAGATTGTGAGATCTGTTGCATAGATATGAACTTTCCTAATGAATAGAGTCAAATCATCAGTGGAATAACAACTCTCATTTATCCCAGTTTGGTACAAGCTATTTTCCCTCTGTTACCATAAAGAAAATAACATTAAATAGCTAAATATATTTGCACCGTGAAAACGATCAGTAGAGATCTGCAAATCCTCCATGGGCCTGAAGCTTTCACTCAAAGGCACTGTAGACAAGGTCTTCCATTATTGCACAGAAAATAGAGGGAAATAGAAGATTTCTTCTTCCCGGGTCTTGAGAGAAATCTCTGTTTATTAGAATATGAGCAAATGCAAAGGTCCAGCGGGGGGATAATCTGTTTACGTCATGTAAGATCAGTAAGGAAATCTCACCCCCAGATTTTAATCACCATCCCATTGGAAGGAAACTTAGAGGAGGTGTTGCTGAGGGACACTGGCAGCCACTGGAGTGGAGGGAGGCAGAGAAGACATCCAGGCTTGGCCCCAAGGCATGGCCCCTCCACACAATAGAACTTTGCTTCCTGTACACTGGGGTAGAGCATATAAACACACATAAACATAAAATCAGGCAAGGATTTTAAGAGTTGATCATCATGGAGAAGGCTGAGGTACTCATGATGGTTTTGCCTCAGTCTTCACTGGCAAATGCTCAAGTCACAGAAGGCAAAGACAGGGATGGGCAATATGAAGAACCACCCATTATAGGAGAAAATCAAGTTTGAGACCATCAAAGGAACATGGAGATAGACAAGTCCATGGGACCTGATGAGATGCATCCTCAGGTCCTAAGGGAACTGACGGATGCAGTTGCTAAGTCACTAACCATCGTATTTGAGAAGTCATTGCAGTCCAGCAAAGTTCCCACTAATTGGAAAGGGGGAAGCGTAACCACGATTTTTGAAAAGGCAAAAAGGAAGACCCAGGGAACTACAAGCCAGTCAGTCTCACCTCTGTGCCCAGCAAGATCATGGAGCAGTTCCTCCTGGAAACTATGCTAAAGCACGTGGAAAATAAGGAGGTGACTGGTGACAGACAACATGGCTTCATTAAGGGCAAATCATACCTGACAAATTTGATGGCCTTCTATGATGGGACTACAGAGCTGCTAGATAAGAGAAGGGCAAATGATGCCATATACCTGGACTTGTGCAAAACGTGTGACGCTGTCCCGTGTGACATTCTTGTCACTAAATTGGAGACACATGGACCTGACAGATGGACCACTCGGTGGATAAGAACTGGCCGGATGGTTGCACTCAAAGAGTTGCGATCAATGGCTCAATGTCCAAGTGGAGATCAGTGATAAGAGGTGTTCCTCAGGGGTCAGTATTGGGACTGTCATCTTTGTTGGTGACACGGACAGTGGGATCAAGTACATGCTCAGCAAGTTTGCTGACGACACCAAGCTGTATGGTGCAGTTGACACACTGGAGGGAAGGGATGCCATCCAGAGGGACCTTGACAGGCTGGAGAGGTGGGCCTGTGCATGGGTCAGGGCAATCCCAAGCACAAATACAGGCTGGGCAGAGAATGGATTGAGAGCAGCCCTGAGGGGAAGGACTTGGGGGTGTTAGTTGATGAAAAGCTCAATGTGAGCCAGCAATATGCACTTGCTCCCAGAAGGCCAACCATATCCTAGGCTGCATCAAAAGAAATGTGGCCAGCAGGTCAAGGGAGGTGATTCTGCCCCTCTACTCCACTCTGGTGAGACCTCACCTGGAGTACTGTGTTCAGCTCTGGGGCCCCCAACATAAGAAGGACACAGACCTGTTGGAGCGAGTTCAGAGGAGGGCCACGAAGACAATCAGTGAGCTGGAGCACCTCTCTGATGAAGACAGGCTGAGGGTGTTGGGATTGTTCAACCTGGAGAAGAGAAGGTTCCAGGGAGATCTTATAGCACCTTCCAGTACCTGAAGGGGGCTTAAAAGAAAACTGGAGAGGGATGTTTCACAAGGGTATGTAGTGGTAGGATGAGGGGTAATGGTTTCAAATGGAAAGAGGATATATTTAGATTAGACATTAAGAAGAAATTCTGTATTGTGAGGGTGGTGAGACACTGGCACAGGTTTCCCAGAGAAGCTGTGGATGCCCTCTCCCTGGAAGTGTTCAAGGCCAGGTTGGACAGAGCTACAAGCAACCTGGTCTAGTGGGAGGTGTCCCTGCTAGTGGCAGGGGATTGGAACTACCTAATCTTGAAGGTCCCTTCCAACCCAAACCATTTTATGATTCTCTGATCAGTTTCACAGTTGATACTCTCATCTAATTTTACATTAATAGTTTTAACCTATTATCTAGACTTTATATAAAAAAAGTGAAGAAAAATATTCACTTTAGGAGCACATTCATTTCTAGGTGAGACCTAGTGGAGACATACTGCATATTCTTGCAAAGGATAGAGTCAAACATTTGTTTATAATTAATCTCTTACAGTCTTATCTTTCCTGAATTATATGCAGCAAAAGGTTTTTATGGCATAACATTATTAAAAGATTATAGTTTAAGTGAATGCTAATGTAAAACCAAAAGATGCTTTCTGTCCTTTCAGAATTTGCAGTATTTCCCCAGAGATATTTCTGATAATGTTGCTGATCTGCACAGAATATTTAAATGCAAAGTACACACTAATTTTGCAAGAAGTGCTATACACACTAAGATAAAAAACTCCACCCAAACCTCTGGAAATAAAACCACTTGGATTGAATATGAATCCTTTTTTTCCCCCAATAAAATATAAGTCATTACACAGGCAGAGGCTGATATCATGCTTGCAGCAAGTTCGAAGGATCATGTACTTTTTTTTGCACTTTCATGTAAACAACTTGAAGTCTTGCTCTTAGTGAATTTTATTTGCTTTGTGATGACCCATCAGGACTTTCATAAGAGAACAAAACATATATGATAACTATTTTGGGAGTATTTACATAGCTATGTGTATCCACACCTATCACACACCAAAGCTCTTTGAACAAATCTGCAACAAGATGTAACAGCCTCAGATGCCTCAGAGATATCCATCATGGAGAAGGTCTCTCGAGGAGGAAAGGGACCTTACTGGTGCCACCTCTGGGAGGGAGTGTCTAATCTGATACCTGAGGGTCCATGTGTGAGGGAGGGGTTGAGAATACCTTGTTTGTGTCTTGAAAGATACAAGACACCAGAGAATTCAGATATGAGCTAGCAACTCGTGTGATGCCAAACTTCCTTAATTCTGATGAGGTTTATAAAGGCCAGAGATTTACAGAAAGGAGGTAATAAAAGGAGGACCAAATTCTTTACCTGATTAATAGTAAGTAAACACTGAACTGCTGTGAGTGTCAGCTCTGTGCCTGAGTGTGCCCATAAAAATCTGACCTCTACAGGACTAGGTAGAGGAGGAGTTTAGAGGTGTTAGGTGCATTACCAATGTTTCTATAGTACCAACAATAACTTACATCTGTCTTTTTTCTGTCTCATTTGCAACTGAAATAGGAATATAACAGTGACTTATCACCTAACTGCTGCTTATGCATCCCCTTTCAGTCAAAATGTGCTGAGTTATTCCAGATGTACTTTTTAAACTGCCCAAACTCAACTAGCTCATTTTCCCCAACCCTGGGAATCCCTAGCATATTTCACTCAAAATAAGATTAGACATTTTAAATAGCTCATCCAAGCAATCCAACTTGTTTCACCTCAGCTGTGCAAAGGAGCGTGATCAGCACAATGGCATGAGAGTGTGTTCAACAGCTGGAGAACATCTGGCAAGTGAACTTCTCGGCAGAAACACCTGTTGCAGAACACACCTGTCTACACCCCTGTCTCACTTACCCTTACATCCCAGGAAGGTGATGTGGTGATGCATACACTGAAATGTTAGCTACCTCAGAACTAGGCAACTAGTCATCTCCTTTAGGCACCTTGAGTGGTGAAACTTCTAGGAGGTAACGGTAATAGAAGCAGATGGTGTGAATTAATTAACTAATTGAGGTGTGCCCTGTATGGGTTTAAGGATGTCAGACTAGACTGTATGTACTGTATGTATTTTATTATAATATTTTATTTAGTCTTGAGAAAAAGAAGGCTGAGAGGGGGTCTTATGAATGTCTATAAATACCTGAGGTCTGGGGGTCAAGAGGAAGATGCCACAGTGGCACCCAGTAATAGGACAAGGAATAATGCATGCAAGCTGGGACATAGGAAGTTCCACCTCAACATGAGGAGAAATTACTTTATTGTGAGGGTGACAGAGCACTGGAACAGGGTGCCCAGAGGTTGTGGAGTCTCATTCTCTGGAGACTTTCAAAACCTGCCTGGACGTGTTCCTGTGTGGCCTGCTCTAGATGATCCTGCTTTGGGGAGTTGGACTAGGTGATCTCTAGAGGTGCCTTCCAACCCCAAACATTCTGTGATTCTGTGTAATTCAATGAAAGCTTAACAGTGATTCCTTTCTCCACCTTTAGATCAGAGAAGCTTACATAAATCTGTTGATGAGTAATGTTTTTTTTCCCTCTGGAGAATGAAACATTAGCTGTTGTCAGAGATGCAACAATTAAGAACATGGACCAATGCTTTAGGAGGTTACAAAGAATTTTAATTTTCAGATAGCTAACTAGTGTCAAATGATTACTGATAACCTAATTCAGGATTGTGAAGGAGAAGAAGTTTTTTGATTGGCTTTGTTTATATCATAGGTCTTGGTGAGGTCATCTGAGTACACTTCACCTGTGTTTCACATGTCCATTGCCTGTTTCTTAAGACTTTGAGCAAACACTGGTCTCATCTCTGCGATTCATGTGAAGCTGAGTCCATGGAGTAATAAAATGACTGTGAACTTTTTTGGACATCATGCAAGTTTTCTGGATGAAATGGAGTGAATTGTGGTGTTCAGTAGGTCTGGGTACAATGATTCCCTAAACTTCAGACAAGCTGAAAGCAAGGCATAAGAAAGTACATGGTAGCAGTTATCTACCCCCAAATTGTTGTTCAAGAAGAAGTCCAAACCTTCTCTTGTCATAAAGAAGTAAAACGTTTCCTTACCACCTAGTGTACCATTTACTTCCATACTAGGCTTGTGCAGAGCTGCTGGAAAGGAGTGATGGCAATGCCACTTCTGCTGCATCGCTTTTGGAAGATTCTGTTTCTGGAAGTAAATGAATTTTTAAGGAAAAAAGATTTTAAGGATGTTCTATTTAAAAATTATCAGCATTAGAGGGGTTTTGGCTCTGAATATTTCAGAACTACGAGAGACAGTACAGGACTAGATGGGTCTTGTATCTGGGAGAGGAATACTTAAGGTCCTCTCCCACATATAAAGACTAACATCATACCTTGATTCTCTAAAGAGAATGATAGTAGCTCAGACTCTTCAGCTGTGATTTCTGAAGTGGTTAGTCTCTTCCCTGATGAGATTTGACAAGAAATTAATGGGCTGACTGAATTCATTCTTCTAGGTCTGTAGCATTCGTCATTCCTTTTCCTCAGCATTTTTTTTTTTTCTTTTCTCCTCTTAAAAGTATCTGCCTGTGTTGATGCCCTGTCTGACATATGGGAGTAGACAGGTCTATTTTCAGGCAGGTGTCAGATCATATGATGGAAGATGTTGGAAAGGACAGTGATGGGCTGTATGGAAGGGGCAAGCCACCCTCTTGAAAATCAATATTTGTCTTTCTCCTTTCTTGGTACCAGACATTAGTATTAGAGGAAGGAAGGGAGCTGCAAGTTGACCATACAGTCAGCTGTATGTGATTACATGCAAGGGGAAAAGTTCTCTGAAGATGAGGAAAACAGTGTCAGCTCCTCTACCGAGCCCAGCATCTGAGTTTATTATTGGAAACATTCCTTCTGCACTCACTGAGGTTAAGATTTCACTGTAACACTCAAGGCCATGCTGGCTGACATGATGCTGTTGTAGGAAGTATTACATTCTTGCTGCATTTCTCTCCTGAGACGGATAATAAGTTCATATCCTGAAGGAGCACCTAAATCTTTGTGCTTGTAACATGTTGTCAGAGCTACCTACGGCATGGGTGAAAATGTGAGGGGTCTAGCATAATGAAGCACTCTCTGCAGGCTCCCAGCTCTGTGTCACCTGTTTAATCCATCACAGTGAGACAAGTGCATTAGCCATTTAGCATAAGACAGCCCCTGCATTGCTGGAATAACAGGAGACTTAACCACACTATGACCATTCCTGTGTGGCCTCACATGGCTACTTAAACACAAAGGGGGAGGTTTCCATGCATATGAGAGAAATTAATGCAGCACTTTTAAATTTATATGCTGGGTGACCTCTCAGATCAATAAATTTATGTATAAATGAGACAGGGTTTACCAATGAGTCAGTCCCTCTTGCCTGTTAAATCTATATGGATGTCAATTACAAAATATCTTGGCCACAGCATACAATCACATATGTGTTATTAGAAAAAAAAAAATGGAGGTAGGAAAGGGTGATGTTTTTTCTCCCTTTTTTTGTGAGGCATATAGCAGAACATTCTGTCTGGTGAAAACAATGCATTTAAAGGACTATAAAAAAGTTACAGCTTAAATTTTTTTTGAATGCCAAACCGCTGACAGGTGAAATAAGTTTCCACACTCACTGATTAAAAAATGTGAACAAATACGAATGGTTACTGTTGGTGACTTCAGTAATTGGCCCATTTTTTGAACACAGAAGCCTCCTTCAATAGAGTAGTTGATAACAAATTATTGCTTAGTACAGTTGAATTTTAACAAAGATTTGGCAACATAATAAGGAATTTATTTATTTATTTCATTGCTACTTACATGAAGAGGTATTCATTAATCTTAACCATACTGAAGTCAAAATGAGTTGTGCCATCATTTTAAAGGTCTGAAGTCTCACTCTGTGCTATTAATTAGCAATGTATTTTACTAGTAGTACTTTAACTAATATTATTAGCTGGCAATAGGTACTTTAGCCTCCAGAAAAAAAATGTACTTGCTGACTTTGATTTAGCTTGTAACTTCCAGTTCATTACATGATGCCTCCAATCTTTGTTATTAATTATCCATGAACATTCATATGAACACATTTTTTTTTCATTCGATAGTACTTGAAAACTGTAAAAGTCACATAAAAGTTCACTTTAGCAATACATCTCATATGTTCTCATGATCTTTATCTATGATGCATATTAGTGCTACAGCTCCCACTGAGATGAATTTGTCCTTAACTATAGTTACATTGGCTCATTCTGCTTGCTCTGGAAGTCCCTACATTAAGACCAAAGGATGATCAATATGATGGATTTTTACACTCAAACCTCATACCTACATATGAGGCAACCTAAAAGATTTACAGCTGTGTGTATGTGACAGACTACACCTATAATTTGTCCCGAGTCTCCTCTATGCCTTTCCCCCCCCCCCCCTCCTTTTGCATATAGATAAATAATACTGGCATTTCTTAGGTGAAAAAAAGTCATCTCTGGTTATTTCCTAGGCATGTGGCCTATAACCATGTTTAATAATATACAAAGCTTAATAATTTAATGGTTCATCGTTCCTTGTTCGTTTCAGAACCAATTCTGTGTGTTCTAAAAAGTAATACCGTGTCACCAGTAATTCATCTCAGAATGGCTCTGGCTGCCAATGCTTCAATAGGCCAAATTTTTTTGAGCGCAGATGGATTTAAATCTGTCCCATATTGAAAGCTGAGAATTAATAGCAGGCTTCCACTCAAAAATCATATCTTCACAGGGACAGAATATAGATAAGTATCAATGTTTTTCATGCAGACTGACATTATTCCTCTATCAACCTAATTAAACATTGCAAAGGAAAAGAAACAAGACAAACACAGTCATTTTAATTTAATTGAACCCAGCTTGCCATAAGAAAACAGAAAGATATACAGAATTCTTCTGAAATAGTCATATCAAATTAATTGAACTGTGTATAGTCAGGAAAGGGTCAGTCATAAAAATTAGGTAGGTGATGTGAGTTATGTTCTTTTAATAAGAGGTCAGAAGGCAACATTTACTTTGTTCTGGTAATTGATTATCACTGTTCTCCCTCACTTCCTGATTAACTTGGAAATACCTTGTAATGAGAATCTTACTAGATCTTAGCACTCAAGGACAGAAAGACTATTATGGAAGAGCTATTATGTTGTATGATCCAAAAGATTTCTTATACCAGAAAACAGAAAGACAGTCTACTGGGCAGAAAAGAAAAAAAACAACAACCCAAAACCAAAAACAAAAAAACAAAAAACAAACCCCAAAAGAAACAATCCGTCACAGTTGTTTAACAACATCACCAGCACATAGAGATAAATGAACACGCACATATATATATATATATAAACATACACATTATAAACAGTGAAACCACTTAAATTGTCAAGTTAGATGAGAAAAATGATTGTTAATTGGATTCTCTTCAACAGTTCAGAGCTCCCATGGTTGGCTTTATGAACCTCAGGCAGGGGAGGGAGCAAAGAAACACTGAGCAATTCTTATTAACCATTTGAACAAGATCTGGTGTGAGTGTGTTGTCCTTGCACAGAACTATACATTTCACCCATCTTTCTCCCCCTTTATGCCCTTGTTTCCTTAGCTTCTTTATGAAGCAGAGCCATGACCTGTGTGTGGAAGAGCTCTATTCTGCAGTGCCAAGAACAGTGGAGCCTTGGTCCGTAACTGCTTCTGTACTAGAAATAATAGATCATGATAATGGCCCTTGGCTCTCTACACTGCAGACAAACTGATTTATACCTGCTGCATCTCTCCTTTCATGGTGAGCAATGCCTGAGCTAAAAGGCATGAGGTGCAGGACCTGGAGACAGTAAGGACTGACTGCTTCTCACTGCAGTAAGTAGGTCCTCATGGCCCTCACCAGAGACCTCTGTCACTCCCTTGCCTATGGCACAGCCATTCTCTTTCAGCTCAGGCTGGGCCCCCATTCCCTGCTTGGGCTGTGCTGCTGCTGCCTACACACCAGTGTCTGCCTTCTGCTGTTCCTGACTTGTTGGATGGGCTTCTTGAATGGATGTTGGGCCTGACTTGCCACTCTGAATTTGTCTGAAAGTCACTGGACTTCTGGCACAGCCTGTTATTATCAGCAGCCCTGTCCTGCTTGCCATGCTCAGGTGCCACAGGGCTGAGCCTTTCTTGCTGAGGGCTCTGCCCTTCTGCTGATTGGGTCACTGGGGCTTCTGGTTCATCCACCTCATGGAGCAGCTCTGCTCCTGGAGGCTCTCAGGGATCCAGAGCACACAGGACGTGACTCCTCCACTGCTGGCAGGCCCCTCATTAGTGAAACAGTGCATCAGCAAACATCAGCAAAAGGTTCTTTGCATACCAGTCCACTGATTGCAGAAAAAACACATGATAGTAACAGTGGTGTATCTGTGAAACACCACATTGAGTTGTTTCTGGTTCAGTCATGGTAAAAGAACAAAAGCTAGGTAGTCCCTAAAACTCCGTCATCTTTCTTATAAAGGCAACAGAACAGATGTAGGAAGAGGTCTTCCCTAATTAATGTCAGATAATAGGGTTGAACCTGCTTAGAGAAAAACACATGGGCCACCCAACTGCAGGGTTTAGAGAGAGACTGGTATCATCCTCTCTCACAAGAGACATCTGTCTACAATGGGAGACTAGCTGATTTGGTTACAGCTGTCCTAATTAAAATTGTCCTCTGTGACCAAAGAGAGACAATGTCATGTCTTGAAGGATGTACAGCCTTTCAAGGTCGGCTTACCATCTAACACTGCCTGTGACTGGATACGGGGCCTGACTTCCTCCCGATGACTTCTGATCGCTTCACTCAGTGCTGACAAAGTCAGTCAGAGTGATCATGGCCAGATGCATTCACTGAAACTTCAATTGATTGTGTCTGCTTTTAAACTGAGAAAGACTGATACTCTAAAGAATAATTCTAATCACTTCTGTAGCAACATGTGTCTTTTCCTCACCCCTTCTCTTTAGACTGTAACCTAAATAAAGTTTGACCCACTATATAGTCAGTCATGAATGACTTTGAAATTCTCTACCAATGGACTGCTGAATTAAGGCCCTGCTTCAGTAAATAATTGCCCTTTACTCAGCTTCATTGCCATTGATATGTACCTTTTTTATTACTATTTTCATAGCAATTAGTATAACATTTTGGCAATCTATTCTTTTAAGAGCATGTGCTGTCCAATAACAGACTTGGAAATGAAAATATGTCTATTATTGCACAATATGCACTCACTACAAACTGCTGACTAATGTTAAAAAATTCCTAAGGGTTCATTAAAATTCATTAGAACCATGTGTCCATGGACTTCAGTGTAAACATGAAGGGCAGCTTGACACCCCAACCATTTGAGAAATGACCACCTAGAGAAAGACCAGAAAGACAAAGGCTTTCCTTCATTGCTAAAAGGCCATGGAAATTCTACCTACTTGCTGTTTCCACAGAATTTCTATGAGACACTTCTGAATGCAAAACACTACATAAGATTGAAATATAGATACTGCAGATGAGGAGCCTAAAACTGTTTTTGTTCTTGGCTATAATGTTAATTTAAAATCTTAAAATATTTCCATATCAATTTCTGTGGTTTTTTTCACCTAAATGTGGCCTTGACTTTCCACACAAAGATTACAAAAATATACTCAATTTCAGCTATAAGTTTATAATTTCATACAGTCTTTTAAGAAGAACCTGTATAGGAACAAGATTATTGTAGGTTTTATCTGCATTTTCCCTTTTCTTTATATAAAAATGTCATTTCAAATAATATAACTTGAATGTGTTTAGAAGGAATAAATGGAAAACAACCATCCATTCTCAGTTATTTGAAGCTGAATGAGGTTTTTTTCCATCCACTAGGCATCACACATGGTACTGGGCAGTATACTTGGAAAAGGAGCTAGGAGCTGAACATCAGAGGACAATATTCTCAAGAGTTCTGTAGTCAAGAAAATGAATCCTTCATGTAGTTAGAACAAAGGGAACTTGGATATTTGCAAGTAATCTGCAGATTCCATTGTCAGTTGTCTTAAATTTTAGTCTATGACAAACAAAATTCCTGATTTTAACCTACTCCTAGAGGATCTGATTTTTTAAATTTATTTTGCTTGTTTCACACAAGGCTGAAATCACATGAAAAACATCAATAAGAGAGGGAGGTGGCAGAAATCCAAACCCAAGATTTTTATATGGGAAGAATTCATTCCGGCCCCATCCTCTTACTGCACCTCTGATTCCTTTCCACTCTAAACTCTGAACAACCCTCACTTAAGGATTAGTTAAATCTGATTTAGAATGCTGTCAAAGACAGTTACACAATTTATATAGCAGTCCAAAGTTGTTGGGTTTGGTTATAGGTCTGATGTTTTTCTTTGGCTTCTTTCCCTATTAAACATCCAACCAACCAAAGTTAGATTTTCTGTTTGTTTATTTTATCATGAAAGTATAGCCTTAATTTCTGGAAGAACTGCACAGTCAGAGGGGTAACAAGTGAGCAAAGACAGCAGCTGTTTTCTGTCTAAAGATATGCAAGGTTTTTTTGAGATGTTCTTAGTAGCAGTGCAAGGCAAAATTTTGCTCAGTTCTTTGGAATATGAAAATGTAGAATTTAGTATCACAAGGAATTTCTGACTAACAGAAAAAAACCCAAAAGTACAGTACTGTAATTTATATCCTCTTCTCTTTTGTCAGAATGAATCAAATATGAACTTTTAGGTTTATATATATATTGCTGTGAATGCCGAATTAATAACTTCATAAATTGCCATCATTTTTATGACATAAAAATGTATTCACAATGGAGCCTCAGTACAGAACCTCTACAGTTATAGAGCAATGCTAAAAAAGTAATACAGTCTCGAAAGTTTTCACGGAGGGATTAGCCTAGATTTACTCTAGGCCAGTTTGACACATAGTTTGTAGAATTAATATTCTTTGTCAGCTATAAAGAATTTTGCTGATTGAGACTGCCTGTGTGATTTATAACCAACAACTTTCAAAAAAATGTTTCCATGTTTCAGTATATGATATGTAAAAAAGACTCAAGCAGTGCACACAATTTTAGATCTTTTAATCCGCACCATTACGTCTTTTACTAGCGTCTCTTTTGAGCATGAAAGATATTTTGGCACTCAAGTCTTCTGACTTTCATTTTACCGAGAATTTAATGGAAATTTTTCCAAACTGAAGTAAGGACTAATAAGGTTTCTATATTATTGTTTAAAACCTCTTTAGATTCATAAAATATGATGTCAAAGGATTCATGCCACTTTAAAAACAGTATTTACATCACATTTTCTTCCTGATATGGGTTTGCCTTTGCTTTGCTGGAATATTGGAAGGTCCATGTCTGCAGAAACAAGTAGTTACATCTTGAACACAAGATAGCATCTGAGCATCTCTAGTAATTTAAATCAGATGTGATCTCCTTTCTAAATTTTATATTATATACATAAAATTCTCACCTCACAGAAAATGCAAAACTATGCATCTTTAAGCACTCTTTTCCAAATGGTCTTATTTTCCTCCAATACTAATAATCTTTAAACATAAAAATTGAAGCAAGATAAGCCTTATCAGTCAGCCTTTCTGCCACCAAGAATTTTTTTCTTTCCCTATGCCAGGCTTCCTCAGCAAGCATTACTTGGTATAGTCCTAAAAGAACAGATTAATATTTTCACTAATTCATATGGCTTAAGAGGTTGGTTCAGGCAGCTGCAAGAATATCTCCTTAGACTGAAGCCTGATTTCCTTCAGCACACTGCATTATCTGTGGGAATTCCTGTGCTTCTCTTGACTCCCTGTACCATGATTTTGTTAAACATCCTCCTCTCCGTGACCAACCACAAATGTTCATACCACCTCTATGCAAGCCTCCCACTCATCCAAAAACACACACATATTCATATCTGTCATCATTTGGCATTTTCTTCTGAGGCGATGCAGGTGTCACTTTATAAAGAATTTCTGGAGGGGGTTCCACAGGCTTGAAACACTTTCTCAGAGAGCACCTCATGCTCTCCTAATCTTCCTGTTTATACTTTTAATTGCACTTTAGTTTGTTTCAGAATCATTGGCCTTTCCATCCCAGAAAATGATCATTCTTGCCTATGACTGTGGGAAGCTGAGCTTGGTAGGGCTTCTCCAAACTTCCCTTAACCCGTAGCTATCAGTAAGAAAGTGTCTACAGGTCATTTAAGTGTGAAGATTTGTACTGACTGTGCTTTGGGTTTAATCCTAGAACTAAAGGAGAGACCAGAAAAGAACTCTATTGTTCTGAATGAAGATTTTATTTTGTAATATTTTTTTTGTCTCATGTCTATTGGAACACTGTAGTTACCAAAAAATATACTACTCATGCATATAATTTACGTGTGCAGGTGCCTTGTTTCAACATTAATTTATGTTCTTATTGTATGTGTTATAACGTTACTATAAAAACTTCCTTCATATGATGTAAGACTTTTATAGATGATAAAAAGAATACAAAACCCTGTGGTTTTCATCTAGATGAGAATCCTGTTAATAGAACAGTAAATACAGCAGAAGATAATAAGGAAAATATTTCTGAAAAATTAGAATGCAAACAGCCTTGTGTATCAGATTCATGGAATGACATTTAACCTAAAAATTTATATTTCCCCCACTTGCCAGATTTCAACCATAATGCATGTTGAGCCACAGTCACAATGAAATGCCTATTATTTAATAGCTAAAGTCAAGCTTTATAAAATATAGCAAAATGATTAAGGAGAATTTCCTTGGGATCTAAGATACAGGACATTATCAAGGATTTTTTCCTTTTCAGTCTATTAATTTATCCAAGATATTCTAAAGTAAATGCTTAACATTTGTCAAATAAAGCCTTAATTTACTTTTGATGAGAAAACTCTCATTGATTTGAGAAGGCAGAGAATTTGATCTATTGGGAAGGAAAATGAATGCTCTTTTTAAGTGAAAAAGAATGGCTGCTGCAAAAGATACTGTCTACTATAATGTTTCCTTTTTGTTACATTACACTGTTTAGCAAAGAACCAAACTGGGACCCATCACTTTTAATAAGGATGCATTTGAGAAGATGAAGTCTCAGACAGAAGTGGTAGGTGAACTTGTCCTAACTGTGGGTGGTGCAGTAATTAAAGTCAGGGAAACTGTATTCTCTGACAGTTCATTAGACAAAACAGTATGTGTAAAATGTATTGTCATGTCTAATTGCTACAGCTGCTTGGATTTCTCTGTTATACTGGGACACCAGCTATTCATAAACCAGCAGGAGGAAATAACCTGCAGAAAGATGCACTTCTTATATGTGTCCTTCTATGTGATCAACGCCTCCAGTCTTTGACTAAAAGTTTAAATTAACTAAGAGATGTGTCAAATATAACAGTAGAAAATCTGTATCTTGTGATAGTGTTGGAATTATTGAGTTGAGCCAACAACATTACTCAGGCATGTAATGCTGTCTGAGTGGGATTATATTGTGTTGTCTGTCAAGATAATTTTTACATATACATTACTAAGCAGTTCCAGATGTGAAATTTGAACTAGAGCTACTGGTGCTGGACCCTTCTTATTTCATCTCATGGTACATAGAAAAACTAGCTTCAGTATAAAGGTGAATGATCTTATAGTATAGCAGCAGAAATATATCACACTGATTTTCTGTACTCTCATTCATGCTTTCCATTATACAGAAAGTTAGGATGCAATTTAGTTTTTCCATAACAAAATGAGAGGCAATTCACAGCAGGGCAGCTTTTGGGCTTGAGCTGGTTGTAGTCCAGGCATTTTCAGCACAGCACATTATGCCCTAGCTGAACACTTCATGGGTAGTTTCAGACAGTGCTGGGATTTCAACTGACGTGACCGAATCAACATGAGACCAACTGAAATCACAGTCTAATTCATGTCTGCAAAACTGATTTCTGCTTTCCAATAGAGGCTACATAGTTTAATATAGCCCTGACTCTGCAAACTTTTGTACATGTGTTTATCATTATCAGCATTAGTAGATTCATATCTTTTGATGGAACTTCATATTAATCAGGTAATTATTGAATTCTCATGCATTAACATTCACCAGTAGTTAAGGACCACTGGGAAATCCACACAGGATCTACCTATCTCAGTCTTCAGATTTCATAATATCCTAAACTTTTGTTTCAGGGACTGCTTCAGTGCCAAGAAGCCTTTCCAGCTGGTGCATGCACACACTACCTCGTGCTCTGAGGCATCTTCTTCGTCAGGCTTGAGTTTCTTTGACATAGACACTACCCATGGGAAAGTACTTTTCATAAAGGACTTGTAAACATGTTTCTGAACATTTATGGAATATGGTGGAAGAATCCTATGTGTTACATTTTACGGATGGTATTGTGCAAAGTTGAAAATAATGATGTCGGTGACGATGGTCGTAATAAGAATAATACATAATAATAAACCAGATGTACAGAACTTTACTAAGGCTCTTGAAATGGATTCTTTTGCATAAAATTTAAATTTAATAAGTGAGATAGTTGACTTGGTTAATAGCTACAGCGTTTGCAAGTAGTTTTACATGAGCAAAACTCATGTAAATTGTCTGTCTTTTACACTCAGAGTCAACAGAGCATTGCGTGAACAGGATCTGACTGACCTGTAGGAAGTATTTGCACACTGACATGGAGAGGGTACAGCAAAAGCCTAGGAAAATGATGAGGGTACTAGAACATCTCTCTTATGAAGAAAGACTGAGGAACATGGGGCTTTTTAGTCTGGAGAAGAGAAGACTGAGGGGGGACCTTATCAATGCCTACAAATACTTAAAGGGCAGGTGTCAGGAGGATGGGGCCTGTCTTTTTGCAGTGGTGCCCATTGGTAGGATAAAAGGCAACAGGCACAAACTTGAACATAGGAAGTTCCATCTGAACATGAGGAGGAACTTTTTTACTTTGAGGGTGACAGAACACTGGCACAGGCTGCCCAGAGAAGTGGTGGAGTCTCCATCTCTGGAGACATTCAAAACCCACCTGGACACCATCCTGTGCGAGTTGAACCTGCTCTGGCAGGGGGGTTGAACTAGATGATCTCTAGAGGTCCCTTACAACCCCTAACATTCTGTGGTTCTGTGATTCTTATTCCACCTTTAATTCCCTGCTTACACATCGGGTTCTGAAAAGCCCCCTGCAGTTTATATTTGTCTTTTGAAACTCCATCTCAAGAAATATTTCCACAAGGATACAAAATTTCAAAGTCAGCCACAGCAGTAGGCTGTACTGGAAGCCAAAACGAGAGTGTCGAGCAATATGTCTGGGCCCCTGGGAAGGAAAGTAGATGAAGCTTTAAAGGGAAATCACCAGTAGTGATTTGAACTGTGAATTATGCTGTGAATAGTGCTCCCAAGATTTGACTACTAAATGCATTCTTCATCACTCTCTATTTACCTATTTCTTAGCTTCAGAAAAAGCCTATCAATGCTTACAGAGACCTTAAAACCCATTTTAATTCCAGCACTTAATTACAGAAAGGGAAAAACTTACACTGAAGTTAGCAGAAATCCATGGATTTTCATCTGAAAAAGAAAAGAGAGGAAAAACTTCAGAGCTGGAGACTTTGAGTCTCTCATATAATTTTTCACCACGAGGAAGGATAATGTTCATCACTTGGTCACCTAAATTCCAGAACTCAGTAAAATGCACAGTATACATCAGACATATCACAGCCTCAGGCGACTGTTTACTTCCATTCATGTGATGAACATTCAAGTGCATATGACTGGATAATTTAACAAGACACCCTATAATAAGTCCTTTCTCTGAAACAAGAGCAGAATACCAAAAAATCTAGTCTTGTCATGGTAATGAAACAGAGAGATGTTAGAGCTAGACTCTCGCTCTTGCATCTTAGGGCTATCTAGGCCAATGATAAAAAGAAGTACAAGTAAAACCTTGCTATTTTTCAGAGAGTTTGCATTGGAAAGAGTTGCAGGTCAATAAAATGCATCTTGCTGGCATCAGTTTAAAAAGAAATAATAACCTGCAACAAAATTCACTGTGTAGTATAATTACAAGTCTAAACCTGAAGAAAAAGTAATTTTTTATTCTTTGACACAAAACAGCCATGCTGCTGTAACCTGCTTTTACGCTTTATTTTCACATAAACAAAGCAGTTAGAGCTCACAGCTATTGAAGTCCTTACTCATGAAACACATATCTGTTCTTGAACTGTCATATACAGTGTGTTTTGTTGCCTTTTTAATGCACCTTCGTTACAGAAATCAAAAAAAAATAATGTCAGGTTCACATTGAAATGAAATTTACATTCCTAAGTGACTAACATATTTAATCGCCCTCCAGAACAAACATGAATGTTTAAAAACATCCTTTCATTTTAAATGAAGGAGTGGATTAAGGCTAATTGGAGTCTTATCAACCAAATATTATCTGCGCACAAGGGACTGAGTGTCTTCCTTCAGCAGATTTTGCTTTAAGTTAGATATTCTCTAAAAGTAGTCCTCCTTTCACCACATCTCAAATCCCTTTGCCCTATTTTTCAGCCATTTTGAAAGATTTTAGCCCAACTATTCTGAGCCCATAGCTGAGAGTTAAAGAACAACATAGGCAATATAGTAAGTGGCACCATAAAGTTTTAGCTAAAACATTTGTTAAATACATACAGAATATGTACTTTCACTATAAAATTTAATTACTGTAAATTCAAACATTTTTGTCTAAGTTCCAGAAATCAAATACAATTTATTAGAAACAATTATTGTATAATGAATAAGGCTTCTATAGATAAACAGTTTTAAAATCTTAAATGATTATTTTTTTATTGTAGCTCTATTATACTTTCAAATTTGAAGTTTTTACATACTCGGAGTTGTTCTTCTGTTTTCTTCATTTTGAAAATGTCCTGACAACTTTGAATATTACTTTTTTCCACTGTTGTCTTATTTACATTAGGAAATGAGGTAAGTCTAACCCTTTCCCACAAACTCTTTCAGGCTTAGTGCATTTTCTAACTATAAATGTTTTCTCAAAAGATCTTGTTCAGATACATTAAGAACAATCATCTTAGAGTTCTGAGGACTTTAAAAATAATTTATATTCCAGTCAGACTTTGAAATTATTTTTTTTTTTATTAACTCCTAATTTTTTTTAACTGGGAGAGGATCTTTTCCTCCTTCTTTTTCTCTCTGATCTTTATTTATTTTAAATTTGATTTGAAGTGAATACAATCAGAAATCAGTGAAAGAACATTTTCTCCTGGGAATATCAATGAAGTGCAGGCCCAGGTCACAGCATTGTTTCTGAACTTCAAAGAACTTTGCAGATGTTTTAGACAGACGAAATAATCTGATAAATTTTCTAATAATTTTCCAGAGTATCAGATTCATGCCAAGTTTTTAGGTTCATCAGATCATTAAGACTCAGAAGTATCTGCAAAAATACCTTCTATTGTTAATGCTCCATACTTCAGCTATCAGGGTAAAACACATCTCCAAACTGTTGCTGCAACTACAGAGAAATGATTAAGCAAATATATTTCGCCTGTTCAAAAATGAGGCTCAATGTTCCCTGAGAAGCTGACATTATAGACTAACCTTAAACACAGTCAGAAATATTTTGGCTCATGCTACTTTTCTTCCTCACTTCAGCACATGCACAAAGAGAAAATATACAAGTGGAGAAAAAGAAAGCCAACTTTAAAAAACCAACTGGTCATTTGTTTAGAATTCAAGTTGTATCACCCCTCAAAAGTGATTCTTTGGACAGAAAGTACCATAGTTAAATGTTCTGAAATATACACACAATCATTGTCAAAAATAACAGGAAGATCATCTAAATTTAAGACTGAAAGATTCTGTGGAAAGTTCTTCTTTACTAGCCTAGCTGTTAGGATGTGTCCTCCTGTCTCTAGAGTGCCTGTAAGAGAACTTCCAGGACTCAAAAAAAATGTTCTTTAAAGGCTTTTGCTCTTCTCAACATCCGCTTAGGATATAGCCAAAAAAAAAAAAAAAGATAAAAAGCATGAAATAAGCTTATTCTTCTCTAGACATCTCCACATGACATAACAGAAGAAAGAATAATATGGAACATTACAGCTGAATGTGATGAAAGGCTGGGTGCCTTTGAGGCTGGACCAGGGAGCAGTGCAGTGGCCAGAAAGCTGCTTCCCTTGGAATAGTCTTGGCTGAGCAGATCTGAAGGCAAAGATTTCTGTGTAGTTTTATTCTCTCTACTTCTGCATTTTGAAGACTGCCTTTTGGAACACATTGTAAATCACTCATGAGCAACCCTAAAGCCAAAACAGAGTACGGTGTGAGGGTAAAAAAACCCCACAACCAACAACAATAACCAACCAAACAAAAAAATCCACCTAACCATCACTCATCTAAAAAGTTATCTCAACTTATATTATATACTTATATAATCCTGTGATGGAAATGGTCTTTATTTGGTTTTTTTTGCAGCATTTTACATTGAGAAACCCATAATCTAACAGAGGACTTCATGAGGTTTATTTTTACCTCAATTCACAACTTCTGGGTTTTGCATTCCAGTTCTAACCTCTAGGTTCTTAAGAAAATAAAAGAAAACAAAACAAAAACAAACCCCACAACAATTTCAAGAGATTCCATGGGAATATACAGAGCAGGTATCCAGTTTATTCTCTGGATTATTTTGTTTGGTGTGTCTTCATTTCTCTGTCCATGAAGCCAGAGAAAAAGCTGTGTTTTTTGAATGTACTTATTGTACCAAGCAGTGTTTTTATTTTTTTTTAAATACTAAAAAATAAAGACTATATTTCACTACAACACATTTTATGTGACTAATATATCCTAGAATTCTATATCAGAAAGAAATTAGACACCATATGTAATTAATTCGAAATTAATTTTCTAAAAGCAACTTCAGTTTTCCCATTGCTAAGTGGCATTTTCACAAATTGAGTTAGGCACCAGTCTGTAGAAATATTTGGCGGAAAATGGGTTTAGGAAGAAGCTGTAAATTAAATTGCTCTTAGCCTTTTGAGCTCTAGAAATTGACAAAGATTTATTTAAATTTTTGTATAAATGGGTATAGATAAATAAGATGTGAAATGATAGCATTTCCAACACATGGGAGATCTTTTTACTTCTCTACAGCTGTGTTTGGTTTAAAATTCAAGCTATTGTATCTGCAAGACCCAGCATCCCTCTATCTCTCATCTTCAATCTGATGTTAATAGGAACAGATTTCATGGTCTGAAGCTTACATTTTTCTGTAGAAATATAAACACAGAGAACTGAATGAGAAATAAAAGTAGGAAGACTGTAGTAACAAGTATCTTTTTGCTATGGATGAGATCTGACCCTAAAGAAACAAATGCCAAAATTGTAGCTGGCTTCAGTGGTACTAGAGTTTCGGTTTGGAAATAGAATAATGAAAATTACAAATTTCTAAATCTCTTTGGAAAATCTCCTGAACTATCCCTGTCATTCCCCCAAGATCCAGAGCTGACAATTCAGCTTGAAATTCTTAATAATTTTAATTTATTTTTTAAGCAAACATGTACATGAAGGTGGGAAACCATTTATTTTACGTGGCAGGCTTGAGCAGCAAGTGTAGAGCTGCCTTCATGTAGCCTCTATGATTTAGTGGTATATTGTTCTTAAATCATCACTAACTCTTCCGATGAACTCTGCACAGTATGGCTTTTCTTATTTTTGCTGCTTTGTTGCTTACTCTGTACTAATGCTTACACTGACACCAAGACCAACAACTCGAGTTAGAAAAGAGCTTCTTTATATGTCTGCTCACTTGGTTACCCATTTTATGTTAGGAATGATGTAGGCTTGTCTGTATGTAATTCCTGTGTCACACCTTGGAAAAATGAGTCCTTGGGCTCAGCTCATTTCCTAGTAGACATAGTTTGTGTCCTAAAACCACCACCTTAAAAGCAAGTAATCATTACTCTAAATTACTTTGGCAATTTCATTTATAAAAGCCAATTACTAAATTGACTGAGCCGTTTTCATTCTCATGACATCTTTGCAGGTGGTCCTTCCAGGTCCTCCTTGAGCTACACTGGAAAGGCAGCCAGTACTGTCACTCTTCATGTGCCTTTAGATAAATCAAGATCAAATGTCCTTTTTTGCCAGTCTTGCAGTTTGTCCTCTAAACAGAAAGCTAAATGCTATACTGGCAAGACTTATGTAACTTCTAGTAAATAAATTTTACATTTTAATTTGCTTTGGCATGGGTTTTTAGAATCATAGAATCACAGAATCATAGAATAATTATGGTTGGAAGGGACCTCCAGGGTCATCAAGTCCAACCTTTATCCCATCATATTCCTAACCATTAAACCACTAGACCATGGCCTCAAGTGCCTCATCAACCCGTTTTTTGAACACCCCCAAGGACGGCGACTCCACCACCTCCCTAGGCAGCCTGTTTTGTTTGAAAGTCTTCTTTCCCAAGGACAGCAAATTGAGATAACCTCACTTCAGAAAGAAAAAAGGGAATTAGAAATCATTTAGAGAAAGTAGGACAAAGTAATAAAATAAATACAAAACTAAAGTCTGAAACTGAAACTCTACCCAGATTTAGAGCTATGGGGGAATAGTAAAAAAATATTAAAAGTATCTAAACTCTCATTCTGTGGCAGTATTTCAAACATTACTAAAATATTTATGATGAAGAGGGGGTTGTTTATTTCTTTGCTTTTTAAGAAAGTATTTTCACTAAAGCCAGAGATCTTAGATTAATGTTAAAAAGAGGGATTTTTGATGTTGTAGAGGAATAAAAGCAACCTTTTGAAAGTTTCCCCAAAGAATTGTGGCAGAATGTCCATTCTGAAAGGCTGCACATTTTACTTGACCCTTTGCTTCTTTTCTTAATGTTAATTGTTTTCATCAGAATTTCTATTTACATGGGAAACATTTCAGATTTTAGAAAGAGCACATTTTGACAGGCAAAACCCCTCCATGCAAATTGTTGAAAGAATTGTCACCAATTTTACTTTGGAGTACACTGTTAAAAACTACTATGATTTAGTGTTTCAGTGAAGAATATATTCTAGTTAATACATTCCAAATGAACTATTTTTATTCCATGAAAGCAGTATTTCCCAAAATTAAAAAGTTCCCATGGAAAATTTTCGAACATTTCCCACTTCAGAGTTTGAAAAATGAGAGCATAACAACATGTCATGTTCTTTCGCTCTCTTTTTGTCTTCTTTTTTTTTGTTTCCAATTATAGGAAAATCACATCTAGAGAATGGCAAAATGAAACCAAAATAAAACATTCAACCAAATAAATATTTAATTGACAGTAATTATAAATTGTTATTTTCTGTACTAAGTGCATGTATTTCATGTAAGTGATGGAATATATGGAAGAGAAACTGGTTGTTTGAGAATGGAAGCTCAGGCAACCATTTAATATCATCAGGGATGCTGAGAAGCAACATTCTTACTCAGAATGAGATGTAGCAAAAAAAACCCAGTTGTGGCCTGGATTGCCCACTTAAATTAAGTACAGTAAAAACATTGAGTTTTGTTCGTTTGGTCTCTTAATTAAACCAATAAAACTGACAGTGACTCACTAATATTCCCTTAACTAAGGGACTGATAATGAAATACTCAGTATTATATTTTTGGTTATTTATCCATTAGTATGAGTAGCTAACTAAAAATGAAAAAAACTTTGTGAGCTTCTACAAAACTAGCATTTAAAATACCTTTTTGTTTGTTTGTTTTATGTCTGAACTGATTTTATGCATACTCTTTTCTTGTGTTCTGAGGAGTTGGAGGCCTTTTTGTTGTTTTGGGTTTTTTTTTCAATAGAGACCTTTTACACACCAGACTGCATTCTTTCCACCCTGCTGAAGCTCTAATTCATGTTCTCTGAAAAAAAAAAAAAATAAAAGAAGAAAAAAGGAAAGTGAAGTTAAAGAAATGAGGCTTTCTTTTACTTCTTTGGAGAATATAATACTTTCTGATATAATTATCATGGTTAATAAAACCAATTAAAAAAATTAGAAAATGAAATCCAGGGCTTAATTTTCCTGGAAACAGTTATAAATAAACATGTTATGCAACAAACACATCAATTATGCAAGAGCTACAGAAACAAAAACACATGAAGGAACAAGCAATAATGAATTAATGCTTAGGAAATATGAAGGTAAGGTACATCATGAATATAATTTTTTTACTTCAGGCAAAACCAAAAGGGTATCTAATTTCTCTTTATATCTTATGTAACTCCTAAAGATGTCAACTGGATTTATTTGCTTATACTGCACATGGCAAACAGACGTCTGTTTGTGTTTTATACATCTGTTATTTTGAATACATTTAATGTATATGTGAGTGTAAAATTCTAGAGCTTATTTAGTCTTTAACACTCCCTGCTAGCCACAGAAACATTTGCTCTTGTTTGAAAAAAAAGTCAGGTGATGCTCACATCTACATATTGATTAGGATTATGTGAATGTTTAGAGTTCCAGTTTAATAAGTCATCTAATGACAAGGGCCTATGTACAGCAGTTCTTATAAAATGTTGACCCAGAATGGGAAAAAATAATGCACAATCAGCCCATGGTGTGGGTGATGGAAAATTTACAAATTCAACTCACATATTGAGACTGGCATAGCTGTGAACTGCGTGGAAAATGATCTCTTTTGGTTTTGCATTTTACTCAGAATAAGCTTAAGGTCTGGAACAGAAGCTTACTGATGAACCATCTCTGAAATTCAGAAGGGATGAGGTATGAGGTTTCAGACACCAACTATAGCTCATTTCTTTGAGTTGGTTTCCTCAACTAATGTCTAGACACATAAAAGGAGACAGCTATTGAAATGCTGAGCACTACACTAATTAACTTTTAAATGACTTGCTGCCTAGCTTGAGATGGATAAACAGGCTACAATGAATAGAGAGAATAATCACCAAAACTGGAATCCATGGGAGACAGATTGTTGAGCAGAGAGTTGCTTAAAAATACCTAGAAGTAAGTGGTGAGGATCAGTGACTGACTAAAGTCCCTTTCAGCGAGTGACATCAAGATCTGTAATTAAGAGTTATGCTTCAAGGATTTCAGCATCACTGCATGTAAGAAGGCAGAAGTTGCCTAATAGAGCAGGATCCTCAGAGCTACAGGGGCTTTTTCTGAACACTTGTAGAGAAGGTGTTTCTACAGGCCAGTCTTCTTAGGTGAAATATTAGGATGGCTAAGGACAACAGAGTGCCTATGAGGGTAGGCAGATCCTCTGTGTAGACTCCTGGCTGTGGGAAAGATGGAAATGTTTTTCTCCAGTTTAGTATTTACATCTCCGGGTTTGATCCTGGATGTAAGATGTCTGTATCAGACTTTGACAAAATATCCCTGTCCCAGTCTTTATTTCATGTGGTTGAAGTACAGGAGACCTGTGTCCTGTTTGCCACTGTCTCTGAGATGGCTTTAAATTTGCAGCTTTCGCATGTCCACTGATCTGCAGACACTCTGGCACATAGAAGTTACAGTATTTTCTGGGCTTTAGAGGAGTGTTAGTGCCTGTTTAACACTTCAGAATTTCTACTCATGAAGAACAAGAATTGAAAAACTGGAGCTTATTTCTCTCAAATGAACTTTTGTATTATTTCTATTCCATCACTGCTGCAACAAATACCTAAAACTGAACAAAGAGGGACTGAGGAGGGACTGAGAAAGCATCTAGTGTACAAGTGTGAGTATACGTGTGTGTGTGAGTGCAATTACAGGAGTGCACACACTGCCATAAAAAGGTATATACATAATTGCACATACAGGTATCTCTGCCTGTAGAACTCCTATAAACAAATAATTTCTTCCATCTTATACTTCATGGAATTATATAGCTTGATAGGGAAGGGTAACCAATGAAAAAACAACCCACAGGTTTTTTTATTTTTTAAATCAGCCTAATCGTCGGAATGAGATTTCCAGAAGTGCTTATTCTTGATCTTCTACATTTACAGCTGATGGGGCCAACTGATCTCACTGGGACCAAAGTTTCCTTGCCACAGCTTTTTGAAAAGTTTACTTTAACATTTCAAAGATAATACAATTCTTCCTAGCCAAGAGGGCAGGGACTCTGCTGAAAAAGTCCAATAAAACACTAGAGAGATTCTCCTAGATTTATTATCTCAAAAACTTTGATCTTCCATCTCAGTATAATGAGTAAGAATCTTACTGAAAAGATTTACAGGCAAATGTATGAATGCTTCATAGTGCTTAACTGACAAAATAATTATCTTGTCCTTTTTAAAAGATTAATTTTCACATCATTCTTGTAGCATGACAAAAATCGTTATCTACATTTTACTGATTGAGAATGGTTATAGTCCACGTTTTCCAAAAAGATAGCTTATTTGCATGCTTCATTTTTTGAGATACCAGATCCTGGTCTGTTTTAAATGAGGTGGTTTTCCACAACTGTTGAAGTCTTGAGAAATTTCAGACTCTCTTGCTGGGTAACCAAAACTTTTTGAAAATGAAATTAACATATTTGAGAAATTGATATAATATATCTTTTTAAATCGTAGTTAAAGAATTACCAGTAAAAAGATATGAATTTCAGGCCCAGCTGCTATAAGCTGACCTTATCTTTTAGGTCTTTTTAAATGCAAAATATGACACAAGGAAACAGATCAAATTATTGGAGGAAAAAAATATCTTAGAATTTTCTCATTTAAAAGGAGAAGAGGTGGTGACACATCGTAAGGCTGTTAGGCTGATGTCATAGAGCAGGGTCTGCAATCTAAGAAAGGTTTTTATGGCTAGGCTGTAGAAGTACATGTACCTATCTAGTATATCTTGTGCTCCAAAATTTTTCAACAGTCAGTTTCTTTAATAAGCATGGTTTGTATAGATTTATATGTGTGACTTTGGTAATTAATGAACTGGTCCTGATTTCTCTCGCTAGAGGGATGGAGCTCTGTGTGTTAAAACTGTTATGTCATTTGGTTCCAAAGAAAACTCAGTTTTTGTGTCACTAGTACTGTGAGGGAAAAAAAAACCAAACCCAAAACTAAGTCAAAACAATAGCAATGTTTACTTGCTTAATTTCAGGCCCATGCTATAAACTGGCCTTATCTTTTAGGTTTTTTGAAATGCAAAATATGACAGAAGGAAACATCAAATTATTGGAGGAAAAAAAAAAATCTTAACATTTTCTCATTTAAAAGGAGAAGAAGTGGTGACACATCATCAGGCTGTGTTAGCTGATGTCATAGGGCAGGTTCTGAAATGTTTTTATGGCCAGGTTGTAGAAGTGCATGCATCACATTTTATATACACTATATGGGCCAATAAAGAGAAAAATGGTGACTACCATAGGTAAACAAACAGACAAAAAGAACAATAAGAAGCAACACTCCAGATAGCTTTAGAATTCACATCCTAATTATTCCTGAATTTTCCTAAGTTTGATCACATCAAGATTTATATTTCTGAGAAGGCATTGTATCAAAAGACATGACATTCCTTTGCAGCTGACAAAGAAAATTACTCTCTCTTGTTCATCCCGTGTCTTCTCAGCCTCCACATTTTGAATAATAAGGAAATAATCATTATCATATGACACACTGTTGAAGCCAAAACACGCACTACTTAAATTTAGTTTAGCTGGAGGGTCCAGCTTGGGGTGGTGATAGACACACAGTTCTGTTCATGCTGCTCTTGTGCCTTCTTAGTGCTTTTATTAAACTCCCTGAGTACGTACATTAGCCTTTGCACAGAAGCCTTTGCAACTTACTTGCAAGCCTCTACCTTTTTGGTTTTCCCTCACAGTATCTCATGAAAAATCCTCAGATTTGTCCCATATGCTGGCAAGAATGGTGACCGTAAGAAATTCTGGGGGCGTTTTGGACAATGAGAAAGGGGAATCATAAGAAAAAAGAGAAGGGAAAACTCAGTGATGACATTTCCATCTTTCTGTTTCCTCAAATGAATAAAATAATACTATGAGAATGTGCATTAAAAGGAATATTAAACGTGCACTCATATAGACATATCAGCTATTACTTTTATGGTAATTGTAGGCTAAGTAAATAATAATCTGTTAAAAAAATGCCATCCATGTGAGAGATGAGGCTTTCTCCTACTCCTAGAGTGACAGTCATCTTGCCCAGTTGCAGAGCATTTTCTCAGGACTTGTCGGTGTATTCCTATAATTAAATCAACACATGGCATGACAGGAAGGGCCATATAGAGAGCTGAAGGTCTCAGCTGTGCTCCCTAACTGAGCAAAGGTAAGTGAGGGTGACAGCTGCAGCAGCAGTAGGTTTCACAAATCCCTTAAGCAATTTGGGAGGGAAATAAGGGCTCTTTTACAGATGATTCATTTCTAGAGTTGGGTTTCGTGTTCTTTTTTTCAGGTTTTTTTTTTTCATTCTTTTTTTTTTTTTTTTTTCCAGAGAAGCTCTGTATAGTGTCTCGTGAATACTCCATGAAGAAACAGCTGCTGTCACAGTTATGATTACTTTTTCTTGTTGTCATTGTTGCTGTTCTTCATTTGATTCTATCGAACAGAACTGACAGTTTGATTTCACTTGCCTTTTAAATGAGTTTGTCCAATGCATCCCACAGGAGATACAGTTTAATGAATCTGAAGATCTGGAATTCCCCAGTCTTTACTGTCATAAGTATTTCATGTCTAATCTGTAGAAGCTGTTTGTAAAGAAAGCAGAATACACAAATAAAATGGTGTATAAATTCAGAGATTAATGTGATTAATTTTCACTCTGAGGAAGACTGTGGCCATGGAGACCTACTCTTGGTATGTAACAGGCATCACATTAATGAAAACAAGCAAAAGGGAAATACCTTGTTCCTATGGGAACCAATTGCAAAATATTCAGTGGTTTGAGTTGGAGCATGATCTTCCTTTGTTATCCAAGGATATTCTTTGGGATAGAGACACAAACTGAAGTAAGAGAGTTTCAGGTAGGGTGCAAAGAGAAACTATCTACCCATGAGGACAATGAGGCAGTGGAGCAGGTTGCCTTGAGAGTCTGCACCATCTCTGTCCCTGGAGAGCTTCAGGCCCTGACCTGTCCAAGCCTTGAGCATCCAGGTCTGACCCCAGATGTCTCTGCTTTGGGCAGGGGGTTGGACTAGAGGCCTTCTGAAGTCCCTTCACATCTTGAGTGGTTCTATAATCATATTTCTCAATAGAAATGTCACTAGAGCTTTTTCAGCAGACATAATTTCAATGAGTTTACAGATATTCATAAGGACACAGGAATCATCTGACTAAAACAGTTTCTCAGCAAGAACTGGAAATCTTAGTCTTTATTCTCTTTCACCATATTCAATAATTAACAATTACATTGTTTCTATTATCTTGGAATCTAACGGATTTTTTATGAATTATGGTAGCCTATCATAGGTCTTTAGACTGATGGCTGTGCAAAGTACATGATGGTGGGCATTCTAGATGCTCTGTTTCTGGGAAAATTAACAGTCAGCAGAAATTGCATGAAATGTTTAGAAATTGTCAAAACAAAGAATAGTATTGAAATTACCTAGATTAATTTGATGAGAGTCAGTCTGAAAACAGACTTTGAGGTAGTTGAGAGGAAAAATATTATAATAAAGTATTTAAAATTTTTATTGGCTAATATTAATGATTATTTATACTACAAACACCCACAAGCTACAACTGGTTCCTCTGTACCTGCTCACGTGTTCATATAGTTAAGTTATTATTTGCTTTTATTGTATCTAGGAAAGCACATGCATTGTGCACTGGGGATTGCTTGCACAGAGCAGTCACACTCTTTGCCAGTGATATTGACTCCTAGCAGAGGCTATAAGAGGCTCTGCCTGTCAGCAGTTCTTCATTCCCTCTTATGAATTCCTAGGTCTGTTTTCTGTTATGGATCTCCCATCTACCACCTGTTGAAAGGGATCACAACAATCTTCTCTGTGCTCCTCAGGCATGAAGTTTTACTGTTGGTTGTAAAATGCTTTAGGACATCATCATCCTGGATGAACTTTTCACCAACAATTCCACATGACATTGTTTAGCTCTTACTGAAGCCTTTTTACCATGGCCTATGCACCATGATATTGCCTTACATTTATCATTAGGAGTATTAGGAGCATTGCTTTTCCTGAGAGCTGAGGTGGAAAATAAAATAATTTTCATATTCATCTTATTGCTTCACTGTCTTGGGATGACTATATAGTGATTTTAGGCAGAGAGGGAAGTAAGGACAGAAAAAAAGGAAAGCCCAATTTACAACTGTATCATTCAGAAGGTCAGTATTTCATGAGACAAATTTTATTCAAAAAATTACTTCATTATTTCTAGATCAGTGAGAAGGTCTGCAATAAGATCATACATGGGTTCGGCTCATGACAGAAATTACATATTAGCTTTTTTCCAAGAGGTCATACAGTGACTGATGCTCTGCAGAAGCCAGAAGTAATAAATATGTGGTTTCATAACATGTAACTTAGAACCAGACAACATATTCCAGATTAGCATCTTCTGATAGCCAGTTTCATTAGAGTCAGCTGCTCTTGGCTTTTGCTTTGGTCTCAGTTAGGGTCTGATATCCCATGTCTCCTGATAAACCACAACTCATTAAAATCCTTTCTATCCATAATATAAGCTCCACTTTGGTGTTGTTAGGTTTTAGGGTTTTTTGGGGGAGGAGGACTGAGGTTTTTTGATTGGTTTTATTTGGCTGGTTGGTTGTTGGTTGTTATTTTAACCTGAGATTAACGTGATGGCACACAAAACCCAAACAGCTTTCATCCTCTGGAAAACAGCGTGAATATCCACTTTCTGTCCGTGTCATACCTATCTAGTATATCTTGTGCTCCAAAATTTTTCAGCAGTCAGTTTATTTAATAAGCATGGTTTGTATAGATTTATATGTGTGACTTTTGCCATTAATGAACTGGTCATCGTTTCTCTTGCTAGAGGGATGGAGCTCTGCGTGTCAAAACTCCTATGTCATTTGGCTCCAAAGAAAACGCAGTTATTGTGTCGTTAGTACTGTGGGTGGAAAAAAAAAAAACAAACCCAAAACTAAGTCAAAACAATAGCAATGTTAACTCTCTTAAACGATAGAAATAGCTGTGCTGAGAAAATCCAAACCAGAACAAACAGGCTTTGAGTTAATATGACCACTGGGTGTCATTGTTTACTCCACCATGAAACATTCATCTCTGTAAACAAAACACAGCTGGATGTAGTCAAGTAAGTCTGTTCGGTCATTGTCTGAAATTGGTGATCTTTTCATTAGTTAGCTAAGAGTAAAGATTTTATTTTTGCTTTAAAAAGAATAATTATTGATATATTAAAATGTCTTTTATCTTATTTTGTCTTGTCTGATGTTTCTCAGACATTGGAAGGGTTTTCTAATATGCAGCTCTTTTTCTAGGTACATTTAAGTTCTTGTGGAAAAGAATGACACTAGATCAATGATAGTGCAATTTATAGTTCACAGATCAGAGAGACTAAGATGCTGCTGATTGAAACTTAAATCTCCTCATGGCATTTGTCCTTCATTTGAGGAAGCTGACCAACAAAGTTTTATCTCTATTACACAGTATGCAGGTTATTCTGAAGTAAGGTGAGTTGCTATCGAATAGTTTGGCTAGATTTTGAGGTCAGCATGATGAAGTGAATTGTGTGTATTTTCCCATCAACCAGCCATGAATAAAATACAATATGGTTATCCTTCCAACTAGTAGTTGTTTTATGTAACGTCAAAAGTGATTTTACTAAATCTATGCTGAGCTAGAAGTCCTAGGGAGCATTATGTCAATTAAATCAGCTCCTTTCCACCATGTTCAACAGCTTTAATAGAAGACTGTTAGATAGACCAGCTCATAAGTGGAAAGGTTAATTCAGTCTCTAGAGCCATTCAGGTACTGCTCAGACAGCCAACCTGAACGGCAATAGTTTAGCAGATCACGTGTGAGTAAATTTGAGTACCTATATTATATTATTCTACCTGCTGCATGATATATTTGTAGCATGATTTGTGTGTTGTTCTGCACTGAATAGTCAACAGTTGCCAACATTTAGTGCTTCATGACATCTGAAATGAACCTCATACTTGCACAAATAAATAACGAGCACTTCAGGTCATTTGCTCACTTCAAGTGGCAATTGTTGATTTTTGACTGTCTGTGAGAATATTTCATAGTGGTTTTATGTTGCTGTCAAAAGTTAAATTCTAACAAAACAAGGGAAATCCAAAGGCTTGAAATAGTTACGGTTAAAGAGAGAAAAGGAAAAATTGAAAATAGAAAGAAAAGTATAAATTAAATAGAATGGGTAATGAGAATATTACTCTTATCTTGTTAAACTTATCAGTGCCAAAGTATTTTCTCGTAATAAATAAATGACATTTTCTTACTATACCTAAAGAAAAAGGGATCTGATAGACAGTGTTGTCTCAAAAAATAAAGAAGGACAAAGTACAGCCCTCTTCTCCTGACTGCCAGTTTCATGCTCCATCTCTAGAGCTGTGGTGTCTCTGAAGGCCAATGGCAAGTTGGCTCAGATGATGCAAACCTTGGTAGTCAGAGAGAGAGATCAATGAAATTGAGAGAACATGAAGGGAAAGACCAAGCCAAGGAGAAATGCAAGCCAAGAAGTCCAGCCCAAAGTATTCATTTAGCAAAGGTTTTGTGTCTGAGAAAATATTTTTGTGTAATCATTTTCCCATGAAAGTATAGGTCAATCTGTATACACAGAAAAGCACATTTTTAATCCATTTTGAATTATTTTATTTTCAAAGGTTTCCTTTTAATTCAAAGACATTCCCACCATAAAGCACTTCCATATTTTTCTTTCTCTTTGGAAGTGAGAGGGATTTTGTTTAATAAAATTAGTGGTTTATCTTTCTTTTTAATTTTTAAATGTATTTGCATGGCTACTTAAATATGAAGGTTACAAAGAGGTGTGGATATATTGTTTCACTTCTTTTAAAGATCAACTACATTAAAATGTTTATGGTGTCCCTCACTTCAGCTGGTTCTTGATACTATTCTTGAATCTTTGACCATACCTCTGGAGGCAGTTCATTTCAAGGAAAAAATCCCCTTCAAGTTTAGAAACATTTATTGTGGAACATTTACTGTTACTACCATTTTATTGTCACCAGATATTAGGAACACTTTCATGTTTCTCTGAATCTGTTTTTCTCACAGTTTCATACTCTTGGGAATACACTTGGGAATAAGACAAATGGTAAAAACAGATTATATCTTAAATAAAGAAAAAAGGCTTCAACTTCTTCATTGTATTGAATTGGTCTCCAGATTAGAAATGGGAGGACTGAAAAATATTTGTGAGATTATGAACGTCCTGTCAATTTTAGAACAAAGTTATAGACATTTCTGAGAAAAGCTTAAAAAAGCAACTCTACATTCCTCAGCTCCATGTGGATCTCCTTTCTGCTGAACAGAAGATGGTTCAGAGACACTTAGCTCTTTTCTTCCTACCTTCTGTAGCCCTAGGCTAACTATAAATGCTCCCATCATTTACTCTTAAAGAACTACTGACTAGAAGACAGCAAATTGCTATCAGAAGAACAGTACTGATACAAGTTTAAGATAGTGAATGAACATGTACTCTGTATGTACTTTGTGTCTGTACTTTCATGAGCCAGTCTAGAATTTGACAGAGCACTCTCAGGTTTGATAAAAGTATCAATTGAGCAGCTACAAGGATGTCAGTACTATGAATTATGTAATCTGAAAGGTGACTTCAATAATTGTATTTTTTTTAAAGGAAGTCATCTGAAAAAGTCAAACCCAAACATTCATAAGCATACATATCTCAGAAAAAGAAAAATCAGACAAATAGCTGCTGCTAAAGTAATACTGAAGACTAAGTTCATGGAATAAGAATAAATAATTGTCAGTCTTTTCCAGATCATATTAAGATAAAAGAAAAAAATATGATTTAGTATAAATACTATATTCTTCAGTCAGAAAGATTATCTCAGAGATAAGCAGAATATTTGATCTGTCTTCATCAGCTAGACATGTTCAGTCATATATGAATTATTGTTTTATCAAATGAAAGGTCACCAAGTGCTTTCAACAGCATCTGACCTGGAAACACTAGGCTGATGGTGCTGCGCTTCACCTGTAGCTTTGCTTCTGAAGAGTTTTTTAGTGTCAGTATGGACTAAGGATCCATACAAACATCTCTGTCAAATCCCCAGTGGAATTTTCATTTTACTCCTAGACATTGAAACAACTGATGGTGGGCAAATAACAACTGCCATTAGTGTTCTGTGTCATCTATGCACTACTTAATGAATAAAGGTACAATATACTCCGCATCCTTTGAACACAGGCAAAAGCTTTTATAGTGTTGCATCATTTCATCTTCGAACTCTGCTGCTGAACACTGAGCATAGTACATGCAAATGGTTAAATGCTCTTTTCTTTAATTTTTCACTCATCTGTTCATGTAAAAGTACACAGGAGAAATGTAGCCTGGTAGCACTGCAAATGAGGAATAGATTTTTTCTTCCATGCCAGCTCAGTGTTTGTCATGGATAATGATTGAAATACCAGGCCCTTGGAAAGCCTTGGTTTTCATAAACGCACCCTCTTAAAACTGAGCTTCAGCTGAACATGTCTGAGAGTATGTGTGTATCTGAGCATGTGTGCACATCTTAATGAAAATATAATTTCAGAAGTCTGGCTAACTATTCTTCGGTTCATATCTGTGAATGTACAAAGATGTATATGCATGTATATATGCATAGATGCATATATTTTTTTCCATTGGAGTACTTTATGAGTTTCATTATCCCACCAAAATGCTTTTATCTTGTATTTCACTCACAAACACGTAAAATTAAATTTCTTAAAAGAATATGAGCAATTTTCACTTTTCCTTCCTCCCTCTCTCCCTTCCTCACGTGTAATAGACTTCTATTCCTTTTTTTTAATACTGTCTCTGCACTATTATCTTCCATGGTAGCAAGATTAGCAAGATTAGCAACATTTGCAAACATGGTGAGTTATGACTTCTAAACTAGTACAGCTGTTGTAGCCATAGCCCTTCTTTCCCTGCAAAAGAGCAGCTCTGAGAAAACACAAGTAAAATGGTTTAAATTCTGTCTTACCTTTTAAAACAGAAATCCAGGACTTTAAAAAAGAAGGATTTGGGGCAAGGTCACACTAGTTTACTTCTTTGCCTTTCTGTCCTGCAACAAGTTCAGGTTGCACTAATTGCATTATAACTTTCTTCATAGAGTGCAAAAGAGATACAATAGATACCAGAAATGAGATGGAGAATAACTTATAGTGAAAATTTATGATGATAAATGCTGATTGCACCACTTGTACAGAAGTGATCCAGAGAAACCTAACCACTGTAAATGATTCTTCCAGTTTATTCTTGAAAAATGTTTTGTGAATATTTTTTTCTTGTAGTTCTTTTAATGTCAAATAGATAACTCTCAAGCAATGAGCAAACATAGGATATGGCAGACCTTCAATGAAATAATCAGAGAGCTATGAAATTAATTTCCCATTAAAAACATAAAATAAATAAAAATAAAAATATCACAAAGTTGCAGACTGGTGGTCTAACTTATCTCTAAACACTTAAGCTTAATGGAAATGGTAGGTCTTGGAAAAAAAAATTTGCACTGATTTGCACCAAAATCCTTGCATAAGCTTCTCTGAAAATCCAACATATTTGAGGTTTATGCACTTATCTGAGGTCATTAAATATTTATATAATGGATTTCCTGATTATATGTCGATTTCCTTCTAAGTTCCATAATGTTCTTATAAAATAAATCAGTAAAAGCCAGCATTTATCTTTCACATCATCTGCTCAAAACAGATGCAAATGAAAAGCAAAATCTATTAGACTACCTTAACTGCATTGTAAACAGTAAAAATGCTTAGAGTTAGAACAACACAAGTATTTGGTGTGCATTAAGGAGTAACTAGACTGCAACATGCTACTTGATAGTACATAGAGTACAGTGGTGACTTATACCCTTATTTATATTCTGTTTTACATAAATGCATGTGTTGTATGACTGTATAGTAACTAACAGTGTGATGCTGCTTCAACCAAAGACTTCAAAATGCAGAGCTTGATTTGATCGGGTAGATTATAAAGGATAAAAAGATGATCTTTCAAACCAAGCTTTTATGGCATCAAATGACATGGATTAAATCTATATTTTTACTTGTATAGGACCTATAGCAGAAGAAAATATTAAGCTAAAAGAAAAAACAAAAAGATTGTCCTGTGTCATGTGACAGGAGAAGGAATACATCACTTTTGTTAGCAAGAGCTTGACTTACTGGATAGCTTAATTTTAAAGAGGTCTATATAGTTTTATGACTATGACCAGAATTTGCAATAACAAGCCTTGAGAATCTAGTCTCATACAAAATGATCACTTCCCAGGGTCAGGGAAGAAATCTTTCCCTATGTAAAGTAATGGACTTGCAATAGCTTGTCTGAAAGCTTGCCTTTTATATCACTGGGAACATTTATGTCTCTGTAAAACACTAGATATGAGGCATTTCCATCAGTGAGTCATGACTCAGGCATGATGCTAGGAGATACATTGGACATTCTGGAACAGGGAAATGCATATCACAATTTTTTATTTCTTTTGATCTGCTTTAATTTAGCATTATTTTATAACTTTTCAAATATGCTATTTTTTCTCACCTGTAGAGTGTTTGTTTTCCACTCTTCTAAAATCACTCCCGCTGGCCACTTTAAATCCTTGGGTGAATGGGAATGAAAGGACTCTATCAGTGGCAGGATAAAGGGGTGGTAGGTGATGATAAGACACAGGGCCTCCTGCCTTTGGCATGTGAGTCATGTTCTCAAGGAGATCTGCTCTGTGAAAAGTGACCTGAGACAAGAAATGGAAATGAATCCTTTCAGTACCCTAACATTTCACAGGGCTGATCTTGTAGAAAGCATGGAAGTGGAAACCTGAAGCAGAGCTTTGCAGCTCAGCTTTGAATCTTGACACCCGTGCTTCTTTCAGTGTCAGAAAACGACACTTTGAATGTGGTACATTGTTTAAAAGCAATTCTACTTTCAGAGACATCTTTTATTCAAAAACTGTCTCTTTTAACCATTCCATGAAAAACACCTTTTTTTACTGAGCCCTGAGCTGGAATAACAAGTTATGTACAGTTTGGCCTAGATATAGACACTATAAAAAATCATTCATCATAAAAGGCTAAGATTAATTTATCTTAAATTAAATATGTGAACAAAACTATTACTGTTAGCAGATTTCTGATATTTGTATCAACACCTTATTTATTTTTACTCTTCCAGGCTGGCTCTGCCCCAAAGAAAAGCAGTTAGTTACACAGGATTGTACTATCCTATAGGTATGATTTTTAGGAGTCCTTAGTTTACACCACAGCCCTGAAAAGCCAGGTCAGGCAGCAGCTGCTTCTGGAAATCACTATTTATATCTCTTCTGTCCTATCGCTAGTAGAAGCAGTGAGAGCCAGGCTCCCCCAAGCATTGTCTCAGGCTTTGCCCTTCTTCCTCAGTGCAGACAAATTCAGAGCTGCAAGTGTTAACAAGTTTTGAGCTAGTTCTTCTTCCACGTTGCTTGTATGTATGCTAAAGAAAAATTATTTTCACAGATATCATGAATACGTAGTGTACTGAATGCAGTGTGAGGGAGATTGCTGTCTGTCCATAAAGAAAGCTTCAGAAAAAGTCTGCCTTGTTGATGAAAGGTACCTGGACAACGACTGACTGTATCCTACCTTTACACCTAGGACTCAGGCAGGAGCCAGTCATCTAACCATCATAACTAAGAAATATTTCTCATCACCTAGAGTCTCTGAGACACTGCCAAGGGGCTGATAGATGGGATATAAGGTGAAGAAGTGACCTGTGCTGTTTTAAGTAGCAGCTGGAGACTAGGGGAGATATGCTAGATCTCACCAAATAGCTCTGTCTGTGTTAGAGCAACTGACTCTCAACCACAAATAAGATACCTATTAATTTCATTTGTAGTGTGTCACTGTCACTTGCAGCATGTCTAAATAGAACTTAAGCTGTATGAGATAAATACTTTAATATACAGAAGTTTTCAGGAAGCTTCATGCCAATAATCATGTTTTAGTAATTCATCTCACAGGAGGCAGTTTGCCTCACATTAAGGCAATCATCCAGACTGTTTAAAAGAAGGTGTTCCTTCTCATATTTTCCTTGTCAGGATAATAGGCAAAATAGAGACTGCTTTCCTTGTTTTATGTTCTAACAGTGTCAAGGCCACCAGAAACTGAGCAGCAGTGTGCAACAGTTAGTGGTGTAAAATAAGAGCTTTAAACAATTTTATGAAGCATGCATTGAACCCAATTTATGTGTACTTTTAACACCAAATGTAGTGTGATTGCTTGCTGTTACTCATATAAAAAAATTGTGCCAGTCATTTACAATTGTAAAAATATTCTGTCCTTTACTGCTTAATTCTGAAAGCAAAAGCAATGAACCAAGATGCTGCACTACAGCAGAGGGAAGGAGGAAAAGCAACAGCCCCAAAACTGAACTGGAAACATCTGTTCCGATGCATCTCTTCCACATCACTGGTTCCTACAGCACTCTCACTTCTTGCTTTTGTACTTCGAATGTGTAGCTGCTTATCTTTCAACTTATCTTCAGTTTAGAAGGTGCTCAAGCACTTTAGAGAATTGTAAAATTACATGCTTATCTTCTCTCTGTATTCTCCAATGCCAAGGATGAAAGCACTCTTCTTCCTAAAGTCAGTTGAAGAGTCGTATTTGCTTCAGTTCCATACCTAACAGTTGACAAACTGATGTATTAGTAAATCCAAGTAATAAATCCCTTAGAGTACACTCTAAGACCATGGTCTGGTCTTATATACTTAACTGTAAAACAACTCCTGTGGTATTAGTGAGACTGCTGATAGGAATAAAGAATACTTAAATAAAATGAGCATCAGAATTGTCTCCAAAGAATTAAGAATTATCTTTTATAGAGGACATTAGGTTTTATTTACATAAAGTGAATTTTATATATCTGCATATAAATGCAATTGATTGGTTATATATATGTGTGATATGCTGTATATAAACATACAATATACAGGGGGTTTTTTCTGCCTTGGCTGTAAGAAATTATACACGTGCCTTTTTCATAACTAAGTTACAGTTAATTATTCTATCCCTCTGAAATGGGTAGATTTCTATGTAATATTAGATTCTATCAGTTACTTGTCAATCATACCCCTCCTGCCCAATTATATAATCCCAAGATCTTACTTCTTCAATATTTATATTTTTTAGAGTTATAGGGGTAGCAGAGAGAGCTAAGCTAAAAAGGAGAAGAGAAAAAGACTTGGAGGAAAGCATTCAAACCTATGAAAGAGACAAGGGAGAATAAGATCAGAAAGCAGGAGATCTCATTGTCTGATGCATAAATGATTCTTAATTTTAATATTTTCCTATATAATAAATATGTGTATTACAAGTGTATTGTTATTTTTAGCAGGTTTTAATATGGCGAATTTCAAAATTATTTGTTGCTGACATGGTATTTTTACTGGGTAATTGATCAAAAAACAAGACTTTCAGATTTAAGAAACAAGTGGGTTTTAATTAAGGATAGTGTTTGGTAAAGAGGAAAATGTGATGGTATCTGCATCATATGCCCAATAGATGACCATAAATTGGAAAACAGAGGTTAAAGGAAGAGTATTTCTGAAAGCCTCAAAACAGAACTTAAAGCCTGAATATTAATAATGCATAACAGGGCCTTACAAAGTTCGGCACGCTGGCCAAAATTTGTTTTGTTTTCATTTTACAAGTTTCAATGACAGCAACTCTTATATGACCTAGTTTGCTACATCAAAATCATACTTAATTCTGAAATGAATTTAAAATAAACTGATACTGTCCACCTTTTCTGAGACACAACTAGTTTTTTCTAAAAAACTCAAGGAAGTTCTTCATCTCAGCCACTTATGAATAAAAAAAGAAGGAAATAAAATAGTTCTGCTTCCTACAACCTCTCTCCGCCTTGTAATACCTAACAGTCTATTTGATCTGCCGTCACATGTTCAGGTAAGCATAGGTAAGCACAAAGTAATTTGAGTCTCATGATACAGCCCAGTAGCCAAAGTATAGTTCTGTCCCCAGGAGATGGATAGCTAGGAAAAGGAGGAAGAAAATCTGGTTTCTTAACGAACTAGTTTACCCTTCAGCACTTTACCCTACTTATGCTTCAACACTGCTCTTGAGCTGCCCACTACAGTTTTTAGAAATGCACTAAAGTTATGGGTACTAACATTTGGCAGGGTGTTTGAACACTGAAACAGGCTGTTCAGGGAGGTTGTGCAGTCTTCATTCACAGAAATATTCAAGACCTGACCAGACACAGCCCTGAGGCTGGACCTGCTTTGAGAAGAGGGCTTGGCCTGCATGACATGCAAAGATGTCTTCCAGCCTCAACTGTTCTGTGATTCTGTGATTTGCTAGTTGCGCCAGAGCTACAAGAGGTTCTAATCTTAACTAATTTTACAAAGTTTCCTGATGAATTCAGAGGTTTTTTTTCTTTTTGAACTCATGCCTCGTCACCCAGTTTGAATGGGTGGAAACAAAGCTGAAAACTGCAACCAGAAATCAGTATTGAAATAATGGCCATGCTTTACAGATGTGTTATCCTTTTCCTTGGATGTCTGGACTTAGAAAGCAAAAGCCAACCAACCAACCAACCAACCAACAATATTTACAGCCTGAAAAACATGATTCTTTAGAAATAAGTCCTAAAAATCCCCAACCAATACAAGTATATTTCTTTCTACAAATATTTTACTTCTGTTGAAACACTGAAGAACTGAGACTGAGTTTCTCAAGATAGACACTGAGGCACTGAAAAGGATCCAGTGGAGGCTTACCATGTGTGAGAAACCAACAGTCTGGGAGAAAGATGGAAAAGGACATCTCAGCATTGCCAGGATGTCTCAATACTCAGTGACATGTCTCAGCATTGTCTGTGCTTGGCACCCCCCTTCCTGCAGTTGGAGAGGGGCTATTGTGGAAAACTGCCAGGTTCAGCATCCCCCTTCCTGCATCTGAAGGGAGATAAGCAGGACCATTCCCTATTCCTGCATCTAAAGGGAGATAAGCAGGACAATTCACACGGATACTACAAACAGAATGCGTCAATGTGCATGCTCCAGCAACAAGGAGGTCTCCAAAAACATAAGAAGGAGGGATGGAGGTCGCTCCTAACAACCCTTGAACAACCTCTGGAGTGATACCTGGTGCCTGCACCCACCGGTAGGCCAGACGTATGCAAAGCAATGTGTGGCAGAAACACCCACCCAGAGTAAGTGGGTGGAGAAAGAGACTATATCTGGCAACAGCAGCTCACAACTAATTTGAAGATCTTTCCCACCAATCAACAACTGGACTTGTGAGATGTCGCTGGATCCGTGGTGATAACCCCTCTGTCTCCCGTAATACTGCTTATTCTTATAACCCCTTCTTTCCTATCACTCTTTAATTTTCAAGTGCACACAACTTCATAATAAACCATAGAGAGTCTGTGACATTTGACCTCATTTGTGTCTTAATTTCACCTCTGGGATCAAAACGAATCTCCCTTGGCTCGAACCAAGTCAAGACACCATGACGTTGAGGAGGATGGGAGATACAAACTAACAGGAGTCTGAAGTAGCTGCACTTGTTTAGACTTGTAAAGTGTAGGAGATGTGTGTGCTTGAGGTGGGATGGGGTTATGAAGACAATAAAGACAACCCATTTCTATTATGGTAAACAGTAAAAGGAAGTGTAATGGCCACATATATTACTCAGGAAGTTCAGGTTAGAAATAAGTGAGTAGTGCAGCAGCAGATCAGGTTTCCTTAGAGCAGATGTAGATGCTCCATATTGGAGATTTTCAAGACTCAGCTTGACATACCTGTGATTGACTTGATCTAGTGTTGGTAATAACCCTACACTTGTTCAGATGTGGTTTTGTATGTATAACTTGTCTGCATAATTGTAAATTCTATTGAATCTAAAGTATAGATTATGAGAGCAAACCATATGCAATCACATGTTGCAGTCCTGGGTCAGTTAAAAGTATGTGACAACATACTGATTCATGTGACTATTAAAAAGCTGCAGTCAATAAGAGGTCAGTCTATTAACAATCTCACAGTCAAAGTTTCAACAGACAATTGAAACAGTTCTGATGCCTGGAATACAAACAATACATAGAGAGTCATAATTAAGGAATATTTCAAGTTTTAATGAAAGAATTATGTACAGAACTAGGCTGCTGATATTTGCACGTTCTTAATAAAGATTTCTGGGTTTATTGTGGGGTTTTTTCCTGTCAATTGAAATAGACTAAATAATGAAAAAGTGTCATAGAAAGAAAATATTACTTCCAAATGGTCATCAGAGTGGATCAGGTGATTTAAGATTACCAAAATAAGTAAAAATTATTCCATTTTTTTTCTCTAATATCACTTGTAATGTATTTGATAATTTATCTGGCATAGGAAAAGAAATATATATCAATATTTTTTTAACGCCAGTAGTAGATACAATGATTTATTTTAATTGATCTGTAAGACTTTTGATGTTACAAGCATGATCAATCAAACTGCAAACATAGGATGACATTTAAGCAACATAGATGTATAAAAAGAAAGAACATTGTTTTGAGTAAGTCCCTCATTTCTCCTTCAAACAGCCAGACATTGCATTTTGATTACTGAACTACTGAAACTGGGACCTTTCAGTTAGAAAGTGCTTTTGCAGTGATTCACTCTCAAAGAAAGTATCACTCTCCAGTCTGATAAATGTGTAGAATTTGCCTAAGTGGGAGACTCCCTCAAGTGGCTGGAGCCTTATACCCTTCACAGCTTTCCCTGAATGCACGAAACAATTCATTGGCATTTCCCTTTGGTCATATCTTGTAGACTATTAAAAAGGAATCAAACTAATGAGTGAAACCCTCAGTGCATTGAAAGGCAACTGCAAAGCTCTCATGGAGTTCAGTGGTGACTTATGTTCCACCCAGTTTCAAGAAAGGCATTTAACCCTCTCTCATTGCTTAGAAATCGCTGTCCATGACAGCTTATTCACTGACTTGGAATTAGCTTAGTTTTTGCTGCTCCTTCAACTTGTGTTGAAGTGTTGTACTTCTTTGGAGAGGTCCTCTGAACTGCTTTTCAAGACTGAAAATTTTGCCCAGATGGTATCTAAAGAGCGGAGGAAATCACTTATAATTATATTTCTCTGAAAATAGCATTCTGGCAGGATTCTTGCTCATCCACCCACTTCCAATAACAGTCTGAAGGGTAGCTTTTTGAGGTGGTATTTATCTTTACACTTTGATGTTGTTTTATTTTCTTGTGTTATTTGAGACATTGTCAGAGTTTCATTTTCTTCTGAGATTAGCAATTTCTTCCTCTGGAGGATGTCTTCTCAATCAATCAGACATTGCCTGGTAGATTCCAAGGAAAGTCATTAAAATTCTAGCTAGTATGTGACCCAATGTGCTGTTATTTTTTCCTGAGGACTGAAACCATGGAGGAGTTCCATGATCACATCTTACATGAGGAAACACAAAACCAGGGAATATAAAAGCCTTCCAAACAATATCTACGACAAAGCAGGCTTACAAATTTAACCGTTCCCCTATCTTGTGCTGATTGCCTCAGGTCTTTTATGACTTTTAAAGTATTGATGCACATTCTACTCTATTTCTTTTCTATAATACAGCTATTCAGATCTGCATTATCTAATTTGTGCGGGAAGCTGGGATCAAAAGTTCTTTTTGACCACCAGCACCAATGTCTAACTTTTAAAAGCGGGGTGGCAAATAATTCAGAGTTGTGGTGCACATAGTTTCGTATATTAGTCATTTTCTTTACATCTCAGCATATTTTTATTTATGGAAAAATCAATTTTTTTTTTATATTTTTTATTTTTTTTTTTAGGGTCAGAGACTAGATCCTTTAATCTTAATATGTTCCTAAGGGCTTTTGTGTGTTTCATGAAATACATATTCCTTACTCAATCTTGCAGGATGTCTTAAGAAATGTAAGATAGATTTTTGTTAGCCTAGAAAAATAAAATACACCACTTTGAGCCAGTTTAAAAGATGTTTCCTCTGTAGTTTGGAAGACACTTGTGGCTTTGGAAGACACTACTTAACATGAAACTAAGAAAATTGGTAGATTTTTTGCAAACATTTTAAGTTTTTAATCATTGTCAAAAGGTCATTATTTTAAACAGACAACCTCCATTAAATATGAAATTCTGTGTGACTGGGAGTACTTCATATATCAAACCAAGAATAATGCATACAAATCTGGGTTGGGGTTTTTTTTGTTGCCTTTTTAACCAGTCTACATATAATTTTCCTATAAGCCCAAAATTCGGGACATTTAATATATTGAAAAATGGTTTTGGTTTGTCTTTTTTGTTTGCTTGGGTTTTTTTTTTCCCTGAAATTTATTATTTATTACACATTGTTTTAATAAATAAGTACATCCAGCTGGTACCCTTGGAGAATAACAGAACATGAAGTTCTGTTGATGAACAGAAATGAAGACTCATTGGGGACAACATGGAGGTTTTGGGGCATTTCTTAATTCTAATTGCTAAAAAAATATTAATGGTCATTGTGAAACACTACCCTCAGTGCTATTAAAAGCACAGCAGCTACATATCTTAAGTCTTGGAAGCAGCCTTAATCATTAGTTGCAGACCTTTTATGACACTTAAATTTCTAATAAGCCTTGAAACCAGCTGATTTTACACACCTAAATTTCTATTAGATCTTCACATGACAGGAAATCTTATAACTTCTGCTTATGTTTGTTTGGGATTTGCAAAACAGACTCTGCAGCAACTAAGTCCCACATAATGCAGGTGTTAGCTCATCTTTAATGGTGACTTTCTCACCCTCCTCAAAGGTCTGTATCAGGTGTTATAGGATGGATCATGTGTTTTAAGGTGTATCATGTAAGCCAGTAAGGTGCAATAGTTCAAGAGTAGGTACATTCAGCTGTGTCTATAAGGTCAGTAACATCTAACAAAAGGTAAAAGCAAGCAGTTGCCTAAGTGCTACCTGCAGCTGCTCAAGCCACATCCAGCCTAGCTGTACAGCCCACGTTCTTGGTGCCTTTAAGCATAAATAGCTGTATGCACAACCACTGTTGGACTGGTTTGTTCCTTTTGCTGTGCTTCTAGTCAGGAAGAGGAGATACCCTGATTCCCTTTCATTGCTTCCCAGGATCCTGCCTCCTTCCTGCTTTTGACGCTATAGCCCATCCTGTTACCTGTTATGTTCCTGTTGCAGACCTCTGTGGCAGTGCTCAAACTCTGCTTCCTCTCTCATGTTGGTATGTGTATACTACTGTGAACACCCTTGGAATAACCTCCAATGTCTTCCCTCCAACTTTTCCATGCCTAATACTGCCAGAGAATGCATCACCAATAAGTCTCCGAAGGGAAGAATTACGTGATGTAACCCAGACTGGCTTTCAGTTGCTAAAAGTAAACATCTGTATCTAAAAGATGTATTTATTTTCTTTAAATACTGCTTCTGTCAAAGGGCCATTCTCAGCACCAAAAGGCAATATAGCAAGAATTTGTTTTTCTTGATGGTTGAAAATGAAATATTACAGTTCTTGAGAGCTGTAAGGAAACAAGATGAGACAGCTCCAACTGATCTAATATTGTCAAGAAGAATGAAAGAAAGAAAAAAAAAAAGTTATACTGGGAAAAGAAAACAAATGCAACTATTTTAAATTAAGGTTTTTCAATAATTTTATTTATAGATTCAGATATTCAGTGGTGTTTGTATGCTATTTTATTCATATCCTTTTAAGAGGCTGAAAAGCTAATGTGCAGGTACTAAATACGTATTTCTGGCATACACAACTATTTAAGAAGTTACTCACAGAATCTAATTTTAAGCACCTGATTTGCATGCCTATATTGAGACCCAATCTTCTTAGTCCTCCCTTGCTCAATACAGGAAAGAAATTCCTCTTGAAGGCAATTGAGAACAGCAACACTGAAAGGATCTCTGTCTCTTTAACTGAAGGCATAATACAAGTGGCCTCCCAACTTAAGGCACTGTGTGAAGCAGATATTTAAAGCTTACCAACTTGAAAATAGCACCTACATTTTCAAGTACTTATTTTATATCTGTATGTTAGTATTTTGTGCTCCTAAGAGTTCATAGATGTATATCACCATTGTGTCAGCGTATCTTGTAGTTTATTTGTATAAACTAAACCATAAAAACATATGACACATTTAAATGTGTCCAGATTGGAAAATGTGACTGGTGATGTACTTTAGTAGTCTCTCCACATGTTAATATGCATCTGAAGCCAATAATGAAAGGCTTCCCAGCTGCAACATATGCTTGACTTTCCATTTTCTCATGACATTCCGCTCAAAATAATATTCAGTGCATTGAAAATTCATATTATTTTGTTGTCATATATGCTCATTGTATAGTCTTCAATAAAATTTGAACTTGGATTAACCTTGAAGTTCACAAGCTAATAAGAACAGTTCTGCAAGGGAGAACATACAAACACAGTAAAGCAAGCCAGCAGGTGTCATTCCTATATGCCTGGAACACCTAAAGGCTAAGTAACCAACCGGAGTGAAAACTTTACTTCCTGAAGTATTTCAGTCTTAAAGAGTTCTCTTGAGCAGATTTTGTGGATTAGGTGTTTTTCACATGAAGCACGAAAACTATTTTAACCCCATTAGCATAGCAGAATTTTATACAAATAAGACAGTGCTGCCTTTACCAAAACTGAAGACGCTGGGGGAGAGGTGAGAGAATGAAGGAGAAGGCTGGATACATGGTATGATTGCTGTTACATGACATAGAATGAAAGTGCAGAACTTTGGCTTATAACAAAAGCAGTCTAATTGAACAATGACATGGTTAGTGTCACCAGAAAGTAAGTGTGAATTGGTCTCTATTGGCAGCAAAAAATGTTTTTTATTTGCTATTTGTGGACAACTGTTACTCCTCTGTATGACAGTATTCCTCCATGTATGAAAATTGAATGGGAATAATGCATATATAGGCTATTTTTATTAGATAAGTAGTACCACGTACAGTAATTTCTCATAAAGGGTGTGTGCTATATGCAACAGATTTAAGTAGAGTGTAGAATATTGTTCTCATATGTTCTAAATAATTTTTGAAAAATTATCCTGAATAAAGCCTGAATAGACAAATTCCTACTTCTATTCAGCTCTGCTAAATTATAGAACAGCAGTGATGAAGTGCTCTGTGAAAAACTGAAATCAGTCATTAAGGTAAAATGAAGAGCTTGGTGTGCTTTATGGGATCAGAAATTACCATCCTTTCAAAAAAATGATACTATACCCATCCACATTAATTGAAAAAATTGGGTTTACCTGGAACTTTGCTGTGGTTACATGAGGTTTTATTCTCAGTTAAGCAGATGAATTGATAAGACCTTCTGCAAATCTCAGAACTGGTTTGCTTTTGTCCTTGTTAGTTTTGGAGAGCCAGTAAGAAAAGCAAGCTGAGACAGTTCAGGAATGATGCAGGAGCTTAGTCTGAAAAAAAAAATGAACTGGATACAACATCACAACAAAACCTGTGAGATCTTTATATATTTATCACTGTTTCCCTCTTTAATAAGACAAAGTCAGCATGATTTTGTCCTTTGTAGTAGCTGTTTTGAGATACAGTTTGTATCCTTGTTATACTCTCATAAGGATGAGATCAGGACAGAATTTGAATTATTTGATTTTCCCCCCATGTATATATTGACTTGTGGCAAAATAATTTAATTCAGGTCAAGAGAAAGGGCAATATAAAAGCTATCCATCACACAGGAAGACAGCTGTTGCTACAGACTGCATAACGTAACGAGAAAGAAAAGTTCAGGGTTGTGTGGAGGCTGATAAATGACTGAATATCCTTTATTTCTATGTTTTCTACACAATAATTTCTACACAAAAATGAAACAACCATAAACTGCAGCAGTTAATATTTCCAGTCACTTGGCCCAACATCTGACAGAACACTTCAAGAATACTTTGTGTGTGTGTGTGTGTGTAGCTTGAATTACGTTATCACTGTTTTGAAAAATTTACACAACTACATAAAAAATAGTATATGCACAGTATGTTATGCAATATATACATGAAAATGGTATTGAGTTGTTGTCCTTTATTACATTTTATGTTTCACAGTTAATATGTATGTAGCAAATGTAAATAAAGATGCTACATATCTTACTACTTTGAAAGACTGTGCAAATCCATGCCTGCACCTAGTTCATCTGAAAAACAGAGAACAGAAAAAGGAAGATTGAAAATGTCTTAAAACATAGCATAGCACAAATAGGAAAAATTAAATATATAGAATATGGTCTTCACACTTCTGAAAATACAGTGCAGAATAGATGTTCATTAGAGAAATTGTAGGAAGAAACACCACAAGTTTACCTTTGCCATGAGATGACTGACATGCAAAGATATTTACCTTGCTTTTTGATCTGTAGTTGTCATTATAGATATATGCCAAAAAAAGGCAAACTTATTTAAAATTAAGAAAAGGATTACTGAATAATTAAAAAAAACATTGTTTTATACTTCTGGAAAAAAATATTCCTTAAACTGAGTTTGTCAAAGGGTTGTGATTGATAAGCAGCTGAAAATTAGCCAGACAGTAGAAATTCTACATTGGTTGGTCTTTTAATCCTCAGGTTATATTATTTCATAGAAGACAACTTTCCCACCTTGTGTAACGTCAAGATCTCTGACAGTACACTAGAACCAAGGCATTTATGTACCTCATAGCATAATTCAAGGTCACGGATATGGTCTGTCTGCCCTTCATTGCCTAGACCATTTCTGTTGTAGCAGAGACAGCAGAAATTAAACAGATGTGACAAGAAAGAGAAAGGAAAAATATCTTAGACATAACAATAAAGAAGAATAAACTCTAGCCAAATTAGTATCAGAAGTCTACTAGCTTTATTAATGTCAGAAACTCTTTTAAAAAATTAGATATAATCCCAGATTCTAAACCAATGCAAATTGGCATAGATGTATCAAACCTTCTGGCACTTAGAAAAATATGCTTTCAGATGTTAAAATCCATATTTTTACACATTAATGATCTAAAACTCACAAAGTACCCCATGTTGAGAAAATGATCCCAGTTTGCTTTACTAACACAAGCTTTCAGGAATTCCAAAGACTAGTCAAAGCATGTTTTTCTCTAGCTTCAAGATGAATTGAACATCTTGCGTAATTAACTTTTATCTTTGGTTCTTTCAGGACCTTAATTCAGATGAGAATTTGACTGGGGTATTTCTGGCTGGGAAACCTATTTATGGACAGTTGGAGATTGGTTGGGGTTTTTTTTGTCAATAACAGTGCATTACATTTGCTAATGATATTTAAAAAATAATTCCCGAGGCAGGCATAAATCTGGTCACCTAATGTTAGAATTTCTTTGTTGTTGTATGTATGTAGATTATTCTGTAGTTTCACCTTTTCTGTGATGATGTAACTTATGTAATATGCGTCATAAGACAACCCTTCTGAAAAGTTGTTAAATGCTGTTAAACCAGATCCAAAACCTTCTCACTCCTCTCTACTATTACTAAGTCAATAATTAAAAAAAAAAAAAATTCCTTATTTTCTCACATTTTATGTGTTTAGAATAAAATTTGAGCAGACTACTTCAGAACTGCTTTGTTGGGATTTCTTGCAGCAATTGTACTTTGGAGAGGTACATACAAAATTCTGTCAACCACAGTTTGCCAAGTTTTGCAGACCCTTGCATTGTACAGTCCTTTCCATGACTTGATAAGGATCTATATCTGTTCCACGTGAAAAAATTTTCATACCTTCCTTGAGCTAGGAACCTTATTCAAATGTCTAGCTTTCTTTTATGCATATGCATATTCATAGGTTTTATGTACTAGCTTTTGTTCCAACATTCCCTGTATCTTAAGTTGTTTTCTTTTCCTTCTCTAATCCTTCTTCCATTAAGAAATTAAAAACATTACTCATATCCCTCTTGCCTTTTGTTTTTGTAGGCTGAAGAAACAACAAGCTTTTAATTCCCTGTTCTAAATTAGAGTTTTCATCCCCCTTTTAATCCAAATAATCCTTCCTCTTATATTCTCACATTCCATCTATTATTTTTCTTAAGTATGATTTGAATTGTATGTGGGCTATTTCTGATATCTTGTCAGTAGTATGTATGCTTCCTTTTTATTGGAAGAAGTCTCTTCTCTGTCACATATTCAGAATCACCTTTTTCAGACATGTATTATCACGGGAATATGTAGTGTCCTTACGATCACCTACCACAACTACTTAATTTTTTCAATCAATTGCTCCCAAAAAGAAACAAAATTCTCTGTGTGACTGACTTTTCATTATGTATTACTGATTTTCAACTTAACTTATATACTCAAGTCTGGTCCTCAAAATCATTCATTTTTCCCCTTTAATAGCACTCCTTTTCTATAGGAGTCATCCTTTCTGAGTTGCTGCTATGGGAAAGCATTAGTATATCACAGAATCACAGAATGTTAGCAGAAAAAAAAAAATGCCCATTTTGGGGTGGGTTATTTTGTTTATTGTTTTGCTTTTGGGTTGTTTTTTTAGAATCACAGAATGGCAGGGGTTGGAAGGGACCTCCGAAGATCATGTAGACCAACCCCTCTGCTAGAGCAGGATCCTAGAGTAGATCACACACGAACACATCCAGATGGGTTTTAAATGTCTCCAGAGACAGAGACTCCACAACATCTCTGGGCAGCCTGTGCCAGTGCTCTGTCACCCTCACAGTAAAGAAGTGTTTTCTTATGTTAAGACTGAACCTCCTCTGTTCCAGTTTGTACCCATTGCTCCTTGTCCTGTCACTGGACACCACCGAGAAGAGTCTGGCCCCATCTTCCTGACACCCACCCTTGAATATAAGGTGCTGCTCAGTAAAACAGTTACCTAACAATTAATTTTGTACAGCGAATAATTTGTTAGAACATATGTTTTTTCTTTTAACTAGCTTTTTAGTCTTTGTTCCAGCGTTGCCTCCATTTCTCTTCTGTCCTACATTATAGTCCAGTGAGGCATAATAAACCTAAATTCTTAGCATTTTCTAGTGTGTATGTTATTGTCAGGATATTGTTATACATATTCCTTATAGCTGGGGGCCTTCATTCCAATTCTCACTACACTCAAGAGATGCTATTTGAATCTAATTTTGACTAAGGTGGGGAATATTTTCAGCACAGCCCAATGAGTATATTTGTAATGAAGGCACACATTGTGCTGGATGGGAATGACATAATGTGAACAAATCTGTTGTCTTCAAAATAGCTGTAATATCTACAAATCAACCTCAAAGTCACTGTGGTATAGATTGTCTTGCTCTTGCTGTTAAGGGAGTTTTATTTTCTGAAGTTTAGTGAATATAATAAATGCATAATAATGATTTTCAAAATTACTAACTTTTAAGCATGGATCCTTCTACTTCAGATATATTTGTTTTCCTTACCCCTAGTAAGCATTTGATCTGCTGGTTTATTTCTATTCCATCTTTGAGTTTTGCAAAGGCATACAGCTAGAGGAAAAGAGGTGATGATGGCATTTAGTCAGGACACTGATACTTTCACTTAAGCACATGTGTAAAATGACTGAATATGAAGTTAGGCATGCAGAGTTTTATGGCTTAAAAAAAACCTTCTTATATAATATGAAGTTGGAAATACCATTTGGAACTTAATGAAGTACATTTTGCAACAATTTTCCCTGAATGCCTTTGTCAAGAATATAGGTTTACTGCTGTACATTTTTTACACTTCTTGCAAGGCAGTCCATGTCTTATTTAGGACTTACAGTCTCTGTAGATCTGCTGTCTGATGGTATTAGCACAAGCATAGTACCCATTATAAGTATCACTTGCATAGACACAAAAGGAAGAAAGAAAGTAGGTGAATATCATATTTTTCACTGTTCTGGAGAAAAAAAGGGAAATTATATTTATTTCCTCTTCTAAAAAGCAACTTCTAAAATGATAATATTTTTCTGGGTTTTTTTTTAATTAAATATTGCAGCATCATTACAGAAGCCCTAGTTTTAAATGGTTGGAAAATTGTATTCTGACATGAATGTTATTGAAAATATTAACTACCTGAGGAGGCTTGGTAGATAGCCTAGTGAAACCAGATACCTAGCAGCAGCTTTTTGGGGGCCTGAGTGGAAGAAAAGCAAAGGTTGAACCCATCAGTTTTATTCCTTGTGGACAGAGAAAAAGCACGTTCAGAGAACACATTTTCACTGTCATATTGAAGGGCATATCAACCTGATTTCTTCAGGACTTGTCCTGATCCAGCTCTACTTAATAAATTTATTAATATCTGGCTAATACAGAATGTTACTATTAAATCTGGAGACTATACCAAGGTTGGGATGACTGCCAGGGACATGTACACAGTTTAATATGATCTTGGCAAATTGATATGAAAAAGATATAATCCAGTACAGAGATTTTATTGCTCTTCATGCATGTATAATCAGTTACACTGTGGGAAAAAAAAAATCAGGTCTAAAAATGGAGCTATACTGATGTCAGTCCCTTTGAAAAAGACCTACAGGTTACGGTGGATGACAAGAACAACATGAGTCACCAGTGTCATGCTGTTCTGAAAAGTGCAAATATTATACAGACAAATTATCTTTCTGCTCTGCCCTGCACTGACAAGATCTCAGCTGAGTATTTCTCTGGCTTTTGGCAGCCCTTCAAGAACCTTCTGAAACTACTGGAGAGGCTCCAGAGAGGTCTAGAAAACCTGACTTACAGGAAAGATTGAATGAAAAATGATTAAATTAAAGGTGAAAAGACCAGTGTGTGATGTGACAGTGGTTTTCAGGTACGAGATCTGCTAAACAATTGAGCAGTTGCTCTCTGTATCAGCATGAATTGGACAAAAAGCAATGGGCTAGATTACAGAAAATGCAGCCAAAGCTGCCTATTAGTAAAAACACCTGCCAGCTACTGAATTATTAGAATAGATTGCCTGGGGCACATTGTGGAGCCTCGTTGCTGAGGGGTTTTTAGGATTAGGCAACTGTATGTCCTGTCTGATGGGGCAAAGTGAGACAGTTGAAAATTTGAGTTTGGCCTTTTCAGTCTCAGGAATGTGAAAATCAGCCAGTCTTTCACTATGCATAGTGGCTTCTGGGGAGAAGGTGAAGGACCTTCCAGGGGGTGGGAGCCCTCGAAATGACAATAAAACCAAAAGTGCCTGAGAAAAATGATACACTTGTTATTCACACTCATTCTCACCCCTAGCTTTTATTGTTATTCCTGTGGGAAAACTGTTTACCTCTAATTTGAGTATACTCACGGGTCTAATTTTTCACTCTTTTTTAACATCAACTTACCTACATTTTTTATAAAGGCTAAAACAGTATGTTACCTAAGATTAGAGAAATTCTTCATGGAAAGCAAATGGCAGAAAATTCCCCTGCATGCTCTTTCCCGCCCCACCCTCCTGTAATCATGGGTGTAGCAGAGAGTCGATACCACAAAATTTAGGTTGGCTCAACCAACAGACCTCAATGCTCAGAATAAGACACTCACCTGGCAAAGGAGCTGATTTGTTCACGCTTTTGCGTAACCATGAAGAATGTCCGAAATGTAATGAATAATATTCTGGCCCATACCAGAGGGATGCTAACTGTTCCCAAAGAAAAGCTGTATTGTCTTGGGTCAGGACAAAATGTTACATGTGGTACTGCCCTGTTATTACAAATAATCCTCTTGATAATCATTTTGAGACAATTGTGTTAAAACCCATGAAGGGACACACCTTCAATAAACACAAGACACAGCACGTGCCATGGATACATTTTTTTATAAAAGATCACCATTGACTGCAGATTATTGCTTGATTAAATTGACTGCCTGATGGTGAGGTTTCCAATAGATAAACACAGCCAAGAATTTAATCAACAAACTGCGTCATATTTGCATCTATTCCACGTTCTGTCTACTTAGAGAAGGAACAGATGCCGACTCAGTAGGAGTCAGAAGGAATCATTAGGGAAATACTCTATTAAGAACAAGTTTCTGAATTTATAATCCAACCTTGACCTAAATATGTTTAGATTCTCAGTCTAATAGTTCTCTTGAACTGATGATCTCTGAAATCCATATTCTCTCTATTTAATAATGTCCCTTTGCTGGCATTATTAATCTAAATGAAATGCAGAAATAAATACTTTTTTTAAACCCTTCTAACATATGCTACTGCAGATGTTGCTCTGAACAAATACCTATGTCTGCAGTTTGTCTTAGTGTTTAGCCTACACCTTCTTTATCAGGATTTGTTCCCCAAAATAAATAAATAAACAGCTTTGTTTCAATCAGGATACAAAAGTGTAACTGCCAGATTCCTTTGTGAGGGAGTCACCAGACTGCAGGCTCTTAAGAGATGTGTAGGGAACAGCATTATCCTTTATTTTGTCATTCAAGGGTGTGTAGACTTGGGCTGGAGATGACTCAGTCCACATTCACAGAGGCAACAGTGCAAGACACAGCTGATTCACAAACAGACTGTGTTAAAATGCCTTTGTCAGCCTCCAGAGTCTTTTGCCGCTGCCTGCTTTCCTGGAAGCTGCATCCCAAATACATGGTATAGCAAAAGTCTCTTCCTCCCTGTACCAATGCAGACAGAATCCATCCTTGACCTTCCTCTTCCCCTCCCCTTTCATACAGCCCACAGTCTGCTCTTAGTTTGGCAGCTTATTGCTGTGTAGTTGCAAGTTATGGGGCTGAATAAAGGTTGGTAGTTACAGGATGGTCCTCCCACTCAGCTCCTGTCAGTAAAATGAGTGTCACCAAAAGATGTGCACCTTGGAATTTGCAAAACATTTTTTCAGTGGTGTGTTGAGTAAAATAACAGAATAATTTTGGAAGTAAAAGTCAGGTGAAGTTTTAAGGAAAAAAGAAAACTACTTTTAAATGTTGGTTGAAAAATTTTCTCTGAAAAGTAACCATGTAATTGTCAACAACAATCAGACAAAAGAAAAAAAAATCACTTTATGTATTGCTTTCTTCTTTAACACTTTTTTTTTTGCATTATTATTGCATAAAACCAAGAGTAATTCAGGAAGAAGGGTTTTACAGACAACTGCAAGGAAAAGGAAGCTATTTCTTACCTAAAATTTAGACAGAATAAGAAAAAAAAAATCTTTAAGTCCAAGTTATTCTTTCAGCTGTGGAAAAGTAGGATCTGCACAGAGTATTTATTCAAAGGCATATGTACAACGCACAGGGATTTATGGAGGAAAAGACATATAAAAATATTCATCTGTAAATGCACCACAATATAAATATGTGCATATGTATCTATAAAAGTGTGTACATATGCATGCATGTATCTATGTATGTATATATGTGGCTATATATGGATATGTAAATGAATATGTTTTAATTCATAAAATACATGTGTTTATACACACAGATAGTTTCATTTTGAGACTTGCATATGTAATGGCTTTATTTGGAATATAGAAACCTGTAGTTGCAGACTTCATAAAGCATAAAGGACAATGAAGCCATAGCAGCCTAATTATGTTTTATGTCCAATGATTTTGATCCTGACTAACACAGTAGGACCTTGTTGAATATTTTGTATTAATCCTGGATTTTTTTTTTTTCTGGGACTGTGGGATTTATACCCTCACCAGCTGATCACAAGGTGAACAGGTTTCTTGACCTTCTCCCATGGCAGGACAGAGAAAATAGAAACCCTTGCAGTTGGACAGATGTATATAGAGAGTCTAGGTTGTTGATTGAATGGATTGGAAGTTAATTTAGGGGAGTGCCTTCCATAAGGAAGGTTCAGATTCCTTAAGCAAGGTTCAGCTACTGTAGCGTAGTTTTATTCACACGGGGTTTGTAGATGTTAGAAGAAGGGTCCTGCAATAGTTAATAGGAAGACAGCCAGACATTTTCATAGGTGGGGGTCAACTGGAGCCAATCCATCTTAAAATAGGTGAGAAGAACATTCCTCAAAAGATGCCTCTCTCCTTTCATGGCCTCTAGCAGGACAAACTGATATGGATATGTAGACTAGAGATCAAAGATTTTTAAATGTCTAAAGCTGCATGAGATGAATTCTTCCTTCAATTGCCTGTACTGACATGTATCCCCAGTGATGGACTTTTCAGGTAAGGGAAAATCCACTGAGTTCTCATACATGTGTGAAGGTGAGCTACAATACATGGAGACGCTTGTCTGCACTCATATCACAGAGAAGAATATAACCTACAGTGTGGAAGTTATTGTTCCTGAGTGAGATAAGTAGTCTGTACATTTATTCAATTACATTCACTCTTTTGTACTTTTTCTTTTATATTCAGCATAAAAAATTGACTACTTTGCCACAAGTGAAAATTGTTTCTTGTAAAGGTAGTTCTATAATATTTTGTACATATATGTAGACTTTTTTCCCCTAATACATATGGTCCAGTTGAATTTGAATTAGATTAATTACTGGACTTTCATATTACATAATCTGTAAAACAGTTCTTGGCTGTAGTTAGAAACAATGAAACATGTACACATAACTTAAGCAAAATCAACTCTTGTATTTTATCATTCTGTTCAATAAAATTATAAGTAGAAGTTATGTTTTTCATGCTTGCGATGACCACTATATTTCCTGCTGAGTGACTCCATCAAGCACGGAAAGATTTTGAAATGGTGGTTTTCTTCACTTCCCTAAAGACTATTTCAGTTGCTTCTGGAATATATAGGATTTTACTGTTGGTGGAGAATTAAAGGAAATGGGTTCTTCTGTGGCTGGTTATGAGGAACTATATGGCATAAAAGTTGTAGGAATCTGTTATCAATAATGCATAATGCAAAAGTAAAGTAAAAATAAATCACACATGCTAAAACATTTTATCTAACCAAATTGCTGAAAATCCTATTAATAAAATCATCAATGACGAATAGAAATCCAACATTATAATCATGACATGCATGACAATGCAATTACACAGCATTTTCCAAAGTGAACTGAGTAGGTGCATTATTCTGCTGTTTAGAAAAATATTTGCCACAGAAAAGTTTTCCTTCTTTCAGAAAGTACTCCAAGTGTATTATTTAGATAGCTGTTTCAGGGAGTTGATTTTTTTTTTTCCATTTAAGTTTCTCTGACAGAAGTGATAGCAGGTTCATATAAATGTCATTTTAATTTGTTTTCTTTCTTTCTTTTTTTTTTTTTTTTACCTCTCCCACACCACAGGTCATTCTGATACTAGAGAATATTTTAATGGATGAATGAGTTTAGAGTCTTTCATTTGATTTTGTTTCAGAAATACTGAATACAAGACCTGAAATACCTACCTGCATCTAGTACCTCACATAGAACTTGGACCAAAAAAGAGGAAATGTGATGGAGCTGAACACAACCTTCATCTATTATTCTGTACATACACTAATCCTCCTGTCTCTTTAAAAGTCATCCCAAGAGAAAATAATTCGAGGTACTCAGGGGTGTATTAACTTGCTGACTCAAGATTCCAACATTAGTGGGTTGCACTCATAAGCTACTTGACTTATTGATGTACCAAAGTACAAGTTCAGATTAGAATGAATGTCTGAATAAAATCAATAGCTAGAAATTTTCTGCTACATCAGGTTTGATGATGACTTTTCAGGCTGTGCTATATCCTTTCGACAGATAAAATAAGTGTATTCATAGATCTTTTGGCTTTGACAAACTAATAACTGGAAAGTGAGATATACATCTTCTGCACCTAGAAGATCTTTGGCACATTGATTAGTTACCTCCAGGCACTGCAGTAAGAGAGCTTCACATTTAATGCCTGACTACTTCGGTCTTAGGTGCCAAAAATATTGTGATTAAATGGCTTAGTGGGTAATGCTCAAACTTGTAATAAATAATTCTGATCACTGATGACAAAAAGGAAATGGTTTGAGGATCTTGGTTATTTTTAATAGTACTTTTTTATTTAATATTAAATTCAGTTGATGTATTGTTTGCAGAAGTATGTTTAACATCTTTGTCGGCAACATGGATGGTGGGACTGCGTGCACCCTCAGCAAGTTTGCTGACAACACCAAGCTCTGTGAGGAAGTCAACACACTGGAGGGAAAGGATGCCATCCAGAGGGACCTTGATAGGCTTGAGTGGTGGGCCCATGCAAACTGCATGAGGTTCAACAAGACCAAGTGCAGGGTCCTGCACATGGGTCAGGTCAATCCCAAGCACACATACAGGCTGGGCAGAGAACAGACTGATAACAGCCCTGAGGAGAAGGACTTGGGGGTGTTAGTTGATTAAAAACTCAATATGAGCTGACAATGCGTGCTTGCAGCCCAGGAAACCAATCATATCCTGGGCTGCATCAAGTGTGGCCAGCAGGTCGAGGGAGGTGGTTCTGCCCCTCTACTCCACTGTTGCGAGACCCCACCTTGAGAACTGTGTTTAACTCTGGCACCCCCAACATAAGAAGGACATGGACCTGTTGGAGTGAGTCCAGAGGAGGGCCATGAAAATGACCAGAGGGCTAGAGCACCTCTCGTATGAAGACAGGCTGAGAGAGTTGGCATTTTTCATTTTGGAGAAGAGAAGATTCTATGATTCTGTGAATCTGTGTCAGCATAAGAAAGAAGTCGGGCCCATAATTTTCAACATCTACTCAATATCAAGAGTAAAGTTTAAAATTAAAATATCCATAGTAGAGCTCTAGAGGACGTGTTTAGAGGTACATTATCTTCCTCATGTTCCATACCTAGACGTATTGTTCTAGGCAAGAGAAGAAAACAGTAATTTCTTCCCTTTACATATTTTCCTTACATAAATCCTAGCCCCAGGGTTTTATGTAGAACAACAAATGGGAATTCTCTACTCTTTAAAGCAATAATCTATCGATGATCCTCATGGGTCTCTTCCAAATCAAGATATTCTATGATTCAAAGGTTTAAAATGACCCAACAACTTTAGTCTAATCAAAAAACTATACAATAAAAGAAGGGCAGAAGAAAGGAGTCTTTAATTTTTACAGTCTAATTGAAGTTTAAAACACAAAACTGACTGCCACCTGAAATCTCACCTTCAGAAAGTACCTTGATAATAGAGTTGCCTAAAAAAGAATAAAAGGGAAGAAAACGTGAGTTTTAAATCATGTCCTAGCAAACTGTGGTAAGAGTAGCAACAGAATTATGAAATATGATGAAGAACATGTAATACCTATGAGACTAAGGCTGAACAAAATGTAGCCAAAACATAATATATGCAATATTAATTTGTGCATTTTTCTTATTTTTCATAAGAAATTACATGGTAGCCAAATACTTGTCATAAATGGGTAAAAACAAGCAAGCCAGTATAGAAATGCATGGTACCTTTGTAAGACCCAAAATTTTTATTGGTGCAGCAATATGCCAGTAATGTCAATCATGAGGAAAATGTGTGATGAAGTGTCCCTCTTAAACTGGAGACCTTTTTGATGTTAACTGATACCAGAGCCTAGTGAAGAAGTCTCCTCTTCTATATCTTTTCATATTTCCACCTGCTCAGCAAAGGCATCAGAAAGTATGATGTGTAGTGATTTAATGACAGGAGGAAGAAGCTTAAAGTGACTCTATTAGCACTGTCTTCTGCTTTTAACACTCCTCAGGTCATATTTTAGCACTCCATGGTACAAGTGTGTCTCCCATTCTGACTGATGTAGGGCCTGGGTTGCAGCGTATTTAACAAACTCACTAGCTTTAATTTGGCTGGCCAAATAACAGTGAAACTTGAAACAATGGCTAGGTGAGCAAACATACTCCTAAGGGTCATAACCAGGCTTGTGCAGGCTGATGCTCATGTTTCTCTGATTGAGGAATTATGGTATAGGGATGCGTACGCTTCCGGCATTAGTCTAGAAACAACATGTGGAGCTCTGTATTGACTACCACCTTCATCTGCCATGTAATTGCAGAGAGACTGGTCTGTTCTAAAATCAGATCTAGTTTAGCTATAGAAATGTGAGATTCAGCTCCCACTTAAGCCAGATCAAATTTGGGTATGTAAAACATAGATGTCTACTACACATGAACTAGCTGCCGAAGCTTCCACTACAGGCAGTGGAAAGTAAGGCTGTGGGTCACTTGCCCTCATGTGAGTGGGTGTCACCTGCTGTATAAATTGCCTTCATATCTAGGACAAATGAATGGGGATTACCCGTACATTGTAACTGAATATGTGCTGATTATGTGCTGAACATGATTATTACACTTAACTATGTAATGAGCTTAGGGTGACTATACTTAGATGTGTCTGATAGGTACTTAATAGTAGCTAAATCTCACTGTCTGTATGATAAATCATGTTAATTTTGGATCATATTACACAAGAGAGAAGACTTAAATGAGGCCCTTACTGCCAAGTAGTCAAAGTCAGGATTTGGCTGACTTGCTTAAAGTAAAAAACAGGGTATCAGATGATGGAATAACTTCCAGATATTTCTATAATATAGAAACTTCCCCTATTTCATATTTTCTTTGTAATTAACAAAGAGAAAGTTACATGTTTGCTTATAAAACTCTGCTAACAGGACTCAAAGAGCTTCAGAAGCCAACTCAAAGGCATTTTTTGCATCTAAAAAATAAAAATCAGGCACTTTCTACAACTTTGGACAATTTCTGAGACTCCACAGTTACAGCATATGCCCTGCATCAGACTGAAGTCAATCTTCAAGATTGATTGCTCAAAAGAGGGAACAATATCCTTAACTTTCTCACAGGCAGGGCAGGTGGAGGTGAGTTAGCTGTCCTGCCTAGCATGCAGGATGCTAAAGCACGAGTGCTCCCTGGATCTGTAATGAGCTACTCGGAGGTCTGTTGTAGCTCAGTGCAATGAGAAAAAGGTTGCACGTCTGAACTGTATGCAGCCCATCTAAGGTCTGACCTTGCTTTCCTGAAGTCAGGGAGGCATTTTGTCATTAGCTTAAGTGAGAGAAGGAGTACTATAGTGAACTGGGCATTGGGTTTATGGTTAGCCTCAGTTAAAATGCTGCAGTGTAGGAAAAGATCCCAAATGAGCACTTTTTTTTTTAAACAAGAAATCTATCCTCCCACAAAACTTTCCATTTATGTGAGCTGAGATGTGCTCTTCATAAATATAAGAGGAAATAAGCATATGACACCTTCATCATCAAAGGTTCATCTATTGGTGGCTTAACAGTACATAGCATGAAAAAGTACTTCTGTCTCCTTCTGCCTTTTAACTACTGGTGTCCATTATATTTACAATATGATTACATCACAGCAACTGGATATTTAAGTATGATAAAGTTGTCCTCTAAACAAAGAAGTAGACCTCTTTCTTCTATTCCCCCAAACCCCACGATTTTTCTCAATTTATTAAGCTGTCAAGCCATTCTTTCAGGGCACAAGTCAATACTCAGCAGTCAATAAATACATCTCTCACTTCATCTTTAAAGTATTGACACATAGAATAAGAAAAAAAGCAGGCTGTTATGGTTTTTCAGGGTAAGGAACCGACTTCTTTGTATGGTTGTTTATGTAATATCTGACACTGAAAATTTTGATCTTGATTGGGATTTTTGAGCACTGCAAAAAATCATACAAAGCATGTATCTTATAAACTTTATACACAAAGCATTTACAACACAGAAGATTTAACTGTGAAACAATGCTTCTGCAAGCATTGTTTTTCTTTTTATATTAGCTATGGAAACTTATCAAGAGAAAATGTCATTTTTCATTGCTATCAGAATATTATCCCAGATTCACCTGCACCACAAAGCAAAAGAGTCTTCTGATGTTGGCTCTATTTTCTGGGTGGATGCACAATACTGTCTTTTTTATTTCTTTTTTTTCTAAGAGCAAAATGAGAACTGGAATATAATTCAAAAGAAAAAAAAAATCAACTTTGCAAATAAAGATTTATTGCTGCAATATTATGCTCAGCTTTGTTGCAAATCTTCTGATCTTTATAGTTTTTTGATTTTTTTCACAGACAGATTCTCTAGCATTGGCACTCTGACATCTGTGTTTAATATAAGCACTGTTTCCAGACATCTTCTGGAGAAAACACTAAAAATAAATAAAGACAGACGTTGTGTGTTTTAAAAAGCCACTGTAGAATATGTGCAAGTGGGATTTCATAATGGTCACTTCAACAAAGGAAGAAATGTGTTTGCTTGAATTCCATGGATCATTTTCCTTTCTCTCCCTTTAAGATATAGCCTATTATGTGGGTTTCAGGTGAACCAAATTTTATGGTGGTATGGAACTGAGAAATTCTAGCATCAAAACTTTAATAAACACAGTGTGGAATCTATGAGAATAAAACCTGATCACGGTTTGGCAAGCATGGCACATTTTGGAAAGAATCACAGAATCACAGAATGTTAGGGATTGGAAGAGACCCCAAAAGATCATCCAGTCCAATCCCCCTGCCAGAGCAGGAACACCTAGGTCAGGTCACACAGGAACATGTCCAGGTGGGTTTTGAATGTCTCCAGAGAAGGAGACTCCACAACCTCTCTGGGCAGCCTGTGCCAGTGTTCTGTTACCCTCACAAGTTTGCATACAGAAAATATTGCAGTAAACATTATAAGATACAAATTATGAGAATAGTACCCTCTCTTCTCTCAGGAAGAACCTGAGGTTTTCATGCTGAAATCCCAAGTGGATAAATAATGCAATGCACAAAAAGAAGTAGAAAATAGTATGTTATTACTCACCTGAAGAGATATCATGGTACATTAAAAGGGAGATAAAAGAGAAGTATAACCAACTACCTGTAAAAGTTATAAGAAAACAGGACCAAAAACCAATGTATTTTCTCTCTTCAATTTTCACTAGAGCCTCTTGAGTCTCTCATAAGGAAGATGTTACTTCACACCTGGTTTCCTGTCCGTGTGGTGAATAGCGTTAACAACAACTGATTGCCTTTAAATCCAACTTTTGGGCTACTTTTTTAGTCTTCTAATTCAAAATGCAGCTGGCTTCCCTTCCAAACAAAAGTCAATTTCACGACACTACACACTGTCAAAGCATAGCTAAAAATCCATAGATCTGAAAACAGTTTAAAACTGGCACTATAGTAGGCATCAACAGAGCAGATTTTTTGTAGTCAGACCACCCTGATTCATTAACTGTTAGAGGCTCTGAACGCCATAATTTTTGAAGTCGTAAGTGATTTAAGGTGTTCTAAAGTAGTAATATTGGGAAGCTCTATCCACACATGGGGTAAGTGAAGCTTCCCTTTATGAATAATAAGAGCTCAGAAAAAGATATCTATCATTCTAAAACAAATTATTAATTTAATTACAACTTAGAAATGAATATTTGTGTAAATGGAAAGCAACTGGGTGATATCTGGTAGGTAGTCATGATTATGAGAAGACCTGGACAGATCCTAGCATTAAGATGTAATGAAACAGGGTTTGAAAATTATCCAAGCTTTTGGGAAACTGAGCTCAGGTAAAAGGAGTTGATTGCTTCCTTTTTCTTCTATGGAAAGATCCCTAACATTTTTGGAAGTGTCTATGTGGTCTTCACACCATCCCTGCCACCATGAAGGAATAATTTCAAATATCTGTTACTAAAATTGCCTTTAGACACTTTAAAGAGAGAGGAAAGAGGGCATCTCAATTAGCAGCAATATCAATGGCAGATGGTGTTTTCACTGCTGTAGCCCCATCTCCTCTCAGCAGCCTGAGCATTGACTTGGCTAGCAGTGTATTTCAGACATCTTTTGATCCCCACTTCCAGTACTGTTCAAGTTAAGAGGCATTCAGGTAGGACCCCAGGACTCAGAACTATCATAGAAATTAATCAGTGACAACTAAATATTACAGTTTTGCAGCTAATTTGGAAAAAGAAACAAGTAACTACAGTGTTATGATTAGTTCATTATGTACTGAAAGTGAGCCACAGATTTTTGTCATATTATGATGTACAGGTCAGGTACTTATCCTCTCTCTTTCTTGGTACTGATACTAGCTTGTTCTCCCTATTTCTCTAGTAGCATTCTCTGAATCATGCCTTGAGACAAGTAGAAAAAGGACTGTCTCTTTAAATTCAGCAATCTGAAACAGTTGTATCCCTCAAATACCTTTTATAATATGTAGTTCTTATTTTTGTCTCTTTAATTGCTAGGTAGATTTTAGGATTTCTTTTCAGTGTTGTTAGGAAATTAGTGTGATTTAAATTTGAAAAACAGCTATAAAATCAGCATTTATTATGTATTTGACCTATTTTTACACGCTGATAAATTGTGGGCAAAGAACAAGCAAGACATTATGTAGAAACAGTGCTAAGAAATGCTACAGGTCTTTTACACACACACACACACGCACATACACACACACAAAGGAGAAATTAGTTTCAATCTTTTCCTGAGCATTTCTGGTTTGTTGCTTTGAGTGTCGTGTTCCACAGCTTCATTTGCTTGTCTGCACAGTAACTTATTGATAGGCAAGTGTAAATGTAGTTATATGTTCTCTAAGGGGTTAGTTTCTTAACTAAATTTCTGTATGCAAGGGATTTGAGAGAAAGATTATATTTTTAATTGGAGAACGTCTCTCCTTTGGAATCTGGGGATTAAAGCAAAGAGTGGTGAGGGAGCATGGTCTTTCCTTTTCTTTAAGCAGTCTGGCTAAAAATATGAGGAACGTTTTCCATTCCCACACTTCTTATTGCAGCATGTACACTGGCCTCCTAAACATTTCTGATAAAGGTGTTTCTTAAACAGAAAATCCTGTTCCAAACCATAAAAACAAATAACAGCTAAGATTTATTTTGTGGGGGGGGGTTTTGTTGTTGCTTTTGTTTGTTTTGCTTTGTTTTTTCCTGAAAAAGGATAAGGAAAAAGAAATCTTATTGGGCCAGATGTTGATCTATTGTTGGTTTCACAGCTTCAGATTTTCACTGCAAAATGTGTTGTTTTGATCTGCGTATTGTACATAAATGCTGAGATCAGCGGAAAACAAGGTAAAGCTGAATCCAGATTTACCAGCAGAACTTTGCTCAGTCTCAAAGATAAAATATAGTTAATAGTATTTCCATATTTTGTACAGGAGTACAGCTGCATTAAAGACTAAAGATTGTTTAAATACTGGAGTCATGGGGTATAAAAGAGTTAAGAAGCAACTTGGTTACTTGGATTCTGAGTTTATTTCTGGCACTGTAGTTTTCATGTGTTCACCTCAGTACATCAATGTCACCTTAGATTTTTAGCTGAGTATAAGGTTGTTCTAAGCCCAAAGCAAAAAAAAAAAACCACAACAACCAACAAAAAACCAAGCAGATAAAAATCACAGCAGACAGGACATGCAATGTGATGATATCGAGCAAAGCTCGTTTGAGAATTAAAGTCTAAATCCCATTCAGTTATTCGAGAGCTGAAGCAGTTCCTTAGAGAAGAGCATAAAGTTAGTGCTAGGTCTGTGAGGCCACATAGCAGGATTCTGAAATGATTTATTAACTCAAAGGGTATTATGCAGGTACACATTTCTATCCACCCTTCCTTCAGTTTAAAACAGAACATCATGGACACTACCCTGAAAAGGATCAAATGTACAACCTGAAGAAACAACACCCTTTATATTATTCCCTTTCCTGTCTTGTTAGAGGAAGATGTGTTTTTACATCATGATATGAAGGCCAGCAAGCCAGAGAATGGTTTCTGAAAAGCGGATGCCTGAATCTGCTAATTAATCTCAAGGAATACCCCTTGCCACTGCATTAGCAAAACCAGGTGACCTTCCAAGTGTGTAGGACCAGACACATGCAATTTTGGCTTCTGAGTTTTGCTGAAGAGGCGGGAATAAATCAATGTCTTAGCCAGCCTCCTTTCAGAAATGCAATAGGTGGTTGGTACCATTCCTGGATGAGATGCAGCTACGGTGCTAAAAAAGGACTCACAAAGTGATGCAGCCTCTTTTAGAGTGTGACACTGAGCATCCAAGGGACTGCAGGCAGCAAATAGTCTTCAGCCAGCTGCTTCTTCTGCTCTCCACCTCAGCAAATCCTGCCATAGCTCCCCATCTAGCATGACTTGTATAACAGGCTGCTGAACTGTCGCTCATCAGCAGGATCTGAAATTGTTTAGTACAGGACTTACTGCAGAGTGACCTCTAGTAATTTGGATTTGAATTGGTAAATACATAAGTGCTGTTAGTAAGCCCAGACAATAAAGTTGCATATAGTAGACTTAACAGAATTGAAATGATCCTTGCACAACAGTATTGCTGTATGCAGAAATGGAAGTTAATGAAACAACTTTCTCAAACTCTCAACTCTACCAACAATTTAAAGGCAAATGCATATAGTAAAAGGACTAAATATGGTCTTTATTACAGTTTCAGGTTGCTTCCTTTCATCTGTTACAACCACCAGCCTCTACAGCAGAAAATATTCCCTCTTGTTTACATTCATACACACAAAGAAATCTGAAACACTAGTGTGCTCAAAAATATTCTAGTGGAAGGTTGGGTGGCAGAGGGGTTGGAACTAGAGGATCTTTAAGGTCCCTTCCAACCCAAACCATTCTATGATTCCATGGGTTTTTTTGTAATCTTAAACAATACAGCAGATTAGCTGATGAATTATAGATGAATTATACGTTAATCTTCATATTGGATAGTATATGACCCCATAAACTGGAAGCATCTAACCCTGGAGTGATGACTGATGACTCTCATCATCCTTGAAGTCAACTCTCCTCACAGGCCCATACTAGATAACAGAAATGGATGCCCAAAGCATACATCATAACCTAACACAGTCTCAAATTCTCTCATCACCTCAGTGACTGGAGCTGGTCTAAACTGCAACAGAGAAAATTCAAAACTTGCTTTCTGAAGATATCACACTATTTTCACAGTATGGCTGAGCATCCAATTTACTCTGTGTCTTTTGAGAAACCTCTAGAATGAACTAGAGAACATAGCTTTCCATTTCACTGAACTTGCTCTCTTTTTAATCGCCTCTTTCTCTTCTTTTTTAACCTCAGTTTACTGTCCTAATTTCTTTAACACTTCCCTTGGCTTCTATTAAGTTCTCTAAAAGGTTTATGTGCTTTCTTGCCAGGCAATTTCTTCCAAGCTCCCATGGCTCTACTTTTAATAACACTGATACATTTCTCAGCGTATTTCTTGCTCTACAATTCTTCTGGGTCTTTGATTTTTCACAGCAAATGGTGACTTTTATGAAGCCTTGTTATCACTGCCACAAATTCACTGCAGAAAGCAATCAGACCTGCTGCAGAATGTGATCCTAGAGTGTTACAAGGTCTCCAGTGCCTTTATGAATACGAGTGTACATAATTAAGTCATTTGGTACAACCTTACAATACCTGCTGAAGGTGCAAAGGGCATTAAGCATTAAATCCTTTTCCTGGTATCACATAATCTGATTTTGTTCTGCACACTTAAAATAAGATTTGCCCTGGTGTTTTTGTCATTAGTTTGCTGTGTAGGGTTGTCTTACACCTATTCTTTTCTTCATGTTTTAGATTAAGTGGTGATAAAAAGGGTAGGTAAAATATGGGCTACACTTAATTAAAATGTCATGTTAGTGCTCTCATGACATAGCCTTCTAAAAATATGTAATGAAAATTAGATTTTTTAAGAATAGCATAACCGATCCATTTGGAATAGAAGAATAAAAAACAAGACAGGTAAGACTGATATGATGGATTGTATTGATCCAACAGTACAATGTACCACAGTTCTGATAGAATTAGAAATATGCATATTCAGTTGCTCCCATTGGATACCATAACCACTGCCGAAGTCTTTTTATAAAGGTAAATAAATAAAAAAACCACAGATAGCCCCCTTGACAAAATGATTGAATGATTTGCTCATTTTGATCCAATGGCAGATAGTTGACCACTTGCACAGTAATATCACTTATTGAAATAGCATGGGGACATCATGATGGAGCAAGTAACAGAAAGATGACCCCAGTCCAAAACAGCATCCATCCCAGCACAGTGTGAGGACTGCTAAAGGAAATAAGGATTAAATACAGTTTAACAGTCACTACAGCAACCTCTATACCCACCATGTACTCATCACTATGTTTTGTACTGGTCGTTATGTAGATGGATTTTGAAAAGAGATTACAAGAAGATTAATAGTGTGGTTTTCTAATTTTCTTACATGGAGTACTTTCTGTGCATAAAGACTGTGCTGGAAGAAAGTATAGTGCTCTTTATAAGAAAATTCTACAATTGGGCAATCTGGGTGAGCATAGTTGGCAAGGAGGCGTTTGATAAGATTTAAACCTGTTGTGCTACGGAAGCATCTGCTGTGGAACGACTCCCTCCCAATAAGCTCTATTAATAACCTATATTTCACAGCAGCATGTGGTGTTACAAAAATATATATGAATGTTCACTTAGTTGCATGCCAGACTGCCACAGAAATTAGACTTGATTAATGTTGCTGGTGAGGCTACTATAGATTTTCAATCTGAATCTGGTTTTTCATTTGGTGCCCCACTTCAGTCTGTGACTTCTGTGAAAGCGAGGCACTACAACACGCTCACAGTCTTAGCACTCATGTCAGCAGTTCTATAGATTAATAGGTTGCTTTGCTGGATAGTGTATTCCAAATGTCACAGGAAAGTCTAATCATCAGGAGTAAATTCAGACTCTGCAAATTCAAACACTTCAAACTTTGTCCTGCTCAGGTTTGGACTGTCAATATCACAATGAATGATGCAAGTATTGAAGAACTATCAGAATCATTTGTCTGCCTCATTATCAGATCACTGAGGACACCAGTTCACTGAGATGCTGCTTACTCATTAGAGAACAGATCTCAGTACTGACCAGATTTACATATCAGATTTTGAAATGCAGTATGACTCAGATCATAGGTTTCCTGTCCATCACACTGGAACACATTACTGAAAGCAGCTTGCAGAAGGCAGTGAGCTTAAGAGATACTGAGATACATATTCATATGTAAACTCTACTGAGCTACACTGCAGCCCCACCCATATATACTCAATTTCACCAATTAGGGCCACGCTTTATCAGATCACTTCTACCAACCTCTTAAATTATCTCAAAGACAAAACTGTAAGGGTAGCCTTATTTGTTTCAGGAAACCTTTGTTTTACCAAAAAGAAGCCTCATATTTATGCAAGCTTACACTGGTGGTCATAGAGTAAAACTGTTGTGAGAAATGTTGAATTGGAGTGGACGACACATGATTCTGCACTCTGTATCCCAGAGAACTTTCCACAACTGAAGATGATCGTGGCAATCCCATAACAGAATTCTGTGCCATGTGAACTTTTTATGACTTTCAAACAAAGTTTTGCAAATTATTCTGTAATTTGATGGGGTTTTGATGGCATCAGAAAGATCCTGCATAGCATTAATTAAGATTTAATTACGATCTATGAAATCACATTGTCAAAAGAAAATATTTAGGGTGAGTTTATATATATGTTGCAGTACACAGCTCAAGAACATGTCCTTTTTTCGACCTAGCTCTAAAAGGGGCCTTTTTAAGAGCAGCTTAATTTCAGTTGACTTCAGTCACGAACGGAGTATTATGCGGTATCTTGTAGTATTCAATATAGGCTACTTTACAAACCTAAGTGAACAATTCAAGGCTTACCTAAAGCCAAAAGGGAATGGTTTATGACTGCTTGAGTTTCCTAAAATCAGCTTTTGGCAGTGAAATTTCCATACTGATCCTTCACAGCTTACTGGGAATAATTTCCCTACCTGAGGTTTGCTGGTATTGAGGTACAAGTTCATGAGGGCTGACTTCAGACAGGATATCTTATTTTTCTCAGAATTGACCACTCTGGTTTTAAAACTTTCAAGCACATTCAATCTGCTTTCTGGCATTGAATATATTTAATAGTAAAACACAGGAGAGTCAAAGTAACAGAGTCAATTTTTATTTTTTTTTTCCCCTTAGTGTTTGAGCTTTTAAAAGTAATAAAGAGCTTCCAGATTTGTGCTAACATTTATAATTTATTCAGAAAATAAAATATTCCTCTACATGTCTTTTAAAAATATTTTTTTCCTGTAATTGTTGACAATGAAGATGGCAAACTGCAGCATGCAACAGTCACGATACTGCAAGATACTACATGGAAAAATTCTCTGCCACTTTCTTGGATAGTCTTGATGTGGCTGACTGTAATTCAAGACTCCTAGGTGGGGTGAGTACTGGTACTGTTTCGGTGAAATCAACAGTAGCATCCATATTCAGAATACTACACTGTCATATTTCATAGTATTGAGTCACAGAGCAGGACTGGAGAGCATGTGCAGATATGCATGAACAGAGATTCTGTACCCACGGTGAGCAGATTGTGATTCTTCATACCAGTATGCAACTTTTCTCTCAACTACAACTCCTTAGACGTGTTTCAAGCTGCACTCATAGCTCCAGATGTGTTTCACCAGAGTTGAGTGCAGAGAATGGATGAACTCCCTCAGCCTGCTGACAATACTCTTCCTAATGCAGCCCAGGGTGCTTTTTTGCCACTTATGCAGCAAGGGCACGTTGCTGGCTTGTCCTTTACTGCCAAACTACTTTCCAACCCATGGGCTCCCACCCTGCACTGGTGCATGGGTTTATTACTCCCCTGCCATTTCCCCTTGTTGAACACATCCCTTTTTTTCCTGTTCTCAGTTGTCCTTGGAGGGTTTCAAGCCCTGACTGGCCCAAGCCCTGAGCAGCCTGGTCTGAGCCCAGAGCTGGCCCCTCTTTGGGCAGAGGGTTGGACTAGAGATCTCCTGAGGTCCCTTCCTGCATGCATTATCCTGTGGTTCAGTTAGACCTGTTCTCTAACTCCAGGGGTTACAGTAAGTGTTGCAATTCATGAAATAGCATAGTTTTCGGAATATAAGTGTTGTCTTGAAAACAGTGGATATGTATGAGGGACACCTATGGAAAAAGAACAAATTGTGCTAGCAATATATCCTTTCCATTTGCTGTAGCCTTCATCTGTGACTTAACCACAGTAAAACCAATAATAATTTCAAAGAAGTGGACTTTGAGTACAATATCTCTACTCTCTTGCTCACTGTTATGTTTCTTAATTTAATCTCTGTTGCAAAGATGGTTTCCTATAGTTTAAAGTAAGAATGGCATCAATAAGGATAACTAAAACTATATTTCACCAGTTTCATACCTTACGCCTTACTACAGTGGATAAAGAAGTCTCCATAACTCTTCATAAAATATGGGATTTGTATTGTAATATGTTTTTGCTGTCCCTTGGGATTTTTTTCCACTGATTGTACAATTTCTCTGGAGAGTTATTCCTTACAAACTGAGAAGCACTGATGGAGACCATTATTTTTCACTCCAGAAAATAGACGGTACAGTGGTTACTGTGCTGCTATAAGATTTACAATACTTTAACTCACTTCACTGCTACATGTGTAACTTAAATAAGTGACTTGTCTCCTCTGTAGCTTGGTTTCTCTTTTGTGGTATTGATATAGTCACAGTTTTGTATCTTCTAGGACTGCCAGGAAGAGAAAGCTGTGCACTGTTGTTCCAAAGGCAAGTTATCAACAAAGACTTTTTTTTGACCAGCTCAATTGCCTGGTTTGCTTGATATAAGGAGTAATTATAAGCATGAATTCCCTTTCTGACTGATTAAAAAGGCTGAAGAAGTGCAACTAAATCTATTCAGCTGAGACCAGTATAACATCTGCTTTGTCTGCATATTGCTTCCTTCAACAGTTTGTTTTAATGAATTGGAGCTTCTGACTTCAGGTACTGGGGTTTTATTGTTGTTTTAGTTGGGCAAGGGGGGTGATATTTTATCACCTGATGGTATCTTGCATTTATTTGTTTCCTTTAAAGCAAATCTAAGTGGTCACATCTGTGCTGTGAAAATTAACATACATATGTATAAGTAGTACTTAAATAGGTATTTATCTATGCATCTACATAGTTATTATATAAAGCAAGCTAAAAAACAGTAGCAATGATATCTAAGTATGTTTAGTAAGAATTTTTACCTGTTATAATGTGCAAATAACCTCTCTAGATCCTTAAATATAGCTACGGAACAATTAACAGCTAAGCTGGTGTCAGAATAAAATCCCTTTTCACTTCTTTGCTTCTTTGACATATTTTGTTTTCATACTGAGTAAAAAATTACAGAGACAAGACTCAAAAAATGGTTTGTCTCACCACAACTGGTTGTGAGTAGCTACAGTAATGTGACCAAAAAACAGGAAAAGTGAAAATTCTGGGTACTTTTCAGTTAAGAACTGCTGTAGGTCACCAAAAAGTAAAAGTCTAGTGAATGCTCACAGGAAGAAAAATGAATTATAGATGTCTTCAGTACAAAGGAAACAATCACTGCAAAGGATACACGCAAGTGATCCTTTTTTTTCTCCCTTTCTCTGGCTTCTCTACATGGTAAAGAAATTTAATTGCTGCTGGCAAATGCAGAACATAACATAGGGTTCGCAGGGAAAGCCTTGCCAAAGATGAAAGTAGAATTAACTCCAGACCAGCTTTTACCTTATGCAATGGCATTGTATTTAGAAATCAGGTATCAGTTTCAGCTTAAAGAAACAAATTGGATTGCAAATTTCCTATAATGTTTTTTTAGTCACGTGTAAAATTTGATTTTTTTACATGCATTATAATATATGGTTGGAAGTGTCACATATGGTTGGAAGTGTCAGCCAAAAGTCAAATGGTCATACTTCTCTCTCCTCAGATCCCAGTTGTCCTGATATATTAACAATTTTCTAAACTCCTATTGTGCAGCTGGAATATTTCTATTCATATTTTCATGTGCATATATGCATATTTATGTGAAAAGTGTGATTTAATAAACTGTTAACATACAGATGCAGAAACTGGCTTTGAAGTAAGGAACAAACCTGCAGATGTGTTTTTCATATCTGTATCAGGAATTTTTGTATTTATTATATTCTAACTTATTCCATAAACTGCAGGTTACAAGTTTTTTAAAGCATTGAACAGATGAAGCCTTAAAAATAGTTATATGAAATAATTTAAAATAATCCTTATATATTGCTACTGTCCTGAATATAATTACAGACTCAGACCCTGTAGGTATTTTATTTAATATGCATGTGTTATCCAGCCTGAGGCAATATGTATGTGAAATACGCTGCTTAGGGAAAAGGAGATGATCATTGTTAGTACTTAAAGCTGATATTTTCAAAATTTTTTAGGAAGATCTGTGGTCTAGTTCTTATTAGGATGTGTGGAAAATATGTACATGTATATCTAAGTCATCTTTGAAAATTCCATCCACAACTCCCTTGCAACAGATCAGGCTCTACTTTTTATATTAAATAAAAGAGGAATTTGCCACAATATTTTCCAGACTCCTCACCAATCTGTATCCACCTTTTGGCTGCACACAAATTAAGATTCTATCACCAAAGAGCTCTTTAAATGAGCTGTTACATTTGGCTGTTAAAATTTCTGTGAAATCCTTCTTTCAGACTTAATAGGTTGTTTATGAACAAGACAAGCAATGGAGCCTTTTGTTCATAACTTTCTTCTGTTCTCTCAGGAAAGGTTGTGATATGATTAATAAAGTAAAGAAAATAGACTGCATGCTTAGTGAAAGAAAGAGTGACAAGGGCTTATAAAAAGTTAAAACACAACCAAATACAGCTTATGATATTTTCCTGTCTTCTCTATTAAAAAAAATGCCATATTTTATTTCTATATGACAGCCTGTTTAGAAAAGTGTTAACTTCATTTTCAAGTTGTCCCGTTCTGTCTTGTGCACAAGCCCACATAAGGCAAAAACTGATTTATTTTGGATCTGGTCATTCTTTTGGACTGTGTATGTAGGAATGTCATGGTATTTTCTTCATGGAGGGTTCATGATTACTACACTAAGGACAGGAACTATAGCTAAGAAAATATTCTTTCATCATTCTTGTTGAATTCTACCAGATTCTTTACATTGACTTTGTCTTGGGTTCATGTTTTACATAATTTCACTGATGTTTAAATTCCCAGGTTTTTATAGAAAACTCTAGTTAAGCTGTTTTACCTTTGGATGACTCTGAATTCAGAGTTTTTATGAAAAATAATCACTATGAAATTAGCTACAACCTCGATTGATATGATTGGCTTGGGGTTTTTTGGATAAGCCAAGAGCAGGCCAAGTGTTAAATGTTAAAGGATTTAGATACATAATTTAAAAAGAAATTTCCTTTGTACTCTTTTAAATCATCAGATTTCCAACCCATGAGGGAGGAAGAGCCTATTTCTGGTGTAATGGGGGCTGACACTGGTGATTCTGCTCTCTCCAGCTCTCCGTCCCTCAGTGGAGAAGCAGGTTTCTTCAGTGTGAACAATGGTGCAGTTACTGCTTTTTCAGCTAAGTGTGAATAACAGCCCAGCCTCATCCTGTCACACAGCAGGTCCACAACGCAGTTTCTTTAAAATTTTCTTTCTACCCAGTGTATTCAGTCCCTCTGAGATTGCCAGGAACTGTCTCTTCAGCAGCATAATTCCCATGTGTCATGACCTGACTGTGATCTGAATGTCATGACTGTCACTTCCTAACTTCTCTTGCTTGCAAGTAGTGGCAAGTCAGACCTCTCACTTGTCAGGTAGGAACAACTGTCATATTTTCATATATACAATACAGACCATCTGAAGAGTATTCTTTTTTAAGTAATACTTGGATAAGTTGTGGGTTTAGGTTATCAGCCCTTTTGTGAACAGCTCAAAGTGCCTCTAGAAAATCTTCCAGCTATAGGCAGTTCTGAGAAGAAAAATAAAAACATGGAGATGATTTCTGGGAAAGAGGAGAGAGTGGTAGTCTATCAGCCTTATCAGCAAAGGAGTTACTAGGACATGGTCCAAAGACAGAATTATTTCCTGTTGCTGACAGAGGTGTGGATACAGAATCAAAGGAGGTTCTCATAGAGGAACCTACAATTTATAACTTGTAAATACACTCTATTCAGGATGGGATTCAAATATCAGACATCAGGGAGTGCAATGACAGGATTAGGGGTAATGGTTTTAAATTGAAATAGGGTAGATTTAGATTAGACATTAGGAATAAATTCTTTACTGTGAGGATGGTGAGACACTGGCACAGGTTGCCCAGGGAAGCTGTGGCTGCCCTCTCACTGGCAGTGTTCAAGGCCAGGTTGGATGGGGCTCTGAGCAACCTGGTCTAGTGGAAGATGTCCCTGCACATGGCAGGGGGGTTAAAACAAGATGATACTTAAGGTGCGGCTGGGGATTACATAGACTTTTGGAAGGGGGCGGTGGGAGGTAAGAGACATTATTTTGAAAAGAAGTGTAAAAGATGCAAGAGGATTTGCAAAAACTGGAGAGAGGGAAGTGGAAAACGAGGTCTGACACTGTGATAAGTGGTCCCTGGCATCACACCCTCTATTCAGCCTAGACAGAGCACTGTCCCATGAGATGCCTGCACTCACACAGGGGCTATCCATGTGGGATGCCCCACAGGGACACCCTGGGTGTGTTTCCCTCCTGTGTAGGTCAGTGGGTGGTCAGGAGTGGCAGGGGCTCACGTGATGCTGGAACAGCTCTATCTGCCACAGGGAGAATGAGGGAACCCCCATGGTAGATGATGGTGACCCACAGAGCCTGAGGGAGAGCAAACTTACCTCTACATGTGTGTGTGCTTGCATGTGTGTGTTCGAGCACATGTGTGTCATCAGAACTTATGGGGAATAATTGCAGAAGAGTGTTTAGAAACTTGTACTTGTTTACTGACCTTTGGTAAGACCTCAGTATTGTGATTTATCGGTTCTACTCCTGATGTTGATCCTGAATGTAGTTTGCCGTTTCCTGGTTAATTACATGTCATTAATAATTCAATAAAGCACTTCAATCCCAATTTGATTTAAACCATGTGAGCTGAGCAGTTTTCTCCCTCAACAATGGTCACCTGTCAATTTTCCTTGCATAAAAGTGTCAAAATTTTAGCTCCAAGACGTGATTTCAGTCAAAATACTCATTACTTCTGACAGGCTTTAGATCAGATTCAAAATCATTACTAGTAAAAGAAAATATATTAATTTAACAGCTAGCATATGGGGGGGGAAGGAATGTTATTTAAATGAAAGACTATACAGAGTTAAGGCCCTGGGGCTCAGCATCAAATTAATACAATGACACAGCTTTTACATTCACGCTAGTTCATGTTTGTCCACATCATAAAGTGCAGCTACCTAACAGGGGTTTTCTCAATATCGCTTGAATTTTGCCTGTAAATTTTCATTAAAAAAACTTGGATATAACTCTATGAAAAGCTAAAGACAGCATTTTAAAAAAAAATCAAATTATGAATACATGCTAAACTAGTCATGGATTTTTTTCATTGCCATTTTAAAGCACATATTATATAGATACCTATTTTTAACTTAACTTTGCTTCTTAGGAGAAGCCAAGCCTCTGATATATGACACTCAAGCTAGAAAGCAATTATTCATTTAAATCATGTTTTTGCAATGCAGTGATGCCTCTTTGTTGGCATGACTCTTTCTTTAGCAGTTTTGAAGTTTCCACTTGCTTAGTACATTTCAGCTGAGGTAAAAGGAGTGGCTCGTTGTCAGTGCTTGCTGAACTATGAATTTGCCTATTCTTGCCCTAGCCAGTCGCTGACTTCCCAACATTTGCTCAATCCCACTTCTTAGGAAGTTTGTCTTGCTTTTATGCGGCGGGGGAAACTGCATTCAGCCACATTCACCACGCTCTGCCAAATGTCTCAGAAGAAACAATGGTGCTTTTCATTCTCAGAGGCTACGCCTATCCTAGCAGGGATAGAGGTGCTGCTGAATTCCTGGCTCTGGGCTGGAATATACCCCAATTACCTCTTGTTTCCATATGGGGCACGGCCTGGGCATGCACCAACTTTCCCTCTTCATGTTCAGTTTTACACTGAAAAGAAATGTTCTGCACTAAAGGGAAACCAAACAAGTCATGGTCTGTTGGATCAGGTTCCCAGACTACTTAGAGCAGGATGCAGGCAAAACATCTGTACTCACAACTTTTCCCTCTCTTTAGAAATCTGAGTGCCTAAACCCTCATATTCCCTGCGAATTCAATACTAAATGGCAGTTCTTTCATATCTAAGTTTAAAATGAACACTTTGAAGTAAAACACACAAATGCTTTTACCTGCGAGGTATTAATTACCACCCTAAGGACATGCTCACGTGGTCTAAAGAAACCAAGTCACTGAAATGTGACGAGTGACTGCTTGTCAACTGAGCCATTGTATCAGACAACGTGTGTGCATTTAGTTTTACTTGTCAATTGTGAACTAAAACACATTCATTGAAGCTACAAAGTCCAATGTGAGATACAGCTGTTACAGCCACTGGGAAAATATGTGTGCACTGCAAATCACCCCATGCCTTTTTAATCGAAATGTCAAGGTTTAAGAACATTACAAGAATTGGACCAGCTATAGGTCTTCTCCTGGGTGGCCTTCTCCAGTTCCCTTTCCCTTTTTGTCTAACAGAGAGCTGGAAACCAACTATTTCAAATGAAAGCCATTAAAAACCATATTCCCATCCTTTCATTTGCTCTTGGATGACTGCCATAATTACATTGTTCCTATTCAGCAAGCATGGATCCTCCATACCTATTAACTGAGTGCTTAAGCTGTATGGTGGCATACAGCTCTCAGAACATTTCAACCTATTACTGCTATCTAATACTGCCTTTGCACATTAAATTAGAACAAATAATCACACTCTTTCCAAAACAGCATAATAAAATTAAAAGCTCCAGCACTATAAATGGCTTGTAAACTTTTCCTTTCTGTGATTAACTCTTTGGCCAGCGTCTTCTCTTTTCTGTTTATGACCCCTTTTTGCTTCTCTGTTTCTTACCATATGGACTCTTTGAAGATGTCTGGTTAGTTAGGACTCCTGAGGGGCTTGATCTGCAGTTCCACAAAGACAGATCATCCACCAAATTCATCTCTCCTCTCTAAGGGTCCTTACTCATAGTGTAATCCCAACACTTGTAGAGATTTTTTTTTTTTTTTCCCCATGTGGATTTTACAGGAAAAACAAAGCATTAACAGAAAGCCTCAGAGGTACTGGCAGGAGCTTGATTCAGCAGCTCTCAGCAATTTCCTTACTTAATGTGGGAGAGATCTTAAAAAAGGCAACTTGTGCTATTCTTTTTTTCTGATTATTTATTTTTAATATAATTTATTTACCTTTTACTGGGGGCTGGAAAAGGTGTGGTTTATTAATTTATTCTGCTCCTCAGTAATATCAAGCCTGAGAAGCTTTAGGTTTCTGATTTTGATGAACAACTGTTAAGAGGCCTGAGGCTACTCCCTGTGATATTCCCTGTGATGCTGGGATGACTATCTTGGAGATTTTCTTTTACTTGCTCTGTTAACTAAGCACTGGAGTTACAGAATTGAGTAACTTTAAACAGTTACAATATAAGAATTACTAACATTCTGCCTAAGTGCATTTTCAATCAACTGATGTGAAGAAATTCTGCTACTGTCAGTTTTACTGATTCAAAAAGCAACATTTATCTTTTAAAGTGATGGGGACTTTTCCAGAATCTTCCATATCCTTTAGAATTAGGAGAAACTCTTTCGTTGCGGCCCATCACTTAATCTGCTTTCCCTTGTGTCTTGTGATAACCATAACTTAGATTTGCTTTCCAGAAATCACAATGCTCTACAGCTTAGATTTGTCCTGGGACACAACTTTAATAAACGATAGTGTGGAACAGAAAACCCCTGTGCTGAGGGAGGTGTGAAACAACATTTCAGGCTTGTCAAGGGATATTTTCTTCTTTGCAGGTCCTGTTTGAGTGCTCGTTTTTCTCACCTCTCACACTAGCACAGCTGGACAGTCATGTCCTTACAGCAGATGGCCATGGAAATGGCACATCCTGGGATTTCTCTGCATACAACTTTTTGTTTTCCAAAACTTTTCATAATAGAAAGCCAAAACATAATTCAGTCACCCCATTTTCTATCCAAGGTTTTGCCAGTCTTATATTTATTTTTTCCTGATTTAATTTTCTGATCTTTATCTCCTGATTTCTGTGATAAATTTCAGCATCAAATTGAGAGTTCTGGGTAATTGGGGAAAAAAAATGTTAATAAATAAATCCTATCATTAAACATTTAAACCTTCACTTGCCTACAGATTCATCCTGCTTTTCGTAAATCCAGAATCTATATCTGTTCTTAAGGGAGCCATTTTCTTTCTGGAAATCTTTATTTTTTCATGATCTTCCTGAAGAAATCATGTCTTTTAAGAAAGGTTATTACCCTAGAAAGCTAAATGGCATTTTAAATGTTTTTCTAACTTTTACTCATTTTTATTTCCTACTTAGGAGATTAAGCTTAACACATTTTTACACCTATACTTATCACTTAACAAGTCCATTGGACTCAGACATAAACAGATAGTGGAAAGATGACCATTTGTGCTATGTGTATGTTAACTTTGTCTAGAAAACACTTTCTAGCCTTTGGCGGATGGCTCCTAGCCAGAATACCAACGTCCTAGTGTGAAGTACTCACTTATGTGCCTCTTCTTCACTGTCATCTTCATTTAACCTCATATTTGTCGGTGTTCACACTGTAAATTCTGTAAGTAGAAAAAAGCATGATTTTTCCTCAGTCAGTCCTGTCCATGTCCCTAAAAGGAAAGCCTGACTGCCCTTCAAGATCCATGTCATAAAATGACTTTTGAATATGTCAGCCTGACTCTTCCCCACAGATTAGTTAAAGCAGAACTCCCTCTCTAAATTCTCAGGCTGGTGGAACATCTTTAAACCAACCTTAGGCTTGGACTGGAGATACTTTTTGTATTTCAGAATATGTTGAGGAAGGAGGAGGATGACAAAACAAAGTAATAGGACAAAATCTAAAAGAGTCCAAGTAACATGTTTGTAACTCTTCTAAGGTGTTACCGATTTTTCTGTTCTTCACCCTAATGACCTCACCTTTGAAAGATAAGAAAAGGAAGCCTTGGAAAAACATATTTAGTTCTCCACCTATTCTCTAAAATCACAAATTTAGATGGCCAAAGTATCCCCTGGATGTATCATGACTTTAGCAGAAGTGAATCAGTAACTCAGAGCAAAGTGCAATTTCCAGGTTTTGAGTGGAGGCAGGGGTTTGTATTTTAATAATTTCTAGCTTACTTCTGGGTAAGTAATAAGGTTTGCCACATTAGTAGTAATTTTGCAGGCTTCTGATGTTTCAAAACAGTTATACATGAGAGAAATACCTTCTTTATGTTGCTCCAAATGGGTTTGGAATGGATTCAAACATTTTAAATTCCTTCAGAAAGAAAGCACTTATTCACTATAGAGTGTTAACCCACACCTGAAATCACATCCTTACCCTTTTCCCCAAGTTGTAAACACCTGAGACTAAGCTAGCATGAGGAGTCTGATGGTTTAGCAAGGTCCACAGTCAATGTCCTGCCACACTTTCCTTCAAATCCTGCCAATTCCAGTTGTTTCTCCAGATAAACATTTGACCTGTCTTCAATGAACCATGGAGAGCACACTGGAAATTTTTGTTTTCTTCATGTAGTGTTGCTAAATATTGATGACTTTCTGATTGTTCAGCCTCCCCTTGCATATCATTAGGAATACTGTGGATATACGGTATACACGATATCCAAGATCCAGTGAAACGTCTTCTCAGATCATTAAAAGACTGTAAATCTAGTAAATCAATTCAGTTATAAAATGGGAGGGGGGTTGGATTATGGTTTTGGGTTGGGGTTAGATTTATTTATTTTTTTTCAGAATGGCAGTTACATTTTTGATGAAGTAACAGTTAGTGACAGGCATCTCAAAGTAATTCTTAATTATTATTTTTCTTCCTATAGTGCTCCTGCATTACACAGATGAATATTATATGCCACGATCAATTTAAAGCCATATATGCTTGTGGCAAGTTGAAAAATTTTACATATATAAAATGCTTTTAAAAGTGATGTGATTAAATGTACAGTCTTTTATCCCACTGTCAGTAAAAATTACAGCTCACAGCTATATCCTTATGGGACTAATTTATTTTCAATTAATTTTTAAACTGAGCGTGACCTGAAATCATTTTGAATAACTGATGGGCTGAGGGTTGTGTGGAACATTGGCATTTCATTAAGAAGCAAAGCAGACTTTGTATTCTAACATTCATAACAAACGTCATTGTCAGCAGCCTGAAGAGAGGGAGTGGTCTCTTTGGCTATAGAGGTGAGTCGTTGGAGGAAAGCCCATTTCCAAGAGGAGCCATTTTCGAAAGACTTTTTTTCTCTGAGAAAGAAAAGTGGCCAGCTGTGTTGGACCACCTAAGGATGCAAGGTTTTCATTTGAACACTCAGAGTTACTTCTTTCTTTCTCTCTCTGTGTTGGTTTTCCCCCCTATTAAGAGGGTAATACACAACTCATCTTTGTGATTTGAGGGAGTAAAAGTGAATTATTGTTTTTATGCTCATCCACCTTTTTTTCACAGCTCAGGAAATAAAATAAAAATGTCACTTATAGGTTTCCTAGCTTCACCATTTCCTCCATTTTTCTCAGTACATCAGTGGGTTTCCATTTAAAAAAACCCAACCAACAGACTAGCTGGGGATAGTAGCAATAATACACTGTAACACTGATTTGTTTTTGTTTTGTTTTTTTTTTAAAGTAATTATTTTGTAATTTATTAGGAAAATGTTCTTTGATATCTTTTCTTTAATTACGTACAGTAGATCAAGACCAAGTTCAGCGTCTGTCTTCATTTATTGGATCACTCATTGTGCCAAAGCAGTAGGATATGAGTTTGGAGTTATTCCTTCACAAATAACAGTTACTTGGCAAATAGCATGTCCAGACTTTTTCCCACTTCTCTGGTGCCATAGACACTTAGTAGCATGTTCTGTTCTCCAAAACATTAAGTTTTGCTATCTATCCTGAATATCGGTTTTCATTGGGGAATGTAGGTCACAAGTATGTGCCTTTTCATCCAAAGTGAAATTATTTCCCAGTTATGTTCCTTTTTGTTGAGAACACAGGCTTGACAGTTACTCTTTGTCCCGCTATATATAATCCTTCTAGTGGAATAGTAAAAAAACCTAGGAAATGTATGCAAAAGCACTTGCTTTATTTCTGTATCTTTGTTACATTTCTTGTGAAAGGTTTCCCACTTTGGTAGTTTTTAATAGAAAACCGTATTTGTAAAGTGAGAACTTGAAGATCCTTCCTACTTATGACCCAAAAATAATTCCATGGAGTAATAAACTCACATGCCAAAAGCCTATTTTTATCAGTCCAATAAATAGTTTTTGCTTCCTAATAGCCAGTTGTATTGAGTTATTATCCTAAGATATGGTATAAATGTCAGAGACATACGAACTAAAAATAATATTCACTTTTTTAAAGTTCTAAGTAAGGATGGACATCTTGAAATAAATGATTGAATCAAAGTAGCATAGCCATGCTTCTAGTTTAGAAAAAAAAAAAAAAAAAAGCTTGTTGCTCTCTGGAATACAGAACAACCTATCTCCAAGCAGCACTGAAATCATGCTGTGTCTCCAGCAGTGAAATATGTGGTGCCTTCCAAAGTCCCAGCTCCCAGATGCTCACCCTGGCCCCAGACAGATGCACATCAAGCTATGGCTTGTCTCCTGCTCCCTAACTGTGTAAGTGCTCTTTCAGGTGAAGACCTGGATACACATGGAGAGATTTATAACTCCCTGGATGGGGTGTATTTGGGGAATAAGAGCACAAGATGCTTTCATCCAGCAGTGCAGTCACAGCTCTAGAGTCCAAACTATGGAATACACTGGAGCAGAAGTTTGAGATGGTCTCTGCACAGCACTTCTAGGTCCACCTTCATAAAATTACAGCATAAGGACCAAAAGATTGTTCTCACCCTATGACAATGAGAAGTCCCATGACTTTTTGCTTTCCTGTAATTTTCTCCATGTTTGCTGGTCTTTCACAGAGTACAGTTACTGTAAATGATAGCTCTGTTTCAACCTCTGGTATTTAATTTGCAGATCACACACATTTTAATAACATTTAATCTGTGAAGAAAAGAAAACCCTGGATGGTATTGATGAAAAGAACAGTTTCAAATAAATGTTACAAAAATCAATAAAAATAAACAAGAATCAGTATATGGCTAGTGTCATGGAGGTGAGAAACTAGAGACCTACAGTCTGACCCCAGCAGTGATAACTTTTTGTAAATTAATTTATTTAGGGAGGATGTCTATAATTCTTCATGCTTCATTATACTGGCAAGCACATGACCTGCCACTGTGATTTGCAAGTGAGCATGATGTCGTTTTAAAGAAACATCAAGCAGGGTAATTGAAAAGGAAATGCCTACTATAAAAGAGCTATTAAATAATACTAATAGTTATGGAGTGATTTTCTACTTCAAAGCCCTTCACGAACAGTCACTAATGAATTTGCATAACATCTCTGTGATGAGGAGGAGGAAGAAGAGGAGGAGTATCACTCTTCCCTTCTGCAGGCACAGAGCACAGAAGCAACTTGCCCAAGACCACAGAGGCCACAAGCATCAAAACCCAGATCAGAGCTCAGCACTCGATGACAGCCGGACATATGGCTGGACCATTACAGTAGGTTCCCAGCCTTGCAGGGGCCTTCACAAAGTCCTTAATTCCTTTAAATAAAGACTAGTACTGATACCTCAGACTCAGCTGCAAAGCTGGTGCGTACTCCAGGTTATTTTGTTGTCTTGGCACATGGTTGTTCAGGCTAGGACCTAACACAGTGCCACCCATGACCTGCAAACCTGCAACCTCAGGTCGCCTTACAAAAGAGTACCCAGGGAAATGGCACACTAACATGACCTCATCCTGATAGACTGTCAGGATGCAAACTTTCATGTGTATCTGGACCCAGGAATCTGGAAACACTCCTATTTACCCCAATTTAGACATCCTCCTCATAACTCCCCCCACCCTGCCCCCGTGGTGTCTACAGTACAGTAAGGAATGAATGTTGTAGCCACTTGAATCTCTTGAGGTCTCGGGAGATGCATTTTGAAGTTAGTAATGTAAACCACCATCTCCGCACAAGTTTCCCTTTTTATTTTAACACCAAAGCACTGGTGTTTGGCAAACCTCGCTGCCATGTATGACCAGATGCATTATGTCATGCATGTAGCAATTGTTTGAATTTTCCTACCCTGATGGTAGCAGTTGCTCTTAAAATCTCAGATAGTCACTACTTGCATTGACTGTGCCATTTTTCTTTGCTCACAATAGAAGGAATTATATCCTTTTCTAAAAAGAACACATTTTCTCACTGTGTTAAGTATGAATAATAGTAGTCTTTTTTTTTGAACTTACAGTAACAATACCTATAGGTATAGATTGACATTCTGAATCGGGTTAATCAATCTATGCATCTCACAATCTTGAGAATACAAGACAGTGTGTCACCCTTGTCAATAATTTTAATAATACATACCCCTATATTTGGAATATGTTTTACAAAAAGAATTTGAATGAAGGTGCTGCATTAAACAAATAGCAAAGTTTTTCTGATAAAGCCTCTGAGGTACTTTGAATAGTCAGATACTCAATTGTTTTTATCCTGTCTTTTCGACTCCTTCTAAAAACCTTGAGATCTACCTATTTTTGAGAAAATGCTTTATTTGGACAGAAGTTCACTGTGGAAAAAAAACAACAACACAAAACCAAAAAATAAATCCAAAACCCCACAACATTTTTGATTGCAATTCAGTCCAAATATTTTTGAGGAAATATAAGTTTGGGTCCTGCAGATCTTTCTATAAACTAGTTATCGTCTTAATTTTGTGCATTTTCCTTGCACGGTGGCGAAAGAAGGCATAAGTCCTAGTAACAGCAGCCATTGTTCCAGATAGTCACCCAGAACAGTAAGTGGGATAGGTATTGTAGAAATACTTAATACAAACATTTTCTGAGATATATAAATATATAGATAGATATCAATTAAAACCCACAAATTAAGTTTTGGATCATTGCATTTCTATGTCAGGTCCATCTTTACCTGTACTAATAGTTCAGATCCATTAGAAAATATTATTTTATTACAAGTTTGAGAACTGAGTAAAATTTTAGACAGAATTCATTTGCATTTCAGAAATTTTAATCTTACTTCAATATGATAATCATCAAGCAATTGCAGGAGGACTGCCTGAAATAACGTGTGCTTATTTATTTGAAGGAACTTCTACACTGGTTTAATGACTAATTTGCACCAGTAAAGAACAGTCATGCTTTGGATAGTGTATGATAAAGGTACAGACAGTTATTAATACCAGTGCTGTAACACACTTTCTCATCTTATTATGTAAGATATTTTCACTATGTAATGCACCAGACAAGTATTTCGTAAGTCATCCATTAGCTGTCTCCTTACAAGAATAATGTAATTTAAATGCACAGAAATAATGTAATTTAAACACTTTTGGAATCATGTTCTGACGTATCCTTCCAAGCTGCTGGAATTCATCTTCCCCTCTGGAGCCCTGAATAAACAAGCCAAAGAGGGCTCACAGCATGGCTCCACCATGAAATGTTTGACTAGAGCTAGGACATCTGGGAACAGTTTGGGGACAGCTTCAGGTCTGAAACTATCTGTTTGAACCAGAATAATTTTGTTTGGCAGTTTTGGTCTTGATTTGAACTTTGCCTTCTGCCAGCTGGGTAAATCTACTCACGACTGGATGTACTGTGGCGTCTGTGGTTTGCAGATATATGTTCTTCTCCATCCTTCTTTGCTGACACACCCTGTATTGTCTTCTTCACTTGGAAGACATCCGTGTAGCTAAGTCTTTTGCTAAGTTTGGAGTATTTTTAAATATAACCTTTATTTTCATAATGTAACACGACATTTATATACAGAAGTTAGTATTTATTGTTAGCTATTCTAAACTGTTTCAGCTTCTGGACCATCCATGCAACTGCTGAATTTTATTAATTTCCTAATTTTATTAGATTTTCTAAAATTTCATTAAACTGAGAGACAACTTTTCTGATCCTTGATTAGGGTGTTTCCATTTTCTCAAAATCTTGTTTCCTAAAACTGAATTATAAATAGAGGGGTTTTTTTATACTTAATTTTAACTATATTTTTAACATAGTTGTAAAAATCAAAGCAGAGATGAACAAGTCTGAAGGGAACTCAGAAAGGAGACAACCTGCATCTAATTTTCCCTTCACTTAATCAGGTTTTTTAACACTAAAATGGAATTCACTTTGGATTTCATGAGTCTGAGAAGAGAAGGAAGTCACTTATCTGTATAATTTAAAAATGCACATACCAACTTATCTACTAATTGACTAGTGAATTTGATGGTTAAAGGAAACTATGGGCAAACCTGAATGTATCAACCAAATTCCAGACCCTCAAAGGCACTGAGAACAATAGGAATCATACCCTAAAGTATTTGAAGAACAATAGGAATCATACCCTAAAGTATTTGAAGATCTGAGGAAAAATGTTATACAAAACATAACTTTAAATTAGACTGATATATGGCTGTCAAAAATTATTTCCTTATATATTAAATGTGTAAGGTTGTATCAATAGATTACAGGAAGCAGAATATCAGAGAAACCGTAGACTTTGGATTCCATAGATATAATGCCTGATGTAAATGTCTCATTTTAGTTTTCATTTTCTAAATAAAATACTGCATTAAAAATAAGGTATTTATCTGAACAGACAATTTGACCTGCAAGAAATTTATTATGCACCACAGAACTACAACAGACCTGATCTATCATTGTTGTACATGTTTTACACGAATTTTTCTCTCTTAACTTTTGCAAGACTTCTTCCACTTTACACTAGTAAGAATAAGAGAATCTGACCCTATAGGCATGTTAGCAGTCTCATAAAAAGGTTCCTTTCTGTCTAGTCATAGCTTATAGAACACTCACATCAAAATAATTTTTATTGCATAAGATATTTTCCATTGTTTTGCAGAAAACAAACATGGACATTTGCAGTGAACATTTGTCTTTGATACAAATGTACTGAAGTCAGTAGCAATGAAATTAATCCTTCTTAAGTAAACTTTTATCACTAAACCAATTTATATTAGATGTCCATTCAACTGAATTAAAGAATCATTTGTAGGGTGGCATTTACCTCATCCTAATGGCTCATATGAATCTCCTTGCAGACATCTGAAATTAGCTCAGATGTATCCCAATGCTAGAGTCACAGAGTATGGTCTGCTTTGCATCGGGACCACCTGCAGAAAGGGAAGTGAGAAACCCTCTCTTATGACTGTAAAACTGTGTAAGACTTCACAACTGTGAATGTTTAAGAACAGCTGCAGGGAATGAGAGCAGAATGTTGCAGATAACTCATGTACCCCGCTGACAATTTCTTTTCATTAGACATCAACATTAGTTCTGGATGCCCAATGCAGCCTTGCTTATTGGAACACCTCAGGTTCTAAGTTAAAAATCCAGTGAGGCATACACTAACCATGCCCTGCATGTGATAACCATTAAGTCATAACTTGAATATATCTCACTGGAAGCACTTTCCTTGCTCTCATGGAATTCCAAGTTACAAGAACACTTCCATAATTTATCAAGTATATATTTTTGCACTCTGTTCAGCTGAACTGTCTTTACTCAATATGTCAGATAGAACTTTCTGTTTCTCAGAGCTCAGTCCTGGAAGATTTCAGATCCAAAAATAATAGTTTCAGATATATAAAACATTGTCATGGTAGGAATTACTGTTCAGTCTTAAGTGCAGAGGAAATGAGAAATGACAGCCAGCACACTGACAGCCTACCTGAAAGAGGACTTAGAAGCTTGAAAAGCATCTTGAAATTTAGACAGTGATCCAACATGTCTATTTTCCCACACTGACTATACAGATAAATCTTCATATAATGATTAAAGTCTGATGAATACTTTCATGTCATGACTCAGCTCAAAGAAGACCAACCATTCCAACCTTCCAATGCAAGGATACGTTTGATGCCAGGTCACTTGCTCAAACACTGTTATGTACAAAGTTGCACGCTGTTACACAACTAGACTAGATTTATCTACTCATCTAGTTTAACTGTGCTCCTGAGTCAAGCCAACAGAAACTATAACATCCAACCCACTTGGAGCTCTCTTCACTTTTACACGACACTTTCATACTCTATATTGGTTGATGTACTTTTAAGAAGCTATATTTTGTAAATGTTATCTTTTTTATTTGACAGCACCCATCATCAGCTGCTCTTCATAAGACTATCATACTCCATTTGATTTTAATCATTTAAAAACCAGTCTTCCATTTAATTCCTTGTTTGCTATTCTGAACTGATTTCTTGAACAGTCCACCTTAAAAATTAGTTAAACTAATTCCCACCTTGCTCACGTCATGATTCTCCTTGTACTATTAGTGATCCAATTATCATTTCTAATGTCAAGTCTTTCTGCACCCCAGCTGTCTCATACTATTCTGGTTTTGCCTGTCCTTCCCTTCACAGCATAGCTGCTGGACTATGCAGGCTCTGAAAGCCAAACATTGGCCTTTGACAGAGAGCAGAATACAGGTTTAAGCACTTATAACTGCTTAAACCCTCGCTATTCCCTCTTGAATTCACAGACAACATTTGACATGTTCTGATTCTGCTCTGAGCATTTTTTGACCTAGTATTAGTTCTTCTTATTTGTTTTACCCCTTTTTTTTCTTACTATCTGCATCTAGGGTAGGACAGGTGAGATAGTTTGCTAAGGACATCCTCTTCTGAAAGACCAGAGAGCACTTCATTTCCTTATGCTGTAGCATCTGTTAACACATGTACTTACAGTTTCAGCTCCTGCACTATGTCCCTAAACTCCTTAATACTAACAATTTAAATTCAAATCCAATCATAATCTGCAGAGCTGATAGAAATTAGTCTCATGATTCTCAGGACAAGTCAGATTCAAAAGAAATATTTCCTGAAAGTCACTGTTGCTTGCCTTGTCCCTTGCTCCACTTAGATACTATCTATCTCCATTTCTATCCTCCTCCTTTACCAACATTTGATCCCTTTCAGCCTCTTTCCTCAATATTCATGCTCATAGAAACTTCTCCATGAACTCCTACTGTGTTGTTAAACAAAGACAGTGTTGGTGTCAATGAAATCTTGCATTTACCTCTGGAATCCAGAAGAGGAAATTTTGGCCCGTCAGGACACTGCAACAAGATCAGTGGGAGATTGTCTTATCTTAGAAAGGGATATGGTACTGAGTCCATCAGCTATGTGCATAGCTGAAATGTGTAATACACTGCCACAGTCAGCAATAAAGCAAACTTTGCTCAGTTCTGTTCAAGAACAGAGGGAATTAAATTTTTGTGGGGGAAAAATAATGATGGTGTGGGGATACTTTAAAAACATTATTCTTTGAGTTGATTAATTATATTTGTAAGTCCGCTTAAACTACATGGTTATCACTTAACCACTAAAGTTTTACTTTAAAAAGCTGAGGAGCATTAATTTGGATGTTTATAGCCTCTACTATCTAGCTAGTTGTTTAAGTCCTGCAATGTAGGTTAGGGTTTTACATGATGACAGGACACAACACAGCCTTAACCTTCCCATCAACAAGTTGTATTTGTAGGGAAGAATAAATTGGATAAATCCTTTGATCAGTGAGAGGAGTTCTTATGCTCAGAAACAGCATTAAGTTACAGTCTGAGCTCTTGCTTTCATGTGGGAGATATGAATACGAAGAAAAAATTGCACTGATCTTTTTTATTAAAGGGAACTATTCATCCAAGCACTGTGTTGCACAGTGTCTGAGGGCTGAAAAGAGTAAAATTCTTCCCTGTTCAACTGTAAGTCATATGCAATGAGAAAAACCTCCAAGGATACACAAAAGATGTTGGTCAGACTGAGTAGGATCATTATACCAACTCTTACTTGGTTCAACTGGCAAAACAGAATACTGGCCAAGTCCCACAGATGCCAAGAACTGAGAAAGAAGGCTTTTGATGCACAGTCTACTCTTATGATTTTAATTTGTATTTATTTAGGAAATGTATTACAGACAGCTATCACAATACTGTATTTCATTAGAGCTGTGTTCTGAAGCTGATGCAATCTGGGCATGAGCTAAAAAGACCATGAAAAAAATAATTCAATCAGTAGAGCAAAAGGCAAAATGTGCTTATTCAGTGATTTCTTAAAAGGACAAACAAACCATATTTTGGTTGGAAGTAGTGTGCAAATTTCACATCTTATTAAAAGACTTTTTTTGGTCTTTTTATTTTTTTAAAAAAATAATGAATTTAATAGGTTTATAGTTCCATCCACATGGAAAAACACAAATTCATGTTTACAGCAGGTGATTCTCAGCATGCTGCAGGAAATGCCTTTCACATTTCTCACATTTAGAATAGATATTTGAAAGTTTTCATGTCAAAATAGGTGAACAGTTTTCAAGCTATTTAAATGTAGGTGGCAACAACCAAAAAGAAGATAGCAAGATTTTGTTTGTACATACTGTGGGAATGGCACAAAGTACTCACAAGCACATGATGTAAAACCTACTCTACTTTTGAGATCAGACTTCAAATGGCAGCTATATGTAACTTTATAACATTAGTACCATTCTGCATTATTCTGCATCATCCTGCAGTACTCTGGGACATCGTACAGTCCTTTGAGACATTAACAAACCCATCACAAAAAGGCAGAACTCAACACTTCAGAGTTTCAGACAAAAATAAATGGTATCTGATAAACATCCCTCCAGAAAATTCTGTGAATGTTTTGTTTTCCCCTGAAAGGACAGTGCTGGTGATACTCATCTAATCGTCTGAGCTAGTCTCTTCAGGGCTTCTTCACAACTGATGGAGAGAAAAAAAAAGTTTCAGGACATGATTCATCTACACTATCCCCCTCAAAATATATAAAATGAAAATCCTTCATGAAAACACTGAGGTCAGATAAATTGTCTCCTGAGAACTTACCTCTGTTGAAGATTTCTTCGCTGACTGATTCAAATTTAAAGCCAGGTTTAGGTGAGATAAATGCCACCTTATTTAGCCAATAACATCAGGTACAAGCTCATTGGTCAAGAATTATAGTTGTCAAATATGCCTATTCCTCAGCAGAAGTTTTCTGATAAAGATTAAATAAACCTCTCACTGGCAATGCTAGGAAGCACTGCTGTGAACAGAGACCCTGAAGCTCTTATAGGAGAGAATGAATTTTATATTTTTTTATCAATTGCAAGTAAGAAAAGCACAGTGCATTTGTATTACACTTTGATGATTCACTAATTATATCTTCCTGCTGGTCAGGTTAGCAGAATGACAAACAGCAATGGCAGAAATGTTTCTTGGTGATCTCTCCTAACATGAGCGATTTAGTTATTTGTATTGCCCATGAGAGTTTGATCCCTCTTCCTAAAAAGATAAATTAACCAATGGACACTTCATAGTGTTGGCTGTGCAAAACCTTAAGGGAGCTTTCATCCTTCTTGAGAGGCTGGAAAGACAGGCATTAGTGGTTATGACAGCCTCATTAGATTTCACAGGCAGGAGCATATTAAAATGGCTAAGTAGCAGAAGGCCTAGTTCTACAGAAGAATCTGAAGACCACAACCTTGGTCAAAGTCCAAGTTCACTTAAAATGCTGTCCCTGAACAAGGATATAAGTCATAGGCCAGTCAGGACAGATTTCTCAAGGGAAGTGGTTTACCATAGTGACTTAATATCAGTGTCACATCAGAAATATTTGGAAAATGCAATATTAACCAACAATGTCATTGTGAGATGTTACAAATTGTTTTGTCTAAGGGTGACTCAAACATCACAGTTAGAATAACAAGGGAAAGAAAAAAGTTTGCAAGACTGCTGTCCCATATGAGAATTTTGGGGGGGTTTTCCCACTGGTTTTAGCATAAAATAGGGTAAGGAATATATATCCCATTTATCCTAAGATTGATCGAAAATCAATTGAAATCAAAGGCAATATTGCTGTTATTTCCATGAGTGTGTCCCTGAGGATTAGGGATAAGAACCTGTGCACCTCTGTTTGGGAAAAGTACCTGCGTACCACCACTTGAAGAACAAAGAGAAAAGAAAAAATATTGATATCTGACTGTCATGGCATACTACAAAGATTGACAGTGATTTAGTATTTTTTCTAGTGGCAGCTAGTGTATCTCAAATCCTGGAAGAGTTCAGCTACTCTACTCTTTATTTGCTTTTCCTGATAACTACTCTAGAAATGACTAGAACGACCAGTCAAATGATAACAAGTACAGCTTTGCTTGGGCTGTGAAGCAAAGCCAACTAGCAGTAACTGGGACTCTGTGTGCATTACATTGCTTAGAATATTTATATTGGGTACTTTTCCCTGACTGCAAAATTTATAAGACATTGTTAATATTAAATAGATAACCAGAGAAAAGTAATGCAACTTGAGAGAATAAAAATATCCCCATAAAGTTCTGATTCTTATTTCATCAGTCCACAGCTGGGACACAGAGTCTTACATCATGCAGTTCAAAAGCTATTAAATATTTAAAATTGTATCTAAGAAGTAAATGAATAACAAATGTTAGATGATAACACTATCAAGCCACTAAGCCACTATCCATCATATATGTGTTTTGAGGGAATGCACAGTGTATGCGTTGTTTCATTGGCACTTCTCACAGTATAACTCTACCCTGAAGCTCTTCCCTTCAGTTCTGAATCCTCACAGAATTTTTGCCACTCAGTTACAAAGAGCTGGTAATTGAGCTAACCGTGAAAACGCTGACACAACATCAATGCTAGTGTTATACAGTTATAATGAGAAAGACCCTGGATGGTGCAATCAGTGCCACTTCTGCACATGAATTCAGTCCCTGGGGAGCTGTATGGTAAAACACACCTGTGGAATATATTTAAGTAAACAGTAGAAATCTCACCTGAGAAACATGGAAAATTCATGTAGCAATAAAAATAGTTAAATAAAGTGAATGGTGACTATTAGCAGTACAGAGAAATCCCTTCTCATCATTGACAGTGATTTTTCAATTATTAGTGTTAGCAGGAAATAATAGTAAAAATGTATTGTTTGCTGTTAAAATTCAAAAGAATTCCCTTGGTTGGGTATATATTGATTCATCTAGCAGTCTTCCTTTTCAGGGGCATACATATGCAAGCAATAACGATTTTTCAGGGCAAAGACTAACACTGATTTATTACCAGAGGTCAGAGAGCACTGATGCTAATGGAAACATTTACAGGAATGAAGGTCACAGGATTTGCCCGCCTGACGCTCCTGCCTGAGCAGGAGGGCTGGACAAGATGATCTCCAGAGGTCCCAAACAACCTCTTCGATTCTGTGATTTGGTTCTGTGCCAAGAGCAGAAGTCTCTTATCTGCCTCAAAGGACCTGCAGCTCTTTACTGCAATGTTGCATTGAACTTGGCGGGCAGGGTGTTGCGTGGTGCATGGCTTTGATCCTCCTCCCAGACCAGTTAGCAGACACCTGTTGGAAGGGAGCTAAAGCACCGGTTTTCATCCCTGACATTACCACTTAACATGGAAATATTAGGGGACCTATGGACAGTCTCATCTCTCTTGGCTCTACTGCAGTTGTCTTTGTCAGGTCTATGGAGGGTGAGCTTCAGTCCTCAACATCACCTACATTTACCCTGTGAAGTCCACATTACCTGACCTTGAATGAGATGCAATAACATCTTTTTAAAGAGTTTCCTTGCCTGAAAAAAAACATCTAGTCACAGATCAAAAGATGGCAAGCAGAGACTCTCAAAGTCTCAAAAACCCAAATTTTGAAAGTGAATAAACAGAGCTAAAATAATAGTTCATATTTTTAAAATGTGCATTTGATTGATTGCAATATGAATGAACCTGAAATGCACAAAATATTATTTACATTTTCTGAGGCTGAAAAAATATTTGTTTAACATTTTCTCTCTGTTCATTTATTCTTCTTCCTCAAGAATGTTTATAGAAAAAAAAAAAAGAATCAGTGATATTTGTGTGAATGTGTATTTAGGTACACTGTTTGCACAGATAGCTCCTTAGATCACAAAAAAAGAAATCCAATAAAAAGCTTTTGAGAGGTTATCTGCTCTGTTCCTCTTGTCCAGGTTAGGAGAAGAATACATACTATTCCTTCTATGGTGATCAAACTGCTGAGTCACTTTATCGTTTCAGGATTCACATAGACTGACCTGTGTGTCACTGATACTCCGTCACAAAAGTTTTCAAGGCCACCCTCACTGAAGACACCTCACTTCTTCAGACTTCATTAATAAGCTTCAGAACAGACTGAGAATATGAAATACTGACACTAATTGTAGTGAAGAGTTTTCAAATAAACCATGAGTTGAAAGGAATTTACGAAGAACTATTTTGATTAATACATTTGCTAATACTTAAGTCTGTTCTCAGACAGCCATGAGGAGCTACACTTTGGTAAATGCATCACTATTGTATTCATAGCATACTATAGGGCTGGTGAGATTTATACTTTCACTGTTTCCAAAAAATGTATCAAAATCTCAGATCTCATTTTCATGTAAAGGAACCTGGCTGTTGGTGGGCTCAGCATCAATTCTGGGTTTGTTAGCTTTATTCTTAATGGACTTGTGTAATATAAAAATTTGGTGTTTCTAAAGAATCTGATAGAGTTTTATCTCTTCAGGATGCCTTGATGAAAGAAAAGTTGAGGTACAACAATGACATCCAAAAATGGACACAGCTCATTCTTTTTAATGATGAATGATAGTTAAAGGAAAAAATATCTTCCTCCCATATGTTAAAGCAACACCATACCAAAATACACAACTATCACAATATTCACATTACTGATAGCATTATCAAGTATTTGAAGATATAGAAAATGCCTATGTCAATGACCTAAAAAATCAACAGCAGCTTCAAAATGTGCTATGAAACTGTCATTATACATTATGGCAAAATCCAGGAAAGAAAGCCAATTTTCTGGGGGGAAAAAAATGTTAACTAAAGTGTTCAAGGAAAAAAGAACCAGTGGCAATTAAAAGGTCATTGCATATCACACATTCCATGACTAAAAGTAAACCTTAGGTTAAGTTATGGTGCATAGTCATTTTTCAAGCTTTAGGCTTTCACTGTAGCTTGTTTAAATTTGTGTGATTTTAATAGGAGTTAAAAACCTTAGATTCATCAGCAGAAGTAATGATGACAAGTTTGTCAAGTGGTGTCACTTAGATGTTGTAAAAAATGTTTTATTTAGGTTCAAAACTAATTTCCTATTATGAGAAAAACATAATAGAAAAGGAAGTTAAACTACTCAGGTAGTTCTTTCCTAAAACATGGTGGGATGAGGGAAGTTACCAGCAGAGTTGCATATACATCTGTTCTGAGATACGTGCCACTCAGTTGTGTGTAAATTTGGATTGTAAGTGTGGCAGAAAGATGTAGTTCCTAGAAAAAGCCTGGAGATAACCATAATAAGGAATAAGTATGCAAGCACAGAGCAGTAACATTACATACCTTCTCTGAATAGGTTAGTATACACTAACACTTGATGTAACATATCTTTTTTATCTTTTGACCAGATGGGCTTTTAAACTGCCATTGTTATTCACGATGTTTTTCTTGACAATCATGGAAAAAACCCACCAAAGTTACACAGCACATAGCTGAAGGAATGAATTCATAGAGATTTTCTATAAACTTCACAGTTAGTGAGCTGCTGAGGAACTGGGCATTGATGCAAACAAAGTCCCTCTGTTAATGCACTGCAATTGTATTCAAATTCCTTTTATTGTCATCTTCTATGTTCTTTCTGTTTGGTTTTTTTTTGATCCCACTTCACTTCTCAGTGACCTTTTGACTTATTCTCACTCTTCTCACTGAATATTCCTGTCTATTCTGCAGAGGTTCAATTATTATATTTTTTTCTTTTCAGTATTTCTTTGCCTGAAAAATAAACCAAATCTCATATTAAGAAATACATGCATTGTAGAAACTAATGCCAAAAAGCTCTAATTGATTCCAGTGTGCATTGCTTCCTCAATTTCCTGACAGCATGGAAGGCCTGGCAGTGCTGTAGGTGCAAAATGAGAATAGCAGAGCTAATAAAAAGAGCAATTATAATTGTTGTAGCTGGCCACTATTCAGGTCATAGTTCCAAGAACATCACTGTGTACAACCATTTACAGATTTGTCTGCAGTCTTCATTTCTCAATTTTACTGAAGCTTTATGAGAAAATTCAATACAAATAAGACTTAACATACCAGCAGTCCACTTGGGTCTGGAAAAGTAATAAGTGCTAGCAACATATTAATCTTATAGAATAATAAAAAAAAAATAATTAAAAAAAGAGTCTCTGTGAAGTTGAACCACTTACCCTGACATTTTGGGCTTATAATAAATATTCTTTTGCAATATTTTTTGATTGGTGTTTGTCATGTTGTTTGGGGTTTTTTTACTGCTTCAACTTAGAATCTTAAATAAAGATTTAACCTTACAGCCCTGGTGGAGTTGTCACTGTTGACTGTAAATTCTGTCATGATTCATAATCTAGTACCAATTGACTTCCCATTTATACTTCTGTGTTGAATTTCTTCTTGCTATTCAGTATTTTTGTATATATATTAAAAAAAAATAGTTTTCAACATGAAAAAATATGATACTTTAGAGGGAGTGATTTGGAAATCTTGGAATTATTTTTTTGTTTAGTCTTCTATTATTGTTTTAGGTCCTTTAACTATTGCAGTGAAGGTGTATAAGCTTCTAAACAGCTTTTTGTTTATTTTGATCAAATACTATGCCCAGGTTCTCAGACAGAGATCAATACAATCAGTACATATCTCACCATTGACTTCTGGGTCCAGAAATTCCATGAGATTGCCTTTCCTTTGGGATACCTTCAACAGAAATATTTTCTTACACACCTGCTGGACTACAATCTCCTGTGAATTACATGTCTCCAAACCTATTTTAGTCTTGATTTGTTCTGCCAAGTTAGATACCATGTTATTACTCTGGGAAGTGGCTTACATTACTACTCTTCGATGTGACAAGATCAAAGTGTTCTGTCTGCATTTGATGCTCCCTCACATTCCTATCCAGAGCACTCCTAGGTTGTGTTTCAGCTGCTCATCTTGAAATGATGCTGCATTGGTACCTTGAATTTGCCTCCTGCCTTCAACAGAAGCAAAGCAGCACTGCTGCCAACAAAAGTTATGCTGTAGCATCTGAAGGGATTAATCATCTGACTCCTCAGTCAAGTCATTTGGATACCTACCCACCAAGTCAACCATATTCAGCAAAATTTAATTTAAGATTAATCATATGTTTTAATTTTGACCTTTAGGTGACATGAAAGTCTTATCTGTAATTGGGCCTTAAAAGCTACTTTCATGTGCCACTCAACACTTTGAAATACTTGAGATATCCAGAAGAATTAGATCAGCATCAGTAAAAATGAGGCAGAATTACACAATTGTGATACACTATTATCTTCCCAAATCACCCTCCCAGGTGGTTACAATAGCAAAGTGCAGATACACTCAACCTAGTTTGTTTAAAACTGCAAATTAGGGGGCAGCCAACTGGTGCTCAGCCTAAACCGAAAAATCCACTTCAGCAAGGTGAATTCTTCTCCTCTGAGCTCTGTTCTGCTGTGAAAGCTGCAGTTCAGAATCAAGGAGACATGGTGGCACCCATATGCCTCTTTAACCCCAGGCTTTCCTACAAGCCTCCAGAGATGCCAAGACGGTGGGAGAAACACAGAGATCCGGGATCATCAGATTCTTCCCAATTATGTAGTTTGCAGGTTTCCTCTCCCCTTCCTGATGCTGCAGGGCATGATATTTTAACACTGGAGCTGGATAAAAAGAACTGCTGCACAGACGATGCAGAGGAATACAAACACTAGTGAGGGTTTTGCATTTGTAATTTTGCTGCAACGCTTGGTGTCACTTGTCACTGCTCTTTACATAAACAGACGATAAACTTGGAATGCCAGAAACACAGCATAGGATTTCCCTGTCCCATAGCTCAGCAAAACCTGACAGGCCTGTGAATTGCACATACATCTGCTTCCCTTCCTGGGTCAGCAGCAGCTTAGACTCTGCTTCTTGCAGCTTCTGAGTGTGGGCTGGATGAGAAGTAAAATGTCTTGCTGTCCTGATGAAAAGTCCCTCCTCACTCCCCCTGAGCTGGGCTGGGCTGCTGCCTGAGCATGGTGCTGTACCCAGGGGCATAGGATGGGGTCAGAGCACTCCAGACACAGGATGTGATACCTCCTCCTGCAGCAATTGCTCTGGGTGGGAATGGCTTGTGTGCTGGCTTTTCTACACACCTTCCCAACTAGCCCTCTGCCTGTTGTTGAGACATCGACTGAGCAACACTCACAGGGTTCCCAAAGTATCTGCCCTAGTTTTTCAAAGCTTTCTTCCCTCATGCTCCCTCAATATGTAATTTAAACATTCATATATTTTCTGTCTCATCTTTGATCCTGCAATAGCAAATGTCTATTTCCTTAGGAATTTTCATTTCCCTTCCAAACCACACCAAGAGGAATCTTCCCTATACGAAAGTTTTGAGGGACTTTGTGATACAATTTCTGAGCTGATCTGGAACTGCAAAATATTCTATGTGCCTTTGAACTTGGAATATAGCCTGACCTGCATATTTTGCTTCAACATTAGATGAGTTTCTCCTGCAGTAATGTTTCCAGGAAGTAAACTTGAAGTTCCCCTAATAGTTCCTGAAGATCTGTAACATTAAACTACTGACTGCAAACATTTGCACCAAGATGCTACAGGTAACATCAAATGGGTTGCTGACCACTGTACCCAAGACACTTTTTCAGTGCACGGTCTCAAAAAACAATTTCGGGTTCCCAAAGGGGATCTGACTTACATATTTCATAGACACAGCTGCAAATGAACACATTTTTACCTTATGTGAATGTGCCAGAGACTATTAACATTAAACTTTGCACTTAACTCATAAATATAATGGAGGAGAATTTACTTTAATTATGCCCCAGCTAAGGTTTGGCTTAGGATAGAAATGTTTTAAAAATTCTGAAATACTCTCTTCTGTCTTTCTTGAAATTTCAAAGAGGCCCTTGAGAAGTTTGTGTAAGACATTATAATATATAGCAAAAATGCTGTTGCGTAATGCCTTTTTTCGAGGTCAGGACTACCTCTTATTATATATTTGCATATTGCTAGATGAAAACAAGCCCTGATTTCAATTATGGTTGCTAGGTGCTACTCTAGTTACTCATAATAGAATAAGGTAAAACATGCTTTATGGAGTTTCTATAGGTTTAGTTAATGGTATACCTCAAATATTTATATGAGCTCCTTTCCATATCCACACAGGTAACAATGCCATAAAAGAGTACCATATGACTCACTAAGCCTTTTCAGTAGTTGCTGTAACATAATGCTGCACATGCTGTCTGTGTTTCCAGGTGAATCTTTGTGCTGAGTTTCACTTGTCACTTGTAAGGAATGAGCACATGGAAGGCTTGGGTGTCTCTGATGGGAAAGAGCAATCCCTTTTACTGAACTGGTGCATACTTAGGAAGTTACATTGTGCTGACTTTTAATCGGATCTGAGATCTTCAGTCTTTAGCCCTCAAAAGTATTTAAGGACTTAGTGGAAATTAATCAAACGTAATTGGGCTCCTAGCCACATGTGAGAAGCTGTGTCTAAGTGTTCAAGTTACTCCTGAGAATAGGCATTTGAGAGATTGTAAAAAAATGAATAAATAAAAGTAAATCTTACTTATTATTGTCTCCTTCATTTAAAGTGCAGCTTTGGAAAAACCTTTCTTATATTCTAGTTTTGTTTTAGACCTTTTTTTCAGAATGTAAAAAATCTGGGTTTAGTTCCTGATTCAGCCTAGGGATACTCGGCTCTCTCACCTCCTCGTTCTCCACATTTTTATGAATTAGACATTGCACTAATTAACAAAAACCCAACAACACACAAAATATCAAAAAACCCCAACAAACCAACAACAAAACACCACACCCAAAAAAATCGACGACAACAAAAGCCCCACAACCTTGGCAACAGGTACCAGACTCAAGCTCTGTTGTACCTGAGCTGAACACTATTACAAGGCTGTGGATGTTAAATGCCTCAGCTCTGATGAGAGTGCTCCAACTGGACAGGGAACCATATCCCTTCTTGCATGCTGATCCTCTCGCAGCATTAGCTGCAGCATTAGCTATGCAATGACATATATTGCCCTCTCTTTTGCAATTTGCTGAGCTTTCAATTGCAGGACATAATGTCACAGATACTGACAAAATTTTTTCAAGTGACCAGGCTGAGTTTGATTCAGGTTTTAGTTTAGATCCAGCCAGATTTACATGAATGTTAGGAAACCAGGCAGTCCTCATTTTGTGTATAGAGCTGAGCTGCCCGCGCAGGGGAAATTCAGTTGATAGAGGGCTTGCCTTATCAGGGAGTTATTGAGGAAAGTGTCTCTGGATCATACTTTTCAATGCAAAGGCTTAACAGTGTTTTGGATTTGATCATAAGTCACTGAGATATTACTACCAGAGTTGTTATATCAGACTCAGAGGTGCTTTCTGAGTTAAAAGATACTGCTTTTATTTCTCCTCTGGAATGCACATATGATTGCCTTTATTCAGACTGCTGTCTTTATGCTAGCACAGCATCTTTTTTCTCTCCTGTTTACTCCCATATGGTTTGTTAATTAACTTTTCTTCGGAACTTACAAAAAATATTCTCCCTATTTGGTGAGTCTTTTACTAGCAGTGTTCCCTCTTCTTAACAGGTTTGAAATTACCAATTCATAGTGTTAGCATGTGGTGGAATATCTGATATGCTTGGTACATGATGCAAAAAGCAATCAAAAATTATAGTTTGAAAGCTGACAGCAGATAAATAGCTTGTTTTGCTAGAAATCCTCAGCATTGATAAAAACTATAATCAACAAGACACTAAGAAATCAAAAGTTAACTTTCTGTCTCATCTACATGAATATTTGTAATTTCATATTTTTATGGAAGGTTTTCTGTATGGCATTCCTAGAAAGTATCTTCAAAGTTGGGTGTAACATAAATATAGCTAAATGCCGTGTTAAATGTATTAAACCACTGGAGGTTATACCATGAACAACTCTGCTTTTCTGGATTTTGAAGCCAGTCTGACTTTTGGATGCATAATTTGAATGGAAGTATATACTAATTTACATGTAATTAGCACTGTCATTCTACATGCAAGGCTGATACAGTTTTATGGCTCTTTTGGTTATCTGTTGTAAACAATCCTATAGAGAGAGCATTCTGACATAGTGTGGAACATACTGTGCATCTCTTTTTCACAAAACACATATCTATTTTTTGCAGTGAAACTACTGCCATCAAAGAACCATGAACAGAAACAGCCACTGCTATCCTTTGATTCTACTGGGGCTTTGTACTTCTATCATATGTTTGCCTCTCTCCTTTTCGTCATTTATACTTGGGTGAAATGAATACCAAATGTCACTAAATATGAGTGAAAACCTTTCACATTTATTCTGAAGTGGCTACAAAGGGTACAGGACAGCAGAGAATCAGACCAAGATTAAGCTTCTGTTCAGCTTGAATTATAAATTCAAATGAAGTATAACTTCCTGAATTGAGAGAGAAAAGGACATTAAAATAGACTTCAGTAGAGGAAGAAAGTGAAGAAAAGTTAACTCTGAATTGAAATTTCTGTTATTGCAATCAGTCCTTCTCACTAAGAATCCCATTGTTGGCATACGTCGTTCAGAATAACCCTGCTGTTAGTAATGGAGCTGTAAGTTTTACATCAGTTTAGGATGCAACCCAGTATTTAAGTGTAGTATCTGCTTACAATTAGCCATGCTTTACTTTACACAAAGCCAAAGACATATTATTTTAGTTTCCTCCATAAAGCTCCTTTTGCTTGCCTATTAACAGATGCCATATATTTCCTCTGCCAAAATTGATGTTATATTGGCAACAGAGCAGGGAATCACACGTTTAAATTTTCTGTAAAAACACTACTTTAATTAACTTCTGGTCACTCCCAGAGACAAAATACTAGGCAATATGGATCTCAAGCCAGATTCAGTATGGCAAGCCCTATGTTTCTAAATACTTCTCTTCATTTTTCATAATTCACAAGTATGTTGAGGACTGTTGGCAATAAATTTCTGTGAAGCACAGAACTACAACTTGTCCAGCATAGTTAGTACACAGCTAAAACTCCTTTTTTTGGTCTCTTCTAGCTTTCAATGGACACCAGAATAAAACTTAAAGAACACAGCTGAGGAGAGATCAAACGCTCAGCACATGCAAGAGGGGATAAAAAGAGGATACACAACTCTATCCACTACTGAGATCAAGTAACAAACACCTGGTTATGACAAGGAAAAAGAATGTCCCTTGTGATTTCTTCCTTTACACCAGAAAAACGCTGAGGCCTGTCTCAGGCACACTCTGACACCAGCTGATCTGGCTATTAGCACAACCACTAAAGTGAAATCATAAGTCTCTTGTGTTTCCTCCTTTTCCAGCCATAAAAAGGTGAGGCCTGGCTTGTGCTTATATCAAACGCTACATTTAAATGTTGTAGTTTACTTTCTCTTCAGGGAAATTGCCCACCAGGGTCACCAGGCTAATCACAGCTCACTTTAAATCATTGGAAAGGGGGAAAAAGTAGGAGTGAGAGAGGAAAAACAGACCGATATATTGTTAGTGACATTTCCCAGCTTTGTAACTTCTTTCCCTCTGAGAGTTCTGTGTGCTTCCCAGCAACATAGAGAGAATGATTCCCTGTCCCCTGAGCTCCCATTCCCAAATAATTCTGGTCCAGAGACTTTCTGAATGTCACAATTTCTCTTTTCCTTTTTCCCTGTAGTTCATTTATTCTGCCTTTCTCTTCTTTTCCTTCCAGTGTGGTGTCTCACTGTCTGATTCGTGAAAGCCTCCTCTCCCACCTTTTACAATTGGGATCATAGCAACTGAGTGACACTCTATCAATAACTACTCTGGCTGCTATGGAGATGTTCTCACTTGTTTCTTCCTGACTGGCAGGAGTAGGAGTGTACCCAAAGAGATTACATCTGACTTGTACTTCGAAAGAGATACTGCGAGAAACTAAACTGAACTGAGCTAAATAAAATATAAGCATTAATCAACTGAATATCAGCCAGCAGTGTGCCTGGGTGGCCAAGAAGGCCAACAGCATCCTGGTGTGAATCAGATACAGTGTGGCCAGCAGGACTCGGGAAATGATTGTCCCCCTGTACTTGGCACTGCTGAGGCTGCACCTCAAATACTGTGTTCAGTTTTGTGCCCCTCACTACAAGAAGGACACTGAGCTGCTGGAGAATGTCCAGAGAAGGGTAACGAAGCTGGTGAAGGGCCTGGAGCACAAGTCTTATGAGGAGCAGCTGAGGGAACTGGTGTTGTTTAGTCTGGAGAAGAGGAGGCTGAGGGGAGACCTTATCGCCCTCTACAACTACCTGAAAAGTTCTCCCAAGTAACAAGTGATAGGATGAGAGAAAATGGCCTCAAGTTGTGCCAGGGGAGGTTTAGATTGGGTATTAGGAAAAAATTTTCACAGAAAGTGTTATCAAGGTTTGGAACAAGTTGCCCAGGGAAGTGATGAAGTCCCTATCCCTGGACGTATTTAAGAGACATGTAGATGTGGTGCTTAGGGACATGGTTTAGTGGTGGACTTGGCAGTGGTCCTTAGTAGGGTCCAACATCACAGTCTGTCTTGAGGCTGTGAATCAACATCTCGTTGTTGAAACAGACAAGACACCAGTCCACAAACCAAAGCAGAAGATTATGCTGTTATTTTGAGTCATGAGCTTCCCAATAACTGCAGTTGGATCTAAATATACGATGCACTATACATACATTCTTTAACCTAACATACCCTTCGATGTTTAACTGGAAGGGATTTTTATGAATGAGTTATGACATAATGCATAAGGGTAAGCTACAAAAATGGAAAATGACATGAACTTAGCAAAGAAAAGAATGCAGGAAATCTGAACCCACTGCGAGTCTGGATTCGCTTTTTCTCTCACTATGCTTTGTTTGCAGGATCAGGCTAAGATAAAATCAAAGTAGAATGATTTTCAGACTTAAATGATTTGTTTCTCATTTAGAGGAGGAATAAATTATGTAAAATGAGAGATTTTTCTCAAGAGTAATCTCTACAGAGGTTTCCTATTTATTCACAAGAGTATACCACGTAGCTTCAAATGAGAAAGTACTAGTGAATTTTAAGAGGAGTCCATATCTTTTTCCAATTATTCAGCACTGTGGAACCATCTTTCATGATATTCCTCAGTAGGCTGGGATTCACAAGCAATGCAAGACCTAAGGACCTCCTTAGGGCTGGACTTCCATCCTAAATATATGTTGATCATCCTCCACCAAATATTCATCAAAAGCTCTCAGAGGTATCTATGTGGCACATAAACTGAGCTCGTTACCATGTTTCAGAGCTCTTTAGCCAAGAATCAGAAAATTGACTTCACCTTTCAGAATGGGAAGAAGGATCACAATTTAAATTAGTGTTCATAGTACTTCTACTAACATAATTCAATTTCTCATTGGAAATAATCATACGATGATAGAATCATAGAACCATAGAATACTTTGGGTTGGGAGGGACCTTTAAAGGTCATGTAGTCCAACCTCCCTGCAATAAGCAGGGACATCTTTAACTAGAACAGGTTGCTCAGAGTCCCATCCAACCTGACCTTGAATGTCTCCATGGATGAGGCATCGACCACTTCTCTGGGAAACCTGTTTGAGTGTTTCACCACCCTCATTATAAAAAATTTCTTCCTTATATGTAGTCTGAATGGAATCTTAGAACCATCCATAGTGCTCTGCTTCAATAATGAAAAATATATAGCAATGATAACTTTCTTTAGCTTTTGAGCTCTGCTGAGAAATGAGTAGGTAAAGAGAAGCCATGTGGATCCCAGCAGTGACCCAAAATAATCTGGGACACTGGCGTTTTTTTGTATCTTTGCAAACTTTATGATCCAGGGTTGTCAACTCCTTCTTGATAAGAAACTAAACTTTTTAAAGATAGTTCCAATAGTTCATCCAGCAAATTCAATCGGATGAGTAGATGTCCAGGTCATTTGACTTATTATGACATTTTAGAGCATTGCTGAGACAATCATAGAATCAGAATCATAGAATCATTTTGGTTAGAAAAGACCTTTAATATCATCAAATCCAGTTGTTAACCTGGCACTGCCAAGTCACCACTAAACCATGTCCCTAAGTTCCACATCTATACATGTTTTAAATACCTTCAGGGACGGTGACTCAACCACTTCCCTGAGCAGCCTGTTCCAATGCTTGACAACCATTTTGGTGAGGAAATTTTTTGTAATATTCAATCATCTAAACCTCCTCTGGCACAACTTGTGGCTGTTTCCTCTTGTCCTATCTCTTGCTACTTGGGAGAAGAGACCAACCCCTACCTCACTACAACTTCTTTTCAGGTAGTTGTAGAAGGCAGAAAGGTCTCCCCTCAGCCTCCTCTTCTCCAGGCTAAACAACCCCAGTTCCCTCAGCTGCTCCTAATAGGACTTCCTCTCCAGATCCTTCAGCAGCCTCATTGCCCTTCTTTGGACACGCTCAAGTATTTCAATGTTCTTTTTGTAGTGAGGGGCCCAAAACTGAACACAGTACTCGAGGTGCAGCCTCACCATATGAGGAGAGGCGGAGGGAACTGGGTCTGTTTAGCTTGGAGAAGAGGAGGCTGAGGGGGGGATCTTGTTCATGCTTATAAATATCTTCAGGGCAGGTGTCAGGAAGATGGGGCCAGACTCTTGGTGGTGTCCAGTGACAGGACAAGGGACAATGGGCACAAACTGGAACACAGGAGGTTCAATCTTACATAAAAACCCACTCCTTTACTGTGAGGGTGACTGAGCACTGGCACAGGCTGCCCAGAGAGGCTGTGGAGTCTCCATCTCTGGAGGCATTTAGAAAACGTCTGGATGTGTTCCTGTGTGGTCTGCTCTAGGATCCTGCTCTGGCAGGGGGATTGGACTAGATGATCTTTGGAGGTCCCTTCCAACCCCTATGGTTCTGTGATTCTTCATTTCAATTTTCCCATATCCTTCCCCAGGTCTGTCATACACAGTCCCAAGAACTGCTTCCAATTGTTGACCTCAGAAAACAAAACCATTACAGAAAAGTGTCCTGCACAATTTACTGCTCTGTTTTGTCTTTGCACTCATTTTTCCGCACATCTGTGGTTCTTTCCCAAGGTTTCCAGAGCCAGCTGGATATGCACTTGTTAAATTATATTCATCATTCTGTAACTAATAACAATTATCAAGATCATGAGACAAAACAGTATTTCTTCCACATTGGCTAACATCAGTTAAAAATGGCAAAGGCCCAAACTGTAAGGAATGAGATGAGTGGATAGGAATTACAGAAATCTTTTCATTTGAGTCCAAATTTCAAAATTTTAAAGGGTACCAATAGGTATACATAAGTGCAACACAAAGCAAGGCACAATCAACCAAACACACATAGACTTACTTTGTGCCTAAATCCAAAACACATTACTGTATACCAGTGAGATCCCCTGTAGTTCCCTAAATCCCAGAGTAAACGTACACTTGTCTAGAAAACCAGTCCTTTGTGGAAAGAGATATTTATATCACCTCCCTTTAGGAAACTGATTAACAGATTTAAATCAGGAGATCAGTCTTACCAGCCTCCATTCATAACCACTGAAAAGATGTAGACTATTCCAAGTATGTTCCTGTCTTGAATCACAGTATCTGGAGAAGAACAGGGGGAAACCAATGTTAGGCATCTAAAATTAGGCTGAGGGGATTACTCACAGCAATCAAAAGGAACTTAGTCTGAATACAAAAAACAAAAATGGTGACATTTATGATTATAAAAAAATTAGATTGAGTGAAACTGAAAAAAACAACTTCATAATCTGGAATAATTTTATAGTTGAATATGAGTCTCTGATCTTCTTAATATTGACTGTTGTACCAAACTTCTGTTGAGGAACATAACAGCAAACCTTCTGGCCCTGATTCTGTAGTGCCTGCATTTTCTGAAAACTTTGCCACTTGAAAGTAGACTGATAGGTGATAATACAAAACACAGAAAAAGACAGAGACAGGTTAATTTGCTACAGAAGAACAGAATTTCTAATAACTGTTGCTTAAAGGTTCCTCTGGCTCTCCTTTGAGTCTCCTTAATGAAATAATAAATGTATTTTTACAGGTGTGCAACAGCATAAAATGCAGAAATTAAAATATTGTTTAAAACATCACAGCTTATTCGCAAGGACACCCTTGGGGAACAAAATCTGTGGATTATTGGAAGGGAAGGGTGAAGAGTCAATAGGGATTACAAATCCCCAGTGTAAGGAATGATCCAGCATGGGTAATGACTGAAATCTCTGTCTCTTTAAATGAAAAAGCTTCAATGTGTAGCCTTTTAGAGTGGCTGATGAAGGAAGAATTAGCCTTATTGGATATATATTTTCTTTGCACTTTATATTTTTCTCTTAGGCTCATATGGTGCTGTATTTCTAACTATAGATAAATGTTGTAAGGGTTTTCCTAGTTGCTGACAAGGGCTATATAGCAGGACAAATTATCCCTTAGAAACATCCAAATGTCCTTCACTCAAGGAGATATATTAGGAGATTATGCACCAGTATCCTGACTCAAATTTACCAGAAGATGACCTGCTGAAGACCTGTTGGATGAAGTAATTCTAAAATAATCCTTTATTAGCTTTACAGGATACAAAGCAAGTCCTTTCATCTGAATACAGGAAAGAAAGGCATGTAGTTCACTGTTGCGTTGAGAGCTGGGCAGATTTAAGGAGTTTCAAATTTATGGATTGTGGAGACTATCCTTTGCAGATGGGATCAAAAATATCTGATGTGCTTGTTCACACACACATACAGATTAGGGAGGTGGTTGAAAAACATTGTAACTTCCTATTAAAAAACTCCCAGCACTGTGTAGGACTAATTTTAGATGCTACACCTCTGGGGATTGGTAACATGTTGGTACTAGTCAAAATGCTGCTAGGATGACCATCATCTCTACACGTCCCCATTTCTGCCCTTCATGAAATCTAATCTGATTACTTTCATTATTCTACCCCCTATGACGTACATATATATAATGCACACCTATGACATAGGACTTCTACCTTAATTCTACAGGTGTTCGTGATTTTAATTGCTCATTAGAAATTTTTTTAAAAAAAAAAAAAGTCAGAAAGATTTGTAGTTCCTTCCCTGAATTTCTGTTGGCACTGTCTATTCTAGCAGCATCACTCAAGCCCATCAGATCCCAGTGACCTGTGCTTCAGAGCAAGCCCTCCCTATCCTTTCCAGGGGCATTTATAGATGTTAAGATCAAAGGACGTCAACTTCCAGCTGCTGGGAGATTCAGTCTCCCAGATTTTCATGTGGTTCAGAGTCCCATATGCCTTTGACATTTTCCTTACCTCTTTCCAAGCCAAATCCAAGCTATTTATTTTTCCTGGACACTTCCGCTTGTAGATTGCTGTTTGCAGAGGGAAATATACCAGTGTTTAAATTGTCTTTGCACCTGCATTAATTTCTATGTCAACTGCCAATGTTTTTAGAGCAGTTTTGGAAACAGACCATCACCACCACTCCAGAAATTTTTAAACTTCTGTAGTCAGAAGTTGTGTTATATGGTTCACCGTGCAAATCAGCAATTCAGAGTACTGAGCTAATGGAGCTTCAGTCTGAACCAGGCAGACACGCTTCACCTACTTTACAGCATGAAAAGTAAGAAGATAAGTAGTGTATTCTTAATTTAATAGAATCACTGGGCTGGGTGCTGATATCTGGCAAAACAAGTCTGTTTTCACCCAGAAAAGTGCTTAACACCTGTATCAAATGAGGAATACGCAGTGCAGAAATGCATGTGGCTGGCACTGACTGCCCAGAACTGTATAGTACTATCAGCAAACTCACATTTCTGGATAGCCTTCAGTCTTTCCTGTTAGCAAGCTGTGAACACTTTGTACTTTGCACAGCCATCAGAAGCCCACAGAATTGTCTGTAGGCACCTACATTTACTTAAAGCAATTTAGATTTCCTCAGGTTTTTTAAAAAACTCACCTTATTTCCACATTTAGTGCAAAATATCTCTTCTGCAGTTGATATAAGTCGCTGAATCATCTTCTTTGCCTGTTACATCTTCACTGATTTCTCATAAGGTTTTATGCTCTGCTCTGTTCACACATTGTAAGTAAGCATATGTTGTTCAGAGTAGGACATGTTTCTGCAATATGATATGTCCTGTCAACCCACAGCTATAGTAAGAGCAATCTCTTATTTTCTAATCTAAAAATCAAGGGTCCCCTTCTTTGTTCACAGTATAGCAAGACAGAAAAAAAAAAGAATAAAAAGGAATTTATTTCAAGTGTTTCATGGAACAAGCCATTACTTTGAATGAGGCTTTTGTAATGCCAGTGCACTGTGACTCATGTAATTCAGATCTGAAGCTAATATTCAGTTTGAAAATGCACCTGCTGCTGAGATGATTCCTAAACAGGGAGGTAGAGAAGTGATTATCAGATAGGACAAGACATGAGTTCAATTACTGAAATGTGCAATAAAGAGATCTCAGCCTCTACAATTTGTCTGTCAAAAATCAAGCTTTTAATCAATTTAATCAGTGTAACAATATATTAGCTCAGCAGCCTGCCATCTCAGCATGTAATTTTAACTCTAAAGATCATTCTACAAACACTATAAAGCCCCAAAGTGCTCTTTAAAAAAGTCTCTAAAACATAAACAAGGTTTTTAATAGCCTGTGTCAGCAGGACTAGAACAAATCACAGGAATGTAATGAAGCAGCTTTTTCCTTTCCATCTTCAAAAAGTATTCTACAGTCCTTGCTAGATAATCTGACTATATTCCTCATTCTTTTGTGGAGGCAAAATTTAACCTTGATTTGTCATCTTCTCTCTAGAATCTCAGTATTTTTTCATGCCTCATGGAACTACTTATACTAATCTTCATTAATTCTCTCAGGATGCTGAAATCATCCATTCCTAATTCCAACAATATCCTGGCATACACACTAAAACACAAAGGAATGTTATAAAATAGTATTAAAGGCAATAAAATTTTCACTCTTAAACTGCACTGTTAGAATAAATTTTCATAGGAAAGTATTACTGTGTATTATTGATAAGTTGAAAGAAGATGAAATCATGATTTATATTATTTTTTACCTTAAAACATTCCAATGAAGGAGTTACTGTAATTAACTTTCCCTTATGTTTTCCATTTTCCAGTGACTCACTGTGAAAATTGCCTCCTTGAGCCTCCCACATGCACACAAGTCACCACATATTTGAAAGTGAAGAAAGCTGAAGGATCAGGCACATATGCAAGAGGGTTTGACACCAAAAAATGGCATATGTAAACACATTTTTCTGTGCAACTATGAACACTTGCAATAGTATTTTAATGCAGTATGATCTGCAAAATGAACTTCAGTTTCACATCACAAATACACAGGTCACTACGTGCAGGTAACTATGTGAACTATTTTCTGTTCTTCAACCCTACCCTAAAATTTAGGGAAATAATGGCTTTGGCTCTGACTGTCTGTGATGCACTGCTTCTTTCAGAAGATAAGCTAGGGAGCAGTGACCAAACTCTGCACAGGTTGGAAAATTGTTCTGCAAATTGCCTTTCCATCAAGCTGAGTGTGCTGAAGAGCCTAATGCAAACTAGCCCCTGAAGAAAACTATTTTTATCTTTGTTCTGTAAAATGAGAAAATTGATACTTGGTCCTCTAAGGAGGAGACAACATGTGCAAAAGGCCAACAGCTGCATCATCACATTTCAGTCTTAAAAATCTATCCAACTGGAGAACCAGATGTGAATTTGGAATAAATTTAAGGTCATTTCTCCCTCAGTGCACCAGTAACAAGGACACAGGAGGCAGCAGCTTAAATCCTAGGACTGCCATTTATGTCTAGGCAAAACATATATGTAAACTACCACATTAAAGAAGAGACACTTTACAGCTCTGTGAACCAGCCTAAACAAGAAAGGGTTCCCGCAAAATCAGTACTTTTCAACTTTAATAGAAATGCTCATGAAAGAAAAATAAGTTCATGAAGGTAAAGCACATAGGACCAATGTGTTATGCTCAATGCACAGGCCACTTTGAAAAAGTCCTCAGCATATCTAATCATACCAACTGCTCTACCTTTGAAGTTCGGTGGGACCCTGGCACGTTTACCACTTTATATTTGTCCTGCAAGTTGGTAAGTTGTTTGGAGAAATCGCTGATCTTGTGATCAAATTTATAAAATAGGATTTCCCACGGTTCAGTGAATCCCTGCAGTTTGCTGATCATTTTCAATCAGCTATTAAAAGAGTATTTTATGTTTCATTTTCTTATCTCTTTCTTATGTAGCTCTGATCATATGAGTACATATGAGAGTGTTCTTCAACATTGGTGAAAATAGCCAGAGAGAATTCACTTCCATTGTATCTATAACCTTTCTTATTCCATTTTCTGTGACTCGTGTAAAGGGTGTCATGAGGATGGAGCCAGGCTCTTCTCAGTGACATCCAATGATAGGACAAGGGGCAATGGGTGTAAGCTGGAACAGAGGAGGTTCCACATAAATGTGAGGAAGAATTTCTTCACAGTGAGGGTAACAGAGCACTGGCACAGGCTGCCCAGAGAGGTTGTGGAGTCACCATCTCTGGAGATATTTAAAAAACATCTGGATGTGTTCCTGTGTGGTCTACTCTAGGATCCTGCTCTGGCAGGGGGATTTGACTAGTTGATCTTTTGAGGTCCCTTCCAATCCCTAACATTCTGTGATGCACATATGTGTATAAGAATTTGTGTGTATGAGGTTTTTTGACATTATTTGTGAGAACTCCGATGGAATAGTTGTATCAATAGCACAATGACTGCATCAAGTGTTGCAGCTTCACTGGCTTCAGCCATCTTGAACTCACTTTGATATCTCTCTTCATTCCAAATGTTTTAGCTACCCAGCAGAGGAGTAATGATTGTTACAAAGTATTCTTTTCTGCTGAAAATTATTCATTGTTTCTGTTGAAAGTTGTCAATGTGTGTTTTGAATGGTATTTATGGAAAAAAGTTACAATCTATCATGAACAAACACATGGATATTTCATAAGTATTAACAAGGTTAAACATACTGAATAAATCATTCACTTCAAGGAGTTTGCACGGTCTGCTTCTTTTTTAGGGCTTTGTATTGTAAGGTATTAAATACACAAATAAAGTTCTACTAATAGCCATTATTATACAACTGAAATGAGTAATCAAACCCCACAAGATATTTCCTATTTACGTGCTGTATTAATTTGATTGACCATAAACAATGTATTAGCCTGGTCAAAATAGATCCCATAGCACCAAAACCACATCTGGTAGGGAATTCTAATATTACAGGCACTGTATCTCCTGTAAAATAATCCTTCTATATCTATAAACAGCTAATTATTTTAGACAGTTAATCAATTCAATTATGAGACAAATTTCAAATCCTTGGCTTGGTAAATCTTCATTTACTGTAACAAAGGATGCAGTTACACAATATATTTTCTCTGGTGGAGAAGCTAAAGAAGTCCATTTCCCCTTCCCTATTTTAGCATTCATTCTCATGCTAATGCTTTATTTGTCATCCTTAATGAAATTGTTTATGAGGCCACAATGTAAACTAAGTCACTTAGATTTTTTTGATTTCAAAAAGAAACAGTGCAAAAACATTTCTGCATTTCTTCTTACAGTGCAGAACAAGTGAGAATACAGAAGACTGATGCAGGGCAGAAAAGTGTTCAGGGAAAAAAAAAAAAAAAAAAGCATGTTTAGATCCTGAACTGCAAGTCTAATATTGAAATACATGAAATACATTCCCAGGAGAATGCTCTAATTACCTGCATACAAAATAACTGGAAGGAGCCAGATGTCAACCTGGTAAACCATCAGCCAAGAACACAGAATCAACAGGACGGGAGAGAATGGCTGGCAGTGGCAGGTCAGTTGTCTGGAAGGACTCTGTGTCCTAAACTCACACAGAATTTCCCACTTTTTCATTCCAGTCACAAAATATAAACAAAGCCAAACTTGGCAACGGAGAACTCAAAACACAAGTCTCCTTGTTTAACTCTGTGTCTCATCATGAAAGCGAAAGAGTTGGGTTTGTGTTTAATTACTCCTTTACAGATCTCTTCTTCTCATGCCTCACAGGTGGCCAGAACAAACACCTTTGGATTTAAAGTTCCCTATCAACAGTAATGGCTCCCTACTCATGATCTGTCTTTTTAGATGCTATCTATATGAGGACAGAATTCTCTGTTCTTTGTCTCTGGTTGTTAGGTGTTTGACTAAGAGTCACTTTGTTAGGGCCAGGTGCACAGTTTTCAGATATTTTCTGTTCAGACATCTAAGATTCCTCATTGGGTCTTGTTCAAAGCTCAAATGAAATGAGTGCTAGAAATGAAAAGTCTGACAGCCTGAGAAGCCTGTAGTTCCCCAGATCCTTCTTCCTGCCTTTCTTGTAGAAGAGTGGATTATGCATTCTGATCTCTTAAGGACGTCAAAATACAACCTATTAAGCCAATTGTTAGATCATTAACATACATGTCTTTAAAGAACTCTATGACTTTATATAGAGAAAAATAGATTAGATATGTATTTATTTATATTATATATCCTTAAGATACTATGTTTTTAAATGCAAAAAATTTTGTGTATAAATAACTGAGATTTTAAGAACGTTCAAATTATACTATACTGTAGCAGAAAATAAATCAGTATTCAGCTTATTTGTTAGCCTTTTTTATAGAAAGGCCCAAGATCTAATATAGTTGCAGGAAAGACTGTTAATCAATATTCTTTAGTCATTCAACATATAAACCTTTATATACTCTAAACCTACCTCTAGATTTTTCCTGTGAGTATTCATGGGGAAATGAGTCCAAAAGACATTATAAACTAAACAGAAATCTGGTAATTTATGTGAAAATGCTAGAATTACTGGACTTTAACTCTCTAGAAATGACAGCTACAGAGAAATGTGATGTGACTTACGTGGCAGGGACATCATGATATAGACACAGACAAATCTTCAAACTAAGCCTCCCAACAGTAATACTCTGAAAGCCTGAGATCATTAGTTTTTCCTAGGTACTTATTAATGCCTTTAAAATAGAACTGGTGGCTTTGGTTTCTAATCCCCCATATGCATAGCAAACAGATTCTCAGTGTTACACATGGAAAGGTAAAATTAAGAGGGGGGAAAATATTCCTTTTGTTTTAAAACCTGATAATTAGCATATCTTCTGTAGCCCTGTCAATAAACGTCATCCATCTGACTTCTTACCATTTTATGACAAGATGCATTTATCTCACCTACCATTCTGTTGTGGCGTTTGAGCAAAGAGATGGCTCCTCCTCACAGGAGGAGCAAAGCATTATACAGAGTTGTTTTCTGAGGTCCTGCAAAGCATTTTACAGAGCTCTCTGTGGATCTCTGACCCTGTCTGTACAGCCTCATATTCACTCTCAGGCCACAAGTCTTCAGCTCATTTAATTTATCACTGTTCTCTCTGTTCAAGACTTTGTTCTCATGTCAAATCTTCCCTTAGTATAATCTGTCAAAGACGATTCTTGTTTAACAGCTTTGATGAATGTGCCAACTCTATGTTTTAATGTAATAACTAAAATGGAAGGTTTTCTGTTACAGGATAAGAAAAACCTAAAAGCACAAAAATTGTGTCTAGACTTGCCTGGTTATTTTTGTTGCCAAAGCTGCAAATAATGCTGACTGAACAGCATCTCAGCTAGGAATCTGCTTCAAAATTAGCAATGCAGAGAAAATGCCATTCTCATTTTACAGCAGCTACATTAAATTTAACTTCATGTATATTCATACTGTGACAGATACAAAGCATGTCTATACTTGCTATAATTATTAATTAAATCCTATTCCTACTGACCCAGTCACCAATTTTTTTCATTGCCTGATTTAGAAGAAAGGGAAGGCAGGCATCAGTTAAAAAGGAGCAAAACAATATAAAAAATGTAGAATATTCCAGATCCTCTAAAAATACTGTATTACTGCAATCTCTTCTAAACCAATATGACAGAAGTAAAACTTGAGGTCAATACAACGATATAAATAATCAAACAGTTATATTTTAAAAAATCATTGGAGAACTACATGAATTTGCTAATAATTCTGAACATGTCAAGCCGTGTGTTTGGCCTGGGCCCCAAGGCACCATAAGCATTGACTGGCCCTGCCCAGGACCCCCAGGGCTCCCCCCACCCTGCCCAGGACCCCATGTCAGCCCCCCAGAGCTGTAAGCCCCTGCCCAAGAAATATTGCAGCAAGGGTGGTTTCCAATTCTCCACAGCCCTGCCAAGCCATGGGCCAACATCCCAGCTCAACCTCGGACTGTCCCCATCCCCAGGGAGGTGCCCAATGCCTGGGGCTGCCCCAGTGCCCCTCAGCTGTCCTGCCCCTGGCTGGGACAGACCCTGGCTGCCAGGCCCTGCCATCACCCACCACAGGGAGCCCTCACCAGCCTAGAGGTGCCCTGATGAATTAATATGCAAAGAAATTTACAATACTTGATGAATTTTAAAGTTTTCTAGTAAATATCTTTAACACAAGTAATTAAATCTCAGTATATTTGTTCTTGCTTTTATTTGCTTTAGCAATAAAATAGAGAAGAGTTGGGTTTTTGCAGTCAGTACACCAGAAAGATTCGAGCCTTTACCTAACAAACTTGAAATGTTTTTAAATGTCTAAATGTTTTAAATGTTACTTTGTAAACTCATGGACATAATGCACTAAGTAATGCATCCATAAGTTGAAAACTGTGTGTTTAAAAAACCTCAGGTACATTTTTTACAAATTTCCATGCAATCATATACTGCAGAAAAAAATTGTTTAAAGATTTCTATTGGAATAAAAATAGGTAAACTGCAGAACTGATAATGATTTCTTGCCAGAATAATAACAACAAAAAAGAAAAGGTTTACCATTAAATATAAATTGAGCTAAACATAATGAAAAAACATGTGACAACTGTAATGAAAGCAGTCAAAATAATAAAATTATGCTAATATGAATTTGCAATAGGCCAAGGGAGAGAGAATGAAGATATATAATACTATCTGCAACTTGATGTTTCAGTAGAGAGAAAAATATCCTCTTGGAGTGGCTGTGTGATGATGCCCAGTCTGCAACATATGTAGTTATCTTAAATACAGATATAAGTACATTCAAAGATAATAGGAGTCTTCATATGACACATTATTTTAGTCTTAATGTTTATAAAATGGAATATCACATTATATTTAAGAAATTATAAAGTAATTCAAATAGTCATAAACTCACTTAAAATCCAGTGTGTGTTTTCCTTTTGAGTATTTATTTCCTTTCTAGCAGGACTGCAACCTTACCATGTATTATGTTAAGTAGAAGCATATATGCATCATATTTACTGCTAATTAATACTGCAAATTCCCAATCAACCATTCACCACCATCATGAAATAGACATATATTCTAACCTTGGTTGTACATGTACTCCAGAGGTTTTGAGAGGTACTGCTGTAGCTCTAGTAGAAACAGGTTTGACAGTCCAAAACTGAACCTCTTTTAAAACACCCATGGGAACAGCTGTAACAAGTCTAAACAAGTTACATTGTGAATTTACTTATATCTCAAGTGCATATATAGTGTACATATAAGGAGGAGGTACATCTGTCTTACTAGCTAGTACCTTAGGGAATTACTAGTAACTAAGCAAGCCAGTCTGAAGGGTTCTGAAATAGATGGGCTCACCAAGTTGTTTGTGTTGAAATGCTCCATTTTGGTGGACAAAAATAAATTTTCTTTGAGCCAGAGACACAGACATATGAAAGCATGAACATGGCTTATTGGTTGTTAATAACATATTCACTTGGGTTCAGATTCCCTTTGTTCAGTACTGTGAGACATGATTAAACACGTCACAACTTTTTTAGGTGAAACATCCACACCTGAAAAAACAAGGTTAGGCAGTAGCTGATCATAGAATTTCAGGCTGTGTGCTGAGAATGATAATACTCTCAGTAAAAGTTTGCCACCTAACTCTTGTATTAATCCTTCTACTAATGACCTAAGTCTTTACCAAAATGTTAAGCATTTGCCCAAAATTTCCAGTTTCCTATAGCTCAGCACTTGGAAAATACCTTTAAAATCAAATTAATGGTCTTGACACAATGACTAAATAAGCAGGTTAGAGAAGGCAGCAGGTGTTCAAACTAATCTTTTAACCATAGTAAACTCAGAATACAATGCCTAAAAGACCATAACAACTCCTTTATATACTTTTGTAACGTCTATTGCTATTCAGTTTTATCTGCAATATCTCTATATTGTGGAATGATTCCTTAGGACTCACCTGTACAAGGAATGGCATCGTATTGCTTCAATAATGACAGATTTGCTATACATAGTAAATCTTAAAAATATATTTAATAATATATTATTCTCATTGCTATGGATTTTGCATGCCAGAAAACTAGTAAAAATGCCATTGTGTATACATACTTCAGAAACTGTTCGTAAAGTATCCAAATGGAAGTTTGTGTGTCAGGACATAAAATACAAAGCATCATAGAATCATAGAATCATAGAATCATAGAATCATAGAATCGTTTGTTATGGAAAGGCTTCAATGATCATTTAGTTCCAACTCCCCTGCCATCGCAGGGACACCTCCAACTAGATCACTGGATGTGTGTTTTTCTTGCCTAACTGGATGGAGAAGCAGGAGCACTGTAGAAAAGTAGCTATCTGTTGAAAGTAGCTATCTCGTCACTAGTACTTAAAATGGATTTCTAGGTGTGACAATGTAGGTTCACTATTCAGGAGAAAAAGAAAAGGAAACAGAAAATAGATGAAAATGCTACACCTCTGAAATTAACAGGAAAATTCTTGTTTTGTTAGAATTTTAGGTATATTTCAAATTACGAAATTAGATATTCTGTATCATATTTCTGCTCTCTTAAGGCACAAAAAAATATGCATGCTATGGGACTAAATATAGACGTTTGTGATACCTACAGATTTTTCAGAATTAAAAAAAAATTATATTCTCCCATATATATTCTTTATCTTTTACTGTACATAGATTGCACAACTAGATATAGTGTATAGGGCACATGTAATGCAACAGCATAATAAACTTCTTGTTGCATCATAACCTGCATCATTATTTCATGCAAAATTTTCGTGAGGAACACTCTGAACATCATATGAACAGAGAACTGAATGTTTAAATTTCCTACATGGCAATAGTGAGAAATTGATCTATAACAGCTCCTTCTGATGAACAAGTGATAATGAAAGCCTCAACCTTAGAGATTCGAGTGATACTGTTCTATCACCTGTCTGATTTTTTATGAACTTTCAGCAATTATTGGCATTACAGCCCCAACAGTCATTGCTGAAAGCTCTTTCAGCAGCACTATGGCCACATATGTCAGAAGAAGTTAAGAAACACAAAAGTATTTCCGTCCCCTTCCATAAGTGTATCATTTATACCTGACTAACATAACATGAACTGACAAAAACTGGATGTTTGCTGGAGGTTATTTCTAGGAAAAAACAAATCAGATTTTTTTATCCTTTAAACGTACAGAGTTCTTTTTGATACAGAAGATTCTCTAATAAGAGTTGTCTATTTTATAGGATTTCCTGCATCTAGAAGAATCTATCTTTGCTCTTTCCATTTGGGAAGTTAAAAGCCAACACACAGGTGGCCAGGAAAGACTGGACTAACCTTTTCCAATTATGAACTAGCTGGGTCATTGGGAAAGCCTGCTGGCATACATTATATTATGTGAGGCAACTGATGGCAATACAACACTACCCAAAGTCAATTTTTAAATACACTTGAGTTTGCACAAATCCCTAAGTGTATGACAAAAACATACACTTTGTACCAGAACTGTGTACTATTGAATCATGAGCCATTCCAGCATCTCTGTTCTAACACTGATCATTTGGAGTCCCTGCATATTCTCAACAGGAACTACAGAGTAGCATTTTATATTTCTTCCAACAGCCACCATGTGTTTTCAATAAAAGCAGCAGTCTGCAGGTGCAGTTATCTTTTGCAGTACATAAATTTTAAGGAGACTGAATTCTTTTTCTTCCCTAACAAAGACCTCTGAGACTTGCCATGCAGTTGAGACCTTGCCATTGAGGTGTAACCTCTGACCTCCAGTGCAACATGCAACAGAAGAAAGCAAACTCCCTGGTCTGTACAGAACACCTGCCTCAAACATCTGCAAGCAGCAGAGTCTGCAATTTAATGAACTGACCTGCTCACAGCGCTGTGATTACAATAGTTCTGCAAAGATTCTTAAGGAGACCAAGACTAAAAGTGCTCAGTATAGTATAATTTATAATACTAAAATGTTGACCTTTTACAGACTTAATGTGATCAAGCCTCATACTTCAGGTTGATGTAGCCTGTTAAAAACACCAGCCCGCTTGCCTGTTGCATGCTAAAGCTTTATTGTGCTTAGTGGTTTTGTTCTCCCTTTTACTTTTTGACTTGCACCCGTTTGGAATACCCAGTGGAGGAAAACCCCACTGTAAAAGCTTGGAGAGAAAACCTCTCTTTTCCCATTTCTCTATTTGTAACTGTAATATTTATATCTGCTTATACAATGATTTGTGATCCCTCAAAACTGTTTTTTTCTCACAGTTTGCACAATCCAGACCACTCTAAGGATTTCATATTAAGGATTTCATACATAAGTCACTATAGAATCTAGACAAAGTTCCACAGATCTGTCTTGTCTCTCAAGCTTGCTGTGAATTCTGCTGTGAATGACATAGTATCTTCACTCTCGGGTTTTTTTTGTTTGGTTTGGTTTGGTTTTGGGGGGTGGGGGTGGTGAAGATGGTTGCGGTTCCTGAAGGCAAAACAGTATGTAATTCCACCTGCTTTGGTTGTTTCAGAAGTGCAGTCTGTTTGGGAAAGTGTTCTGCTGTGGTAGCACATACCACTTCTCTCTACCTACCAGGGTCTATATGTGTGCATAAGATGAAGTAAATGGCACTTGTTCCCACAGCTCTGCACCACCTGGCTATACTTGGTAACAATCTAGTTAGATATGAGCTCTTTTTAACAGTATTTTAAGTAAGCTTAGTAAGTATAGCAGTCATGTTGTATTCTGAGCCATACACCCCCTACTGAAGTCAGTAGTTCTCTCTTGCTGAGGACCTGAAGTCACACTGAAATCAAAGAATACTGGTAAGCAAAAAAGACTGCCCAGGATAAATTCCAACATGGCCTTCCTATAAACACAGTATAACTCTTCTTCCACTGCAAAACTTGTAAAACAATTTTCTGCTGAGCCTTTGCCAAATACAAATCTTACTTAGTTATCTAGAGCATCCTAATTGAGTCATTAGCTCTTCACACTTATCTGATCATTGCTAGGCTTATCTTTCCTATTTGTCCACAAATTTCTTTTTACTTCTTTCTACTGCAAAAAGTGCACAACATAGTCCATCCCTTTCACTGAAATAAGACTGATAAACCTCTAAGGTCCCTAGAATTTTAAATGAGGAGACCTTGCCCTTTGTTACTCTGAGTGTTTGGAAGTTGGGTTCCCAGATGTATTTATGTACTGTAAATTGCAATCTTGCAAAGCATAACTTGAGTGCCCAGCCTTATTTCCCCAGATAAAATGTTTTCCTAAATCTCTTAAAAACTGATTTATTGAGTTGTCCTCTATATTAACACCTGTAATGCTGGTACCTTGACCGTCCCAGACAAGAAGATCTGCTGCATATACCAAAGTTCCCTCTCTGTTTAGCTCCTAAATCTCATTCTCAATAATCTAACGCACAGGAGTGGGATAGAACAGGTAGGAGACTCAAGGCAGGTTCATTTTAACACGTTGCACTGTAATGGTATGACAAAAGATCATTAGGTCTGAGAATTGCTTGCAAGTTCTCAAGATACCTTGCTCAATATAATTTGTAAATTAAGTAAGTTTGGTTTGAGTATTGAACAACACTTTAATGTCATGGAAGGAGGAAAATCTCTTAAAGAATATTTTCTTTAGTTATATAAACTTCTACAAAAGTTGATTTCCAGCTCAGTTTTTAATGTACCAAACAGTCATGGTTTCTTTTAAATGTCTCTAAATTTTTCTTCTGTTGTTCTCTTGTGAAAACAATTCCTCCCTTATTAGGAAACTCCTTTACTCTGATGGAAAAGTTGTAAGCATGTAGGGACAGAAACATCTGAGAAAGGACAGATTTACAGGCTCCCAGCTAATTCCATTCCAGGACAGTTCTCTGCTAATGCCCCTCTTTCCCATCTCTGAACGGGGTGCAGTATAAATTTCATCTGATGAAAATCCCTAAGAAAAGCAACACAAAGACTATCTTTCTCAAAGGAATCTCTAGTCTCATAGGCATCTACAGTAGTAAAGACTTAAGATGGTCTGAAGGAAGTGTATTCACTACGAATTACATAAATAAACACCAAATACCTAAAAAGTGCACAACTGATTTTATCCATATCCTTGTCAGATCCTAAAAAGGATTACTTTTTTTTATTTTTAATGGAAAAATCGTTCATTGTCTTGAACTGAAAAATCTGGTCGTTATGAGCATACCTCAGGGATTTCTACTGGCTTCTATACTGGTCAACGTCTTTATTAATGACCTGCATCACGGGACAGAGTGCACCTTCAGGAAGTTTGCAGAAGATGCAAAACTGTGAGCAATTCTTCACACCAGATAGCTGTGCCACCATTCAGAGGAGCCTCAAAAGGCTGGAGAAATGGGCAGAGAAGAATGCACAAAGTTCAGCAAAGGGAAAAGCAAAGCCCTCCACCCAAGGAGGAATCAGCCCTGTACCTGTACAGGCTGGGGGCTAACTGGCTGTAAAGCAGCTTGACAGAGAAGGACCTTTGGGTCTGGGTGGACACCATGTTTACCATGAGCCTGTAGTGTGCTCTCATGGCAATGAAGATCAATAGCAGCCTAGGCTGCATTAGGCAAAACATTGCCAAATGTTAATTTCCTAAGGTCAAGGAAAGTGATCCTTCCCCTTGCTCAGCACTGGTGAGACACATCTGGAGTGATAGGCCCAGTTCTAGGCTCCCCAGTATAAGAGAGACATGGACTTAGTGGAATGAGTGCAACAAAGGATCACAAATGTGATTAAGGGACTGGAGCATCTACAACATGAGGAGATGCTGAGAAAGCTGGGACTGTTCAGCCTGGAGAAGAGAAGGTTCAGGGAGATCTTATCCATGAGTGTAAATATGTGACAAGGAGAGTAAAGAACAGTGAGCCAGACATTTCCCAGTAGTGCTCACTGACAGGACAAGGGCACGTGATACACATTAAACAATGTCTGAACATCAGGAATCACTTTTTTCCTGTGAGGATGACTCAGCACTGGAACAGGCTGCCCAGGGAGTTTGTGGATTCTCCGTCCTTGGAGATATTCAAAACCTGACAGGACACTGCCCTAAGTAACCTGCTGTAGTTGACCCTGCTTGAGCAGGGAGACTGGACTAGACAATCCCAAGAGACTAGATAATCCAAACTCATCTATTCTGTGTAATTCTGAGTAATCAGAATTTATGCTAAAATTGGATGTCAGTTCTGGGATCTGTCTTACAGGCTACCCTTGACAGATTGCCATGATGGCTCTCTGATCTCAGTATTGAAAGCACTGACTCAACAGTGTTAATGTCTTTTCTCTCTCTGTGCGTAAATTCTCTGGTTACATGAAGTATAGCACGACAGATGGAGTCCTGCTCTGTGACAGGCTGCCACTTTATCCATTCTGATTCAGGGTGGACTATAGGGAAACAGAAAAAAACAGAATCTATTCTTAGGTTAGTGAAGAGCTCAAATAGGACCCAGAAAAAGTTCTTAAAGGGATTTTAATCTGATAATTTTAAAAGCTGGGCAAAACTAGGCTCTCTAGTTCAGAGACATAAGAATGTGATAAAGTAGCTAAGTTCTTCTTTCTCTCCAAGCAATTGGGATGCTAATTGTCTCCTAAAGCATAAAACAAGGTGAAATAACTATGCTGGATGTCCAAGATGGTTCTGGCAGTACATGCAAGTTTCGTATCAGCTACTTGATCCTCAAACATCAACAAAGTAACCCTCCCCACATGACAACTGAAGTGATGTTTCCTTTTGACTTTATTTAAAAAAAAAAAATACTTGTTTTTAAAACTTGAACATATGTTTAGTAATTTTTTCTCCTTTAGAAAACATACAACTTTAAAGTGACATTTACTGATAGAAAAGCCTGTTCTTCATTAACAATTTCATTAACAGTTAAAAATAAAATAAAACTGAACCTTTTCATAGACTTAATTTCAACAATTTTACCTTTATCAGCTTGTAAGTGCTTCAGTTCTTTTGAATTTACACCACGTAAAGCAGAAAGAAGCAGTCATTGCAAACTAAAATGATATGATTTTACCATAAAAAAAAATCAGAAATTAAAAAATATATTGTGAAAAGTGTATGAAATAATTAGAACATTGAGCTGTTCTGAAAGATGCTGGCATTGTTTAGAGATTAAGTCAGCCTTTGGCATTGCTGATCACTATTATTTCAATGTTGTATTTTTAAAGGGGGTTTTTAATGAAAGTCTATTGGCTTAGTAGTTTGGGAGAAAAAGTTTGACTTTATGAAGCAGATTTATAATGAAAGTCCATGTTGGTGGCAAGGGCAAGAAAAGGAACATACCTCTGATGATGCAGATTGCTAGATATGCTTTATGCTGAGCTTTTACTTGAAAGCATAACTTAGAAAAACGGCTAGTTCGTCTGTGATCCTGGGAAACAACTGAATCTTTTCCTTTGCAAAAGAAATAGAACAAACCAAAACAAAAACATGTTCAAAGCAGGATTTAAGCAGATCCAAACATACTGATCTGAATGAAAATAATCTCCAGAGCCTCAGCTAACATAATATCATCAAACAAACCTCAGTAGTAGAGAAGCTTGTAAACTCAATTTAAGACAAGGTGATTGTCTTACAGCAGAATCCACAAATGAAAATCTCCAAAGTCTGGGAATCATTCACAATATTTGCAATAACTTCTCTGCTTTTCTTTTTATGCAGGGCAGAATGCTTTGGAAAGCACTTTTAGCAATAATTTCATTTGAAAACATTTACTGTTTTTTCAATATTATTATCAGCTACTACAAGGGAATACGATACAAAGAAGATAGCATAGTCCAACAAGGCAGAAATACATTTTTTCTTTCGAGAGTATTTAGAGAGTAGTTAAAATCATTGAGAACTGCATTGTTTATGGCTTTTTTAAAAACTGTTCTGCTGAAACAAAGTAAGTCATGCTGCTCAAAAAATGTCTTTTCAGTTTATTGTTCAGATTCCAACAGGGACCATTATTATCATCAGAAATAATGACAGATCTCAATCTCATCTGATCAGATATTGCAAGTGCAATGAAAATCAATTTCCTTTGGGACAAGAAACATTTATTCTAAAGGTAACTGGCAAAGAAATTATTTCCAGGGTACAAAATGAAAGGTAAAAACAAGGGCTATATTTTTCTCTATTTGATATGTTGCCTTAGGCAATCTTGAGCACCTTTATAATTTTGTAATATTTATAAATCACTTTCTTCTTATTCCTTTTACAAATAGAAAATAAAGTAAATTTGAGTCATCAGAAGTCTTCTGTTAGCCACTTTATACCATCAGCTCCTAATTACACCAAAATTTAACATTCCTTAGAGAACTTTACTTTTTACTAGATTGAAGTTAGGTCTGAGACTCACCATTTTACCAAAACCCTCCACTGTATTCTGTGTTAGAAAGAGGCAACAATTTATCTGGGAACATTAGATGATGTCGTTTTTAAAAACACAAATATATGTAAAGAAACACTCCATACAGGTTTAAGCCGTAAACAAAATTATTCTATTAATGATTTTATACTGACTTCTCATTAATAGGGTAATGTCTTATTAAGTGTAAATATAGTGTTTAGATTCAAAGTAAAGATTAAATAAAACTAAACTACTCTGTCACAACCTCAATCTTTTATAGATACTTGCCAGGTGACTAGTATGCCTGACTGTTAAACAGAGCAAATATGGACCATTTGGAACTACTTGGAAATCCTTTCATCATTTGCTTAAAAAAAATGTGTCCCAAATAGTTCAGTACATCATTCTCTGGAAACCATTTAACTAATTTGTAAAAACAGGACCACTGTTGAGAGTGTGGTCTACATCTACCAGGCATAACGATGCTGCCTTATGTTTTGTTCATTCTGGAAACAATCAGTCACACACGTGCCAGGAATAACAGTAACTACATGTTCAGAAAGTACGCAGACACCAGAGACACATGCATCTCATTGACTATGCGGGGAGTATAAATCTACACCAACAAGCGTCATATTCTGATATTCATAAAATATTTTATTTCAGCTGCTGACAGTTTCAGATCATTTTTATATGTAATACATCATAGTACAAAAATATCACGGAGATAAAGCATGTGTGAGAAAAACAGAGGGTTGTGGTGAACTGAGAAAGGAAAGCTGCAGAAGAAAAGAGAGACAGAAGACAAATTAATAGTGTGATAGTAATTCTGTGACAAATTTTCAGAGCAGCTGGAGATATCAAGGAGGCATCAATAACAAAATATCCCATTACTAAAAATTCAATGTAATATGCAGTTATTATAAAATAAATTTCACACAGACCAATAATATCTCTTAGAAATTAAAACCAGGATGTGTCAGAAACATAATTTACTCTCCTTGGACCACTCACAGGATTAAATGTTGTACAATTTCAGGAAACTCAGCAGAATCAATTCCATAACAATTCTTTTCATAAATAAGGGTTACTGGCAGGACCTTGCTTCCCTAACATTGCCTAATAATAATTAGAAAATCAGCCACCCTTTCTGCCTTCTTCTAGAGCTTTTCCATCCCTGTTAACAGAGTGAGGTGGGGAACATGGCTGTATGCAAATAAAAAGAATACTAAAGGTCATTTCAGTGGTATCCGATTAGAAAGATTTTGTTAATACCTTGTCAATAGTTTGTATGTTCCTGTGTACTACAGAGTGTCTTTTGCTCTTTCGTTCATTCAGCCTATGAAGAATCTCAGCCCTTATTGGAAGTGGAAAGTATTTTGCCTTCATGGGTGATGGATAGCCACAGCACACTAGCATTATCGACATCCATCTTTTGTTCTCTTGTCTAGTTCACAAAGTATTTATGGGGATATAACCTCCAGTGACAGGATTGACAGAACAGTCTACCCTTTAGCACTTTGTTGGGAGAAAGCACATTCCTTTAGTTACGTGATTTAGTTTAATGTACATTCAGAATAACTACACATGGGCCAATAGATTGAGACAGATGTGCATCAGCATGTCTGTGTAGGTGAACTAACCAGTAAAATGCACTTTTACACTGAGGCAATAGATGGAAAACACAACTGACCTACTACGGGCAGTGTAGAGGAGTCACTGTCTAGGGGCTGATAGGTTGCCTTAACATAAAATCAATGAGGGTTCAGATTTGATCTTGCAGGATGAAAGGATTAGTGCATCTGAGAAATGTTAAAGAAAACAAGATTACAGTGCATGTGATGCATAAAGAACTGAGGGTTAAATATGCACAGGGTCTCTGCGGGGTCATGTGCTGGATCTGTTCCTTTCCTCTGAAGACAGAGTAACTTACTAGCAAATCTTCACTGCAAATGCATTATTAACTCTGCTTGCATTATGGCTCACCTTAGAAGTATTATACATTATACAATCTTTAAAGTGTGATTAATACACAACTAGATGTATGTAAGCTAATGGAGGACTTGATGGCTGTGATGAGACATAAAGCCCCATGCGATCTGAGAGTGATCAATCAATTGGGATGATCCTACTGACTGTTTGTGGGACTGGAGGGCACCACCAGCCTCCCCAGGGCTCCCTTGACCCTGTCCAGGACCCCATGTCAGCCCCTCGGGTGGCTGGATCACAACAATGCCGAGGGACTGCCACAGCACTTGTTCTCCCTGCTTCCTGCATCATTACTACCAGGTGGGTTTTCACTAAATTCTATGGAATTATAGTAAGATTGTACTGTAGCCCACTAGAGTGTCTACTATTAAATGAAACTGGAGGAGAAGTGATGCTGCCTGAACTACCATGTGAAGGGGTGCTAAGGTGGTCAGGCAGGGGGACCTGAACAGCGTGGTTTAACAGAATATCTTCTCTGTCTTTTCCACACTGCCTCTGGAGAGCAGAACCAAGGGAAACTTACAGGGAACTTTGCCCCAGGCCTTGCCAGTTGGAGCAGTCCTATCTAGGACAAACAAACCAACAATTAAACAATGTGGCTGGTCAGGCATCTGGTACTGAAGCTCGCTATGTGAACCTCTTTTGCACAAACTCATGGAGGCAGCGCATACATCTTATTTACACAAAGCAGCTGAGCATATCCTGCCTGAGAATTTATGATGCTTTTCCTAACTCTGCTTTACCTATCACAGGATCACAAGATGGTTGAGGTTGGAAGGGACCTCTGGAGGTCATCTGGTCCAAGCTCCCTGCTCAGGTAGGACCATCTAGAAAAGGTTGTCCAGATCACATCCAGACAGCTCCAAGGATGGACACCCCACAATCTCCACAGGCAACCTGTGCCAGTGTCTGTGCTCAGTCACTCTTACTGTGAAAAAGTGTTTCCTGATGTTCAGAGGGAACCTCCTGTGTTTTGGTTTGCGCCCATTGCCTCTGGTCCTGTCACAGCACCGCTGAAAAGAGCCTGGCTCTAACTTCTTTACACCCACCCTTCAGGTATTTGAGCACATTTTTACCTACTGTGGCTTTGGGCTTAGAAGGAAGAAGCAGAGGCAGTGATCTCTTCTATGATAATGAATTCAAGACAGAGCATGAGGTTCAGGACAAAACAACAGGCTTCTTGTTGTAACTCCAGAAGTAACTTAAACTCTGGTGTTCCCTAATTTTCAAGTACTCAACTTTTCAGCTTAAATGTAGTTTAATAAGTTTGGGGGATGTAATGGAATATACACTTCCCTCCAGTGCTGCACTCTATAAAATTTAACCAGTATCTCACTTTTCTGTGCTCAGCTGACAGAGTTAGGTGCATCAGTCACTAAGAACTGTGTTTGACTAATTATATCTTTACATTAAAGAGGACTTATTTTAATATATATTACCATTTGAAAACCTTGTGTCAGCCAAATTCTCTTCTCAAAAGCATTTGTGATAACATAAGCAACAACAAATTTGCTCTAGTCTCACCTGGGAAATTAACTTTGGTATCATGTTTAAGCTACCAACTGAAAAGTAATACCATCTTCACTTTGAAATTTATATAATTACTGTTTCACTTGAAAAGAAAAATAAAATATAAAAATCAATGGAAAAAAAAATTACTATTTCTATTATTTAGTTATTACTGTGCATGTACATACACACCCTTATGATATGCATGCATACACATATATATACACATGCTGTTTCTAGATACAGTGAGGTTTTATTGATAAGCAAAAGTTATCAGGGAGAATCTCTGACCGGGGTCAAGCAGACAAGGCAAAACTGATAGGTCATGGAGGTCGAGACCTCTTTCGATTAACCCCACACCATGTGAAAGTCATTGGGTAAATACAGTTTTAGATGTGTCAGAGTGGATTAATTGTGTGTCTACTACCATTTAGAGGTTGAAGTAGTTATGGGTGAAATTTACAGTATACTACTGCAGTCTATTACCTGTAATATGCTAAATATTGGTACTTTAAAATGCTTTTAACTACATAAATTTCAGTTTCTAAGCAATAAATTAGCATGATGGTCAAAGTACTGTCATTAGTCAGATGGACCTCCCTTCAAGGCTTCAGAATCAGGGGTAAGCATGCTACCAGTTCATTAAAGGAGTAGCTATAGACCCTTATCCAAAAAGCACTGAAGTCAATGAATGATAAGAATGCAAACTGATGAGAAAAATATGAGTAGTCTTTAAAACCATTAACAGACAATAAACTTTAAATAAATGCATACTATTGATGTATGAATTATAAATTTATTCAATCTGGCAACATAGCTAGTTTTTAATGTCTAATCTGTCTACCTTTCCAGCATTCAGAGTATGTGTACGTTCATAATTCCAAGATTTATAAATATTTCTGTGCTAGCAGACCACAAAGGGTTTTTCACTTAATTAGGGCTCAGAAGATTTGTTTTATTCCTTTCTCTGCTAGTACCCATTTGTTAAGAAAATTTCATTTCCCTCATATGTAAAAAGGGGAAAAAAACCAAAAGACACAAGAACTAGAAAACTGGGAAAGTTTTGGAAGATTTGCATCTTCTTGATTATCATGTTCCACTTAGAGTATCAAATGGCCTTAGGCTATTAAATTGGGTCTTAATACCATAGAGCACTTTTGGACTTCAGGTGCACTATAGCTGGGTACACACAGAAGTGCAGCTGCCAAGCATTCAGGGGCACAACTTTTAATTCTAACCTGCCTTGATCAGAAAATTGGACCTCTATTAGCTGATACAGTTTAGGCCACAAGAATACTTGTGTTATCCTGGCTTCAATATTAAGGTATGAAATCTCAAAGCTACAGAATCACTGCTACAAAAGTCATCAGTCTGTATGTTCAGATGCACAGATTGCCATAAGCAGATCACCTTTATATGCTGGCTTTCACCCTGTGTCAGGACATTATGACCCTTGAATAGTAGTCTCCATTCTCAGCAGCGGTGCCTGCCTCTGCTCAGGATCAAGGCAATCTGGAGGTCATCTTTCCCAGTGAGCTGGTTCTTGGTCCAGGATCTGTCTGCTGGAAGCAAGAACAGCTGTGTGGTGTGAGACACCAGTTAGAAATTTGCTTCCTTCTTTCACAGGGGAGGATACATGAAGAAAAGCCCAGGTTACAAGCAAAAGTACTCTACCCATAGTTGTGTGCTTCAATAACAGTGAATAACTTATGACCTAAGGCCTGGAAAGTGAAAAGTGAGAAGAGAATGTTCAGAGCAAATGAATAGATGGTGCCTATTGTGCAAGAAAAGAGTGGTTGTATGTAAGCAACTGGAAAAAATCTGGAATTCAAAGCTTTGGAGCAGTTCTGTCCCCCTAAATAGTGTAGGACACTGGCCATAGTAAGGGCTCACAAGATCAGCTACTACTTCTTTCAAAAAGAGAATCTAGTTCTCCATCAGTAAAGTGACTGATGTTACATCCATGACATTAGCATCCCTTAACAGCTGTGTCCACAAGAAAGAGTATAGCAATGTTCATAAATGGAGAGACTGTGCTTCAACTAGGGCAGGCTTTAGGGTTTGGATTTTTATAATACAACAAATTAGATTGAAAGACTTGCTTTTTCAGAGCACAGCAAAAACCTTGTGCTTGGCTTGGCTCTGGTTCAGTTTCTCATCTATATGCAAACACCTAGCACAAACAAAAAAAAAGCAGAACCATGAAAATAGCCTCACAAAACACCTCCATATCCACCCTATTTGATTATTCTTTTTCTTTCTCCTGTACCTCAGCAAGCCACTATCAATGGAAATTTAGGGAATACATTTTGCCTAAAAGGGACGCTTTCCCCAACATTTCTGCACCTGAAAATACCAGTTAATCTAAACTAAAATCTTTGCATTAAAAGCTTTGAATTTCTCTATATCTAGGGTGAAAAAGTTTATCAAAACCAGAATACGATTGCCACTAAGAGGAAGAGCAGCAGAAAGGGCTACCTCACAGAGCAGACTTGCAGTTGGGTCACCACAGTTGCAAGGAGATATTTGAACAATACGATTTTACTTTTTATGAGCTGGATGTCTGCTTTTGCATGGCCAGGTTTATTTCCATGTAGAATGAAGTATGGAGGTTCTCTGAACAGTCCTTGTGTTTTTTAGGCAGAGGACTTGATAAAGAGGGAAAGAGAGAGATGTTGTGCTCCCCATGGGATCTTCAACTTGGTTTGCACTTACCAAAGTAAAAAATAATCTCCTTCCCAAAACACGAGGAGAGAGACAAAGTGGCTTATAACAGTCCTTCCCAATGTTTTATTGCAGAGACTAATGCAGTAGGATTATTGATCTCTTTTGACCTTTTGAACTTGGTTAACTAAATCTTTAAAAAATACCATTTGCACCCTGAATTTTTCCCCATGAATGGGAGTAATTTTTTAACCTTGTGGTATTTGTTAGGTATAGTTCAGTCAGGAGTAAGGAGAAAATAAATGTTCTAAACACAGCTGGTAGCATTATGAATTCTGAGCCTTATCATTTTAAAAGATTTTACAGGTAGTATTGTCTTTTTCTTTTTAGCTTTGTGTTATGAAATAATTTTTTTCTTCCTATCATCTTTCAAAAAGCATAAAAGGTTGTAATTTCTCTTTTTAAATCCTCAGGAGTTACACACAAACTACAATGAGAAGTATCATTAAAGTATATGAGCAGTCTGCCTATATTTTTTGTTAATCATTTAAAATGAAAACAGCATACATGTCATTATAAGTTGTAGATCTTCTCTTTCATTTGATGTCCCAGCTTCTTGTTTTAGGTGTTGGCATTAGTGACAGAAAGCATAAACTTGACAGAATAAAAAGCTGAAAACACCTAATTAATTACCATCATTAAAAAGAACCATATTTCTCTTTACACATAGTGTGTGCACTTAGATTTTAACTGAGATGGAATCAGCACTTCCATGTACTTTTAAACATCAGGATTATTTGGGGAAGATACAGCAATTTCCATTTCAAAAGTTTCTTTTTTCTTTTTCTGCTATTTCTCCCTGCTATATTTCTCCCTATTCAGTTCTTTACACAAACACTGACTTTATCAACCTTCAATCACAGCTATTTTTGCTCCTTTTTTCAAAGTCAGTGAAACTGTACTGTTTCACTTGTGTTGCTTCTCACAAAAAATTCTTTTTTTTTAATATCATAGTATAATATTCCATTCATCTTGATGTTATTATCTGTATGTAAATATGTTGCCATTACAGCCTTAGAGCTAGAATTTTCCAAAACCTAGAAGTGATAGATTATGGGCTGCACTAGTAGGAACATCTCCATTCCAGTCTCATTGCTTCACTGCCCTGACTCGGTGAATTATAAGGGGTAGTAAGTTTACCAGCTACTAGGTAAATTACAAAAGGTATTAAGGACATAGTTCCAACAATGTTTTGTACTGAGTAGTACCAACACAAGCCTCAGCTGCACTTGTGAATTTCAAAGATGTCAGAAACCACGTATTCTCTGCTTTCATTATAGTGCTGATGATAACATCAGCGCTACCAGGGTCTGTGAGAGTAATATAGTTAGTAGTTAAAACTTTCTCATCTGTAGCAAATTATGTGCATGGCACTAATAAAACTTTCTGTTTCACAAATATGTAATAAAAATCCACCACATATTTTAGTGTGAAACAGACAAAGCCTCAGACGTTTCTGAGATTTTCTGTCAATCTATCCACTTCTGGATGAAAACTAAATGCTAGTTACTCATAAATGACACTTCTGGACTAAAAGTATATTTAACTGGGGGAAAGAGGTGAAGAAAGGATAATACTCCCACCTCTGCAGGTTTTCCACACTAAAAATGGAAAAAAATGTCTTTCAGATATAAAGCGAGATAGAAGATACTGCATACTGTTGCACTGTAACAACTGATGGACAGAAAACATTCTTCAAATTGGATATTTATCTACCTGATAAGAAGGAGCCAATTTTGGAATAGTATTCAGCTGTTCTCTAGATCAAGCTGTTTGTTGTATCTTGAATTAATATTAATTAAAACACTCTATCTCCTTAATCTTAGTTGACTTTCCAAAAAATAAATAAATCATAGTGTGTCATTAACTGTAACGTAATATAATTTGGCTAATGTTAATGAATTTTTCTAAAATGTGATCAACCCATTTCTTCCAGAAGTATTCCAAAGCACTGTATGTCTAGTCCTTGAGTTAATAAATAAACATGAAGGAAAAAAGAAGGGGGGAAAGACAGGTATTTGAGAAATTAAACTGATCAAAGTGGTTTCTTTGAAAGTTAACTTGATTTGTTGAATGCTAGACCAAAAAAACCTTAACACTCATCCTCCAGGTATGCACATTTAATGCTGTTTAGCCTTTCTACTGAAACACCAACGATCAATGGGCGCAACCTTGGAAATTACAAAGTAAAGTGCAGCAATTGCTTTGTGCTGATTAATGTTAATATATTAGTATGTTGCTATTTGAATTCAGAGATCATCACTTGCAGTGAAGTTCTGATCTCTTCACTACCAATGTCTTTCTTTTGATGGAAATATATAGAAATGGAAATTTACAGGAAATTTTTTAAAATTGTATTCATATCACACAAACTCTGATGCTGAGTATATCACATAGATCTCATAATAAGACATGAATAATTTCTCTGGGTTTATTATTATTAATTTGTGTGTGTGTGTTTTCATGCACAATTCCATCGTATTATTTTATTACTCTAAGGTTGGGTACTTTCTTTTCCTTCTATAAAACACAATGGACACACTCCTCAAAAGAACACTGAAGCATCAGCATTATCCTTCTTTATTTGTTTCTAGATTAAGTGATCCTGGAGGTAAAAGACCCTTGGTGGCCTTTTCAAAGCTCCTTAATATTTTATATCTGATGGAACCATATTTGGCAGTGTGGTCCTTATAGTGCAGGGAGTACTTAATGAACACCAGAATATTTTAGCTTTCACTTCAGATGTGAACTCAAACCTCCATAAAAATCTTCTACTAAACCCCTCATCTATTAGTTGAGTCTTCATGCTCTTCATATTTGTCCATTTACCTTTAGTGTGATAAAATTTTCATTAGTCTCAGTCAGAAACACAGTCTATTTCCCCTAGGTATTTAAGCCAAATAGCTAGAAAGTTAAAGATTTATCTTTAGAATCAAATAATTTATTTTATCACATCCTCTTTTTATTTTCTTTTCCTGAATATATTAGCTAGTGTAGAAACACCAATTTTTTATTGGAACTCTTCAGCTCCTTCAATGTCATTCAGAGCATTAAATCCTAACCCCCATATGGCCCTATTTTACCAGTTTGTGAAGTGGAACTAGAAAACTTCATTAGCCTATCAGCTAAGTATACAAAACCTGAGTGTTAGCCAGTCCTCCCAGTGTGGAGGACTCTTTATGAGTAATCTGGGAAATATTCAGAGAGAAAATGTGGCTTGCTCTGGAATCACTCCAAAAATCTTCCTTTGCATCATAAAATCACTGGATTCCACCACAGGCTGATGCAATTTAGAGGCTGCTTCAAGAATTCAGGGGAGAACAATGACTGATTAGTGCTTTCTTGTTTTGTTTTCCTCTCTTGGACTATGCAAAGTAACAAATTATAACAGAAATTGGATTAAACTGCTCTGGAAATTTTCCAGATCATCAAGCACAATAGCTCTGAAGTACCATTGTATTGTTAATGCTCAGAAATAGTTAGGTTACATATATCTTCTGAAGAAGTAGCAGCAATTTCGTAAATGTTTCGTTATATGATTAATATATTAATCCATTATGTAACTAATGTCACTGCTCATCCTTTGATAGTATCATGTAAAAGAGGTTATAAAATATAATAACAAGATTTAGACATGCTTAACTAATTATGCTGTAGGAACATACTGAAGTGCTACTACACTCAATACTATGTTTGTCATTCTAGAATGTTTTTTTACTGTTAAAATACTGCTTTGTGAGCAGTGGCAGTGATACTGCCCAAAGATAACATCTGCAGTTCTGTGGACATCCACATCAATTTTTTGCAACCATTTGAATACCATTCTTATAATAGCAGAACTGACTTCCAGCATCATTAGTTTGATCTGATCAATGAACACACCTTTAATATTTAGCACATATGCCTTTTACTTAGCCATGGTTAATATGCATTTAACAATACAACTTAACTAAAAGGGGCTCTTTCACTTCTACAGTTAATTTGCATAATGAAGGCAAGCTTCCTATTAGCTGTGAGGAATTTATATTTATATGTGAGCATTTATATTCAGCAACATGTATTTTTAAGCAAATTCTGTCAACAGTCTTTAGCCTACCAAAATCATTCAGTATGGATGCTTAGAAAGCTTTAAAAGGGGGTCGTCACATGTGCCTGGAAGCTTACTTTAGATAGGAGTAGTTCAAAGATTTTACATCAAAGCCCTGATTTTTTTTGCCATTAAAGACTGTGGAGGTGAGTTTGGCAGACACCAAGTCTTGCATTCAAAGCCAGATGCAAATGTATATATCTCTAGGCTTATTCTGTTCATGTTTTCATTAATTGCAAAGAATGTATTGCTTTAGGCTTACTTTATACTACAGATAACAGAATCACTGCAGCAGAAGTAAGAAGTCTTTAAATCACCCACAGAATTTTCTTAGACACAAACACTGAAGAATTTTGTGGTCACTGTTTTGCTGTGAAAATGTACTTCAGATTTCTCTTTAAATTTTATAAGAGCCATGCTCTTAATCAGCAGAAGATAGTTTACTTACATGCTCATTAACTCTAATGGTAGTAATTCTCCAAATTGTTCTGAGATGGGTGAAAGTGTTATAGAAAATGAGAGAAGAAAACTTAGTGGGGATGAAGCGATTAAAAAACCCTGTATTTTAGCAGTTCCATGGCTCTAGACTACAGTGACTTTATGGATGAGTATAAAACTTTTATTCTGGAACCTTACATACCTGCCATGACCCATGTTGCCCCCATTAAGAGTAGCAGACTGTCAATGTCTCTGTTGGTTCCTCAGCTATGTGTGAGAAGGGACAACAGAACGAAGTCATTTTAATTGATGGAGTCAATTATCTGTGGGAGTTGCAGTGACAAATATAAAGGAGCTAAGGAAGTAAGACAGAAGAGTGGTGAAAAATAAACTATATGCAAGCTACCAGTAGAACCTTCAGGGTAAAATATATTCTTTATTCCTTCAGGAGGAAAGGAAAATCATGGATTTAGACAGCCTTATTTTTATATGCTTCTTATGCATCATTCCAAGTCACAGCTAGACAACATCCTAACCATACCAAACTGTGGTTCTGGTAGGGAGGTAGCGATTAAAGACCAAGAGGTAAAGAAAAAACAAACACTTGCCAAGGTCATCTTGAGAAGAAAGACCTTTGTTTTTTGGGATCCTAGATGGCTTTAATTTCAGCTATGGAGGGTCAAGCAGCATGAAACCAATCATTCAGAAGAAACTCTTCAAAAGCCCTAGCAGATATGGTGAAGCTCCTTATCCAATATGCCAACAGAGCTGACACGCAATACTTGTGAAGGTAGCAGCCCCTCCAGCTGGGATGAGATCAATATGCAGTCACCTTGAAAAACCTGGAATACTAATGTGGCAATTAACACTAACACTAATGCTGCAATTTGCAAGTGAAGTCAGGCACCTGGAGCTGTCTGTGGTTGCAGAAGTTTTGCTCACTGAGTTTTCACAAAGATTGGGCGGGGTGTGTGTGTAACAAATCAACCAGTTTAGCACTCTTAATTAATTATATCTCTATGAAGTGTAGACACTCAGCTAGATACTTTCCCTCCAACTGGAATGTAAAGATCAGAGGGGAGCCAAATTCCTTCGTCTTTCCATAAGCATTAAATTATCACTGGGGTTTCTCAAATTCCAAGGCCCTGTTTGCCCTTACTGAAGATTGCTCTATTTCACACATGGAAGTAAAGAACTTTTGAAGGATGAAAGCTCTGCCCGCGCTTGGGGCAAAAACCAAAATCTTTTTTTTTTTTTTGTGATGACTAAAAGCTCAGACCAGAGTTTTTAAGCATATAGGACCAAGTTCTCAGTATCATTGTCAACCACAGAAGGTTGCAACAGGAAAGAAACAGCAACCCAGCAGGATAATGTAAACACATGCTGGGGAAGTAAGGACTGCATTTAAGAAATGGAGGAAGTCAATGTTTTGGGTTAATGGTAATTTTTCTGGAAATTCTTGGGAGGTCTAACTGTATTCTGGGAGATCATTGTTTTCTCAGGACTGCAAAGCTTCTGAATTCTTGCTCACATCCACAAAAAAGCACCACTGTTATGCACTGCACAGTTGGGCTAAGAAGTGAATCTGTAGAAATAGCTCATCATTTTCCCTGCATTCCAGTGAAGCCACTGTTGGAACGCCACTAAGGTCCCAGCAGCTGCTTTTTTCAGTAGGTAGTTGGATGGAAAAAAGCCTTTGGGGAGGGCCTGCCCAAAAGACAGTAGCACCACAGGGATTACGACTGTCAAAGTTGCATATTTGCTTCACCTATGCATGTCTGCATACCAATGGAGTAATTTTTTATTTATTTTTTTTTTTAAAGGCATGTTCATTGCTTGGTTGGTTTAACAATCAAGGATTTGAAAAGCAGAGTTTTGCTATGGTAGGGATTAAATTATCAGCCTTTATGGTTTATGTTTCTTTTTGTCCCCTTGTCCCTTTCTTCTTGCTACCTGGCTCTTCACTTCTTCCCTTCTCAATATCCTATTTACCCACTGCTGGTTAAATCCCCCACCTTCTCAGCCCTGCTTTTGGTGCTGTTCCACTCCTGTCTTTCACCACCCTTTGTTTGTTACAAATAAGATGTAATCATAGTTACACACCTGCTGTTCTCATTTCATGAGAGCATCAGAATACTACTTTCCTAGCAACATGAGACCGACAGCAGTCAGAGCTTTTTGTTGGATTTTCTTTTTGCACATCTTTTTGAATATTTGGCATTAAGTGAAAAGTAGTCTTTTCCTTTCGCATTACTGCTGTTTTGAACAAGCAAGGTTTCAATTGTTTTGAAGATAAGAGAACAAAAAACCTATTCTTTGGACACATCTTTGCCATTTTGCTGTATAACGACAATATTGACCCTTCTCCATAAGTATTAGATCATCTACCTCAAGGCCAAGGCAATAAAGATGCTTAATTTTTCTCTCTAACCTTGACATTTGTTTTAAAATTGCATATGTCATGTGTTACAGAAGGCTACCTAAGTAATAAAGTATATACATGATAACCACCTCCCTTCATTTCAGATTATCTAAAATGCATGTACCTGCTCATGCTACCTTTACCTCTCTTTTCAGTTATTTCAGAATTGCTTCCTCTAGTTAATTCCTAACCATTGGAAGTTAATACTTTTTTTGCTTTTAATTTTGATTGCTCAGCATTACCCTGACTTGTGCATTGAATATACCCCATCACCATCCCCTTCAAACTGTTTGCACTGTTAGCACTGCCAGCTCTCTATTTATTGCCTTTTTCCAGCCCTTTTTTTCCAACTGTTGCCATCTGCTTTCTACACATTTACATCTCACTTAAAAACCTGTCTATGTTCACATGGGTTGCAGATGGAGAGCTTTTTTTCTTTGTTTGTTCGTAAGTTAATTTACTATCAAAGAAAAGGGAAAAATTACCTGAAGTGATTACTTTCTTAGTCTCCATTTTTCAGGTTGGGAAATATAAGTTAGTCTTGTGTAGAAATGTAGAATCAAGTATGTTGTTGGTGTTGAAACACTTTTGCACATGTATTTATTGACTGACACAGAGAAATATATTTAGAAGCAACAGCTATAAAAGGTTTTCACAGTTCCTTACTTTGCTTTGAATTAAGCTTTCATGTTATCAGCTGCAGTATCTGAGTTAGAAGTTTATCTGTTGCAGCTTTGGGATAAATGTATAATGCTAAGATTAAATGGAATGCTGTTTCTATTTGCATACCCCTCAAATCAATTAAATAAATGAAGCCAATAAAACTACAAGCCAAATAAAGCATTATCATCACAGCAGATTTTAATCATGCTTATGTACACAGAATTCTGAAATAGCACTGCCTAGAATATCTGGTTTCATCCAACTGCCTTTGAATTTACATTAGTAAACTCAAGCTGGAAATTCATTGATTCTCTTTGCAAAGAGACTTCTATAATATCTTGGCAAATAGGAGTGTTGTTTATAATCATGTTATGAATGGCAATGAATTCTAGTGCATATTTGGTAGATGTATTAGAATAGTAGATATCTTAGAATATATGATATCCACAATACCACATATTAGAATTACTAGATTATTAGATACTTTAGAATATATGGAGTCTTCAATACTGAGAGTATTTTCTGTTATTATTGACATCTTGTAATGTTACATGTGCACAACTTTTATATGAAAAAATTTGAAGCCTGCACGATCACATTTTCACAATATGTAATGTTTATTATAAATGAATATACATCATCAAGTCCAATATTGTTAGCTTCTTTAATTTGACTTTTACTGAAAAGTTTAACTTTTTTTCTCTTTTTTTAAGATGACAATTCAGGTGTTACCTACTTGGGTCCCACCCAGGAAACGAGCAGTTCATGACAAGGATCTGTAATGTGGAAATAATACATATTTCTGAAAAAAAAATATATACAAGAATCCTTTTGCACCATGTGTACATTGACTATGAAGAAAAATGGGGAAATTCTGAATTATTATTTTTAATCTAACCATCTGTCAGCAACTTTCACCTTTTTTTTACCTACCCAGTTGTCTGTATGCTCTAATGGAACTGAGCTACTCTGGGACACCGAGAGAACTGAAATGAAATAAGAGCATGAGGTAGTCAAAGATTCTTGTTTAATGAACCTTTATTAACCTCCTACACATTCCTTCTCATTATGTTGACTTGTCTTAGAAAAGATTTTAAAAATACATTCAGAGAAACCGCCTGCTGTGGAAAAGTTTGGTTTGTGAGGAACGTGGTGATATGCCAGCTCTTTCAGCATGGAAAGAGAAAATCTAAGAATGCTTACCAATTAAGGCAATGTAATTCAACACACCAGAGCCAACTGCAAAATAGCCCTGCTAAGACTGAAATGCAGCATAGCAGTGCAATCCTAGTAAGGATTTGTGAGAATCACTTCCTATAAGACAACCTTACAATAAAATTAATTTGTGGCCGAAGACCTTCACCAAGTAAAACCTGGGAGGAAAAGAAGTGCCTCACCATTTATGAGGTGAGGCATAAACCAGTAGAGACTACACCATTATTAAAGTCACTGTTGAGCAAGGAGATTACAGCATCTTGCAAAAATACACTTTAATTGGTAGCACCTTAAAGTCAAAATAGCTATGTTGATTTATAGTAGCTGAGAATGTAGCCTTTTATCTTCAAAGAACTCCAACTCAAGGAACTTAGAATCATATAGGAGTGAAGTAATATTATTTTCCTCAAGACAGTTTCTCAGTATGGGGACACTGTGACAGGGTGAATTTATCAATTGCATCTTTGATGTTACTGACCAAAAGCAAACTGCGCTATATTTTCTCAGATTGCAAGTTCAACTTTAAGAATTTCAACTTCAGTGCTCCTGCCTTGTGGAATGAAAGAGAAACATTAATTTGTTCTTTACATCGTGGGATAACTGTCATGAAAGACATTGTCCCCCTTGTTATTTCTCCTGCTTTTCTTATATCTAACAAGAGTACAGACTCTTTCCTGAACAGGTCATGGCAGGAAGGATATGCTTTTTTCTACTGCTAGCAGTCAGTCTAGCTATAGTTTTAGATGTTCAGTCCAGGTATACTTGCATTCCTCTTTGTACAAAAACAATCCAATTTGTGCAAAACTCTGAGATAAAATACATTGTTATCTTAATAACATTACTGTAGGCGAAAATGAATATTGAGCATTATTAAAAGAAGAATTTAGTCTACACAAGATTCTGAGACACTGTAGTAGCTGTGAGGAAATTACTGAAACCATCTGCATCCCAGACATTGGACATGGAGCAGCAGAACTGACAGAGCTGCAAATGTCTGTGATGCAAAAGTTAAATCAGGACTCAGATCAAAATTCTGCAGACTAGTCACATGTCTGTTAAAGATCTGAATAAATAATGTTTCCCTCATTTTCACTTTCTTGTTTCAAGCACAATTACGCTACATAAAAAGCCAGTCAATCCAACATCCTCAAGCATGCCATGTTCTGTCTGCATTGATTTTTCTAGCTGTTGCCTCTTCAGAGAGCTCAGTTTAGGATTGTGCACTTACTTCATACACTTCAGATTTTGTTGACATATCTACTTCTTTCTTTTCCTGAAGGTGTGTAACTGGATAATAACATTAGTGGGAGGACTCCAGCTGTACTGTATCCATAATAAGTAGCAGTGGTGAAGGGAGGAGAGGTAGCAAGCAGAAGACAGAAAAAAAGAATACCAGAAGGGAATACTTTACCTTGCAATATAAATAGCTTGTCCTAGCAGCAGTCTTTAACTACCTTATGAGACTAAATAAATTTGAGGGGTTTTTTTAAAATATCCAACAGTCAGAAGTTCTGGAGTACAGAGTGAGTATTTTTCCTTTGAAATTCCCTGTCTTTACTTATTTTCTACCAAAGAAACACCTAGAAGCTTTAGGATATATTTAACTATGTGTAATAGGATTTTAGGTAAAACATAAATCTCTAGCCAGAAGAATTTATTACCTAAATAGATAACATGCACCAGCTGCACGTATTCAATACTGCAATTTTCATCTCATGAACTAAAAGCATTCCCAAAACTACTCTTGAACTAGTGGTGAACTCTGCTGCACTAAAATGTCTAATTCTGTTAAATTAAGAGGGAACACACTGTGTTTGCAATCCATGTTTTCATTTCAACGGAAGATTTTCTATGGAAATAGTTATTTTTCTTGCATTCTAAAACTGGGAATGATATAGAAGTGTTTGTTGTCTTACTGTATGAGTGTACCTGTAGGTTGTGCATGACTGGAAAACTAAGCACTTGTGCTCAGCTCTAGCAAGGGTGACATCCTGTAGTGTCTTCATGGTCCTGTCTTCCAGAGAGGAGACTGGGAACATTTTCATAGAGCTCTGCAGTTCCCCTCTGCTCTGCAGGTCCAGGCTGCTTTCTGTAATTCAAGGCTGTAGAGGCAGGAGGAAGGATCAAATGATATCTTTAGACTCTGAACATAAGGAGCAGTCAAAAAAATTCCACCACTTTAGATAAATTATATGTAATTAACAGTGTGATTGAAATAACAGTGAATCAATCTATGTTGCTGATTTCTTTATTTCTGGGGTTTTTTGGACTCCACAGTAGATCTATGTCCTGGAACAAGAAATCCTATATAGCTAAAATATAAGAAAAATGTTTATTTTTCTTCACTTTCAGATAACAACTAATGAGTCTCTTTTCAACAAGATTCTTATAAATGACATTTATAAGTGACATTTGTCACTGTTCTGTTATTTTGAGTCTTTGGTTCAGTGGCCATTAATCTATACTAATTTTACTAGCAATTAATTTATTAATAGAATTACTAGCAGTTAATTTAATAAAATTACTTATGGACATAAGAAATATGCCTAAAGATTAGGTTTATCTATGTAAAAATGATCTTTGGAACTTACGAGAAATGCCAAACAAGCCTTTTGTCTTCTACTATTGTACTTGTATAACACCAGTGCATTAATAATGCAGACAAAGCTCAGTTTAAAAAAGCTACCCTACATATGACAGATTCTTCTTGAAATCTCCATTCATACTATGAACCCTTTCTCCATAAGTACTCTACATTCAATGAAGTGAAAGGAACTGCTCTTAGAAGTAATGTGATACTCTTAGCCCTTTTCAATTTTAACAGCAGCCCTCTTTTAGAAAAAAGACTCTTTATAAAAGCAATTAGAAGCGTTCCTGTGTTAGCAATACAGCATTGTTTAAATTATATACTGCTTCACATCTTTTCCAAATAAGTATGATAGTGTATCCAGAGCTAGGAGTTAAAGATTTGTATAGAAAGAAAATATAAGAAAATATAAGAAACTCATGTTGGAAGTCAGTAACCAGTAACAGCTTCTTTGTATGAATTATTATCCCAGTAAAAAGTAATAAATAATGTTGTAAAATTGAAGTAGTCTTGTTCCAGATTAGAAATACATCTGACTTACATTTTTTCCCAATTTGTCTACGTTTAAACCAAACCCTGAACAAAACTGTAGCGGTTGTTCTACTACCCAATGACTCCTCCTCAGCTGAGAAGGGCAATTGGGGAAGAAATGGACAAGTCTTATGAATTGAAGTTTAAATGGGTTTTATGAAATAACAAAACTAATACAAGCACCAACATAAAGTATAAAAGCTTATACTCAGCCCCATCCATAGGATCAGCAGGAGGCCAAAAGAGAGGAACCCCAGAAAGAGGAACTCACCACCCTCAATAAACTCCCTCCTTTTCCAATGAGCAGGATATAAGTGGTGTGGAATACACCTGCAACCCAGCTTTGGTCAGCTGCCCTGATTGAAACTCCCAGCTGACTCAGGGCTACTCATGGCCTGCCTGCCATGGCTGGGCTGTGGGTCTGTGCCTGGGAAACCAGGACACAGTTCCAAAGCACTTGGTATTCATCTTAAAAATGACATCTTTCAGAAATTTTTGTATGTTACGGTCCAGTGCTGCCCATTTTAAATTCAATATAAAGTTACCATTATTTTCCATTAAATAATAATTATTACTTCAAATTTGACAAATTGTACTTTCCATCCCACCATTTCCCTATCAGGTCATTTGAGAACCAACAAGAATAACTTCCCAGTTTCTTGAAGGATGCACTGAAACCTTGCAGAAGAGATAGAAAAGCATTAATGAGAAGAAGACCTGGGAAAGCTCCTTTCAGGCATTATTGTTTTCATTTCTCTTCTAAGTGAAGTTGACATGGTGATTGCTTGAGTACTGAAATGAGAAATGGTTCTCCACTGCCCTGGAACACCAGCTGCTGGTGTCCCTGACTAAAGCATCTGCCCTGCTCTGTGGCATCATGCCCTATGCCAGCTTCCTCTAAAACTCTTTCAGAAGCATTTGCTGAGGCTTTACTACACATAAGCTGAGCTTACCCACCTGATTTCCTAAGGACACAGTAGCCATTTAAACAGATATTTCACAGTAAAACTTTTACTGAACTCCAATATCCAAAACTTACTATAATAGATAATGGTGACACACAGGCTTCAACTGGGAACCAGAACAGTTCTAGGAACGCTCTTCAAAGACACTACATTTAAACAGTGAGAGAGAAAAATATGATTTCTTACAGTTTTAAACATGCAGCACAATGATTGAATGCAGAACAGTGTGTCATGGATAGGACATAGAAAGTGTACGCATTACAATGACACACTATGCGTGCAACTGATAACTTTGCTGCTTCACAATGAAAACCAAGACTGAATGTAAAGTGAAAGCCATTTGTAGTAAGACCAAAGCAAAAAAAAAGAGATGATTAAAATTATAATAAAGCAGAAAGGTTTTTCTATAATTTTCATCTTGCCAGGAACTTTTTGTAATGTCACCACACAGTGAGCAGTGCATGAATGTTAGGAACAGCAATGGACTGGCAAATGAAACGAGGTGAAATGATGCCTGCCCACTAATTTATGCCCAAGCAAGTTATTCTGGCTGTTTTACTGAAGTAAGCCTTGTCCCATTTCAGTATTCTTCCTCCAGTGTTTTCTGGATATCTATAAACCTTACTAGCAAAGATGACACAAACTGCCAGTGTGGTTATTCACACCTGCTGAGATACCACTCACATTCTTCCGATTTTTCTAATAATTATCCTAGTCTTGCGTTACAACACACACTTCATGTAGTCATACTAAGTTAAAATCAAATGCTAACTATACAGTACTAATTTTTTACAGAAATTGATTTAATCTGATGAAATATCGAATCAGCTAATAATTCTATAATTACTGTATGTGTCACAGAATGTCTTAACAAAACTTCTACTGAGAAAGTAGAAAAATAGAATTCTTCTATAGATAGAATAGAATTCTTCTATATTAGAAGAATCCATTATTTTGTAGGCTATAACAATACAGAAAGATGTGAAATTTGAATTTCCTTTTGTTGAAACTTGTGATGAGTTATTTTTTCTTATGTAAATTTTCCTCTTTCATTTAATGTTTTAAAGACATTTAATATTTCAAAGCATTTTATGAAGTGTTAGTAAGACACTTTTTTTTCAAATTAAAAAAAAAGATCACAACTCTCCATGAACTTTAAACAATTAAAAGAAAAGAAAATTAAACAAAGTAACTCTACAGCTTTAAAAGGCCCTCACAGATAAGTAAAAACCTCTAAAAATCTAATAAATCTCTGAAAAAGATCTAGGAATTTTATTTATTTTTTTTTAAGTTTTGTGTATGTTGGCATTATATGGCATTGTACATAAGATGGGAGGCTGTCCACATCCCTCTTCCTTGACATGAATTCTGCCATCACCACTTCAGTGACTAGCTGGGAGGAAAGAGAGCTTTCTTTGGAATCTCATTCTTCTACCATTATAACTAGCAGCAATATGCACCCTTGAGCTCAGTGTACCTGGTGGCACTTCTTGGGGATTTTCTCACTGTCCACTCCACCTGTGCTGCACTTGCCCAGATAGATACCCAGCTCTCAGGAAGACAAAGCTTTCTTCAGGAATGAGTCATAGAATCATAGAATTGTTTTTGTTGGAAAAGACCTTTAAGATCATCAAGTCCAACCGTTAACCTAGCACTGCCAAGTCACCACAAAACCATGTCCCTCAGCTAATGCAACAGGAGCCTGGTCCTCACATAATCAAAGCTGGCTGACACCTTTAAGCATCCACGTGCCTGAAAGCAAAATGAATTGTGCTTAGGACAGAAGTTTATTTCAATGGCTCTTAAGCCCTGGCAAACACATAAAATCTCTTCAGGTGAGGTTTTCAGTACTTTATTTTCCTCACCAATACAAAATATTTTCCAAATACTTAAATTTGAGTCCATTAGATGTTCATCATCCTGCTACTCACTGCAGCATATTTCTACATAGTTGGAAGTAAATAACATTTCTTTGCTCCTTATATTCTCTAAATTACCATACTCCATTAGTCCTTTATTCTTTTACCATAGACGATGTTTTCTGAACTCTGATCCTTCAATTTGCACTGTAATTTTTCCACTGTCTTTCTTAAAGTGAGGTTCATTCTCAGAGTAATACTCCTGCAGAAGCCATAGTAGTGCCATGTATAAGGAAAAACCACAACAGTGTTGAATGTCACATTTCTATTTAAATAATTCAGTCTAGTTTGCCTTATTTTATTTTGCAACAATATAGTATTTTTGGCTTAGGGACAATTTTTATTCAACCCATGAATTTTTGTTTATTGAATGACCACTTAGCTATTTTTTCCACAACCTGTAGTGCCCAACAGATTATTCTACTTCTAGCAAAGTATTTTTTCCTTATCCCTATTATAGGCAGTGTTTTAAAATAAACCACACCATTAACGTGAGATTACTTCAAATTCTAATCTTTCTTTAAGATGTACTTCCTTTATCAAGTCTGCAAATTTAATAAGGACTTCCTATTTCATCCTTCAAAATGTCAATGAAAACAGTACATAATCCTGGACAGAGCGAGAGTCCCTGTATATGTTAGCGGATACATTCTTCAAAATTGACATGAACCATTAATAATTACTCTTTAAACATTTTTTGAAACAAAGTTTGCATACACTGTAACATTTTCATCTGAATAACATTTTTTGTATTTGATCCTAAGAATAGAAGACAAAGCCAAAAGCTCTGCTAAAATCAAGATACGCAGAAATGCTCTTCTTTTCTATCTTGAAGGATTGTTGTTATATGAAGAAATTAGGTTACTGTGGCATTTTGGTCTTTACAGATACATGTTGGCATTTATTTTGTTGCTTATATTATCTGTCTTCTACGTTTTCACAGATTGAGCCCTGTTAATTTTTTCCATGCTTTGCTGGGTAAACTTCCTTTATACTTTTGCTTATTTATTTTTGTTCCCACATCCATTTTTACCGACCTGCCCACAGGCAGTATGCTTTCTGGTATATGATGACAATACCTTTTAAGTTAGTCAAGCTGCAAGCGTAGCTTGGTTTTGTTTATCTAACAGGCTTCAGCTTCTTTAGAATATCCTCCTCTGCAGGATTTTGCCTTCTGAGTCTATTAGAAGGTAACACCACCATGTTCTAAAAACTTGTTAGACTGCCTGGAAGGGATTCATATCATCCCACCTTAAGTATCTTCTGCATAGACGTCTATATCTTAGGTTTTCATTCAAAATACTTTTTGGCAATATAAAAAAAAAATCATTAGACATTTTAATGCACAGTTGCTCAGATCTCAGCACCTTTTAAGTGCCTCTATTGACTAGAGAGTAGCCAGCACAGATACAGATATCCTCTCTGTAGAAGTATACCCTTAGTCAGGTGAGTTCTTACCTCCATGTCTTTACTCTTTGCAAAGATTATGCTTGAGTAGTGACCAGTGACTACTAAGTAATTACAATATTACTACCTAGTCCTATGTTTGTATTATTCTGATTTTCATCTCCAGGACCATCACTATAATACTGTCCTTTAATTCCAAGCAGTATAAAGAGGGCTCTGAGCACGTACAGGAAATGTATGCTTCTCTGTAATCTGGAACTCAGAACAGATGTAAGCACCCTTCACATTTAAGAATATTTTCTTGCCTTCTTCATTAGACTCCCACTGTTCTTTCTGAACAAGCTATGCCCTTCAATATTAATGCTTTGACACATGTGAATCATCCCACAAGTTTTTAATCAACCAAGTTTACACTTAAAGCTAAATGTTGGCCATATAATAAAGCCTCTAGTTCCTCCTATTTAATCCCTACATTATCCAATATGTTTAGTGGACCAACCCACCATTGTCCTTTTTCTGTCTCCTCTGACCTTATGGTAAATACTTCTTTTCTTGCCAATATTTAGACTTTTGTTAAGGGCAGAAAAGTTCATACTGATCTGGTGGGTTTTCTGAACCTGTCTCAATAAATCAGTAAAATGGCGTGAGAGAGGTGCAGTTCTTCCTTGTGCCGTAGGGTTTATGGAACATTATTCCATGGTCAAGGCAGCTGACGTTCTGCTGGCAGCACCATCTGCTCACTCACATATTTATTTCCACGTTACATCTGTCCCTAAGCCTTGACCTTTGATCAGCAGAATTGACAAAAAAAGCCACCTGAGCTCCTGACCCCTTCACCTCCCGTTCCCAAAGCCTTACAGTAGCTTTTAATCTGTGTAAACTCATTCCCAGTACTGTTATTAACACCCACACAGAACATAAGCATGGGGGAGTGTTCAGAGAGTTGGAGGAGCCTTGGCAACATTTCAGTAACACCAAGGACTTGGGTTCCTCAGAGGCAGCACGCCTCACAGAATGCCAAGTCTTGTCAGCTGATGGGTCCCACTGTCACTCTCATCACCACTGTCACTGACATATCTTATAATCTCATCACAAAAGTGGTGTTACTTGTTGTTTTTCATGCAACCTCATCCTTTGAATTCTTAACTCCATGAGAATTTCACATTCTTTTCTTCCAACCTCTCCCCCCCGTTACTGTCACTTTTGTAAAATTACAACTTTTCTATTTACAGAGAAAAGCTCAAAAACATAAGTCCTGACTGGGAAGAAACCAGAATGTAAATTAAAATCAAACCAAACCAAACCAAACCACATTTTTTTTCTCTTTAGAGAAGCCTATGTTCTTTCAAGCATATACAAGTTTGGTAATTCTAGGGTTAATTTTCTCAACCACAACTAAAAGTACAGTAGAATGAAAGAATAAAAACTCATCCTTTATTAGGGCTAAATGGTGGAAGAGAAGATAAATGTCTTTCGTAATAAGCTTTTGCCTTAGCTAAACCTCTGACTGCATTCTTGAAATACTTCCTGAAATACACTTCTGTAAACAGTGCAAGTTTACAGTGGAATGAATACATAGAGTGCCATAGACAAAGTCACACTTCTGAAACATTTTAAGGGACATCTAACAAAATATCAGATCAATCTTTTTGTGGAATAAAGACTAGATGTTGTTAGGATGCATCCTTCCTTTTCTTTAAATCTATAACAAGCAAGCAGGTGGGGATAAGAAAATTTTAGGGAAAATCTCTAAAATGAAGCCAAAAGTATAGATGTTCTATGGTGCAAATAGTGACCTATTAAGAGAAAAAACAAAAATAAATTGTTCATCATTATAAACATTTACTCTTTTTTGTAATTTTTAGATCCTTTATGGGAGAAATAGACTCATTTTGAAGAAAACTAAATAAGAAAGACAATTAGCTGCAATCTAGCCTTCTAAAAGATTTCTCATAGGTCACTTATTGAATCACCTGGGAGAAAAAACCAAGAGAGTAAATGTTGGAAAAAGATAGCTTCACACAAATCTGTGAACCACACAGCATCTCATAATGTATGTGATGAGGAATGTGATAATACTTCTGGATCATCTCTATAAAAAGTAATGGTGATGTTACTCTTTAAAAAAGTAAGCAACCTAAAATGTGTATTATGCTCCAACAGGCAAGTTTTTTGCCACAAAATAGTCAGTGATCAGGAGAAGATAAAAACTTTGTAAAGTTGGCATATAAACAAGAAGTGTTATTTTGAGATTGAGGAACACATAATGGAGTGTTTAGTAATTGGAATTTTAAAAAACGTCTTGCAGATAATAATTTGATTTCCTCTTAAATGAGTGGTGGAGCAGCATCACTGTCCAACTTCGGCAAAATTCAAGATATCCAGAGAAAAAGTAAGGGGACAGTGGTCAAGAACAAGCAAAGGCAAAATCCTTAGAGAAACAAGGAAGCCCATAAAAACGCTTTTTAGAAGAGTGGATTTCCCATGGCAGAATTGTGGCTGTGATGGACAAGGCAGAACACAGCAGAGAGAAGAGAGGCTCAGACAGCAGAAGTTTATCCAGGATGTGTAAAAGAAAAGTCAGAAGGATTGTCTGTCAAAAAGAAAGAATTAGAGAAATCACCTAATCAAGGCTAAGTGCTTCACATAACCTAGGATCTGTTTTCAAAGTCAACAGTGCTGAGCAGGCTGGGTTTGTTAAACTCAAATCCAGCAGTACTACTATTAAATTTAAAATGGATTTAAGGGCAGAGGTGACTGTGATTTGTAAAGAGACTTTACAAGAGATGATCCTTGGAACCAGATGGAGTGGTTGCAGATAGTGCTCAATAGCCCTGGGGACATATAAGTTGCCTTGTTTAGTGCAAAGTCTACCTTAGTGACACAGGGATGGCGTGTGCATTCAACAAATTTGGCATTAATAGGATTCCAAACACTAAAATGCCTAACTAAATCACAGTCCTTTAGAAGGAGATTAAAAGCAATTGGAAGAAGCTTGGCCTAAACCTGGAAATAATGGCCTAAAACCAGTGCAGAATTTACTGAAACAAGGGACTTGATTTCATGCCTTTTGCTTACATATTTTTGCCATTCTTTCTGCTCATATGGCAGGAAGACTAAAGGACAGGGCAAAAACCACAGGAGCAGTCATTATTAAATTGACAGTGTGGTGTGTCCTTACAGTGCTGATGCTAGCCATCACTTAGCTAAGCCAAACATAATTTTTTAAATGACATTAACATGTATTAAGAGCAACACAAAGTTAATAACTAAATGCAGTATTCCAAGATGTTCAGCCTCACTGAAATGCTGCAACTAAAGGCTTACCAACATTGCACAGGCTTTTTTTGATTCCTATGACACATTAGAAGCATATTTCATGGATTGATGCTGTGGAATTTGCAGAAATATTCTCTTCAATAGTTTCTGACTTATTTAGTCACTTCAATTTTTATATTTTTCTATCATTTCTAAGAGGGTCTAGGTGACACTTAAGAGAAAAATAAGGATTTTAAAATCATATTTACTTTTTTTTTCATTCTTCACCTAATTAAAATTTTTCTTGTTCCTTTCCAAGTCCTCTTCTTTGATTGTTTTCTTCCCACACTGGCTTATCAAATTATCTTTTTTTTCAAGCTATGGATCTGTTCATTTAAGGGAGAGCTAAGTATTCTTCTACCATGGGAAAGTTTACTAGGAGGGTGACAGCAGCCTGCCAGAGTCCAGAAGAAGCTTTCTTTGTTGTTCTTTACAGTGTGCTGATTCCATGGCAGTGGCACAGCTATTGAATTTGCTGGCAGACTAACTAAACCTGGAGTCACTGATCAGCCAAGATGCACAGCAAAGAGATGTGCAAAGGGATCTTCATTTAAAGGGTGACCCTTTTTCTTGTTTCTGAGTCATCGTTAACTATCTAAGGAGGAAGAGAAACATTTACTTGATCTGTAAGTATTTCAATATTTCCACATTCAAGATGGTTGTAACATATGCTTCACAATGCCTGGAAATGACTTACTTTCAATCATAATGCAGCAGGTCATGCATTTAGATTTGTGTTTCAAATATTAAGGAGACTATTGATTTCAGAAGTCTAAGCTTCAGAATATTTCACGGTAACTTTTGCTAAAGCCTTGCTATAAGCTGCTAAGAGCTGGAGCAGTACCCCTTTCTTTCATCTGAAGCTAACTGGCTCACTAGGCAAAACTGGAAACTGATGAGTATGCAGAAATGCTTTGCCTGCATCAGTTTCTCTATAGTTAGGACAGTTGAGGAATTAGCATAAAGTCTCTAGGTCTCTTCATTGCCTGTATGTAAATTTCCTCTTATTTTTAATTTTTGACTTTTACTATGCTGTCTCTAGCAGGACGTCTACAGAGAGAGAATAAATTTTGCTTGAGACCTAATGCTTTGCCAGAAGGACTAAGCGAGGCTCTGGATTTAAACTGTGATGTGTGACGGTGGGCTCACCATCCTGGTGGGCTCAAACCCTGTCTTTAGGAGGAACATTCTTTTCTTTCAACTGACATCCAGTGCACCTCCTGCTTTTGGCAGCTCAGGACCTCATTGCTGTAGGTGCCCTCATCAACTTCCCATTTCTCAAGGCTTGTGAGGTAACTAATATCTGACAAAATAACAGAAGAGAAGCTGCAGGTTTCATTTTCTGCCACCTTTGAATTCCCAGGGCAAGGGTAAGGAAGTTTTAATCATAAACCCACTGAGAATAAAAGATTCTATAAGCTTCTGCTTCAAAAGAATATTTTTCAATTTCTTTGTAATTTGACAGGTCCATCATGCAATTGAAATCGTGCATGTCATCTGTTTTTTTCCCATACAATTTCCTTGATAGTTAACATGTCACAATTTGCCTTACTGCTGTTTCACAAGTAATTAGTAAGAGACGATGTGGAATCCCCATCCTTGATTATCTCCAAAACATGAAAGGGCAAGGCCCTGAGCAACTTAACATCTATGAATGATAGCATGCAATATACTATTGCAGAGGTTTTGAGGTTAGCTGAGATAAGAGAACAAGTTTCCTAGATAAAGACTGACAACAGCTACCAAAAACACTGACTACATTATTTGACTCGTAGTTTCCCAATAACTGCATATATCTTTTAAACATAGGAAGATCTTTTCAATCAAAGATTGAATTTCAGGGAGAGAATCCCAAGCTGAACTGTTCTCTCAACTGAATTACACTGCTCTATGCAAGTTTTCTACTTAGTGATTCTGAGAATGATACTAGGTAAATATTAATTTTTTAATGAAGTTTAATGAAATAAAATAATTAATTTCTTGTTATTGCTTCCACATATTTTATAAAGTTAGTTTAAAAAGTAACAAAATTGCCTACAAAATAAATGTGAGATCATCTTAGGATTTTATTAATGTATTGAGTATTCTGTATAGAAATTGGGAAAAAAACATATAAAGATAATTTAAGCTGTGCCGGCTTTGTGTTTTGTGATATTATCCAGGCACAGAAGTTCATATTGTTCCTGATACATCTCTCTCCAGACTTCTTATATTCATCCACATATTCTACTTTGCAGATGAATTGGAATCAGTTTTGTTCAGTCTAAGTGATGTATTTAGCTAACCTAAACATAATTTATTGTCTTAACAGCATTTATCAAGCTGCAAATTTGAGTGATATTTATCAGTTTAATATGCTTCTATGGGCTTGCTACAATTTCCTGTGGCTAGTTCGGCTGTTGTTTAAAAAGACAGTAAGATTTCATATTCTCCAAAACTGCATTATGTACATAATAAATGAGATACAGCTGCAGATACAATTTATATCTAAAAAGTATTATTACTTTGTTGACAAGGAGCCCTTTATCGAAATCAGGTCTAAATACATGAATGCTTACATATTATCTTAATGGATTTATTTTGGAAAGGGATCATAAACTTAAATCTTTAGCGCAATGAGCACTGAAGAGAAACATGCTTTGAGTGTGTCATGTATGAGTAACACTGATAAATAAGTTCTCCCACTGAACATACAAGAAAAGCAATGAACAGTGATCCATTATAAAACAAAACAAAATTGAAATTCAAGCAAAAAGATGAGAAAAATTAATACAATATTCAGAAAAATGTAAAAATACAGGGTTCATTCATTAGTGCATCATCACAGTGTTAAGCTACTGTACACCTCTGCTAACTCAGCCATTCATGAAGCACCTTTAGCCAATTAAATGGGAACCTGTGTGAAAAGAGGTATTTCACTGAAAGCAAGAAAAATGCATATGGATCTTCTTTATCTTCAGTATGATTCAGGAAACACCAAGCAGAAAGAACAGCTGTCCCTAAGTGCTCTGAGAGAACCATTAGCATCCACCAGCTTATTTTTTTCTTGTATAGTTCTGCTTTATGTGTTACGGTCTAATTGATTTTGGCTTGCAGGTATGTCCATTGAAAGTCTGAAATATTTACATTTCAAGCAAGTATTGCAGCACATCTGAGAAAAGAAATTTAAAAGGTTATTTGGAATGATTGCAGATAACTACTAACACTGGAAATTTGATGTCTGCAAAGAAACAAATACATCAGATGATTAGCTTCTTTTTGTGCCACCTATGCTCTTCTGTCCCCAGTCGGCCTCCTCTGCCTTTCCCTTAGATATAAATGATGGGGTGGAAATGAAAGCCTATCACTCTGCATCTACTAATAACTATGCTATCTGAACCATTTAAATCAAGTAACGTTTTCTAAATAAAATTATAAAATTATGAAAAATACGTTGGCTAACCAGTATTAATCAGCAAACTCAGAGTTACTTTTAAACATTGACAATTTTGAACCGATTGTACATATATATTACTGGACAGCTTCTGAAAAAGACTAACAAGCTCTATTTGGTCTACAAATATATTTGCACACAAATATAGAGTGATATTTGTGTGCAGTATATTTGCCTAAATCTCCTGAAAAATGGCAACCCACTATTTCCAAAGTTGATCTCCCTTTGAGAAGAAACAGATCTCTTGAATGTAGGTTATTATTAAGTAACATGAATAAATCACCATCACAGGTGATGAACTGGATACCACAAGCATTCATAAATTCTTTAGTTTCTGTGCCACATGGCACTCTCAGTAAATGCTTACAGAAGACATGCATTAAATATTAATCTCCTGCCAGCATCTTGAGTAGAAGAAAGAAGGCTATTAAGCACAATCCAAAGAGGGACAGCGCAGTTCCACTTCTGCTGAACTGCATCCCCTTCAAATCTGCAGGAGTCTTGCACATTGGCTCTATTTCAAAGCTTACGTTCTCAAGTGTTCCCCCCGGTGATTTCTTTACCCTTCCAGGTGCTGCATTGCCACTGACAGGCTGACAGCCAGTGTTCCAGCTCAAGGCCTTCCTCAAGGAGGCTGGCATATATCCAGGTGATAACAATGCGACACCTGCAATAAGTAAATGGAAGTACAGAGGGGTTTTTTTTTTGTACTGTAAAGAGCTTTCATCGTATTAAATTTTTTATGAAATGAAATATTTTGAGTGGATTCTGCTTTTAGATGCACAAAAGCCAAGTTGCACAGAAGCACAAGCCACAAAACCCAAACCCCAAACTATCAATACTATTCACTATATAGCAAATTTTCTTTATTTCATATGATTCACATCATCCAGTCGTTGCCTCTTTTAATTCAACATTGAATAAAATATATATTTGAAGTTATGGAAGGAAAAAATGAATGAATATTTTGAATTACAGCATACAGAACACTTTAACTATTTATTATGACAACTTACCTATCCACAGTGATATATCATTCTTGTCTGGGTTTACAGAACCATAATAGCAAATATGATTGAAATAGTCCAACTTGCAGATAAATTTAACTATATGGGTTCTTCTAAACATTATCCAGTTACGTAAAAGGAAAAACAAACCCAAAAATTTAAGCATCTATTCTAATGAGACAGCAATACCAGGAAATTTTGGAGTTTATGTTCAAGTTAACAAAATCTAAATATTTATTAGGTAAGTCAAGAGTAAGTCAAAGGCGTATCCCCAAACTAAAGATAATGTATCTGAGAATGACAGCACATCTATGACAATTTGAAACAGTTAAATGTTTGTACTGAGACAGATATTTATATTTATTAAAAATATAGAATTTAAATCATGGGATATGGCACTTAAAAATAGAAAATACTTCAAATCTGGTGTATACATAGATTCCACCATGATTTTCAATCATGATCATTTGCAGGATCAGGCCACTGACATAGATCCAGCACCTTTTTAATTATTTTAAGTTAATGTTACAAAGGGTGAACAAACCTTCACTGAACTATTCCATCAAAACAGAGAATGGGATGGGAAGTTCTTGAGCCTAACTTTTTACTTCAAGGATTGCTTTTCAATGTAAAAGACTCCAATGATATCTAAATTTGTTTTCAGATTATTCTGATGACTTTCTAAAGAAACAAAAATGGTATAGTAAACAAAGGATAAAATGGTATGACTTTACACACAATGAAATGTAGATGCAGCAAAGGTACTTCGTGTGACACTTTCTTAGATGACTATCTTCAACTTAAGAAAAACAAAACAATAAATTCTGTATGGAGGAGATAATGTAGCAAGATTTTGATGTAGCACAGTTTATTACCTAAACAATATGTACAAATTCTAAACATGAAACTAATGAGTAAAATAAATCAGACTCTATTTACATTTAAAATTTTACAAATTATTTTTTACAAGAAGTGTATTTTTTTTTTCTCTAAATAACAGGACAGACACATAAGACCAATCTTTGTGTATTACATACATAAATAAATATTGACCTTAAATGAATGTTACAGGAACATAATTTCTACAGCCAATTTGGGTAAAGAGAAGCAGTTCTGATACCTCTACTACAATATAATTAAGTAAAAAGGAAAAATTTTACATATAGAGCTCTGTTACTTACTTTGTAAATTGTACCTTACTAACATATTCAGTAGAGGTAATACAGTCGTTACATTTCATGCCCACAACTGAACAATGAGTTTGGCATGCAAAACTATATATAATCATCAACATCTGCAGGTATTCATTTACATTTTTTAAATAAAGGGTTTTCTTCATTGTTTAGAACTACATGCAACAGCTTATTAGCATCATATTCTTGGTTACAATGCACAAGTTTGCATAACATTATTTTTAGTAATTGATGTTCACAGGTACTGATCAAAAGGGTAGGAGTATACTTGGCACATAGTAGAAGAAAATGAATTAATAAATAAGTCAATATCACAACTACATTTACATATACACAAGACAAAAATAACTTTTTTATGGTGTTGTACATAGAATTTAGAATGTCTGGGTCTCATACTTTGTTGTATAAGGCCCTGATTTAAGACAGTATTCAAGCAAATTTTGACATCCATGCTTTATTCGAGAGATCACTAAAGCTCATTCTGAACTGCAAAGGTTTACTTCCACCACATTGGCTTCTTTTGTGCATATGGAAACTTCCTCTTCTGCATACCTTCCTGCTTAACTGAAACTCTCCCTCACTCCAGCTGGGAGCATGGGGACAAGAGTATTGTGGACTAGATTGACTCAGTATTTAGGTTTCTATGCAGTTCTAACGCCAATGGTAAAATTCTCATTCCCATTAATAATGAGTATTTCATTGATTTTGTATGTGACCATGTCAAACCTTAATGTCAATGTCAGCATTGCCACACCATGTCCTCAACTCTTTCTGAAGCCACTAAGTTGAGGATGTCCAGCATTTCAGAAGTCACACCTCTTATTTATTGTCTATGTGCTATATTATTAATGAATATACACGATGATACAGCTAGTAGCACATCACAAGCCCTGTCTTATTTGAATTTCTCTTGCTCTATAAATAACTCAAAAATGGTCAAAAAAGATAACAAGAACAAACCATTCTCTTCTTAAGCAAAAATGACTCACGAACAAAAAAAATATCCACTTCACAAAGCAGTTAGCAAAAATGGCATAAGCTTATAATTCTCCTTTAAGAAATACAGATAAAATGAAGTCAACTGACAAATGCATGAGTCATACATAGCAAATAATATATTAGTGTAAAGGTGCAAAGTATCTAAAACCATCCAAATATCCATATTAACTCTGTATTACATAACTTTAGAGAAAATAAATCTTTAAGTAGTGAATCGAGTAGTGAATTACAACTCTATTGCTGAGTTAAATGTTTAATGTGACTTAGGCTAGTAAATTAGGACAATACCCTGTACAATTCAGCAAACAAGGCTTTACAAATTAGGCACTAACAACTCCAAATCTATACTGCCAAATTCAAAGAATACTAACAAAATCACTCATAGCTGAGAATTTAATATCCATTCATGAGCTTTGCTGACCTTGTATTTTTCACTTTTGATTTGGAGGGTGACTTGAAAGGTAAGTTGATAAGTTGATTTGTAGAAGGAAAAAAAGTAATTTACATCTTAGTGGACTCTCTATAATACACCTGTTCAATACAATTCTACTTTATCAACTTTTGATTTCCAGAATCTACTTTAAAATGGTAAACCCCTCCATTTTCTTCAAAAGTACATTGTTACTTCTAAAAGTTGAATGCTTCAAAGAGAATGGCATCAGCAAACAGTAACAAATTTGATTAATTTCAGAGGAACAAAAGGCTTTTTTCAGGCTTCCCCTCAGGAACCAAGACTACGATCACTGAGGGCTGCTAACTTACAGTTTACCTTCAAGCCAGATTTGGCATCATTGTAATAAAGACCGACATCCATGTTCTATGCTTTACTGTGTCACTATGAATGAAATGTAATTTCATTAACATTAACCAAGTCACTACAGATTTGTTCCAGCATAAATAGAATAGACTGCAATTGAAAGGTCTGGACAGAAGTTTTCAGAGGAGCCTGAGGTAATTACTTTCCCTGATCCCAGTAACTCCTGCTCTCAGCAACCACCACGGAGATCACTTCTAGCCTACTGATCCAGAACTGTGGAATCTAAATGTCGAAGCAGTGCTGTACACTGGCCTGATTCAAATTGTGTTTTCTTTGTAAAGTCTTGTACACACGAAACATTTCCAGCCTGACAAAAGCTTCTGAGACTCTGGCCTTCTGCCAAAATTGACAATAAACCTTTATACTACGGATTTTATGAAGAAGAGTTCATCTGTTTATTTGCTAATGTATTTTGGAAAAGGTGAGATGACAGTATGACAGAGGAAGGAATTAAAATCACCATAGCCTTTAATATTTTTAAAACTACTGTTAAAGGCCAAAAACCATGTGGCAACAGAACTTTTCTGGAAAAGTTCTTGGTCATTGAGAGCATATCAAAAAAAGACAACAAGCAAAGTAGAAAGAGAATGGCAAAAAAGAGCCTTCTGAAACCAAAGGTGGAAACTGGAATGACCAAGTGATCAGAAACTAATTGTTTCCTTCACCCCTGTGGTATCAACTCACATGAAATAAAAAGCTATAAACTTCAGTATAGACCAGATGTACTTGAATATTTTGTGAATGCTTTACCATGATACACATAACTCTGATTCTCAGTTTCAGGTATGTATTTCTTTTCTCCATATTTGCTTTCCACAAAAAGGTTTTTCATCAAGAGAAGGAAAACATATTTAACACTAATGTCAGAGTTCCTCTAACTGAATATCTCAGGCAAATATGAAGTACAGGTGAATTTGTAGCATCTGCTGGTAGAAAAAGTGGCCACCTTGCCAAGTTTGACTACTAAGCGTTTGAGCTCTGTTAGCCTCGTAACATGATGGTTCAGGGAGCAACGAAAACTGTGACAAAGAATGTAGGAGCACTTTCAACATCTTGAACATGAGAAGCTGATTATGAGTATTTGCACGGACATTTATTTGCAGATACTTTCCGCCTTCTTGATAATAAATCCAAGCAGTTTCTGTTTACTATTGAAGGATGTCTCTGTGTGGCAAATTATTCTAGACAGTTGATACTGCACAGTAAGGCAATATGAATTCCCTTATGGTTAAAAAGGGCACACTTCTGTCTAAATTTGAAAAATGCATTCAAATAAACTATAAGCCAATGTTTTCCAGATGCCAGAATATTGTCACATAATTCTTTCTGTAAGCAGAATAGCATGGAGCCAATACCTCCATCCTTCTGTTCAAAAGATCCATGGGGAAAAGAGACACGTGCACCAAAAGCCAAAGCCAAAAAGTAGCTCTACAACTACTTGAATAAAAAATGCGCCTCAGAACTTCAATTTTGAAAATGTTCATGTTAACTATTCAGACTTTTAGCAAAAAAAGTAGTGTTTCTTTTCAAAATATTATTATACCTTGAAATATTACATACTAAAAAAAATTGGAAGTGGGATTTGAAAAGTCATTCTTTCAGGCCCAATCAATTAGTTGTATTGCCATGGCTGTAATTGCCATAGATTTTCAACAATTCTATTAATTGCCATTTGTTTCTTTATAATGGTACATCTACCCTGTGTATTTTTCAGCTATTAACTATGTTAATACATGCTAAAATATTGCCATTTAGGAACAGATGGTTGATACAAATGTATCATCGTTCTCCTCTGTGGTGATACTGCAGTTATTAAATACTGACTATTTTAGGGTTTCTGCTACTGGTATTTAATTTACTTATGTCCTATTTCAGACATATGTAGATCTACTTGAACAGCAATATACACTAGGGCTTAAACAGGTGACAAGCAGAGCTTTAAGTAAAATATGTAAAATAAGTGAAGATCATTCAAAATACGTAAGATAAGTAAAGATCATTTAAATACACCGATGAGAACATGGCCTCCAGTGTTCAAAAGTATGTATTCATCACAGGACAACCTTGCAAATATTAACACTGAAGTCACTAACAGAAAAAGCTGTGTACACTGCACTGTTTCAATCTACTTTAAACACAGAAATACAAAAACATTATAATGAACGCAGTTTTGATTTTCTCACAGGTGTTGAGTTGGATGAGATCTTCAGTTTGCTGAATAGTGATGGTACTGAAATTATATTTGCTGTATGTTTCATCCTGGCCTTGCTGCAAATACAATTCTTCATGGCTAAACTACAGAGGAGTAGATACAGATTGTACAGGATGGTAAATGCGACTGGAAAACTGGGTTCATTGCTCCTACAGATGTGCCTTTTCTTGGCCTCCATTTGGGAATTCAGTTTTTCTCTCAATTATTTGTATAATCATCTGATTATATTACATCTAATATTTCTCTGGGGGTGGCTTGTAGTGATGTGGATGATGTTGCTTCAGATGAGGCCCTAAACAAAAGAATAGGAAAACATGCACATATCAAACCCTGAATATATAACACCATCATTTATCCATACTAAAAAGTCTGTGAGGCTTTCAGCTGAAATCCTTCAGCTTGTAAGCGAAGTGCCTGTGACAATAACTTTGTGCATGTTCAGTCCAGACAACTTTAGTGACTGTAAAAGGACAAAAGGATTCAAGCAGATGAATCTTGGACTAATTCATTACATTTTTTGTTGAGCTTTGCAACACTGAGCTACACTTTTCAGAAACATATATAATGCTGGAAACAGCCATTAACTGGTCTGCACTGCACTAGAAGTACGATCAGGCTCTAGCCATGCTGGACTGAATGCAACCAGAAAATCTAATCTTGAAAGCTAAGCAGTCACAGGCCTAGGTAGTACTTGGAGGACAGATCATCTTTGAATCCCAAGAGCTGTAGGCATAAGTCAAAGAGCTGTGGTGGAATGAATGGCAAATGTCAGACCATAGAAACTGAGAAAGGCTGCATTTGCTTCTACCATCACTGATGGACAGTTATGGGGGGAAAAATACCCAATATTTTCACACATCTTAGACCTATGGAATGCTACTGGAACTGATAAAGACTCTAAGGCTAGAACTAACTGCTTACATGTGGAGGACTGAAGTTCTGTAATACATAACCACATGTCAAAATGGGGTACTACTTACTGTGGGGTGAAAATGGAGGAAGGTCAGGTGTTCGGAATGATTTTATTGTAGCTGGCCCTTCCCCACCAGTTGTCAACACTTGAACTTCCAAGCGGTACAGCATCGATGGCCTCAGATTGGGCACGGTAAGTACAGAATGATCCTAAAATTAAATAAATCATGTTAATTCTCAGAGCATCTGAAAACAGAATGTAGTTGATCTACTCACACAAAGCAGAAGTCTCAACAGGTGTCACCCTCAGCATCCACAAATTATTTTCATAGAATTCAGTTAAAAGGATTTAACATACGCATCACTTTGTTGAGAGGGTTTGTTTTGAATTTTTTGCTTGCCGTTGCCTTTGAGAACACATTTTTACCATAATGTTATGGTTTCATGTGTAAGAGGTCCAAGCTGTTTCTCAGTGTTCTTGAAAGCAGATGATGTGCTCATCACAAAAAAAAAAATTAATTTCCTAATCAATCTTTTTAACAAATGTGTTCAGTATAGAAGCCTGTTTTTATTTTGGATCTGTCTGTGCATTCCACTAATTGGTAAATTAATTCATGGCAATTCGCAAGTCTGGCCCCCTGCTGCAGCTAGTGAAAATAAGTGTGGCTATACTTATTTCAGCATATTTGTCCCAATTACACCATGAGAATCTGACATTCTGTTATTTATCTCATTTTTGGCATGATGGCCTCCATTCTCACTGCTCCATACCTTGCGTGGTCGCTTACACATGTGGAAAATAATTTCAGAGTAAGTTTATAAACACTCCAAATGGGAATACATCTCACTAAAGACTGAAGGGCATTAAGCAATCAAAAGTTCTGATTCACTTTATTCCAAGCTGAAAAGGACCAGTCCCAGGAAGGGACAGCAGGGGAACAGTGGGGCAGTGACATCAGACAGCGTGGGCATGGTGTGCTCCTGTGACCAACCAGGCTGTGCCAGCCAGGAATTGCAGGGAAAGTTCCTCTGGCTGGCACTGTACCCCCCCCCACTGTACCCATGTGGGGGGGACATAAGTGGGCTGTGGGAATAACCGATAATTTGCTGTTGCTGCCAGAGCAAACAGTAAAGGGGAAAGGAGAGAGAGAAAAGGTGGGGGGAAATGTGTAGTTTTACTGCCAAATTAGCATGTATTCTGAGATGGGGATGATCTTGATAGACCTCGCTGAAGCTGTTGCATCTTGTATAACATACTGAACAGGTAGGAGGGAGAGAGGAGCACATACATCACACACATACACTCTGTCTGTTCAGGTGCTCCTCTGGCAGATAGGACCTGTGGGTTTCAGTCCGTGTTCAGTAAATATTAAATTTTTATTAGTCAGAGGCTATCAATGAGAATGAGTGAATGATCCTCACTGTAAAACACCTTACATTCTCGTGGTTTCTGAGAGGTAGAAGATACTGTTTCAGCTCAAACCAGTTTTCTTAACCAGTTGCCATAAATAGACAGAGAAATACATATAGTGATAGACAATTCAGTAAAGGGAATCTCCAGGCTCTACAGTAGTGACAGCAGAGGAAAACAAAGATAAAAAAGTAAAGCATAACACAATGCAAATGAGTGTTTTAAATAAAACTTTATATATATTTCAGACCTAACTGGACTAAAAGCCTAAAAAAAAAGGAATAGAAATTCTAAATAAGATATATGCCCGCTCCTAAAAAAAAAAAAAAAAAAAAGATGAAAACTGAAAAGTAACATCTCATGGTCTGTAACTTTGCTTATCATTGTGCTGAAGTGGTTGTTTGCAGCCAAAGGTCTGTGACTGAGTAACTACTTCAAGCAATCTTGTAATGTGGCCTGCTGAGGAGAGCAAGGCTGTATCTGCACCGTGCTTCCACTCTGCACTGCGGGTTGAGCTTTGAGTGAATTGGTGCAGATCACACCAAGTCTGTCCTAAGCTGTAACAAAACAGCTCCTCCTACTGCATGGTAGCTTGACCCATATTTTTAGAGCATCCACAGTCAACTCTGTTGCTCTCCCCCAGAACAACAGGCTTTGAAACATGGGTGCCCCAGCCTTAGGGCAGTCTGCTAGGAATTAAGACAAAATGGTGAGAAGTTGGCCTTGGATTTGTGGAAAACTGTTGAATGTACGATGTGTCCAACAAAACATCTTACGCGTTCTTTGATGAAATGAATGTTGTGAAAAGATTTTTCAGCCAGCTCTGCTCTAGACACAATCACCTTGATCCTCTTCCCTGAAGTGAATGGAAAGACTCCTAACATTGTCAACTGACTTTGGATCAAGGCCAGTTGCTTAAGCCCTTTTGTTGACTTTGGTGGAACTGGCAAAGAGTCTGAATGAAGGGCTCTTCACCTGCCTCTGCCAGAGGAGGAACTGAAAGAGCAAGGGCCATCTTAAAGCAAATAGGGGGAAGAATTCAAATTGTTAATTCTCATACATTCAACAAACAGTGAAATCTAGTTCTTTAAATTATTTGTCTGCCAGACAATGGTGCATATTGACAGAAGGGGAAGTGATATTTATTTTTTATAAAGCTATAAATGGCTCAAAGGAAGAGAAAATTCTCTTAAATCCATTGACTCAGACACCAAATAATTGCAAAAACTATAGTAACTGCAACGTTGAACAGTCTGATCATCAAAAGAAAATAAAAACTATCTGTTGTCACACAGATGATCTTTTCCTCCCTTCAGGCATTTATCAGACAACAGTTGCTAATTTGACAATTGTGCACATTAAAATGTTTGATGTGTCATAAAGAAGAGTAGCTGTGCTTTGTTTCTCCAGCAAGGAGGAAAAATTAAGCACTTCCTGCTCCAACTTGCCTGCAGACCCAGAGAACACTGTGTGACATCTGCATCACCACTAAACATTAAAAGCAGGCCACGTACGCACACACTGATGAAGCTGCTAGCAAAGGAAAGTAACAAACAACTTACTGCTGGCAGTATCTGCGACTGCGAAATGATGCTGTTGGGTAAGCTGTTCTGCCGGCTTTCTGTGGTTACTTCTGCCCAAGTGACTTGAAACCCTGTCATGGGCTGGTGAAGGTCTGCCTTAGATATCTTCCAGGAAAAATGACCAGTGATGTTACCTTCCTGGACAATGAAAGACGCAGACAGATTCTCGGGTTTGGCCAACACTTTGGGTAGAACTGGCACTATAAATTTGGAAAGCAAGAAGATAAGCTAAACCTTGAGAGATAATGTTAAATAATGTTCATTTAGTTCCACAAATCAAAGTCAGACAGAGCTCTCTTTCTGATGTTGTGCAGGATCCCACCAGATTTCTGCTGTCGCATTTTCAGTGTTAACCAAAGCCTATCTTTGATATATTGCCTTGGCATTTTGTGCCAAATTTAAACTTCAAAGCAAATCCTGTCAGCTGCAGGCAACAGAAAGGAAAGCCTATGGCATGGAAAGACATAAGTGCCTCATTCACAGGCAACCATTCTGCTGCTAGTCTGTACTTCAGAACACCTGAGCTCCAGTTTTCAATTTTGGGAGCACAAGAAAACACATAGCATAGCACAGAACTCCATGATGCAGGAAAAAAGTAAAATTTGTGCTATAAAACTGCAGTATAACCTAATAGGGGCAGTCTGACTGAGGGAAACATAGACCATAGTTGCAGTTGCCCAGAAATAAGGATGTAATGCTGGAAACTGTCAGGAGGGGTGGTCAGGAAGTGGCAATGGTGGTCAGCAGGACTCTCAGGTGACCCACAAAGCATGGGATTACCCCTGGGGACACTAGGGACTCAAAGTGAGAGGGCCAGCCTCTAGCTGAACAGAGAGGTTTCCAGACGTGGCTGTGAAAAGCCATAGCTGACCTGACCTAGAGCTGACAACAACCCTGTCTCAAACTGACCCCAGAGGTCTTTACCAGCCAACATCTCCACGATTCTGCAATTTACCATAACCGTCTAGCTATATATACCATCGTGGCAACACTGTAAAAGCTATAAGAGTGCCTTTATTTGTTATTTACAAGCAGAATTGACCTAAACAATATCAAACCAAAAAAAAGAAGCCTGCATCAGTAGCAAAATATTCGAAAGATGGGTCATAGCAGCATAATTATGTTTACAGTTATCATCTGTCATTATAATGAATACACCTGGGAAATGGTTCCTCTTTACAAAAATAAAAACTGTAATAACAAATATCATCATATGTTTACAAATAGTCCACTAAAATAATCATCTAATTGACAAAAGAGTAATATGGTAGCCAAATTCTATACTGCTCTGTACTTTAGCTGATTTTTCACATAAGCATTAGTGATATTTTTTTACGTGTTCTAAGTCTTTTATTTTCCATTTTAGACTTGCTTTTAAAGACTTTGTTTTGGTGATTATAAATGAATTTGAAACTATTTGGTTACTTCTCCAGATCATGCCTTACCTACTTCAGCAGGACAATGAATGTGCTTGTGGGTTTTTTCTTTAAATGCAGAGCAAGGTGGGGTAACAAAGAAAATACTCTCAGCCTTAAAATGACCTTTAGATTTTGCAGGCAAAACGGTTACTTTATATTTGCATGAAAATGACAGGTCCTTCAGAATCATGTAGTTTTCCTAGAAAAAAAACCAAAAAGATCATATACTGCAAACAGACCTCCAGAAAAAAAAAAAAAAAAAGAAAAATAAGGTTGGCAGAAGATGAAAAGTTTTCTCTAATAAAATATTTTCCTAATGTGCCTAACACATGCCAACACAGTTTTTACTCAGAGGACAAAGCAAACATTGCTTATGATATGATTATTTTCAGCAGCAAAATATATTAGCAAGGTATTTGAATATGCCCTTCAGTTCTACCGAGTTCCTTCATCATGCTGCATCAAAGCAATTGGCTTCTAACATTTAGAACAGTCTCCCTGACACGATGGCAATCGGAGTAAGGATGTACATGTTAATCAAATTAAATAAATGTAAGAAAGCTGAGTTAAGCTGCTGTAAATGACAAGCTTCATCTACATTCAAATTTTTAAAAGTTCATTCAAAGTCCATTATGGATCCATTTTTTTCCACTTTAGTATATTAACTACTTCTACCTTCTTATCAGGAAGAAAAGCGCCTCAGCTGAACTACAAAGTACAATTCTCTGTTTAAAGACAGTGACTGGAGAAGAAAATTTTACACAAAGTTTAAGTTTCCCACTAAATTTATACTGTTGTCTAAAGTACTTTTGAAAAACACAGCCTGAAAGCTTTAATACAAATCATATATGAGAAAAAAATATTTGTTTTTTTTTTTTTGTTTTCTAAGAAATGTCCACCTTACTGGCTAAGGTAAAAAGTCTTTCACTGCCTCTTAGATCCTTACTTCCCTTCAGAGTCACTAATTTCCAGTGTTCCTCTGCACAACTCCCTCTTCTTTCTAATCCCAAACTGGATTTGTGTAACAGCCTTCTCTGTGAGAAATGGTGTCTTTTGATTTACTCTACTTTTATATGCCATTAACTCCACTGAATTGATCCAGTAGTATAGGTCAGGGTAAGAAGGAAAGGTGAATTGTGATTTCTTCCATTCTCCATAACCTACTAAATCAATTTTGATGCACCAACGACATTACTGTGTTCAAATAATGTGTTACAGAGACGGATGGCGCTAGGTTGCCAACAAATTGAGTACAAAGAACTGCCACAGAAATATATATTTGGGCTGACATGTACTTACATAGAGCTTTTCTCCTTATCTGATATCTGTCTGTCTTCTAGATTTAATGCCTAGTATTTTTCACCTATGATCCTTTTTTCTCACTCTATTATTTTCCTCAGGGTTGTGAAACCCATCTGCACATCTAAAAGAAAACCTAGTTTATTAAATACTACTATTGCTGTTCAGTATTTGCACTGTGCTAGAGTCCTACAGTACTAATTATAGATAAAGCTCTGTGTTCTATATGTTGTAGAAATATATAAGTACTTAGCTAAAGAGTTTGTTTATTGCTCTTGTTTGCTGAATAACGCTGACAAGAAAATATTACTTTAGCTTAGTGTGGATTTAAAAACCTCTTTTTTTGCCAAAGAGGAACATAGAAAAAGAAACACTACTTATCTATGAAACACAGTATAAAGCATTCTGTGTTAAGTTACAAAAATATCCTTTCTCTTGCTGCTTAGAAGCTATTCAGAGCCAAAAAAAAGGCTGAATGGAGACTTACATAAGTCAGTTCAGTTACTTTCCCGACTCCTTTGGTGTCATTGTGTGCACAGGACTCCAGTAACCAGTGGAGTTGGAATTGATTCATGCTGATATCTAAATGATATAAAAAGAGAGCAAAAGACATACATTATAATTATGCTTTCATCATTGCAACTTTTCTGGCTTCTGTGGATAAAAATAGGAGGAGTTTTAAGTATTGTAGAGCTGGTAGTTCCTCACTTGTTCCTAAGCATCCTTCAACAGAATGGAGAAAATATTATACACTTCTGTAATTTGAACCTTGTATCACCTCATGGAGATAACTTTAAAAATAGTGAATTGGCATTTTCAGATATGTAAGCATATACTGCTTGCTTTTTTATTTTTTTTTTAATTGAACATTTAAATTGGGCATTAAAAAAAATATCTCAATGCTGCTACTTCTAAACATCCTGGAAATGATGGAAATTACTTTGTGTCAACTGTCTGTGACTGTTTATATTGACAGAGCTGCCTGGCACTGCTTGAAAAATCTGTGCCTGAAGACATGTGAAAATGCCTGTAAATCCCTGAGCTTTCTCCTTTCAGAATATATCATAAGACCTGTTCAGTCTCTGTCCAAATAAAATTCTAGTCTTGACTCTTAGAAGTAATACCAATGACTTGAGTTTGCCCCCATTTAAATCAATGACAAAACTTGCCGCAGTATCAATGGTATAAGCTTTCAACCAGTCTCCAGCTCTTCTAGCTTCTTGTCTAATACTGAATGTATGAGGAAGCAAAACAAAGGGAAATAAAGACTTAGACAAAAGAAGAAAAACTCATCATGTAGTGCACATACATCCTGTCACTTTTCAGGATTTAGGTCTCCTCTATCTTTATACAGAAGATGAAAAATCATATCTGTTATTATGACTTAGTTTGGTATGACACAACCACTAATGCCAAGTCCCTGTTTGTGGGTTTCAGGAGGGAAAACAAAAGTCTTGGATGCCTTAAAGGCTGATCTGGCATTAGACTGCTATGAGCAATTTGGATGCAGAAGGAAAGGACTGTAAACTAAAGAGAAAGTAAGTAGTGCCTGAAACTAGCTCAAATGCTATTCCGGTAAAATGACTGATTAGAAGCTCCTTGAAATAGATTTTTCTAGCAGTCGTCTTCATAACAACATGTATGCTAACTATTTGTGTGATTTCTTTGGAAACCTAACTTTTTTTTTTTCCAAAAAGAAATCTATAAAGAAATAACTTGCTGCCTTGCAATTGTTTCCTCTCATTTAAAAATAAATAAAGAAATAGATGTGTTTTCAGTTCCCTCTTTGCTGCTGGGCTTTCCCACTTGATGTGGATGAAGACAGAAACTCACAGTGCATTTGTAAGTAGGTTTCATCTGATTTCATCTCTTCCAGTTCACTCAATTATTGCCTGTCACCTGTTTGTGCCCCTCTCCTGGGACAAACAAACCAAACATCTAGCTTCTGATGTGTTCTGGGACCTGAACACTTTGTGCTGCTATATTCATCATTCTATATTAGGGATGTACACTCTGTGCCAATTAACCACAGTGAATCTGCTATTGATTCTGTACTACCCGATAATCACAATCTATTATTTTAAACTATCTGCATGTAAGGTGGACTGCTCTTTCTAAAGCTACAGATTGGCTATTTTCACTTATAATAACTTTTACTTGCAATCCATAAATAAATCACTCTCTCTTTGGTAGAGATTATCCAAGCTAATTAAGCCTTGCCATTATCCAGCCATCAAGAATGGGATAACACACACACCTCAGGTAGGTCACTGAATATCACTATATACGTAACTGGGGAAAGATAAACCCCAAACATCAAGAACTTACAACAGCTCAGCATCCAGATATAGCAGTGGAGAGGTTTACTAAGCCTCTTTTCAGAAATGTAATTTAACAGGTATTTAACTCAAAAGAAATGTAATATAACAGGTAATTTAACTCAAGATATTTGGTATTTCCAGCTCATGGTACAGTAGAATTCTGTTTAGTTTTTATTGCAGCTCCACCTCCATTTCTTATGTGAGCTTCTGCTCTCTCGCAGTTCTTTTCTTCCTTCCTACTTCTCTCCTGCATTAGCAAGCCCTTAGCAACCCATTTGTAAACAGCTGTGGTTTCTGATAACCTCTCTATTTGAGCTAGAAAATCAGAAAAAGGTTAAAAATATTTATTTCACTTCCTATCAACTTGGACCGTAAATGTAGGATGCACATTTTTAATAACCATAATTTTTTTTTTTTTTTTTTAAATTTAAACAAATGAACAAATTTTATATTTGATAGTGCTCACATTTGGTATTGTGACTACAATCTACATTGAAAAGACAGGATTTTCTTTCTTTTCAGTGAGTATGTAATTAAAGTTATTTCAAAAAGGGTTTTGCTTACATACATAAAAGTACATCAACTGCTATAAACTGGAATGTATCAGCACAGCACCAGCTAAGTTTATCCAAAACTTTTCATTATAACAGGACTTATTGACTTCCCTAAACTTTCATTTTCAAGACTAAAACTTCTTCAGTTCTCATCTCCACCTTTGTGATTTGTGATCTAAAAGATCTGAACATAAGCATGTTAATTGCTTTTTTTAAAAAGAATTTAGAAACAATTTACATTAAAAACAATTTTCTCCTTTTAAAAATTCTGTCCTGTCAGGGTCTAAAGCCTGAGTAATTTACAAAACTGAAATATAATAGGGAAGTAGCTCTTACTTAAGACAGAAATCTTGCAAAAAATAGGGAAAGGTGGGACATTTTGTGATTAAATAAAGCTAGAAGCATGAAAACATCAAAGTGTACGTACATGCATGAAATATGCATATTAAATAACAAGACTGGTTTAAAAATTACCTTTAAATTTTTTAAAAGTAAAAGGAGACAAAATGTCTCTAAAGCCACAAAATAGACTTAAAAAAAAAAAAAAAAAAAAAAAAAAAAGAAAATATGCATTTGTTCATAGAGTTTTGGTTTTATGCAACATTATATATCTGATTTTGTGTCTACAGCACATGCAAAAGAACAACTTCTCCCAGCCTTCCTTTCAGCAATACACACTCTCCTAGTGAGATCACTACTATAATTTTATTTAGATTTTTGTTTTCAGCTGTCCGTTACAAACTCAGTGGTAGGTACTGGACAAGTGATCCAGGCTGCTGCCTAGCTGAATGTCAGTCACTACCACCAAAGCTAATGGTTCTGAATTAAGTCCAGCTGAAGTTAATAAACTGTAAGCCACAGCCACATCTTTTTCTGACAAGTCATTTGAGTAGTTAATATTAACAGAATATCCAGTATCTAACAGGACTGATTTTGGCCAGTTTTGTCAGAAAGCTCTACTATCCCTTCTAGAACAGGTACACAACACTGAAAAGAAACCGCCAGACTCCTTCAGTCTGGTTCCCTGGTATTTCAGATGTCACTTTATAAAGTCTTTTTTGTATATAATCAATCTCCTTCGTAATAGTTTGGAGTTTTCTTGATAATGTACTCTGAATTATAAGTCTTTATAAAGCTTTATAACTTCATTGTTCTCATGGTTAGAAAGTACACCATTTAACACTAAAAAGACTGATGCTTGCACAAACAGGAGGCATTCATCTTTCCCAGAACTCAAAATGTTTGTATAGAAACACTGAACTTGAAGGACATAATAAGTGCTACCACTCATTCGAGCAGCTCTAAGCTTGTGAAATTAGTCAACATAATAATCATTTGAGTAAGAACTCCTTAAAGGACTGTTACGGCAGACAGCTTATTCAAACATTACTTTTATTCTCAAGGAAAAAAAAAAAAATGTCAAAAAAAAGCAAACTAGAAAAATTACTTTAAAAATCCCTGTAGTTACTGAAATGGACATGACCTTCAGATGCTCAAGCTAAAGATTTCTTCATGTTTCAGATAGTCGCACAAAACCAATCTTCCCAAATAAACTAATAGCTAATGGTAATTATTTTGGCTATGACTTCTAAAGTAAATTTTCTGAAGTATAAAATGAGTTCCCAGCCTTAAGAAAACATTCCTATACAGACATCACATGAGCATGTTCTTAAAATTCCACATAGCCTTAGCTGTTTTACTGAAAAAGAGTATGCAGCCAACTTTGTTGGTCAGAAATCTTGAATCTCTAAGTTAAAATGTATTGATCAGCTCTAAAGAACATTGAAAAGATGTCTATTTTGATTCCCTCCCTCCTATGCTTCACCCAAAAAAAAGCCTATAACTCCACATAAGCATCTCCACAAAGCTCTCTCTATATATCTACTGTGTTTATGAAGATGTTCTTCATCAGATTTATCTTCTTTCTCCCTCTCCCCAACCTAAACTCTTCAGTTCCATTTCAGTTAAAATAAATAAATAGATTACAGGGGCGGGGGGGCTGGGGGAAATGCACATTTATTCCATAGCTTTAAGCTGCAAGAGCAGCTCAAAATCCCATTAATGCTGATGCCAAATACATCTGTTTGCCACTTTGAAAAATTCAGGTTCATATGCACAATTTAAGCATCATAGACTAAAATGTTTTGCTTAAAATACTGCAACATGCCCTAAGTCATGGCTGCAAGACAGTTAATAGGAATACTGTAGGCCTGCACTCTACGTTTGCTGTATCTTATCATCTCCCCCCAGAATTTGAAGCTCAAGACCCATTCAGAAAAAACACACAACACAATGCCAGGTAACTGCAACTTTTCCTAGCTGGAATTTCTGGTTTAAATAGTTTTACAGTTTATTGAAAATAAAGTAAACTAAAAGTAACCTCTTTTCCTCATTTTTGCCAATGTTTTCCACATTTATGTTCTGCTGTACATTTCCATTACTGCCATCCATGTGAATAATTTCATCTAATGTGGTTTCTTCTTTTCTATCATGGCACTGCAGACAGCTCTTTGCCTCAAATACTTTTTTCTGCTTTATATTACGTTTATTATTGCAGAAAGGTGCCAACATGACAATCATGAGGAACTGAAGTCTGCTTTTTAGCTAGGAAAATGCCACAGCATGGGCAGGAACAGCAGTAAAGTTTGTTCACACAGCCCAACGCCACCAATGTGACAACAACCTATTATCACACTGGGAGACCAGGTAAACAGGTTTAAGAAGTATGTATTTTTTAATGTTCCTGTGATCCACAGCAAGAAAATTGCAGCAGACTGTTTTGGGATCTGGGGCTGGTTCTGCCATCCATTTGCTGGGGGTCTTTAGTCAGAGCACTTCATGGCTCCTTACCACTGTTCCACCCCTCTCAAATGGTGATAATGATAATGGTCTCTGCACTAAAAGTATTTCAGCTCTAGAGTTGCATATTATTCTGTTTGATGGGTGGTTGTTGGATGATGCATCTCTACAATTTGGTATAATGGGTCTCTATGATTTGGTATCCAAATGCCAATTAATGCTAGCTCCAGAAGTGACAGCACTATTATTGAGGGAACTGAGGCAACCAAATCAAAAAAAAAAAAAAAAGATCAGATGGTATTTGCTGGAAAACAAGATTTCAGAGCAGACATGCTCAACAACAAAGCTCAAATTAAGGTTCAATTACAATAAAAATGTCTGGCATCTATAAACAGTAACATCAAGCTGATTTCTGTACCATGACAAGATTTGAAGTAATTAACAAGCAGTGTCTGATAGGTTTTCCTGTTAGAATAAAATATGGTAAAAAAGTAAATATTGTAAAATAAGACATAGTTATATGAAAGCTTTTATCTAGCAGCATAAAAGTATTAATTTAATATAAATAACAAGTCTACGGTGAATATTTCAGTAAAAAAAGGTAACGGTATTCTGTATTTTTTGTCAAATTACCTCACTGACTCCCTCCAAAACATATACATATAATTAATATGCTAACTGTATGTCAAAAGGAGTCATTACCAAAGTTTGGAAGGTATTAGCCATATGTAAACCTACTGTCTTCATTCACACCTAACCTTTCTTCAAACAGAATGCCACAAGGAGACTGAAATTTCTGTGAAGCTATTCAGTAAGAAAATTACTGAAAGAATTTGTTCTGCATGTAGCTAAACCTTTGGATTTATTATATATTGTTAAATCTGATTTTTCATACAGAAAAGTGCAATGATTATTTGTGACTGGCCACACATTTTTTGTTTTCCTTCTTATACTGGGGCATTGATCTTACAAGCTTCTGAGCACCCTGGCCCTGATTCAACAAAGCACTTAAGCATATGAACAGCCATGTTGACTTCAATCGTTAAGAGTAGCTAATGGATCAGGCCAGAAAGTTTAGTATCCACCAAGATCCAGACACTAATGACTATACTAACTATATTTAAAAGACAGTCCTGAACATGTCTTTGATTGTCTTAGACTAATAGGAAGAAGGAAATAAAGCAAAATTAAGTAATTTCCTTTCTGGATCATGTGTCGTGCAGCATTACTGCTCTAAAAATAGGCTATAGCAAGGGGTAAAGATTTATATTTGATATCATAGCACGGGGCAGAATCTGCTCAAGGCACATGAAGCGCATGTCTCAGTATCTACAAGCTTGATTAGTGTTTCTATGGCAAAGTTATAGTATGATTTTGGGGAGCTCTGTATAAATCCTCTGTCCAACAACACACCATCCAGGACAAAAATTATTTATCTCATTGTATTGAATGATGAAGCTGTGCTATGCTGAATGTAAAAGTAACAATGGTAAATGGTGACATTTATGAGCTTTGCATAAAGAAAAACATTTTATCATCTCTGAAGTGCCCTAAGATATGTAAAAGTCAAAGCCTTCCTGAGAAAATGTTCCTGCCCTATCTTCTCCCAGTATGCAACCCCTCATACCACTGTGGATCTAATACAACACAGCACTGCTTCCAGCCTGCCATTCAGGCAGAAGGATGAGCAGCAGTGTTTGTTCTGCAGCATAACATGCCTGTATTTCTACACCACAAACTTTTATGTAAATACTTGAGACAGAATATAATCAAGTGTCTTTTGCTCTCTCAGGCTTGCATTTATCTGTTTATCAGGCCACCATTCTTCTCCATGTCAACAGAGCTCTACAATATGCAAGTTTCCATAAACACTTTTTCTGCTAAACCTTGAGAGGTCCTGAAAAATATGCAGGGAAAGCTTAAATATGGGCAAAATCCAAGTGAATAAATGAAGCATTGTTATTTGCTACTAGTTGTTTCAGTTTTGAAGATACAATTAGTATAAAGTGATCCACATGGTATTTATTGCATTGTAATAACAGCATCACTGAAGAACAGTTTGAGAAGGAATACTTCAGCATACTGCAGAGAAGCAAAACATGATCTCAGTCAGCACTTGATCATAAGACTTATTTCCTCATGTTATGGTTCATGAGCCATTCTATGCTTCTCTGGATCATGGTGTTTCCTGACAACATTTGAAATCTGAAGTTCATGATACGACAAGAAATAAAGAGAGCGTACCAAGTGTTATTTTACATATGGTAGTTCAGCAAATGCAAAGTGAGTTATCAGTCTTACAATACATAGGTTAACACAATTTACCTTCAACTAATGACAAAATGCTTCATTGATGTGCTAATGCATTGTGAGCCTCTCTGCACTCCTCTTTTTCCCTGTAAAAACTGGTTTGTTGATGTGTTCTGTCTTGGGCATTTTAGGTAAGTTCTCTTAAAAAAATGAAATGAAAACAGCTCTGGCTCTTTAGCTGCCTGTGCATTGATTCACCCGGTGAAAAGAAAGAAAAGAAAAAAGAAAACCCCAAAGTGTTAAATGTCTGGTTATGAAATTCATGGCATTAATGACAACTCTGAGAAAAAGAACTTTTTAATAATCATCTATTCAAGCAGTATGATTAAAATAAACACCAAAACCCTCAGCTGACACTTAAACTTTATTCAATAAACACTTCCTAACAAGGCAAACTATACTGTTTCCTGCTCTTACAAGGAATATAAGCAGTATTGTTTAAATCACAAAGATTTTGTTTCTCACATTATGCCATTTAAAACAAACTTTCTATAGAGCACATTCTTTGTATAATACAATGATAAGTGTTTCTAAAAATGATATTAACAATTAGTGTGTAATTTAAAGACAGGCCTAAGCCATAGTATTTGTCTCCGTATCTAGACCTAGGAAGCCTCAAGGTATAAGGATGGTTATATTGAGGGATTTAAGTTTGGGATCATCTCTAAGACGGATTACCTCTACCCTCACTCCTTTTCCCACACAAAACATCCTATACAAAGTGAGTTCAACAGTGTCTCATTCTGGTTTCCTATTACAAGAAAATTTGCCTCATGTAAGCTCCAAGTCTCACAATAACTGCTTGTAGCCTGAATAGGAGCTTCCCACATTACTCCCTCATAGTCAGATTTTCAAAGGTATCTAAGCATCCAAAAACTGAATTTAATGAAAAAGAAAAAAAAAAAAAAAGTAATCAAACAAGTCCAAGGTTTGCTATGATGATACATCTATTGAAAATGTCACTAGATACTCTATCATTAACTTTAGCCTTCTGTGTAACTTTGACAAATATGGGCATTAATTTAGGGGTGAAGCTATATTGAGAGTAGCTAATATGGGACCCCTTCCCAATTCCAGAGTCAAGGTACAGACCCATCTTACCCCCAACCTCCCCAGTGGGAGGAGATGCAGAGATGTACCTGCTACTCCCTTCTCTCTCATACCTTGTGCAAAAGCCATACAGGTGAGTTTGAACACATGAAGAATGCTCCATCAAGTTCCAAAACTGGACTTCCATGGTATGCATCATGGCATGGATCAGGTTATTTGCAATTACATTTCTACTTGATCTTTTAATGTAAGTTCAAAAGAAATTAATCTTAAATTTGTATTCAGTTATTAAGTTTAATAATCAAAAGAAGACTTCTTTTAAATGCATAAATTAAGTCAAATTAAACAGACTTTCAAAATTACTAAAGGTGTTCTGGAGTATGATTCAGGTCATACTGAAGGCTTGTGAACAGCATACACTTATGTAAATTTTAAAACGAAACAATAATGGGATCATCCATACAAATGTTTGGGACCAAACCAGTCCAGTACAGCCACAATCTTCCTTAGAAGACATCAGTGGTTACCTGCTAAGTCAAATCAGTCTTCTGTGCTGTCTGAGCTCTGAGACCACAGTGGGTAGTCGTGATTTGGTTTCTGATATTTGATTTCCTGGAAGACTTTGAATCAGTTCCAACTACATTCCTGGGACTAGTCATTGGACAGACTCACTCCTAAGTCTCTCATACCAAGAGCTTTAACCACCTACCCTGAAAGGTACAGAAGTTTGGAAGTGAAAGGCATTCAGTAATGCTTTTCTGTTGTTCCTGTGGAAGCATGAAGAAATGCAGTAAACTGGGGCCTTGAAAGACTTCCCAATATCGTCCCATTTGCAGGGAGATGCCACTGAGGTTGCCCCTATTGTAAATGTGATTTTAAAACTTTACTATTTGTCCCACTAATCAATTGCATACTATTCAAGAAGCTGCGCACTATCTGCTCTACCAAATTGCATTTGTTCATGTTTTTCATGACTCTAACCAGCAACTTTTTAAGTATTGTTAGCACTTCACATTTGGATATAAACCAAACAGTCCAAGTCCTGTAGTTAACTTATAAAGCACAACTGGAGATGGTCAGATGCTCCCCTTTTCAGTCCCTCCAGGCAGCAAAAAGGCAAAGAGATTTTCAAAAACAGCAGTGGGATAACAAAAATTTTGTTCCTGGAACTACAGTACAGCTATGCAAGACAAAGTTAAGGAGTAGGAATCACGCAGAGGATATTTCTAACAGGATATTCTTTTAACTCCAAAATAATTTCCCACAACAGTTAAGGCTGACAGAATTGCCTACCTCCGCAGGCAGGATGCTGGGGAAGCCCATAGGACACAGGCATCTAAGTCAGCAGTAGCACATATGGAAAAGCAAAATTATGCAATGTCTACTGGTGAGTTTCTAAAGACTTGATCTAGCTGAAGATTCTTGTGCTTGTGGACAGCTTTACTAATTAAATCCTTAAATACAAATGTACATTATGTGTACCCATACAATAAGCCTCTGCTGAGTCAATGTCTCTCTGTTCACATAGAAATATGAGGGAAATATATTGGTGTAGACTTCACTATAATTAACAGTGAGGTCTGCTTGTTGAAAAAACTGTCTGGACCACAGTGATACCTTCAAGGACAAATATTTTACTGCTTAAATATCTATAATTAGAAAATGGACAGTTGCTCAAACACTGACCTTCCTAGTGTAACAGTTCGTACTAAACCAAATAATTCCTTAGTGTTAAGCAACTACTCCTGAATTTTTTACAATAACATCTAGAAACTCCAACTGGCATTGAAGGGTGTCACTAGCTTCAATGACACTAGTTCCATGAGAAAGGACCATAGCATAATACAGGGAAAGCTTTCAATTATTTTAAAACCTGCCATATGAAATACTTATTGCGAACAAAGAGTCAGCACATACAGTCACTTCATTTATCTCCCTGAACTAAGTGAAAGTTAATTTTGTTTTCCTAAGATCTGGTTTTAAAAGCATTCATGGCAGCTTTCTGTTTGCTTTGCCTTGCATTTTATTCTTCCCTGTAATTTAATTCATTATTCTTGTTTGGTTGATTTATCAGACAATGGAGGATTCTTTGCCTCTCCCTGCCTTAAGTGTTCTATTTTTTTTTTCTCTGCTTTAGCATTTACCAGAAACACAAAGAAAGAAGCCTGAAGCCAAGTTTTAATGCATTTTAAATATTTGTCTTTTTAAGCCAAACCAAGAGGCAGGTATATTGATTTTAAATATCTAGAAGTAGTTTAAATGTTTAACTTAAACAGGAGATGTAAATGCCCATAGGCTTCATTCAAAGAAAAGTGAAGGAAACCAAAGTTTTACCTGAGCAAGGAGAGTTACATTACAGTCAAATAACAGGCACTAAGAAAACAGTAGTGAAGGCAGAGTAATGGGTTAGAAAATATTGTGACATGCTGCTTTGAAAAGAAATCATCATATTAAATTCCATTCTAAAATTTTATGTATTATAATTATTGCAGCAAGTGATGAGAATTGATGCAGTGAGATCATAAATAATATTTTTTTTCTGTCTATGGGAGATATTTTCATATTGTCGTGGTTTGAGGCTGAGCCAGCCACTAAACGGATGGTAGATGCTGTTAACCCCTCTCTCTTCGTGGACAGGGGATGGGAAAGAAGAAAAGGGAGAGAGACTTACGAGTTGGAAATAAAACTAAAGCAGCTTTAATGAGACTAGAACAATAAAAAGAAAAATATAATGAGTAGAAAAATAACAAACTATTTACAAATATGTACAAAACCAGTATGGAGCTTCTCCCCCCAAACTACACGCTCCCCCCAATAATGCTCATGTCACCACTGGTGTTGCAGAGCAGCTCTGGGAAGATCCCTGGCTGGGCTCCTGGATGCAGTGGCAGATGGGAGCTGGATTCAGGAACGTGCAAATCACGGACAGAGTCTTCCAAGGACATTGGCCACAGAAGACGAGCAAGGGCAGGAAGAAGGGCAGGCCAGAAAAGAGGGTGAAGGGAAGAAGGGCCTTGGCCCCCGTGATCCCTCAGCTTTATACCAAGCTTGACATGTATGGGATGGAACACTTCATTGGTCGGTTTGGTTCATCTGTCCTGTCCGCTCTTTCCTGCAGATGCAACCCTTTTACACCCTTACACTAAGGGGAGCCTCAAGACAGCACTGAGAGAATTGGGCAGTGACCTTGGTTTCTGTAAGATTAAGTGCAAGCAAGAGCCCTTCTGTGTACCATTGTACTGAGAGCTCAGTGCTAACTATAGACATCGAACGTTATCACTTCTAGGAGCAAAGTGTCTCAAAAACATGTTGTTAACTTCAGAAAGTGCAGTCTTAGGAGAGACTGAACTGAAAAGTAAAATCACCCAAAGGAAAATTGGTTCTGTTTTAGACAAACCAGGACACATACCTTGAAGATACACAAATTTGCAGTAACTTGAAAGCTTTTCAGCTGAAGTCCAAAACCTCAGCTCTCTAGTTGCCAGACAACTGAGGAACAGAGGAAACATAAGGATCTTTTTACTTTCACACTTTCAGTCTCGATTACTGCACAAGATACTGGGGATCTTAATTATCCTAAGTAGCTAATCCTTTTAATTAGGGGGCTCAGAGTGCATCCATTCTTGGTAATGGTACTCTGTGACTCCAGCACCACGGAGATAAAAGTTATTTGTTTAAGTTGATTCCACTATTTGACATAAATAACACATAATTTCTAATTTCACACTGTCGAGACAGCCAAAACATCTGGCCACAGGCAAGTTCCTCTCATGATTTACAAAAGTGGTATTCATGCTGTTTAAGGAATGTACTGTGTTTCTTTAATCCCAGGCCTAAGTCAGAGGCAGCAAGTGAAAGACATTTTCTTCTTTAAGAAAGAAGCTATTGTATTCATATAATTACAATATGCTTTTGTAATTACTCTATCTAGCAAAATTATGTGCATTTGCTAAGCACCTTGTACTGCTTGAAGTGTGGAGTTATTTTTGCTAGCATACATCCTGAAGCTATTATTGCCATCATAATGAAGCATTCAAACTGAAAGATTATTTCAGAAAGAGATTTATTTTAATGTAAAGTTCGGATCCTACATTCCATTCATGCCTCATGCTTACAGAAGCTAATGGGACTTAAGAAATGACACTTGAAGTACAGGCCGAAATAAGTCCTTCATGCTACCAAACTGGCACATTATGATGCATATATATATGGAAATAGGATCTTCCATCCACTTACTCAAACTCAAATACAGTGTTCAGTTCTGAGTAATGTTAAGCAATCCATTATTTACTGTATAATAAAGCCAGACCAGCAATAGTTTGCGACTATTACAATAATTTGCAACCCCCTCCATTGCACTGGATAGCCGTCTGATGAATTCTATCCAGAGGGATGATGTACAGTCAAGAGCTTCAGCCCTGATGTCATCATCGTGGTCTCTCACTGGCTTCCTAGAGGCACATCTGCAAATGACAATGGAGGAACACATCTTCTTCGTAGTAATGGAAGAACTATCTTTGAATGTCAAGAGGCATCACCATACATTCTGGAAACCCTAAGGTACATTGCAGTAAACCGCTAGGTGGCCTCTGTAGCCTGATATTCATAAAGGACAAATTCCCTGTCATTCAGAAAAAAATAATAACATCTGTTATATGGCCTTACAAACAGGACTAAACAACTTGATTTTACTTAAAGTTTTACTTTGAGCAGATAGCTAGACCAGCTGACCTCCAGAGGTCCCTTCCAACTCATTTAAATCATTTTATGATTCTGTTCTATTTTGTTCTTTTTAGAGAGATAAAAATGGTTCAAATTCAAAAGCAAAATAATTTCTCAGCTAACAAAGGGACCAAGGAAAATGAAGTAATAACCTAAAACAACCTTAGGAACATGTTTGTGTTTCTTAAGTGGTCCGAGACTAGAAGAAATCCATACAAGTCTTCCCTTCTGTTTGTTTCTGTATTCTGTGGTATGCTGTGATGCTACAGCGTTGGGAGGTAATACAGAACTCTTCTATAGAGTCATCTGGGTTTTGGACAGAATTAAAATAAAAATAAACTCAGGTTTAAGTATAATGGTATGGCCACTGAATTCAGGAATACACAAAAAAAATCTGAGCAGCTATTACAATGTAAAATGAGTAACATTCTTATGAAGCAAAAGACTGCTGTTTTAGTAGCTGTTAAAATTTTCATTGCAGCCAAATAAATCTACTCCACATCAACATATCATACTGGTTTAAATCTCTTCATCTAAAAAAATCCAAATCTAAATAAAGTATTTACTTCATCACCACTGCAACCATGTCCTGTTAGGACCATGAAGTCCAACACAGAAAGTACAAAAAAACCTTCAAAATCAAACAAAACCAAAGATTGCTACAACCAATTGAAATTTTGCTTAATCTGTAAATGTCCAACATATTCAAGCTTGAAACTCATATTTCTTGAATTACTTTTATGTCATGGGAACTCTTATCATTATCAATATACTTATTTCACATGGGTTCATGATATTTTCTTAATTTTTATTTGTTTTCAAGTCACACACCCTAATTTAGGACTATAGCATGGCTGTGTTCCTGTACCAAAAAAATGTTGTTTTTAACAGCAAACTACGAAATAATGAGAACATTACAGCAATCAACAGGGACTCCTGTTTTCACCCACCACGTAGAAGAAAAAGAGGTCAATTCCCTGTCAGGAAGGATTTGAACTCTGTATGCCTATCTGCAATGAAAATAGCTTAGATGCTAGGCCATAGAGTAGGCTGAGGTAAATTCTCCCTCAGTATTTCCTATTATAGTTGCTGCACTCTTATGCCTCCTACAACTCCCTAAATACGACTTGAGACAGCGCAGTTCATAAAGGAGAAAGTGGGTACAGTTCCCAACGCAGCTGGTTCCAGTAACTGCCGTCTTTCATAAAGACCAGAAAAGAGATTGCCAATATGCTTCTCCTGTTGTGTTCCTTGCATGGTGAAAAAGACTTCCTCTGGAGTAAAATGCTACCAGTAAATTTACTAGTCAGTACGTTGTCCGTGTACTATATAACCTCCAAACTCCTGTAAGAGCCTATATAAACTGCTAGCCTATCAGGAGCAGGTAACTGGCTATATTTCAGTTCCACATGAGCCAACGGGTCCTGCTGAGTTACTGCATATGCTGTCACTCAGAACACAGATATTTTATTTTAAAAAAGAAAAGAAAAAAGTAAGTTTGACAAACTGCCATATTCTGCCCCTCCTCACACACCTTTGCTATCACTGTTCATTATGTGTGAAAAATGAAGGTAACTTCCACGGCATGGTGGGGGCATACACCTAAACACCCTAGTGCACGTAACAGAGTTTGCTCCCACCACATGACCAAAATGGACCTCTGGCTGTCTCCCATATACAACTGGTTGTACACAGAGTCACACAAGAGGAGTCAGCTGCACAGTCAGCAACTCAGGAACTCAGCTGGTCCATCCCTGGCACAAGGTGACAGTATGTAAATCCATGTCATTTCTAACAGGTCTATGGCATATCTGTCTTTGAAGATCTCCAATTGTAGAGATTATATCACTTTCAAACACTTATTTCCAAGCTATAAAATATTCCCTGACTTTATTTAATCTTAATAACCTCTTGTTTCAGCCACTACGAGAATACTGACTACCTTATTTCTTTTTACAGGCATTTATAACCTTTACTACAAAAGCTACTTCCAGGTATGTAACACAGTGTGGGAATCAGCTCCAGAATTAGATGTCAGCATTTAAGTAACTACGATGTAACACCCACTTATAAGCTTGATATCTAAGTTACCATTATAATTAGTGGACACCTAGTTCAAGGTATCTACTTGGAACAAGATGAATATTGTTGTACTGGTCATGACTTTTCCTCCCTTAACTATAACAGTGAACGTGGAAAACTACTTGTAAGGAGAATTTCATTAGAGGTGCTGGCATTTTGATCACAGGACACAATCTTTCTTGTGGAAACAGGTGGGCAGGAAAAGGGCTGCAGCTGGACTGATTGTTCCACTGGGCTGAATCTTACCTGTAGACTGTGAGTTGCACAACCCAGACTTACATCTGTGGGAGACATCACAGTCTCCTCATCTTTGAATCTTGACGCTCAATTTTTTCAGTTCAAACTACTTAGAATTGAACCTCAGCTCACAGGGACATGTTAGGCACCTCTACGTCTTCTACAAATGCGTGGTCTAAGCTCCTGTCAGTACTCAGTAAGGAAGAGAGGCATCTCCAGAGAATGATTCAGCTGCTATGTGGGATGAATTGCTTCAGAATTCACCTTCTTCTTTTTTTTTTTTTTTTTTTTTAAACTATAAAAGGAGTTTGGACAATGAGTTGACATGTCACTTCCAGAGGGCTAAAGCTTACGGTGACCAGTCCCAAACTCAGAATATATAAAACTCACTTTGGATAATCAAAAGCATATTGTTAGGTAAACTTAGTATTCATAATTAAATATGCCTCAACTTTCATTTAAACTCAGGCTGAACCAAAGCTTGCAGATTTAATGGAGGAATAAGCATTTGATTTGAAAGTAGGTGATACAGAAGGACTAGAAAGGGAACCATTCAAACATGCAGGCACTTTTTAAGAAGGAAAAGATACCTCACACAATCTACACTATCCAGTGTGACATATTCTTATCTTACAGAACATAATTGAATAGTTACATAGCCTTTCCTCATTCAGGGTGGTGCTGCATACACCTAAATCCAAAAGAACTTAAATATTTCTAAAATTCTTTGAAAAATTCCAGAAGAAAAGGCAATTATCCATGTTGTAACCCTTGACAAACACAAAAATTGAATGGATTTTACACATTTGCTACTACTACACATATAGGTTGCTCCAAGTTAAAACACTAACAGTGTTAGCACATTTTCAAATAACAACATATGAACCTGTTATGGCTAAGCTGGAACAATGTATGACAACCTATATGCTTCTAGAGGGCAAGAAAGTAAAATCCTTTTTTTTCATTTCTGAATATTATTAGACACTTGAAATTTATGACATTTTCCTTTAGACTGGAAGCCTCAAACATAAAATTGTTGTTAGATTTTTCTGAAAAACAGAAGGGTGCATGCAGCATAGTAGAAAATCAAATTAATGATTTTTCCAGTGGTTGTGGCCAGCTATTCATCCTGTTCTAATTCAAGGTGACTGATAAAGTTTGGCATAAAGCCTATTGTGGCCTTAACATAAGCAAGTAAATTTTGTCTAAATTTTGTGGTTCAAACTACAGTTTAGTCTTTGTGACACCACTGCATGATTTCCATATGCATTCATTTCCCGACTAATTTCTCAACTGACAAAGACCAGCAAGTGATACTACAGTAGCATCAGCAGAAAATCCACCTAGGAACTGAATGTGCTTGAGATCCTTTGACCACACTCTAGGGCGACAACATGCATAGCCACAAAAGCTCTGTTGAACATAAGGCCAAATTCTGCTTCCATATTTAAAACTTTACAGAAGCAATTTCCACTGAACTAAAAATTATCTCAGCTCTGGGAATATTCAGTGTCCCAACATGACTGACTGTAGATTTTGGATTGCTGATTCAAGTCATTTTCCTCTGCCAGACATTTAGACATCCATAACACAGAGACAATGTTTCATTTAAATGTGAAAAGTGAAGGGAAGGAAGGATGGGTGTAGGATTTAACTTTGGATGATTGTTCTAAGTTTCTCCTTAGAAAAAACAGTAAAATAAAAATTTGACAAACCTGTCTTCTTCCAGTAGACTTTCACCTGAAGTTGATTGTCCTGATAGAAAGGAGTTCCAATTTTAAGAAAACGAGTGTTTTTTCTTCTTTGAAATGTTGGGTAAGGATCTACTAGTCCTTTCTGGGGTTTCCCAGCAGATGATGTTTGTTCCTCTGTAATATACAGAACAATCAGGAATTACTTCAGTACAGTGCTGTAAAATGACTATGCTAACAGTGACGAAAATCAGAAAATACTACTATCTTTAATACAAACTGTCTTATTTTTGTATCTTACCTAAATTAAATTAATATAAAGAACAAACTGTCCATACTGGTTGAAAAGACAATTTGTTTGAAATTCAGTAAAAATACAAAATATTTTAGACAGAGAGAGAAAAAGATAAATATATTTTTAATATGAAAATGCTCTGCAAATTTTCAAAATAATAATAAGGAAAGGGAGTGCATTTATATCACCAAGAAGAAATTTTAATATAGTGACTTTTTAAACAGGAACAGTATCTAGTAGTAGTTCTGTACAATCATTTGTGGTCTTCATATTTGTGCAGTGTTTGAATACACACAAAACCCAAGGATGGCATTGAATGTAACCCACAGAATGCCACATGTGGATATTACATCAAAGTAAATATAGTCCTTTGGTATGCTATATAAGAACACTGTGGTCAGATTAAAGATCTTTCTTGCCCACTTTCCTGTTTCCAACAGCGAACAGTGAATACTTAAGAAAACACTCTAAGAGCAGAATTAACTTTGAGCAATTCTCTTAGTGTTGTGTGCCTAGCTTACAACAAGCAATGATAAGAGGATGTCCTTCATCAAGCATTTTGTTTGGCAATAGCTCATCAACATTTAGCAGGATTGACAGTATTTCCAGCAATTTTCAGTTGAAAAGGCAGTAATGCTGATTCAAAGTGCATTTTCATTGGACACTTGCAAATACATCAGTTCTGATTAGGATGACAGTATTTGCATCAGATTAACCAAAAAAAAGCACTGTATTTAATTCAATAATACACCTAAATGAAAAGTAAAGATTATAATAGGAAGTGGCAAATTATTAACTACATAATTGAAAGAGGGAAAGACCAAGGTTGAGGTCTCTTTCAACCAAGGCTACTCTGTGATTCTGTGATTCAATAATAACCATGAGTAACATGTAAACTTGAACATTGTGCCTCACATGTAGCTTCAGCTGAAACCCACTTGTTTCTTGGCCAAATTTTACTTTGTCAATCGTTTGCTTAATCTGATACAATTTTACATTTTCTTTGCTTTTTTAAAATTAAAGTAAACCTACCAAATTCAAGAAAATTCTATCTCAAGGTAACCATAATGTTTATACTACCTAAGAGGAAATCAAAAAGTGATAGAGAGAAGTACAAACTTCAGTCTATTAGCTGTACTTCAACTTAAAGCATTTTAATTTTACTAAATCTCTGCTTTGCTGTTCTTTGTCTCCTCCACTTCCAGAAAAACCAGGACACCAATTTAGAATATTTCTATGCAAAGATCAAGAGAGAGAGTCTTGCTGCATTTCCCAGAAGTGAAGCATACAACTGTAGTGAGGCTAAGTATTTCTAAGTGGGGAAAATACAATGCCAGAGGGCTGGGGTCAAAGCTCATAAAGGTCTGTAGGACTAAATTACTTCAGTGGGTTATGGACTACTCTCTTTTCTGATAATAGGAACAGCCACCTAAAAAGATAGATCCTAATTCCACAGAGAGCAGCGCAGCTGACAGTGGAACTTCAGCAAAATTGGCATGTTGCTTCTGGAACTACTTCCCAAAGGCCATGGAAGTCCCCAGATAAAGAGGGGCCATGAATGCCATGTCCTAGATAATATTTCAGGCAATATTTTTTTTTTCTTTTTCATATTTCTCCATCTGCTTCTGAGTATTCTCAAAAGCACCTCAAGCAGGACTGGCTCCGTAGCTATCTAACTTCAGTGAGATTCAGAAGATGAATTTGTATCTCCTCCAGGAGTAGTTTTTATTTGATTTTCTATGTAAGCTATAATTTATCCATTTTTTATTTTTAAAAATATCCAAAAAGGTCCAAATACACTGCTCAGCAGAGTGCTCCAACCACTAAAATGTGTAACATCAGTGGTTCGGGTTCAAAGAACCTTGAATCCTTTACTTCATGGCTTTAACAGAAAAGATGCTTAGGTCTGTCTATAAACTTATTACTGAAGTACACTAATGTAAAAAAAGAATATGTGTTTTAGTTCTCAAAGGCACTGATTTGCAGTTAAAAAGAAAATACTGCTCGTTAACTGAATGGATGTTCATAACTTGAACACAGACGACAAATACTTGAAGTATATGAAAAAAACAAAAAATACTGCTCTCAGTATAGTATTACTCTGGTTTAAAAAACCACTACAACAATTAATGAACCTTTTAGTCCACAAAGCTCACAACAGTAAAGTGAAATAAAGAACAAGGCATTAGAAAGTCTATGCTAATTAGACATTAGTAGATAACAGGCTTTCATAGAAACTACAGATGGACTGTTTTCTGAAGTATAATAAGCAAGAAGAGGGCAGATTATCCAAGCAGAAATGTGGAAGGAATTTAAATCTAGCTGTGATTATTATAGGAAAGAGGTGCCACTGGAGTGGACAGAAAACGATGAAATGATCGAAGTCATGCATTAGGTATAAGGTAAACAAACTCCATTTGGAGAAACAAATCAGATGTGATCTGCATCAGATTCTGAAAAACACTATGATTTGGAGAGGGAGAAGTGAAACAAAAGTCTTCCTCTCGCAACGCAAACCCATTGGTGATAAAGACCATGAGAGACAGACCATTAGTGAGAACTTTGAGAGCTGATACAGCACTACTAGCTGAAGGGTTTCTCACACTAGGTATAGAATGGTACCACAAACTACACACCCAATCAAATCCCATCTCAACCACCCAGCTTCACTTTAGAGGGTTTTTGTTATATAGAAAGTCTTTATTTACTATCATGTTTAAAGACTATAATGATCAGACCTAATGTCAGGACTAGAAATAAAGCCTGACAAACATCAGTTGATTAATTATACCTGCTCCCAAGAGGGGAAACTTTATAAGGCTATTCTCACAGTAAAATGAAAGATATTCAACAGCTTGTCCAATGTCACTTTGGCTAGGTGTGTACAATGGCACCTAGAATTTCATCTCTGTTACCAGGACACAGCTCAGACTCGGGTGAAATCTCCGCACCAGCCTTCTCCTGTGACCTGATGTAAAGTAAATTCAGTTACATGTTCTCTCTGAGAGCTGTGATATAATCTGCTGAAACACCAGTCAAGATGACTGGACAGAAAACTAAACACCTTAAAGTTTAGCACTGAGATTCAGAACTTCATAGAAACTTCTAAACAGAAGAGAAAAGAAGACTGGGTAGGGGCAGGGGGTGGGGATGGTGCATAAAAAGAAAAAGGGCATTTTTTGCTTGTTTAGCTAGCAAAACGTGCTTTGGGGGGGGGGGGGGGGGGGGGGGGGGGTTGGGAGGGGGGCGGGGGGGGGGGGTAGAAAAAAAGAAAGAAGCAAAACCAACAAAATATTCTTAGGAAAATACTCAGCAAAATGAGAACATCTCTCATAAACACTTCTAGTTGAGCTCAGTGGCTGAGTCTGCTGGAATTAAGCACCCAGCTCCCACTGTAGCTTTTTTTTCTATTACATCTCCTGTGTACATACAGAAAAGAAAGGAAAACTAAATGTGGTAACTCAAAGAAGATTTTGACATCATGCATGACCCTGCAAATTAGGGTATTTTTCTAAGGGATGACAGGAAGCACAGATACAATCTAGGGGAGCCACTATGGAAACAGCAGAACTCTTATATTCACTTACATTGGACTTCACTGAGGATTTAACCCAAACTTGCCTTATGTACACGGTGTGGAGAATCCAAGCTCATGTTCTGATACTGATTACAAGGAAAGACACAGTGTGTTGAGGAGATTAAAACTTGGCCCTCTGCTGTCTCTTAAAATGGACCAAAAAGGTGGTACAAATGAGCTTAATATGGGAAAAAGAAGTATCATCAGTTCTATTTTATCTTCTTGCTACATTAAAATGGGCAGCAACTGTAGGGCAAGTCCTGTTTAACCAACCTGATCTCCTTCTATGCATGAGGGAAAAGTGGTGGATGTTGTCTACCTGGCCTTCAGTAAGGCATTTGACACTGTTTCCCACAGCATTCTGCTGCAGAAGCTGGCAGCTCATGGTCTAGACAGGTGGACTCTTCGCTGGGTTAAAAACTGGCTGGATGGCCGAGCCCAGAGAGTTGTGGTGAATGGAGTTAAATCCAGATGGAGGCCGGTCACAAGTGGTGTCCCTCAGGGCTCAGTTTTGGGGCCAGTCTTGTTTAATGTCTTTATCAATGACCTGGATGAGGGGATCGAATGCACCCTCAGTAAATTTGCAGATGACACAAAATTGAGTGGGAGTGTCGATCTGCCTGAGGGTAGGGAGGCTCTGCAGAGGGATTTGGACAGGCTGGAGCCATGGGCTGAGGCCAACTGCATGAGGTTTAACAAAGGCAAGTGCCAGGTCATGCACTTCAGCCACAACAACCCCATGCAGCGCTACAGGCTTGGGGAAGAGTGGCTGGAAAGCTGCCTGGCGGAAAAGGACCTGGGGGTGTTGGTTGACAGCGACTGAACACGAGCCAGCAGTGTGCCCAGGTGGCCAAGAAGGCCAATGGAGTCCTGGCCTGTATCAGCAATGGTGTGACCAGCAGGAGTAGGGAGGTGATCGTGCCCCTGTACTCAGCACTCGTGAGACCACACCTTGAGTACTGTGTCCAGTTCTGGGCACCACAAGATAAGAAGGACATGGAGGTGCTGGAGCGAGTCCAGAGAAGGGCAACGAGGCTGGTGAGAGGTCTGGAAAACAGGCCTTATGGAGACTGGCTGAGGGAACTGGGGTTGTTAGTCTGGAGAAGAGGAGACTGAGAGGAGATCTTATTGCTCTCTACAACTACCTAAAAGGAGGTTGTGGTGAGGCTGGTGTTGGTCTCCTCCCAAATTACTAATGATAGGATCAGAGGAAATGGCCTCAAGTTGCGTCAGGGGAAGTTTAGGTTGGATATTAGGAAGAAGTTCTTTACTGAGAGGGTGGTTAGGCACTGGAACAGGCTGCCCAGGGAGGTGGTGGAGTCACCGTCCCTGGAGGTGTTTAAAAAACGGGCAGATGAAGCACTTGAGGTTGGACTTGATGATCCTGGAGGTCCTTTCCAACCATAGTGATTCTATGATCCTATGTAGATAGGAAGGTCTGTCATAGCTAACAACTACTTAAAAGTATTTTACGTGTATTCAATCTGAAAGTGTTTGCAGAAGGGTACAGCAAAGCCAGCAATTGATTAGTCAGGGTGAGAGTAATTACAGTTATACTATGAACATGGTGACATGCAAAGTTTAAACTTTGAGTGTACTTTAAATAAAAGAATGTAAATGGATGGAAAATGAAATGGAGTCAGAACAGGATGTCAATATTCTTTAGCATCTTATTATCAGAATTTTGCTGTATTGTTTAATCAGAGACATATCAGAAGATGGGGCAGTAACTTGGGATTGTATTGTAATTATACAAATAGCATTTAACTAAGACTAAGAATCATGGTTTACTTTCAGATTCAGATATGCCTTTCAACTATATTGCTTAACATGTGAGGTTAAGATTTTTTTAAAAAACAAGAAATAACCTGACATGTAAAGATTTCAAGATTCTAATTTAAATGCAGTCTCATGTGAGCAATAATTTCTTGAGAATTCATTGCTTGTCAGGCATGGAACATTTTAGATTGCCTAATATAAGAGTTGATGTTTTATATCAGTTCATAGTAGGTACACATTTGTGTGGTTCAAAAATCTAAATTAAAGGCCTGCTCAATTAGTCAGGATTTTGAAAAACACTGCAAGCTAAAACTGTCCAATTAAGACAAAGACATAGAAATTATTTTATTCCAGCCACTGACAAATATAGTGCATATTTATAACTGTATTGCATTTAAAAATATGAGCACGACAGTCATGCAAATGCTTTCATTTTCATTGCATTTGTTTATTTCAGTTGAGTAGGAATGAAGATAAAGAATAAGGCAAAAACTGCCACTAATTTTTAGATAAGAAATTTAACATTAAAAGATTACTTAGCTTCACCGAGAGGATCACTGTCATACGAAACAGAAAGCTTTAAGAATTTTTTTTTAATTTGATAAATCACTATATATTCAAAATCCAGACGAAGAAGAGAAAATGCATTCAGGTGTTTCAATACAATTACTCACTATTATTCCTGGTGTCCTGAGTTGTGCTAAAATGGAGAGAAACCTTAGCGCTTTTTAGGCGTATCTGCCCCCAACGTGTTACTGCCTGCAGTTCTACATTGTAGTTGCTGTTAGGCTGGAGTCCCTCCAGTACCACATAATTTTGGGCCTATAAAAGAGAAGAATAAATATACAAAGTAGTTATAGTATTACTGAAATACAGACCCTTGTTAAAAGGAGGCTTGTTATCTTAGGCACACTACTCTTTTGAAATTAGAAAACTATGTATAAATTTCAACAGAGCAAAATTTCCTTTCTTTAAAAATATATTTTATTGGGCTCTGTTTTTCCATGTCATTTTTAAAATACTAACCATCTTGATGTTTACATAATTTTGGCAATTACTTGGTAAATACAGACACCGATTGTCTAGGTCAAAACTAAAGGGTTTTTTTCACATGTAACATTTTTTTTAATGCCAAAATTATTTCAGCCAAAGAAATTTAAACTTTTTATTCCTCAAATGCTGTGCTAGTAAAGCAACTGAAAGCTTTTTCTAGATACAGTTAGACTGAAGACAGCTAAAATTCAACATTCAGTGTATTTGTCAGAGAAGTGCAACGGAGCTGGTGAAGGCTCTGGAGCACAAGTCTTGTGAGGAGTGGCTGAGGGAACTGGGGTTGTTCAGTCTGGAGAAGAGAAGGCTGAGGGGAGACCTCATTGCTCTCTACAACTACCTGAAAGGAGGGTGCAGAGAGGCAGGAGTCAGTCTCTTCTCCCAAGTAACAAGAGACAGGATCAGAGGAAACATCCCTGAGTTGTGCCAGGGGAGGTTTAGACTGGATATTAATAAGAATTTCTTCACCAAAATGGTTGTCAAGCATTGGAATAGGCTGCCCAGGGCAGTGGTTGACTCCCCATCCCTGGAGGTATTTAAAAGACATGTAGATGTGCTGCTTAGGGACATGATTTAGAGGTGGAAATGGCAGTGCTAGGTTAATGGTTGGACTCAATGATCTTAAAGGTCTTTTCAAATTATGATTTTACTTTATCAGCTGCTGAAATCATTGTATTTTATCACATATTTTATACTTACACTCTATTTTGTGCCAGAAATAAGCCATATTTCTGTCTCATTTACTATTTTCTTTCTTACCCCATTGGCAATCTTCCTTCTCTTTTTTTTAGCTGGGATTACGTATTTGCTATATGTCCAGCTCCAGAAGACTTTGTAGTGGTGCACTGGGATATCAGGCTCTTCTGGAAGATCCCATGTAATCATTACATTTACACTCCCATCATTGTTTGCACTGATATTGGCAATTCTGATATTAGATGGATCTGGTGGAGCAGAAGGATCTGGAATTTGAAACAAACAAAAAAAAAAAGAGATTCTGCAATAAGGTAAAGATCGTCTTCATCTTATGCATTTACCAGGCACACACAAGCTGTATTAAATAAATACAATACATTTAAGAAAATTTACACCAAAATTTCAGATAAGTGTTACAGCTTCTTGTAAATTGTACAAATTCAAGCTCTACTGAAATAAAAACTATGGGTTTGCATCTAGTTTTGTCATTATTCTCTGTTGATAGTTTACAAATACTGTGAAGCTTTATCAAAATGTACTAGACTATCAGTTTTACTTTTGTCATTCACTACTTTAAAACACTCGTGTTCTACAAGTGGCCTTGCATAGTCATCAAAGAATTGTATGGTGGAACCACCAAATATTTTTTCAGTGTTGCCAGACAATTCTCAGATGAGAAAATGATGTTTCTACATGTTGAATCTTTCTTCAAAATTCTAATATTGATATCTAGCACCATAGGACATAAACACTTCCTTAAAATAAATAGAATTAAGATGTAATGATATATTACGATGTCACATTAGTCTACGGGGTTTTTTCGAACAACAACAAAAACCCCACAATTAGTTACCCCTGTGATTTATTTCCCTATTCTGGTTTAATTTCTGGTCATTGTTAACTGAGATATTATTCCTTCAGTTGTCTCTTTGCTGACCCTAGAGTCAATAAGGATACCTGACAGTCAGATTCCAACACTGAACCTTTTCCAATATTGAATGTTAGGTCTTCCTTGTGGACCTACTATATAATATCCTGGCCCTGAGTAATGTAAATCAATGGAAGTTTTGCAACTGATTGCTATTTACGAACTCTTACTTTTAACTCCTACTTTTTTTTTAAATGCCCATAGTAGCCAAACATTGGTGACAAAATATAAGGAAAGTGCAAAACCAAAATTTAAGTAAAAGTAAAAAGTGTTAGTCAAAAAAAACATTAAGAGCATATCAGGTAGAATAAAGGAATTTCACAGTAATTACAGCGTGTTATGAACTTGTAGCCAAGAAAAAACAATTCAATAGAAGAAAACATTTTCATATAACTTTTCAGCCAAATGACCCACTACTTATTTGCCAGAAATAAAGCTGGAGGTGTGCAAAGGTGACACCAGGCATTCATTTACTGCATGTTTCATCTGCATCTTTTTATAATGGTAAATGAGCTGTTAAATAAACTTTCCAGGCATACTAAGTTCATCAGATAATCCCTATGACAAATGGTCTCACTGAAAAATTCCATCACTTAGTTCATGCAAACTGACACAATCAGAATCAATAAAGACAGCATTTCCTTTTTAAGGATCAGCAGATGTGAAATAATGGCGTATTCCTGTTATTTAACAGGACTCTTGGTTAAAAAACAATGGATGCCCCTGTTTCCTCACACATGCCATTTTAGTTAAACAGTAATGGATGCCCCTGTTTCCTCACACATATAATTCAATCTAACTTTTGGCCATAAAAGTTACAAAGCATACTTGAGTTCAAGAATTCTGGAAATTTGACTTAATTTTCAATATAATGAGAATGCCTTATTTCTTCTCACTCTTTTTTTTTTTTTAATCAGTTTTCAAGCCAGGTCCCTTTTTTTTCCTGGCTTTAGAGGAGGACTGTTCTTACACTTATTTCCTTACCTGTGAAGTAGCCAACAGCTCCATCTTAAAGTAAACAAAGTCATTTATATTGGAGCAGACATATTTAAGATATTAATTTAGTTAAATGGTTTGTACTAGTCTCTAACACAACTTTTAATCTACTTCTATCATTTAATAAAGTAGATATAAAACAAAATTTTAGTGTAATAAATATAAATAGAATCATGATTCATAAATACAAAACCTTGATGAAGTATTCATCTTCACTAATTTAAAATATTAGGTTTCTTTTATGTTATATGACAATGTATTATGGCAATAAAACATCTATAACCTGAAGTGCAACATGATCATATTACTGTAGGTGAACTATTCAGGTTCTCTCCCAGAAGTACTATGCATCATGTATTATGTATACATAACATATGGGATAGAATTAAAGTGTTTGAAACAATATGTCTTCAAAAACGGTCAGATATAAGCAAGAACAATTCTAACAATAAAACATCTTTGTCTTCATTCTGCATTCATAAAAGACTCTGAGAGTCATAATAAAAAACAAACCTAAAAATTAATAGCTTTTCTGGATGAAGTGTATTACATGATTTTTAATTATTTTTAATAAATATTAAATATTTTGAAGTTCTATTTACCCATTTTCCCTAGGTCTGAAAACAAATGACCATATTTACATTCTTCATTTTCGAATGAGGCCTTATATGAGCCAACAGTGTGCGCTTGCAGCCCAGAAAGCCAACCATATCCTGGGATGTGTCAAAAGATGTGTGACCAGCAGGTTGAAGGAAGTGATTCTGCCCCTGTAAGACCCCACCTGCAGTGCTGTGTCCAGCTCTGGAACCCCTAACACAAGAAAGATATGGAGCTGTTGGAGCACATCCAGAGGAGGGCTAACAAAATGGTCAGAGGGCTGAAACACCTCTCTTACGAGGACAGGCTGAGAGAGTTAGGCTTGTTCAGCCTGGAAAAGAGAAGGCTCTGGGCAGACCTCATAGCAGCCTTCCATTAGCTGAAGGGGGCTACAAGAAAGCTGGGGAGAGACTTTTTACAAGTGACTAATGATAGGACGAGGGGTAATGGGTGGAAGCTGAGAGAGGGTAGGTTTAGACTAGATATAAGGAAGAAGTTCTTTACCCTGAGGGTGGTGAGGCACTGGAACAGGTTGCCCAAGGAAGCTGTGGATGCTCCATCCCTGGAAGTGTTCAAAGCCAGGTTGGATGGAGCCTTGAGCAAACTGGTCTAGTGGGAGGTGTCCCTGCCCAAGGCAGGGGGGTTGGGACTAGACGATCTTTGAGGTCCCTTGCAACCCAAACCATTCTATGATTCTATGAATGCATCTGTCCCCACAAGCATACAAAACAGTGTGTAATTTTCCTTGTATAAGGTTAACAATTGACCAGAATGGAGTTTTTATGTGTCTCAGAATCACAGAAAATTTTTTTTTAAGGTAATTTCAAACATCCCCATTTTTCCACAGTAAAATAAGCAGAAAAAGAAAATAGTAAGGAAGAACTATATGCATACTGAAACCAATAGTTCATTTCTTCTGACTTCTACAGTTTCACCCCATACTTTTTATAATTGCAGTTTATTGAAAACATTATTTTATCAGCAGCATTTCTTCTGTGTTCACTAGAAACAGTCCAGTTAGCAGACAAAGTGCTGACCCATATTTAAAAGGAAACCTGTTAGCACTTCTCCTTTGCTATGAAAGAATGTAGAAATTGTATTAAAAATTATTGGGTAATTACAGTTAAGGAAAGAAATAACATCCTCTTAAAAGGAATATACGTCTGAAATAATACAGCAATAGCAGTAACATTTTCCTGAGTGTCCCCTTTCTTCAAAGTCTCTCTTTGCAAGCCTGCAAATGTCATCCACAAAAATGCCTTTGAACAGGAGGAAGAGTGGTGGTGGTAGCAGTAGAAGACAGAAAGGAAGATGTGCACTGACAGACATGAAAAGGCAAGACATTTGAAAGTATATTTTCTAGAAGAGCTTTTTTAAAACTAGTAAACTAAGCTGGAGAAAATCATAAACTAGAAGAATGTAAGATGTCACAGATGAACAAAATTTATTACATTTTTGCATTTAATCATCCGAAAAAAACCAAACCTGTCCGACTGTAGAGACAAAATAGTAAAATATTTCTTGGATTTGGGGTGTCTTACCTGAAATATGAAGCTACTTAGTGAGTATTTTATACCAGTCGAGGATCCATTCCATATTAAGCATTTCAATATCACTATATAATTTGTTCCTCTATTTCTATAAATTTCTGTGACAGTCATCACTATTACAACTGGCAGAACTATCATTTTGTAAGCCCAAACCCAAGAATATTAATATTTTCTTTCATTTGAAAGGATTGAGTTTCACCAGCAAAACAAAGAAGGAATAAAAAATCAAACCCAAAAATCTTAAGTACAAAATCATGCTCTTTCACAATGCGTGCCTGCCAGTTACTAGATAACAAATTAGTTCTTTATTTCTGATTTTTTTAAGCCTTCACTATTGCATTATTAACTGGAAAGGTCATGCTTCTACAAGGTGCTCTGTTATGCTTATGTCTGTGTAGACATTAAAAGCAGTATACAACTCCTGCTGAAATACTTCAAAGTCAAATAACTGGTAGTGGATTATAAAGCTTATGTACATAAGGTATTTGTTAACCTGACTATGAAGCTAAACTGACATTCTGCTGGTCGTGAAGTTAACAGACATTCTACTGTTAGTCTTCATATATCTGTGATACCTTTGACTGACTGCCCACATGTATAATTCAGATACATGAACATTAAATTACTGGAATGGAAACTACTGCCAGGTTTTCAAACTTCAAGTTCTGAAATTTTATATACATGAATTTATCTGTGTGTTAAATCATATTCTTTGGTTTGCAGAAAGAGTGATGCTAGTAGTAGCTTCTCCTTTGCAGTTTATACTACAACTGAAATAAAATAGAAGTCATTATATATATATACTAGAATTTGGCACAGACAGCTGTCCTCAAATCTGAAAAAATTCTGGTCTCAGCAGCCTGACAAGTAAATCACTTCTCACTGCTAGAAATGATAGCTTCATTAGGTCAAGGCTGAAGCTGCTGTTCCAGAACATGGAGTAAGTACTGCATTTGTCTGGATTGTATCTGGCTTGAGTAGACCCAAAGGACTTAAATCCTTGTCTTGCTGGCTACTCAACCATCACAAGCAAATCTCTGTCTCCAGTCCCCAAAAGGGAGGATTCCTTGCTGCAAGAAAAAAATAAAACCCTCACATCATCACCATTTCAAAATGCACATCTTCCCACGCACATATTTGTAAACATAGTGATAGACACTTTATATTTTACAAAATTCTTTCAATCAATAGGATCTGGAAGCACTTTGCAACCTTAACAAAACAGTATGGGCAAGCTATACATCAGAATCACATCTCACACTGCTGCAATTCATCCACTTTAGGTTTAAATGTGGCAACTGTAATGAAAACAGTAAATGACTTGGAATATATGTCAGAGAAGAAAATAATGGTATTGGAATTGGAATTCTCATTCTGAGCTGTAAAAGTGATAGCAAGTTTGACTCTAATTTAAACCCTTTTTTATAGAGCTTAATTTTCTGCCTTAAAATGGATCTCCCACTGCTATCTTTTAAACATTAGACTATACAACTCCAAAAATCTGCTGAAGCTGCTCTACAGACAAGTTTCCAACCATTAAACAGTTCCAAGGCATAAGCAGGAGGACTGGCTTTGCCCAGTGGAAATGGCACACATAAACCAGCTGTGTAAAAGTATAAAAAAAATCATTGATCCCAAAGGAGCAACAGAAAGAATTTTATTGCCAGGAGTGGGTGTCTGTTCTGGTTTTACTAACACTCAGTAATGTATACATGAAATCACATCCAGCATGGTACTTTTGTGCTGTGAAAACAATGTTGTTTGCTTCCTTTTGCTAGACAATTTATCCTGTGTATGCTAGCAACTGCCTTCATGTTGAAGATAAAAACTTTTAGCAGAGGCAGAAGGATCGGATGGTTTGGGCTTATTGTGTTCAACTTACAGCCTCTTTTTGTCTTGGAAAATGGCACAGTACCTAACTACAGACCAGCAAGATAATGTATTCTATGGAAATGCCTAACACAGACCCCTCTAGTTGACTGCAGTCTCTGTTACTAAGAGTTCATTCTCATCATAAATCATAAAAAGCTAGAAAAAATGACCCCAAAACCACTTGCTCAAATGTAAGAAATTAAAAGTTGTATTACTAGTGCCGAGCAGCTTCTGACCAGTTGGGTTAGGCTATCTGGTGCCAGCTTAATAGGAGAAAAGCACAGGAAGCTCTTCATCCAAGGAGACTCATTTATGGATTGCATGAACAGTTCTCTCCTGCTTCCAGAGAAAATGAAGCAGCTTGGAAAGAGCCAGTCAAAATATGAAGAGAAATATATTTGTACCTTTGGGGAGCAAAAATGTTCTGCCAGGCTTTCTGTTAGCTTTACTTGTTGTTATTGCAAATTGTTGCATTCAGTTGAGGATGAAAAGGAAAGCACACACAACTTAAAAATCCTGAAAAGTGAAGTGGAAATCACTGTCAAAATAGCAGAAAGTTTTGATCAATTTTAGCTGACAGTATCAATCTGAAAATCCATGTCCAGAGTCCTACTTCTAGGAAAGAACTCATTCTCCTAGATGCAGTACTCACTTCATCTACCAGCTGCTCTGCTTCAAACAGACAGACAGTCTAATAAGTGTTTCTTTTAATTTTGGAATGGCATTTTGGCAAAATGAAGCATCACTTCATTCCCTGTGAAGGGCCATGCCAGACAAGCACATTCATTTCCTTTCTAAAGAAGAAATAAACAGCATTAAAAAAATCTCCTTGCTTAAGCTCTGAATATTTCCTACATTTGCTCAGCTATGCCACTTTATTTATTATTTACAGATTAATGCCATAAATGAACACATGAGGCAGCATAAAACAGCTAATAATCCTTCACCTCAAATGTTTACAGTATAAAAGCATCAAAATCTGAAGTAGATAAAACCTCAAAACACAACTACATGAAGAATGGTAAGCTTGAATGCTTGGTGAAATACTCTTGTTTTCCTGTTTTTGTCTTTTTCATGACTGGGAAATTAAACTCATCTGGACAATAAGGATCTTTACTTAGTGATAGAAAGTTAATGGACATTACATATCTCAGAAGACTTAACGTTATTTTGAATAAAACAAAACCTTACTTTCCTGTGTCTACTTTGAGATCACATTTTTGCAGTTGCAAACAAACACAAACCAGTATAAAAAAGTATTGTGGTAACCAGACAAAATTCTCTCTCCAAATAATTACAGCAGCAATGTTTTTGAATGCTCTTTTTTTAACAGCTTAAAACATTTATTGACAGAGACTTCGTGGTGCCATACTCCTCCCTAGATTCAGATTACATATCATGTTTGTTCTCCTTTAAAGAAAAGAAAAAACAACAAATAATTTGCTATTCGTTGTAATTTATAAGCATCTGGTAGAGGTTCAGCATCTCGTGTGAGAAACTGTCTTAGGAATTGCTGTCATGTTTCCTGATCAAAGAGTTTCTTTTTGAAGAAAACTTCTGTTAAGTCTGACGAAGATAATAATCTTCTCTTAGTCTTGGCACAACAGAGTGAATTGAAACAGCACAAGAGCTAATGTGAATTTCTGTCCGCACTTCACACAAACGTAGCACAGACAGTCAGCAACCTTCCAAAGGTGATGTGCCAAAGTCTGCTTTCCTTTTCCAAACTGGAGGTTAAATGTGCCTGTAGGAGCTCAGCAGGGGCCAGTAGATGCTGGCGCTCAAAAACCTGGGCACATCTGAGCAGCAGTTTCTTGCTTCTCTGCCAAGCAGGATCCGCTACTTCCCACTGAGCTCCAAAGTAGTAATTAAATGTCTATATGACACTATAACTGTTACTGCTGTGAGCGCCTACTTGGGGACATGGAGGCTAAGAGACACCAACTGAAGCATCACAATATCATTCCCGACAGTCACCACGTAGAAGGGTCTTCATCTGTGTCACCTAGCGCTTCTGCACATTTCATCTGGTGAACATGATTTCTCTAGAACAACCACTAACAATATCAAAGCCTCCAAAATAGTCAAATGAGTTGCCAGAATAGGATTATTTTGGCTAAGAAGCCGATAGCTAACTGAACACTCCTTGCTGTTTGTCTGGCAGTTCATGGTTCTCTGCCAAAGGCTGGAATTTAGATTTGAAAATTGTTATTTTGATGGTTACAAAAGCCTTTTAAACAATGCTGGCTACATACTTTCTGCCATTATCAAGATCCTATTATTTTCGTTCATTAATAAGAGCATGCAGAGTTACTACTGCTTCCCGTTATCCTTGTCACAAAGTCCTAAAGCTGCTCCCCACCTCCACCAGACAGCGGTGAGCAGCACTCAAGGAGAGCAAGTGCTTCAGGGGTAGCTGCAGACACCACAGAAAAAGAGGACTCTGGTATCTAACACGTAATCATTTCAAAACCACAAGCTCCTGAAACACAAATCACTGCCAGCTGGGAAGCTATTCTGAAGAAATATTCCTATGTGCTTATCCTGTTCTTATGCTGTTCTCCAAAAACCCACTTTTGGCTGGGGTCAGATACTGGGCTAAAGAGACTTTCAGTATGACATACCATGGATGTTCTTACATTCATTACCAATGTAGATATTTTGAACAATATACTCCTGTGGCTAGTACACTCAGTAGGAGATGAATTTTTTGGAAAGTAATACAAATTCTGCCTTGAAATGACATGCTTAAGCCAAAACTGCAGTGATATCATGATACACCTTTATGTAATTGCAATTATAACGGTTCCAAGCAGAATAGTTGGAACATCTTCACAAACTCAGTAAAACAACTGACAGCTCTGAATTTAAAAGAAAGCTGGTGTCAGATTCAGTAACACAGTGCTGTATCTGCTGAAGTGTGCATATGAAGAAAAGCAAAGAGAAAGCTGCTGCTGCTGCTGAGTCCTTGCAGTAAGCTCAACACAGCTTGAAGGAACTGTATTTTTGATGTGACTGAAATAATATGCTAATTAAGTATAATAAATTCTTAAAATAAAACCTCTTATATACTTAAAAAGGTTTGTGGTCACAGCAGCAATGGGATAGCTATGCCACCCAACCTTCCTACCACAAATGTGGTGATAGCACCAAAAAATTACTGAGTCTAATGCATACTTATTCAGTAAGTAGTTAAACCATCCATACCAGCAAAAATATTTGCATGCCTCTCTAAATGCATCTACAGTAAGATTTTTTTCTAGGACTGACTGTGGTCAAACAGCAAGCTACAAGCTAGCACGGGAACCCATAGATGGCAACTGCCTGTACTGCAAAATAATTCTATCTGCAGAAAGAGGAGGAAATGCATTCCTCAAAGTATGTGTTACACCACTGTAAAGATTCTGTCACTACTAAAACAAAGACAAGTCTTTCTATCAGAAATTACCTCTATTCATAGAGTGAAGCATAATAGATCTCATTCTTTGGCACTAAAGCCAACTAGCACGGTCTGGCAATGCCCACATTATCGACTGTCTTAATTTAAGAGAGAGTAACCACATCCAGACCATCTGTCTGTTGGGAATAATTTCTGGCTTGTGTTTACTCATATACTATGTCTGAGAGTCATCTGGGAAAATTTTCCTTCGTGTGGGTCAAAGGCACACCAGGGACAATGCCAGCAGCTTCACAAGATGAGAAGATTCCATCTCTGCCATCACCCAAGTACTATTTACTGGTACTCAAATAATTTTCAGAGTTGTTTTATTACCTAAACCCTTGCAAAACCAGAAATGACAACAAAAATTCTGACAATACTTTGTGGGTTGTCCAGCATGCCTTTCCAATGAAGAGAAACGTGCTACTTAGCTTTTATACCCTTTTTATTCTTAAGCCCTAAGGATTAGTGCTAGCAAAAGGAAAGTTATATTAAGAAAGGGTGCAGTTCCATCAAAACAATGCTGCCACAATTATTTAGATACAGGCAACAAAATATTTCAATACTCTGCTAAACATGTGGCAGTAACGTATTTCTCATATGTACAAAGAAAAACAAGAGAAACCTCTCGGAATAACACACTGAAACTCCAGTTCCTTCATGTTTCATGGCCCAGGTCATGTTGCTTGATACCAACCGTGCAGAAAATGTTTAAAATGTGGTTTATCCATTGAGACCCCTTACTGATAAGAGAATAATGACATATTTAACCTTTAATTCTTTTGCTGACTTCAAACAAATCTCACACCATTTCTAAAGCTGGTGGTAAAACTACCAATAAACTCACTTGTTAAAAACCTTCTTTCACAGAAGTAGGCAGATCAGGTTGCACTCCACATGTGAGTGAATGGAAGGTGAGCACCAGACACAGCAAACAAAAACTAACCTTTTGAGGATCGGAAGTGCTTGCTGGGTGCCGTGAAGCCTCTTGTCCCATGCACATTCACAGCTGCCACGCGGAACTGGTACCATCGGCTCGCTCGGATGTCCAATAGCCGAACCCGCTCGTCTGTAGTCTAGTGGAGAAAATGTCCTGCTTACTTTCTTTGTTCTGACCTAGCTAGTTGTGCTATCATCTCCCATGCAACACTGGTTAGTCAGAATGAAGAGTAGGGGACGCATATCTCTAATACACACCAGTGTCAGCAGGCTGTATGCAACCACCTCACCTGACTCCGAGCATCACTCTGCACTGCAAAACATTTACAGCTGTGAACAAAATCATATAACCACCCAATTTTACAGTGCATTGCAGGTCTCTTCTGGAAAAAAAAGTAACCTTTAGAAAACCGGTGAAGTGTTAAATTCACAAAATGAGTTTTCCAGTTATCACAACCTCTACCGGTGTACAGGGCCTAGCTGTTCAGGTGTTGATGTTTCACAGAACTCATTGCCCTGGGTCACAGAGCTCATTTCTCCAATTCTCAATTCTCAGAGAATCAGTGGTACAAAATGGCTTCACAAAATCCAGCGCTGTGAGAAGCTGCCTTTTCTGATTCATAGGAAACATGAAGCCCTCAGGTAACGAATGTAAGTCTTCTTCAGATCTTTGGCACTTATGTCAAAAAGACACAGCCTTAACTCTTCACTGCAGACCTTTCTCAGGTCATAGGAAATGACCTCTTCTCCAGAAACACCCACTGAGACTGCTAGTGTCATGAGTTCAATTTCCCCTTCTGTGGGGGTTAAGTGCCTTAACCACTGAAATACGGAATAAGCATAGATGCACTGTGAACCCTTTCAGTAGGAGATGCTTTACATGCTCTTATTCTGAGCTCTGCTCTCCTCTATCTTTTTTTTTCCCCCTTTAAACTTTTAAAGACCTATCTTCTGCACTCTCTTATTTTTCTTAAGGTACAAACACCAGAACTGAACACAGCCTCCTGGTAATCCCCGAATCACTGCCAAGTACAGAAGACATAGCATTTTTGTAGAACTCATCAAAAACTCATCCACTTGTTGAGGATTTTACGTTTGTGATGACCTTTCAATTATTCATTTTTCAATTTATTTTAGGATATTTATTGCATTTTAATTTATTTTTAATCAAAATAACACATGAACTTGAACTAAATGACCTATATGTGTCTAAATACACTATACAATCATTACTGATTATCATTACTGACCAAACAAGCAAGCTCATTAAAAATGTAGAGATATAATTTTATTTTTACAAGATCTGTTTTCTATATCTTCATAAATCCACATTCCTTGTATAGGATTCAATGTTACTTGCAATGACAAGCACTTCCAAAAAAAGGCGCAGCATCATTTCTGCTTTTTGCGCTTTCTAACCTGTGTAAGAAAGTAGCAGCTGCTGACCTAACTCAGATAGCCACAAACTGAGGAAGTTGCTTCAGCTCTCCAGCAATGGTATTTTTAGAGCCCTGACCATAAAGCCTCTAGGTGTTATTCTGCATTTAATATCTTCATTTGGTGACAACCAAAATTTAGCGAAATGAATATCTCATTTGTGTGTGCCTGTAAATGAATGAGCACCTTTCTGAACTGCTCTGTAGACTGTTCTCAGACTGGTAAGTGTTGCAGACTTTGAGTCCCTCACATATTGCTGCTACTCAGAGTCCTTCTCCATTCAGACCGCTGTATTTGTCTTTTCAGCTTAAGCAGGGCTAACAGTCCTGATGCCTTCATTGTCTGACTCATCTTTTTCCCCATTTTTAGCTTTTATGTTACCTGTAGACTGAATTATTTCATCCAACAAAGGGGTTCCCCTAGGGAAGAAACAACCTACCTGAACCAACTTTTATTATTATTTTCATTTTATAGAGCACTCAAATGTGCTAGTTTTTTCCAGCATTCAGGCCCATATATTGAAGAACTTAGATAAAACATGACTATAAACTAGACTAAAATAATCTACCACTATATCTACAGAAAAAAAAACCCACAATAAGGATATATTCAGGCTACTGCTGCAATGAAGATCAGGGTCAGGATCAATATCTAATTATAATTAACTAGTTACAACACTGTGGGTTTTTAAAAACAGATTTGCTGATTTTAGTTACAAGGCAAATATAATCTGAGTAGACTTGACCCCAAATTCCTCAGCTAAGGAATCTTTTTTGTCATTTGCATCAGTTCAGTTATTCTGCCAGGACTTATTAAAGAAAGGATTTCAGCTGTGTCAGTTGTCTGTGGCAACTGTGAAATACTGTAAAATCACATAATCTGTCAATGCATATCATGAACATTAATTTATTTTATGACCATGCCTTGGGCCTATTACTTCCATCATTCATTTTGTTGGCGAAACTCCTGTTAAACTCAGTGGTATGCAGGAGGTGTAACTCCTGCATTATAGAGTACAAAACAGTTTGGCACCTCTAAGCAACCTTTAGATAGATTTAATACATTTCATGAAAGAGCTAAAAACTATTGAGATATCTTATACTACCTTAATGGTAAATTGCTTTTTTTTGTTTAATTGCTTTAGTTAGTTCTCACTACTTAAGTATGTTTCAAGATATCATAATATTCAGAGTCCTTTCAATATCTGTTTTATATTAATCTGAGCCCACTAAATGGTATGGTGAGTGGTATTACAGTACTCAATGGACTGTTTCACTCTGGTCATTCTCTTTCTTTCACACTATCAATCCTGGATTCTCTTCTGTAGTGCAAAGGTTTAATGAAAATAGGAGAGGACAGCCTTACCCTGCTGAGTTCATAGCTCTACAGCTTCTTTGGAAACAACACACAGTGATAAAAGATTTTGCAGTTCAGAGTGAAGGGATACCATCCAGGGTATATGGAGAGCTGAGTTTGTTTCCTCTGATACAGAAGAAACCTGACAGTGCTGTGTCCACTACTCTGTCAAAGGACAGCAGATGTCCCCTACTTCAAGTGAATGCAATCCCACAGAAGGTGAGCCCTCTCTAAGAATGCTTACCAAAACAAGCCCTCTCCTGGGAGATGGAGAAATAAACCTTTACTATATGGGACTGGTGGTTAGCTTCAGCAGTGATTTCTCACTGCCAAGAGCTGAGAAACTTTTGTGATCCTCAGAACCAGAACTTTAAGTGTCTCAGAATTAGTTTTCCACAGAGTTTAGACAATTCCAAGGTGAAGCACTAAGGCTTGTCACAATCAGGCTAGCCATAAATAAAGCTCCTTATTTGTTTTAATAAAGGAAAAAATAATAAGTAAACTTTATTACTGTCTGTCCATATGTATACCTATATATGTGTGTATGTTTATATATACACATATACTTGACATCTATTCACACAACACAGACATGTCCTGTCTGAAAATAACTGATGGCACATTTGAATTTACTTCATTAATTAACTTAATATGATTAACTATCTAAGTTTGCAATGTAAACAGTAATACTATTATTTTTAGAAAGGATTAGCACCAAACAGAATTATAAGTTTATTCACAAGATATATAGTGTTCTCATGGGATAGGGCAGCAGGTCCTGCTCAGCTTGTTAAACCTTAAAACACAGCAGTTTAAGTAGCTTGGTATAACCACTTAGGACACTGCACATGATTGCTAACTAGGTGAACTAGTATCTTAGTTCCCATAGTTTTTATATTATCCAAAGGAAATCAGACACATGGTTAGTTATATCAAGTTTTCAAAAAAATTGCAATAAAAAACTAAAGTTAACAAAATCTCTTCTTCCTGAAGTGAAAAATAACTAAAATTATTTTCAATGTGTCTGCTTTCTTTATATACTTGGAGAGTTAAACAAATAACATATTACTAGATTGAGCCTTCCTTAAAAAAAAAAAAAAAATTAAACAAGACCTGATGACACAGTACAATACAAAGGAATCAACCTTTTTCAAAATTATTTCTTCAATACCAAGTAAAAATTTATGTGAGACACAAAAAATTACTTGCAAATTAGCTTATGCAAAGGTAATGGAAAACAGGAAGTTATTTTTAAAAGTAAATACTTTGAAATAAAGTTATTGAAAATTATAACCCCATTTCTTCTTGGACAGAGAATAGAAACAGAATATTGGATGAGAAACTCAGATAAAATATTATGAAGTATGTTATAAGAAGATGCAAACAATAACTTTGCATAATTACATTACATATGAGCATAGGCAGAGAGAAATTCAGATCCTCACCCACAGTCTTTTTGATTTTTGACTGTTGTTACATGCTTTCTAGCTTAAGCCACAGAGAAGTGAAAGAGTCAGCATCATCTCCCCTGGTCTGAGACACCTCAGGAGTTCTCAGCCAAACGGCTGAGCTCTTCGCAGCCTTTGCCTCTAATTAAGGTCTCACAGCCCAGTGTTTTGGAATCATACAGGAAAAAATCTCAGGTATAAGGACAAGAAAAGCCCGGAGGCTGTGCACTTTAGTCAAACTGGATATCCATCCTTGTTGCTGATATTTCAAAATAAATTCTCTACATGCAGCCTCACTTAACAAATTTGACTGCCTGGTGGGATGTCTAAAACTACAAACACCATGGAGGTACATTATAGAGACAGAAATTTTGATTACTAGCACCCCTCAAGGGTGCCCAGCCTGTATGTTCCGTAAGGCATACACAGTTCACAAAGCCAGTCGGGCATCCTGAAGATTGTTCTGAACTGACATCCCCAGTGGGATCCATCAAACAATCAAACACACGCCTCCTGTGATGCAGAAGGGACAGTTAAAGTCTCAGAAAGATGTCAGCTGAGGGAAGCTTCTCCTGCCACAGTGATTAACTCAGTACCTTCTGCCCGCATGTAGCAGACCCCCAGGAAAGGCAGCTGTCAGGATTCTTATCCCTCTTGTCCAGGAACACATTTCTGAAACACTCGCTCCTATACACCCAGTGCAAGAAGGCAGAGGTTCATATATGCTCTCTGGAGCATATATAGTGCATGCTTCCAGATATGTGCATGAATTCTGTTTCTGGGATGAGAGAAAGTACAGCAGTGTGCTACCTTTGCAGTCTGGATCCACCAGACAGAAGAGTCGGGCTTCTACAATCTAGCGCATGTACCTGACACGATAACAGTGAGGAGTAGCTCAGATCTGACTAATTTTTGCAACACGGTATTTTCCTGGTATCAAAGGCAGGAGATTTGTTTGCTGAGTATGGAGAACGCAGACTGAAGACCTGCACCTCAGCTGAGAGGTAATAAATAAGTCACTGCATCTTTATCAGGTTTGGAGGTGTGCACATTCCCTTGGGCTTGCACAAGCAAGGTTTCATTCCAGGCTCTGCTGCAGGTGTCTTTTTCTGAGCAAGACTCTAACATAGCAACAGCCGTCTGTAGCATCACACTGAAGCTAAGAACTTCACTTCTGAGTGTTCAGTTTCACAGGCTTCACATTATTTTAAGATAGCTACACAATCTGAACTGAGAATGAACACAGATTGTCACAGAATTTAAATTCCCCACGTTATTTTGTGGATAGTTCTATTTATTCTCTCTTTCCTTTTTTTCCTAGCTATAATGACATTCTGCAGGTCTTTTCAAAATCAGCATTTTACTTCTCTTGTCAGCAGGGATGAGGGGGAAGCAGTTAAGATAAATGATTGGAACTCTGCCATCCAGGTGGACTGTCAGCATGTTAAAAACCAGACTGAAACTGGGAAGGAACTATGTGAAAATTTATGCTCTGTTGGCTGCTTCTCATTAAGAAACATTTGCTCATGAATCTTACATTTTCAGTCTGGATTGCCCTATATGATAAGAGCATGACATCATAGTCTTTCTTAAATTGTGAGGGTAACATCAGAAAAAATAACTTTATAACGAATAAAGGGTTTAGTCTTTTTTTCACTCTTTGTTTTATTTTTAAAAATTAAATAGCCTTTTCACCAATTGTATTTCTTTTCTTTGTGATAAGATGCAAGCCATGTCTTGGAGACTGTGCAGAGTCCCACTGACCTCAAAGGGACTATGCCTCTTATGTGCTTCCTTCAATGGATTTTGGTATCTAGTTCTACATTTTCAAGAGATTTGTGGCTTTCAGAGCCTTTGGAATATCCATCTGAACAGATCATACGCATGTGCTTACAAAAAAGTGCCACTCACTAGCCTTATGAAAATCAAGCCTCCAGCTAGTTCTATAGAATTTTATCCATAAGAAGGCAAACCTACAAAATAAACTCATTTTGAAAACATAAACCCCTGAGTATTTTTTCTTTTGGAGACAAGGAAACCACTATTTAGTTCTTTATTGATATATTCACACATTTTTTATGAAGTCATTTTCAATACATACCAAAAGCATTTAATGTTTCTATAACTGAGTGAAAATACTGAAGTTCTTTCTCCTGAGTAAATCTAGAAAACAGTTCATCAAGCAGTGAAATAAGGCCTTGGAGATCTGGATTCTGTCTGCAGCTCTGTCACGACCCAGAGAGACATCTTATAAAGGAATCCCTCTGCATTAGCCTCCCTACCTGTAAGTGATCTAACTCCTCTCCAATCTGAAGAGGACCTTTAGATCATAGTCTGGATGCTAGGGATCCGTACCGTTTTACAAAGAACTGACCTGTGCCACGGTTTGCCAGTTAGTAGCATCATCCTCACTTGGATGGATTCCTTGATTCCACCTCCTCTGAACAACATAGATCACAGGCTCGATGGAAATATTAAATTTTGAAGACCACTTCACTTCCAAGTCTCCAGACTGAAGTTCTATGAATTTTAATTCTTTCCGAGGTTTCAGTGGAACACCTGTAATAGGAACATGCAGACAAAAATATGTGAGTAATTTACAAGATGTCATTAAATCATGTGCAGATGAAGCTGTATAAAAAAAAATTATTTTTTTTTTTTTTTTTTTAGAAAAGGAGATTGTTGGTCAGACAGGAGGAAAAAAGGGGGAATGGACAGGATGGTGAGCATGGGAATTTCAGAAATGCTCATAGCTGACCTATCTCTGCTAACAGTAGAATTTAAAAAAAAAAAAATCTTCAAAATTATTTATTGCATTTAAAAACTAAAGGATCTGAAAGTTGTAAGCTAAAACTGATCTCACAAAAAACACTTTCCAAATATGCTTTGATAACCTGAAGAAAGGTCCCTTTGATCTCAAGCAGAATCAGTTATACCTATTGTTCAGTTTTTCACCTAATTTGTCCTTAAACACATCTAACGACAGAATTTCCACAGTATTACATAGTAATCCATTCCAATACTTCTCTATCCTTACCATTAGAAAGCTTTCTCACTACCTTGTTTAGTAGTCTCCACTGCATCTTAAACTCAATACTTGTTCATGATGTTCATAGATAGCAGAGAACAGATACTTTCATCTATGGAGAAGCCTTTTATATACTTCAAGACGGTTATCATGCCTCTGAATGTTTTCTTCTTCAATCTAATAACCACAGTGCACTCCATTTTCCTTTTCAGTGAGTGTTTCTAGACCTCTGAACATTCTTGCAGCTGTCTCTGGAAACTCTCCAATTGGCCCAAAGACCTTCTCCAGAGTAAAGTCCAAAACTGGACACAGACCACGTCTAAGCTCTTACCAATGTAAACCAGAGCAGGTTTATTTCACACATCTTACATTAGCCTGATATACTTAAGCAAGCTGTTTGCCTCTCCATAGCAACATGATCTTATTGACTCACATGCAGCTGTATTATATGATGTGTCACTCTCCAGTCTTCCTTAAAGATCTAGGAAAGATGATTCCTTGGAATAGATATGGTATACGTAATGTATATTGTCCAATTGTTAACATCTCAAAGACGTCCTTCTAAAATTTTCCAGTAATTTCTCATTACATAGTGACATCAAAGCACAGTTCTTTCTGTTGTTTCTACTGCTGGTAACACCACCTTTTCTGAAAACATCTGCAGTAGTGTGAAGGAAAAACTTCATATTTGTCACATTTTGATTAAATCAACAAATCAAGCATTAGATACATTTCTCTAGACAGACTTTATGAACTCATATATCTGAGTGCGCAGCATTTTGTCACTTCAGGATATGTCACAAATAAGATCTCTATGCTGACATATAAACCTTCTTAGCAAGTTATCGTAAGCACTGTAGTTATTTTGTCAATTGAGTGGGTGTCCATGTAAGTCCAGTTGTATGTTTGTTCAATGAATTGTTTCCTATTCAGTCTACCACAGATGACTGAGTACCAAAATTTCCTCAGGTGAACAAACTGCTTTTATATTTTAAGAGGTCTTCTCCTAAACCTGATTATACAATTAGCTCTAAGTAAATAAAAATTGATATTTTAGCCCTTGAAGAAACCTAAAATCAACCTGAGGAAAATCCAAGACTTAAATCTGGTTATCTCAGCAGTTTAAACCCTGGATATCCTTCAACAGCCAGCAGTCTTAGTCTAATCTAACAAACATCACAGAACATGCCAGTTCTGATTTCCACATTTGAAAATTCTTTAATTATGATGTACAATACCCTACAAATCCTACAATTTGCATGTTAAGAAAACTTCCATCTGCTTTGCATTAGGGGCAGTTGGACTCACTTGATTGCAAGTGTATCAGCCTCTCTGGTGTTATGTAATTGTGTGCAGATGGAGCACAGCAGCACAAACAACGAGAGCACAGAGCAAGTGCATTTTAAAATACTTTTGTGGAACCAGCTCCATCAATTTCATATCCAGATGTGTAGATCCAATCACTCTTCAGTGTGCTTTTTATTATGTAAATGGTCAGCCTTTTCATCATGCTGGAACAAATTAGTCCTCTAAAGTCTGCAGTGCTTAACTGAAGAATTCAAATCACTGATTGCTGGATGTGTACAATACCAGAGTCCAGGAAAAAAGTTTCTAAAGGTGTCTTTCAGATGTCACATGTATCTCTGTGCCATGAAAAATAAATGCACACTGGTCCATCACAAGAATCTGTATCTTAAATGTCAGGTCTCTAGGTATTTCAAAAGTTTCCATGGAAGGGTTTTGGACAGGAAAGGGTACATTCGTGGCATCAGTACGACTGTAAACACAGCTATTCAAAGGCTGAGTTTTTTTAAACTAATTTATTTCTAAGCAGAGATATTGCCCCCATTTCTATCTCTCAAGTACCAAATCTACTTTAGGCACTTCCTGTTATTTATAACATCATTATGTACCTACAGAAAGAAAATAAATGAGGTAAACCATGGAGAAGGGACACTTTCTGCAGACCTTCACTAGTTAAGACAATGGAAAGGAGGCAAATGAGGCAGTCGACAGAAAAGTAGGAGAGAACATTTGATAATTCCAGTAATGGGAAATAAAAATGTAAAGACTATGTAACTGAATAGTAATACTCCCAACAGAGATGAAAAAATGCAATGATAAAGGACAGTTTAAAGATTATAGCGAATGCAAGCCAATAAACAATCAGGATAACAAGTAACTGGACTTATTCTGTTAATCTAACAACATTTGCAACATATGACTTAGGTGCAAGTGTACTTACATTAATACTCATTTAGGATGGGGCTTTAGCACTTAGTACTAGAGGGTAAATGTAGTTTGTAAATCCAGCAAATGAGATGGGTATTTTATATCTGTTGTTGTACCTAATCTCCAGAGCTTGATCAACAGTGTAACTATAGGAACTTCTGCAAACTCTTAGATTCAATCTGAGTTCATTTTCTAGCTGTGAGCGCTGTCAAAATGATAAGAATTAGTACTAAGCTTATGCACTACATCTTAGTCATGCTTGCAGAGTTTGCTCTTCCTTAGTGGCAGGAAGGTCATCTACCCCTGGAGGAAACGAATAGCAAGCTTGCTCCACTTCTATTTGTCCTTTGTTGCAGAAAGACAGGTTGAAGAGGCTAATTAGCTGAATTCATCAGCTGAGAAGGCAGTACAATATTGGGCTTGCCCGTCCTGTACAAGACGTATATGCTCTTACAAGCAAGCACCTCCTGCAGACAGGTGATAAGATGCTAGAGAAGGTTAGATCTGTTCCTATATAATTAGGCTGAACAGCAGTAGACTTTCCAGTGTGCAGTTGTACAATGTATCATATCCTGTCATATCCTGTGTCCTCTCCAAAAGCATGTTGTCTTATTTGTTAGTTTGTTTGCTTGTTTGTTTTAGTTTTGAATTTTCCAGCTGTTACATTTACTGGAATGCTTTGTAGTTGTGGTATGGAGCCTGATCATTACATATACAGTAAGAATGCAAGTTTATCACTTTGGTCATTTGTCTCAGAAGACAAAATAAATAATTAAGTGATCCATTTTAATAATTTTCATTTTGAAAGGTGCTGTGTATAAGAGTGTATTAATTCCTTATAGTTTTAAAGGGGCTGCTCTGAAGTGTCTTGGAAGGAAGAGAATTTGACTTCTGCACTGGAAATCTGGATCACAGTATTGCCTGCTATTCAAAATACTTTGAGTATGATCTTCAACAGTTTTATGCTTACTCAACCTCTATGATTTCTAGATCAAATTTTCTCCATTTATATAAGTAAGTAAGACAACGCTTCCTGATGGCCCATCCTGTACACTCAAAGACAGGATTCAAAAGTCAAAGTATATTATTTCTGACATATATTCTCATCACTAGAGACATTCTGAAAACATTTCAGTTAAAGCAATTAAAGTCACCACCTCCTTCACATATTTTACCATTTTCTATCTACAGACAGAAATAAGTCTGGATTCGGATATAAGCCTAGAGCTTAGTTCAGAGTTCTGCTGATTAGGCTCTCCACAGAGAGCCCATACAATCAGAAGAACAACTGATTAATATTTATTTTTTATCACTAAAGTAAAGAGAATGGATTTCTAACAAAACATTCCAACTCTGTGGAACAAGAAAATGCCTTTCACAAATGCTCATTGTTCCATGTTAGGAGCACATTTTCAGAATACTTCCATGTATGAAGATTTTTTAATTCCAACAAATTAAAACTTGAAGTATGTCTAAGCAAATCATTTCTTAGTCTATATGCTCTTGCGGATGGATCTCAAGGAAAACCTTTTTTCACAGAATCTCAGGACTCAAATCAATTATAAAATTTTGAATAAGATCACCTTAGATTTAAATAATAAGTAAATATATATATGTGGATATTATAATATTTCAGTATTTTGTTCACATTATGAACACCAATGCCAAAGACACTGCACTGATTTGTTCTTTTATCAGATTATCTCACACTTCCTATTTGGTAGTCCTACCTGCTTGGCTTATAAACATAAATATTATTTGTGAACAAAAGGACTTGAACTATCTATCTATATTTTCCTGCTGCATTCTCTCTCTTCTGCACGAAATTGAGATTTCACCTAAATAGGCAAGTTTGTTCTGTTTAAAATGATTCATAATAGCCACATGTTTACATTCCACAGATTATCCAGACATGTGCTTCACAAGGGGAAAAACATTCAGAAACTTGGGCAATGTTAATCTCTGGCTTTCCACCCTTTCAGGGTCCAGCCACATCTCTACAGGCGCCTCTCCTTTTTCTTCCCATCCGTACAAACTCATATGAAATGCAAGTCCTGGTTTTCCAGGAGACTTTATCATGGCCTGAAGTTATTTGCCCAGTATGAGTACATATTAATAATCTCTACCTTTGTACAGATTTTTTGGAACTTGGCACGTATGACCACATCCATTGGAACAGCATTTCTTCACTCCAGAACATTCACTATCAGCTTCACAGCTTTCAACACAGGCAGCTGCAAAACCACTGGCCTTCTCAGGTGCTGGGCAATCCCCTTGCTTCACAGACAGGATGTACTTAAGGAATTCACAGCTAGTTAGGCATTCATAATTCTTCTTGGGGAAAAGAGGCTAAAGGGAAAACAAAAGAATTGTATAAAGTTTTCAACAGGGGGAAAAAAAACCCAAAAAAACAGAGAAAGAAAGAAAAAATGTTGTACGTTTTCCAAGACCTCCTAAAGGAAAATTCAGATTTTTCAGCTTTTGCAAAACTACCCCTGAAGATTCATATATTCAAGCCACTTCTAAAGAAGCATTCCAAGTAAAGAATGATGAATTCCCTCAAGACCACCATCTTTAATGGAATAAAGTTGTTTATATCTGCCAGCTTTCCCTTGTTTTCCTCACATTGGCTGGCTACAAAGTTGCTCAATAAGAGATTAAAAACATTCCCAAAACAAAGGGGAAGCAGCGGTCAGACAGTCTTTTCTTTGGACTACCCCACATTCCTCCCCTTGTACTTCATAACGCTTTACCCACAATATCTGATGCAATGCCACTCTAGATAAATAAGAGAAATCTTGTTTCATTATACTGTTTGAACTGGGTTGGCTACAAGATTTTGTATCATTATGTTCTTGCCAGCATATTAGAAATTTTATAACTTCATGGTACTGGAACTAAATTTTTGATAAAACGATTAGCAGAAAATATAGATTAAAATAACCTTTAAATATATGGATTAAAGATCAAAGTAAATGTTACTTCTTTGAGAAATCACATCCTAGATATATGAGAAGTTTCTTCAATGCATAAACATTTTATAGCTTGTGTACTACTCAGAGGTTTGCACAGTTCACTTAAAACTGTATTGAAAATAGCATCTAGGACCCCAAGAGCTTTGTGTGCGACATGCAGATTTCACCTCTTCTTTTATCTAGTGCTTTAGTTTGATGCAATTGTCTATAGCCTGCCTTTCTATCTCAGAGCAATCAAAACCCTTCCACTCTCACAGATCTGATTTACAGATTCGTAAACCTATACAGGAATTATAACCCACTCTCCATCCAGCTATGTAACTTCTGCAATTTCCTCCCATATTCAAATGTTTTACTTTCTTATTTTTACTGTTCTCATTTTTCTGGCAAAATGAGAAAGACTTCACTATTATGGCACCCCAAGTGTTTCACAGACTACATGTCAGTTTATTCTCCAAAGTCACTGTGGTCCAAGAATGTACCACTAAGTTACCTCTCCCACCTTGTCCTACAGAACAGTTCAGAATTTTTGAATCAGGCTTTAAGGTGTTAAATTGGGTGTTATGGCTTAACCAGCCTAAAGGCTGTCAAAATGAGCAGTCTGTATTTCTTTTACAGACCCCAGAGATCCTTGGACACCCACTCCTGCTGCTCCCCCCATTGGAATGTACCTGATCCCATGGTTAGCCAGTTAAGAAGCTAAACCAGCAGGAAACTGAGTTTGCAAAAAAGAACGAACTCAGGTAAAATGTGTCCTTTTCTTCTTCACACATAAGGTTTCTTTAACATTAGTAAACTCATTCAGGAGTAAAGAAGTAACATACCAAGAAGGGACCTTGAGAAACACAAAGCTAAATTGTTGCTTCCAGATTTTTTACAAAATACAGAAAGATTGAGAGCACTCTCAATGGAAAACAGCCTCCTTTAATTCAATCAAACAATGTCTATGGAGTATACATGAGGCTGAAAGAAAGGAAAGTAGTCCCCTGCTTTTGTGTGTGAAGCTAATTTCAAATTCTAAAACATCACAAATTTGCAGCTACTTAATTAAAAACTTTATAGCTCCCTGAGGCATAGTACATCCTCAAGGCTTCTCCTCCTCACCCTATTTCACAGCTCATTTTTCAGTTAGCTGCTAAATGTGCTGCTCTTCATTACAAGCCTTTGAAGTTCTAAATTTAGCTTAAACCACAAAACACTAATCAAAGAGGGATGCTCACTGTTTTTAACTACAATAGAACAGTGTTCTACAAACATTTTCCTTTTAAACCAATTTTATAGGTATTTTCACCCATGTCTGGAAACATACAGTCTGAGAAGTGATATATGGGAATGACACAAAATAGTTCCACTAAAACTGCTTTATTATACTACCTTAGAGTTTTGTATATGAGGAAGCAGAAATTAATCTGGGTTAAAGTATTCTTACACAGATTAGTTTTCATGAGAAATATTAACTTTTTCTTCTAATGTAACTACATGGATCAGCAATCCAGTAATCCCTGTTTACACACAGATGCATCTAAAAATAAAATTTTTAATTGAAATTACAGCTTTTCCTAACTATCCTCACGATGCTTAAAATCATTTAAACATCAGACATACTCATGCACCAGAAAAAGAGTGCCTACAGTGATGAGGGAGGAGTTAATCAGTATATCAGTGAGATCGATATAACAATTAAGGTCACTTCTATTTCTTTTATAGTAAAAGTTGAGAATCTTCATAAACATGCCTTTCATAGTCTTGAATAAAGCTGTATCTTTATATTGATTTAGTTACAATAAAGCAACTTTCTATTGAGATGATATTCCCATTTTGTACTAAAAAACACTTAAGAACTGTAACAGTTAGTTGACTTTCACCAACTCAGCAGAGCAATGTTTAAAATCCAGTAAAACCATCTCCTTTTTTTGTACTAGTTTAACTGATCTAGGTTTGTTTATTCACAAGGTTATTCTGAAAAATTATTCAGAAGCAGTTTTCCAACAACTTGTTCCTGAATAATTATGTATTTTGATAGTAGCCTTCTGAACTAAGAGTCCACTATCCAGTTACTCCAGGAGAGATGTTTTTTAAAAATCAGATTGGCTTTCAGACAGAGAAAAGTCAGCTTTTCTAGCTATCCTGACCAAGGTTTTTCATACAATGACATTTTATCTTTTAAACAAAGATGTTCTTTCTTACACATAGCCAGAATAGATTGAAAGGCACGTGGTAGAAAGAAGCAACTTACAGGAAGGATTTAACACATCTTCCGAGGGAAGCTACGTAAGTGTGGCTGGATCAAGTCATAAAACTTCAAGTTGAGATATATCATTTGGTCAGAAAAAAAAATACCTGTTTTTATAACAACTCAGACTTAATATGGCTAAATTGTTATATGTGCATGCATTCAAAAAGTGAATGCTGTAAAAATCCCATGTTTGTTAGCTGTCTTCTTGAAGCTAATAATTTAAAAGAAAGAAACAGCTAGAACTAAGTGAGAAAGAGTGCCCTTAGGCTGACGTACCTCACAGAAGCTTTGGCAGTGGTTTTTCTTCAGGTCCCAGGACTCTTTGCAGGGCTCCAGGCACTAGGAAGAATCAGGAGCAGAGAAGTGTCAGGAAGAGAATGAAATAAACAACCACAAATTACCCAATTTCTTCTCCAGTTGTTTGTTTGGCCCATAGGAAGTTAATAGGCTTTAAAAATTCACTTCTCCTGAGGATAAGAGTGTGTCATTGAGTCACGGTGTCAGAGCAAGGTCATGCCAAAACATGGTTAGATTACAAAAAATATTTTCAGTATTTCTTACCGTACAAGGCAATTGCCTCACTTGTTTACATGCCATCCTATTTTGCGCCTTATTGAATCTAGGTCCTAATACCATTTAACACCATGTCACTGGATCACAGAGACGATGTCAAAAGCACTGTTCTAAACTACAGAAAGTTAAATCTTCTCCTCACTGTCCAACCTAAAGATTAGATGGGTACATTGCCTTCCCAAGCGAGAAACTATTTCATTAAGCTATGGAGTAAACTCAGCAGAGTTTACTATAGTTTAAGCACTATTCCTGTATAGACAGAAAATGTTCACTGGTCTGTTAGCAAAACCACTTTATTTCAAGTACCATATTATCATTTCTTCACCTTCAATCTCGACTGCAATGGTTATACACAGAGCTGAGATTCAAACTCTGAAAACCAGTCAAGCTTCACAGCACAGCATAAAGAAAAACCGCACTATTAAGAATATTTACTGCAGCTGAAACATAAATTTAGACTCGTATCCAGAAACCTTTTCTCTTCCTTTGTGAGACATATGATCTCAGAAAATACTGGCATCATTGGGAGTTAATAACGCCTACTCCTTCTGGTAATAGTAGAAAGATACTTATTGCACCAAAAAGAAAAGCCTTTGACATCCAATTTAGTATTTATATAATTTGTTTCTCTTAAAGTATTAGATTGGATCCATATACGTTCATGCTATTCAAAACCAAGTATGAATACATATATGCTGTATCTCAGCTGTCCACCTGTATCATTAATGTACTAAAAAAATAGTGGTTTAAAAGTTAAAGCGTTTTTCTTACCAGCAACACAACCTGAAAAATATAATAAAACCATTATTCACAGAGGTTACATATTTCAGGAATGAAAAATATCACTCAAACATTATATATATATATATATACATTTTTTTTGTATTTTAAACTCAATTTCTAACTTTCAAAATTCACAATGTGGTGTATAAAGAGTAATTAGAAGGATACATTATAAAATGCCACTGAAGTCAATAAGTTTAATTCCAGAGCATTGATCCTCCTGTGGTATGGTTACTGCACATTTGAGCCCAATTCCACCAGCATGCTAATTTTATAACTCTGTCTGATGGATTTAGCCACAAATTAGAGGTATAAGTGGTATAAAGACACAATGGGCAATATTTTGATCACCCTGGGACTTTGTCAGTGATCCCCAAGGCTGTCAGGATTTCCATATCCTCTCCTTCTCCAAATTCTGTTTTCACTGTTGCAGAGCCACACAGTGTTTACCTAAACTAGCAGATCCACAATCTTGAGATCAAAACTAGGACCCAGATCATGCTGACTATATTGCTGGACCACCTTCATTGCAGGCTCTAGACCAAAAGAGTTGGTACTCCTAGACGGAAATACCAAGATGCTGTATGTTTCGGAAGATTTGTTCAAGGTGTTTGTACCAGGATGTCTTTACCTGCAATGGAAGTAGGCTCCAGCACTTGATGCTTTGTCTGGCTGCCACTCTATCTTGAGAATCACTCAGGAGAGCCCAGGCTACTTTCAGTTGAGTCCCAGAATCACCTGCCACTTGGACATGCCGAAATGGGCATCTCAACTCAGACACTTCAAAGGAAAGATGGACAAAATGAACCAGGGCTGAGCAGTATCCTGCACTCTGACTGCTCTCTGAATACTCCAAGGAAAACAGATGATGTAGTAAGCCGTAAGGTCTCCATCGTAAGCTTTAGAGACTCTTATTAGAGTACACGCTCTTACTTATACACAGGAAAAAAAAATCTTCCAGCTGTATGAGTCCTCAGAGCATTTGGCTTAGCCTAGCATCATGGGGTGATGCAGAACGTGATTGCCTAGCCTTAGTTGAGCTATTCTGCAGGCTGGAGAAAAACTGCTAGAAGACAGAAATATTGCCAATAACTTTGCACTAGAAGAGTACGGGACTGTCCTTCTAAAAAGGTAGTTATTAAGCTTGCAATAACAAATATGAGAGCACCTCACAAACACTGAGGTTTGTGCACTTATTGTCTTAGCTACCCTGTTATGAAGTTCCCCTAAAGTGGGAAGCAGAATAACTGGAGGCTTGGATCCAGGTCTCACCTTTGAGTCCTTGACTTAAATTGTAAATTAGCTGAGATCTTGAGATCACCCCCACTGTCCAGTGAGGTGAGCTTTATCCTCTGAATGGCAATAATCTCAGATACCCTTTTTTCCCCATGAAGTCTCTTCTGACGTTTTTTATATGGAGAGGGAAATGTGTTTCAGATCCAATGTGTTACAGACATGTGAGGTCTTAAGAAGGGCTATTTTGTACATAAATTTGTCTTTTTCCAGACATCTCAGTTTTCCACTAAACCCTCCATCCTCATAAACTTCAGCTTGCCTGGTTCTGTTAAACTTTCTCAACCCATTTACATGCATCACTCTGAGCTGCATCTCTCATCTACAAAGAATCATGAGGTTTTTCTCATCCTTGGCATGCTTTGATGTTCATCAAGATGAGCCTACCAAAGAACATACATTTTGCAGAGCTCTGCACAGTACTGAAGTAAAACGTCTCTCCCTCTGCTATGAATCTCTTCCATTTTTAGTCCACCTAACCAAGGCAAGCACCAAGTTGAAAATTCTCTCAAGAAAAAGATGAACCAGGCCTTATATCTACAGCAGCTGAAGGTTTTCTGATAGGTATGATTCCACGCATTATAAAAATCAATATCAAGAAAATGTGAGTCAGAATTAGTGGTAATAACATCTGTTTTCTTAATTCTGACTCTTCAGAAAATAATAATTTAAAAAAGCATACATCTTAAAATTCAGATATTACATTTCTAATAACTTCAGTGCAACTCAGCAAAGGCCTGACCCAAAGCTCCCCCAGATCAATGGGAGTTATTTCACTGGTCTTTAGCTTAGCCTTGATGTCTGAAAGGAAAGCACACAGCATTTCTCACCACTAAGAAAAGTTTCAAGGAAATACCTAAAACACCCATAAGAAAACTATTCCCACCCAGCAGGTAACTACATCCAGGTTTTCTGGATTAGTGTAAATGTGTGTGCCTGTCTAAAGGATACCGAATTCCTCTACCCAGGAGAAGGAGGAATCTAGGCCAAGCAGCAGCTGGCACCTGGTTTTGGCTCTACTTTATATAATAAAAAATACCTTGCAGACATTACTACCCACCCTCAGAAGCTAAGCTCAGGTATCTAGATGTCAGATCACCAGCAGGCAGGAGGGCAGCAGCACAGGAAGTGTGCCTGCCATCCATTCAGCAGATGTCACTGGCCCCTCGGAGCCACCACTGACTGATGCCCCAGCACCACCATAATGGCTGCTCTACTGCTGGGAGAGGAGGGGGGAAGAGAGATGAAACACAGCACTGAACCAGTCATTGCAGGCCAATGACACTCTTCAGAAGGTGATGGTTGTTAATCACGTGGCCTTCACACATTAAATCCTTCTAAAGCACGTCTTTTTATCATCTCCTATGGTCAATTCTGGAAGCTGTAGACTTTCTGCATCCAGACTGCTGCAAAGTTGTTATTCAGTACTAAACAACAGCATCAAAAGCCAAAAGGAGTGCTAATAGGAAGCACTTCAGCATTTGTCATCCTTCAAAACTTGTGTGTACGTGTGCACATATGCACGCACACATAGGTATACATATATCAGATACTAACACTGATCTGTGAATAATCAGACTGTATTAAATAGGAACTAGTTTACTCAAGGAAGAAGGATTACTATTGCTTTAAAATATTTCAGGGTATTTTATTTTTCATTTGTTAAAAATTTGCCGTTAAGGGCCCTGTTAGAGAAGTCTTATTCTAATCTTAAACTATAAATACAGCAACAATGAGATTAGCATATGATGCATGCCACTTGCATTATTTAAGAAATGGATTTTCAAAATAGCACACCATTATTTTTACTTAGGAAATGTTACCTTTGTCCCAAATGGGAAAGAGTTACACCAACACAGCAATTTTGAAATTCTAGTGAATTACAAAACATTAAGTACTGAAATAAATATTTATTTAAATACTGTATACTTATTCAAATATTGTATTTAAATTTAATATCTGAATTAGAATATTTATAGCTATTAAAACAGTGAACAATTATTTATTTCAGAGTGGAAGAGTCTACCCTCAGTATTATTGTCTAATAAGGCTTCTTCCTACATCAAAGTGGAACCAAGTCATACGGAAACTGCCATAAAAAGGATGGAATCAAAGTGTTATAGCTGGATATAATTATTCTTTTTATTATCATTCATCACTCCAGTTGCTCACAACAGCAAGGTCAGGAATTATTTTTACATTTACAACATACATTTAGGAGTTTTGATGTCCTAAGATATTTAACTGAAATCTAGATGATTAAAAAAACGGGGGGGGGGGGGGGGGAAACCCAACATATTTCAGTGTACAGTCTCCTAAGAACCTTTCACGTCAGGAAGACAAATACCTGGAAAATGCATGTATTCACTACCAGGCACTGAGCAGAGAACATTCTTGGGGTCAGGAATTTAACCAAAACCAAATGACAATAGTGTTCAAAACTCCTAGAGCAAATCACTTTGTGATGGGTACACTTAAATATACAACTCCACCCAAAGGAACTGTGAGAAAAGTGATTTTCAATCTGTAAATCTTAGCACAGTGGCAATAAACACAATGCAAAACATAGGCAGTGAGAGACAAATAATTGATTTTGAGATTATTTTTTTTTAATCTACGTCTGCTGTTTATAAATAGGAATATAAAGTGTTACTTTCTGTGTCTCAAAAAGGTGAACTGTGAGTTGTCTGAGGAACACTTTTTTTGTTTCAAACAAAACACAGTTGAATATTTACCCACTCTAAATCAATTAATAGCATGCTAGCTTGGTAGAACAATATCAGGTATTAGCAATATCACATCATAGAACACACGTTCTTATGAACAGTTTGAACAACTACTTTTGTTTTTGACTATATGAGTCAGGAGATGCAGGATGTGTTTACCGAAACTATTTCTCATGATAAAACTGAGATGATGCATCAGGAAGATTTAAAATTTAAAAAATTTTGGCACATCAATTAAAAAAAAAAGTATCTCCCGTTAGTTCTAGATTGTATTTTCCCAAAAGATCCATACACACAAAAACAAACATCAAACATTCTATTCCCAGAAGGTACATCTTATTTATTAATGCCAAAAAAGAATACCAATATTTAATTTACTGTTTGTATAGAAGACCAAAGCAGATTCTCCAACTTGAAGCATGTACTTTTTGATACTTTTGCACTAAGGAGGACATGGTGTAATACTAAAAGCTACATCTATAAGGAAATAATTTAGCACAATAGCAGAATATTAATTACTCGTAAAAGTAAGTAAGAATCACAACTCTTAAACAATTTGCAGTTCAACATAAGAAAACATCCACGCATGAGATCAATGAATCCATCTGAAGGACTTCAGCTGCCCACTTCAGGAATGTATGAAATTTTTGTCAAATCATTTTATACATTTATATCTCAACTTCCTGTGGTAATGCATGTCCCTATAAACTTTAAGATAGATATTTTCCTTCTCTAGATTCAAGGCAACCTACCTGAATCCTGAATATTAAAATGAAACAAGTGTTTGGTTATGAAATTGAAGTTAGACACACTCTTTTGAAGATCACTGCTCTATTTTTTTTTTTTTAATTTCCAGTTTAAATCTTTGACCAGCACTAAGGTATGGGCTCTGTACTCATGCAGAACACACAGGAGTCACTCTGTTTCATAATGTATGCCACAAAATGAAAAGCTCAGGTAAACTGAACTTTATGCAGTGAGAATTTCAGGCACTTGGAGTGAAGAACCCTACAGAGGCAGGTAAGTGAATCCAGAATCGTGATGCAAAAAAACACTTTTCTCATTTCCATGCTGGATCATTCTCTATGCTTTCCAAAACCCATGCTCAATAGTTTGACTGATTTGGAGGTTTCATGTGAGTAATTCTCCATGTGAGTGGTTCATGGTATTGCACCATGAATCAGGGCATTGCTCTCAAGCTTGTGGTCACCATTCCTAGTGATCAAGTGCCTAAGATGAGACACTGCAGCACTTCAGGAATGAGCAATTTCAGATGCTCATACACCCTATCAGGTCAGGCACTCACTGTACACATCTATCTTGTTTAAAACAAACAATTAGAGGTAGAGGTGCACTAACTGAATCAGTCAGTTCCTCAGGCCAAAGAAGTCCATGAGACCAGGGAGGAGTGTTCGACTGCAGAATCAGTAGCCATCACATTAGCTTGTAGGCTGACACATGCTGCTCAAGAAGCCTCCGAGAATTTTGTGAGATCCACTTTAAGCCAAGTTAGTCTCTTGCTTCCCTGTCTCTTTTGCCTCTCCTCCCTGTTAGCAGACTGAATCATCAGAGCACTGGTCATAAACTTCCTAGAAACTCAATAAGACATTTTAGCTCCTAAAATCCAGTTACATTTAATGTACACTGGGAGAGGTTTAAGTGTTTTTACCAATTTGAAAGTCTAATAGGAACAACTGTGAAATGTATTCTATTATGTAAAATAGCAGTTTCATGTGGCTACCTGAGTTACTCCCCTGTTCATGTTAAAGAGATTCTCATGAGAATTACACTAGTAATATATTTCCCTTGTAACTGAATACACAAATGGGTTAAATGACAGAGAAAGGTTCCCTCTCCATGTTGCCTGTTTTCTCTACTGTAGGTCAGTGAGCATCGTGATTTGGTGAAAAGGAATGATTTTGTATTCAAGGATCAAGTCTTAATTAAATTAGTTACAGTTAGGGTTATTCTGTGACATTATCATGTACACTGGGAACCCAGCTGATACTGAAAGTATTGCTAATTGTAGAGCTGGTTTTGAATGAAAGCCAGGTCTTAGATTTAAAATGATCACTAAAGAATGTGCTACTTGGTTAGAGTGATCTGGGTCTTTAAAATCCCTTTAAGGAGTACTTTCTTGAGTGCAGGACACTCAAGAGGACACAGGAGTCTTTCTTGAAATGTATTTTTTGTTGTTCTGTACTGATGACATCCTGACGTGTACTGTGATGGGGTAGATGACAAGGAACAGGATACTAACGTGGAATTTGTTATCATCTGCAAGTACTAATTCATTCTAATTAACAAATACATATATATATATATATATATATATACACACAAACACACATGAAGAAAAAGAAAAAAACCTTCATTTGTAATCAACATTCAGACAGTGTATCCTTATGTTTTAGGACAAATGACTGCTTTGTATTTTTTCATAAGTCAACTGCTCAGAAAAAAGTAACAACAAAATACCTGGGACCAGCAGTGAAACTAAGGGAAAGGTGTCTCTATTGGAGGTGTAGTTACAGCTACCTTAACTATTCTGAGTCCTCTTCAATTGTAAGGTAAAACCCTGCAGCACAAATCTCCAGAGTTCAACAGGAGCAAGTAGAGACAGACAGGGTTAGGGAACGGTAACCACATGGCCACCATAAAGTTATGTTATATTATATCATATCACACAAGTGTGCAGCTGCAGTGGTTGGGATTAATCTGGGACTAACACTCTAACAGAATTTTCTGGTTAATTCACATGTGACCTCACCCAGAGCAATTTGGCATTAGAGTACTAACAGTTAATTTATGAGAATACAGTGGTTTGTGTTGAGTTCTAATATCAGAAGGTAAGAGGGAATATAAGCCATCCAGCAGTGGTCTTAGTCAACAAGAAACAGAGCCATATTTCCTGGTAAAATTTGGTATGCCCTTACGAAAAAACTAGCAAAAGCTCTATAATAGAGATCCAAATTATATCATCACATATGCAACTGAGATTTTTAATAATTCTTATCTAAGTAGGATGATGTATACAATCTGCAGGTGAAATATGGAATTTATGACACACCGCTTGCTTTAGATAATTTTCCAGGAATCAGATTCTGTTTTTCTCATTTTTGGGGTGTTTTTTAAGAAAAAGATGGAAAAGTATGTCTTCCAAATAAATGCTGAATATAAACCTACCAAGTGAGACCTTCCCCGTCTGGCACCTTGAACTGAAGTCTTGAAAGATATGAACAACTCTTATTCACCTCAAAATGGTGTTAATACTGAAGTACTTTTTAAAACTACATTTCAAAATCAGCATTAAATGATTTTACTTCTGGTTTCACAACCAAGCAGTGTGCTCTCAATAAATCTAAATTGTTTCTGCAGTTGCGACTGTCAGTATCTCATGACAGACCACTAAAACTTTCACTTCACCAAACCACGTAGCACATAGCTACAGTATCTTCCAAATTACAAATTCTGGAGGACATAAAAAAACAAATATTCAAAATAATATCCAAATAAATAAGAGGACAGCATACTGACATGTTTCTTTGAAGCTCTATTTTGCCACTTTAGCAAAGAGGTGGACAAACCCTTGATTTCAGTTCTGTTTACTCAGCCTCTTACAAGGCTTAGACATACAATTACTGAAGTAAAATACAGCAGTTTTAGGTGTAACTGTCTTCTATCTGTTACCAGCACTTTGTATAGTGGTCTGGTCATTCAAATGGTTATTTCAGAGCAGAATGTAACATTTCTTAGAAACATTACTGGCTGCAAAGTCAAGCAGCAAAGTTTAAACTGCCATAGCAAATAGTTGCATTTGATGTATATTTATTTTACTTGGGTGCATAGGGACTAGAGCACACACGTGGACAGGTATTACTGCTCTCCACATGTATGCAAACCTGCTAACATCAAATCAGGACTTATGGTAAAGGAAGTTCTCAGAAGTGCAATTGTTGGATATTTAACAAAAACATGAGCTTGAAAAATAACTTCCTTTTCTTAACTGTCCAGTTCATTTCAGTAGACAACATCGAGGATTCCAGTACTACAACTTTAAGTGTTAGCAATTTGAGTTACTGAATGCCTTCAATACCCTAGGCAAATAAAAGAAGCCTTGTTACTTAGGGTCAGTATCAATATTTCCTGGAATAGAGATAAAGAAAGGAGTAGTCACAGTATATTGGCTAAGTCTGTCCAGATCTTTGCATATACAGAGTAGCATTACAGGCCTTGTTCCTGAAATGGAGGCTCTATTTCATAAATATGGATAAAAAAGCTGTTCTGACTGCACTGATCTCTGAAAATTGATGATTTCAAATTTCCATATGCTCCAACAACTGCATTAGAGCACTAGAAAGATCAAGATCTCTGCCAAAAGCTTCAGGTCAAATTTTCTGGAAGTCCACGGAGCCATTGCTGTAAATCCCCAGAATTAAGTAGAAAGTGAAAGCTACCAGGAAGTTGTACATGTACTGAAGGTGAGAGTCACTGAAGGTGTTGAAAATGAAGAAACTGTTTTGACATTAAATATTCGGACAGCAAATTACTATTTAAAAAAACAAAAAGAAAAAAGAGGAGAAGTCATACCATCACAATGCAGCACAAATGCAGCAGTTTCAACTCTAATCCTTTTAGAGTGAAAATAATTTTCAAACTTACAGCTTGATATCTATCTGTATGGCTTAGTTGTCTGGAATGACAAACTTTGCCAGCAGAAGTGTTTGTTTGACAGGACAGAAGAACAATCCTAGGACACTTTTGATGTTTCTATTCTTTGTTACCAAATCAAAACCATGGCCATGAATATCAACAGAAAATTGGCTCCAAAACATTAGTTCATTCCTGACCAGTTCTTTCCAAAGTTTGTTTACAGGGTTTTGTACCAGCAGATGAAACTGGGACACGTACTTTCTTCCCTTTTCCCAGCTCATAGCCTACAGCTTAGCACAGTCACCAAAAAACAACTTGACTTCTTATTTTCCCTGATTTTGAAACATGGAATTGAACTTAAACCTCCTACATTCAAGATGAATCTCCTAAACATAAAGTATATGACAGAGCTTTCTCTCTCCTGTTGAAGCAACTTCGTCGTGTATGAGCAATGAGTTCTTCTCTAGAGGAGAGCCTTAAATGTGAACCTCTCACCTTGAAGAGGCATGCCCTAGCAGCACTTTCTGATACTCCTGAAGTTCTTTTGAAATGCTTATAATAAGTACAAGTATGTTGGTTCTGTCTCAGTGTAGTAGCTATTCCACCACCACTTCTTTGCTACAGAGATAATATTCTTTTTTCACACCCTCTTTTTTTTTTTTCCACATCTTTGTTTCCTCTGCCAGCCCACTCTGGCCTTAAAACTGTTGTTCCAATTATGCCTATTCAAACTCCTGCCTCAAAGACCTATTTTCCTATTCTTCTATTGCCTTGCCTTTATGTGCTGCATCAAGTGCCAATTAGTTCTGACTTTTCAAAACTCTTCCTAGCCCTTATTCTACATCTCCACATTCTGAGGTTTCACCAGTTTCACCAGTTTCACCACTTTATATGGCAAAGCACTGGCAAAATGCTATGAAGCAGCAAGTTAAGCCTAGAGTACTAGTGTGAACACAAGATATATACTGTGGCAAAATGCATAAGTTATTTTAAATCAAATGAAGAGTGATATAGTCTAAAAAGTTCAAGAAGCTCTTCTCTAAAAGACTTCTTTCTGATAGTGATAATGGTTTTAATAGCTTAGTGCCTTCCTGCTTCTTTCTGTGCTATTGCTTACATATGGAATTCTTCAGTAGCGTAGCTACTATATTAATGAGTAATGAAATTAACTACCTTAATTAAAAAACAGTAGCAGTTTAGTTTGTCTGAACTTTCTTCCTTCAGGCTGCTGTCCTGCAATGCAGTTTACCAATAAACTGATTTGTCATGTTTCCATCTGTTCTACCATGGATCAGTCAAGTCAACTCTTTCTGCTTTTAAAGCTTCTCCAAGATTGCATCTGTAACCTAGAGAGTAAGCAATATGGCAGAAACTTTCCACCTGTACATCACTAGTGTTTCTAGATCACTGTTCCCTGCCATTCTTTCCACGTGGACAGGGTCCAAAGAAGGTAATCTAGTAAAAATAACAGTAATATTTACTGCTAACAATATGGGTCTGCAAAACGTAACAGCTTTTCCCTTCTAGATATTAGAGCTGCGGATGGGCTTTCTCAATTTGTTTCAGCAGTAGTGATAGTGATTAGCTGATGGATAACCTTACGGTTCAACTAGATGATCTTAAAGGTCTCTTCCAACCTAAATGATTCTATGATTCTATGGAAAGAAGCCCATCTTACATTCTAAAATGTCTCTCTCAAACTGTCTTTTCATTTCCAATAATTGACTATTTGCTTTAGTGATTACACAATACTTTTAAAATAAAAGTGAGCATAAATATTTTGACATTTTATATATGCATAGAATTTTGCAAAAACATGATTCTTTTAATCTCAAACAGACAAGGGAAAGCCTCTTCAAGCTGGCACTTTCCCCTCTCAATCTGTTACAAGGCAGCTTCAGATAACCACACACAGTCCTGTTATAAACACCATCTTGCTATGCAACTTAAAGTGTCTGTCAGAGCAGTGCTGCTCTCTCCAAGCAAAGTCAAGGTTTTTGTTACTGTTTTATAAATGTGTTAAACTAGTGAACTCTTCTGATAACAGATGACTCTCCTTATACATCACCCTGCAAATTCACACATACATTTCTAAACGAAAGAGCCGCAACTAAATGTTCTTTTTGCTCGTATCCACCATGGTACTATGGGTTTAGACCACCTAACAATCAGAGACGACTAAAAAAAGGGGGGGCCTCTTTGTCTAAATTGTTACTTTGTTTCTCTTCCCTGGCTTTCTATTTCCCTCCCAGCACTACCATCACCATCAGAAACGACATATTCTGCATTACTAAACAGCAAGAGCCATAGGGCTTTTCACTTCGAATTTCACGCTGTAATAAAATGCAGTGGTTGTTTCACTGGGGGACCTGAAAACCCTTCCTTTGTGAGGCTTGTTTGACGGTCACGTTAAGTATCACACTCTGACAGTAGGCATCTGTGCATGCCTCTTCATGCAGTTATGGTAAGGAGGGAGGAAAAAGAACAGAAAAATGAAAAGGAATTTGTCTTGAAAAATATATTGATCCGCTACTCTGAAGCAAGCAATTTACATTCTATTGCCTGGCCTAAATATTTTTAAATACATATGCTGTCTGCCTCATTAATAAACTGATCAATCTAATAATAGCAAGTCTAGAAAGTTTTCAGTATATTTGGAGTTATACTTGTTGCTTTAATGGAAAACTCTATTGACCTAAAGTAGGCTCATGGCATGAATTTCTGTAGGTGGGAGGAAGGTGGGAAAAAAGGGTGTAAAGAGAGTAATTTTGCATTTTTATTAATTTCAGAGTAAAATTCACCAAAAAAACTCCACAAAAAAACAAACCAAACAAAAAACAGTGAAGGTGATCAGCAATAACAAACAAATATGTTTCTAAAAAGAACTAGCATCATGTATAAAAAAAATATTGCTTCATTCTATAAAAATAGAAGTTAAAACTCTGCTAATCCCAGTTACGACAGGAACAAAAACCCAAAATGTACCAGGAAACTCTATGAAGTCTTCTAAACTTAACTTTAAATATATTTCCACTACAGAAAGAATGTTTTTTTTATCCCATGTTTAGAAACTTTATTGTATCCATTGAATCTTTTGTAAAAAGAGAAAACGTGATTCCTTTTCACTACAGTATCATGTCTCTTAACATATTCTAATGACAACACAAAATTAGTAAAATTCTATCAGTTTACATGACAATTCATAGAATAAACATTGCTGGATAATACTTTAAAAGTTAGCTAGTTACACATATTATTTGGGAAAAAAAAAAAAGAGAGAAATGTTGTAATTTAAATAGTAGTGTCTGAATACCTTAAAAAATTCAAAGTAAAGCAACTAAAATAGATATCTTGTTTCAAAGGAATTTCTTTAAAAGGTTACTAAATAAATGCCTTCCCTCCTGTTATTTTTCAATGCATGCTACACATAGGCAAGAAAGACTGCACTTACATGCTGAATTTCTTGATGAGTCTCTCTAATTGTTTTAATTTTTAGGTTATGATTACATGATGGGCATAAATGAATCTAAATCTATAAAGTTACCAGAAGAGGAGCAGTCCTGTACTGGGACTAGCACTCCTTTGGATGTCAATGTGCTGAAACAAGCACCCTAGATGAAAAAGTGACCAGTTTTCAGCCAAGTAAACTTCCCCATTCAGCTCGCTCAGTAGCCTCATAAAAATTAGCTGTCTGGGTCAGCAACACGCAGAAAAGAGAAGAAGAGAGGAGTATGTAAACACCTCTTTAATTGATAGCCTGCACTTACAGCAGCTTAAGCCAGTCATAAAACCATAGTCTAAAAAACAGCTACTATCTCATTTTCCCTCCAAGGCTGAGTTAGAAAGGTTGACATTATGGTGTTGAGAGGTAAGTGGGACAAACTGGCAGTTGAGTTAATAAATAGTTCTGATTAAACTATCATAGAATGTAATAAACTTTTAAATCAATCCTCAGCCTTGTGCTGGAAGAGTCAAGCTGCATACATTTTCCCTGGCAAGAGGCTGAGCCAGATCACTGGCTGTTTCTACTTACAGGGCAGAAGGGAAGGCGATTTGGCTGTCCAGACTGCGCCCCAGAAACACATTCTGCTTTCAGCATTTACAAATGCGGCAGTTCACCTCTGCAGCTCAAAGAGGGATCACTGCATTACTTTATAGAATAAATTTTGAATGCTAATTGGGCAAGCAAATTTTTCCTTAAATATGAAATTTAGCTGGCAGACATTATTCTGAAAAGAATTCTAGGATTGTGGCTGAATATGTAGCTTTTTTTGTTTAAACTTTAGCTTGCAAGTTGAATAGTCTGATTAATTATCCACTGATTTCCAACATTATTAAAACATAATGATCCTTCCACTCATAGACTACAATACCTAATGGGAAAGACTGATAGCAATATACTTCTAGTCATGCTAAAGTGACCAATCAGAGCGTGCAGATGTTAAGACGATGAAATGGTTTTCAACAGTTGGACTCGATCTCAAGGGTCCTTTCCAACCAAATGATTCTATGATTCTATGAAATGGAATATAACTATGATAAAGATGATGTTGTAGCACAGCAAAAAATGTAAAGTGGAAATTTGGGATATGTAATGCTTCATCTAGTTTTCTGCCATTCATCTTAATGGGACTCTTGAGCAAGCTCTGAGAAGAATCAGAGAGTAAGATTATGGAAGCATGTTGGTATTAAGTCCCCAGAGAACAACTGTCTGAAAAGCAGCTCTTTGCATAGCACTCTGTATGCTGACAGATAAAATGGACAGCTTGCCTTTTTATGCAAATAGATGCAAAGAAATGCAAACTAGTTAATGAAGTATAGCCTAAGGGTCACACTCAAAAGTCATAATTCTAGATTAAATCAGCACAGATTGAAGGTGCCTACCAATCTCAGGAACTGACTCTCTGTGATTGCTCAGAGGCATCCTAAATCTCCTGGTAATGCATGTCTAGATAAGAGTATCAGAACACTCAGTTTTGTATAAAGAGCTTGCACCCACGAGCTGCTCTGTAGTTACTGTCATCGTAAACTGTAAAATTTGACAATCCCAAAAAAATCTTCACTGAGGGCTCTGGTGTTGCAGCAGCTCTAACTGGATGTCATGTTTTAGCTCTCATCTCAATACAAACAGGGTTGGGTTGGGCAGTAGTGGTAAGATGGCTGGTTGGAGGACTGTGTGCAAAAGGAAGACAGAAAACAGTGGCACTGGATGAGAAGAGGAGGGATGGGGTAACAAATAGTCCTGCAAAGTTTTCTATGCAAAGTCATCGGTAAGAATCACAGTACAACCTTGAGGGTATCAAGGTATGTGTAATCAAATACTGTAGCTTTTCATTCAGTCAGGATATTTCCAAGTTTTCTGTTTTCTGTATAGCTACCTCTTCTAATGAAACATTTTAGGGAATTTCTTTTAAGAGTTAAACTCTCCTTTTGAAACCACACATCAGGAAAGAAACTACTTAAGACAGCTGTCCATTCACAGGTACCTATATCCAATATAATGCACAGTATGGCAACTGGCCTCCAGCTGCCACTCCTGAAAGGCAAACACCTTTTTCTTAGGTCTCTGTCACACCTGCCAGCACCATATGGATGCCTCCAGGACTCTATAGAAGCTCAAATGGAACTGCATGATAGTGTGTAAACAAACAATACCGCCCTACTATGGGATTTAACCACAGACATCTAAGCTGTACGTCTACATGTGAGACAGGGATCCAGCTTTCCATTAGCTGATGGAGATCTAGTCAATACAGTCAACTACATGAGGAGAACCACTCAGCAGACCAAATATGGTGTCTCCTACAGGGTGAGATAAGTAGCTCTCTAGAGGTTATTGACCGTACTAACTTGATCCCTACTGAAAACAGAAGGAGCCTAGATACCTCCATCATGTATAAATTGTACAGAATCCAAAATCCAGGTGTCTGAATTTCAAATTAAGTCCCAATACTTGTCAAAGTATTGTTAATTTGATTAGCATGGTAGGATAATTGCCTTGAGAATCCATTTTTTTACCCAAGAACTGTAATATTCCAGAATATTCCTGGAAATATAATACTACTTTAACAAGCATTTCAGGCAGACATTTATAATCTTATGGCTGTATTATATTTCTTAAATGTAAGAACACTCAGTCATATAACTAGATAGAAAAGTACTCATGAATAGACAATCTTCTTTGTTTCAACACCAGTCACTTTTTACATGATTTTAATAATTTTTACTCCCTCAATCCAATTTGAATTCATGTAGTTTTCAATTGCTGTAACATTTTAAGTATGTTTAGGTCTATGTATGAAACCACCAAGGCACTATTTTTGCTTATTCAAACAAACTGTCTTACTCATTTTATATTTTCCACAGTATTTCTTCAGGCAAGTGACTAGAGACAAATATCTAAGCACCTTGGGGTGCTTTGTCTGAACAAATGCATCAATAGATGCTGTAGAATTAAAAAAAAACCCCACAATTCTCTCTTTTCCTTAACTTCCACAAGTCAATTAGATAAAACCTCTCTACCACCATGTAAAATTGCCATTGCCCATCCGCAAAACTGCTAGTATACTGAAACTGTTTACAGAATTACTTGTAATATAAAATATATATACAGATGTCAGTAAATATCAGTTGTCACAAATCAAATAATGAAAATTACGCTTTTTTGGGTACAGTGAAAAATTATTCGAATAGTGTCTTTAATACATAGCAGAATGAAGAATATTTCAGGATTTGACTTTTAAAAACATCTTAATAATGTCTGACTATGAAGAAATATAATACCTCTCTCCTGCATTTTACAACTGCCTAATGGAATGGCCATAAAAGTTTGCACGCATCTGAAAAATATATTCTTCAAGTACCCTAAAATTTGCTTATATATTCATAGAGAAATTACCTGTTTTATGGTTTAACCTCAGTGACTCGGTATCATAGGGCCAATTTTGTGCTTGAATTAACATATGCGATGTTCATTAAAACCAACAGGAGCCACCCAGGCAACCAAGGAGACAGAGTTTGGCTCAAAGTATTTTAAGAATAATTTATGTATTTGAAACAAATTCTGGAACAACATTTAGGCCAAGCCACTTATATAAACAATCTTTCCATTCATATTCTTAAAAAAGGCAACAGTAACAACAGCTGTCACAGCTTGTTGTCCAAATACACCTTCCTCTTTTTAATTTTGACCTCTTAGACTAATCTGTACCTTCATTTTTAAGAAACTAATTTCAAGTGATGTCTTTTCCAGTTCTTTTCTTCTATGAATACAATTTTCCTTCAGGCATTAAGAAGTATCTTGGAAAGTATATTTTTTTAAACTGTGGCCATTACAGTTGATTAACTTACCTCTTCCTCAGTCCTTTCATGCACCCTTTTCTTGTTCAGTGTAACTACTGAAATCCTTTCCAGGCCAGAAGATGACCAACAGGGATGACCATACCAAGATACTTCAGATATAAGAGCCTTTACAGAAAAGGGGCTTCACTGTAGGCATAGATGGACTTCACCCATCTTAGAGAATCTACACTTCCTGCATGTATCTCAGGCTTCACTTTGTTTAGGAAGACTCATATTACAAAGTCATTCAATTTAGATGAAGCTTACAGTATCATATAACATGCTTTTAAAGATACAGCCTATCACAGTTAAGTTGAATTATTCTGTGCTTGTAAAAGCCCTTTTATGCCATCATAATTGCATCCCTATAAGTATTTTGATAGGGGAGTATCAAAAAGCTCCACTACTCCAAACTATACTACCAAACTAGCTGCTGATATAGCTTTATATTTTTCTCCTCTCCTGCATCTGACAACAGTGTAACAAAGGTATGCTGTCAAGACAATTAAAGTATTTCTTTAAAACATATATATTTTTACTAGAAATATTATAATATCTATAAAATGAATCATTATAACTCAGTTCTTGAAAAATGTCACCATATCTCACCATGCACAAATCCAATCCAAGAAGTTCAAGAGAAAAAACATGCTGGTCCCATCTGTAATGCATTTCAAAACTAATTTATTGCCACTAACTGTTCTCAAGTAACTGACTTACCCTGCAAATACTATAAGCTAAAGCTTTCATTTAAGAACTTTAGTTTATTTCATGGAGAGTTTTGGCACATTGTGCCATTTCCCACTGCAGAAGTAGTACTGAATTTCATATATTCTGCAAACCTCCATGTAACATCACAGCATAAAGAGGGAATACTCTGAAGTTTGTTATTTGCCACATTAATAATGTAAACTGCGCCAGTTACCGCCAAGGACAATTAATCACAACATTTGTTATAGAAGTCTCCAGAAGTTATTTCCTTCATGAAAGCATTTTACTGATTTTTGTAAGTGACATACCATCTTATAGTCAGATTTGGGTTTTTTTTTAAAAAAAAACCTAGAAATGCAGCTTTAAAAGGATTGCTTTGACTACTATATCACAAAATAGAGTATAGAAGATAGAGAACATAAAGTAAACAGAAGCAGATTAAACAGTGGCATCTAGTTCCCAGGTCAACACAAGGAACACTTCATCAGTCCAAAATACTCACCATCCTCTCCCTACACATAAATACTCTTGAAGGTCTGTATATCCAAAAGGTTTTCAGGGCCTAATGTCCGAGTTATGCTGGTGCCTTACAAAAGCTTTATTCAACTTTATGCAGATTATACACAATACAAGACCTGTAGTGGGCTTTATCTTCTAATGCATTGCTTCTTGTAGGGCCATTCAAACCAAGCACAAATCAAGCGATACAAAAACAGAACAATGGTGTTTTCCAACTCACTGGATCCAGTTTGGAAATTAGAGGTGATGTCTTTACAAAGCAATCAGTGAAAGCGAGAGGCATGCAAAGATGTAGTTTGCAGTTAAGAAATGGTATCCTCCTTCACTGCTATTAAGCTAAGTAGTACAAGTGAGAGGAGACTCAAGTCCCATTGCCCTTTATAATGAGAAAGCGAGCATTTTACAGACACGAGCATGAGAGGCTCCAAGAACAGCATAAGCCAAATCAACTATGGGCAGATGTCCTGGTTCTGCCCTCCCGATCTGTCTGGGCTGCCTATTGCATTTGCTCTTTTGCACTTCAACTGAAAAAGTGAACGCACTTTTAGGCTGGCAATGCTGTAAACTCTCCCTTTGCTCATCTCCAACTCAAGTTTTCGGCCAGACATGTGAGCTGACCTTGCTCACTGAAAAGTCAACATAAGGTAGTGGGATGGAACAAATAGCTGGGGGAAGAGAAGACTATCCCCCCCTTGCCACATCAACTGATACATAAAACAGCCTTATGGTCAGCTCACCTCAAAATGTATTCTGCTTTGAAAATTTCCTTTTTCCTCGTCCTTTTACTAAACTGAAAAAACATTGGGATTTTGAAGTGACCATCCAATTTTAAAACAAAAGATGAAGTGTTAATTTTTTTCTTCTTCTACTTCTGCATTTAGAAGACGTGAACTGTTCCCATGATCCTCAAAGAAGGAAGTAATGCATTCTAAAATAATAAAGCCTTATTTGCCCTATTTTTGTTCAAGGTCTCATAGATATAAAGACATAAATTTGAGCAATCTGAGTATTAGAAAACACACTCAAAGAAGATAGTTATGTCACCATGCTACTCTATGACTGGTCCAGTGACCAAATTCTCACACTTAAATTAAAATTTGGTCATTAAATCATCTCTGTAGAGATAATTTGCTACTAGTTCAGGCAGAAAGCTTACACACTTTTAGGCTGGATGATACTATTTGCAAACATATATTCTGACCTTCTTACTTCACTGTCAGACTGGCACAGGTGTTAAGGAGCAGAGTAAAGCTTTTTTTCCCTAATCTCACATGCCCCCTCTTAAAGCAACAGGTTATGGGAGTTGAAGAATTTACCAGGTTTCAATTCTGGGCTCCCAGGTGCCTGCAGCAAGTGTTCCCAGACCTCAGCAGAGCTGCGAACTGCCCTTGTCTTTTCCCACTGTAGAATGTCTCACCTTCTGTCCCAACTACACATTCTTTGCTCTGGATCTTCACGAGAGTCTTGGGTGCATGCAACTTTTTGCAGTGCCTGTTCTGGAGAAGCTCCCCTGAAAGAAGCTCAGGGGCTCCTCAAGTGCTTCTCAGCAACATAAAGAACCCAGGTTGGAGGAGAGAGGTAAATATTTTTTTACCTTTCCTGAAACTGATATTTTGGTAGATAGTAAAAATGTAAATGAATAGATCTTTATCAAACCCTGAAAAGCTTAAAATGGAACAAAAGAAGATATAATACTGGTCAAATTAATAATAATAAAAAAGAATCAGAGGAAGGACAAGGAATGGCGTTCTGAAAATTATATCATAAGAAATAATATTTTTTTTAAACTGAAAACAATAATCAAAAGTAGCCAATGAGGCTTCAAATCAAAGTGAACTGGAATTAATGATACCATTGCATTTACTTCAGCAGGCTTTCAATATGACTATAATTGCTTTAATTGAGTCTTGAAAGAAAACCTGTGATCATATCATGTGCATTACAATAATAGATAGTTGGAAACTAAGAATGTTTATCACAAAAGGTCTTTTTTCCCCACTTGTTTACCATATCCATAGTTTGAATACAGTTTTAAAAATATTTATTCAAGTTTGTAGTTTTCTCACAATTAACTTCTAAACTAGAAGTTTTAAGTTGTTGAAACATCTTGTTTACTCAAGGTGTGAAGCAGCTTCCCTTTCATAGAAAAGTTGCAATTCTGTCCTACCATTTCCTTGCAGTATAACTCACTTTTCATTTTATCAATGAAAAATCAGAAGATTGTTGTTTCCACAGTTGAGCACATTTTCAGTGTGATGTCAAAACATGAAACATTTAAAACTTTTACTGAACTTCAGTAATTTTATATCAATAAACACTGTATGCAAACATTCACATTTTATTGTACAAATGTCTATAAAGTGGTGTTTTTATTAATCTGTCCTAGTAGTTCTTATCTATCACTTTGAAAGAGTAGCCAAATTATTGCACAGGATTTTACAGCAAAATTTGTCTTCTGAAGCTTTTCCACAAAACAGAAGACACTAATTTCTACACAACCCTTGCAACTGTACTCTTTTTCTAGAGCTTTTTATCCGTTTCAAAAATATTGTGTCTTTTGTGTCTTCTTACTATCAAGTTTGACAGGATTAGTAACTTCATTAGCATATAGCTCATAGGTGTTGCATTCACAAATTTATAATAAAGAGCTGTTCAAAGAAAATGTGTCCAGCTCAAACTACAGTTCGTAATTGCTAAAGCAGGTCCAAATTAGCATTCACAGCCTGCATTTCTGTAACAACAGGCTTCCAAGCTGAAAATAATTTGTAATTCAAAAAGGATTTTGGTCAACAGATTCTGAGCAAGAAAAGCATGTTTGGCACTTAAAATTCCAAAACCTGTTGAAAACTTATGAGTTTACATTTATTTTTTCAGTGAAACATTATAAAAATGGTCCATGATTTGATAAAAATTGGAATTATTGCCAGAAATTCAATTTAGACTAGGTTTATTGCTAATATTTGATGAAGTCTTAATCTATATTTACAATAGTTATGTACTTTGATTCCAAATGATGTAATGTCCTTATGGTTTAATAAACAGGAAAAGATGCTGAGAAAAATAATCTCTTATGTAAATTTGAAACACAGGAGCCTCCTCTTCACAATGTTTGTCTGTACATACATATGGATTATAAGTATAGCTGCTGCACTATATTTACTCCAATAACAGATGCAGAAAAAATCAGGCTGATTATCTGATTTATTATATAGTTATGTGCAACATTGAGTACTGAATGTGCATATATTACATGCAATTACATTTTTATGAGGTTTTATGGTGCATAACAAGCAATGAAATAAAAAAAACCTGAATAGTACTTTCCTATTATAAAAATAGAAAAGCACATTTACAACAGTTTATTTTTTTCTATATTTGGTTGTCTTTGGAAGTCTGAAATATGTACACATGATATGATGGAAATAATATGTAGTATTAGCATTTCTGCACTGCACCTCACTTTTATAAGAGTGCTGAAGAAACTTCCAAAATAGTTCTCGGAGAATTTAAAATGTGATTTCCCCTATGAGGTCTGTTCATTATTTGCATTGGAGAAGAGTTTCCTATGACAAAAGAAACGCTCACCATTTTGGCCTTCACCTTAAGTCCTCTCTCCTTCCCCCTTCCCCTCAAGCCTACCCCCTCTAGCTTGATGCCTTCATCTGACACACCTGCAGCACAGTGCTGCTACCTGTCAACTTCTGCACCTGTATCTGGCCAGTTGGAAGAGCTTGCTAACAACATTTATGTGATGCAGAGAATCTAATGCTTTAAAGCAACAGAACCATGCCACAACAAGGAAAATGTGTGGCTAGATATATGCTTATCTCTGTCTACAAAAAGACACTGTATTTTTAGAGAAGAGCCCTCATTCCACATGGGGAACAAGACTCCAGAAGACTGGAGGAAGACTGCTTTCTGTGCGGTTCCCAGATAAAGTATTTTGTCCTGAAGTATAAAAGTGTTCCCAATAAGTTCCTGATCACATTGAAAGAGATTCAAGTATTATCTCAGCCATGAGACAAATTAATGTAACAACCTAGTCCACTGGGGATTCAGGACACAGCAACAACTTCTCCTTGAAACCGTAAAGCTGTAACTGTATAGCAGTTCTGGGTGCATCAAGGGGCACACAGATTTAATCTGTATTATTTTCATGTTTGTCATCTTGCATATTTTTCTTAGATAGGCCACTGACATTGTGAAAATTAAGCCTGTTGAGTGAAAAAACATGGGAAATCACATAAAGGAATTTCAAAGTCAATTTTAGTAAAAATTCTCTGAGACTGAAACAACAATATTTATATCAATTTCACTTCCTATTTTCTGAGCCATACAATATGTTTTGCATATTGCCATGATTTTAGGAGACATGTCATCTGGGAAATAGCAAGATCCACAGATAAAAGACTTGGCAGACACCTTTGTAGATTATTTCATCATGTAACCACCCAAGCAAAAGAGCTGCTACAGATGGCTTCTGATGACAATTTTTTCCTCATTGTAGTTGTAAGACACATCAGAACAATTGACAGCTTAAAGAATGTCCAGCCAGACCTGTATTTCTTTTGAATAAAATTATAGAAGTATGTTTTGTTAGTTCTGCACACAAAACTTGCTTTAACAATAAAAACTAAATTAGTCTGACTTCTATTATATATATGTATTAACTTTTGATCTTGTGCTTAACTCTGTGTAATAACTTCTGAACATTTCTGGAAAGATCAAACTGTGCCTAGCAGGATAGCAAGGAGTTAAATGGAGGTGCAAGAAGTAGGAAAAATACTACATAGGCCACCTATTTACTCAGCACTTTCCTGCTCCACTACACCAAATGTTACCACAAGACATAACACCAGAGCACCACTAGGAGTTTACTCTCTATTGCAAGCCATGTAGCAGTTTACTACCATCAACCCAGTAAATATCCATGACAGACTAATATATATTAAGGAAGTTAAAGTATTTCATCAACCATTATTATCTTCAGAGGACACTAATTTAAAACAACCTATTAGAGTAGTTTCTGATGTGTAAGAAGAATCAAGCACTTTATGTATTTATCTGTGGTGCTGGAAATAGAGAGCCAAAGTATGGCAGAATTATTTCACACCTATCAGGTTAACGTGGTGTCAGCTACTATCCAAAAGAAATGAAAAAGATCAGAATTAATCCAAAATGTAACTCAAGCCAAAGGGAACATATATTACAATACGACACATTAATTATTCCATGAACTTCCACTTTGGCAAAGCCATTTACACTAACACAGTATAATCCTTTTCCTATTTAGCACAAAGAAATGTAATCAAGACATAGCGGTAACTAGAAGAATCCATGAAAAGGGATCATTATTTCCTTGGTAGAGAATATGAGTCATTATCATTGCTGAGTTATTTACTACTCTCTCTTTGTGGGACTGAGATCAGATGTCATGAAAATGATTGTAGAATTCAGTGGTATTGTCTAAGCAGACACTAGTGACTAGGCACCCTACATGCCTGCATATGTATCCTAAAAATAACGTCTGTATCTTGTTCTTAGTTGAAAAAAAATTTTTAAACAGCAATATAAACCTAGGACTAACACATCACATTAAAGCTAGCCTCCTCTCCACCAGAGTTGCCTTTGGTTGCTATTGTGTTAATGTGTCATGTACTCTTATTCCCATCTTCCTCATCTCTCATTGTTGATTTACATAAAATCATAACACTTAGATTTGAGTTGGTGCAGACACCTGGCAAAGGCGTTGGACAGCAAATGTTTCCTATATTCACTCAAATACTTCATTCTGCAAAGACAGCTGTAGGAGACAAGTGATATTTTAATTTCAAACACTATTACAGCTTTCTTCTCATGAAAAATTTCAATTCTTGGATAAATCCATGTATGCAATGCCAAACTTATGGAATAGAATTATTTTTCAGTACAACAGCAGACCTAGTGATATCTATGTATTTTATTAACCCTGAAAACTATTTCCAACAAGGTCCATAGGAAGTAAATACCATTCCATTTTAGAGATGGAGAAGACAGAGAATAGAGAGGGTACAGAATTTGCCAAGACTACTTAAAGTATATCAGCGACAAGAACACGCGTGTCTCAACCCCAGCTAAATCGAAAGTATCTTACTCGTACCTGAGTCACAGTCACCTATAAGCAATCCATCATTTAAAATCACTGGATGTCCCTGGATTATAGCACAGATACTCCCAAGCCTTAAGTAGTACTATGTTCAGATTTGGCTGTGACGATATCCCCCCTCTGTATTCTGTTGTGCTCCCTTCACTGCAGAGAATACTGCACCTTGAGATTTCCTCAGGCAGGTGGGCACTTTCCAGTCAAAATGAGGCTGGTTAGCAAAAACTGTAAATTCATCCATCTTAACTTGATTTGACTGAAGCAGGTTAGGATGTGCTCACTGGAGTAGCAGAGTGAAGAAGCAGTAATCACAGGGATACTGCGAGAAGTGATAAACAGCCAGGGACAAAAACCTCATCAGTGGTACTATAAGAACCAAAAAGATGTGTAAAAAAGCATAGTACACAGACCAGAATCTGCAGCCCAGCATGAAGGAAAGATATGTACCATGCTAGCTAGAGAATTTACCTAATCAGCACTGCACTAACCTAAACTCTGAATGATTGTTAAATGAATGCCCACAATGAGAAAGCCCAACCAACTGAACTTGAGGAACAGTAAGAGCAGAGAGGATGAAGGTAAATTATAAGCTCCAAAGGTGAGGAGATAAAAAAAGGTTGATTTAATTCTCATACATTGACTTACAGCAGCCCGATTTCCCACTCTCACCAGAAGTAAGAGTGAATGTAAATTGAAAATCAAAGGAAACTATTTAGCCAGTTAGCTAGTATCCCAAATTCAAGACTGGAATAACTCTAATTACAATATGGTCATATCACAACTCAATTTAGAATAACGTGGTTTTTTTTCTGTATTCCTCTTATAATTGTGAATTACACAAGAAGTAAAAGCAGTGTCCCTCTTGTGAATGAAGTCAGCTGCAATTATGAAGTGACCAAATAACTATCAGTCCTACCTGCAATACTCCTCAGTGATGAAGATTGTTAAAAATTAAGCAGTGCTACCTTCTTGCAGCTCAAAAGACAGCCTTTACAAGTCTAAAATTAGTACAAACCCCTCCTCCAAGGCATTTTATCTGTTCCTTTAAAAAAATATCACATCAACCTAAATACGAATTAAATGCTGCTCCTCAAACAAAATCTGCATTTCAAAGGAAATAAACAATTTTATGGTGGATACTGAAGACAGTATCTGCCAACTCTTCCTTTTGTGTTTCATGTTTCATATCACCCCTTTTCAATTTTGCATCTTAAAACACCTGGTCTGTACAAAGAACCACATATTGCAAACTATCAGAGGGTCTAATTGTTTCTTGGTATATTACCTCATGATGGTACCTATATCTGTATCACAGAATTGTTGAAGTTGGAAGTGACCTCTGGAGGTCATCTAGTCCAACCCTCTGCTAAAAGCAGAGTCTACCAAAGCAAGTTGTCCAATATCTATACAGAGAAAAGAGGGTGTTGTTATTATGTATTCTTCTATACTAAAGCAGCAGGCTCATGTTCTGGTTACATTAGGATCCTATATAACTATATGCACAAAAGCTCTGTAAGAAATAATTTTGTGGCCTGACAAGTTTCCCATACAAATAAAAAAGACTCAACAAATGACCACACCACAATATAAAGAATAAAGGTAGCTGCAATTACCAATATGCTCAGCCTTCACAGAATATCTACTTCATCATAACCTTCGAATAGAAGCAACATTAGAGATAAATTAAATGATACTGTCATAACAAGCTACGTAACTGCTGCATTTTAAGGGTTGGCCAAGTGCACGACATGGGTGTGCTTCAGAGTTGGGTATGCTTGGGCACAGGCACTACTTGAGGATGCACTTACAGACATGAACTAGCCACTGGACAAAAAGATAACTAAAGAAATATTAGGGGGTTGGTATTTTTTTCCTGTAATTTCAACCTAATTAGACATATCAGTCACTAACAGAGATTTAATCTGTTTTATAGAGACATGAGGTTTAGTATCACCCAGTATTTTGAACAGACATAATCCTTCAGTAAGATACATTTACAGTAGATGCAAATAGACATTTTATCTAGATATTCTTGTAAATAGCACTCTACAGAACCCAGCCTGTAATCTGTAAAGATTTCTTCAACAACAGGCAAATCCTGTACTAAGTAGAGCACCACTGTTTAGCTTTAGAATTACACTATCTGCAGTGATGTACTCCAAGTTCAATGAACTTCAGTGCTGTTCCTTACCACACTGACACTTTCAGAGAAAATTACACTGACTTTCTTGAGGACTAGATTTTACTTGAAAAACACAATAGAGAAAACATGCACAAGTGTCTCTAAATCAGGGTCCAAGTGGAGAAATGTATGATGGACAATCACAAATCTCCTTAAACAGATTTTCTAGCTTTCCACTGGAACAGTCCCTTTACAAATGCCTAAAAAAAAGACCTCTCAAAGTATCCTGGTGGTTGCCATTATTTTGGAAGCCTGGTTATGTTCAAGAGCAAACATGGTCATTTTGAACATAAGCTTGACAGGCCACACTTTATAAAAATATATACTGTAAAACAAAAGTGAAAATCAGGATAATTTTCTCTCTAAATGATTTTTGAGCAGAAAAATGGTTTAAAATATTGTGTAACGTTAAAGAAACAAACATACAAAAATCTCACAGAAGCTAAAATATTCACCAAGGTGAACAGTTCACCTCCATCATTTCAGTAGCTCAAAGAGAAGCAGTAACCCCAAACACATTTCAGCATCTGTGCCAAGCCACATTTTTCTGTGTGGAATAGCCTATGTCCTGTGCTAGTGTAAAAGTAACATTTTGTGGAGCAGCAAAAGCAACAGATATAAAATTTTAAATCTGCACTTAGATCCAACTAAAACTTACAGTTTTCAAACAAAAATTCTCCCCAGATTCTTCCCTTATGGAGGGGAAGATGCCTCTACTTATCTGAATGGACTACTGGACCCAAGGGAAGGCAGATGTGTTTTCTCAGGGAAATAATGCTTCAGGATCTCTCAGTGAGAGATCCAACTGCACGTCAGTGTCCTATATTAAAAGGCCCAGGAAAAAGGAAAGAACCTCTTAAGATTCTCATCCTTTGAAAGAAATGAAAAGAACAGCAAAAGAAGAAAACAACGCAAGGTTGTCTCTTCATTTTTTTTTTTTTCTTTAAATTAGTGCTAGGGAATGTCGGGGGGGAGAAGGGGGGAATTTCTCCCCCGCTGCCCCCCCACCCAGCTCAGCTCTCTCTTGCTTCCTCTTTGTTTTTCTCTCCTTGGTGGGGGAATGCTATTATACAATAAAAATGTCTTTTCAGTAATTTGTCATCTGCTTTGAAATCATTCCTTTCAATATAACCTTTTGTTAAAATCAGGCAGAAGAACACATCTCCTTCTGCAGAAAGGCACAAATTAAATTTTTTCCTAGCACACACTAGGTGGAAAAGTGCTACTGACAAATTGCATTATATAAGCATTAGCATTTATAGTTGGAAGATAAATATATTTGACACATTTAGATCATACTTTGTGGTGCAAAAATTTTAACTAGTACATATTATCACTTTCATATTCTAAAGCTTAAATGTAGTACAAGACCCTCCTAAAATAGATATTATTTGACAAATGTGAAACTTTCTACTTCTACAAAATTATTCTTGCCTACTCATTTAGTGTGTACGAAAAGAAAGATATCAAAAACTGCATTTTTAATCATATGTTGACTTAGAACCTAAAATCTTGTCTTCTTTTCACATACCCCAACCTCACCTATAAAGTAGCAGTGCCATCACAACCCTTATTTCCAAACAATTTCATATTATTGGAAGTCCTGCATAAACAGATTGCAAGGCTGGACTTTTATGACTGCATATTTCAGTAAGTTTGAAGGAAGTTTACAAATCTACCTCTTTACTAAAAAAAAAAGTCCCTCTGCTTTTAGAGGTCAGATATTTAAACTACCTCTCGTGTCCTGAAGTGCAGAGACCATGCTGCTAATGCCTATATTTGTGCATATAAATCTCTAATCTGTCAATCCAGTTCCCCATGAATAGTCTATTTAGGTTGGGTTTAAAGCAGTGGGAAGTCGACCTACACGAGACAGTTCTCTTGTAAAATGACCGGAGGTCAGTGTTATTATCTCTGTAGGCTACCAATGGTGCATTTGTTCCACCCTATGTATGAGTCATTCATTTATAATAAGCTCCACTGAGCTTTGAAAGTGCTGGGAGGGATAGGTACAGAAGCTTATCTTCTGTCAATTGGCTGAAGCATAAGACAACTCAAAAAAGAGATGTCCTCAGTGTTTAACTGTTCAACTAGAAGATGATTAACTTTGTTATAAATGAATTAGAGACCTTACACCCAAATCCCAGTAAAAGTATGCTATTATCACAGTTTCTATTCAGTCTGCCACTTGAATATATACTTCCTTCACTTTTGAAGTTCTCACTGTTTATAAATACTTACTGAAGATGTCTACTGTTGATAGTAACTTCCCATTAAAAGCAAAAGTAGTTACAAAAGCTAGTTTAAGCAACTGAAGTACAACCACATTATCAAGATGTGATTCTATATCCTAGTGTTTCTTTCACACATAAAATTTAAATAATTCAAATAAAAAAAGCTCAATATTCAATTGAAAGTAAATTACATACAGATTTAGGTTCAGAATTTCCAGAGAGCCTACAGAAGTCAGATGCAAAACGCCCGTCTGGTTCAAACAGAGCAGAACATTTCTCTTTTATAGGTTTCTCGAAAGAGTGAGAGAGGAAGGTAAAAGGAAAACACAAGAAAACAAAACCATTTCAGAATTCCTAAAACCACTGACATTTGTAAACAGATGTGGGATTCATGCAAAAAAAAGTATTCTCCTACTCAACATACACACTAGCTTAATTCATAGTTATTTATAAATTATAATACAGAATTCTAATTTAACTGTTTCATACATTCTTCTTATGATGCATTCTTGTCAATCTTAGAATCCCTTAGACAATTTAGTTGTTATTTTTTCCTAACTTATTCCATCCCTCTGAGGCTTCTCCTTAAAAGCCTTTCCACCTGTTCTCTTTATAAAATGTGGAATTTTTAGATGGTAGACCATAGAACTAAAGGGAAGTTAGTTAAGGTTTTCCTAATACAAGAGACAAAGGTGTCAAGACAGATAAATTTCTGTGGCATTGTCTTGAAAAGATACAGAACAATACAACTTGGCAGCTTGACAGTTCTTCCAGGCTTTGTTTACTGTTCTTGCAACATTCACAGTAAATGAGATCACCAATCAGACAAGGTCAGACTACCATGCTATCCAAATGCTGGATAAAACATAGCACAGAGCATGCAAAGTGAATGTCATACATCATTACAAAGGAGCTCGGATAACTGTAGGCGTACAGTACCATGCACTAGTAGTACTTGGATTTGATGCAACATTTACCACTTTAACAGATCGCCTCAGAATAACTATATATATATATAATTTATTTAAATAAGAAAATATTTGGACTTCTAATAATAATATTCTGAAGCCATGAGCAGAAAGTGTAATTTTTTTTTTTTTGGTGCAATTGTAGACAATACAAAAAATGGTTTTAGGATTTTTTTTCCATTGCACAATAAAACATTTCTGAAACCTATTCATCTCCTTTCCAGGTTATATGACCATAGAATAACAGAATCATAGAATATCAAGTTGGAAGGGACCTCAAGGATTATCTGGTCCAGCCTTTCTTGGCAAAAGCACGGTCTAGACAAGATGGCCCAGCACCCTCTCTAGCCAAATCTTAAAAGCGTCCAATGTCAGGGAATCCTTCACTTCCCTGGGGAGATTATTCCAATGGCTGATCATTCTGATTGTGAAAAAGCTTCCTCTTGTGTCCAATAGGAATCTCCCCAGGAGTAACTTGTACTCGTTACCCCTCATGTTTTCTATGTAAGGACTCCTCATAAAATGGGAGTCTCCATCTTTTTTGTAGCCACACTTTAAATACTGGAACATGGTAATAAGGTATTCTTATGAAAGCCTTCTTTTGTCAGGGCTGAACAAGCCCAATTCTCTCAGCCTTCCCTGATATGGCAGGCTGCCCAGTCATTTGATCATATTTGTGGCTCTTCTTTGGACCCTCTCCAGACTGTCCATATATTTTTTGCATAGCGGGGACCAAAACTCAACACAGTATTCCATATGTGGCTTGACAAGCACTGAGTGGGATAGTGACTCCTTTATCTCTGCCACTGATGTCCTTGTTGATGCAACCCAGCATCCTGTTGGTTTTCTTTGCCACAGCAGCACACTGTTCACTCAGAGTTGCTTGTCCACCAGGATCCCCAGGTGCCTTTCCACAGAGTTGCTCTCCAGCCAGGTAGATCCCAGCCTGTGCTGCACTCCTGGAATATGTTTAACCACGTGCAAGACCTTACACTTGTCTTTGTTGAACTTCATAAGGTTCTCGTCAGCCCACTCTTCCTGCCTATCCAGATCTTCCTTCAGGGCGGCTCTCCCTTCCAAAGTGTCCACTTCCCCATTTGGTTTAGTACCATCCACGAACTTCATCAGAGTACACTTGATCTCATCATCCAGATCACTTATGAAGGTATCAAACAGGGTTGGGCCCAATATTGATCCCTGAAGGACCTCACTTGTGACAGATTGCCAGTTGGAAAAGGAGTTATTTACCAGCACCCCCTGGGTGTGGCCTGTCAGCCAGTTCCCCATCCACTGCACAGACCACTGGTCTAGAACATAACACATCAGTTTCTCTAGGAGGTGGCTGTGGGGAACCATATTAAAAGCCTTGGAGAAATCCAGGTAGGCAATGCCCACTGCTCACCCCACATCAACTGAGCAGGTTATTTTGTCATAGAAGATGACATCGACTTTCAATTCAAGTATCAAACATGGAGTCATTTGCAAAGCTGAAACAGTAGAATATAAACAAGGCATGAAAAGGTCAAAATAGGCCTGACATCTTTACAGGCCTGTCTTCTCACTGACAGATTTTCCAAACCACACTGTACTTCCTGTTAAGCAAGTGTCACAAGTTTCTTTATTGTCTTCTTCCAAGGTGTTATACAGCTCTGTACTGTTTGATAACCTGTCACCACCCAACAAATGCTGATAATAAAGAAAAAATGCACTAGCTTTCCATGACAGCACTATAAAACATACTCAAGAGTTTTTCCCTAAACTCACTATTTGATAGAACTACGATAAAAAGTACAATTGTATTGAGGTATTTCAGCCTTTCCCCAGGAAAAAAAAAAAAAAAAACCAAAACAAAACAAACAAAAAAAACCAAACAAAAAACCAAAACACACAAAACCCCCCAAACAAACAAACAAAAAAACCCACCAAAACTGTAATGCACTTAAAATGCCATGCTGAACTAACAGATGAATCTAGTGAGTTTCTGTTCAAACAAAAACCACACTTGCCACACATGCATCTGGTTGAATTAGACTGATCTATCTAGAAAATTGTGACAACTCAGGGGAGATAAACCCTTCAAATTATTACAATATAAGATCCTCTTTCTTTTTTTAAATTCCATTGTGAACAACTTCATTTAATAGAAGGTGAGAGAAGTAAAACCACAGTTCATTTTCTAACAAGGGGAAGATTTTGTAGGCAGATGGCAGATGTGCAACAAGCCTCCACTAGAAGGATCCTGCTGGCAGGGCATTTTTCAGCAAAGATGTGGGTATGTGATCTGCCTACACTGCTATGCCGCTTGTTCACTGCTCCTTCACCATCATGCTGTCCTGTTACTATTTCTTTTACAGAATACTACCAATGTCTTTAACATTTTAATATGATCTGCCAAAAGTAGAAGTTTAAAGAGCCATTAAGTGCGTCATACATTTAAAGACTTTTAAATCAGTATTACATCTGACAATATTTCTACCACTGAAGCAGTAAAAAGGGGGAAGAGCTGAATTTCTAGTTAATTTAATCTTCCCATATTAGTGATTAAAAACATTCATATATATGAATAGTGTCTGCAAATCTATTTTGCTGTTGATGTTATCTGGAAAAAAATAATTAAAAGGACATATTTAAAGAACTGCATATAGATATACCCAATCCCTTACAATACTTTCCAGTGTATTATAAAATGAATGTGCATAATTTTGGACCCAGGAATAATGAGGACAAATAAGCCTTTCCCTGAAGATGATGATGACCTACTTACTTGCAATTTAAGGAATTAAATTCTTCTTTCAGCAACACTTTCAAACCCTTATTAAACCTGGGAAACATGAAAACCAGGTGACTTCCCTACAGTCAGATATCACTTTGAATGAAGTACATATTGTGATTTTATGCACCACTATTATCCGTTAACAAAAAAATGTATTTCCACACAATGAAGCTACATTATTTTAGTCCTCCTGGTTTCAGTTTATTTAATGGTAGGGGTAGAAACAAAAAGGAGAAAACAGTGCAAGAAAGCTACCAATGAAGTATCTTTTAAAAAAAAAACACTAATTTGTTATTCAAATGTATTATGTAACTACAGATTAATTTTAAAATATTCAGTTATGAAACAAAGTTTTAATTCATCTTTTGAAGAAAATGAATGATTAAAAGCTGGTTATTTTCTGTATCATGACCCCACCAAAAAATGTAGGTCGTATAAGCTGTATATAATGAAGCAAAGTGAAAGATTACTTTGGATGAGGAAATTGTGCATCAGGAACTGCTGAACTCTAAAGAAACATAGTATTTCTGTCATGTAGATACCTTCAATGATAAATAATGGTAGGAAAAGAGAACCCTAAATAATGTATGGGCAAAACTGATCTCTAGTAGAAAGATATTTGAGGTTTTCCTCTGAGACACCAGCAGTTCTTTAAGAAGTATTCGCTGAGCTGATGATCTTTCAAGGTGGCAAAGACAGATTTGGTAATGTTTTCATTGATTTAAAAAGTTACTCATCAGCTTTCATTGTCTCAGTGCTTCTTTACAGCTAAGACTCCTAACCTTCCAAAAACCTCGCCAAAAACTTCAATTCATAGCCCTTTAGGAGCTTTATACATGCCACCTGGTGAATGAATAATGATATGCTCAGACATCACTCAACAATCCAAACAGTCCATATCCAAAGAAAAATTTACAACTGTAGCCAGACTTATCTCTTCCTTTTGGGTCTGACCATACCTCCCATGAGCACTCCTGCCACCCAGAAGCAAGTATGGTTAGTTCTCCTAACAACACCTGCATGGACCAGGCCAGGGATGCATTTGGGTCTCTGTACTGTATTCTCAGGCCAAACTGAAAGAATTCCAGGAAGAGCAACACATCAGAATCCATGCAATGCTAAATCCTAATTCAAGTGGACATAAGTTGTAAACAATGATAAAGAGGCAAATATGAAACAGTTTTAAAAACTGATTCTGCATTCCTAACTCTGGAAAATTCCTGCTGTCTTCAGAGGGTGCAGTTCAAATCCCAAGTGCCATAACTGAATTTTCTTTTCCTGCTCATGCCCTGATTTATTGTGGATGTTTAGATTTAATACATTTTTGATACAATGATATCAACTCTGTGAGAAAAAAAAAAACCATAGGCATCTGTTTTCTTTATCCAAAGTCAGAGGTTGCAAACTGACATTTTTTTGAATCCATGGGTTTTACATCTTAAAGCAAGCACAACATTAGACATTCTGGGGTAAAGATCCCTGTTCATAATTCAGTCTCTTGGTTCACACTCCAAAAGAAAAATCCCTTTCCAAAATTAACTATAGCAATCCTTTCATACCTGAATATATAAGCTGAAAACACCTTCCTGAAAAAAGAAGTCTCTTTTACGCATACCTGCACCAGCATCAAAATAGTACAATGCTGAATAGTTATCCTTTGTCTTCTTTCCTTTCACTGTGGTGCATCCTGCTGGTATTCCTACACGGGGAACTCCTTAGGCTGAACATGAACTCAAAACTCCTCTTCACATTTTCCATACACATTAAATACATATGTCAACAGTCAAGAAATACATTCATTTTCCCCTTCAATTTACACTCCACATAATTGTGCACTTGTATAAAATGAGACTGCATACCAATTTTAAATTAGACTGCAGGAAGTAGCCTTTAGACTCAACTGCAGATACACAAGTGACTTCAGAAAGGTTACAGTACTGAAAAAGAAGCCTCAGTGTTTTCCTGTCGCTATCCCACTTTTGGGGATTTATAGAATCATAGAATGTATTGGGTTGGAAGGGACCCTCAAGGGCCATCTAGTCCAACCCCCTGCAGTGAGCAGGGACATCTTTACTAGATCAGATTGCTCAGAGCTCCATCAAGCCTGACCTTGAATGTCTCCAGGGATGGGGCCTCCACTACCTCCCTGGGAGATTTATATCTGTATATCCAAAAGGAGGTTGTAGTGAGGCTGGTGTTGGTCTCTTCTCCCAAATTGCTAATGACAGGATGAGAGGAAATGGCCTCAAGTTGCGTCAGGGGAAGTTTAGATTGGATATTAGGAAGAAGTTCTTTACAGAGAGGGTGGTTAGGCACTGGAACAGGCTGCCCAGGGAGGTGGTGGAGTCGCCATCCCTGCAGGTGTATAAAAAACGAGCAGATGAAGCACTTGAGGCTATGGTCTAGTGGTTAGGGAGATGATGGGATAAAGGTTGGACTTGATGATCCTGGAGGTCCTTTCCAACCATAGTGATTCTATGATTCTATAGTTCTATATTGCCTCTCTAAATTCTTCAGGCCATTGAAACAGTTAAAAACATTTCATTTGACTAACATCAGAATGTATGTTTGTAATCCATATAGTAGGTGTGATTATTATGGAAGAACTGTCAAGTTACCTTTTTCACCTTTTAATCCGAGACTATACCTCAAACTAACTTTAAGCAGAAATTTCTAAGGAAACTCAATGAGGACATCTGCCTAAAATCCATGGCACAAACACAGCTCTAACACTGTACTATCTCCAAAACATTTTTGTCCATTGGGCATAGTTATTCTAATATGCAGACAGTGCTAAAATGTAATTAACTCTTTAACGCCTGATTAAATATCACACTGTTTTGAAACAAAACTTCCAATTTCTGTTTTAGGACAGACCATGCTTCTGTGCTCAGACAGCTTCCCAATTCTTTGCAGGCACTCAAAAGTGGAAAACAGTCATAGGTCCCACTTCCAGCTCAGTGCTTCCCTTACAACTCGAGTGCACGAAGAAAAGGGTGATTATATCCTTGTCTGTGCACCTCAAAGACAGCTGCCTTCCTCTCAGCACAGTATCCTCATCTATCTAAGCACATTTTTATATCTACTTCAGTATTATGGCAATGATGAAACTCCAAGGTCACTTGAAAAAGCACAGTCTTGCCTTATGGATGGATATAAAGCTTTTTAAAGTCAGTATTCCTTACTTCAGTGGGTTTTGAATAACACCCTGGGTCTTGTCAAGCAAAACTTCTTTTAAAGTAAAGGCTAAGATACAGACATGCATCTGGTTTTCAGGCTCTGCCCCTTTACAGTGGCTTTAATATATTTTATTAATACATGGAAAGGTCAATGCAAGTACATTTTGTCTTTGTCACTTAACTAGAGCTATATTTGATCTAACTCTGCAGTTGTCTCCCACAAGAGGAGAAAAAGACCTTATATTTAAACAGACTATTACAACCTGTTTTGCACCAAGAATTAATTAGGTTAATTAATTGTAATTTAATAAGATAAAATTAAGATTCTGATCTCAACTGCAAAGTTACAAATTTTGTACAGATTCTCTGAGCTATGTGAGCTATTAAAATTCACAAATAGTAATTCACACAGCTGAGCTTAGGGAACTGAGATTGTACTCAGGAAACCAAAATCTCAAATACATTTCCATGTTATATATTTGCCTCTGTACACAGAATGTAAAGTTATTGGAAGAGGAGGAAAAAAAATATGTACAAGGTTTGAGTAAACTGAGTAGTGAGAGAGACCTGGGAAAACTCTAAAGATTTAAAAGGATAAATCTGTTGCTTGCTTTCAAGCAAACTTACTTCTCATTTTCCTTAGTCTTAGTAGCACTATCTTTACTGTCTGACCAGTGTTGCTCCAGGGATGATCAGCCTTCTGCTAGATGTTACTTAATCAATTGCTTTCTAGATGACAAAAATTTACAGTTGATTAGGCAGCATATCTCCATTGCTATTTCAGAGTTTCTAGAAAGGGATTATTTTTGTGCTCAAATACTTCTGAATATCTCTGGATTCTGAACAGTGTTCACTGAAGCAGATAAAGCTAAGTTAAAGTAGTATTCAGTGCTTCAGCGTGCCAGCTTCAATAAATATCTGTCAGGTAGGTGTGTGTGTGCATGCACCTGTGCACACATTTATTGCTTTAGCTGTAGTGTATGTCTCTATATAGCATAGAGTATGCAGACTTATGGTCTGAAGCCAGCATTTGCACTTTTGAAACTGGAGTTGAGATTGCTATGCTATTATCCTCTGAGCCAGTGTTGGCACAATTCAGTCACTAATGACAATTTTGTGCCCTTTCTCCATGAAAGAGGGCTACTTAATTTGAACTACTGAATACTGAGTAGACTGAGACAATGCTGAGCATAACCAGCCAAAAATTTCAAACAGCATAGTGATCAGACTTGCTTACCTCCATTAGCAAGTGGACCAAACAAAGCTGGCCAGAAAAGTAAGCTCCAAAAGAGCCAACCTTTTCTATAAACCCACAATGAAGATCAATAAGAAACACAGCAGAATTCTGCATCAATGAAAACCTGGGGCAGAGACAGACAATCAGTATGATCCTTTTCTCTCTGCCCATTGTAAGGGCTCTAGCAGCAGTGATAATCTTTTAGCCAAAGAAAAATGATCATGAAAAATGGCCACAAAAATGATCAGAGAGATGGAACACCTGTGCTATGAAGACAGGCTGAGAGAATTGGGGTTGTTCAGCCTGGAGAAGGCTCCAGGGAGACCCTGTTGCAGCCTTTCAGTACTTAAAAGGGGCCCATACGAAAGATGGGGATAAATCTTTTAATAGGACTTGTTGTGATAGGACAAGGAGTGATGGTTTTAAACTAAAAGAGGGTAATATTCAGACTAGATATAAGGAAGAAATTTTTCACAATGAAGGTGGGAAAATACTGGCACAGGTTTCTCATAGAGGTAGCAGATGCCCCATCCCTGGAAACATTCAAGACCAGGTTGCATGGGGCTCTGAGCAACCTGATCTAGTTGAAGATGTCATTGCTCATTGCAGGGAGGGAGTTGGACTAGACAACCTTTAAAGGACCCTTCCAACCAAAACTACTCTACGATTCTATGAAAAAGGAAAATAACTTGATTCTAACCATTTGTCCTAGAGACAGAAAGTTATCAGCAGGACCAATCACAGCAAAAAACAAGCAAAACAATTTCCATCAAGCCCTGAGGTCAGTTCTTCAAGACAAAAAAAAAAATTAGCTTGAAAAACCAATAAACAGTAAGAGCTGAGAAACCAAAACTAGTATCTGGAAAAGGACATAGCCTTTATGTTTCACAGTACCACTCAAATATAAGTAATAAGGCTTAAGTAAGTTTTTTCTAGCAGCAGGTTATTCCACATCTGCAGGTTTACTAATCTATGGAAAATCTAGCTGGCAACATAGTATTAGACTGGAAGGATGACTGATGTGATCCAACATGGCAACTGTGAAGAATATGAACTTTCTTCATTTCCAGTTATTTCAGGGTCCCATGTTCTTATACAATTGGGTTTTTTGATACCCAAAAAATAAAACTCGATATTTACAAATACAGAGCAATGCATCAGAGGATTAAAAAGTGCTGTAAATATCGTTTGGATTTTAACTCTATTTGGCAGTTCTCAAAGCCCTTAGAGAACAAAGAGATTCCTGTCATCACAGCACATTTATACACTAATGCTTTTGTATAAACATAAACACTGAATCACAAAGCTCACTCTTCTATTTCCCCAAACACAAATATCCAGAAACTTCAGTCAACCTATTTCTTAGCTAGTTCAGCTCCAATCATCTAATCACTATGGTTCTCTCAGCCCCCTCTACCTTTTCATAGATGCATTAAAAAAAAAAAAAAAAAAAAAAAATCCATAAGAAAGTGAGCAATCAGTATTACATCTGCCTTATTTTCTTATATGCTCAGGATTATTTTATCTATCTGGCACACATCTTACCAATTCTTATGAACTCTGTTCTATTACACGGCTTTACCTTATCTTTTACTAGATGAAAGAACAACACTCTAAGAGTCAATAAAGAAATTTTTATTTATACTTTCTTTCCAGTCAGAAATCAAAACATCCATTATCTCATCCTCTCATGGGTGGTACTTAAATCATGATAGACTGACAATACCAAGAACCACTATTCCTCTTAAATTTTACAAAGCTAGCTCTATTCTGCTGTACCTTTCTTGTGTAAATAACAGTGGTTTAACATACTTTCAAGCAGAGATGTGAGTTTCCAGGCTAAGAAACCTGGAATGTTCCAGCTACTTCAGGCTAATGATCTCTCAAATGCACACTAATATGTTTGATAAAAGTCTCCCAGCATGTGTGCACGGAATGCTTACCATAAGAATGACAGTACTGGGGGCAGGGCAAATCGCTGACACCGTTTCAGACTGAGTTAGATGCTGGAGGCACAAATTAAAACTGTGAGCTTTCATTTCAGTGAGCTTTGACAGATGGACGAGTGCATCAAATCTCTAATTGTTTAAACCATTAACTCATCTTTCCACCTGCATTATCTTTGGAAAGAGCTCAGCTGGAAGACTGGAACAATTGCTCACAGACTGAATTCAGGAGTGTGTATTATTCTAAAGAGAAATCGGAGTTGTCTTTTCGAAACAGTATGTTTATTTGGCTGCAGCATTTGTAAACTTATTATCTCCATTTTCACATGTTCCTCTCAGTTCTGAAAACTCAAAAATTAGCCTTTCAGCAGAATCAATCAATCAGGGACCACTGCCTTGGCTGCTGGGAACAAGAAAGTTGTATTGCAATTCACAGTGCATTATGATGATCCCCATTTATCTCCACTCCTTGTAAATGCCACTGCACATGCAGCTTTAAATTATGCCTGCTGGTCTTTTGACTTTCAGTTGCTTATGAAAAAAAACACTTGTGTAAGGAGCTGTAAAAAAAATTATCTCTACTTCACAAACTCTCTTGAAATGCCTTTCCCAGTCATTTTGTGCTCTGTTCCCCCCCCCACTCTTAGGGCTAAAATACTTTTTTCACTAAACCAGCATCAATGTAGGGCACTTTGTCATTTCATGTTACTCTTACTAGCATTTGACTCTTACTGTTGTTCTTATAGGGAAGCACCTGTTACTTGCTCAGCACTTCCAAGTACTTGAGAAGAATGACTCGGCACTACGGATCTCACTATGGACTGTAAAAGCAAACTGGCCAAACGGAGCAGGAACATCAAGTGCTATACATTTGCATACAGTTTAGCAAGACTCGCTGATACTAAGACAGAAGGCACTGCGATTTTAAAGACACAACAGGAGCTTCGTGAATGACAGTAGGCAGGAGTAATTTTGGGCTTCGAAAGCTTAAGTAGAAAAGAAGAAAACATAGGGTCACTAATATTACTAAGGGATTGGAGCATCTGCCTTATACAGAGAAGCTCAGAGAGCTGGGACTGTTCAACCTGGGGGAAGGAAAAAAAAAAAAAAAAAAAAAAAAAAAAAAAATGGTTCAGGGGGATCTTACCATTGTTTATAAGTACCTGCTGGGAAGCAATGAAGACGAGGGAGCCAAGCTCTTCTCAGTCATATCCACAAACCAGACAAGAGGCAGTGAGCAGAAAATTAAAAAAAAACCCTGGAAATCGAAAAAACTTTTTTACTGCACAGGTGGTCAAACACTGGAACAGGTTGCCCAGAGTGGCTGTGGTCTTCATCAACAGAGATACTCAAAACCCAATTGGACATTGGTCTGGACAATCTGCTCTAGCTGACCCTGCTTGAGATTTTTCTAGTGTAACCCCTCTATTCAAGACATTCCTTGCAGGCTAAACAATTCACTGATTCTTTGATAGATTTGTAAGAAGTATGTAGATGGGTATACAGAATAGTGACACTAGCGAAGAGAAAGAGGCAAAATACCACAAAGATTTTCAGAGGATAAGTTAAGAGGAGGCAAAGTTTTAAAATATTCATATAATTCTTGTTTTAAGTTAAATCCAATAGCAAAGGTGAAATCAGTGGGGGAATTCAAAACACAATATGAAACAGTTTATTGCTATTGTACAAAAAGAGTAAGCTTCCAGTGTGACATTGTTATCCTTGAAGCACTTGAGCCATCATAGAATCATAGCACAGCCTTCATTGGAAAAGACCTCCAAGATCATCAACTCCAACCATTAACCCAGCACTGACAAGTCAATAGTCCTTGCAGACTATTTTATTGGGCCAGACTCTGATAGTGTTTCATGCATCAAGTAGTACCTTAATTCACACACAGCTGTTAGTGGGAGGTTGATCAACAAATTTAATGGTTACTGTAATGCTTTAGTCCAAGTGTATTACATAAAGGGGATGTTACTGGTAAGAGTAAACAACGGGAGTGAAAAAGACCCTCCACCTGTGTGCAGTCAAAAAAAAAAAAAAAAAGATTTATAGTCAATGGGTTAATATGCACAACAAAAAAAATACAGCTGTGAAAATAGGTGGATGTGTTCTGCTTTTCTCCTGAACCCACTAAGTAAACTGTATTTCATTTTAAGAAGCAATATAATGAAATCGCCAGATAACAACATGTGTACATATGATAAAAACCAGAATACTATTTCCTACCCTTACGAACATTAGGAATTGCAAGTAAAGATGTACAAGATCAGCTCCAGAAAACACAAATCTAATAACTGTATCTGGGAAAAATTCTTCTCTCAACACTGAACACACATCTCTACTCAGAATTTCTCAGTAACGTCATAGAGAATTATGCTTGCAGAAAGAGCCAGAATCCATACAGATTTCATTATGCGACTTTTATTTATAAAATCTTAGAAAAGAAAAAGTAAAAATGTTCTGAGACTTATCACTTTAACAAATGATAAACAAATCTCTAACAAAAAGTGTCATGAATGCTTCTCAGCAATAGAACTAGACACTCTGGTTTGAACACTCTGTATACTCAAACAACGAGATTTTAAAGACTAACCTATCCTATCCTTTCCTCCCTAGCAGCTGCCATTACACTCAAAAATAAGAAAGATTAAGGGGTTTTTTTCTATATGTTGTCATTAAGAGGGAACTTTTCCAGTATTAATGAGAGTTACAGATGTGTATCGAAGCCAACTGACTACCTCTGTTGGCAACAAGGTGAATTATTAAAATTGAAATAACATATTAGACAGTCATATGTTATATGAGATCAGTAAATTACAGACACTACTTCATGTATATAACCTGTACCTCAAAATGCTTTAAAATAATTACTTAGGTAACTCAGAGTATGAGATATTAGAGAAAATATGACTAATCAAAGGGGAAAAGGAGGAATCAACCCAAAGCAAATTTCATTTGCATACCTACACACGTAGTACCAATCCCAATGCTAGTGGGAACATTTATGCTGCTCTGGTCCTGGGAGCAAGAAGGACTCAGGAACATATCTGAAATGCTTGTACACCAACGCATGCTGTATGAGAAACAAATACAATGAACTGGAAGCATTGGTTAATTCCCAGAACTATGATATAATTAGTGAGACTTGGTGGAATGAGATCCATGAGTGGAGTGCTGGGATGGAGGGCTAGAGGCTGTTCAGGAGGGATAGACAGAGCAAGTGAGGGGGAGGTGTCACACTATATGTAAGGGGGAGGTTTGATTGCACAGCAATTGTTAGCCATGATGTGGTTGAGAGCCTCTAGGTGAGGATTAGAGGGATCAAAACCAAAGGACATGTCATAGTGGGTGTCTACTACCGATCAGCCAGCCAGGATATAAGCACTGATGTGTGTAAAATAATTCTCAAGCATTATTTTAACTCTAACTGACAGTATCAAGCACTTTTCTCCTTGATAAATTGTAGAAAAAACGTCTAAACCTTAAAATAAACTTCAGTAACAAATTATAGTTTCTTTAGGGACTATAAGAAGTTGAAACTCATCAGATATCTACTATAATTAGAGCTGAAAAAATATTTTTGACATTCTATTTCTAATAAAAATTCTTGTTCTTCTGAGATCATGAGATTTAAAAAAAACCAACAAAACACTCACCATAAAATAGTAGCGAGAAGAGTGAACACAGTACAAAAGAACAAATCAAAAGAAAAAAGAAAGACAAAACTATAAAACAACATGAAAGGCATAAGCTCAAACAAAACAACAGAACTATGGAGAAAGTTAGACAAAAAAAATTTCGTTTCAAATGTATTTCCAAAGAACTTCACAGCAAACTTCACTGACTTCAGTGCCAATTTTACCTCAATACTCATTTTTGCAGTGGAAGCCAATCAAGCAATTGACTGCATCCCAATAAAGCCCTTTGCTTCAACTCTGTACAAGCAGACAGGAGTGCATGATAGCAGTGAATAACTACCACAACCAAAAATGGCAATTTATTTAATGATCCTATAGTTGTCTTAATTATAACAGAGTATTTTTAACATATTGAAATTATCCATCTCATGTCAAAACAGGGCAAAAATTCAAGAGCACTGTGTTTTATCTTGTAAAATAGACCTCTGGCGAAATCTTATTAAATTAAATTACATATAAAGTCACTGGTGCATAATTTGCTGTTTAAAATCATGCTTTTGTGATCTGCTCCATTAAAATAAAAAAATAAAAAAAAAATAAAAATAGCTGTTTGGGACATAGGCAGTGATCTACAGCTGTTCCTGTGAGAGCTAAAACCATTTTACTTCATTAGATTTTAGACTATTAATTTGAAAAATTAATAGTTCTCAAAGGTATTCATCTTCAAACCTACAATTGTTGTCTATACTTACATTAGAGGGCGATGGTATAATAGCTTGAATTAACTTTAGAGGTACTTCACTGACCAAGCAAAATTCAACAATGTCTTAACAACAGCTATCTTCAACTACAGAAGCACTGGTAAATGTGAAGACCACAGACTTCCACGAGGAAAAAAAGTAATTTTCATTGTATGCTAGTAGCTACGATATTTTCCCCAGTTATTCTATATACAAAATTGTGCCTATAAAATTTTCACAGAATTTTATGCCAGACTGATCTTACTCTCAGAGAAAAATGGACAGACTTCAGAAAAGCTTTTTGCCCTCTCAGGTCTAGGCAAACTGAAGTCAAAGCAGACACCAAAGGTGTTTGCAATGAAGAGAAAACACTTGAAAGTCCTGTATCGGATGCTTTATGATGATGTTTTCCTCTCCATAGCTTCACCTCCCATCCAGTACTTCTACTTTTACAGGGTACTCTCTGTCCTTGGAATAGGAAAAATGTTTCTAAAATAAAATTGGGAGTGATTACATTACAAGTAAGAAGAGGGACTACAATGTACCTTTTCCATCTTATAAATTGTTCTATGAAAGGGTAAAATAATAAAAAAGTTACTAAATGAACTACATCTTTTACTGCTGTATCAGCTACTGTCTGAAAAAATTTATGCAGAAGTTGCATCAATGTATCTGCTGTGTATCGAGTGCAAACACTTATGAAAACAAAAGGTGCTTCTGTGTTTCAAAGTCACCCCCCTAACAAAGTATCAGGATGTTTGCTGTCACCTGCACTTTATCACACAACCTCAAAAAGCTAAACATAATAGCCACAAAGTAAAGGTGGACACTGGGAGAATCCTTTAGAAACAATGTCATCCGAGATATTTATCAGAATCCCACTCATACAGGGTGCTGAAAATCAGTGAAAGGAATTTGCATTTTTATGGGTTAAGTCAGCCCCCCGCATTGCTTTGAAAGTTTCGGTTGGGCAATGTACTTGGTTTTGCACTGCAAAACACAGAAAATCAAAACTTGCCTGAACTAAGAGAATATTCTGCTAATGTTCAGCTCTGCTAACAAGTTGACCAAGTTCACATTCATTTCTTTTTCTAAATATAGCAAAGCTGTTTTCTTAAGGAAAATGTATTACCTTCCTAAGAAAGAATGAAAGCATAAGGTAACATGACTGTAAAGTATCTGTTAAGTAATTTAAAACTTAAACTGCAGTTGCATTTTGTATTATAAAATAATATTAATTTGTAGCATTCTTACACTGATTTCAAGAGACTAATTCAGTCTTAAGGTAAACCTTAAATTCATAATACCTTATATCCATCTGTTTTGCCAATCACTAGGCCTAGCACAAAGGACTCAGCCAGCAGCAAAACAAACCAGTAACCAGATTCTATTGCACATAAAGTCAGTATATGGGGGATCGCTGGGGGTACAAACAAGTCAATCAGATCACAAATAATAGATATCAACCCCAGCAACGACACAGCACGACCAATAATAGGTGGAATAAACAAAGAAACAAAGTCTCCCGTAGAAGAGATGGGAGACAACCAAGTCAATAGGCTGAGCATATAAGACAGAAGGAGCCCCATATTGTTCCCCCACGAAGCCCACATTTGCAAATGCCAAACCTGACTGGGATACAGTTGCATGAGGAGCCAGGAGGTCCTTCCCCAACAGGAAACTCTGCAAAGTGCATCCACCTCACAGACAGACACTCCACCCTTCCTGCAAGTGGTCCCAGCTTTTATCCCCAAACAGGACACCTGGCACTCATTTACCCAATGCAGGGCACCTGGGGCTTGTTTACCCAAGGGCTTTCCTTACAAGGCCGGCTGCACCTTGGAGGAAAGCCAAAAGGCAAACTCATCCCCTCCTCTTAAAGGGCCATGGGGACCACCCATATGTCAACCTTAATTCAGGGCTCTGAGTTCAGACCCCAGCACTCACCATCTTAAGTGGATTCTGTGAACTTGAGAGTGACCTAGAGAGATGTTTCTATAACCTTTGCCTTGCTTTAAAATCTGGAGAATTTTCATTGTATGATTCCTTCTTTGTAGGGTGGACACAAATCACTGAAAAACCTCAGATTAGATACCCTGACAGCCTTCACAAATTATTAAAACAAAGAAAATGACATCAAGATAACCATGGTACTGGGCAAGACCCATACACCTTCCTTAAAAGGCACTTCACAGAATCACAGAATGTTAGGGATTGGAAGGGACCTCAAAAGGTCACCTAGTCCAATCCCTCTAACGGAGCAAGAATACCTAGATCAGGTTACACAGAAGCCACATTCCCTGCACCTCTGGATTTTTTTAAAGAATGATGAGATTTCATTGCAGAAGTGCAACCCTTAGCAGCATGGCACAGCTAATAGGAATTGTTCCACTCTCTTCTTACACTGATGTTGTTATACTGTGGTTTTAATATGGACAAAAGCGATCAACTTGATTTTATTTTCCTGTGATGGAACAGTCAATAACAAATTGGTCCATTTCAATCCCTTTCATTTCAATGTAACTACTTCAGTGAACTAGTAATCTCACTCTTTAAATGTAAAGAAGACATTGTCGTGTGTTAAAAACAAAGGTTAGCACCAGCATTTACATAGGTTACATTATTACAACAATGCAGAACAATGCTACTTGGATTTTATCCCATTTGCAGTACAACCTTCACAGAATAGAGAATAAACACTGAAGTTAAAAAGTCTGTTATTGCAGAAATACATTTTCAGGAAGATTAGACATAGATACTACCTTCGCCATTTTCAGGTAAAATTCCAATGGATGCCTCTTCCACAACATTTACAGTCAGCACTACAGTGTATAATTCTACTTTGACCCACCAAAGTTCTCAAATCATTGTTGCTTCTATCCAGGCACCACTGAAAGACTCTTGCACAGGAGAATCAGTTGACAATTAGCTCATCTACCCTCTAGGCTTTCAGAGTTAACGTGCTAAGATAGGACAGGGCATCAGTAGAACCACTAGGATGTGTATCAATAAATTTTTCAAAGAAATTCAGTATCAGGATAAAAATTAAATACCCAAACTGAATGAAATGTTGAATGCTATCATACCTCAGTGCTGTTGGAGAAAGATTTTAAAGTGATTGACATTTTTACTCTCTCATGACCAAAAATGAACACAAATGATACACCGGATTTTAGCCAGTGTAAAGTTTGTTGATAACCACAGAATTATTTTGGTTAAACTAAGCTTGATACTTAACCTCAAACATGATTCCTTTGTCCTCAAAGAGTAAATCACTCAGTTTTAGTTTTGGATATTTTATTATAGGTTGAGTTTTCCAAATAAAATATAAACAGACGCTTCAGAAAACAGGCTAAAATGAAAAGCACTTAATCTATAGACAAGAGATTGAAAGCAACTAGGTAACTTAAATGAAAGGGGGGGAAAAAAAAAAAACATACCTTTGAACACTGTTTATGATTCTGGCACCAAGCAAGTGACCCATTGTTCTGAAAGACAAAGAAAAAATACATGAATATTAATATTCCTTTAAGACTAGACATGATCACACTAAAAGGTTTACACATAATTCACCTTCCAATTTTGCTTAGAGAATGATGATACAATATTAGTATCAATTCTGACTCCAACTCCCTTGTGCTAAGAGGCTCAGCAAGTGTAAAGTGACCAGAGAAAAGTTAGGAAAGCATTTCAACAAGCAAGGCTGGTGGAAAACTGACTGAAGTCATCTTTAAGTCCATCTTTGTAAACACTTTCCATCTAGACTTGCTAGGAAGTAAACAAAGATAACACTTGTATTTAAGAAATTGATAGGGATTGGTAGTGATTCATGAACAGAAAGTCCCTTAGTCACAATTCAATATTGCACAATACTTAATAAATTAAGGAAAGACAATGAACGGTCTTGAAGTAAATGGAAAATTCAACTAAACAGTACATGAGTTTATCAAAAGTCAATCATGCCAGTTTTGTTTTACATTTTTGACAGTGAAGTGCATTTCCCAGCTACAGTGTTTCCTGATCTATCTTTTGTCTTGACTGCAGTAAAACAACCAGTACAGTATCACATACAAAACAATAATTTAAAGTAAAGGAAAAGAGAACATGATGGCAACAGAAAGATAAATATGAAACTGGCACGTGAACAAACAGCAACTTGGTTTTTGACTACAGGAGCTTCTGAAAGGCCAACTTTGGAAACAATATTTTCCAGTAAAAAAAAAAAAATAAATAAAGCACACGCCCCACACAGCTCAGGAATGAGAAGTGTATGTTTGTTGGGTTAACAGATGAGACAAAAATATTGGTTCACTTTCTGTATAGTGGAAGATCGAAACAGTATCAGGAAGATCTGTGTGACTCTGCGGACTGAATATGAGAAACGAGGTAAAACTTTGCAAGGTAAAGTGCACATTCATGCACTTAGGAACTTATATGTACTTATAAGTACATATTTCTTCCATAATTTATAAGCTCATACTCCGGAAACAGAACAGAAGATGGTGATGGTAAATTTGTTCTTCATAATCTGACTACAATGGTGAGTCTATGAGGGAGTAATAGGACATGCTTTCACAGGAATTAGAGAGGTATTTTGGCAGGGATGAATTAAGGTGATTGTGCTATGCCTTCACCTTTGGCTCTGACGATAGATTTGGTAGATAGAAATCAGTCTCCACGGAAGAGGAATTCAGGTAGGCCAGAATGCAATGGACTAGCAGGACTACACTTTCTTTTTCTTCCTTTTGTCTGTTTGTTTTAATAAGGAGAGATGCAAATAATGGAATAATACATAAACACAACTTTTTATATACAAAATCACACAGATAAAGCCAAAATAATTCTCTAGATGTACAACTACAATTCAGAAGCAGAAATAGATATATTAGCATGCATTGGAACCAAGTCAAGTAGACCAGTTTCTCAAAACAGCAATACTATTCTGATGTCAGTAAGGCTTATAAGCTTGAATACAATGGCTTGCTAGCACAGCTATGAAGCCTATGCTTTGAAGTTGGGTCCCTCTTAGCAAATGTTTGAGGAGATCATGGTTGTGCATGTCTTCATACAGATATGTTGTCACATCTTCACACAAGCTCCCAAGATGTGGTCAATAGGCCAAGGGAAGGGATCGTCCCCCCCTATTCCATTCTCATGAGACCCCACCTGGAGTACTGCATCCAGCTCTGGGGTCTCCAGCGCAAGAAAGATACGGACCTATTAGAGCAGGTCAAGAGAAGGGTCATGAAAATGGCCAGAAGGCTGAAAAACCTCTCCTGTGAAGAAAAGCTGAGAGAGTTGGGGTTGTTCAGCCTGAAGAAGAGAAGGCTCTGAGGACACCATGACTTTCTGCAAAAGCACATTGCTGGATCATGTTCAACTCAGTGTCCATCAGGACATCCATCACCTTTTTCACCAATCTGCTTTCCAGATGGGTGGCCCTCAGCGTATATACTTGTGCATGGGGTTGTTCCCCAGGGGCAGACTTTGCAATTCCCTTTTTTGAACTTCATGACGTTCCTATCAGCCCATTTCTCCAGTCTTCAAGGTCTCTCTGAATGGCAACATGACCCTCTGGCATATCAGCCACTCCTCCTAGCTTTGTGTCTTCAGCAAACTTGCTGAGTGTACACTCTGCCCCATCAGCCAGGTCATTAATGACAATGCAAACCAGGACTGGACCCATTACTGACCTCTGGGGTACATGACTTTGTGCACTCTTCTATGCACTGATGGACCAACTGAATTTAAAAAAAAAAAAATAAAATAAAATAACCAACCCAGATCTACTGCAAGACCAGCAGGAGAAACAAATTTTTTGTTAGATCAGTCATCTAAGGGCATGCCCTTTCTATACTTAGACAAAAGCATAGCTCTCTAAGACTGCTCCGTAAAAATACTAATGGCAAGTCACTTCAAAGTACAATTCAGAATTACCTTCCAAATTCTTCTTAAGATTCTGTTAGCAGGAAAGACAAATAGATGGAGGATAAGGTAATTACTCTACAAACTTGGGTATTTCAGCCATGCAAGATAAACCGCTGCCTTCTTCATTTTGAGCATTAAGCGTATTTTGAATCTGATACAATGCAAAGACGAGTCAGTGGCACTGAATTTGCATCTTACTCTTGAACCTTAAGAACCAAAATAATGCTTCTGCTTTCACCTCAACTTTTAATCTGAATTTCAGAAAGTTTTGTATATGCCATTTTTTTTCATATGAGCTGTAATGACAAAAATTTCTATTCCTGCATTACCTAAGGAGCTCTGGGGATGATAAATGTAAAGACTTAACCACTCCTTTCCACATGTAAGCTTATTTGGAAACAATTTAAAAATTTTAGTTCGTACAATTTAATTTCAATATTTTAGAAACATTTATTTTGTCTTATTTTCCCAGTAGGTTACAATGCAATCATTATTAGATTTTTTAATACAATTTTTATCTGCCATTACTATAGAATTTAGCTAAAACTGAGATTTTCTAGAGTAAGACTAGCTAACTATGAGCAACATGTCAGGTCCAACCCCTTAAAAAAAGTGAGAGACATAAATAGAAGAAATAAAACTTTAGAATAGCCGTAAATAACATACGCTAGTGGGAATACTTTAGTATTACCCTCACTGCTGTATGAGGATTTATTATTTCCACTTACAGATCTAGCCAGCAGTAATGTTAAAACAATATTTTATATGCTACTTTCAATTTACACACACACCCCCCACCGCTTTCTTCTTCATATAAAATGTGGCAGAGGTAGCTGACTGCAATAACAGATTAGGAGCAGCTCACTGCTTTGTTTCAGTTTTGCTGCTGCTTTCCACTGAATACAAAAAGGACTCCTGTTTTTGAATTGTATCTGTTACTTGAGACAATAATGCCATAAATGTCCAGATATGTAGCTCTTCTAATTCATAATTTCAATGTCTACAGTGTTTTCATTTTTCTACTGAAAACTATTACCACTTGAATTAAATAGTAAGTTTAACAAAACATAAAAGTTTAGCAACTTCAACTTCACACAAACTAACATGGTGCAAATGATTTTTAATTGTAATTTCAAACTAACACAAATTTGTGTATTATCTGTATGCTCCCAAATTATATCCTGAGTTCCCTCTCGTCTGTTTTTCTTCAAACCCAATCCTGATCTGACTTACGTCAATGAGAGTTTTGACTTTGTCTTTAGTGGTGGCTTAACTCTGCTGTGCAGAAATGGCCTCAAGGAAGAGTTAAACACCACTGTTTCTGCCCATCCATAAGCCTTCCACCAGTGTACCTTCAGGGCAACCATAAATTATCTTAATCTGTATACTGAAGACAAAAAACTGTGTTCAACGGACCAAAGTCCAAATATTCTATCTTCTGAGGTCTGACACATCATATGAAAGATGTCAGGCAGACAAGACTAAAACAATCTCCAACATCACATAGTAGATGGAGATAACAGGAAGTCAGGCCACCACCTGAGCCCCACACCTTTTCAGTCTGCAGACAAACAGAATCAGACCTTCAAAGACTAGGACTGTTTGACTTGTATGAAGCAAGAGTTTACAAAAGCAAAGGCAGGAGAAAATAAAAAATAAACAAATAAAGCAGGCAAATATTACAAGATTTATCATTCAAATTTTTCATGAAAATACAAGCCACAAGTATTTTCAGTGAAACTTATAAATTGGCATATCTAATCAGTCTTATTAGGCTTCATTTCAGCAAATATATGTGCACATTGGCTTTCCTCTGGTGAACCACAAACGCCCTTGAGCCTGAACAGTTAAGATAGAAAAATCTGTGTTCTGTGTCCTCTTATGCCTTGAAAAAAAAGAAAAGTTGTGCAGCATCTCTTGCAAGAAAAAAAATGGATGTAGAGAGGCAATGAAGAATCAGTCTTCATCTATCTACAGTGTGCCCCAGGGAAAAAAAATAATAACCTCTACAAGCAAGTAAAAACTGGCCTTTCATTGGAGCAATAGGAAAAAAAAAAAAAAAAAATCTGCTATGACAATACTTGCATACATGTTAAGAGTTTTGGAAGTCTTTTCTGCTTAATCTTCCATTCACTTTTGAGTGAAACCTCTCTCTCTCAGAAATGGCTTCTCCCAACAACCTCACTGATTCTTTTGAAATCACAAAAAAATACAGAAATAAACCCTGCAAATAGCAGTACCCACTGATGAAACAGCATTTGAGTACACAAATCAATAGCTGCTGTAGTGATGAATTTAAAGAGACAGAATCTCAACATTCTCCTTAAGCTTTCAAAAATCTCAACAGCATTATGTTATATTATATGTAATGGTAAAATACAATTTATACTGTGCCTGACATATATTTCCTGACTGCATGCTCACTAAGACACAAATTACTATAAGGATTTAGCTATGGCAGTGCTGTGTGTTCCCAGGTCCAACTCTGAAGTGAGGAATTAAGGTGCAGAATGGAATCCACAAATTCAAACTCAGCTTTCCAGTTCCCAAATAGCAAAGCAGGAATGAATTTCAGGGAAGTCTGTAGAAGGGAGAAGGTGGGGGTCAGTCACTTCTCCCAAGTAACCAGTGACAGGATGAGAGGAAATGGCCTCAAGTTGCACCAGGGAATATTTAGGTTGGATATTAGGAAAAATTTATTCACTGAAAGGGTTATCAGGCATTGGAACATGCTGCACAGGGAAGTGGTGGAGTCACCATGCCTGGAAGTATTTAAAGAGCTGTAGATGTGGAGCTTAGGGAGATGGTTTAGTGGTGGACTTGACAGTACTAGGTTAACAGTTGGACTTGATGATCTTAAAGGTCTTTTTCAACCAAATGATTCTATGATTCTATTCTGTTTTACAAGTCTTCACTTCTACATGCTTGTCCAATGCACAGCAAGTTCGAAGACCATCCACTGGAGAAGCCATGGATTGAAGAGGATCAGTATGAGATGAAACCACCCATAAAATACAACAGAATCCCAGAAATATTTTTGTTACTTGGCTTCCATCCAGGGAAAGACAGGAAGGACATACAAACAACATGTACATTTTGATCCTTTTATAAAGTTTCTTATTTCATTGTAAATTATATCTTAAGGAAATAATTAATTTCTTAGTAAGGGATTTCTGTTGTCTTATAATGGTTCTAATAAGGAATGAAATTGAATAAAGCAAGCATCAACAAACCATAAACTGAATATCAACCAGGACCATTTCTGATACTTAGATAAACAGGAATGGTGTCTGAATATATAGCAGTAGTTTCCATTATAAACATTTGATGGGGATACTCCATCTCATCCTGATAGAATGGGATAGATAGACTGGACCTTGGTTCATCACACATTCATCAGCTCTAAGCTATACTAAACCATGTGACAAGCCTAATTACTACTACAAAGTTCCAGCTAATACAAAACATCGTCATACACTGCAGAAAAAGCAAGTCTGCCCAGTAGGTGCCCCTGGATCCCAGTATCCCCAATTGCTGGCACCTGGAAATGAGCCCCAAGAACAGAGCCCCACTACAACTGCTGGTACAGCCCATCTCACACACACTGACAGCAAACTGGGACTCCATCATCCAACCCCCTCTGTGGTTGGGGGCATTACTCTGGCCCCCAGTAGCCAAACCCACTGCAGTCTTGCTCTTAGAGACACACCATGACATGCCCTGAGCTGGTCAGGACTCCTCTGGTCCTGCAGTAGCCAACCTCTTGTCCTCTCGCTCCTGGAGACACACACTCATACCCAGCTCCCAGGCCACCTCACCCACCCACAAGCTGGTCCAGCTGGCTCTTCACTAGCACACACTCACTCACACTCAGTCCAGCTGCCGGCATCACAAATGGACAGGACCCAGCGACCCACGGTCCCACACTGGGGGCTGGCACTTCGTTTCACTCACCCTGGCTCTCTGCACACGTGGTCTCCAGCCCACAGTCCCAGCCCAGCTGCTGGAATGCAGATCCTGGCTCACTCCAGCTGCTGCTGCCATGGACACACAGGCCTCCCCCCTGGGCTGTGACTTTGGTTGCTGGGACTCAAGCCCCCATACACACACACACAGCCACACACATGCATGCAGAATGGGTGCCCTTCAGCCAAGGAAAAAGTCAGAAATGGAATTTAATAAGATGGGACAGACTGCACTGCTCAGGAACAGGGCATGTCCAGACAAGTGTGTCGCCTATTTACACCCATCCAGCCCTTTCTATCCCCTTATCCCTTTATTTCCCCATAATAAATCCTGTGCAATCCCAAAATGCTCTTCCCCTACACCTCATACTGTGGCTCATACCCCAGGAAATGTCTCCCCTCAGTCCAAAAGGGGATCTGGCTTTGATTCACTTTGATGGGTCCCATCAGTGGGGCTGATGCTCTCCTGAGACAGACTGTCCTTCCCTCCGAGTCCTTAATGTGGGCTCCGGTCTGCCTTCAGGACTCTGCTCCCCTGGCCTTGTGGGCATGGGCCTCTGATGGGCTGATGGCTCCTGCAGCGGGCCTGGGAGCAGCCAGGCAGGCCGTCTGTTTGGGATGCCCCACCTGACATCGCCTCTCTGAGCTCTCTCATGGGTGTGCAGACAAGCTTTGACCATACAACCTAGCAGTTAGTACTTAAATATTTTATAGTAGTTGTAGAGAAGTGAACGAAATTCCAGATAGCCCAATGTCATGTATCCAAGAGCAGCAAAAAATGCTTGCTGAAGCAAAAGTGTAAGAACTGGATAGGCAACTATGGGCTCATTCCATATTTTTGGTCTTTCTTGTTAATCTACTCTAATTTTCCTACTTCTACCTTTTTGAGATGGAAGGACAGCAACAGTGTGCACCCTTCACACTCTTCTTAAATGGTGGGACCCAGAACTGCACACAATACTCGAGGTGAGGCTGCACCAACACTGAATACAGCAGAATAATCACCTCTTTTGACTGGCTAGGCATGCTGTGTATGATGCACTCCAAGATGTGGCTTGCCCTCTTGCCTGCCAGGGCACATACCACTGACTCAAACTGACCCTGCTGCCAACCAGCACCCCCAGAGCCCTTTCTGCAGGGCTGCTCTCCAGACACTCCACTCCCAATCTATAGTTGTGCATGGCATTACTCTGTCCTAGGTGCAGAATCTGGCATTTCCACTTGTTAAAATTGTTAAATTTCACCCCATTAATCATTGCCCAGTGCTTCAGTTTATCTAGATCCATCTGCAACGTGTGTCTCTTGTTCCTTGAGAGCGCCCAGAGTAGCTCCCAGTTTGGTGTCATCAGCAAACTTGCTTATGCTGCATTCAACTCCTGCATCCAGATTGTTGATAAATACATTGAACATGAATACATTCCCTGGTGAGGCCGCATCTGGAATTGTGTCCAGTCCTGGGCCCCCCAGTTCAAGAAGGACAGGGAACTGCTTGAGAGAGTCCAGCACAGAGCCACAAAGATGATTAAGGGAGTGGAACATCTCCCTTATGAGGAAAGGCTGAGGGAGCTGGGTCTCTTTAGCTTAGAGGAGACTGAGGGGTGACCTCATTAATGCTTATAAATATGTAAAGGGTGAGTGTCATGAGGATGGAGCCAGGCTCTTCTCAGTGACATCCAATGATAGGACAAGGGGCAACGGATGCAAGCTGGAACATAGAAGGTTCCACATAAATACAAGGAAGAACTTCTTCACAGTGAGGGTAACAGAGCACTGGCACAGGCTGCCCAGAGAGGGTGTGGAGTCTCCTTCTCTGGAGACACTCAAAACCCGCTTGGATGCATTCCTGCATGACCTGATCTAGGTATTCCTGCTCTGGCAGAAGGATTGGACTAGATGACCTTTTGAGGTCCCTTCCAACCCCTAACATTCTGTGATTCTGTAACAGAATTGACCTTAGGATTGAGCCCTGAGGAACACTGCTGGTGACCAGTCACCAGCCAGAGGTAGCCCCATTCATTACAACCCTTTGAGCCATCTGTTCAGCCAGTTCTTCACTCAGTGCACCGTGAAGCCGCTCACCTGAGTTGCCCCTGGCTCATTGCCTGCTATGCCTGGGGCTGCTGACCCTGTTATCAGCACCCAGCCCTGCCCACCCTGTGGTGCTGCTCCCCTCAGAGAGGCCATGACCTGCAATGGGGTCACCCCCAGCTCCCTACCCTCTGGGAAAAGCCAGCCCTCACTGAACCTAACAGCAGGAAACTGTGCTTTAGGGTCTACAACAACAACTTCACTTTTTTACCCAATGTGTAAGTGTCCTTAGACTTTGCTCTAGTTAGTAAAAGCACAAAGCAAAATTTCAACAACAAAACCAAATAAAGATGACCCAAAGCAGGCAAAAGAATTAAACACATAAAACCTACCAAAACAAGAAAGAAAAAAAAAAAAAAAAAAAAAAAAAATCACTGCATGGGACTAACATGCAAAAATGCAAGAGAACAAACAGTACTTAGTGAATATTAGTCGCATTGTTTAATGTAGTACCATCAGACACTTGGATAAGTTTATGATGAATGTATTATACAAAAACTTATGTAGAAATACAGCACTAAGCTTAACTATGTACACATATTTCCTCTGCCATCTTACAAGCACATACAACTGTTCTTATTTAAAAGAAAGAAACAAACAAAAACCCCAACAAAACAAAACAGCTTAACTGAGTAACAGTATTCTGAAAAGGAAACTGAAGGGAAGAACACATTTTGGAACATATACCTGGAGTTCTTCTGTTACTGTAACGAGTCCCTGTGGTCTCTCAAAGCTATATCAAATGTACATCCTCCTTAGCAGAAGCCATTTCTGTACTACAGATGGCTAAACTGTAGAAAAGTAAATGTTGGTTACTGGTTAACCCAAAGCAATTAAGTTAAAGATGTGACTGAATGTAAGAAATAGTTATAAAACTGATCAGCCTAACAATTCATTCTGGTGACATGACTGCACTTATAAACCAAAATTAAATTATCACAAGTAACAGCTTGACTAAGACTGCAGTCTAATTTTAATCATATGCATTTCCTGCTGTTAAATCCGGATCACAATTTTTAGAAAGTCCTAGTCAGGTTTTCTTTTGGATTTACACTAATGCTGCCATATCCTGTAATGTGCTAACTCCTGCCACAATGATATGGTGGGTCCTCCTGAAGATGACTGGGTACAAACAAACTGTATTGACCTAAACCTCGCACTGATTATGTCCTAAGCAGTTCGTGCAAAGTCATCTTCAACCTCCATTTCTATTACAGACTGTTTTCCTTAGAGTTTACATTGAAATATTTAAAGCCACAACTTTACATGCACCGAAATGAAAACACACAAAAAACATTAAGATCAGAGTAATCACAAAAGAAATTAAGTAAAATCAGCAACCATCACCTAAATCGTGAGACAAAACAGTATTTGTTCTCTGGCTGTCATCATTAGTAGGTTCCTAGAAAGACAGTCATCAAAATCCAAAGGTCTCTACCAATGAAACAGCAAGAGATCAGTGATTTTGAAAATACAGATTATGTATTGCTTGGATTAAATTTGCATCTGAAGTATGGAATGCCTTTTCTCATTTTACAGGAGCGTCTTCTCAAATGGATAGAAAAACTATTAGATAAACACAAGCTGTGAAAACAAATGAGCCACAGGAATCCTTCTGTCTCTATGTGACACTACTGCACTTGTGAGTTATGACTGCCTTCTTGTGGTTTGACAGACTTCTCTCTTACCACTTCTAAGACTGATCTCAACTGAGGTCTTATTCTACTTAGCAGAAGTTTCTATCAATCTGTAAAAGAAACCAGATGAAATAAACCTCACTTCACTAAGCGACAGGAAGAATTAAATACACTTACACTAACTGAAAGATATTAAAACTAAATATGGAATCACACATTAAGGCATATACTTTGGGCCAAGTCCTGTGCATATTTCTTGAGGTTAAGTAATCCATTTGAAGTGAACAGAAACTAATCTAATAGCATTAATACAGGAAGCGAAGAATGGCTGGTCGACTATTTGTTTGTAGGCTCCATCTCGAAACCCTCTCCCTTCCAAAATGCTAATGTACCTTTTTTGTCACATCATGAAGTAGATTGGCTATACAAGCGAAATAATGAGACAATAAAAGTACATGCCAGCTCAAGGATGTGACAGACGTAGTCCACTGGGAAATTAACACCAACAAGAACAAAACACATTCTAAAAGTTTCATGTTTATTTATCCAAAATACAATATAAATGTTGACAGACATGACCTACTTTAATGTACTTGAAAAAACACAATTGATTTACTAAAAAACAGTAATATTCCAGGTTTCAGAAATACACATATGCTGCTTTTAATGCTGATTTGAGTTTGCAACTGAAAATTATAGTTCATATTATTATTCTGCATAATTCCAAGATTATTGGCAAGTTGGGTGATTCCCAACGGCATGTGATGTGCTGCATTTGCCTGCACTCATCTGCACTGCCTACCAGCTGATCATTCCAGAATCAACTACAAACACCCCAGTGTGTCTCCACACTAGGAAGTCATGTGAACCACAGGAACGCATCTGTCGAGCAAAACAACTGGTGTTGATGGACTTGATGTCTCTACTACACATATGCCAACTTCCTCTTTTCCTTCAAAAAGTTCTAGTCTGGTTCCATGGGCACAATGCCCATTAGTCACTAAAGCACATTAGGTTCCCCTGGATAACATCTTCCAGTTATGTTCACCCAGAAGAAATCCACTGCATGAACTCTCAGACTGATCCATGATGTGAAACCAAAGATGAGCATGATGCTCAGTAGACTCACTCCAAAAGCAAAAACTGACCCATGTTAAAACACTAATGCGTTGATGCACTTCAGACACTTCTAACATCTCTCACAAACACACAAGAGTAGTATTTTAGTGCTTCCTACTAGACTAGATTTTCCTCAGAAGCCACTCAGTTTCAGAGTAGCGTTCCTTTCTGGACTTGTAAAACACTTATGATTCTTGAGTCTCATGCCCTTAAGAAACTAAATATATTTAAAATAAACAAAAAACAAAAACAAACCACCAGCACACATTTTCAGATCATCTAGAATGTCCATTATAAATAGTGTAACTAAACTATATGACCATGGGATACTACATGCAGGTTGCATTGTCATGGAGTCATTCCTGATTATAAAACTGTTAAATGCATTGTACTACATATTGGCCATGTGATGTTTTACTCTATTTTCTCCTATTTTGTTCCAGTATGTATGGGACAGACATCATTATATACTACACTTGTATCTTTGACAAAAGTATGTATACGCACCTGCCCTTAAAACTTAACAGCTCTTCAGTATCCATGTTATTATGACTCAGTATCAGGCAGCATCAAATTTTATGCTCACATTCTTCTACTTAAGATACTAATTTTTTCCAATGTAATTGCATGAAATTCACATGATAAATTTCAGGAATGTAATTCCTTTCTCTTTGGCATGTGGTATTAGATTACAAAATATTAAATATTTCAAGCAGCAGTAGCAGCCATATCAACCACAAGTTGATATTTTCATTTCCCTTTAAAAGAAAAACAAAAACAAATTAATAAATTCCATGCGGTATCTTTCTCAACAGAAAACATTTGTGACAAATATCCCCTATCTTATTCCAAAGCCAACAAGCTCCACAAACATCATTGCCAGTATAGACTGTTTCACTCTCCCAAGTTCTTTTAATACTGTGAAAGCATGTAGAAAAGTATAATCTCAGTCGCGAAAACCAGCACAAATAATGACCCTACAGATGAAACATGCAACCTAAAATTTGAGTATAATTATACATTGGTAGTTACACAGACCCATTCATATTTATAAATAAAGTTTTCTATACAATAATTCTATTTTAAAAGACCTATTGAAGTGCATGGCAAAGCTCTCAGAAGTAACAAGTGTCAAAATCAACACAGACCTTGGAGCTCTAATAGTCATTTAAAACAATCTTTCAGGATTTTTTCCTTTTTCCATAGAAGATCTGTCTCAGTGAGTGAAGTACACCTCACCAGACCTGGGATTTCCCAAAAATATTTGCAAAAGGGTTCTGTGGTCATTTGGAAACTAAAGAACTGTCCAAATTAATATGAAACTTGGACTCAGAAACAGAAAAGCCTATCAACCAGCACAATATTGTTAACATACACTAAGAGAGCACTAATTCAAAGAAACATGTCAGACACACACACACAAAAAAAAAAGCTTTCACCACAACTGTTAAAGCAGCATTTTGCAAAGAAGTCTTATTTCCCAGACATATTTTAAAGTGTCTTTCCATACATCTACCTTCATTGCACACATTACAGAAAGATAGGCAAGATGTAATGGGTACAGTTTAATTAGCTCACAACTTTATTGTCTCATCTCTAAAGCACAACCCAACAACAAATCATACCATGCAAGTCAACATTCCTCTCCATTGCTCCTACTGGTTTGGCTCTCGGCTGCTTCCTTCCCAACCAAGCTCTCACTTGTGCAGAAAGCCAACACACAGGACCGCCACATTAAGCCAGTAATAAAGACTAGCAGACGCCGGTTGCGTACTAGTCAGACACCACATATCACATCACATAATGAACGTCCTCCTCCTAATTATATCATGTAACAAAGAGGAAGTCGTGACCCCCTTCCCCTAACCAGCTCAGTGCCGCTCTTTCCCCAGCTCCCAGATCTGTACACCCTGTTTATACTTGTCTGCAGACCACATGTTCTTTTAAGGAACTGCAACAGCTCCCAGAACTGCAAAGGTTGCAATGACATTGTGTTGACAACAGATGAAAAACAGGAATCAAGTGAAGGGAAACACAGAAGGGTGGGTGAGTTTTTGCATTTCCACTTGAAATTTAACATGCCTGCTAACCTGATCCTAGCTGGGATTCTTTGGCCCTGCAACACTACTAGGATATTCTTGAGAAAAGAGCCAGCCTTTTAATCCAGGTTACAATAGATACAATTCACTTCTTCAGTTTTCTTAGGAGCTTTTTTCCATTTGTTAAGAACCATATGCCACAAGAAACACATATTACACAAGATGGTTGCTGCAGTCCAGTCTTCTAGACTACCCTGCAACAAACCTAAGACTGTGAAAGGACAGGTAGGAGGGAGAAGAAATCAACATGAAATTCTATTATTTGAGAAAGATATAATGTACTAAAACTACTTACACAGTCTGAGCTACAGGGATATTAACTGGATCTTTCTACAGTAACAATCTTCAGTGCAAGATTTACATTGCCTCATATAACTGTCAAAAAACTTTCCACAAACATAAAAGCCTTTCATGTGCCAGCTGTATAGAATACAGTCTGATAACTAGCTAATGAAGACATACCATAAAAAGAAAATAAATCTCTCTTCAAGGCAGGACTGAAGCACTTGTCACTAACATGTCTGGTTACCAGAGAGATAGACATTATGCAGAGCAATGATTTCCTGACAGGTCCATCATGTTTCAGACATTTCTGGCATCAGGGGAAAGAGTTAAAAATTAAGACAGGTTAATTCACATTGAAGTTATTGAAAGGCTGGTAATAGGAGAGGTGTCAAAGCTCAGCCTAAGTCCCTACCTGAGCCACAGTATTTTAAAGCCTTCAGTTAATGTAAACAATTGGATATGTAATTTTCGCATAATTCCACCTCAAGGATCAGAGTTCTGAAGCCTAGAGTTTCCTTTTATATGTTTGACACAAAGTAACACTCGCAAAAGAAAAAATATTATAATGTATATCCTTAAGTTCATAAAATGTGGACAGCTGAGGTTAATAGCAGTTTGTCAACATCTTGAATTATCACAGGCTTTTTTATATTAACATTTTGTTTGTCTTTCTTAAGTCATCCATTTCTGCAGACCCGACAAGTATTTTAGTTGTTCCATCTTTAGAAAGCATCAGATACTGGTGGCATGCTCCAGGAATTCTTTCCCAGACATAATGTTTCCTTCCGTTTTACCAGCCTTCTCACCTGTGTAAAGCAATTAAGAAAGACACTGAAGTGAAGTGGGTTGTGGTACTACAAATATGTTGATAATATTCAAGTTTCTTTTTCATTGGACTGAGGAGCTCTGCTTGCTTTGCTTTCACAGTGGGAAGGTCATGGATGAGAACAACTTGACTGAGGCTCGATCTATACCAGATGGATCTCCTAGGTATGAGTAAGCATCTTGGGGGCATGAAAATTTGACATCTGCTCCTATTATTAAGAGGATAAGCCATGCCTGTTGATGAAACTTACAGAGTTGCTTTGGAATCCCTGTTACTCTATATATCCAGATGGCCTCAATCAGTATCTGGGCAATATCTCATTTTTTAAAAAAATATTTATTTACTGTCTTTAGTGGTACTCAGCTCTGGTTACATAAAAAAATTGCTTCTACTTTCCCTTATCATCTGAAGCAATCTCCTCTAAAAATCTTCATTTGAAGTCAAGGTACTTTGACAAATAACTCACAAGTCAGTTTTACTTTGTCCTAATGGCACAGTATCGTTTGCTACCACTCTGAATTTTAAGATGCAGTAAGATGGCATTTAACAAATTCAAGATAAGTGTCTTTAAACAGCATACTGGGAATTTCCTTGGTTTTATCTATAAATTCTGAACAGACATTTCCAGTATTTGCACTGGCCTAGGCTTATTTCTGTTTAAACCACTGGACACATAACAATCAACAGAAGGGATAAGACTCAGGCCAGCAACGGAAGTTCCAGAAAAATCCTGTATTAAACTGTTAATCATATAAATGGAAGAACCAATAAGTATCGGTCAGAAGGCTGAAAGATCTCCAGCTAAGGAAAACAACATGAGCTTACGCTACATTAATGTGTAAAGCTTTCTAGTCTTTCATACTATCTGTGAGTCATGCTTTCCATTCTAAAACAAAGGCAGACAGTATATTCTTTAGGAAACTCTAAATATTCATTCCTTTCTACAATTTGGAAAATGGCCGAGGTTAGGTTTAACTTTCAAGGTTCACATTGCAGCTCTTTTATTTTCTGCCTCAGAAAAGGAAGGTTTTGTACAACAGAAGGAGGCCTGAAATAATTATTATATGCTGTTGCACATTTAATAGCCACTGAAATTACAGCTTTGGTGCTGTCCAGCGCTCAAATGTATATGTGTGTAGTTCTATGATTAAACAAAATCTTTTACAAGGTGAGCTAACATGCTGCATGTGCACTGTCAAATGCATTCGTACTCTGATCAGTCAACGAAGATCCATTGGATAGAAAATGCATGAAATTTACCAACAACCTACTGTCTTTCACACTGCTTATGCAATCTTTAACTCAAAGAAAAATCCAACAATAACCTGCTAGATGCAAAAATCTACATCTTCTTTCCTTATTTATTCCGACAAACATGCCCCATAGCTGCTAGTAAGCACTATATGAGGAGTGACACATATCTCGTTAATTGAATGATTTTTGCCTCATTGTGTCAGTTGTCTAACCCCAAATGTTCCTTCCACCTACTGCAGACAGAGACTGGCCAATACTTGGCTAATTCACAACCTCTTAGTTCATAGTTGCACAGAAAAATCTCAAAACAGAAGAAAGCCTCAAGCTCTCCTAGTTCCAGTTCCCCTCCCAAAATTGCTAGATACAAATCAAATGTCAACATAATCTGCACTCTTTGTGACTAAGAAAAATGGGGGCAGGTAATGATATGATTCATTGTTGTCTAGCTGTAGTTACAGAGTAATGTGATTTCATTGTTTTCAAAGGAGCTATAACTACCATCTAATTGGGGGGGGGGAAGCCTCACTGAATTAGTTTCTATGTAGGAACACAAATTTAAAAAAAAATTGACCAACAGTCACTGTATTAGGACACATTATTATTATTATTATTATATTATCTCTCATTCCTCAGCTGTCAACTAATTGCTGCTTCACATATCTGTTCATCCATGTACTAAATTCCAACAAAACTCAAAGTCTTACAGTAAGTGGCGTTAAGAAATGACATTATGGTGCCTAGGTTCAAAAATGCCCTAAGGCCTGACTGGAATGTTCCAGTAGTACAAAGAAATGATTAACACTTTAAAAACATTATCAGTTAACCACAAATTACATATAGCCCCAAATCCATGGTCTAAATCATGAGATGAGATGACAACTCATGTTCATGGATGTAAAGCATCATTATTTGTGGGTTTGTTTTTTTTAATGTAAGTTAATGCGAAGATAACGCCCCCAAGGAGTAATCCATAAAAAAAAGAAAAACAGGCCTATGCTTAGAAATTCTTGTAAGAAGGGGAAGAATGAACTACATTTGCACTGGATTAAATGAGCATGTTAGTCTCACTCAACCTTCACCAGCAACCTCAACCTCTAACTCTCTGGACAGAAGACATTTTTCCTGAAGCAATCTTATTATTTTCCCCATATTATCTTATTACAGGATCCATGGCAGCTGGATTGCAACCTCCACAGGCAGAAAAAAGCATAAGGGCTTCACTACCTTGGCTAGGTTTACAGTTTTGAGTTGTGGCCACTTGAGAAATTACAGCGGCAGCAGTTTGTCAAACTTCTGACTTGAAAGACAACATCCTTGTAGGAGTCTGTGCCCAACATACTGCCTGGGGAGGCCACTTAACTTTCTCTGCCATATGGAAATAAAACACATGTACAGCTCTTCTCTCATTATTTGACCAAACTTTACTATATATGTGCAATACAGTAAATCCAGCCCTTCTGAAAATGCACAGAGTACATGCATAAGATCCAAAGCTTTTCCTGAAAAATTACTATTTAATTCAGAATACATGTAAATAAATCACAGTATTGACTCATGAGAGCAGCCTGCCATCACCAGAACATATTTTTGGCTGAGAACTCTCCAGAGAGTAAGTTCATAATGTTTAAGAGAACAGGAATTGTTCAAAAAGCCAAAGTAACCTGTTCCTCTGTCCCTCTTTTCTCATAATCCACCAATGTGGTTTAAGTATTTAGGAAAAACAGAAATGAGGAGCAAGCTGCCACCACTAGGACTCTCTCAGCCCACAAACTGCCTCCAGACTCCTAAGTTACTTTTAGGTAAGAAATGAATGAAAACAAGCCGAAAAGAAGCCAGACACGTGTCAGCAGTATTACCTGGACAGGCTGCACACTTGAGCACCCCTGGTCTAGAACAAACTTAATGTTTATTTGCCTGCATTGATATGTATGACAGGACCATGAATTAGCTAGAACTTTGCAATGAATTTTCTTGGAACTTTTACCTGTAACTGGACTTTCCAATGAGGACAAAAGGATTTTCATACCAATTTTTACTTAACTACAAATAAGAACAACTAACCTTTTTAAACCAGGTGAAACTCCATGCAGCTGAGAAAGAACAGAAATAAAAAGTATTTACAAACAACTCTTCCTATGCCTATTGTGTGTGTTCTCCGTTTCCAACCTTAGTTTCAATTAATTGTATCACAGTAAAACCTACAATCCCCTCTACTCCTAGACAATTTCTCTTCCCAGCATTGTGTGCCTGCTGGAGGTCACCTACCTCCAGCTTTCTCCCTTTTGAGACTCTCTGTCTCTTATTTTGCTTCTCTTGCAAGTTTTGGAGCCATGCTTTCCTCAGGAATCTCAGCTGCTCACCAGGAGAGTCACTCCCCTTGCAAGCTTGAGTCAAGTCATTTCTGTTTTAAAGGAGCATAATGTAACATACAAACCAAGAAAACACAAAGTAAAATGTGCAGTGTTCATAAAGGTATAACATAAGTCACAGGGGGCTTTTTGGGTAAAAGATGCATGTATTTTCCTGCATTACGTTTTCCATGCATGAATATTTTTACAGAGTTTTGATGTCTTTGGCAGTCTAGAGAGACATTGCTGAAAATATGATTCAAGGAAGTCAACAGAAATTTGATATAAGCTTTAGGCTTGGGTTCTTCCCCAAATCTGGAAATATCTTTCGATGGATGAAAATATATGTGTGATTCTTTTTAATCATAGATAAAAGGAACAGTACTCTACTTACAAGTTTAAAGGGTCCACTTACCTTTCAACACCCCCAGTTCTCCACTGTCGTCTCCTGTGATCTCTTGGACATTAAAAGACTGAAAAAGGGATACAACTAGAGTTGGGATACCAAGTTCACAGCACTCCTCCTCTTTGTTGAAAAAGGCTGCATGGACCCAGTGTTCATACATGGACCTGATCCAGCTAAAATTAACAGAAGGCTTTTCATGGACTTCAAAGGTTTTCAAAATATAAGGCCTTATAAGGCTCAGCTGTGGGAAAGGTCAAAAAATGAAGATTCTTGGTCTAAAAGCAAGTGCTTTTTTAGTGCAAGGTTTACATTTGCTAGGTACTGACTACTTAATGTCATTATGAATGTCTGTCTTCTGTTATATCAAATTCCTGATACTCAGTCATTAAATTTATTTTTTATATTTAAACATATGGATACTAAATAACGATACTTTCTTTTTTCCGTTTACAGAAGTTGGATATGTACTCAAATCCAGATAATCACAGAAAGCAAAAATCCACACAAAATAGCCAATGGAGATGTAGACCCGCTAGTGAATAATCTTTGTTTGTAGACACACATAAATTCAGCACTCACTCTTAAGAAGCTTGCCCTTTGCAAAATTGACAAATGTTCAGCATCTGGGAAATCATTCTGGTTCTCAAGCTGTCTCAGAAATGCATTGGGGTTTTTTTTCCTTATAGGACGCTTAATAAACCAAGCACATTTACATACACTTCAGAGCACTAGTTAATCACAGAGACAGCTCATATGCAGACAATGAATAATGTTTTAATAATAATTTTAATATGAATACTACCTAGCTTATACCCTTTCACTCTGTAGTAAGCCAGTATATGTTTGAATGAAAAAAGTATTTACGTTTTAGAACTCCCAGTGGTTTTCTGTCTTAAGTTTTCTAATGCTTTTCAAAAGTAACATCTCCCGACCCAACACACCCCTGTGATATTAAAACTACGCTTTGCCAACATTTTCTGTACATAAAACATCTGCCTCAAAATATATTAGCAACATTCCTGTTGATTTTATTGCATTTGGTATCAGGCACATTTACCAAATTAAAAGCAATTTTAATTTCATGAACAAGAACAAGATAGCGTAAAGATTTTTTTTCTAATATGTAAGCATCCACAAGTAAAATGCAAGAAAAGTATCTTGGCAACTCTTATTGTTCAATATAATTGTTCACCATTCACTTACATTGTCATACAGTTCATTTCATTTGTATTTAAAACTTACATTTGAGGCACAGCTTGGGAATGCACTGGTCAAGGCCAAGGTCCCAAATCCGAGAAATCAAAACTCCTACAAACAATAACCAGGCTCTGTAACCCTTGCACTCATCAGCTATGCAAGCCTTCACTGATGCCAAAGAGATTTGAGTCTGGTCATAAGAAAGTGAACATAGCTCCCACTGAAATCATGGAGGTTCATACCAGACCATGCAAAGACTAACTGTGGCACAATCTCACAATGTGGTGAATAATGCAGGTGTTTTCACTAGATGGAACTTCATTATCCAAAATGAATCTTTCATCTTTAAAGTTTTTACATAAGCTCATATTAGAAGATGCGTGCATCTCTTACTCACAACAGCAGATCTCAATAGGAGCACACCAAATACCAGATTAATTATCCAGATCATACGCCACATAAACAATGAAACCAAGAAAGACTGGGAGTTTGAACAAGTTTTGAGGAAATAATGAAGTAATGACAAATGTTTAAATTTGTCTGTGGAAAGAAAATAACAGCAGTGTGCTTTATGAGACATATGAAAGTCAGAATTATTTAACACAAGGACTATTTCTGGAAAGGAGATGAGTACTGAAATGGCAACACAAGCAGATGGCAAACATTTCCTAAGTAGTAACATGTAGAAAAGATTGTCAACGTGTTCCAAAAGTTCTAAGCAAACTGGATGCCTGGGCAGTCTGAAAATTGGAACTGAAACATTCCAGGAATAACACACTACAGTCCTACTCCATCTCATTACAAAAGTACTACATACCTTTTCAAAAGATTTCATGAAAAGCAATTTACAGTTTTGGAACTATTCAAGACAGTTACAATAAATGGTTTCTTCATGATCTCCATCTTCTCTACAGCAGAGCACAAAGACACACTTGCACCCTAAACTTCCACCCTGGCCTACAGCTTTCCCATCTGGAATCAATTGCAGGTTTTTGCAGGTGTAGTCACTTCAGTGTTACAAGCAATTTGAAGGCAAATGTGCTGGCATTTAGACAACTAGCTGCCTGACTTGTAGGCAAAATCTGGTATTGGGTATCTAGAGATAATTGCTTGCACACTATTTGCTTGCATATATAACATCTGAGAACCCTTTATTATTTTTATAAAAGAACTGCCTGGTTTTCCTCATAAACTCCAGTTGTTCTGACAGGCAACAGTCCATCAGTAACAGTGAAAACAACCTCCTATGACCATATAGTTATCAGTTATTCAATATAACAAAGATCAATCACAATTCTGGATCACACTACATGTATACATCCCAATGTACCTGGATTTCCCTCTTAAGAATAAAGAAATGGATTTGATAAGATTCAATTTACTATTGAAGACTACGCAAACACACACACACACAAAAACCCAACACAATGAGGTGTACAGATATCTAAAAATATGGAAAAAAAATCTGGTTGGATTTAGCATTAGCATTTTGTTTTTAATGCATTGACAACCACAAATAGTCATACACACACTAATGTAAGAAAAATCTAAATAGTGAAAGCTAATTTAGAAATTAGTACCAATATTTAGCACACATTTTATCTTTGAAATGTAATTACTCCTATTCTGCATCTGGAGAGCTGTGTCCAGTGCTGGGCTCCCCAGTGCAGAAGAGTCATGGACTTAGTGGAGCAAGCCCAGCAAAGGTCCACTAAGATTAAGGGATTGTAGCATCTCTCAAGTGAGAAGAGGCTGAGAGAACTGTGATTGTTTGGCCCAGAATAGAAAAGCTTAGGGGTTTCTCATCAATGTTTGTAAATATCTGACAGAAGGGAATAAAGATGGAGCCAGACTCTTCTCAGTGGTGCCTAGTAAAAGGACAAGTGGCAAGGGCAGACAATTGAAACACAGGAAATTCCATCTGAACATAAGAAAATGCTTCTTTATTTTTTTAATTCTCTGGGGATGGCTGAACACTCAAACAGGTTGCCAAGAGGTGCCAACCAGCCTCAACTACTCTGTGACCCTGTGTGTATGTAGCTGTGGTCCCTCTCTGATCCTGTGACTCCATACAGCAAACATGGACAGTCACTGACTGGTAACTACCCCAAAATTCTTCCACCCTGTGGCATGTTCTACCACCCTCTTAGCTTCTGACCCAGTGAACAAGACTGACGCCTCCCCTACTTCAGCTAACTTGTCACGTTTCACATATTAACCAGTATAACACACGAGAGGTCTGTAGTAGATGGCACCTAAGACAAAAGATCCATGAGCTTCACAGGTCCAAGTAAACACTGCTCTCCATAACATTTTTATGTTCTACCTTTAGCCTATGTGCTTACACTGATGTTCAAGGTCTTACTCACAAAGAAAACACCTAATCATGCTGTTTTCTGAAAACAGCTCAGATGGATGGCAGTGGAGGTTAAAATCCAAACTGTGTTTTCATTCAATCTGAAAACAGAATGCTAAAGGTCATTACCATGCCTGCTCCCCCAAAATGGAATGAGTTCATCAACAACTAACATCACAGATGGGAAAGGCTACACCCATAGAGAGCAATGCGAGGAATTTAGTCTCAACGCACTAAAACAGGTAGACTTATACAGAAAAACCCTAGCTAAGATAATCTTATTCAAGCCTCTTTTCCAGCTAGCTATACAAGGTCCCTATTTATATCCAAACACTTTTCAGGAATACAAAAACTTGTGCAGTAACTGTGACCTCATCTTCATGAGGGTTTTACCTACTGTACTAGGTTACTATAAAACTAGATTCACAAAAACTTTGGATACATCAAATTAGAATTCCTAAGTTTCTCCTGTATGTCAGCTTAAGGGCTGAGAAGGGAACTGCCTTAATAAGAAAATGTTGAAGGGAAGAATATACCCAATGACATCACCCTCCTTTACAACTTCCATCCCTAAAACAGCATGCCTTCTTCCACAAAGGATCCACAGTCTTGATGTTTCTTGTGGAGTCAGGCACCTCAGCCCTTCCTTTTGTTCCAAACAAGAGGAGGAATCGCCCTTCCCTTCTTATAGGGGCAGCTTACTAACACAGAGACATGCTCCTTTTGACAAGAGCCAAATGGGTACAACACTGATTATGATGCAGGACTGTTGGGTTCAAATCTACGTCTTCTCCACTGTAGACAGGGCACTTGACTGTCATGTTCTTGGTTGCTGGAAGAATACTCTCACCATTCTCCTCTGCTCAGGTGATTTACAGAGAATTTTGCTAGAAATAAAGCACAGCAGTAGGAACTTTACTTGACAATGCATTCACCCAGGAGCATGGACAGGCTCCAATTACTCCCTCATACATGTTAGGGAATGGTCATTGTAAAACCCCAGTCTCAACACTCAAAATAGCTAAAAGTGATACCCTAAACATTAGGCTAGAGTGCTGTGTTCTCTTTGCCCTACTCTTTCCAGTCACAGGTCAATGAATGCTTCATTGACTGCTGTCCAGTTGCCCAAGTTACACAGCAGGGATAAGAATCCTTTCCCTCACCTGCAAAAGTCAAAATCAAGCTAAAGCTCAATGCTGTGCACACTCCAGACAGACAGAAGAGATATGTTGGAGTCCCTTCATTCAGAGATTAAACATCATTCTCTACTGTGGATGAGTATGTAATTAATATGCTGTTACATTAAAGATGAAACCACTATGACCCATTCTGCTTACATTTTTTGCTTGCTTTTGTATGAAAGGACTCTGTGCCAGCGTGTTCTGTGTGAAACTTCCCAGCCTGTTGAGAGGTCATAAGTGGATATAACACATAAATATTTTGTTAGGCTACAAGACTCAGGTGGTGCAATCTCTCTCATATTGATCCCAAATGTCCTTTGGTGTAAACTCTACCTAGAATCCCACAACACTCCCAAAACTTGAGAATGCCCCTGGCCATGGGAATTTTATCAGAAAAAGCACGCATCTGTGCCTGTTCAACAGGCATTCTGAAGATCACAGACTTGTGATTTAGGTGACTAATTCTTCGTCTAGCCCACATCAATAGCCCACATGGGGGGGGGGGGGGGGGGGCAAAAGAAAAAGGTGTAAATCATTTGACCTGTACATCCCTTAAAATAATCTCCTACTGAGAATGCATCTTTAAAATAGGCTTAGAACTGCTTCCCAAATGTAATTAACAAATAGTTTTTTTAAAAAACAAAACAAAACAAAACACCACCTCTCTTGACCTTTTCACAACTATGGATGGTAAAAAAAAAAAACAAGTGAAAATTATTTGTGGGGGGAAATGAATGGAAATATCTCATAAGCATTTTGGAAATTTGAAAAATATCAGTTGGCATTCAAACCAGGGAGCCAGTAGGCATGGACTTAATCCAGAGTTCTTCTCCATTCTACCTCATTCCCTGTAGAAGGTTGTTAGCAGTGTAGGTTTGGTATCTTGAGCTACATGAAATGAGCTCTCTCTGAAGTGTCAAGGAGTCTGCCTCCCATGAGGCATCCAGCTGCTATCTCCCTGACCCCCACCACTGAGGATCTCTCTAAAGCAGCACTAGGAAATGAGTGGGTTACTCTTCTTTCAATTCTTGTCCTAGCTGGGGGACACTGGAGTTCCTTCCTCTTGCAGTTGGTAGGAGCTAGCGTTTAGTTTGCTTCAAAGGTTGAATCAGATTACAAGATAAGCGGGTATCTCTGGAATGATAACTGCAGAAATCGCTACCAGTTGAGATGAAAGGAGGGGAGGTAGAAGGAGAGAGAAGAGAGGAGGATGAAAGAAGCATCGTGTCCTTTAGCCCTCATGGAATAACATGGCCCAGACCTGCAGTCCTACAGTCCACCGGGTATTATCAGTCTCCAGCAAGCACATCGGATACTTGCTGTACTCTAAAACTCTCCTCCTTTCCCTCATTAAAAGACAATGGAAAGCTTAACTTTTATAAACGAGAACACTTTATCTTCCAAACATTAGTCTTTTCATGTCCAGAAGTTTAGCCGCTGATAATTTAGATAAATTACTGTGTGCTTTAGCAGGTTGGGGTTAAGACTCACCGAATTGAAAAAAAAAAAAAAAGCAGCCAGTTATCAAGTCCTAACTGAATAATTTGCATCTTATTTTCCCCTGGCTAATTAAAATGTAATCACTATTGTTTGGCAATGTGCATTCTGTCAGCAGTTTTACACGGAAAAGAAACCTTGCCAAGAAAACACACTAAAAAAAAAAAAAAAAAAAAAAAAGCCTTTCACCAGGGGTTGGCCTGATCTAAACTGCCTCTTCAGCCACCGAAAGTGTGAAACAAATAAATTACCACCGCCTGACCACGCCATAAAACACACAAATCCCTTCCCAAGACGACGAGCTGTGTTCACGGGCATCCCCCTTTCCAGCCCCCCCGGGAGCGCAGAGCAGGCTGACAGCGAGGGGCGGGAGAAGCCCCGCCCGGGCCGGGGTGTGTGTGTCCCCCTCCCCGCACGCGGGCAGCTCCGGGGCCGCGGGGACAGCAGCCCCTTCCCCGCCCGCCTCGGGGCGCATCCCCGCGCTCTTCAGCCCAAACTCAGTCACAGGCACCGAACAGCTCCCGCTGGAACGAACGCACGAAGCGCTCCTTTCACGCTTTTTATTTTTTTAAATCAGGTTATTCTGAACCCTGTCTCACGGCCGCGTTTCGTGCCCACACCTTCGCCCGGGACGCTGCTTCGCCCCAGCTCCCGCCCGAGCGGTCCCCGTTCTCCGGCAGAGGAAAGCGCCGGGTCCGTGCGCGCTGCCGCGACCTGCCGCCGCACCGGCGGGGGGGGCTCCTTCCCTCGGAGGTCTTTTAGAGCCAGGCGGGAGGAGGGCTGGCAGGTCAGGAAGGTTTCCGTCACTTATACTCCCAGTTTCCATCCGTTTGTACTTTCCCAGCGTAGCGGAGGTGGGGACGGGAGCAAGGCAAGGTGCGTGTGTGAGCGGGGGACGGGAAAGGGCGGGCGGAGAGCCGCTGCTCACACCACCTCCTGCACCGTGCGGCCGCTTTCGGGGCTCTCTCCCCCTCGTGTGATTTTACACGCCGCAGGTCTCCCGCCACTTCACCGCCATTTCCTCCCACCTCACCTCCCGTTAGCCGGAGGTGTGCCTCTCCCCTTCGGAAAAAACACCGCGTTACCCGCACCTCCCCGGAGGCTGGACCCGAACATTACACGTTCCCCATCACCGCTCCTAAAAGAGCTCAAACTTTCCCTCCAGGCGGGGAACGGGAACCCCCCGCCCGACCCGCGGGCAGGCGGAGCCCGGCGGGGCGGCCCCGGCACCGCTCACCGCCCGGCAGCACAGCGCACCTCGGCCCAGAGCACCGTGCGGCAGCCGCGCCGCGGCCGCGGGCACCCCCGGAGGCGGCGCCGAGCACTCGCGAGGAGCCGGGGCAGAGCGGTGCCCCGGCCGGGCAGCTGACAAGCGTGTGGCGGGGCGCGGCGTGCCGGGAGCCCCGCGGTCCGCCGCCTCCTCCCGGCGACCAGCCAGGCGGCAGCCCGGCCGGCACCCACACGCACCGGCGGCCTCGGCGCCGCCGCTGGGCCGTGCCCACCTGCCCGCTGCCTCCAGGTGCTGGTGGCGGCACCCGCGGCCGCCCGCCGTCCCTTGGGGAAACGGCCCCCCAAGTTTGCCAACAGGCGCTGCGGCCCCGGCCGGCCTTCCCGACCTGCCCCCGCCGGTGCCCGGGGACGCCCACCCTCCGGGCCGGCCCCGCGCGGCGCCATGCCCTACCTGGAAATGCTTGAAGAAGGCGGAGATGCGGGTGATCTGGAGGCTCAGGCACCTGGAGGTGCATCTGGCGGTGGAGAAAGCCTCGTCCTGCCTGCGGGCGGCGGCGCCAGCCCCCGGCCCGGCGGGGCTGCCGCACGCAGCCGTTACCCAGAAGAGGAAGGCGAGGGACGCGCCGGGCACCCTCCGCACCATCGCTCTGCGGGAGAGGAGGGCAGGGGGGCGGCGAGGGGCGGGAGGCGCCGGGACGGGCTCCCGCTCGGCGGGCTGGTGCCGGGCTGCGCTGGGGGCAGGCACCTCCGCGCCGCAGAAACTACACAAGAAAGTTCAATACTTCAACTCTCCTCGCCCCCTCCCTCCCCGCCGGCCGCCCGCCCCGGCCCACGGCCCTCCCCCGCCCGGCAGCGGGCGGGCCGCGGCTGACAGCGGCCGCGCCATTGGCTGCGCCAGGCGGCAGCGGCGGGGCGGGCGGGCCGTGTGGCCGCGGGCAGGCCGGCCCGGGGGGGACGGGACGGGCACCCGCCGCACGCTGCCACCTGTAGGGCGGCGGGGCGGGCGGTGCAGCCGGTCGCCGTGCCTCACACACACGTAGGCGGGGAGGGGGTCCCGCCCCGCCCCGCCGCTGGTGGCCGCCGTTAGCGCAGGGCGGCACCCGGCGGTGTCGGTCCCCGGCCCCCGGCTCGGCCCTGTCACCCCGCGCTGCGGGAGAGGAGCGGCGCGGCCCGCCCGTGGCTCTGTGTCAGCAGCCCCGTCTGTGTCGATCCCTTTTATTTCTCCGGTCCTTTCTGAAACTCGGTGCGTCTTACAGCACTGCGGTGAGCATTCATCCCCAGGTGAAACCCACAAAGGCTTCTACGAAGAGTTATTTAAGAATGACAATCTACAAGTCATTAGTCCAAATACCCCTGGGTAATAGCTGCAAAATTAAAACAGCGCCTTGAGCTTTAAGATGGCTACCGGGGAGCATACCTCCGCTCACCTCCCTCCTCCCCGCCGCCCGCAGAGCCCGTGCTGCAGCGTGCGGCACACAGGTACGTGCTGCGCTCCCCGCCGCGCGTGTGCTCCGTGGGCCCCTCCCGGGGCGAGTGTGTGCTGCGAGAACAGCGAGTGGGTCTTCTCTCACGAGCCTGAGAACTGAGCCTCCTGAACTGGAAAAGCCCAAGGTTGTACGAGCTGAAATAAGGAGTCTTTAGGCCGTTTCAAGTGTTAATAGTAGATTAGTTACTCCTATAAGTAGTAGTTTAATATAGTTATCAAAGCCTATATTAAACAGACCGCAGGAGTCGTCTTTACTAGAACAAATTTTAGCATAAGTGCTCATTAGGAAAGTCACCCATAAACTCATCAAAAGACAGCAAGGTCTTCGACCAGCCTGGCTTGTACTAATCTTACGTGGCATCTTTATGGATGCTCTCATGTACACAAATGTGAAATAAAGCATATTCCCCCGATGTTGTTCTTACCAGGCTGTATGCATACACCTTCCACATGCCAAATAAATCTGTGAAACAGAAAATCAAAGCACAAAAAAAGTGTGTTAAATGCAAACTAATAAATCAATAGTTAAATTCTAACTTTAGATTCTACCGATGATTTTACTAGCTTACCACAAAAGGCACAGATTAAAAAGAGAAGAGAGTTCTTGTCACAAGTATTGGTAACGTATAAATGTAATAGGACGTGAGACAAATTTTAGTTTAGGTATTACTTTGCAGCTTACAGTGTCTCTTATCAGCTGACCAGAAATCTTCACTTGACAGAAGCCAGTAGGGTAGATTCACTCCTGCAAGTGTTAACAAATTGAAATGACAGTTTGCACCCTTGGATACTTGAGAGAGCACAGCTGCCAGAAGATGAGGTCACCTGCCACATCCCGGCACAGAAGCTGCCCCGCTGCTTGCACCATGTAAGCATTCTCTGCCAGCTATTTTGGAAGTGCCCTGGTTAGGCATGGAAGAGCGTCTCAGCTACACATCCAGAAATGTCCTTCTTCTTTAGAGCTGGGGTGACTACCTACCTCTTGCAATAAGCAGAGGTCGTAAGTGGCTCAGAAATACCATTCCTAGCTCTGACAGATTTCTTGCCACTAGAGAACCAGTTAGGGCTCTGCTGACAGCAGCTGATGAACTTTGCCCAATCCAGCATCTCTATATTGAAAATGAAAAAACAACCACGTTATAGAACAGCACAGAAATAAATGCACAGTCCTAACAATATTTTGACAAATAGTGATGAGCCCATTCAGGCCTCAACGTTAAGTTCAGGACTTCACAGTTTCTAGCTGATGAGTTTTCAAATAAGTTGTCTTAAACCTTAACTAAAAATTTCACAACTTTTTACCTTGAGTCAGGAAAAGAAAATTACTTCGCCAATTCATAGTGTTTACAGGTACACCACATGCTTTCAACTTTTGCCAGATTTTAGCAGATAATAAGAACTAACTGAAAAAATATGTAACCATCTGTAAATCAGATTCAAATGTAGAGAGGGCAGATGGTTCTGTAGATATATCCCTTCAGCGTTAGTGCTGATGCAGTTTATGTTGCATATTATAAACCCCAGCTTTAAGTAAAAGGGTGCAAATCCCTTTTGTTTTATAAAGCCTGGTAGCAAAGGGCATAGAGCCCTTAATAATTAAAAAGTTCATGAATACACAGTTTACTCAGTTGCTTTTGTTTGAAAGGTCATGGTTACAGAGATCATCAGCGTGGTCTGTGAATTCCTTTTTAGTGAGGGCTGACTTGGTTAGCACACAAAAGACTGGCTGTTCAGTTCCAGTAAAACTGTATTCACACAGGTCTTGTTCCCCTGCATGGAGATTAAGAAACAGGCTTGGTAGCTCAAGAATTTAGTAGGTAATTAGAACCCACTATGAGTTTAATATCTGGTAGACCAAAAGACAAGATACACAAGTTTGTGAATACCATCATTTTAAAGAGGTTAATAGATTGGTTGTAGAACACAGAAATTAGGAAATAAATGATATATGCAAAACAACCAATCTTTAATCATGATCCAGAATGTCATAGACACATTCATATGTTTTGTTCACTGATTTTTTTTTTTCAATAGATAGAATTAAATGATTTTTTAGTATTAGAAGTAGTAAAATTAGTAGCAATAAATTCTTGCAAACGCGGAGCATTGATTTTATGTTAAAAATACAGGTATTATTATCCAACCTGTGCTTCAGAGCAATCTGACAACGTTAAAACAGGCTTTTTTAAAGAGCAGCATTGGGAAAGTCGGTGTTGTTTTTTCGCAGGAGACAGCGCCACATTCTGGTTTTGTGAGGGAGAGCTACTGGGAGCTGTGCAGATTTATTTCTATTTAATGAGTTGGTTTTAATCGATTTTAAATTAAACTGACTGCATCTTAAGTAATTACTTCTTATTCCAAAGGGATTAACGACCTCAGGTTCTAATTTCAGGTTAACAAATAAAGGAGATATTGTTAATGTTAAAAATATTTATTGTTTTCATATAAACCACTGTATTCTAGCTCACTGATTTAGTTTATTATATTAGATCACCCTAATGCGCCATTCTTTACTAAATTCTCTGCGGCTTTAATTATGTTATACTTGTCAAAAATTATTATAACTCTGGGTGCAACATAATCCCCTAAACCCTCTCCAGGAACTCAACATGCTGGGATGCCTCTCTGATGTGAGGGATAAACATGATGAGTCAGAGACACGTGTGCAGCTGCAGGGCTGCAATCTTGCCAGGATCACAGAGACATGGTGGGATGGCTCCCATGACTGGGGTGTTGCAAAGAAGGGATACAGGTCCTGTAGGAAGGACAGGATGGGAGAACGAGGAGAAGGAGTTGCCCTTATGTGAGAGAGCAACTGGAGTGCGTGGAGTTCCACCTGGGGATGAATGAGGAGCCAGCTGAGCACGTAAGGGTTAGGATTAAAGAGAGGGCAAGTAAAGGTGACATTATAGTCGGTGTCTGCTAGAGGACACCTGATCGGGAAGAACAAGTGGATGAGGCCCTCTACAGAGAGATAGGAGCAGCCTTATGTTCACAGGCCCTGTTCCCCATGAGGGACTTCAGCCACCCTAATATTGGCTGGAGGGACAACACAGCAGGGCATAAGCAATCTAGGAGGCTCCTGGAGTGCATTGCTGAGAACTTCCTTCTCCAAGTGATAGAGGAGCCAACAAGGAGAAGTAATCTGCTGAACTTCATACCAACATGGAGGGGCTCCTAGGGCATATGAAGGTCAAAGGCAACATTGGCTTCAGAGACCATGAGATCAAGAGTGTTGAAATATGTTCGTAACTATTATCTCCTTACTTGATTTAACTGTACATCATTTTTGTGAAAAGAAAGGATTCTCTTCAGCGAGAGGAAAAAAATGGAATTTACTAATACATAAACTGCAATGGCATTCTCAGCACCAATCCTTGTTCCAAATGAGAAAAAAAAAAAAAAAAAAAGTGTTTCATTAATTACTCATGCATTCCACATCCATTTTTTAGGTTATTTTATCCTTCAATTACTTCTACATTCCCAAAATGCCTAATAGTATTAAATCAGTTTTCCCTTGAACTGCATTAATATTCTGTAGTGAAAATGAGGAAGAACTAGCATTAATGGTTAACTACATTAACAGCACATAAATACTCCTGCAAACGTAACTGGAATTAAAGCAGTGGTTACAAGAGGAAAGGTTGTACTGGGTGAGATAACCTGTCGGGGCAAAATACTTGATAGCAGATGAATAATATGCAGAGGCATTAAACTGAGACTTAGTACTACTAATAGGAAAGAAAAAGCAATTCAAAATTCTGTAAATACTCATGGCAGCAGGAAATACATCTCACTATGAAGAGTGTTGGCTTGCAGCAATGTCTGCCTCAGAGTCTGTTGTAAGCAGTGGCACCTAATTCATACAGTCTTTGTACTACTTGAATCAGTGATGCAAACTTACTAATTCCATTGTTATCTGCCTACAGCTTGCAGAATTTAAGCACTTGTTAATTAAATTTCAGAACAGTCCCTATGTGGCGCGACTTTGGCTTTCTGAGCTGTCTTGCTCCATATGTAATATTAGACATATCCAAGCACATATTTTGTGGTTCTGTGGTCTGTTAAAATATCTGCAGGATGTAGACATTTTAATCTAGTTAATGCATTCTCCAAATCACTTTGTAGTAGGGCAGGCGTGCTCTAAAACACACTCAAATTGATGGGGAATATTTGAATTTGAATTGAAGTGGGAACAGGTCCATGTTATATAAAGCTTTTATATGCCTTAATGTAAGTTTTAGCAGTTCTTGTCTGTAGTTGATTGGAGAACAATAATACTCAATGGATAATTATAACTAATGTCTACTAACTACATAATCTATAGCCTTAGTCCTAGTCGATGTTCTTTTCTGTTTTTCTTGGTTTCTGCTTTAATGTCCTACGGCTCTGAACTGTGGGCCCTGATACCCCAGTCAAGCTGCAGAATGGGAATGATTAGTTCAGTATACCCTTTACTGTCACACTGGAGTTTCTCAAATTAATCTTTTTTTAAGAAACTATACTTAGTCTCCACTGTCTATTCTTTTGTTTCTTATAGGTATTGCCTACAAGAAGAGAAAAGAACTTTGGAATCATTGTGTCCCCTAGAGCCAATGTAAAACTAGGCAGTTTGCAGTTTTCCACTGATCAGAAACTGCCAGGCCATCAAGATTAGGGAAAGGCAGCTGTTGTGTTTCTTTTCTCTTATGAAATTCAAATAAGATGGGAAAAGCATGGTAGTAGAATAAAATACTGAAAATTGATTGCTTTATACAGAGTTATTTTCCTTCTGTTTTTTTTCTATCACAGGGCAGATTAATAGAAGAGGTATACATATTATTCCTCAGAAGTAGCTCATTAAAACACGATGAATGAATGAATGAATGAATGAATGAATGAATGAATGAATGAATGAGTGAATAGGAAACAGCGACCTTAATGGAAGCATAATCCCAAAGGTGAAATGAAGTTTTATGAAGTTTTATGTTATGAACTTCTATGTTTGTGAAGTTTTTTTCCTGACTGAACATGCTGACTCCAAGACATCTCCAAACCAGTGAGGTCTCAGTTCACACATATTGTGTTGCACAGTATATAGAGAATTTTTGTGGGAAACTTTTTAAAATGAGTATTTATTTCTCATTTTATTAGGACCAAAAGCTTTGGATTCCTATGGAAACACTCAGGGTCAGCTTCTTCAGCAAGTTGAAAAGTGTTGTCAAGTATAGTTTAATATTTTCTGTATTTAAAAAAAAATGTGCCAGAAGAATTCCTTTTAGGTTGAAATTTCTCCTTTGTTTCTGTAATAGATTTTCAGCCTCACTGCTTTCCTTCTCTTTCTATCCTAAAACCAAAAGACTAAAACATTTCTTAACTGTTGTTTCCCTAGTGAATTCCTTTTCTCTTGTGTATTGAACATCACATAAGCTGTTTTAATGAAAACAAAATCATATGTGTCAAAAGAATGTTAATGCCTTTACATTACATACTTTATATTTTAAAGTATTTTGTGTGTTTAAAATGTAACCAAAGATTATTTGAAGTAAGAGTTTAGAAACTCGACACAAATACCACTCTTTTGCTCTCCATATAGTTTTTCCATCAAATATTTTTTTATGATGTGCATTAAAAGGATATAGATGGTTTGTCACTGCCATACATTTCCTTGCACATTTCAAACAATAATTATACTTCACAGCTCCCAAATAGAGAAGAAAACTTTCCTCTTTTCCTTCATAAAATATCAGTGTTTTATTGCTTCCATTTACAGCAGCAGGTCAGTAACTAAATTCCTTTATTGTCCCACAGCATTTTAGTGGCATGCTGACAATAATCAGTACACCCTGATTCCATTTCAGTCTTTCTAACCCATGACTTTCCAATTATTCTTATTGTAGGTATTGAAAACAAAAACTATTTTGCTTTTGACCTCTTGAACATCGTCTTCTTTTTCTCTATTTTTAATAATTAGGAAATTTCAAATGGAGATGATAGGGAGCTGATAGGGTTGATCCTCAGCTCAATCATTTTACACTGCTAAAACTCAGCTGTAAATGAATCTATAAAAGTCACAGACTATATCACTGGAAAGCAGACAGTAACAATATTGTTGAAATGAAAGGATGTTAAAGATACTTGGGAATTCCACTACAGAGTTCTTCTTCTGTGATGCCAGAAACAGACATCCACAGTGTCTCATACAGGGTCTTTTGTAAGTTGAGGCATTCATTCTTATTTTTTCTCTATCACCTCTCTGTATGCCTATTGGCATCCCAACAAAACAAAGCAAATGCCACGTAGTCAAAAAAAAACCCCACCTGTTAATATACAGATAAGCTTGCAAATAAGAATCAGCAGGGCTAACTTACAACTACATGTAACAAATAATGTTTGTTAGTTTTACATATTTGGTAAAGTACACTAAGAAAAACAGTCTGTTCACTATCTTCAGAAGGTTCAAAAAGTTGGTTTGTTTTTTTTTTTATTTTCCCATTTTTCCCCCTCTGAATAAGTTTCTCAAAGTTACCAACTAAGAGGATGACTGTTTCCATTTTGGATCAGCTCTGCTTTCCCACCTTATTCATTTAACCCTGTTAACCACAGTTACTACTGAAAAGACATCCTTTAAAGCAAAAAAGGAGAAAGGCAAAAAATGCCACCCTGTGAAGTGCTGGGGTCTGAACCCTGATCCCTGAATTAAGGTTGACATATGGGTGGTCCCCATGGCCCTTTAAGAGGAGGGGATGAGTTTGCCTTTTGGCTTTCCTCCAAGGTGTGTCCAGCCTTGTAGGGAAAGCCCTTGGGTAAACAAGCCCCAGGTGCCCTGCATTGGGTAAATGAGTGCCAGGTGTCCTGTTTGGGGATAAAAGCTGGGACCACTTGCAGGAAGAGTTGGAGTGTCTGTCTGGGAGGTGGATGCACTTCACAGAGATTCCTGTTGGGGAAGGACCTCCTGACTCCTCATGCAACTGGATCCCAGTCAGGTCTGGCACTTACAAATGTGGGCTTTGTGGGGAGGCAACATGGGGTTACTTCTCTCATATGTAATCACCTTATTGTCTTGGTTGTCTACCATTTTTTCCGTGGGTTACCTTGTGTCTTGGTTTGTTCCATCTGTTACGGGTCATGCTGTGTCGTTTCTGGGGTCACTGGGGTTGATGTCTATCGTTTGTGATCTATCTGACTTGTTTGTACCCCCAGCGATCCCCTATATACTGACCCCTTCACGTGAAATAGAATTCACTTACTGGATTGTTTTTCTGCTGCTGGCTGTGTCTTTTGTACTGGGCCTAATAATTGGCAAAACACGCTGAGAGAAAAAAAAAATTCTCTGAGATGTTGATCCAGTATATGTTTGAATGTTAGGAGTCCAGAGAAGACACTGTTGTGTGAGAGAAATTAGAATATTAGTTCTGCAAGTGAAATATCTTGTGTTTTCTTATTCAAAGCAAATCTCCCTTAAAGATTATTTTAGGTGTCTCTCAGAACCCTCTTCTAAAAACCTGAGGAGCAGACAGGTATCTTTTTGATATAAAATGATGTCAGCTTTCCATTTTGCAACTGGTGTGTGATTTATATGGGGGATTGTCAGCAAACCAAGGGAACAGACTCTAAAAGACCACCTAACTTTTCTCATTTCCTCCTTATTCCCCTCTTTGGTTCTCAAAACTGCACCATGAGGAAAGCACCCAACTTGCAACTTCCTTGTAGCATAGCTGCATAGCAAAACTGTACTGAGATTGAGGTATAAGAGTTGTTTTCCTGACTGCATACTTCATACATGCTCTCTAGTATTGATGTGAATATGTGCAGATGAACAGATGGAACTAATACAGTTTTGCATATCTACAACTACCGTTAACATTAATGAACTCATGAGTGTGAACAGTGTTTACCTAGGTATCTCAGAGGTTCACTGTGTGAGCTGAGGTGCTTTTTAAACTTTTTTTCATAACAATGAAAAAGCTGGATATTAAGTAAAGCCCCAGAGCTGAACACAGTACTCCTGTTCAATAACTGAAGATTATAGTTTTTCTTCTATGTGGAAGTTAGGGAGTCAACATTCTGAGAATAAGATAAAATGTAGTGTGGCAATTAAGGCATGGACTTCCCAGGTAGTGCAAAAGGAAAGACGCTTTATTAATACATCAGCTCCAATTTATACTGTTAGAGTGGCTATTAATAGGTTGGTGCCCATTCATACTGTAGCTATTAATAGATCGGTTCATATTTATACCCATAGCTCAGTAGTTTACCTTTAATACTCCTATCATCTTTCAGGCTAATTGAACACATGCTACTTATCCGCTTCTTGTTCATGTTCTCTTATTGTTTCTACCTCTTGTCTCTATGCACGTAGCTCGTTCTTGTACTTTCCCACTAGCTCAGCCTTGTCTTGCTTCCCCACAATCTACGTGTGTGCCCATCCAGGCTTTTGCCACATGCAAACCTGGTGGGGGTTTTGTTGTTTTTCTTGGTGGTGATGGTGGGTTTTTTCCTTTGATTTTAGTGGTAGGAAAGATAGTTTGTGGCAGAGAATATAGCAGTATTTTATGCTGTTCTGTGCTAGGAAACAGCAATACACAAGGCAAATAGATCAGGAGGAACTAGGTGTTGCAAGTGCAGATAATGTACAAGTCAAGATTTCCTACAACATAAGGAACTACAACACTATCTTATATGCTCTAAAACTGAAAAGTTACTATGTGTTTGTGCCAAGTAAGACAAACAAACAAACAAATATACTTTTGCAATTAAAAAGAGGAAAATGACAGTTTAATAATATTTCAAGGTAAAAAGAAATAAAGGATTATTGTTGTATAAAGCAACAAAGGCTTATTGTTGTACGAAGTTATTTGTTTGGGTAGTTTGGGTTTTTTAAATTTTTATTTAATCTTAAGTCAGAAGGAGGGGGGGGAAAAAAAAAACAGTGAGGAGGAAGGTGTTCCTAATGGCATAAATCCAACTGAAAGAAACAAAATGTATTCTGGACTTTTTTTTACATAATTGGATTTGCACTCTTAAACATTCAAACTAACTGTAGTGGAAAATTTCAAATACTGTATACTGCTACTAAGCAGAGGGCGAGGTGGGTTTTACTGTAAAAACAAATGCCAGAGAAAATTAGTCCTTGCAGTTGTCACCAGAACGAGAATCAAGTTGCATCATAACTTCATACAATCCCTTGTCGGTAATGAATTGCAGATCCTTGAAATGGGGAAAATACCTTTCTTTTTTAGGCACACAGCACTGTCTTCCATCAACATACACTTGATTGCTGTCACTACAGCTGGCTTGATTGTGAACTTGGGTAAGTCACTTAACTCATGTATGGTTTTCTTCCATTGACTTCAGGGTTAACTCAGTTCTTTGACCAGTCTATGCTTATTAAAATCACTGATATGCATCATCACTCTAAACAGATAACATCATTTTAGAATTTTAAACTTCTGGATAAATGTGAGGTTTTATTCAACCTCATCTTCTCTTTGCTCTCTCTCAGGTTTTTGGAAATAATTTGCAAGCAATTGGATCCTGTAGTCACTTGCCCTTTGGGGAACTGGCTTTGTTAAGCAGGAAAATTGACATTGCTGTAATTCTTAGCCTGTGGAGAAAGATGACCTTACATAAACTTATAAATGTCAAATTCTGGCAAGAATAGAGACAACCCTGTGGGATAGTTTGAGTCAACTACATATGTTATTTTAGAGGTTCAGACTGAACCTGCCCTTGAAAAAAAGTACAGTCAAAAAGAAGTGTTTTGTCTATTAATCGTATTACTGGATAAAGATTATATGGTGCTCTGTTTCAATGTTAGTTTGACATATTAGACCCAGGCTTGGACTTACCAAGAAGGATACAGGCCTTCTAACTTCTGAAGTTCAAGTACCAGATCTGAAGAGAATCTGTAGAACTCTACTTAATAAAAATGCAAGGTAAGAGATAGCTATTGTAGTGAAACAGGAGTAGAATGCCTTCCTTTATTTCTCCTGTTCTCTTTGGATGATCAGCATTTGCCTCTACTGTGATGACATGTTTTTTAAGTGAGTAGGAGGAGAGAAAAGAAAAGAGGAAAGCTTCTTCTGTATGAATATTGAAAGGAAAGGTGAAAAAGTATATGGAAAATTAGCACATTCCTGTAGAAGTTCTAAAGGCTATCAGTTTCTGAAATATTTCTGCTTGTAATGAAAATTATACTTCAGGTAGTTAATGTAATTAACATAATTTCTGGCTTGCTTTAGCTTATGTTAATCAGACCAAGCTACCATAATTACTGATTTTAAAAGTGTTTAATTAAAATTAATTTTCACACTGAAGGACATAAAATGTTAAATTGACATTTCATGCCATTTGACTGCAAAGATTCTCATAACATAATATAGCTTTGAAGCCCATTTTAAAATAATTGTTATGGCAATATTTTAAATTTAATTCTAACATTGCTAAAAATATGACCTATCACCACAGATTATTATTAATAAAAAAGGTTTCAACACATTTTGTTTCTTAAGTATCCAGATGCTGTTATATATCCTGGAACACTAGCACTGGAAATCATAAATGAATTAAGGTGAGACATAAAGTAAACAATTTATCTCTCATCTTTGCTTCTAATTGACTAAAGTGAAAATTTATCTGAAAGGTTTTATGTATTTACTGATGACTTTAAGAGACAGTTTAATATTGCTGTTCACTGAAATGAGGACACTCTGCCTAGTACCAGCAGGTTTTCCCACACTGTTTCCTGATCTGCAGAATCCCTGCTGCTCCAGTGTTTGGCTTTTTTTAAGCACAGACCACCAGTTGTGTTAAATTATTCTGTAGTACGTGCCTGAGGAATTAGGTTGATTTCAGTGCCTGAAATATATCCCTCTCTGTTGACATAAGACGACTACATAAATCTTCCATCTAATTTTTTATATGGAAGCTATATTTTGAAAAGAAAAGCTTCTAAAATGCTACTTCCAAGCAACTTGTTTACGAGTGTGCTGCATTGTAACTTGGTTATAAAATGTTTGATATATGCTTTCCATTGTGTTTGCATTGGATAAACAGTCACACAGTCTAGTAAACTTCAGAATAAGTATCTTGATTAATACTGTTTCACAGACAGCAGATTTTATCCAAACTTTTTTTTTAAACTCTGCACTTCCATAAAGTCAAAACCATGAAAGCCATGTAACAACTTGCATGCTGCTTGCAAGCATACTTGAAATGTTTAGGAATGATCTGATCTCACATTTGAACTTATGTCAGTGTAAGATAACATGTAGTACTGCTGATTGTCTTTTCTGTCTAATGAATAAATTAAAAAAGAGAAAGTTTGAAGAGACCATTACCCCTCCAAAAAAATTATATTTCTCATTTCAGAAAAACATTAGTATAAAGAACTTCATTAAGTTTTCTATGAAGTTATTTAGAGCCTTAAGACTCAATTTCCAAAATAACTGTGTTTAATTTTCTAGTTCAGCCTATATTTGCTTATAATAAGTTGTCTAGGCTTTCACAGCTGTTCTGTATTTATAGTCTAATGGGAAATTTCACTTGTCAGGGATGGTATGACAAATAAATGTCCCATATGTGCATTTTATTCTTAGGTGTATCTTTTCATCAGCCAACAAAATGTCAAGAAATACAGTTTTAAGCCATTTAACTGCACACACACAGGGGCTGTGTTTTTTCTGTGGCACATCCCAAATGTCTGAGAAATAAGCTGCAGTTCTCTTAACGTGTAAAAAACTTTTCAGACCATTTGGGACATTTATTGCAGCTATTCCCATATTCAGAAACTTCTGGAGTGGGCAGATGGAAACTGTCCATTTCAGTGTGGCAAGGGAGACCAGTAATAAATCTTCTACATGCCATCAAAATTTTCTATGCAGTGTCTTCAAGACAGTGTGAACTTCCCTGTTTTCTCCCTGTTCTTTCCTAGGATAAAATGTACACCACATCATAAAGACCTTGTGAACAAACGAACATAGCACTTCCAAAATTCCCGAAAGAACGAGGCTCTCCAGCCCTATTTCCAGAAGGGTACCTACACAAGACACATTCCTCTGCAAAACTCTATTGGCATGGCCTGTGCACCAAGGTTTGCTCTCAGTGTGTGGGTCAGGCAAGGAAACAGGTAAAATATTGATATCATTCTTCTTATTCGTAGACATAGCAGATGAGACAGCATATTACAGCAGATATATGCTATTGACAGATGTTCCTAGAGTAAATGAGACCTCAAAAGAATTATTAATGACCCTTCACATTTTTCATAGACATCTTGGCCTATCTAGTCCATAATAATTAGTTCCAATTACATTGTCAAAAGGAAGTAATAATGAAAATGGCAGCTTCGTTTTAACTTACCTTAAAGCTGTCAGACAAGTGCTAATTACTGAGACATATATTGCCTTTTTTTTTTTTTTTTTTACAAGACAGTGTAATGTAAGGGCTAAATGAATTGGACATGATTTGTATAAGTCATAATAGAACCAGCTCTGAATTGGCATATTGCATGCCAGTTATGAAAGATAAAAAGTCTGGCAATACCCACAAGAAAGATCAAACTTTTCTTCCCTAATTTTCCTTTGGCAAAAGATATGGGGAAGATCAGCTTTGATCAACAGGGAAGGAAAGAAGTACAATGCACAAGAAAGCTGAGTTGACGAGTAATTATCAGGAACATCAAGGCAAACAAGGTCCCAAATAGAAGACTTAAGTGTTAGGTACAACTTCTCTATTATCAGACATTGAGGATTGAATTGAGTGTTCTGCCTTGGTTCTCCCTATTGACTTAGCCTCTGGAGATGTTTATCTTCCATTATAGTCAACAGACAAAACTTAGGTAAGCAGAAGAAAAAGGCTGAAATTAGATGAGACGAATCTCACTTTAATATTCAATAATCTAAATATTCTCTACCAACCTTTCTTCTGTAACTAGTACTGGACTATGGCGTTAAAATGTGTTTCCTACAACTATGATGAATAAATGAATTTCATTTATACATAGTGGAGAATAAATATTTCTATTTACAATAATGGTTAATATTTCTGATAGCTGTTAATCCAATTGATGGACTGCTATACTGTTGTAGTAGTTACCACACAGCTAAACAAATGTTAGCAGAAACACTTACTGAGGAAGACACTTGCAAAAAGAAGTGTTTGGATATATTTTACCATTCCTCATCATGTGATATGAATAAATGAAGTCAAATGGCATTACACTTTTCCAAACAGTATTGCCCAAATAATCTTTACTTGTTTGAGTTATACTACAAAGAACTCCAGTTCTCTTGAGCTGACTCCTTCCAACTGTTTATTACTAGAGTGAAATAAATGGGATAATCTTTTTAAGCTTTTGCAGCTTACCTTATAGCCGTATCTGTTCTGTTAATAGACTCCCTTATACACCACACAAGTTTTACCAGTTGCCAGCACAGTTCAGGATTTCCTATAAAAGATATTTTTACTAAAGGCAGTTATATGTGATGCTGGTGGCAGAACTCCAGAGAACAGTAGCTTCACAAAGCATTTAAGAACATGTCAACAGAAATAGCTAAAAGTGTTTAACTTAAACATTTAAGTTACAGCTTAACTAAGTGGCTAAAGATTTTATTGGACTGCAGCAGCTATGACGCAGAAAACCATAAGCTCCCTGGTCCCTCAGGAATTACTGTATAAACTCATTATGCAAACAATTTCTATCCAGAAGCAGTCTTCTACAAGCCAGCAAGATCTTCTGGATCTTTAATGGTATGCCACTTCCACCATATCATGGCTGAATGTCATGCCCTATGGATCTGCTTATGCAGATTGTGAACTCATATCAAAAGCCAGGCTCACCTCCATCTCATAGGTGCCCAAACATCTCTCCTGCTGACCTCTAAGTTTGCCTTCAGTGCAGGACATCCAGAATCTTTCTGAAGGTCAGTGCCCAAGACCCTAACCCTGCTCACTCTTAAGGTGAGTTCAGAGCCTCTCTGTATCCAGCAGTCCCTTCAAACAAAATCTTCAATAGCCCAAAGGGTCTTTAATCCTCATTGCTGTTTTCTTTCATCTCTTCATTAATTCAATTTCTACCACCTTTGCTTGAAACCATGGATTTTCAAGACACAAAGGAGTGGGGGTTTTGAAGGGTTTGCTTGTGGAACATGCTTCATAGTACAGTCAAGCTTTGACAGAGTGACAAGCACACGTGATTGTCAGGGTTGTCCTTAAATATGACTGTAGTGATGATATATCCTCACACATTTTTATGATGTTTTTATAATGTAAGACATCAGCAAATACTCCATCTCCCCTAGCAATGTAATTACACTGTTGCAAATGCTGTGCATTTACAGAGTGGCAAATGCATTTATCTTCTCTTATCCACTTACCTGACTTGCTAAAGGTTTTTAACAATGCCCAAAGTAATGGGAGCTGAATAATTCATGTCCAAATTAGATATGCATTAATGGTCCCAGTGCAGTTAAGCGGAAAACTAGGATCTGGCTTAGTGCATGCTTATAGCAATAAAACACTTTGAAGGCTACTGTGACTGTAACTGCTAGACTGAATAAAGCTGAGTCACTAAAAAGAGATGATTTAATCTTTCCTGTTTACCTTTTCTGAACTACACTGGTTGTGGAACCACTGCCATAAAGGAACACTTTCATTTACGCAGAAAAATAGACAGATTTTTGCTATCTTTATTTGCAAAATACAATCATTTAATCAATTTTGTTCAGTGAAGCTGATTTTATATATTCTCTGCAGTAATTTACTTAACATTTTAAAATTTACAGGACTGTCTGCACAGCTCAACTAAATTTTCCAGCATTTTCTCAAACTTTTAACACAGTGGCATTTCTGTTGAGATAAGTTAACCATGTTAGGACAAGGCTTTGTTTTCAATAAAAACATAAGTCTTTTTATAAAAAAAAAAAAAGACAAGCTTCAGGCCATAGTTGCTGCAGGGGACAGAAGGTGGCACTGTTCCACTTGCACTCTTGGCAGCTCGTTGCAGCTCCTTGGGAGCAGGAACAGCAACTCCATCCTGGCATATTAAAGAAATCAGTACTTTGATTCTTCGTTAAATTCTATCCATGTATTTACCAAGCACAGAGCTGTAAGAGGAATACATAGTAACTTTTAAAATGTTGTTTTATCTAGTAATCTAACATTATTCTTTTAAATCACAAAATCCTTATTTTTTTTTTTTCTTTTGTACTGTTGATTAAAACATTATTTCATATTTTGCCTTTTATTAGGGCTGTATGCTCCTGTATAGCAACAAACATCTCTCTCTGACTTGTATGTTGTGGCTTTACCACCGATGTGGTGAACCTCTTACTTGCCCTACTTCTCTGTAGCACATCTGTATCTTGCAAATACTCATTTATGCCTTCTTTACCATTTCTGTCCCTAAGCTTCTGAGTAATTTACCTGGCATGCTGGTAAATAGCCAGCTGAACATCAGCCAGCAGTGTGCCCAGGTGGTGTCTCTTAAATACCTTCAGGGATGGGAACTCCACCACTACTCTGGGCAGCCTGTACCAGTACTTGACAACCCTTTCAGTGAAGAAATTTTTCCTAACATCTAATCTAAACCTCCCCTGGCACAAATTGAGGCCATTACCCTTCTCCTATCTCTAATTACTTGGGAGAAGAGACCAAACCCTCCTCGCTACAGCCTCCTTTCAGGTAGTTGTAGAGAGCAATACTGTCTCCCCTCAGCCCCCCTTTCTCCAGGCTGAACACCTCCAGTTCCTTCAACCGCTCCTCATAAGACTCGTGCTCCAGACCCTTCACCAGCTTCATTGATCTTTTCTGGACACACTCCAGCAGCTCAGTGTCCTTCTTGTAGTGAGGGGCCCAACACTGAGCACAGCATTTGAGGTGTGGCCTCACTAGAGCTGAGCACAGCGGGACAATCACCTCCCTAGTCCTGCTGGTCACACCATTTCTGATACAAGCCAGGATGCTGTTGGCCTTCTTGGCCACCTGGGCACACTGCCAACACCCTCAGATCCTTTTCTTCCAGGCAGCTTTCCAGCCACTCTTCCCCAGGCGTGTAGCATTGCATGGGGTTGTTGTGACTGAAGTGCAGGATCCAGCACTTGGCCTTGTAGAACTTCATACAATTGGCCTTGGCCCATTGATCCAGCCTGTCCAGATCCCTCTGCAGAGCCTCCCTACCCTCAGGCAGATCAACACTCCCACCCAACTTGGTGTTGTCTGCAAAACTCTTGCTGCTGCACTCGATCCCCTTGTTCAGATCATTGATAAAGATATTAAAGAGAACTTGCCCCAGTACTGAGCCCTGGGGAACACCACTCATGACCAGTTGCCAACTGGATTTAGCTCCATTCACCACAACTCTTTGGGCCGGGCCATCCAGTCATCTTTAAATACTATCTTCAAGTGTGAAATAAATTAAGCACTTTACTGCACCAGACATACATGTTAATGGACACAGGCCATAAAGAAAAGTGACTTAGTCATCAATAGCTGAAATTATGTTAAGCATCTGAGTATGATTTCATTTCCTCCAGTTTCCTTTTGTTTGTAATAGGTCTGGCTTTTTAAAGGTACTTATTAAAACTATGCATTTACTTTTTGTGACTGAACATTTAGTTTATGGATGCATTTTTTTTTTGCTAAAATAATTAATTATGGAAAGTACAATATTAAATGGAAAAAAACGTCTCAGGGGACCCTCACTTTTTGGGTATTAGTCTAGAAGTCAAAATATTTAGATGTGCAGGGGCAGATTTTTTCCTCATCATGTTTTAAAACCACCTGGCCACAGTTCCGTGATGAGGTACCATGTCTGCTCACAAGTGGTGATCATCTATAAGCATGCTGGAAAAAGTAGGACATTTAGGACCTCAAACCAGCATAGGTGCACAAGTTTTCAAGTCAAAGCAGTTACAAGCCTGCTAGTAGATTAATGTGAGCAATGGGCCTCTCTTGTCCCAGAAAAACAAAATTGTACATGTGCAGACCAGCAGCAAAACTCATGCACGGCTTCTGCACATGAGCTTCTTCATCTCCCTGTCAGCTAAGCTGTCCAGGTACCTTTGGAAAAGCAATTGTTGCAATCAAACAAATTGTTGCCTCCAGTATGAAAACATATTGCACAGATTATTTTATTAGATAACAGAAAAGAGTTTGTATTATGTGGAGCAATTAGCAATCCTAGTGCTTGGTGACCTTCCTGTGTGGGGACCTGAAACCTCTAGCATGGTGGGCTTCAGCTTAGGACCATGTTACAGAAGACAATTCAAGTCTAAACAACACTTACTTAGACTTTAATTAAGACAACCATCAACTGACTGGTGATATCATAGTTGCCCGGCAACTGCTAGAAGCTGAAAAATTAATTCTTTTTCTAGACTGATATTAATTGCCTCATTTTATTAAATTAAAAAGTAAAAACAACGTTACCATGAATTTAAAAGTAAAGGAAAGAGAAAACAATCTGAGGAACAGAGGAGACAAGAAGCAAGAATACACCATGTAAAAGGAAAACTGAGTTAGAGCAGAAAAGTTACTCATGGGGAAAAATAGAAATCACGTGGAGTAGAGAGTACATGAGAGGAGAGGCAATAACCTCAAAAGATCACATAGGTAACATTATTTAACTCTGAATTAATAAGGAGGTGTAAGTTCAGACACTTGAATAATTTCAGGTACTTTCTGTATCTAGAGAACAAAAACTTGAAACTGGATCATCAGTAATGAAGGTAGGCTATTATATCCCACATTGGGATAACATCCTGTCCCTTAACATGAATTCCAGTCTTTTAAAATGTTTCCCTGTTTTCCAAATGACTGTCTGCAGCATTTTTCATTTTATTGAAGGATGCCAAAGACCACCTTCTGCAGTGAACAAGACAAATTGTAATTAGCTGAGATGAGGAACATGGCTAGATTTGTGCCAGCAAAGACTAGTTATCTTGAAGCACAAACACTTTGTAGTAATTAGTTCACCTGATGACTTGGGTTTAACAAAAGACAACAAATGCACATTATAGTACAGGCACATTAACTTCAATACAATTACTGTAATTGCAGTGTAGTTATAATACAGTTACAATTTGTTAAAAATAATTATTACTAATGTATCTGAATTCTGAAGTGTATTTAGAAGTTTGTCTTGATAGTTTCATTTTCTGTGTAACACTAGAGAAACTGGTTGTTCATTGCTTCAGCTGTCACAGATTTTTTTTGTTATTGTTTTTTTCTCTGAAGCTTTACAAACAGCCACTGGGCAAAAAGCTCTGGTATTCCAGCCTCAATAAGGATATCCAGTCAACTGCATGATCAGAATGTCTGTTCATATGAAACCAGTGCTTTTGCTATGAGAAAGGGATTTGGACTGATTTTTCCATCTACTGCATACAGTGTCTTCAGATTTAGTGAGTCCAGGTTATGTTGACTCCTTAAGCGTAGGTGATTCCTGACATGATCAGCAAAGGGACAAGGATGTGGCAGTGCTGAGCACCACATTTTTCTTAGGTGCTCAGTTCCAGGGGCTGAAGTTGCAGCTGCAGACTATGGTCAGTTAGCTGAAGGAAGGGGACAGGGAGAGAAGAGGGCATCTTTGCTTGCTACAAAGAAATGCTAGCATACAATCTCTCATTTAAGCCTAGAGCTAAAACAGGGCTACAAGAAGGTACTTATGTAAAATTAGATTTCATGCCTAAAATGATCTCTGGGATTTAAATGCTGAACATATCCTTATCAGTACAGAAAATTGGCTTACTCTTTTTTTCCTGCAGTCTTGTTAGAGATGTTACTGTCACTCACCTTGTATACTGTCTTAACTTGATTTGGGCTGAACCAGAATGAGCTCAAATGCTCATTACCTGTGTTCCAGGTGAGCATCTTCAATGCTGCCAAGAAGGGGAGAATTCCCCTCCACTATCAAGTGTCCCACCAGGCAGGGCAAGAGAGCACCAAAGGAGTCTGATCCAAATGTTCATTGGTGAAGGCACCGTGCTGGGAAGAGAAAGGAGTGAAATCCTCTGAGAGGCTTCTGTAGATTGTTTCCCATGACCTTTCAATGCAAAATGCCTAAACAATTGTGGAAGAAGGGGCCAGAATATTACAGATTACATACAGCTCCAGTGCAGCTTGCTAGGGAGTGATCTGCCTTTTCTTAGGCACAGCAAGTACTGGAGCACTCTCTTGGAAGTTTAAATACCAAAGGGAGGACTATGGAATAACCTGCATAAATAAATTACCTTTCTAAGTTTCTGTGAGAAAGGTGCTGGAATGCATCTTGAAAGAGGTGGGTTTCTGTCCTTTTCTAAAGCCCCTGACCTCAGTGGTATCTTGTGAAAAAGGGAATTGCAAGAATGCAGGAGAAGCTGTAGTCTGTCAGTTCTACTTAGCTCTCTGTATGTGGAATTAAGTTACTAATTGGGCCAGGGAGCAGTAAGAGAAGTCACATGCTCTTTTGCCCTAAAGATCTTGAAAATTAAAAATACTTGAAAAGTCATTCTTAAAATATAACTGAGAACTAATTAGTAATGGCCATACACAAGGAAGCATTCACTATTTTCCTATTGTGTTATATCCTTATCCTTAGGATTTCAAGATTCTTCTAGTACTTAGATGGAAAAACATAATTAAAAGTAAATAGATTATACTGAGGTGAATTTTTTAACATGAGATACTCAATCTCTTGCAAGACCTTAATGATCTTTATGATGTGAGAATGTCTATCAGCTGAAAAAAAACCAACTGTAACAATTCTATAATAACATAGCCCTTGGAGTAGCTAGGTAGCTGGTGTTCACAGGCACTACACACACAGCCTAAGTGATTATGCATAGTCAAATGGGTAGCTATTTGTGGAATTAATTTTGCTGTGGAAAAGCAGCTAGTCTAGTAACAGCCTTTCTCTGGCAGTTATTCCCAGCTGTATACATTAAGTGGATCTCTCTTTCATGAAGCTCTTCCATGGCACTTTATGGGGCAGCGTCTGCTTTTTGTGAAGTGTTTTGTGCGTTGCCACTTCGATTGACGTGGTCCTCCCAGAAGTCCCCAGATCTTCCCAGGGACTCAGATGGGTCCAGCCTGGGGCAAGATACTTCCAGTATTTTGAGCTAAGGTAGGCACCATCTGCCTTACTGGTTTCAGTGAGGCAGTGGCAAGCCTTTGCTGCTCAAACAGGAAAGACCCTAAGGAACAGGCATTATCTAGCTGAGCAACAGGGAAGCATGAATCAGAAACATGGGCTTTGTCAGACTCTGAGTAAAGAATATTCTTCTGTATGATGAAGGAAACTCAGTATATGGAAAAATATTATTATTTAATGAACTTCCATTGTCATTCTCATTTGAAGTTGTTAATGAGGCTGAAGTCAATATCCTTCATCTGTTCAGTAAAGTGAATTCTTCATCTTGACAGTCTAAGATTGCCAGTGGGTAGACAGATTTGTGAGAAGAACTAAATGGTGTTTACTGTGGTGACTGATTATCTCCTAAAGAATCATGTGTTTTTCTCCAACAGTAGAGGATATAATTTAATTAGACTTTTATTTTAAATGTTCTGATTTTTTTAATGCATTAACTTATGGCCTGTGGCTGATAGAAAAGAAATTAATACTGACTCCTTTGAGTGTGGAATGAATTTCAGTTTGCAAGGGGAGAAAATTAATTATAAATGCCTGCTATTTAAGTTTTCCAGATTCAGATGATAAATGAAGCAATTATTACATGTCAAGTATATAAACAGTAATTTGTCAACATTTCAGCTTATTAATTCTAACATTTGCCATTCCATGTAACATATTTATCACATTTTATTGCTGCTTGATGAAAAATCTAGCATAGTTCTCTCAATTATCTTTACACAGCTGCATAATGAAGCAACAAAGTAGGGATGTGTATCACGGTCCCAAACACCACAAAGTGTTTCTGTTTGTCTCGACTTCAGCTCAGAATAAAGCACTGAGACCTCAACCTGGCCCAGCTACAGGCATTTATCCTCATCTCACCTTCCCAACCTTGCTTTCAAGGTGTTCTGCTGCTGATTGTATTTCAGATCCTGTTTCTGCCAACTACTGCCAACTTATCGTGCCCAAGCCCTGCTGACTCATCCTGATGGTCCTTCCTGCTCTTTCTAATCACATCTCTGTGGCTTTCCTCATGCTCTCTCTGTACAGGGAACGTCCTAAAAGCTGGACACTGGAAACCTTCCATCATTTTCAGATTTCTCTCTGAAATCCTAGTGTTCCACTGTGTTACTCACAAACTCCTCATTGGTGTGTGTACAACTCATTTCCTTTCACCCTCGTTCTTGGACATAGCTGTCTAATCCAGGATGCTCTGAACTTTACTTCATGGACTGAGAAGAAAGGCTCAAGCACCCTCTTTACTAAGACAGGCAGCTATTTATGATCTACTTATGGAGCTGCTGTAAAATATTCCTTTTCTGCACTACTGCTTCGTTCTGGAGCCTCTTCCAGTACAGGATGTCAAAAAGTGGGAGCATGGCTGCTTGACTGGGCAGATCACAGGTTGGATAGTCTGGGTTTCACAACAGCTTTGTGCTTCTGTGTGACATGTGATTAATCACTTTATATCCCTGGGTGGAATCCTGGCCCAAGTTACATCAGTGGAAAACAACCATAACTTTAACCCCTGACATTTTGTTATTCCTAAACAAGGTTAGCCAAACTAGGTTTTTGATAAATCAAGTGTGAAAAAAAGAAAGCTCATATGAATCTCTCGAGGTCATCATAGAGTTTTGGAGTAACGGGAGAGCTGTAAGTGAAGGTTAAGAGGCTGCATGAAGCTCAGTGGTCATTCAGGGATTACAGTACATCAGTACATTACAGTTACTGAAGTCACCTGTACAGGGGATGGTGAGACTAGGTTTCTGGCAGGTATGAGATAAGAAGAGTTTGGATTAAGTTACTTAAATCTAAAAATTAAAACCTAGAAGCACACACACACAAAAATCTGTTTATCAATGCTCAATAGAGTGAAAAGATTGGTTTACATGTTTAATTACACATCATACAAGTTGCAGAAGAAAGCCATCACTCAGCTGATTCACCTCCTTACTGGCTTGTGATCCTCTATGACACCCAGAGCCTTCTGTGCACAACTGTTCCCTAGCCAGCTATTTCTTAGTGTTTCAGTGCAGATGGTTATTGCTGCCTTAACATGTAATTTTATGTTTATTAGATATAATCTTTTTTTCCCTTTTTCCATTTGTCAGGGTTACTCTGAATATTAGTTCTGTCTCCTGAGCTGCCGAGTGGAGTTCCTTCCACTTTGATGCTGTTTGTAAATTTAGAGCATAAACTGTCATCATCTAACTAATTGACAAAAACTTTCATCAGTTCCAAGATAATAAAAATTTGGGGATAAATACAGGATTAAAGATTAAGGATAAAATTCTGAGGTCACTTTAATGGGATTTCTGGGATGTTGACCGTAACAAGATAAAAACATACTCAGAAAAGTGTGCTTCTGCCTATTTTCTAGAAGACAAAACCAGAATAATTTGCATGAAAAAAACTTTACGCTTCCTTTACACTAGTAACTTTGGAATTAAAAAAAAAAAAAAAAAAGATTTCATGCACGTAATAAATGCATGCCACTTCTAGAATGTAAAGAATTAGGGAAAGTAAGATTAAAAACACAATTTACAAACCAGTAATTTCAGAGAGGACATGTTTGCTGGCAGTTGCTCAAATGGAGATACTGGCTACGACATACTCCTTTTAGGCTTACCTGTAACTGTCTTTGCTAATAACCTGTCTTCTAGTCTTAAGGCTGCATAAGCCCCTAAGAACACATGGTACATATGCACTATGTAATAAGGTAGAAACCTGCATAGAACCTTACCTTTCTGTTGCACATCTGTGCACCAACAAACTCAATCTTACTCCCCTATTGACAAGACTGAGGCTGAAGCAAATTGTAGGCGACCAGGATGATGACTGCAGCCAGGGCATGTTGTGTTGTGTCCTGGAGTCACACAGAACTCAATTCTTCTGGTCCATCTACCTCCAGAGCCACATCCACAGCATCTCCCTCTGAGCTTATCAAGCCCCATCTTAAGACCAGCTGAAGTCTTGCCCCTCCTTGAAGCTGCTCCTTAATACTTTCTGTCTTTCTCACTGTTGCAGAGTATAACACATTGAAAGCTATGGCACATCAAGTAACAGATATTGCTCTGATGCATTCAGGAGCTCAGCCACTTAATTTATTTGTATGTGATATCTTTATTATGAAACAGTTTGTTTTAGAGGAGCTGGCACAATGCTGTCAGCATAGGAAAAGTTGGCACCACAGTCTAATTATGTCATATAAAAGTCATTAGTTATCATAAATGTCAGTCTGAGTTGCCCTAATAAGTTAAGCAGGCATATAAAGAAACTTAGAGAGAACACCCAATTTTGTAGGATTAGGACTTAATTTTAATTTTCAACAGCTTTAAAAAATCCTGTAATTTACCCATAGAAGACATTAGCTGTATTATATTTAAGCACAGAGGGAACAAGTGAGGGGCTGACAGTGTTTGTTCAAAAAGCTGCACTGGACAGTAATAAAGCTATAGCTGAGGACATTATAACATCTGAGAGAGCACTCACCCCAAAATAAGTTGTGAGCTCATGAGTCAGAATTGTTAGTTGACAATCTCAAGTTTGTTCCATACTTCCACCCATGTCTCGGGGTCAAACAAACGATGGTCTCTTCCCTTCTCTTGCTACAGTTCAAAGAACTATTTGCAGATGTTTAAGGCTACTTTCCTCTGAGAGGCAAGTTATTACATTCCTCTGCCCCTCTACTCTCGTGAGACCCCACCTGGAGTACTGTGTTCAGCTCTGAGGCCCCCAACATAAGGACATGGACCTGTTGGACTGGGTCCAGAGGAGGGCCATGAAGATGATCAGAGGGCTGGAGCATCTCTCCTGTGGAGACCAGCTGAGAGAGCTGGGGTTGTTCAGCCTGGAGACAAGAAGGCTCCGGGGAGACCTTATAGCACCTTCCAGTACCTGAAGGGGCCTACAAAAAAGCTGGAGAGGGACTTTTTACAATGGCATGGAGTGATAGGGTGAGGGGTAATGGTTTTAAACTGAAAAAGAGTAGATTTAGACTAGATATTAGGAAGAAATTCTTGGCTGTGAGGATGGTGAGAGACTGGCACAGGTTGCCCAGGGAAGCTGTGGATGCCCCCTTCCTGGCAGTGTTCAAGGCCAGACTGGATGGGGCGTTGAGCAAACTGGTCCAGTGGGAGGTGTCCCTGCCCATGGCAGGGGGGTTGGAACGAGATGATCTTAAAGGTCCCTTCCAACCCAAATCGTTCCACGATTCTAGGATTCTATGAAAATGGTCTTTTCTCTACATATGCCTAATATGCATATCGGGCTGTGCTGCTGGTACGTTGTGACAATGTAAAAAGTAAGTAATAGAAGGTAAGTTTGCATATGAAGTGTCATCATGGTATTCACTGTGTGACTAGGAATAAGAAATAAAAGTGTAGCATTTCTCTCTCGCACTCTTCTACACTCCTAAGAACATCACACAAAAGTATTTCTGAGATGATCACCTTCTTCTGAAGAACTGGAATGTGTTTTAATTTCTTCTCCTCTATAATGTTACTTACTTTCATTTTCTCATGTTTTTTAATGACAATTGAAACAGATGCTTACTTTCATCTGAAGAGAATCTGAAGCAGTGTCTTGGAGATGTACATGGCCCTACTTAATTTAACTTGCCTTAGTAATGTTTGAGGATTATTTAGGTGCTCTCTAAAGCATCCTAGAAGACAGGAGGATCATGTACTAAGGCACTACCCTCCTTTGGTACGACCAGGGGGTAGGAAGGGATAAAATAAGGTCTTAGTGCATATGTCTTCATAAAAAATGAGTCAAAAATTTCACCAGAAAATGCAAATCAAGGGATCTGACTCGACTTGTGGCTTCATTATATTTGGACACCTCTAGCTGAAGACATTGGATTAATAAAGCTATCCTGAGGTGGAGCCATTCCTGAATTTCCTCACTTCTAAGTGCAGCTTGTATTGGACTCGGCTCACACCACTGAATGTGTCAGCAATTCTAAACTCCTATAGGACAGAGCAGATATCTCTGTCCCACCTGTCCAATTGGCAGAATGAGCAGGGAAGTCCCAGTGCAGGGTTAGCCCCTGACTTTTGCAGTGGGTTTCATGAGCCAGCAAGTGCCCAAGATGAAACCAGCCCTGCCAGGGCAGGTCCCTCATAGGAGAGCAGTGGGGATCCTGCCAAAACAGTGGTAGTGCGGAGTTAAATCCAGCCCCTACGACAGCCTCAGCACCCCATAGCACAACACACAGGTTTGTAAACCCAGTTCTACACTGTGACTAATTACTGTAGACTATAGTAATGCAACTATATTGCTTTCTGAAGCCCAGTGGGGACTCTGCTTGATGCTGCTTTGTTTGGTTGGTATACCTGAGAACGTCAGTCCATTCAGAGGCTGGTATGCTCTACTCAACTGGAAGCTAGAGACACCTCCTAGGACATGTGATAGGAATATTCTAAGGAGTGTATTCTATTAAAATAATCCTTGCAGCAAATAAACCAGATTTTTTGCAGTGGGTACACTGACATTACAGAGATAATTATATTGTATGGAATTGATACCTTTAGCTATAGTAAAGGGTCTCAGAATACTCTTCAGGCAGCCTCAGTAGAACTGTTCATACAAAAAGATAATCAAAATTTAACAGCAAGAATCTAAGGCTGATACTTATCCAAACTGTTCTCATTTGGAGCTGGACAAGAAAGGGAAATATCTCAGGATCTGAAGGGTATTGAAGGGAGACCACTTCAGATATTTCTGAGCATAAATCACTGGATAGCTAAATTAAGATGTACATAGTGTGCAACTTCAGCTCTCTCAAAATGCAAAGCCTGCTTTTTTTGTAGGCCTTCCAGCAAAAACAGTCCCAAAATAAAAATACATAAATCCATCCCAGTCTGGGCTGCCTGCAGGGAAGTGAGAGAAATAAAACATCCCAACAAGATGTATTTATGACATCTGGAGCAGGCTCAGTACAATGAGCTTCTGACCAAAGGCTGAATCACCATTTACTAAGCTGCCCCCAGTGACAGTTAGCAGAGATGGAACATAGCAAACCACTTACCTAATAACTGAACAACAGAAATGTTTTAGACTTTTGTAACAAAATTCTATTAAATATTTCAGTATGAGCTAAAAAATTTGACTAATAAAACTCCTTAATTTTGGCCAGAGGCACTTGCATTAAATCACAAAGGAATGTAGCTGGTATCCTCTCTTTACAATTATTGCCTTAGAAATAAAGCAGGTTGTGCTACAGTTTCAAAAGGTGTTTGTCAGGGTGGAACAAAATTATTTATTGTTGTGTTTGGTTGGAGGTTTTTTGGTATTTTCTTGGAGAAGTGGGCAAGGATAGAATTCTGCTGAATATCAAAACTGTTTGACAATTTTTTTATCAACATTAAAAACAAAGTCATGATCTGCTTTCAGTGTTGACAAAATTAAAGATATTATGGAAAAGGTAAATATTCCATGCAAATACAGGTTGAATGAATTTGACTTACGGAATTGCTTGCACATCGTCAAAAGTAATCTCATGAATATTAATCCTGTCTCCAGGTTATAGAAGGAGCAGAAATGCTGTATATTAGATTTATCAATAATAAATATAGAAGCAATTTAAATTTTAAACATGTTTTAATCTTGACAGTGTCTGATATAGAAGTCACATACCCATTGCTTTAGACTTGTGCTTGCTTTTTTTTATATTCTTCCTCCAGAGTCCTTTACATCATCTGGATCGAAAAAAACATCCCCAAATGATTTTGCAGTTGCAAAAGCTGACAGCAGGAAGCATAAAGCATAAGAATACCTGGCTTTCCATTGAGCTATTACACAAGTGAAATATTTGATATAAACTGTTTCCTTAAATTTGCAGTTGCTTGCCTAGCATTCGGATTTGTTATAACCTTGTCCTTCAGTGCATATCTCTTTTTTCCATGCCTAGTTTTAAAAGTTCGTATTCTGTCAGAATCTTTACTATCAAAACATTCAGAGTAATAATTTTGTTTAAGCACAGAAGATGGTTCTGAGTAAATAGTCCATCAACCTTTTATTTAGAGAGAATGGCCATATAGAGAAGGAGATTAAACACAGGAGGGAGGTTTGAGAGGATCAAAATACATTTAGGAAAGTAGTGAAGATGAGAATGTGTAAAACTCGTATCAGGCTTCCATGCTGGTGTATTTATATGCATCCATTGTTCCTGGAAATGTGAAAGTGTAAGTTCAATACTGTCTCCACTGAAGTCAGAGGAATTTGTTTTCTGATGTTCATCCAGGTATACAAATATATATACATAGGTATATCATCACTAAGAAATGTCTGGAAAGTACAAATAGAATTCTAAAGTAGCCTTGGTTTGCAATACACTCAGGAGAAACACCTTTCCTCCTATTACAACTTAGTCACATGAAAGATGAGTTACCTGTAGGAATTACACATATAGTTAATGTTCATTTTAAGGGATGTAGTATCCTCGTTAATGTGTAATTAACCAGCCCTATGAAAGAAAGGAAAAAACCAAGCTGTGCTATATCTTGGACTCAGTTCTTCAAAAAGCTGGTTTCAAAGAAGTCAACAGTAGCATTCCTGCAGCTGTGGATAGCAATCCATGGAGCTCACATACTCCTTATTTGGCTTTTTCAGGTGTACATCCAGTTTCTAACCTCCTTAGCATTTATTCTTTGTGTAGCAACATGTAATGAAGTCCTGAAGCTGCTCTGAAATTCATACTTTCTGAGAGTTAAAGTTAATAGTAAGAATCTTCCCAGAGGTCCAGAACACAACCTGACTGGTGTGCACCCTCCAGGTGAAACCTCTCTGCATTAGTAGGCAGCCAGCACACTGTGCTAGTAGTGGCCAAGAGCTCTGGGTGGGACTGGTGGGATGTGCCTGACTCTGGCAAGCTGTACTATGGCACTCGGGTGCCTTGAAAGTCCTGTTGGGGGATTGGTGTGCTTTTCAGAGGAGAGGAACTGCTTGGATATGCAGTGTTTTAGCATCCCTGTTTGGGTTTTTCTTTAGTTGGCTGGAGTGTGGAGGGGGAGCAACACCAAGAGGAGAAGCTCTAGCTCCCACCTTACCACCCATCTGCCCACGAGACATCTCGATGCAGCAGGCAGCGGCAGAGTCCCTTGCACATCAGCCCCACAGACCTCCCTTATGCAGTGGATGTGGTACCAAGTGATGGTTCCAAGAAATATGCAGTGTGCACAGGCTTTTATAGCTGCATGCTGAAGTCAAGATATGTAGCTGGGAAAGCAGTGGGTGAGCTCGTGAGACCTTCTGGTATATCTTTTGAAGATTACAGGCCATCAAGTTTGAGGCAACGTTGCCTGTTAAACCAGGACTGCCATACTTTCCTCCTCAGGTCAGTCTAAATGTAAGGGAGAATGCAAGTCCATCCATGAAGAAATATTTTCAGGGATGTGTATCTCAGGCACAAAACAGAGCTCAAGCATATTATAATACGCATCAGGTCAAGAAGCACTTCAAAGGCTGTTCTAGCTCTCATGTAGGACCTTGTTCCCTGTAGCCATAGATGTACAAACCGTTGTACTTGACGCATCCAATCTCCATTGCCATGAATGAGATTTGGTGAAAACTGTTTTTCTCGGTATTTGAATTTATCTTTCACGTTTCTTCTGTTTGTAATGTTGCAATATATTGTCTCATCTAGACCATAGCATCTTAGCTGAATCCAAAGAACTAGTTGTGGATATATATGGTCTTTTTCATGAGGAATTTTCACTGCAAAATAATCAATTATTAAAGCAATGTCTCTCTCATATTTCTCTTTGCATCTTTTATCCCATTTTATACAGCCAGAATTCAAGGTGGGCAGTTTCTTATAATTAAACACTAAATAAAGAATTCTGTTTTGTAAAGTATAATGCCACAACTAATACAATCACAATTCTGCACATGGGAAAATAGAGAACAGGTCATATTTCTGTCTTTGGTGCTAGCATACATTCTAGTGACAAACTACTGAAATTAGAGGCATAGCTGTTAAAGGCAGGCATAATCCTCTTCAGTCAGGACTGTGCATAGCATTGATTTTGCTTTCTGACAAACTGAAGTTCAAACCATCCATTTTCTTCTCCATATTCTTCTCTCCCCACGCTAGATGGCACTGTGATGTACATTATTGGAGACAAAAGCAGCCTTGCATATAATGTAAAAATAACAAAAATTTCTGAAGAAAACTTAAAATGACAGTGGCAAAAATGCTTGCAAATGTTCTGGGGTTCACAGAGATACCTTGTAAAAAGCATGCCTCATTTCCAGTCCATCAATTTTGTGTCCTCTCTACCTCAATGTAATTTTGAGATGGCTGTGTTCAGAAGGAAGGGCTGCTTTCTGGAAACAAAGCAGAATTTTATTTCCATAACTATCATTTTGCTAAAAATTGAGAATGTGAACATGCTTGTAGGTATTCTGCAGGAAAACTTAATTACACAGCTTAAACTTCTGGTAATTTTTGCAGCTTCTTGAAAGAAGTAAGGCTTACATCTAGGAATTTTTAAATTTTTTCCCCCCCACACCCAGCTCTAGTACTATAGTATTTGAGGTCAGGAAAATGAGATCTGAATCACTTGCATATATTAAAAGTACTGCTTTTGTTCCTGTTATTATGACGCTGGTTAATCTTGCACAACCTAGTGAGCTGTTTTTTGAAATAGCTGTTCTCCCATCCATTCCTAAAAAAAGGATTTCACAGCAGGGGATGTTAGTTGGTACACAACTTTTTCAATGTTATTGCAATGACAGCTTTGGGTTGGTGGCTGACATTAAAATGAAAGAAAAATATTTTCCAGCACAACTAGTTCAAGAGCCAAGACCATGACAAAGTTGTTTAACAGTACAGTTATTACAAAAAAGAATTGACTTTTAGAGACTTTTAAAAAGAAGCCTGAAGCAACATAGAGGCACGATGTCATATTAGATAGTAGCACCACTTTTTAAACTGGAAAATAAAGCTATTCAAAGATGTCAGATCAACAATTGTTTTGCATTAACTAAATGCAATGATATCAGCATCTCCAGAATCTACAGGATCAGTTTCCTTTATGTTGCTATGATACCATATTATTATTTAATATGATATACTTTATTATCAAGCAACATAAGAATAATGGTCAAGAGTAAAAATGAATAATTCAAATCAAGAAAGAGCTCCCTTTCGAAAAAACAGTTTATCACACGATTTCCCTCTGAAAAGTGACCCTGTGAAACCAGTATCTGTAGGTTTCATGTTTACCGTCTTTCAATACTTCCAGTATGAAATATGGTTTCTTTCCAAGCTGTTTTGCTTTTTCTAACTTCTATTTCTGCAAACTCATCTGTGGTCCAGACTGATTTCCTAGCTCTCTGAAGCAAGAGAACATGAGATAATAAAGATTATTTTCAGAAGGGGACCAGTACAGCCCATTGTCAAGCTGATGAGATTAAACAGGTTCACAGGAGGTAGCTAACTAAATTATTCTCATAGGAATGGGTAAAGCACAATAAGCTCTACTTGCTCATCAAAAGTAAAAATAGATACGGCTGACATTTATCACTAACATTTGTAGAATTAGGTTCAATCAATCAGGCTGGTGTATCTTTGACTGAGTGACCTTCCATCACTGGAGGTCAGGGAGTCTAGGAAATTCAGCAAGGACCCCAGGGGCCCTGAGTGCACCCATCTCCAAGGAGAGGCAGGGCAGGATGCAGGGCAGCCCCATCAGCTACAGTCATGCTCTTCCATGGAGCCCAGGCCACAGCAGCCCTGGCTTTAACCCACACATCCTTGGGATGCATTCAGTAGTTTAATGAAATTTATCTACATCTAAAGAAATTCAGTTGCAGTGCTGTAGGGCCTGGGGCACATGTGGTCAGTGAAGTAACATTTGCTGCTGTTTCAAAATGGAGCTTCCAACAAATTTGTAGTTCACAGGAAATTTTGGACAGTTTTGCTTGATCAGATGATTTAGAGCTAAATCAGATTTTGAAACGTAATTTGTTGTAAATTAGAAACTCTTCTTTGTAGTGAAGACATCTTTTGCCATTAACACAAGAAAGCATGAATTAATATACCAGCAAATCATCAGGGTTAGAAAAGGTCACTTTTAAAATTACTCGACCCAGTAAAAGTGAACTCAAATTCATGCTATTTAAGACAAAAGAACAAAAATATATGAAGGATAGAAGAAAAGTTATAACTCCTGCTCTGCATTTAAATAGTCCTTCTTATGCCATGCTTCATATCCTTGTCTTCTCCCACTCTGGTAATTACCTCTTTAACCATTTACCACCTTGGGAACAGGCAACGTTCTATTGGCACGTGTTACGAAGTGAAATAAATACACTGGCATAGTCCTCTCGAGAGCTGTGCTGCTGCATGCCACACTGCATGAGGGCACAAAACAGCAACAAGGAATTTTAGCAAAACAGAGCAACAACTGAAATTACATTATTCCTTATGGCAAATATGCAAGAAGTGAATGGCTATTTTGTTAACCAACGTATTCATACTATATTCTTCTTTGGCAGTTTAAAGAGTCCAGTGTAAAAATTCAAATGCACATGTGCCATAATATTTAGATATTAATGTGTTATAAATTATGCATTTTATGTACTTAATTCGTCTATGGGCATGCTTTGCATGCTAACACAAATTAAAGATGATTGATGTTGGTTTATGATGTGCAAATTAATGTCTTACCTGACTCATCAGAGCCTTATAATTTGTTAGAAGCAGTGGGACCAAAAGACTACAAATAATTGTGTGGTTGCCTTTTCCTGAAAAGAGTGAGTCTGTCTCTGTAGCACCATGCAGTATAATGATGGGATAAATGATTTAGCTATAAATGAAATAGTCTGGCTACCAAAATCAGTACAATCCCTAATAGAAACATCAGCCCAGGATGATCAGTTGTATCTGATTTGTATTAGCATACAAAGTACACCCTTAGGTGAATTTAAGAAAGATTCCATCTTGCAGTATAAACTACCTTTACCCAGAGCATGGATTACTCTCTTCAACACCTAAATAAAATTTCCACTACTGTGTGGCAGGACAATAAGGACTGATGCAGCATGTTTGATACCTGATAATTTAGAAAAGAAGAGGAACTCTATCCATGTAAATCGTCTTTCACAAACAGTAGAGGTACTCTTTACCTTGGACCATGGGATTTAACATTGTTTCTGCTGTATAATTTTAAAAATATCTGGGGCCTGTAAAACACCTTGGGTCCATAGCATCAGAGACATATAGCTAAGAGGGCCCTGAAACAGTTGCATGGATTTTCTGCTTTTGAACAGTTGGCCACCCATAAGAATTCAAGGAACCTGCTTGGGATTCACTTGCTGTCAATCTTGACATTACTTCACATTTCCTTTAAATGTCTGTAAAACCCCAACTACCACTGCAAGTGTGCATTTGTACAGGTTCCAACAGGCCTTCACATTGTTGTTTGTCTAACACAGACATATGGTGAGGCTGCACCTGAGGCACATTCGGTGTGTGAGCCACAGAATCAGAGAATGTGTTGGGTTGGAAGGGACTTTTAAGATCATCTCGTTCCAACCCCCCTGCCATGGGCATGGACACCTCCCACTGGACCAGGTTGCTCAAAGCCCCATCCAGTCTGGCCTTGAACACTGCCAGGGAGGGGGCAGCCACAACTTCCCTGGGCAACCTGTGCCAGTGTCTCACCATCCTCACAGGAAAGAATTTCTTCCTAATATCTAGTCTAAATCTACTCTTTTTTCAGTTTAAAACCATTACCCCTCACCCTATCACTCCATGCCATTGTAAAAAGTCCCTCTCCAGCTTTCCTGTAGCCCCTTCAGGTACTGGAAGGTGCTATAAGGTCTCCCCGGAGCCTTCTCCAGGCTGAACAACCCCAGCTCTCTCAGCTGGTCTCCACAGGAGAGGTGCTCCAGCCCTCTGATCATCTTCATGGCCCTCCTCTGGACTCACTCCAACAGGTCCATGTCCTTCTTATGTTGGGGGCCCAAGAGCTGAAGACAGGATTCCAGGTTGGGTCTCATGAGAGTGGAGTAGATGGGCAGTATCGCCTCCCTTGACCTGCTGGCCACATATGAGAAATGAAGCTGGAGACAACTGCTTGTACCTAAAGAGTAACTCATCAGGGTAACTTATGATTTAGCTGGTGCATGAACTAGTTTTAATTTCAAAGCCATAACCTGCACTAGTGAAATTTTAACTCACAGCTTTCAAAATATGCTCATATGGACTCTGTTAGCATTAGCTGCCATTTCCAGTGACAAGTATGACAAGCAACCAGAATCTCTTGATGGACAAATTTGAACTTAGCATTTTAAAAACCCAAGGACAAGAGTTCATATGAGTAGCCATGCCATGTGTGTTACTAGTACTCTGTTCCTTGGAATAAAAGAAATAAAACATAATTAATAAACTCTAATCTACTTTGTTGAGCTCTCCATCTAAGCTTGGAATTTATGAAGTAGAAGTCAGATTTTAGTGACTGGCTAGCAGATTCTTTTAGTTAGAACAGAGAAACAATTTGTAACATCTGTATAATGGTCATTACAGTAGTTGTAATTTTGTTCTGTATGGTGATATTCCATACCTTCAGAATTCTTTAATAAAAATCTCAACTGTTTCAAAAGCAGGCTGTATATAGCATAGCCATATTACAGATAAATACAGGCTTTAATTGCAGCTACATATGGAGAGAACATTAGTGCTCTACTAAGAACTAAGAGAATGAAGACCAGGAGAAAAATGTACTTTTAACACCTACAGACCATGAAGTGTGAGTGTTGTGTGCATACAAGCATAAATTACGTGCACAGACCATTTGCAGTTCTGTGAGAGTAATGCAAGCGTTTAGCTAGTGTAACAGAAATAAGCTGAATGCCACATTCAGCATCCTGACCTACTCTCAATATACAGTATATACAAGGAAACAAGCAGGAACTGAGAGAATGAGACTGTGTAGGGAGGATATTAATGCAGTGCAAAACGGCAAAAAATGAAAAGATTTGGAAAGCTCAGAGAAGCACCAAATGAAAAGACAAAGCAGCACACAGATAGAAAATGGCATGCCAAATAGACAGTGGGACATCAGTGAATGCACCAGACTACAGAGACTTCCACAGCATTGTCAAAAAGGAAAAAAATAAACTAAACCCCAGATAAATCTAAATTATCTAGACAAAAAAACAATTAGGACAATATGAATTACAAGTAGACTACCAAGTGAAACTATCTAGGCTTCAAGTTCAGAAGTGCCATAGCCTCCAGGTAAATGAACAGTGAATACACGAACTTAGTGACACTGGGCATGGGACAAGAAAATTTCTATGAACAGATACAAGAGTTAAATTAAAATTTTTAGAAAGCCAAATACTGACAGCATGTCTTTGACAGCATGTCTTATGGCAGCATTTTGAGCATGTTGAGTACTGCGGTCCCTGCCTCAGAAAGTGGGAGGTGTTTGGTGGCTTGCGGGGCACAGACTGGCAGCTCTGACAGCTATTGGTCTGATTGCTTCGAATTGCAGAACCCAAAGAGAACAAAAGACATTGCTGAAGTGCCCTGGTTCCCCAGGCACAGCCCCATGGGCCAGCCATGCAGGCAGGCCAGGAGTAGCCCTGAGTCAGCTGAGAGATCCAATGGAGGCAGCTGCCCCACAGGTATATCCCATACCACCTCGTCATGCTCATTATAAAAGGAGGGAGTTTAGTGAGGGTGGACTTCCTCCTCTCCCTGAGGCTCCTTCTTTGTGGTTTTCTGTTCCTGCTGCCAACATCAAGGACTGGGCTGAGTAGAACCTTCTGTACTTTGTGTTGATTGTTGTTTCAGTTTTGTTATTCTATTAAATCTGTTTCTAGTTCAACTCACAGGCCTTCTGCCTTTTTTCCGCGCTTCTCCTTCTCAACTGGGGAGGGAGCATCAGGTGATAGACTAACTACTACAGTTTAGCCCTGAGTACTGGCTAAACATAGACATGAAGTTAGAAGAGCAAGAAGTTTAATAGTGGCACAGTAATTATTCAGAGGCATAGGTTGAAATGATTTAACCAAAGTAGTGATTAAATCTTTCTGCCAAGGAAGTAATAAGAAGGGTGGAAGAATACACTTCATCACTTCAGTGCAAAAAGACTGATTTTGACAAGTTATATTGTGTGAGAAATCCAGTTGCCTTGCTATAAGTTGAACATTACAAAATAAATACTGATGTTCAGGGGGAAAAATAAAAGTGAGAGAAAACTGTCAGTAACACTACCCACATAAACTGATATCTCTATTACAAGTTAGCGAGTGTCCTGCTGGCTTTAGGAAATATTCATGGGGAGGCATGACAAAACCACTGCAGACAAGGACTACAATGTCCCCAATCTTTTAGAAGGAATCATGGAAGTAAATCTAAAATAAAAGTAAGCTGGAACTGTATTTAACTGCAGTATCATATTCAGGACACTTGTTAATAACCCATTGTAATATGAATCTAAGAAAAAAAGTGAACATAATACAGCAGACACCTGTGCCTAATGATGTTCAATAAATTCAGCGATACTACTTCTCAGATGCATACAAATGCTTTGAGGCATGTAACAGACAAACAAGAGCAGTGGCTCTGTAAGTCTAGCTGCTGGTCACCAATGCCCCTGTCCTATGCCATGATGTAAATAAACAGGCAAATTTGCAGTGTGATGCCCATGAGTCAATGCCTAGGGCTTTGTTCTAGTGAAAGGAACAGCTGGTAGCTTTCACTTCAAGGTCCCTACGGCCATCTGAATAGAAATAGACAAAAATTGAAAAAAGGCATCAGGCAACTGTTTGCCTGTATGAAATTCATACGCACATTCAAGGTTAAGAAACCATTTTGGCAGAAAAAAAGAACAAACTATTAAAAGGCATTTTAAAAGATACTCCCAAACATCTTTAAAACAAGCTAGTGAGAGAAGAACGCTATGAGCAAGATGGCTGATTTCCTGTGTGAAGGAGCCTCACAATATGAAAAGAGAGCTCCTCAGATTAGAATACAGAAATACATGAAAAAAAACACAAACAATAGCTAAGTAGATATGTGAGTATTCACCAGTTCCAATACAGGGTCTTTAAAACAAAAAAGCACAAGAACTAGCTTAAGGTAAAAACTTATCTCTCTGTGAGGAGTTAGACATCAAAGGAGAAGTTTCACTTCCCTTCTGATAGAAGTGCATATAAAACAGCCCATTCATAATATCAGATCACTGAGAACAGAAACATTCTCAAGAATACTTGGAAACCCCTACTTGGCATCTGCAGTAGCTCACTAGGACTAGAGAGGTGTGGAGAACAGATTTCCTTTTTATGCTGAATTCCCTATTTCAGATCTGAGCTCCTTTAGAAACAAGCATAAATTCAAAAACATTAAGTTTTTGTAGAAAAAATTCTCTTTACAAAGTCTCCATTTTGTATTGTAGTGGGACTACTAATTCAATTTAAATTTCAGACTTTAACAGGATCATTTAAAAAAAAACAACCCTGAAACAGAATATCTTTTTCTGTACATATATACATACCCTCCATTTTGATAGTTGTCCTGGTTTTTTTCTTAATTTCTTTCCACTGGAAAAAATCTGATTAAATCAACACCATTTATAAATTTCTATAACTTTAGTGAAAATTTGCCGTCGAATGCGTTCCCATTTAACAAACTTGAGCACATGAATCCAAAAACCTACAAATTGTCATTGTGCACAGCAGAATTAAAACTCTTTAATATAGACTGCTATTTAGATTTCTGGGAACCAGGCAAGCTCCCAGACACACCCACAGTGACCATCTTAGACCTTGCAATGAAACATTTTAGGCATACAGTGCCAAGCTGCATCGTTTTCATATGCAAGTTTTAATTACAATAAGTCTGTGCAGATTGCCTAGCACTGCAACTCCAGCAGCATCACAGCAAACAAGTCTAATGGCTACATTCAAAAATATCAAACCACTGAGTGGGTTGTATATCAAAACAGTCGAAGAAAATACATGGTAAGCCATTCTCTGATGAAATAGCACTCTCAGTGATGGTCTTAACAGCACCTTTGTATAATGTTTGATGTCAAAATGTTCATCTGCCGAAGCATTACAGAATTTTGCCTTACTACAGCTAGGCATAACAAAAAGAGGCTGAAAAGTCAAAGCCTACTGTCAGTTTATTTAAAATCTGCTAAAATTGCAGGTTATTTTTTTGGGGGGGGGAGGGGAGGGGGAGGGGTGCAGGGGAGGCAGGGAAACAATTTATTTAGAATAAAGCAGTGCATTAACCAAATAATAGCTATATAGTCTTTCAAATATCATGGAAGAGCATATATTCTTCCTGGAATTCAAACAAATTGCCTCTTTACCTCTTACTATACAATAACATTAGTGATAAAAACAGGGAGCTTGTCACTACACATGAATTTCTTTCTACAGGGCATTACAGACTGGCTGCTTCAGACTCTTACTGTCTGCCTTGTATTTCTGAGCAATTCAGAAGGCACAGACTAGCCCCAGGGATCTGTCCTAGCTCACGATACTCTAAAAGTCAGCACAGCTCACCTGCACAGACTACTGCAAAATACAGCACTGTGCTCAGTGTAAGGGCAAGCAGAAATAACACGTGGGCAGGAGGAAAAGGGAAGCATGGACAAGCTGTTTATTCTGCTGGATAGAAGCCTCAGGTGCATTGCCTGCCTCGTTCCTTCTTCTGTGAACATGAAAGATTGAATATGGAAGGTCTTGAACTGGGAAGGTCTGAAGAACAGAAGCTGCATATTTATTAATGGTCTTGTGTAGTGTGCTATTCCAGCTACTCTGAAAAGCACACTGCAGCCAGAAGGTAGTGCTACTCATCATCATTTTGTTTCACGTTTATCTGGCAAGAAGTCAGGACAGATTTTATTTTAATGAAGTTAAGAAGTGCCAACACTGATTCAGATCAAAGGGAATACTTACTCTAAATCACAGTGTTAATACTATTTTGTTCCTGTGTTCCCACAGACTGAAAATTCATTAATGTGTTAGGTAACAGTAGCAAAGAGTTTAAAAGATTTTCTCTGTGTGTGCATGTGTTTATAATAATTCTGTAATTACTATGTTAAGTCCTGTAACTTTTTAAACATCATCCTATTTCCTTCTAAGGCCCAGGTAAAATATTCTGCCTCACAGATTGAAAAAAAAAAAAATTACAGAATAACTAAACTAAACTACATTTAGTGTGAGAGGAAGGAAGGGTAGAGTTAAGAGAAGATGGTGGGAAATAATAGTTTCTTTCTTTCTGCTACTGCTGTAGTCAGATTATTGAACTAGATATACTAATGATTTTCTCTGTCTCAAAACTTGATGAAATTCAGTGTTCATTTTGTAAGAGTTGTGGGTTTATTTGAAGTGTTAGATTTTCATGTATCTCCTGACAAGGATCAATAGTTACAATCCTCCTTTCCACATTTGAGATCTCAAGCAAGTAGGCTGTTCTTCACAGCTCAGGTTGCAACGTGGCACAGCAATAAAACCTACTATATTGACAGAAGTACAATATAAAGCAAAATATGATATAAAATATTACACTGAAGATTTGGAGCAATTCCTATGGATCTCTAAAAGGGTACACGGTACTTACAGAGAAAGCGAGTAGTAGTGTAAGAAAACATGAATAAACGAAAAAGATGTTAAAGACTGAGTCACAGTGCAAGATATTTTCTTTGTGTTTTACTTTTCCTTGCAGAAGAAGAAAACAGACGCCTACATTATATTCTTTTATGTTTCTAAAAAAAAAAATAAAAAGGGGTATTTATTTGCAAGGCTTATGTGCAGTCTTTTTCTCTGTTGGATGTCTAGATTCAAAACAGGTATCAGACATGCTTCTCTAACTCCTTGTTATATAGATTTATCATTTTAATGTGGGGAGGAAGTAAAAATAACAGTATCAATCCTGGACCTTAGTGAAAAATGACATATCAGCTCCAGGAAATCTTGCTGCTTGATTGTTAAACCATTCGTTTGAGGGATGAGTGAAGCAGACTGATGTTCTCCGGGCAAATGAGTGCTCCAAAGGTCTCCCTGGGAGAGTGTTTAACCATTGGCCAGAGGGCAAGATGAAGCAGCATTTCCCTCTGCACTCCATGCAAAGCCACTGGCAGTGTCCTGGCCAGGGACCTTCCACCCTGGGATGCGGTCAGAACCTTGGAATTTGGCCCCTAAGCCTCAGCTTCCTTAGCTACATCTCTTTCTTTCTGTTTCCTCCTGCACTTAAAGCTTTGTCTTTAATCTTTATACAGGTTAGATAAGGTATGTCCTTCGCACCACTGGTGGTCATGACTAAAATATAAAGGAGCAGATGTGAGTGCACACACTGCCCCTGCGGGGTAGGGGAGACAAGCAGGGAGCCTGTGGAAAGAGATGCCCTTTACCCACTTCCTCACATTCAGCATCCTGATTCTGGAGATGTGGTACGTCTCTCAGGTACATCAGAGTACATCAAGCAGCATTGCTTATCAGCCAGAAGCTAATCACTCAGCTGGACCTGAACTAATTCTGAATGGAGCCTGTGTGTGGTCTCTACTTATATGGCATGACTGACCTCCAACTGGGATACATCAAAAGTGAGTTGATTGCAGTTAGCTTATGCACTTCCTGGCTCCATCTCTGGGTTTCTGCAGATCCCATTACCAAGCACATGTAAACTGCCTGATCAGCTGGATCAGACTCAACTGAAGTGAAAAGGGCCAAAGCCCTCTGAAGAAGACTAACTTTGGAAACAACACTATAGATTTCCTCAATTTGTTCAACAAGATTTCTATGACCTAAGCCTGTGTCTCATAGATTCCCTGGACTCTCACCCATTCAGCCAGCCACCTCTCTATGGAGTCTTTGGCTTTCTGTGGTAATTGATAAGAACCCCCAATATCCCTTTTATACTGTGGACAATGGTCCACTAACTTCTCAGCTGAGAGTGCTACCTCCATGTACAGCCATGAAACTGGAGTGAATTCCTCTTTTTCCTAGCCTGAACCAGAATAAGACTAGTGACAAAGAAGCAGCCAGCTCAGCTTCCTATTTAAAATACTCAGAGACTCCCATTGCTACATATTTTTTTCCAATGTTTAATAAGCCAGATCCTTTTCAAGTTTGGCGTTGAAAAGGGTGCCCACATCAAAAATCCACTTTGTAGCTGGTAAGTTCATTAGCATCACTGATAACAGAAGAATCCTCCTCTTAAATTCAGTGTGAACCTAATTAATATTTTTCTGTCTTGCATTTGTTCAAAGCATAGCATGTTTGAATTAAGATCAGCAACAATCAATCCAAGTCTTTTTTTTTTAAATTAATTTGACCATACGGTCCTTACTACATCCAGAAGACTGTCCTTACTAGTAGTGTTTCTCTTTTCCAAAAAGATAAACAAATATCTTTAACAGATTTGATACGAGGAAGATTTTTGCATCTTCCAATGGATCAGACACACTTCCAAGGAAGGATTTAATTTAAGCTTTACACTGAATCAGAGTTATCAGTGCTGTGCTACCTTCCCAGAAATGCCATCATGTAGAGTGGTACTTCCAGGATTACTATTGCAAAAGCATGGCTACAACCCAGCTGGCCAGAGCTAGGTCTAGATTCAGGCTCTTCTCTAATCAAGGGAAAACTCTCAGCACAGTGAAGCCTTGCTGAGCATCCAGCACTCGGGACACACGTCTGCCAGCTTCCAGCAGTCCAGCAGGCTGGACTCCTGCCTGCCCTGCCTACACCGAGCTACAAATCCCTGTCCTCTGTCTCCAGAATCAAACCTCTGCTTCCTCTACAGCTTGGGAATGGTGTCTGGGAGAGAAGGGAAAAGCTTTTTATCCAGTTCCTGTTGCACCTTCAGCAAAGCCAAGGATATGTTCTATGATATAAGCCAACAAGTCCAAGGATTAAGTGAAGGTTGTGTGGCTCTGGAGCTGAGCCACTTTATGTGAAAGCCAGTCTTAGTGGAGGAGATGGGAATCTAAGTTGCTCATGGTATATCTGATCTGATATAAACCTCAGACATTTCTATCATATACATTTGGCAATTTTAACCTTCAGTGTTTTTTTCATTTCAGGAGGGAAAAAAGACAGCCCATGGAAGATCCTACCTTGTCTGCATAACAATCAATGTCTAAGGGTGTTTTCACTACAAAGATTTCTTTTATTATTGGCTATCAGTAAACGTGCCTGTACATCTTTAAAGTATACAGTTGTGTATTCTATCAAATTATTTGATTAGATTACCTAACAAAATATTTTGGCAGCCCCCTGTACACAGCTGCTCAGGCTGCAGAAGGCTCTGTAACAAGTCCCATGGCACTTCTTTCTGTTTTGCCTAAAAATGTCTCCTTTCTACATCACCATGGATGCAAAGTAGTATTCAGGGACATGCTATACAAATATTGTGTACATGAAGTCAAAATTCACTTACAGTTGTATCATAATGTGGTGATTTGCGTGCTTGTGGAAAGGAGTGAAAATGAGTTTATTTAAATGTCAGATGAAGTATTCATCAATAATTTTCACACTTCAGTGATTGATACTAATGGAGAAAGTCACTCTGGAGTGACTCCCCTGCTAGATAATTGGCTTGAACCAGTCTGAACCAATTTGGAGCAAACAAGATATTCCCCCACTCCTCTGATTTTGAATTTATCTACTCTTTCCCCAGCTGAAATAAATTAACAACTAAACTGTGTGTAGTCTATGTAGGTCACACAGCTGATGTACTACCTACTGCAGCTCCTGCAAGAATGCATTTGTTAATACTGAGCATCTGTGACAGTCCCCCTGCACTGGAGTCACCTGTCCAGAATGTAGTGCTAAAAGCACTCACTGCTTCTTTCCAGCAAGAGCCATTTCCAAAAATCAAATGAACATGTGTCTCTCACGTACCCAGGGTCTGGCTCTGCGCTCCAAGATGTCGTTTCAGAGTCCAGCTACACAACTTGCTTCAGATATGCTAGGGCACAACTAAATGCACTGTCATTATCATTTCTCTGGCAGAGTGTGGGTGTAAATAATGTGCCCACATTAGTGAAGCTCAGGGGATCTCCATGGAAACATTTAATCGTTGACATTTAAGCTCCTGGTGCCGATAAGGGAAGCAGCTGACTCCTGACCTATTACTAATGGTTTATCAAAGTAGGAAGCAAGATTTTTTGCCTTGACCTGGCTAGAAATGATACAGTGACAGCAAATGCTATTACATCTTTCCTCTTTTCCCTCTTTCCCCTCCTGAGCATAGCTTGTAGTTCTATAATCAGATTTTTTCTTGACCTTTTCTCATTTATGTCACACTGGGACAATGTGAGACAGAACTGACTGAGGAAATGTCAACCTCCCAAGCCACCCTTTAAAGTAGCATAGCAAATTCAGAAAAGCTCTTGGGTCATGCAAGAGAAAACAGAAGACCCCCTCTAGGAAGTTACACTAAAGTGACATTACATTTTTCACAGCATTATGAGCATCCACATGCACACCCACTGATCCATAAAAACACTTTCATTAGAGCCTCTAATGAATCCAACCTCCAAGTGTCCTGTGTAAGACAGGAACAGACCCTCTGTAGGCACTACTGGACTTGCTGCAGGCTAGGTTTAGAGTATTGTTGCCCTGTCCCCAGCATATCTCCATCTATGTGAAAAACCATGAGACGCCAGAAATTGAGACTGGTCTAAACTTTTCACCAGTCAGCAGCAGCTCTTCCAGACTCTGCACTCCCAGCCTCCAGAGCACTTTCAGTGCAAAAACCCCAGTCCCTGGTCTGCAGCAACTCCCTGTCTAGCCTTCCCACTCAGAGCAGCTCAAGCCCACCATCAACCAGAGACCCTGCTTCTGGTTTTGAAGTGACAGCCAGCCCTTAAAACAAACATTGCAATATGCTGTCTTCATTTTGAACTGACAAGCATCTCCAGTAGCACCCTATAAGTCTGAGATCCAGTCTCCCCTGGCCACCCAGTTTCTACTGAGACAGTAGCATCCTGATGGCAAACCCATATGATCAGCTGCTGTCCATCCAGCTGTTAATTAGTCACAGTTTCAGTCCCAGTTTTGTGACTGATTTTGTGCTGGCTCTGACTTTGAGTTATGCTTCATTACAAAGTGTGATTTGGCTTAAAGGAAAACCCTTAAGCATCTGGCTTGTCTCGCAGGAAAAAAAAAAAAAAAAAACCCTCATCATTCTTTTACAGTTTTTATTCCTGAATAATTTACAGGATTTATTCTCACTAGGGTAACCATATATAGCTCCCATTACATCTAGCATGACTGATTGGCTGCAGAAAAGATAGAAAGTCTTACATCACTACATCATACAAATTAAAGGCTGATGACTGCTTGGCCCGTGTACAACTAACAGATTAACTGTGTCATTCCTCATAAAACAAAACACAGCATTTCAGTTACAAAACCCGCTGTTGCATTCGCCATCTTTGCTATTTTTATGGCATTTATTTGCACATGTGTTCGGGTAGAATTTGGGGATTTGTCTGGTTTTATTCTCATTACTAGACTGTAGGCTTGAGATCTGATTAAGGCTAACCCCAGCATAGTGTCAGTTTAAGTCCCTACAGGGACTATGGACTGGGTCACACACATTAGGGTGCTTTCCTGCATCTGCTGTAGATCCTCCACCTAATCTCAGGGCAAGATGTTTTGTCAAGCTGTGATTCAGTCTTTCTGTTCTAGAATAGATATATAATGTTGAAATAATTTGGATTTTTATATAGAAAACACTATTTGTTTTAGGGACTAATATGTTATCAGTAACTGTTAGCTCTGCTTCCTACCTCAAGACACTGATAGCGTAAGTGGCTGCCACAGTAACTTACATTGATAGTGCAATCAATACAAGGAAGATCTAAGAAGCCTGCCAAAAAATGGAAGGTTTCATCCTCCAAGTATGCATCCATTAAAAGATATTAATGCATACAGCTATGGATAGTATTCCTTTAGGTTAATACTTTTAGAATTCATAACCCAAGCAAGCATTTACCACAAAACTTTGTTCATTAACATAACACAGGAGGCTTTTAAATGCTTAGAATAGGCTGCCTTACCCATATAAGAGGTGTATAAACATCAAAGAAGTGGCTCTACTGGCTGTCAAAAGATGAAAACACACCATTGTTCTGGTTATCTCCAGATAGTTAAATTCTGCTATTTTGGTGTTGAAGGTCCTGACTTCAAATGCAGCTTGAAATGCAATCAGTGTTGCTCACATGCCACTTCCCTCAGCTTTTACACCTCAGGGATCTGAAGGACTTGCTTTCTGATCTTATTGCAGGAGGTTTCATTCAAAAGCACTATGTTTTTACTCAAAAACCCAGTGCTTTTTCTGAGTTTTCTGTTCTTCTCTCACATTATTTCATTAAGAGCATGCCCCTAGATTGGGATTTTTAAAAATTGATTTCTCCTTAATTGCTACCCCTTAGTTATTCCTCAAGATCTTGAAGGTATAATCCAGTGTATTGAAACATTGCTCCTTGGCTATGCCAGAGGTAAGAAATGAATTTATTGTTAAGCATTTGTGTACCCTCTTTATCATCAGTGATATCCATTAGATGGGAGGAATGTTGGGATAGAAAGGAAAACACTGATAAATCAGAGATAAGCTCAGCATCCTGGCACCTTAAATGCTGATCTGTGCATTAGGAACGGAGAGTCAGCTTTGCTCCTGCTTCCAGCTGTTATTAATCCCGACTTGTTCCAAGATTTTTGGCACACACTGTTTTAACCTCCTGCAATTTAAATACATTTAACATTCTCCCTCCCTCTTCCCCATGACTGTAAGGCACGATTTTGTTTTATCTCAGTAATTGTATCCTTCTCCCTCTGAGAACAAGCTCAGCACAGCACCCCAGATACAGGCGATACAGGCATCAGAAGAGCAGACTTACCTGTTTGTACATAATGTGCCATTGTTTGTTACCATAGAGCTTATGCTACTTAACATTTAAATAATAATTTATATTGCAAAATATAACTTATTCTGTTGTGACCTGATAAGACTAACTGCCATTGATTATTTGCAATATCACCAATGGATGCATAAAAAAATACTGGGAGGGGAACTGAAACATTTTTATAATACGATACTGACAAGCTCAGCTACCAATGTAAGTACCTAGGCTCATGAGGATTTTCATTATGAACCAGACAGTGTTTTTTCCTGACTACATCCTTCCCCGTGGAGCCTGAGCTGCCAAATTATTTTTGTACATTAGCTGGGCAAACTCAATCCTAAATCTCTTTCCATGTCCCCTTTCATTATGGGACTATATGAAATCTGGGGTAAGGGCATGCGTCAGGGAAATGATTCCTAGAGGGGCATACACACTTCAGAGGAATATACCTGAGGAAATCCTGAAAATGCTGCTCACAGGGCTATAAACCATGAAATTGTGAGCTCAGACCAGCAAACATTACCTCTGTTAATTGCAGGAGGGCAATGACCACGAATAAGATTTACATTAGTTAGGCTTGCCAGATCTGTAGCCTTGGGGAAGGCTCCACATCACAGCAACTGCAGTCAGTGACATTTTGCTACACATTGTCAGACTGAGGCTATATCACCACAGAACAATAATTCTGTTTGAGATAGGAATTGGCCAAAGGGAGAACGAGGAATATCTGGATATCAAAATGAAGGAGAAAGAAGGAGAAAAGCTACAAGTCACTGTACATTTGATGCAATTAATGTCATAAAATTAGGTGACTTCTTTCCTTTCCTAGAAAGGGTAGAGGTTTGGTCTGTACTAGAAAATCTTCAGGTATGAAAGGGATTAACAGTTCTAGGAAACATTTTTAATTTCTGAAAAATGAGAATATCTCTAGAGCATTCAGAAATTCACCAATATCAGACTATTTCAAATATGTTTAACAAATATGATACCACAACATAGCTAAGCAATACACACAGTGCAGGTGAAGTCTGAAGGGGTAGGCACCTGGGAGGCTGAAAGAGCAGCAGCATTAGGACAGCACACAAGCATCAGTAGGAAAAACAGAAATAAAGGTTGATCTTTTAAATCTCACATTTTCTGATGTCTGGATGTGGCAATCACGAAGCATTTCTGTTGACAAATGGTTCACAAGATAGCTGCCTAAACCCTTGCTTTTAAGAGTGGGGCAGGACTTCCTCTGCTTTTCAGGAAGGAGGAGCTGGTCTCTCCCTCCTACTTTCCCAGCACCTGTTAAAGATAATCAGAGCACTAGAATTTGGAAGCTTAAGATTCATTTCCCTTTTGAGTAAAGAAGATTTGAACTCCTTTTAGGTGTTTGGGGTTACTTCAAAGGTGGCTGGATGCTAAAACAGGAAATAAATCACTTAATATGTTAAAAAAAATGATTTTAAGAGGGAAGGGACTCCAGAGGGTTGGAATTTGACCCTTAGCCCCTTGGGCCTGTAAAGCTCCCTGCTTAGGCATATAGGGTTTCCCTGACATAAACCTGGCGTAACACAGTAGTGCATTAGGCATTTGGTATTTTGATATTTACCAGGTGTGCCTGGATAATGGGCAATTTAACCTATTCAGCAAACCAGCTCTACTGGCAGATTTCACTTTTCTGTTCATCGGTTACTGATCATTATATTCTACTAATATTACATTTGACCCTCCAAAGATGTATGTGCATTTATGTCCCATTGACTTCGATGGCATTAACTGGAGTGAAAAAAGTAAAGGGAGTGGGTAGGTCTTTGAAGGACCAGACCTACTTTACCTTAAACTGTAAAATCTGCATCTGAAGTTCATCATGTCAAACTCACATCTGGTGTAATTCTGGTGGTGTTCTACAGGGAAGAAGATAGATATTTATAGAAGTAAGGTAGGGTCACACTTGATTATGCTATTAACAGCTGGCATTTAGTAAAAAAATTAGAGGAAGAAAAAACATCATTAACCAAAGGAGAAGTTTATTAGGTTTTTTATTACTTAACATGGAGCTTTGACAGTTGTTACTATAAGGACATTTCTGTATCCAGTATTCATGAGAAGGTCACTTTTCAGATATCTACTTGAGATAGAAAAATCCATTTTTATTAAATAACTTCCTGGGAATTAAAGTAACGCTTCCAAAACCATGTGTCCTCAAATGTCAGTAATATTTTTTCATGAGTTTTTCATAGAATATAGAATTATGTGAGGTTTGTAAAAAAATGAGAAATAAATGGCATCAATAACTTAAATATCTTAATTATACTGGTGGTATGCAAACTACACTAAACAGTTCAGTACAATACTATAGAAAACATCTAAGAAAATGCTCATTCTATATGGTTATTGACACAAAGTGTGTGGTGCAATACAACACACTTAACACAATCCATTCTAGACAGCAGCTAGCCAGAATTTTTACTACAACATAACATTTGCTCTATGTAAAACTAAACTCAAACTAGAAGAAACTGGAGTAATTTTCTGGGCCCTGTTTAGTAGTCATAGAAGTTATTCTTGTTGACAGAGTGCCCAGAATCTGCTATTAAAATCAAGTAACCATTTTAACAGGTGCTGTAAAAAGTTCATTGGAAGTAACTTCTGTTCAGCATACCTTATCAACTGAGTTAACCTGACAGGCTAAGCAGAGGGCTTAGTTAACACGACTACTTGCAGTGTCAAAATCACACCTGAAAAAAAAAAGGAATAACTTCATGAGTCTGATAAAGAACCTCTATGTACTTTCATACACACATTAAAATATTTTGTTCATCTTCCTAAGTAAGAGAGACCTGGCTTTTCACACTTCTGTGAAGTCATTTTCATCTGTGGTAGTATCAGATATTGATGTTGTCCTCAGACAACACGGGTGTGAATAACAACTGCAAACGCAGGGTATATGTGCAACTGCAAGGGGGGGTGTTCCATGAGAAAAACATCCTTTTTATTGTGGACAGATGAGCTAAGGTTAGCCTATGAGTCATTTTACTTTTGCTTGCCTAAACTTTTCAACCCATCAAATAATTTATCATGTTCCTGAAGAAATATTAACTATAGTAAAAGTCAGCTCTTCCCAAAAGTTGGAACCACAGCCTGAGAGGAACTTTGGATAAAGTTCAGTACCGAATTCTATAGGTATTTTATATTTGTTTGGGCTTTGTCTTTTTTCTTTCCGGGCTAGAAACTTGTACAGGCTCTGCCTAGCACTTGCAACTTTTATGATACCCTTTGTGTCCACCAAGTCTGAATGAGTTCAAGAAGCTGAATGATGAAATAGTAGTTTTTTCTTTCATCTTTTCAGCTCAGACAAGGAGTGTTATGATGACTTGTACATCTGTGCTGTAATTTTCCTTCTTGGTTCCTGTTTACTCTTTTTTTTTTTTTGCATTTCAAGTTCTCAGTGCAAGTTCTTCCCGTCTGCGTGGCAGCTGTTATCTGGGAAAGCTGCTTACCAAGTGTCCTGAATCTTCCTGTCCAGTCATACTGATTGTGCTTCCTTTGAACCATCAGCAAAAATTATTACATGATAAGTCTGCTTTTTAATGTTACAATGATTTGAAAGCTCTTAAATCTATCTGTGTGGTTGCTATATAGTTTCTATTTCATGCTACACACTCATGTAAATATAAATCTGATTTTGCCCACAATAGCTCTCGTGTTATTCTTGGGGACTTTTCCAAGGTTAAATTTAATGACCATGTGCTGACCCATGTTAAGTCCAGCTGAATGAAAATTATCTTTGAGGAAAGAATTTGAAAAGGGAAGAGCACTTGGAGCTGTTGAAGAGAGTGTGTTTAAGTTACAGGACAGACTGGTTGATCACTGCTGGGCTGAGAATGCATAGTCCAAGAATATGCCTATTAATTCCAAATCAGCAACTGTGCCAAGAAAACTGATAAACTGTGTGATGCCTGTTCAGGGATGCTCCTGCCTAACACGGTGGCCAAAGGGAAAGCTCCACCAACATCCAGTATGGGGCAGATGAACACTGCCCCATATTAGATCAATCTTTTTATTAAAAGCTATAATTTTAGGAACCAAACACTGATTTTCTTTTTTTACTAAATAATAAGAGATATATTTTCTTAAATATTTTTAACATGTTGATTTATAGTCTCCTTGCTAGATTGCACAAGAAGGCTAGATATATGTGCTAGCACTGAGACAAATTCTTGCTACAAACTTAGTGACTTACCAGGCTCTTCATTCCCAGAGTAGTTTAAAATTATGTCTAGTACAATTTACAGGCCGTGGAAAAGAGGGAGCACCAGAAAAAATGAATTATTCTTGTGATCATGCTTTGTTAGTTTTGAATCAGATCAACATTTGAATCAAGGCACATTTTTGGGTGTTAGAGTAATATCAATGTAAACAGCATATTTTGTTTTGTTATAACATCAAATGAAATAACCTGTCAAAAAACATCCTTATTCATTCTGTAAGCAGAATTGTAAGATAAAATGCATGTGTGGCTCCTATTGGACATGTATTTGTGAGTCACTTACTGCTTTCATATCTTTCAGTTTCTTTTCAACTTAAATAATTCCTAGCCGTCATATCAGAGACCTTATCTGAGGCAGTCTTTACCATCATTATGGCAGCACTAGTATTTCAAAGATCTCAGGGCAACTTTCCTGAGACACAGCAGTTAAGACTAAGAGGTGCAAACAAAGCCAGCAGGAGGCATCACAGCTTCATTTTTCATTGGGTTCAAAACCCTAAAGGGGGGAAATCCTTGTATAGAACATGGATTATTGGCTAGCTGTATTACTGGTGTGCATTATACTGATGTAACCATACTTGGGACTCGTGATCTTAAAATAATTTGAAGTTCACATATCTTGAGTATCCTTCTGGGTTCAGTAAATGATCTGGAAGTCATTCTGGGGGATGACAGCAGAGGAAGACCAGAAGCCTGAAGTGCAACTTCTGGTTTTCTTCTGGTCTCCCTGCTGACAGTCCCACAGACAAAGAAAGCAAATGTGTTTGTCAAGGCTAGGACAATCAATCTCCCTATAAATAACACCTGATTCAGGACCTAGTTATGTATCTATTTAAGTACGATTTTAAAGAGAGTTGTTTTCTTCATCTAAATTTGAGCCTTAAACTAATAGTACTCATCAAACACCAGTTATGCCACAGCCTGATACATCTAGATATTTCCATATTTCATAACCTTACTCCCTTTTTACATGGAAACAATATAATTGAGATGTTTACATTTTTATTCCCTAGAGGTGATGTTACAACAATAGTTGTCATACTGTCTTTGATGGCAACATTATAAATTCATGATTTTAGCAATCTATTCTTCCCAGGAGAATGCTTGAATCCGATTGAAGCCTGACAAGCTCCCAATGATTTCATCCTCACAACAGTATGTCTTGTGATGAGTCATGCAATTTGAATGCAGCTGCAGTGAGGTTTGATCACTGGTGAACAGCACTTTTTGATCTGATGGGGACCTCATCTTGTATTCACTATTGGTAGTTTCATTCATTTTCAGAATAACACAGCATTTAACACATTGACCAGCTTCTGGTGGTTTGCCTTCTGGAAAACTTGGACTCAGACTGAGGCTTTATCACAAGTTTGTCCTTGGTTACCCAGTCTCAGGTATCTCCACTAGAATTAAGAACACTCAGGGTCTCTGCTACAGGTCTAAATGGCAGTATAATGTAGCAGTACTTGAGGTAGTTAAAGTGGAATTAATCCAGCTGCCATATCACAAACTTCCACATGAGATAATTTTCACTTTTTTCATCTAGTTTGGTTGCTAACTGTTATATAGTGTGTTTAGAAATTAGCTCAATTTCCTCCACATGCACTGCATATACACATTTGCACATGCACTCACTTGAAGCGCTGACCAAATTCAGAACAAAGACAATTTTGAGACAGCACTACAGAAGAGTGCAGAGGACAGATCAATTGCCATGAAGCAAGCAAACCAGAGTAACCCCAGAAAGGTGCTACAACATGATGTAGTGACTATAGCTCCCTGAAAATCAAGATTTGCATCCAAAAAGGGTTATTATCAACAAGAGCACTAATAATGTCAAAGTGAACAACCCGGGCTAAATCATCATCTGATAGGAAAGAGTTTGTCTACTGCCTGTCATTTTCCCTTCACATACTATACAGATGGACAAGACCTTCCTAAGACTGTTATATGGGACACACATTCTACCTTTCTTTCATATTCTGAAAAATGCAGGCAATATTTGAAGCTATTTTTTCCCATGTACAAAGAGGGAATCCTGTTACCTTTTAGTTCCTCCTTTTTTTTTTTAGATTTATTTTTATATGTTTACATAAATATATTTTATAAAGGGAGTTTTGCCATTTCCTTGAAAGAGGCCAAGGCTTCCAATCTGTTTCTTTTAAGATGGGGTCGTACTATAGCCAAGACCCATCTGCCATGACCTCTTCAGATTTGCAGGCCCCCAAGACTGCTGTGCAACATGAGGAGAGAAAGCAGAAGTTATATATCTGCCTAATCTAGAGATTCCTGTTGTCATTATATATCAGTTGCTTGCAATATACTGACATAAAAGTCATAGCCATAAACAACTTTCATCATCGAAATGTTGTCTGAAAGGTGTCTCTAGCGGTCTCCTAGTCCAACCTCCCACTCAAACTAGTGGCTATTCCCAACACAGTAAGCCCTGGCTATGTCCAGTTAAGTCTTGAAAACCTCCAAGGAAAAAGATGCCACAACCTCTCTGGGCCCCCATTCCAGTGACCACCTTCCTGGTCAAGCAGGTTTTCCTAATGTTCAGGCTGAACCTAACAAGCCACAATTTGTGACTACAGAATCTCACTGTACCATCTTGCACTACAAAGATTACATTGGTTCCACTGTCTTTGTAACCACTCTTCAAGTTTTGTACACTGCAATTAGATTTCCCCTTAGGCTCCTCTTCAGCAGACCAAATAAGCCCAGGTCCTTCAAACTGTCTCTGTAGGACACATCCTAGGTCCCTGACCATCTGATCACTACCCTCTGTGTCTGCCAGTCCAGCCAGGTTTCTAGCAGCCCATTTGTCTTGCTCACAGCTCCTGAGTTTACAAGTGAGAATACTGTGAGGCAGTGTCAAAAGCCCATTGAAATCAAGGTTTATTAAAATCACCACTCTCTCCTTATCCACATTGCCAATTATTTTTCTACAGAAGGCCATCAGGTTGGTTAAACAAGACTTGCCCTTGGTAAATCTGTAATGACTGTTCCCAATTACTTTCTTGTCCTTCACATGCTCAGAAGTGGATTTCAAGAGCACATGCTCCACAATTTTCCCAGGGACTTAAGAGACCTGCTCTGTTGGCCACTGTTTTTTGATAGATGATAATAATAATATCACCATCACATGCACAAGCTTTGCCAGCATCCTTGTGTGAATCCCATTATCTCCATGGATTACAATGAGTTCAGCTTCTCTAAGTTAGAGTCCCTAACTTGTTGTTCCCTCACTGCTTTCTGCACTCCCCCTTCTCAAACTGTGCTGGTAAACACAGAGGTTTGGGAAGAGGCTTTGCTTACCAATATAAGTAGGCATTCAGTCCTCCAATATCCTCCACATTGTTGATGTTCATTGTTGTTCTCTCTAGATATCAGTGAACCTGTATTTTTTTCTGAGTTTTGTTTTACAAATAGTATGACTGTAAAGTCAATTATTTTTGTCCTAAGTGTCCCTCATCTATCTTAGCTCCAGACAGGTTCTGGTCTTCCTGGTTTCATCCCTAAGTACCCAAGTAATACTTTTTTTACTCTTTTTATGTTGCCTGTACCTTTTTCTACCTCTTGTGTGTTTCCTTCTAGTGTTTTAGTTCAATAAGATGCTGCCTGCTTAGCCAAGCATAGCTTCTGCGAAAATTCCCAGCCTCCCTGTACAAGGTGGTTAATTCCTGATATTTCAATAAATTCTTGAAAAATCATCCAGCTTTTCTTGCTAGAGAATAAGTATGCACCACTTGGCTGGAAATTACATGTATTGTGACTTCATTTCCCTCAAATATTAAAAAAGCTTCTATAAGTGGTAGAAAAAATATTCTGTTTAATCACTCAGTTAAACAGCTTTTCTTCTTAAAATAACAGCTGTATTATACTTCAAATAGGCATATGTTATAGTACCAGAAAGAGGCACTGTAACTATATATAGGAAGAAGTGGGAGAAATGGCATGCACATTCACTCTCTGTAGAAAATTCTTCACATCCTTATCTGCTTTAAACAGAGAGAGGGTTTGTACATTTATCCATTCCCTTCCCTCTTCCAGGGGCCACATCACCCCAAGAGTCAGTCTGCTGCTCAGTTGTCCCTTGAGCTGTCTTAATCTGAAGAAAAACTCCCCTGGGCTTGAAAGAAAAAACGTATTTTTTCTTCATTCCATGAGAAGACCTCCCACTCCTGCACCTGCACACAGCCTCTCCCTCAAGCCAGTGCAGCGCTGTAGCCCAGGGTGTCTGGCCATCTAACATCTGTCACCATGCAGCTGGCTGTTGCTTACCTGTCCCAGAAGGAAAGCCACCTTACCACAACTTGTAGGACCAACCTGTTCCAGATGCTGCCCACTTCTTTTTTCTCACTGCAAAATTCCAAACCCACCAAACACCGCCATAGCTGTGCAACTGTACCTGACCCTTAAGTAAATGTTAGTCATTGCTTCAATAATAAGAGTAATATCTTTACCCTACATTAGTTTAGAACTGGAATTTGAATTCCTGAACATCCCAAACCAGTTGATATGGTTATTCTCTTCACCCTCTATACAGTTGTCTGCATTTAGTCTGTATCTAGGGCTAAACTGTAGCAGCTACTCTACCACCCCATAACCTCTCTCCAGCTGAGAAGGGGAATCAGAGAAAAGAGGGAGAAGCCCCAATGGTTGAAGTAAAAACAGATTTAAAGAAATAACAAAGGTAATACACTCACCAAAATAAAGCGTACAAAGTCATACTCAACTTCATCCTTGGGACCAGCAGCAGGAACAGAAGACCAAGAAAGCAAAGTCCCAAGAAGAGAAGCTCTACCCTCCCTGGACTCCCTCCTTTCATAATGAGCTTGATGTCAGTGGTGTGGGATACCCCTGTGAGTCAGCTTGGGGCAGCTGCCCTGACTGAAACTCCCACTGACTCAGGGCTACGCATGGCCTGCCTGCCATGGCTGGGCTGTGGGTCTGTTCCTGGGGAACCAGGACAACAGTGCTTTTGAAGACAACGAAAGGCAACATTACTAGCAGGAGATGTATGAATAATGAGTATTTGTAAGAGGTGAGGACTACAGTTTCCCGCTAAAATGATAAAGCAATCATTTTGTGGTGATGGGATAATGACAGGATAATTAAACGCCTACTTCACATGCCTGATCTCTGCAGCTGCTGAGAGAAGGAGAATAGTTAGCTGATCCTTATTGTTTCCGGGAATATGATGGTATAAGCAGCACCTGTATCAGGTTAGAAAGTATGATGCAGCTGAGAAACAAGGAAGGTGAAATCCCTTTGGTTTAGAGAAGGAATTAATTAAGCTGCCTGGGAGAGGTCTCTGATCTTCCATTTTGAATAACAAGAAACCATCCCATTACCAAAAACTAGAGGACCAACCCTGTCGTTTTGGCAAAGACTAAGAAAGCAGATGTTGCCAATATTTAATATTGTCTGAGTTGGGACAGTATTTTCATACTTAAAGAACATAGTAAGGTATTTGCAGTCAAAGAGATGTTAGCTGCTGTCAGCATGAAAATGGAAATGTATCATAGAGACTAATGTGATCTTTATCTGATATGGTTAACAGGTTAACAGTGTGAAGTGGATTTGCATATATATTAGCATCACTTCTCTAAACATAGATCATAAGAAACTAGTATGGAAAGTCATGAGGGAGATATGAAGACTGGTCAGGGAAAATGGATTAATAATGGGTAGTAAGCAGGCCCCTGAAGGATCATAATAAATGATAAAGGGTCCTCCTGGCAGAGCATGACAGCCGAGGTTGCCTGGAGCTATTTTCTATTTAACATTTATATTAGCGATTTACAAATTGATTTGCTATGGAGTGCATCAAAATTTGCAGATGACAAAAGCAGGAGGATTTTTAAGTCAATACTTGGAGGACATGAACGGATTACTAAATAATTTAATGAGGATGCAAATACAAGGCCACCATGTGGAATTTAATATTGGCAAATAGAAAAGGTATGCTCAGAGAGACTGCAATATGCCTTCAGAGTTGTACCTTGAGAAGTGGCATTTGAGAAAAACGGAATTCACGAGAGGGTTCCTGAGACATTTGTAATTTATTTTAGTCTTGCTGAAGTTCCCTGCATGATGGTAAATATTCCCTTCAAGACCCTTCTGCAGCATTTCTGTAGGTGATTATTTTCATTTTCATCTCAGTCTTATGCTATTGCTGGATGTGATACAATGAATGTCAGTTTAATATGAATCATGCTTTTTAAGCACTCACACCTACTATGCCTAAGCATCTATCCAGAAAATATCATAAAAGACTATCTATTTTAAATGCTTTCTTTTTAGGTGGTGAATATATAAAGAGGAATAATGGCGGATGCTGTAGAAGAAAACTGTCAACTCTACTCCTACTCCAACAAGGAAATAAGGTCCTCTTTTTGACTAATTGAAAGTTAATTTGGTAATATATGTATTAATTTTATTTTTCCAATGATTTGTGGTTTTAGGGGGAAGCTAGGCATGGCAGGTAGGCACCCTAGGAAACTGCAGAGCTTGCTTGCTTTTGAAGAATTATGTGTCCCTGTATAAACCACGTAGTAACAAAGCAGAATATCATGGCTTATTTTCCCAACAATAAAATTTGGCACCAAAGACACTTCATAAAATGTAACCTCTTAGGAAATGTGGTGTCCAAAGTATAGGATTCTCCAGGACACTCAGCCATTTTGATCACAACTGTTAAGAAAACAAGCAAGCCCTGTTACAAAGCTTACTAGTAATTGCACCTGGGCCCTGGTAAAACCTTTATCTCAACTGACAAAAGTAAAGATTGAAATTAGACTGAGTCAAATTCTGAAAGTTAGTTCAATGAAGTAGTTCCCAGTGAAACAGCACTGATATTTATGAGTTCAGATAAAATTTACAGTGTTTTCAAAGGTTTTCAGAACCTGCAGCTCTAATGATGAGTGTTTTTGGAAATATTTTTTTCTCTGCAGGTCAGATTGTAGGCATTTATGCTTTTTAAAGGTCCATAGCGTATACTTCTTCCAATTCATTTAGACATCTTTAAATATTTATTCCTTTGGTTTTCCATTGTTTTCATATCTGAAATTCGGTTAATAGTGTGCTATACTGGTGACTATGAATTAGCTTTTATAAGCTGTTTCAGAACTGTCTCCTGTCATGTTTCACCAAGCACAGGCAAGGAGGAATTATAAATTCATTTATGCTAAGCAATGCTTTCCTGCTCAAATAGCACCCACAGGTGGGGTTTTTTGTGGATAGAGGCAGAATATGGTAATGCTCAACGTGGGAGAGGGATTCTTGTGCCAGTCACGTCCCACATTGCAAGAGAGGAGAAAAAGCTTATTCCTTCCTTCCACAAGTGTTGTAGATCAGGCTGATGCCAGCACAAATATTTCTGTAAGCCCTGATAACTGAACTTGGATTTGCCCTTCCTGAGGTCCTGAGGGGTGCTCTGTGGCACCATCACTGCTTACCAGGTACCCACAGCTTGTATTTTCCCTTCCTCCTCCAGTTCACCTGAAATCCAGAGTGCCTCCTCTCCTCGGGGTTACACCAGAGGGCTGAAACATATTTCTAAGCAGATAGATATGATTGAGGTTGAGAGACCTGAATTTCTACATTTATTTTTTTGAGAGTTTAAATTTCATGCAAAAATGAGGAAATAAACTGTTAAATTCACAATGAAGTAAAAAGCCTGTCATGTAATGCACACTGACTTTTTTCCAGCCATGCATAAAATCTTTTTAAAGCTGATTTCTGTTCCTATCTTTTCATCACTAGTAGTGGTAATGCAGCATTCAAAGGAAAAAAGTGACAGACTAAAATTTTTTGTTTGTTTTTTAGAGAGAAATAAGGCCAAACTGAAAATTCATGTATTTATAGAGTTTAAGAAAAAGGAAAAGGGTGGAGGGGGGGGGTGGGGAAACACATGAAAAAAGGCATGAAATCTGTCTTGAGTGTTAAATGATGTATGATAAGTTAATGTTAATGCATCACCGTTAATCATAGCATGAATGATGACACTAAAGCAGAAAAATGGAACATGAAAAAAAGAATGTTGGAGTAAAAGTTTTAATCAAAGAATAAGGAACTCATAAATGACAAGATTAATAAAAAAAAAACCAACAAAAACACAGAGGCACTAGGGTTGCTTTGGAATCAATTAGTTACTATCCTGGAAGTTGTGCAACAATCAGCCTCTAATGTACTTAATGGGCTTAAAGGTTGTTTTTCACCCTCAACAATTCTCCACAATTCACTTCAGTCACAATACAAAAATCACTGGAATATTTAACTGAGTATTACCTGCTGAGGCATAAATGCTGCATTTCTGATAGGGTCTTGGAGATAGTGCACCGCATTTTTAATATAACTGATCTGCATATTAATGTGCTTGCCTGCATATTGGGCTCTATGGAAAATTTCTTTTAAAAAAAGTATTTGTCCAACATTTTAAAAGTGGAAGAGAAATAAAGGATGGGGGAAGGCAGAGGAAAGCTGAAGGGAGGCATGAAAGCTTCTGTCATAACTGTACTATCTCTGTAATCAGTGTAATCATCTATGCAGAGAGCCCATTCCCTTCCCCCTCAAAGCAGGGCTTGGCACCAAAGCCCAAACCTAAACCCAAATTCTCAGGTTCGCTTCTGCCTTTAAAATGTGTAAAACCTGCTCACAAGCCCCAAATGTGCCCCAAGTGTCTGAGCCTCTAAATCCAGATTTGAACATTGGCTCGTCTCTACCTCAGAGTAACATCTCCCAAAAGATGTGTTCACTGTTCACAAGGAGATTACTTTCAAACTATTTTGAAAAACAAAGACGGAATGTTATACTCCTATACGTGCCTACATCCATTAGGGAACCAAGAAACCCAAACATTTATCCATATATTTACTTTGGAGTCTGACTGACAGCGTGTTGTATCTGACTTGCCTGAGCTAGTTATTACAGATGCAGGTGAAGAAAACAGGGAATGGCCTAGGAGATGAGTAGAAGCATTGGATAGGCATGATATCCTTGGCTTTAAAAACTGTCAAGCTGTATGCTTTCAAGCCTGAACAGCAGCTCATGACACTAAAGATTTTCCCCCACCTCAAGTCTCTCAAAAAGTCCTTCCAATGCACAAAATCCTTGTCAAAGTTCCTGTGTACAGATTGTTATATCAGTCTCTAGATTTTTGTCATGAAGGACTATGAACACACATAGCTGCATTTAATAAGTTGTCTATTTTAGCTTCGTTTACTGAAAAAACTCTCTCTCTCTTTTTTCTTTTTTCATTTGCATGAAGTGCCAATGGCATTATTTTATTTTAATCTAGTAACCTGCAATTTAAAAATGTCCTGGTTTATTTCCTAGGAACTGTGAAAGCTGAGGTCTTTTTAAGTCCCAGACAGCAGTAAAATCATATTTTTCACAGTATTATTTATTTTAGCTGAGACATCAAATGATTGAGATTTTTTTTTTTCTCATTCCTAGAGCTCTATTACTCACAAAGACAAATGCTTTTCCATATATTTGTATAAAACATTATTTTTTTCTGCTTTAATTGTGAGCTTACAGTAACTATTCTGATTGAGCTGATTTGACATCTCTAAGCTATTTGTGTTATCTCTTACTTTTTGTTAAAGATGGTTTCATGTAACCTTGAAGGGTTCAAGATCGGATGGAAAATTTTAAGTAATAATAATAATAAAAATACCTAACAGAACAGCTCATGTTCTGCCTGTGATTGCACTTCATCATCTCATGTGAGAAACGAGAGAAATAAAGCAGATTAACACTATTCACTCACAAAGAGGAAAAAAAATGAAAATTTAGCACAGGGTGGTTGTCCTACCCTAGGCACACTGCTGTGCAGTTATTCTGCCTGCTACAGGAGGTGAGCCACTGCCTGGCAAGGAATGAGGGGGTGAGCAGGGAGCTGAGAGGAAGTGCAGAGATGCTACTCTTATAAACCCAGCTAGGAGCTGTCTGCAGATTGCCACTCGCTAGGGACCTGGCTTGGCCAATGTCTCCCATATCCTGCTTATTGGCTTGTTTTTCCTTTATTTGAAAAATTAAGGACCATAAAAACTCAAGACCTCCTTTTTTACTTTTTTTTTTTTTTCTTTTTTTTTAATGTAACAGCTAATTTAATCTTAATGTCAGATAAAATCCATATGAAATGCTTCTACCCTTACAGTGGTTTAAATCTGAAATTATTCTATTTGCACCATCCTTTCTTCTGCAGACTTTCAGAGGATTTGGTGGATCAGACCATAACCTTTTATCAGATGATATCTTATTCATTTGACTTGTCACTGATAAATCCCTCCAGTACTTCCTCCAAGAGAAATAGAAGTTGACTGTTTCTCCCATCTCACCTCTCCACAGCCCTATTTTCATTCTCTAGAAGAACACTGTGATTTATGTTGGTGGAAATATCACTTAATCCCCCTTCTCCCTAAGATTAGCACAAGATATCCCTTTTTGAGACAAATATTGCTAATTCAACATTCATAGAAGTAGCAGTTCAAACACTACAAAACTCATAAAGCTCTAAATTGTAACATCTTTCCTTCTTTAAGAGGAAAATGAAGCTGTGTCAAAAGTCTTGGCACCAGGTGTATCAATGTACAGTTTGAAAGATGTTTTCTAAATCTTCAGGGAATGTTACACTTATATTTTAATATACTTTAAATTTTTTATTTCATTACAGCCAGTTAGGTCTTAGGCCTTTGTACTTAGCAGAATGGACTTTTTCACAGAGGAAATAAGGAAACTGATAAGAGATATTCACATGAGAGGATAAAAGCAAAACATATTCTGTATGTGTAGCAGCAAACTTTAGGATGACAGGGAAAAACGTGTGATAGATACTTAAAATACCAGACATTATCTACAAGGTATTTAGCCAGATGGAGCAGTTACATAAATCTACTGAATTCTGTAGTAAAACTAAACAAGTTTAGATCTGTTGGTACTGAGTGTTCTCGTCCCATATGCAGTCCCCTGAAATCAATAGGAGTTTCTCCTATCATTTCAGACTTAGCAGATGACCTCTTCTCTTCTATGATCAACTTGTTGGCTGTTACGAACTGTTTTCTACTCAAAGGCAGTTCCTGTGTTCTTGTTCCCCCCTTGTAGGTTTTGCTCCCAGCAGCCTGGTGATATTTAAAATTATTGCCGTAGTGACAACAATTAAATGAAATAACTGAGAGGTTCCAAGTTATTACAGCAAAGCTCTAGTCTCATAGAATCATTTCCTGCCTCATCAGACATAAACCACTTATTTTTCTGTACACATCTTCAAAGAGAAATGCTGGAACTTATTAAATAAACGATATTATTGCTTTGGATTAATTAGCAGATGGCTTAATGATATGCACTAGTAATTGCTACTGCTTGCACATATTTGATTATACTTTATTATCATAATTGTGTTTAAAATACATCATAGCCATTGATATTTTGTGTTATTTTTATAATTGGTTAACAATTTCACTGAGAATTATGAGTTTTGCAGAGATTGCTATCTTGTTATTTTCTATGTCAAAGGGAATTTTAGGCAGCTTTTTTATCCTGGTTAAATAAAGATATATTCAAAATATAGATTAAGAACAGCTATATGCAGTGCTGATAATGATCATTTTCAAATAGTCTAGGCCATTGTACCTTCATAAAATTAATTCATCGCTTCATTACTGTTTGCAAATGGTAATCATCCTCTTGTCTGACTAGTTTTATTGAAAATGAAGATTACACTAACGGTTTCTTTCAAATCTACAGACACAGCCTCGTGTTCCAAATTCATTTGCATTACAAACAAGTCTGAGTGTCTAAAAATACTTATATAGTGCTAAGGAAGGATTGAAAAAGGTGATAGGTGTCCTTTTTTTACAATATGTTAAGCTGTCTTTGGGTCAAGAAAAAACTTTTTGTTTTTTCAATGATGCGAATTGCAATAATACAATGAGTTGCTCTTTCTCTGTTTTCTGCACACCAAAAAAAAAAAAAAAAAAAAAAAAAAAAAGTGCCCAAAAAGTCATGTTAAAGATCTAAACTCAAGAAGACAAGAAAGTTAAGAAATGGACTTCCATCCTGAATTTATGACAGGGTGCTGCATGAATTACACAAAACTGAATGCTGTTCTCCAAGCTTCCTTAAAATTCTTTTTAAAGCTAATCAAACAGTGTATGAGGACAAACTAGTCCTTTTTTAACCATTTGAAGCTGTTGGGCTTATTTTATAGTTCTTCAAAAAGTTATTAAGGGAAGTTGATCATCATGTCACAGATAATTTCTATTACAAAACAAAAGCTAGACTAAGAGTAAGGAAATGAAAAGAAGACATGTAAGGCCAATTCTTATTAGAAAGATGATAGGGTAAAGTACTGTATGGCAAAGCTCTTGGATAAACACCTCAATGATCTCTAAAATTGACTGAACATGAAAAACAAAATATAAAATACAAAATATAAGATACAAAATCTCTGTCATGTGTTTTGATTCTTACCATGAAGTAGAAACCCAAAGCCAACAAATTATTTGGATTTTAGTTACTTTCCTATTCACAAGGAGGCATCATAACCCATAGAGAAAGATTTACAGCTCTCCACTGGGTGTAAGCCTGGATGTGAACAAGGTATAAGATTACAAAAAAACTTTCCATTTCAGAGGTAGAGCAAAAATGTCTCCGGTTGGAAAAAAAAAACCCACACAACTTTTATGTCTCAGTTTTACTGTAGTGACTCATGAGTATTGTGGTTCTGCTTCATTGTTCACTACTGTTGGGCTGAGTTTCCCCAGCCACATAGAGACCATTGTCCTCCACATGTCCAATTCAAAAATTTCTAAGAGTCCATTCCAGGATTTCAGTGGTAGGCAAAGCATGCTCCAATGTAGCCTATTTCAGTTTTGAAAGAAATTAATTTGGATTTAACACTTTAAAACTCATACTGTACCTTAGAGTCATACACCCTTAGGAAAAAAAAATATATCTCTATTTAATTAAAGAAATTAAGAGGATCATTGGTTTTTCTTTGTTTTTCCTGATCCATACAATTTTAATCAGGCAATGTTCTGCTTGCTTTCTCATTTCAATTTTCCAGTGGCAAATAACTGATTACCTAAACAACAAAAATGGAAACATTCTCTTACATATATTGAAAGATTGGGCTTGGCTGCAATATTCACTGAATCATATTTGTATCTCAAGGCCTTCCTTTTCTTAACTATATAATGTATAAAATAACCTGTGAGGAAACAGAAGGTCTCTGATGCTTACAGCAGATTCTTAAATCCATCTTTAGCTACGGACTTTTGTTCCAAAAGTGCTGAGTGCCTCTGAGCATTAAAGCCTCCGTAACAGAAAATAATCAAACTGAGAATAGTATCAATCATATTTAGATGCATTAGTTTTGAGAAACACATTTGAAAATGGCAATCACCATTTTTAATGGTTCAGTACAGCAGCCATATAAGTACAATCATCAAAAAAGATCTCTTTAATATGCAGTTATTGTATCTGTTGCGACTAAAATCTGGTACTATTCCTGTTGCATGCAGAAGAATTTTTATTGCTGAAGTTTTTATGGAAATAACATCTGAGACATCATCAGTACAAAGAAATGGCAAGAGCAATCAGTCTTAGATCAAAAACAGAAGCCCAATGTGAAGAAATGCTAGGAAAATGCTCTAAGGAGAACAGAAGACAGACATTTTAAATACTGTAAGGAATGCCAGTGAAAGCTCATGGTGGGATTTGAATACTTGCTTTCAGTTTTTATTACTGTCCACTTCATAATTGCACTTGCAGAGAAGGCCTCTGCGGAGTGCCTTATGTTGAATAATTCTACATCCCTGTAAAATTAAACTTGGGTTAAGTGAGCAGGGCTGTATATTGATGCAAAGCAGCACTTCTCACACTAGAGTGTATAAAACTGTGTGGCAAAACTGTACAGTCTAAAAGGCCATCAGGGAAAGTTAAGCTAAAAAAGCTGCTGAAATATACCCCTTAAACCAGAAAGACCATCCAAGTCAAACACAGGAGTAATCAAGACAAGTCAAAACAGAGCCCTTTAAGTCCTAGTGTATCTCTGTTTCCCTTCTCTCACTTTAGATGACTGCCATCCATAGTTTTCATTTTAAATTATAAAAATACATTTTATATGATATTTATAATCCATAGTTAGAAAAATGTTTTTTTGATTTGAATGGGTCATTCTGAAACTGTAACTGAACTCTTTAAAAATATGCAGAGTTTAATAGATCATATAAATAATGCAGGTGGCCTTTGATGGGAAAAATTATAGCAGGCAATAATTATTTTGTCTGGCATGGTTTGCTTCCAATCTTAGATTTCACTGCCATCAGTTAAATGACTTTGTCAGCAAAAGTGTTATCAAAATTACACACATATTTCAATCCATTGGCAGTGTAAACTCTCTAAAAGGTGATTAGCACTGGATACCAAAAAGAATGATTGTCATGGCTTGATTTAATTTAAAATACATATTATGATTTAATTGCTTACAGTAAGCTGACGTGTATGAGTGTGGTTATTAGGAGTAAACAGGACTCTATAAATGGTATGAATGAGGGGGTGGAGAACATCTGTTTCCAGGCTTTCCTATCCTATTTTTTCTCTGTTGCCTAAAGGCAGGAAAAGTGTTGCATTTTAGCCTTATTTTTTTCCATATGCTAGGCTAACTGGCCTGGCAGCTGGGTGTAAGCTGGGTGGCAGCTTAGTCCCTGGGTGGTTTGAACTGCAGTAGCTGTGTTTTCACTAGCAAGTAGTGTGGCCCAGCAGAAACCCATCAGGAAAGCCAGATGCCGCTTTGGTACTGAGGACCTGAAGTCAGAACTGTACAGGTTTGGGGGACTTTTACTTTGGGCAAGATCTAGTCTCACCTGTGATCTGAATGCACCTGTCTTTGGCAGGTAGTGCAATGGATGCCCTCTTGACTGCATCTTCCCATTTTGTTTTATGCAAAAATGAAGCCACTACTCGGCATGCTCCAAGCAAATTAGGGTCCAGGACAGGTGGACAAGCAGGGGATTCGCTTTGAGTGATTTGAATTGAAACACTAACTCACATGTGCCAAGATACTACAGGGCTAAACAGCTTGCAAAGCTGAATGGCCCAAAGAACCCATTTTCTAGCCATTTGGGCTGCTTGCCAGTCTGCCTTTTCTATCTAGTGACATTAAACTACTGCCAAGTTTAACCAAATTAAGAGGAAGCTGTCACATCCCCACCCGAGCAAAGGACACTTCCAGACAGAAGTCACCCTCCTGAAGTGACAGTAGCCATGAGCCAGCTCTGCGTCGATCTGAAGGGCATTCAGGCACAGAGAGAGGTCCAAGTACCTGTGCAATCAGCCTTCACACATTTTGTTGATCCTAGAGAAGCTTTGTAGGCTATATTGTTTTGTGGAGTGTTTTGGGTTTGTGGTTGTTTCGGTTAGTTTTTTTCAAACAGAAAAAGTAATGTTTAAAGTATTGACGTGACTTTAGAAGCAAAAGTCTAACCAAAAAGTATGATATTTATGTCTGTTAATCTCTCATTCCTTTATTATCTTGCCTGGCTTCTGTATCTTTTCTAGATTAGAGCTGATATTATATTGTATTAGGAGATGAATCAGCAGAGTCCATATGGAAATACTGCAAGCGGTGAAGAACATGATGGGTGACAATGCCCTTCAAGCTTCCTTCAGCTACTTCTGTTTAACCCATGCCAACATGGATTTTCAGTTTGTGCCATATACTCTCTTTAGCCAATTGAGAGGATTTGAAGGGAGTCACCATGGAGACTCAGCTAACTATTCCTTTTGCTATTCTATGATTTCTCCAACAAACACCAGAGAGGAAGAGCTAGTAATAAAAAGACCACTACTCTCCCTTTCCCCCCTTGATTTTACACTGCACTGTAAGGCAGCATATACACTAGGAAATGTATCATTAAAACACAGCTAGGCCTTATTGCTAGTGATCTATAAACTAAATTTCCACTTGAAAACTCTTCTTGTCCCACTCTCTTCTCCATTTTAAGATTACTTTCACTCAAGCTTCTGTACCTGCTTCCTTGTTTGTTTGCGTGTCAACAGTTTGCCTTCTTTCTCATTCTAATATCATTACCTTTGGGTTTGCTTTTACCTTTATTATATTTCAAAAAATGATCTGATGAAGTTGCTGGGATCCATACCTGTTTGTTCATTTACCCTGATTCCTTGGAGATAAACAAAAAACCCCAACCAAACCAACAACAAAAAAAACCCCAAAGCACAAAACCAAAACAAAACAAAAAAAAACAAAACGAAAAAAAAACCGCAAACAAAAAAAAAAAAAACAACCTGCAAAAACCCCAAACCACAAACAAACCAGAAAAACCCCCACCCACTTTATTTTCATTTTAGGCTTTCCTAGATCTTCTCCTCTAAAAAAAAAACAAACTGCTTATATGAGATAAGGAATCTTTTTTCCATGCTTTGTGTCTTTGGGTTCTTGAATACTCCTACATTTTGTGCTCCATGCTATTCTTCAGAAGTGGAGGAGTGGTGCAAAAATACAAACTCAACTCTTGGAACCCTTTGGGAAAACCTTTTCAAGCTGCTTTTGGTCACTTATTTATATGTGTGTGTACATATATATGTATATGTATATAAAATGAGTAACAATTCCTCTTGGATACAATTTAGTTTCTTTAAATAGCAAATGATGGATTATTTGGAGTAATTTCTCTATACAAGCAATCAAAGGATGCTATCTTCCTCTTGAATGTGTAGATCCAACTTCCTGCCTAGTGTGCTATAAAAGGCTTTCATTTCCAATGGACCTCATATGTGATACTATTATCCATTCTCACTCATCTTGGTTTCTACAAGTCCTCTGCACAGAAAAGTCAAGAGTAACTTCAAGTAATAGCCTTTAAATGTTGGAGTGGAATGTTTTCAAAGTTAAAGATTAAGTTGTTCTGGTATGGAGGTTTTGTTAAGTACTTCTCAGTCACAAAATGGAGCACCTCAGACCTAATTTTAATACTTTTTCTTAATATTACAATCTTTCCATGCTCCACAGGACAGCTGACATACTTGTTTAGTTCCTTTCTTTCAGCAAGGAGTATACACAGCAGAGGGAATACTTGAAACAAAATGTTGCTAAAATTGCCACAAATACTGGAAAACATGTCAAAGATCTGGAAATGTGAATTGCTATAATCTTCACAGAACTGCAATGAAACTTGGAAAAGGCCATATCCACAAAACTAATGTGTTTCACATTACTACTGATTACATAAGTGCTGAAACCTATTTCCTTCCTTCAGGGAAATTTTGTAGGCATTGTCAAATACTGTCAGCTACCTAGTGTAATGCACATCTAAATTGGGATTATGGGCAAGGTTCAACTGTACGTTTTATCTAAAGTATTACTTAAGTTGAATTGTGTAGAGAGAGTAAGGATACTGCTGAAAAACAAAACAACGTATTCCTGCCATTTGTGTTGCTCATGAGCACAAAAATGCTACTTTTTCTTTGCTGGGGTGTGAGATTTCAGTCTCATTTTCTTCCCAGCCATAAGACTCCTTGCATCACAGAGGGCAGAAGAAATAAGGTGTGAATGGTCGGAGTTTCTATTGTTTTCTTCAGCTATGGAAAGAAAGCAGTGGGTCCCCTGGGGAAAGAATAAGACAAGACTCAGGAAAGGGAGAAAATGAGATGTTGGAGCTGGTGGCTGGCACAAAATTATTTGGTTTATGTTTATAACTGACTGAGGAACTGCAAGAGAAATGGTGAAGTTGTAAATGACTTGGGCTGCTAAAAAAGTCAAATGTCTATGATTTTACCAAAAAGACTTGGGAAAAACAACTTAAGACCTGGCAAATTATTTAAGATCCATGCAGAATAACTCAAAAGGGGTGGGGGTAATAACTCTAAGTGCAACCATGAGCACTAAGTTAGCTACTACCACGCTAGGAAAGTCTTGGAGTAATTGTAGGTAATCTTCAAAGGAATCAGCTCTCAGAGAGTATTGAGAGATGATTGAAGGGTGAGGGAGGCTGAAATGGGATCTTGGGCTGTGGGAAGCATGGGGGGAACACTGGAGGGGGTGGGCAGGGACAGTCAGGGCTTGTTGTGCCCTCAGGGCACTGGTATCTGTTGAACGATCAAAAGGCAAATCAGATTTTGGGACTTGTTAGAAATAATAACAAAGCAGAAAAGTACAGTTATGATGTTGTACACTACCTGTATGGTGCTCCCACCTCCTGAACGGCACATGTGGAATTCTGCTTCATTGCTGGGAAGTGCCCTGGAGCTACAGAGGATAATGTGTGCACAACATGCATGATCAGAGGAATGTGGCAGCTTCCACTATGAGGACGAACTAGGCAATATTAGCTCCTTAGCTTGGAAAAGAGATGACTGGGAGTGAAATTTACAGTGACAGAGGTCTATAAAATGAGAAACTTGCAGAACTCATAAAGCAAGAACAAATGGAGATCTTATGACTCACTATGCAGCAAGATTACAAAAAAAGAATTGTGTTTTCACAGTTTGTAAAGAGAAATCTGTGGAAATCATTGCCGCAGGATATTCAAGAGGACAATAAAATAAGTGAGTTTTAAAAGGGATTAGTTAAATTCAGAATGGGTAAGGTCAGCGAGGCACTGCCGAACCTGAGGTATAATCTTAGTCCCAAGCCCCTAAACTATCACCTGCTGGAAGGTTTATGCCTGCTGTTTCCAACATAGCATATACCAGTAGACACCTTCAAGGAAAAGGCAGATGTTAGTTTAGTTCAGCCTGACAGCTTTTATTGTCTCACACCTATTTAGTGAACGGAGATTCAGACCCTCCTCTTTTATCTCACTTCTCATCAGTGAGTACTTCAGTACGCAGACAAGTGGGAGCACAAGACAAGCCATGTCCTGTGATAGGCTTTCTTTCAAGAAGAAATAACAGGCAGTAACCATGTATATCAGAAAGGTCTGGCACAATACAAACTTTAGCATAAACATGGTTAAAAAGTAGCTCAGTGTCTCTGTGCATGGCGTTGGTTTTCTGGCATCTCTTCCTATAGTATTATTCAGAAAAATATGTAGGTTTGTGTGTGTGTAGTTATGGGTGATAAGTCAGTGGCACGTGGAGTATCAACTGAGCCCCTTGTGCTTTTTTCTAGCTAATGCATCGGCAAACAAATACTCCTAGTAAGTTAAAGCAGTTCCAGCAAATAAGCCCGTTTCAGGCAAGTGGCAATATTTGCATTCCGAATATCTGGATGAATTTGTAACGTCAAACATCTATTATGTAGAGTAGTGCTCTAAAGCCAAAGTAACATTGAGACGTGTTAATTATTCGTCTTGTTCATCCTTCCCTCAAGCAATGTTTTAATTAAAGCCCCAGGCAAACCCTGACTTTCTGAATACCATACTGACAAAGCACTGTATTTTTCTAACTGCAAAAATGAGGGACAAAAACTGTTTTTCTTTTGTCTTTGTCTCCAGTCATCTTATTTTGGAATATTCAGAGTAGAAAAAGTTCCTTCCCAAGTCTTTCCCTGTTTTCAGGGGTTTGTACAGTGGATGCTGAGAAAAGGTAGGGGAAGAGCAGCAATCTACAAACCTCTTCTTTTTGTGGCTTCAGTAGGGCTTTTCCCCTGTCCCTGCAAGGAAGGATGTTTGACTGTTCTGCCAACGTTTACATGCAGCCATCCCTCCTTCAAGCCAAGAGCAGACTATGGTACCCTGCAAAGAAGCAGCACAGTGGAAGCACAGACTCTCTGTGTCCTGTAAACAGCCCTGAACCACACAACTACATCAGTCCATAGCCCTTCCTAAGGAAGAGTACATCAGTGTAGAAGGATTTTTCCCCCTCTTTTCTTGCTCCTCTCCACTCAAAAAGCAGGGTAGTATGATTTGAGTATCTTTTCCAGACAGGCAAGATGCCTTCACTTTCTTATGGGCTCACATCCAAAGAAGTGGGCAACACTGAACAACTTAGCTTTCCTCCGTTGCCCCAGTTTCTTCCCCCATGAAATGGCAGATAGTGAAATTGATCTGTATGGAGGAGAGGAGAAATTTTAGGTTCAGAGATAAGGTGTGATATATTTGAGCTGTCAGGTACTTAAGTAGCAATAGCCATGAGAAATGCTGTTTGGTTTGCTGCTGTCATTTCTGCTCTTATCTTCTTCAGAGACGTTTGTATCTTTTCCCTTCTTTTTTTTATTACTTTTAACACATTATTCCCTTTTGTAATTCTTTTTCACTTTAAGTTGGTTTAGTTATGCAAGAAAATCTGGACTATAAAGTGCTGTACATAAATCCTGGAAATTATTCATTCCATCTCATTTGGCCTTTATTTTCACTAGGGCTCCAATCACCATTACCTTCTCTTTTGCAAGTAATTTAATGGTTGAGCTCCTTTTCATACCGATTTTCATTGTCAAGTAAGTTCTTCAATTAATTCCCTATTGCCCTACCAGTTCAGCTATATTTGCAATGTAAACAGGTTTATTTGCATCATTTAAGGGTGGGATATCTGCTCAGAGCATGAGGTGGAGGGTCATTTTACTTTTTTAAGCAGCTTTGTTCTGCAGGTACAAGGAGAAGAAAATTGTATGTGAGGCACCGTTCTGGACCCTGTGTGGGAGGAGAGCAATTTCCAGCCCTATCCTTCAGTTCTGCATTTAGCTAAGAGGAATTTAAGCTCATGATGCAAGGCAACTGCCTAAAATGTATTATGTCATTTGCTGCACAGAGAATTGGTTCAAAATTCAAACCTACAGTGCATCAGCTTGGTAAGTGCAGAGGAATTTCTTCATGATCCCTGAGCTGGAAGAAAGTTAATTGTCTCTTAAAATCATCTGCTCCTTGCAGACCTGCCACACCAAAGATACTGCTCTGCTGGTTTGTACCTGTCCCCATTGTCCCTGGTGGGTGGCTTGGGGGCTATCAGAGTCATTGCTCAAAAATTACCCTTTCCAGTTTGTCCGTTGTACCCCTGCTGTCCCCTATTATCCCCCTGCTTTGCACACTGGTATGCAACAAGTCATTCAGGCTTGTCACATAGTATGGGGGAAATTCACTGTCCTCTCCTTGCAGTTTCCAAATACTTTCCCCATGCACTCATCCTGCCAGGAGTCTGCTCTCCATGCCATGGCTCTATGCCACTATTTTAAGACAGTCTTTCAGCTATGAGGTACAGTGCTCCTCCGTGTGTCCAGTCAGTGCCAGTGGTGAAAAGAGACTATCCTTTCTGTGATCTATCCATTATAGTGAAATGAAATATAACCTTTAGACACATCACAGTTTCTGTAAAAAGCATACATAAAGAAATGAGCTTTGTTCATATTGCTTAAGCAGTCTTACTTTGTAAATTTGAGTCACTTTAAAAATATATACACATGCGCTAGAACATTTTTTAAATGTCACAGCAGTGCTGCTTCTTTTGAAAGATGATGTATGTATCTCGTTCTGTAAAGGGAAGAGTGGAGAGGAAGCTGACAACTCATTACTCTTGAACAATAAAAAAAAAAAAAAAAGAACTTTATGTTGCTTGAGTGTGTGAGGAATTTTAAAAATAAAGTAGAACAGTTCACATTTTATGGCAATATCCTCAAGTCAAAGTGAACAGAGACAAGATTCCTGAACTTGACTGGAAAATGAAATCCTGTGATGCTCTCACAAATGTATTCTCATCACCTCCACAGGCTATTAGCATCCCAAGTTCGGAAAGGGTTGGACCAGGGAAGATTGGAGACCACTAACTCTGGTTTAGACTTGACCATTCTGGTGTGTGGCTTCCTTTCAGAGGAAGCAATTGTAAAGTCACCTTTGACATCTTACCCCTATCTCATGCCCTAAATCCATTATTGGATGATCATTCCATGAAATGTCAGGCAAGACAGCAGCAGTGGCTCTCTTTGTCTCTTCTTTCCCACATCATGATGAGATCCACAGACAGATCCCCTTTTGCATAAACTAATGAGGTTCACTTGCCTTATATGAAATGGAAATAGACTCCATCTCATAAGCAAGGAAAACCCAGGAGAAGGAAATGGCCACAGACACTTTGTCATCTCTTCTTGTTGACCAGTTTTAAAACAGTGCAGTTTGTGAGCATGCCTTCAGTTCAGTATGAGGCAAAACAGCTATGTTATAATGCCTATGAAATAAGTCAACATTTTTGTCCCATCAGTCCTTTTTTCGACGCAAATTATAGGGTGAAAGGGTGAAATGATGCTTTCCGCCCCCCACATAAGACTCCAGCAGTAAAGGGTAAGTTGTAGTCCCCATAATACAAATCTTTGAAGTTTCTGTGAGAGTGCCTTTATTCTGTGCTCCAATACTGCATTTTTACTTCTGATTACAAAGTAATTCCCAGGGATAATTTTCATTGAGCACTTAGTTTTGAATGGATTTTAAAATTATTTTGCTGACTCTAACTTCCATGTCTTGCACATTGCACTGATGAGCATCCCATCATAACAGATGTAAAAGTCTAAATAGGATCTCTGAAAGAAGGTGTTTTGACAGACATCTCCTGCCCCTTTCCTAAACCTTTAAGTGTACTTGTCCAAGAACGGAGCCAGAAAACATGTTATTCCTAGTCAGCTGCTCAGCAAAGCCCTCATGAAGTTAAGAGAGCTTTTCAAACTGATTGCAGCTGACATATGAGGTCCCATTCCATTAACAGAGACAGGGAATCATTTCATTTGAATTTCCTTTCCAAATGGCTTGAAGTGCTCCCATTAGCTAACCAGAAAACTAAAATGGTTTTTAGTCTTTGATTTTGAGATTTCTTTTTTTATGTACATACATACCCCCCCACCCCTCACTGTTAAAAAAATCTGGACTTTTGAAATGAATTACTCTGTAAGAAATCCACTCACCTGTGGTGATAACCTGTCATGCACACTTGTTTAGGTTAGAACTCCCTCCGTTTAAGTCCCTGTCTTGTGAGGAGACTGATACTTTTTTTTCCCCAGCCTCCATTTTATTCTTAGACCAGACACATCTCTGTGGTATTTGATTGCCTGAATATTATTTCTCCATCACTGGACAGCAGCCAGATTGCCATTCCTCTCTGAGTAAATAACTTAAGATTTAATGAAAAATCAACATTACAACAGGAGCCAATCCAACAAAATTCTGTTCAAACATATAACAGGAAATACTTTCTATTGAAACAGAAATCCACATAGGAAGTAGCCATTTTCCTTTCGAACTTTCAATTTCTGAAAAGGAAAAAGATCAAAATTCTCTTTGTTTTTATGTCTTGAGATCATTTGCAGAATTAAAAAGAATAGAGGACTTTCTAAGATAAAAGTCCATGGGGTTAAGGTTTAACTATATATATTTCAAGTGAGATCACAAAGGGCAAAATGTCTTACTTGTATTGCATAAAATTTCTACAGAAAATAAAAATAATATATATTTATCTGGATGCCTTATTGTTTCTGTGCTTTGATATCTTCATTCTGCTTTGGTTGCTTTTGAAAAATCATGGATTTTCCATTTGAGGACTGTCTCTGTCACACTAAAGCTCAAGTAATGCTACACCTTTGTAATATTTTTACTACCTTTGTAATATTTTTACTACCAGGATGCAGGTAGTTACTGTCGCATAGCTTCATTGTGGAACCTTCTCCGTTATTTTTCAGTGGTCTTGGGAGTCTAGAGAGGTCCCAGTCAACTATAAGCTGGCAAATGTTGTCCTAGTTTTCAAGAAGGGTGAGAAGGTAGACCCTGGTAATTACAGGCCTGTCAGTCTCATTTCAGTGCCTGGTAAAACTATGGAGAAAGTTATTCTGGGAGTTGTTGAAAAACACTTCAGAGACAGTGCAGACATCGGTCATAGCCACCATGGTTTCATGGGGAGAAAGTCTTGCTTTACCACCTTAATTGCCTTTTATGACAAGGTCACCCATCTAGCTGACCATGTGAAGCCAGTAGATGTGATGGTTTGGGATTTTAGTGAAGTTTTTGATACTCTCTGTCCTGGCAGGCAGGCCATGAGTAGCCCTGAGTCAGTGGGAGTTTCAGTCAGGGCAGCTGCCCCAAGCTGACTCACAGGTGTGTCCCATAGCACTGACATCAAGCTCGTTATAAAAGGAGGAATTTTACTGAGGGTGGGGAGTTTCTTTTTTGGGGGCTTCTTCCTCTTGGCTTTTTACTCATGCTGTTGATCCTAAGGACAAGGCTGACTATAAGCTTGTATACTTTATGTTGATGATTGTATTAGTTTTGTTATTTCATTAAATCTCTTTCTACTTCAACTCATGGGGCTTCTCCCTGATTCCCCTTCTCAGCTGGGGAGGGGTCATTGGGTGGTGGAACAACTGCTGTGGTTTAGCCCCGGGCACAGGCTAAATGTAGACACTGGCCCTCACAGTATCCTTCTGGATAAAATGTCCAGCATAGAACTAGACAAGTCCATAATATGTAGGATAACAATTGGCTGACAGGTCAGACATGAAGTGTTATACTAAATGAGATTACATCAGGCTGGTGGCCAGTCACCAGCAGTTCTCCAGGGCTCAAGTTTAGGGCCAGTTCTCCTTAATGATGTTTTTAAAAATTATATGGATGCAGGAATAAAATGTACTTCAAGTTTGTTGATGATACTAAACTAGGAGTCGTGTACTCCCTCAGGGGTAGAGAGGCCTTCGTTAGAGAGATAGGCTAAAGAGCTGAGCAATCACCAATTGTATGAAATCTAACAAGAGTGGGTGCTGGATTGTCTACCTTGGGTGGGGTAATCCTGGTTATATATACAAATGAGGGGATGAGAGGCTGGAGAGAAGCCCCATGGAAAGACATCCAGGGGTTTGGGCTGATGACGAGCTGAATATGAATCAACAGTGTGCCCTGGCAGTCAAAAGGGCCAACTGTGTCCTGGGGTGCATCAAGCACAGCATAGCTAGCTGGTCAAAAGAGGTGATTGTCCCACTGTACACCTCAAGTACTGTGTGTAGTTTTAGGTGCTTCAGTATAAGAAGGACATTAAACCATTAGAGTGTGTCCAGAGGAGGGTGACCAAGATCGTGAAAAGTCTCAAGGGCAAGACTTACAAGGAGCAGCTGAGGTCAGTTGGTTTGTTTGGAGAAGAGAAGGCTGAGGAGTGACCTCATGGCAGTCTACAGCTTCCTCAAGGAGGGTGGCAGAGGGGGAGGAGCTGATCTCCAATCTCTGGTGATTAGCAATAGGACACATGGAAATGGAATGAAGATGCACCAGGGAGAGTTCAGATTGGACATTAGGAAAAGGTTCTTCACCAAGAGGATGGTCAGTCACTGGAGCAGGCTCCCCAGGGAAGTGGCTACAGCACCAAGCCTGTCAGAGTTCAAGGAACAGCTGGATGACACTCCAAGTCATATGGTTTAGCTTTAGGAAGTCCTGCGAGGAGCAGTGAGTTGGACTTGACGATCCTTATGAGTTTCTTCCAACTTGAGGTATTCTATGATACTAACTTTATTTTTAAATAAGAACTGTCTGTCACTCTATTTTATGGTAGTTCTGTTTTTTTCTTTTCAGAATATAACCTGTGTTTATACCTTCAGCATCACACAAATAGTTGTCCTGCTTTTTAGGCAAACTATCTCTAGTTTAGGACTAATTATAACACAGTTTCCTTCAGTCACTCTGTAATTTGGATGGGGTCAGCCATCAACTCCTTTAGCATAGGCCACAGAGGGGAAAGGTGATAGATACAGTTTTCAGTGATTTTTTTTTTTTTATAAGCTGACTGATGCTGGATTGTACTACAACACTTTTTACAACTGGCTGATAGTTCTAGTTTTAACAGGGTTAGTTCTGGTGAAACATTTTCTATTAGCTGCTTACAGGACATTGTATGTGGTTAAGTAACTGCAGCGTAACGTGTAACATTAAACAGCATGCTATCTGAAATATTACTGATGTGTCAAAGTTGTCTAGCATTCAGCTATATCAGCAAGTAGAGGACACCAAGAGGAGAGATCTGCAGAGAAAAGCAGTTGCTGCTGAGGACATACCATGGATACTGGAGGCATGTCAGGGGATTTTCTTTCACATTTGATTTCATTTGGCCCCAGAGACTGAACTGCTGCTGGTGTTTGGAGTGTTAGGTATGCTATTGGAGTGCATCTTCCCATTCAAATTCATCTGAAAGGACTCAGAGACCACTCCAAAATGTGAACCAAAGCATGGTCAGTGGAGACAACTGAGAGATTTGCTTCCAAAGGCCCTATCTGATCTGACCAAAAATGCTAATCAAGGTGGACCCAAGGGAGAGTGGGATCTCTCAAAGCAATATTCCCTGTGGTGTTATCATACTCAAAACTGTGTTGTGAATTTAGGAGGCTTAGCATTAAAGAACAATACTATTTCAAAAAAAAAGCTGGGATGATTAATTATGTGATACTTGCACTTCTAAGACACGTATCAAACATTGAACATTGAGGCTGGCTGGCAGAGCTTTTTGCTTTGTTGATTTTTGCTTTGTTCCGTGAATAACACTGAAGGATAAATGAATTGGAGAATATGTACAACATGGTCCATTATCCCTTTTTGTTTCTAATTTTGCAGTGGAACTTTTCTGTTGACTGTAACTTTGGTGTTTGGTTCATTGTTTTAATTACCCTAGCAACCATAGTGTTGTCCTAGTTACAATGATACACATGCTTAGTACTATATCATAGGAATTTTCAAGCATGAGCAGCTATCCCATTGCTGCAATGGGGTGGTGGAACGAAGACATAGCAGTAGATAGTTCAGCAGATGCCTTCTGCTCATAAACTGGTTACATCTGGAGATAAAGCAAAGGTTTATGTAATAACTTCAGATTCACCACCCCGTGGTTTTGTCATTCTGTTTTCAGGTGTGACAGTTTTTAAAATGTTATACCTCTGTTGCCAGGGAAAATTTTTCATGCTGCCTTTTTCCTTTCAGCGTATTATAAGCTCATCTCAGACTTTGTATTGCTTAATGCAGTGAGATGGTGCATGATAAGGCAGGAAAACAAAGCTGTTATTTTTAAGCTCTCAGCTCAGAGCAAGTTGCCTCCTTGAACAAGATTATCCTCTCCTGTGATCTTTAAAAAATACATTTATAGTAAAATGCCTACATTTTAAATTTTAAGTAGCTTCATCACTTTTCTTCTATATCTTCCAGCCCTCTAGAAGATATTTATTTCACATCAGCTGCTGAGATTTCCCACTGCCTTCAATTTCTAGAGAGTACAGAGAGGTAGACTGCAGTTTATATTTTCAAAGCCATGGGTTATAGTGCTAGGTTTGCTTAATAGTCAGCCTTGCTATTGGCACCCTGGCCTCTAGAAAGTCATTATTGTTACAAACTGCTTCTGCAAAAAAAACCTTATATCTCCTTCCTTTCCCTCTCCTGATCATCTGCAGTGTGAAAATATGCCTTTGCTTGCTGTGCCTTTAAGTAATACCCTTCCCTCTAATGAATGAAACAGTATATTCCCATATGGAAATCTGACTTTCTGCCTCAGGAGTGTCTATCATAACAGCATCTCCGCAGGATAAGCAAGTCACAGAACAAAACACCATAAATTTTGTGGAGTTGGTGTATTTAATTCTGTTTCTACTACTGAAGATTGATTTGTAGGAACATAAAACGATGAATTTTATCACTTCTTGTCATGTGATGAGAAAAAGGCTGTATGTACCCCAAGAAAGGAAATGAGGCATACCAGTCATCTTTTAATGGTATGTGTGGTGTTCAGTATTGCAGGGAATTCTTCTTGGGCAGATGTCTTTGTAGAACTCAGGTGTGTTTTATATAATGTCTTCTTTTAATTTTCCTTTGGAAAGTGACATTCTTCTTTTGAAAGTGTCTATTTAAAGTTAAATTAAGTAACTAAGTTAAATAAAGACAGAGTTCTAACTTGATAATAGGGTTTTTTTCATCAAATCTTAATCTTTTTGAACAAGTTGCTTTTTGCATCCTCTTCCCATCAGTTTTCTGTTTAGCTACAGAACCAAAATATTCTTTACCCATTTGTATTCCTGATGGTGTGTGAAACCTTATCATATCAAGATGAATCTGCAAAAGCTCATGTTTTTCACCTGCATTAGGAACAGTCTTTTCTAGATTATATTTCTAAAAGTACAGTCACTCCCACCCATATTTGTTTTTGTCTCTTATATTTCAGAATTAGTAACATGTCTAATGTAGAGTTGCTATCTAGATTTGCAGGTGGATCTGATGCAGTACAATCTAATCTCTGCTCACAATTCCCTAGCCTCTACAGGAAATAACAATACTGTGCTCCTTCTTCAGCCTGAGCTTTCCTTTCTACATCTGAGATGTAGATCATCTCAGAGCACCCTTATGAAGTTAGCTGAGAACAAATACAAGTTTCAAATGCTGAAAAAAAAACATAGGAAATAGCATGTTTCTCTAAGAATGAGAAGTGTTGCGTCCTGCCTGTGCCTGGCCATGTTCTGTATCACGCGCCGTGGGACTGTCCAACACACGATGCTACAAAGAAGGGTACACTCAAACACACATCACTTCAGAAGAAACTAGCTAAGTAGTTAATGTGGTCTGTGAGTAAGAAATGCCTCTGTGGTTCTCTGCTCACTAATTTATACTTTGGAGCGTATTTGTTTACCCATACCTTGACAATACAGCATTGCAGTTGATCATGGAGGTATCCAGCTGTTTAATACAAGCATGCCTGGATTATTTTTTTCCTCTGATCTTCTGCAGCAGTAATTTCAATATACTGACAGGATTTTGAAAGCCCTTAATCATTACAATAAAGGTGAGTCTCCAGCAAGTCAAGTTTCTTTGAATATTGGCTCATTATGAATAACAAGATTATAAAACTCACTATTGTTGATGTATTAGTCATGGTCTTGACAACCAACCGATGGCGTATATTCATGGCTTCGCTGCAAAGTAAATCTTTTGCATTATTAAAACAGTAGTACATATATTTATGGAATACTATAACAGTCAATAAAGTAACAGAGTAGAGAAGGAAAGAAGAAAATTACAAGACTGTACCATGAGTTTTTATTTATGAATTGTCTCTGTCTCAAAAAACTAGCATGTCCTATGTGATTTAAACTTTGGTCAGAAAAAAAAATTGATATAAGATGGCTTTAAACATAAGAGAAATAAAACTATAAAGTGTCTAAAATGTAGTACATGAAGTACAGTGAGTTTTCTTTACTTTTTTCTCTCTCCACACAATACTGCCAAAAGGACAAAATTGCCTTTTTTTCCTCATATGAGTGCATCTGTGATTCTGTTTGCATCTAGAGCTAATGAATGGACTAAGGTATAGATAGGAGGAATCACTCATTGGCTTTCTATAACTTTAAGTATTCTGTTTAAATAAAAATTTAAAAAAAAATACCAAATTTGAAAACAAACAAACAAAAAACCACCCAAAACCAACACAACGCAAAAAAAAAAAAAAAACAAAAAAAAAAAAAAACAAAAAAATACCCACAACAAGAAAAAACCACAAGAAAAAGGATAATTAAGATCTGGGTTAGATCCTTTTCCATTGCAATATTTATATTTAGGAATTTGGGAGGTTTTGAGCAAAGTGATCTCCTTAGAAGTTTTAAAGAGAATTCTGTTTGAGTGTCTGTGGTTACTGGATGTTCTCATACTTAATATGAAGAATGAAGCTATCTTAGAAACCAGTTCTCTTAGAGTGCCTTCTTCCATGGAATGACTTACTGGCTAGACTGGCAAATGTATGGTGGGTGTGAAATGTGTTACATGTCCTACTTTCTCTTCAAGAAAATGAGAATTTGTATAAGTTTATGAGCTTTTTCACTCTTATAAATTTCAGACATCCACAAAGAGAGTAGAAATAACAGTGCAGCCCATCATAGTGGACATCTTGAATGATGGCTGAAAAATGTAATTGGCTGTTACAGCCAATGAATGTATTGTGTTAGTGAAGGAGAGCAGATTATAAGTGACTTTTTGCATCATTTTAAAGGATGAAAAGCACATAATTGACTGATACTCTCATTTCAGTTATACTGTTCCCATATGGTTAAGTTGAAAGGTTGTTAACAGAACATTTGTGTCAGAGACTCTAGCTGTAGAAAGATGGAACAAATAAGTGGTTTGTTGAACTTGCACTGGAAAAATATTCCACCCTGTCATCAAGTTGCTTGTGCTTTCTAAGACTTAACATTTGAGGTGACAATGACTAATTTTTGTAGACTTTTGACTATTGTGGATTCAGCTTTAAAAATCAAGTTCACATTTAATTCTCTCCAGGTGTTAAGAGAACTCTGTTCTAAGTAAATTATTTCTTGTGTCAACATCAAGCTTTCATTTTAGTTTTAATGAATTTGAAATACCTTATCAGATTGGTGTGAAACTCATTCAGAAGTCAACTGAATTCTAATAATTGGGGTCCAACCAGGTGAAACAAGATAACTCATATTTCTTTACATGATGGAAAGATTCTCCCATTTTTTTCATTAAGCTTCTTTTAGGATAATGCTGGAAGGATGAAGAATGCCTTGGACACAAGAAAAACAGACACAATGGACTGGTTGACTGCAGCAGCTGATAATGCTGCTTATCATCCATTGTTCAAGCTCTCCCCTAGGAAAAGATGTGTTCTGTCATTGCTGCTCCTTGAATGCTTAAAAACAAGCGCAACACCTCAGCAACCTCTACAAGGTCTTATTTTATGGAAATGCAGGAGCAGTATTTTGGGAAGCCAAAAGGAATCAAGCATATGTAGAGAATTTGTAAACTGTTTGAGTTTTCTGAGGAGAACAGAAATGTGTGAGTTGGAGGGGAGAGAACTGTACTTGCTTTTATCCTTTATTTAGAAGTACCCGAAGTCTTTAATGATAAATGTAAAAAGGTATTACTCAGATTAATACTGCTCATGTAAAAGATCTTATGCTAATGTTTTTCTAATCGTAGTTGCTCAGAACAGTTATGGACCATATACCAGTATGTTCATTTAGATAAATTTTTCACAGCTCTGGCCTGGCCTGGAGGTTAAGAAATAGGTCATGTGCACACATGTACTATCAGATTTCATATAAGGATTAAGTGCTTTAATTAAAACTGTTGTTCTAAGTTCCTACCATGAATAAAGTTCTTAAGATTATCAAAACCAGATAACTTCTCCTAGATGAAAAGAATGCAACTTACCACTTCTTGTCAATATTTTTAAATTAACTGCATTAGTTACTAATCTCTGACTAGAAACTTGGAAAATAATTGCACCTACCGTGTGAAGTTTACACATAACAGCATATCTATTGTGCATGGACTGATCGTATTTACTGATTTTTGCTCTCTTCCATTCATGATACCCCTCGCTATTCACCACAGTATCACATATCTATATGGATGTTCAGCTTCTTCACTGTCAAGTGTCTGCAGTCTAGATCAATCGTCTGCTCCAGAAAGCGCAAAGCTGGCAAAGACAAAGGCGTTCTGCTGATTTGGATCAACCTTATCCTTGATGTCCCTGTGTCCTGTTGCATCCTCTTCAATGCTGATGGTTCTAACATCCAGATCAAATGTATTTCTTGACAGGTTTGGTGTTGTTTTTTAATTCTTTCAGAAGAATCTTTTCCCATTCAGTGTCTATTCTGTCTTTGCTGCTTTGTATCCTAAAACATAAGCACTTGCAAAGGCTACTAAAGAATCCTTAAGGCATAGATACAAGCAAAAGCTTTAAAGGTTTCTACTGATCTGAGACGTCTGATTATTCTGTATTCTTCCATTTTATGAATAAGAAATGTTTCCAATCTACCTAAAAACTTTCAAGCCTGGAAAAGTTACCATACATACAACCAAACATGAATTACCAATATTCATGCTAAAGATAAGGAGAGAAACAAAATTGGTTAGGAGAAAGAAAATAAGTAGAGTTTTCTCTGAAAAATATGTGGGAAATACCAAAATATCACAGGTTAGAAAAGAACGCAAGGGGAGAAGAAAATGTGACATAAGAAGAATGGTATATAAATTGTCAATTAATCCACAACTTTTATACCATGATGTAGTCCATCTTAGGAATTAGTCATCTTGGGGCTCTTTGTGGTTAATTTGTATAGTTATCTGAAGCCTAAGTGAATGATTAACATAAGGAAACAGAATGGGTCAGAGAGATTAAAAAAATAGAGGGAAAGGAGGTAAAAATTAAAAAAGGATAAATGAAGGTATAAATGTCCAGAAGAAGGGGGGGAAATTGATTCATGAGATTTGTGGATTGTATTCAAATACCCCACAGGTAAAAAAGTTACCCAGCTTACTATTTTCTGAGAAGTAAGCCTTGCCATAAGTCAAGTTCTATTTTCTTAAAAGGGAGGATAATATCCTGTATCTGTTGAAGTTAATACCATTCATTTCAAATGGACCAGGCTCTGAGGCATGTCTCATTTCATGCAAATATTTCTGAAAATTATCTGTATCTAGGAGACATAATTTATCTGATGAGGTGATACTGGAGTTCAGAGTTGAGCTGATGATTTATTTAGTATTTTAATCTGAAATAAACCCTCTTTTGTGAGATGGCCAATGTATATTAGAGAGTATTTCTTGCTTTCTAGAACTTTGCACAATATGTCAAATTATTAGTTTTCCAAGTAGAGTCTTGCTGGATTCATTTCGAGAAGTGTCACTACAGGCTGGTTAGTCTCACCTCCATCCTTGGAGAGGTGATGGAGCGACTCGTTCTGGAGGTCATCTCCAAACGTGTTGAAGAACAGAAAGTTATTGGGAGTGGTCAACATGGATTTACCAAGGGTAAATCATGCTTGACCAATCTGTTAGCCTTCTATGATGTTATAAGCAGTTAGCTGGATGAGGGGAGAACAGCAGATGTCATCTACCTTGACTTCAGCAAGGCTTTTGACACTGTCTCCCATGACATCCTCATTAGGAAACTCAGGAAGTGTGGGTAAGATGAGGGGACGGTGAGGTGGATCGAGAGCTGGCTGGGTGACAGATCACAGAGGGGTGTGATCAATGGAGCAGAGTCGAGTTGGAGGCCTCTAACCAGTGGTGTCCCCCAGGGGTAAATACTCGGCCTGGTCTTGTTCAACATACTCATCAATGACCTGGACGAGGGGACAGAGTGTATCCTCAGCAAGTTCGCTGCTGATCCCAAGTTAGGAGGGGTGGCTGACATGCCAGAGGTCTGCGCTGCCATCCAGTGGGACCTGGACAGGCTGGAGAGCTGGGCAGAGAAGAACCTCATGAGGTTCAATAAGGGCAAGTGCAGGGTGCTGCACCTGGGGAAAAAGAATGCCAGGCACCGGTATAGGTTAGGGGGGACCTCCTGGAAAGCAGTTCTGAGGAGAAGGATCTGGGAGTCCTGGTAGACAGTAAATTATCCAAGAGCTGGCAATGTGCCCTTGCTGCCAAGAAAGCCAATGTCACACTGGGCTGCACAGGGCAGTGTGTGGCCAGTAGGTCGAGGGAGGTCATTCTCCCCCTCTACTCTGCCCTGGTGAGGCTGCAGCTGGAATACAGTGTCCAGTTCTGGGCTGTCCAGGTGAAGAGAGACAAGGACCTACTGGAGGGAATCCAGCAGAGGGCAGTGAGGATGACTGGGGGATTGGAGCATCTCCCCTATGAGGAAAGGCTGAGAGAGCTGGGACTCTTTAGCCTTGAGAAGAGAAGGCTGAGGGGTGATTTAATTAATGCTTACAAATACCTGAAGGGTGGGTTGAGGAGGGATGGAACCAGACTCTTTTCAGTGGTTCCTGGCGACAGGACTAGGGGTAACGGGCACAAGCTGGAACATAGGAGGTTCCATTTAAATAAGAGGAAGAAGTTTTTTTCAGTGAGGGTGCCAGAGCACTGGCACAGGCTGCCCAGAGAGGTTGTGGAGTCTCCTTCTCTGGAGATTTTCAAGACTCACCTGGATGCAGTCCTGAGTGATGCGCTCTAGGGGATCCTGCTTTTAAGCAGGGGAGTTGGACTGGATGATCTCTGGAGGTCCCTTCCAACTCTAAATATTCCGTGATTCCATGACTATCCAAAAATTCTGTTCTGCAGAGAAAAACAGCACTGCATAATAATAGCTTTCATGTTTGTTTCTGCCTCTGCAATTTTATATATGAAAATACGCACATACAAATTTGTCGTAGCATCTTGAAAAGCCAGCAGTCTGAAAATCAAGTTAGATGATTTACTTCTGTACCCTACTGCTAACTTGCAATCATGTCCACTCCACCAGCTTTTCTCGATGAAGTCTTTCAGAGCTAGGGCCAATCAGTGTACCTTCAGGAAATAATTTGATTTAGTGCATAAGAAGTAGTCTGACTCATTCCTGGAAAGCTGCTCTAGGGTGAATAGCCATAAATGTCACAAAACTTCTTTTAAGCATCATTTTGTAATTTTTCTGAAAAATGGCTACAAACATGACATACACTTTAAAATTTCTGAGTCACACCTGCTGAAATAAGTTTGCACTGTTATCTACTGCTGTTAGCTCTCGTTCTCTGTTCTTTCCATTTTTCTCTGCGTAGGAGTAGATAGTTGTAGAGGTATTTACTAAAGTAAGGGGGTGGAAAGCTGGCAGTCTATTTGAGCTAGCAAAGTAAATATCTCCTAGAGGTATCTCTGTCAATTGTCCAGTATGCTTTTTTTGCCTGTGTGAAGCTAATATAGAACAAGAAATACTAAGGAACTGCAGGTGAAAGAAAAGAGTTTCTCTTTTGTCAGGCAACCCAAGAGGTCAGTAATTACTTTGCAAATTATCTAAGAATATAATCTACCCTCCAATATAGGAAACTAGATCAGTAAGTTCACTTATTAAATTTTATATTTCAATGAAATTACCAAAGAAAAAATGAAGATTAAAAAATCATTAGATTTGAATAGTTGAATTTTCTGCCTTGCTCATTATAATAGCTTGTTTCAAATGCCAAATTTTGTTCTTTCATTGATTTAAAAAAAAATACTGGAGAGAATGAAAAACATTTGCATAAATTTAAAATTACTAACAGGTACACTTCATAAGTTATTTAATGCTCTCAGTGTGTGTTAAACATAAATACATTGCTTTGTACTCTCAGAATCAGCTGCATTTGACATTTTAAGGGCTTTTTTAGAATTCAGTGAAGAAATATAGCATTCAGATTAAATTATAGCTAATGTAAGATTATATTAATTTTTCAGAGATCTTTTTCCCCTAATGAAGTTCACAACATGAATGTGCTTCTCAAGTTCAGGTTTTTGTTTACCATCCCAGTACTAAGACAACATAAGTAAAGACACCCTCCCATTTCTGCCTTTGTATGTGTGTGTGTGTTGTAATTCCTGTTTCTATGCATATTCCATGGGAATATACAAAAGGAAAACATCATGTATGCAGCACAACCAACCAGCAGCAAAATAAGGATTTATCAACAGGAGTTTGTGTTGGATGTTACAAGTGAAAAAAATAATGAAATGAGTACATCTACTGTACATTGCATATTTCCCAAGCATGCATCCTATAGAGTCTATGGATTTTTAAAGTCCATATCATTTCCATTATAGTTACCCAGTCTACTTGTGATGTACTGCATACCAGTTGACGCTGGTATCACTATTGAATAGCTGTACCCATTCATGATATTCACTGTTCAGAAAATATACTAAAAAAGTGAAGGGCTTTCACAGAGAAGAAACACAACTGGGAAATCTTAGAGAAAAAAAACATATTATTTTATGTAATCACTTCATAGAGAAGATTAAAGGGTGACAGCATTGCCTATTCTGGGAAAAGAACTTCGTTCATCTGTCTTTTGTTTTCAACAGTGAAAGCAAAAGTGATTTCCCAATGTTTTGAAAACCCAGCAGCAGCAGTACTGCTTATATCTGTACTATTTTTTAAAAATTTTCTTTGCATTGGGAATATTGATTAAACTAAAATCCGTCATCTGTGGCATAGACTGAGTGATTACAGTGGTAACGTTCACAGTATCTCTCTAGTGGCTATTTCTCTAAACTGGAGCCCACAGGAGGTCCAGATAAGTACTATATGGTTTATGAAGTGAAAATTTATCCCTTGAGATATGCACACAATCATTAAAACGTCTGAGAAAACTCTCCCACAATGGGCCATCACATTCCTCCCGCCACTTCCTCTGGACACTGTATATCAAAGCTGACGGGATGAAGAAAGCATTTACTTATGGTTTTCATAAGCTTCAGGCACACTGAGCCTGACTGGCACTTTTAGCATTTCTGCATGCATTTGTGAAGGCTACACTGATCTAGAATGCCTACATATGATACTGTGCATGCACACACATACAGATAGCAAGTTGCAAGTGAGAAGAATCACTTAAATTCTTAGGAAGTACAAAACTGCTCCTTATTACACTAGGGTATTCCTCCATCATATACAATCTGTATAAACCGTGCTCTGAACTCAGTCCTTCTTCAACAAGTCGTGTCTTTGCTTTAATTCTATGAACTGCAGAGAATTTAGTATCAGCTTCTTTTAAGCACCGGAATAATTTCATATTGGAATAAGGAAAAGCCATGGTTAGAGGCTTTTTCCACTATCTGTGGTAAGCAGAACTTATTCTTTGGATCCAAACAATTGATTAAATGCCCATCACTGTTTGTGGTACTTCTTTAGATGGACTTTCAATCAATACAGCAATGTCCCTTTCACCTGTACTGTCACAAAAACATGGCATCTGCTTCCAAGTGTAACTCTGAACAATGAACTAACTGAGCAGGGGAAATAGAAAGGCTTTTATAAGGGTAATTTGGGATCGAAACCTTGTAAAGAAAGACAATAGCACAAAAAGGCTCTAGGCAGACTACAGTTCATGCCTACTGTTGCATCATGCAAACTTGCTTTGACAGAATTGCCAGCTACCAGAGAGTGAAGATAATAATGCAGGGAAAAATATTCTGTGAAGCAGCTTTCATTGGAACCACCTCAACTCATTTGTCTCCTACAAGAGAGAATACTTGGACCAGGGCTGGTGTGGAACAGCTCATTCCATCCGATGCTCTGCAGAAACAGAGAACTCATTTGGCATGTATTGAGCCTCTCTGAGATGGAGCTTAACTGCTGTCAGTCCTTTAGGATAATTTTCTAAGGCTGCTCAACACATATTTCTGCTCCTTTTCCTTTCCCTTCCTCCCCACCTCCCTACATGTGAGTGCAACATTGTTCAGCAACTTAAATGCTTCCCAGGCAGAGGTGGGGCTTTTGTGACTGAGATCTGAGAAAATTTGTTTGAAAATACAGAGGAAACATGACTGAAAAGAAAACTCAACCAAACACCAGTGTGACACAATCAGAGCCTAGGGAGTCAGCTTTTAGCTCGTGATGTCAGCTACAGATTTGCAGCTGGAACAGTTGCTGGTAGCTTGATTTTTCTTGTGAAATGGCAGAACCCCACATATTCTTCTAAATTGAGCAGAAGAGTGTCAGGAACATGCCACTCCAATGCCAGATTTTTCTTCAGCAGACTGTGAATATCCAAAATTTTGGTCAAATGAGTCCTAAGAATCTGATGATTTAAAGGCATTCTTAGCTGTCCTCTATACAGGGTTGAATGATTTTGCTAAGACTTTGTTCTCAGCACTTGAAAAAGTATATAGGATGCCACTCTCCAGAAGAGCAAGAGCTCCTAGGATGACTGCATTCTTAATTCTTCCATGCTCAGGACAGGTAAATCCCTTCCTGTAGAAACTATTTATACACACCATTTCTTAATGAACGATGCTAGCTTTGCTCACCATCAGTTCTAGCACCAAAGCAAAAAAAAATATGTAGTCAGAAAATGTAAACTTTCATTAATTGTGCTCCATATGAGTGCTTGTATTAACAGACAGACAACAAGCTATCTCATGCTTTTCTAATTGGGCTACTGTCAGTAACAGTGATAGAGAAGACACAGATCTGCTGTTTTCAGCTGTTGAGCTGATGGTAGTTCTGTTTAGGGAGAGCCCAACTTTCAGCCTCTTTCCCAGTCCTGCAATTAAAGTCTCTCTGTGCAGCCCTGTGGCTTAAGTATTTTAATAGCTAGCCAGAAAATACTGAGTTGTCTCCATCCTGCTGAACTGTTTTGCATATTTCCAATTTTTAGTCCTTTTCTAGGCTTGTGACAGAGGGTGATTTAATTTTATAATGTGATACTAGGCTTAAATGATAAGTGATAAGTGTAGTCTGATAAACACAGCATACTGATACTTAATGTATTCATCTCCTCCCTGCAAGTCTAAAAACAATGATCAGTGATTAGAAAATAAGCTCTGCATGTTTTTATTTATGGAATGTAGTAAATGAATCTGGTTTTCACTGAATAATTGCAGTAATCAACTCAAATAATAGTAGAAGTGCACAGTATATAGGTCAGATGAAGTAAAATTTAAAATGTTTATTCCCAGATGTCTTTCAACCAATTTCTGTATCAAGGGTTGCATGGCATTTTCTTGTTGGCTTCTATTTTTTTTTTGCATGTTTCTGTCCAGAATTCAAACACGGGTTTATGATAACTTCTATGGGCAATTACTTTCAACTGCTAATAGAGGTAACTATCAATTTGCAGGGGTTTCTTTTCCTATTGCCTTGCAGTATTGGAATAGCTATAAAAATAAAAAGTGACAGTTTGAAAAATTCTTTATGAAGGTGGCTGACTCTTCTACTCTACACATTCAAACAAAATCATGAAATAATGTGCTTGTTTTACATGTTGTCATAAAATTCATTCACCTTCAATTTGCCCACAGTGGGAATCTAGAAGCAGTAAAATGAACTGCCATATGTGCCATAAGCCAGTGCCAGGTATCCATGCCAGCCTGATGAGTACATAAGATTTCTTTGAGACACTTCTACACTGAAACATATTCACTAACTCTTCAGACAGGCTTTCTGTAGACCTCTGTTTCAAACAAGCAAAAAAAAAAAACAGAAAAATGAGAGTTTTCCCTGAAGGGGTCACATCCAGGAAAGGAAAACAGCATTTGCTAGCACTGGCTGATCCGAAATCAGACAAGGAATTTAAAACATGCCAAGTAATGCTGGCCAACTTGATTTTTAAACTCATAAGCCTTGAAAAATTATAAAACCAGAATTCAATCTACATATTGGTAACCTTTAGGTTAAGTCAGTTATCTGAATTGAATCTTTGCAAGTTGCTAGAGGGTATCACATGCTTGTGCTTATTTGCAAAAGCTTTCTTTTTTCATTCTTCAAGATGCATGACAAATTATTATTTGAGCTTTGTGCATTTTGCTGTCATGAGCCCCAGTTAGCATGACTGCTCCTATACTTTGCTACTGACTTTTACATCTGTTTCATCTGCTCCCAAAGCTTCCACAATTTTTCAATCTTACCCACGGTATATAATGAGGGTAAAGTGCGGAGATCCTCAAATTAGCATCAACTCAAGCTAGTATTGCCACTAGGCACTGCCATCTGGTCAAGAAACAACACAGTAGAGCTTAGACTCAGAGCCATGCACACATGGCAGCAGTGCTTTGGGGGTTGAGCTAGCCACATCTGGCCACACCAGATCAAAACCAGAATGGATGCCAAGCACCAATGACCCACAGTAGCTGTCAATAAATTCTAAACATAAGTGTGAGCATGATTTACTTTTTCAGTACCTTTGTTCATCTCAGTAACATCTGCCGAGCATCATGATGAACCCTATGCCAGGTAATGGGTTGGGGTGCACACTGCCTTAATGGTGCCAATCATCACAACCCAGAGCACTGGAAATTTGTGTTCCTTTTTTCTGATGCGGTGTGTTTTGCTGTTTTAATGTTTTATTTATGCACAGAGAAGTGTACTAAGACCTAATTTAATAACCTCGGGACTTAAACAATCTGTGAGAATCATAGGTAGCTAGAAAAAAATTGCTATATATTAACATTTGTCTTACATATATGACCAGTAACCTTATTAATACATACACTAACCCTGGTGATGTAGCAACCTGCTTTTTTGTTTGTTAGTTACAAAACCTTATTTTCAAAACCATTTGTAAACATTCAATTATTTGTAAGCACTAACAAAACAGACACTGTCTGCTCTATATTCAGTGGCTGCAGTTGGCAGCAAACACCTCAACAACAACAAAAAAAGAAATAAAATAATCGCCTGGCAACTTAATTGAAGTCTTGTAACACAAAGAAACATACAGTGTACCTTGTATTCTTAAAGACCAGATTTGCCTCTCCTCAGAAATTTGTAATGAGGTAGCTTCAGCAAACATCCCCCACAAACCTTTTTGTATCAAGAAGAACTGAAATCTTGTTAACCTAAATATAGCCTGTTTCAACTGGAGGGAGGGCTTCTACAGGGACAAGCAGCATCTCCTTGGCTTGTAACATCCCTCAGTTAATACATGAATAATGCTTTTGATTTATGTTGTAGGCAACTGTAACAGATGAATGGCTTTAATTTACCAAGCTAGAAAATCATCATTTAAAAAAAAAAAAAAATAAATTCTTCCCTTGCCGCTGCAACTGAGAGGTCTTAGCAAGGCTTATGTGAACTCTGCAGCAGAGCAGACCTGTGGCTGGCCCCACCAAAAATAATGGCTAGTTAGTAAAGGTGTCACATTTCATTCGTTGAGAGGACCAGAGAACACAATAAATAAATCCCTGATAGTATTTGTTTGAAATTTGGTATGATTGAAATGTCAAGCAGAGAAATTTGACTCAAAATTCAGGCTTCCTTATCTAATTAGTCTCACCAAAATCTCACATGGGAGATGAAAGCTGGAGAGATGATCTTTAGTTCTTACAGCCTTTACCAGATGGCTTTTGGCAAATATTGAACATTCTCAAATTCATTGAACTCAATTAAAAATTGCCTTGATTGCCAGGTAAACGCTCATACATGAAATACTGCCCAGTACAGCCTTAAAGGCTGAAAGCATTACAAAGCAAAGGCAACAGATGGATAACCCTGGCTATATCCAGCCTTAAAGGAAAATTCTGCTGGCCACTGGCCTGTTTCTATTCCCTGTACTTGGAAAGGTAATCAGGTGTAGGAAGGAAATCATCTGTATCCTGCTTGTTTTTCCCATTGGTGATACTAATTACCTGTAACCGTAGCTTAAATTTATCGTAGGTTGTGTCATCTGAGGCATGTGAGTATGTATTCCTAAGCAGCCTGGAACAGACATATCTGCAACTGACCCTTGTTGTGTTACTCAGTTCTCATTTGGAAATGTAGTGCTTTGTCAGCCCGATATGGTTTTTGTTTTCTATTATTACCCTCAGATGTATGTTCTCCCCCTATTTCATCTGGAGTTCAGACAGCCATAATAACCAACAGACAGGATGGCAGTCTTCTGTTTGCCACTCCTACAGTTTCTCAGTCCCCAGAGGACCAAAATATCAAAGTCTTCATTGTGTAAAACCAAAATCAAGACCTAACAGGCCAGATGATCTGTATACTTTTACTGGTAGTGTTACTGTTCAGTTGCAGTTCCTGAGATATCCTTTGCAATTTTATTTTATGAGAAGAAATAGTATGTCTCTAATAGTATGTCTAACTAGAAAAGCCACTTGGTTGTTCTTGTATGATAGTAGGACTAGGACATCTTTGGTGGTTTTCTACTTTTGTCACCAGCAAGAAAGATAATGATAACAGAAATCACGCATCTCAACCTTGCTGGTTCTTTAATGCAGTATTCCACTAAGTTCAGTTACTATACTCTCAATAGTTGATGTTTAGTTTGTGGTCATATATCAGTCCCAAGATAATTAGAGACAAATGAAAAGACTGAGTTATCAGAGAGCATAGCTTCCAGTTGGAATATTTCTTTTAAATTTTTTTGGCAGGGATCAAAAGATGGTGCTATTACACGTGACCGTGAAGATCAATCCTCATCTCTTTTTAGACATGCAAATTCTTCTTTATTGCAAGAGAAATACTGCATTATATTAGTGTGTATTTGAGATTTTTTGGTTTCTCAGATGGTCTTTTGTAACCATTTATATCAGTTCCATGTCTGGAATATAGTTTCATAGTAAAATAAGTCTGCCAAAGTATGTCTCACAGAGTCATTTGAAATGGAAGCAGATATTCAAAGGTGCCAGGGGCACAGTACTGTACAACTTTAATTTTGAGCATTCTAGTTCAAAACTTGTGAATGAAAAAAAGTCAATCTATTGCATATCTTTTTTATCATTGCAAGTGACCAATAATCTAAAATTAAAGCAATGAAACCACACGGTACAAAGAAACAGATCTGCTATATAATCTGCATAGTGAATCTGGGTTTCATTTTACTACACTGGTTTAATGGCTTATTACAGCAATCCAGCTGGTGTTCCAGGAATAGATCACTTTGCTGCTATGAGTGAGATTTTTTTTGTTCTCACATTTATCAAATATTCTGGCCAGCTGGCAGTCTTTGCATACTTGGCTCTATACTACATCAGTCCCAATGAGTGCAAATAATCTATAAAACCTTGATGTGGGGGATTAGACGGGTTCTAAGAGGACATCTGTGAAAACATGGGTGAAAACCTTGGAGACTTACGCAGGCACTTGCCAAAGGTGTGTCTGCTGCTTTTCCACATGGCTGTGTATTATGTAACAACACACAATAATGCACTTGCCTTCGGAGAGTCAGAGAAAATAAATTGAAAACACATAATCAAACTGCAGAGGAATATGATTTTTCAGCATGCAGGATACTATTTGAAACCTGCTTCTTAGTCAATGGCCCATATGAAAACTAAATGGAAAAAAAAGTAATTATATTTTCCTATTTTTACCTTTTTAGTCAGGAATAGAGTTGGAAACATCTTATCAAGGGTTTAACTGAAATTTAGGCATTCTGCTCTGCCAGCCCAGTAAATATCATCAACCTCTAAGGAGTGTGATAAGCATGAGAATTTTTGATATATAGAGTATAAAGACAGTTATACTAGGAGCTATAGTGTAAAAAAAAAAAAAATAGTTTTAAAAAAAAAATGTCAAAAAACACAGGCGGGGCTGCTAAAATAGCAGATGAAATGAACAAAACTTTTTGGCTTTCTTCTGACCTTTCAGTCCTTATTTAGGACACTGAGAGGTGAGGATTTTCTATTAGGTAAAGTAAATTGTAAATACATTAGTCTCACAGTCTGAAGCAACGCTATGAAAGCCTAAACCGCATAATCCAAATATGGAAGTGGTGCAGCTGTGTGAGACTATGACTGAAAAGCAAATAGAAATAAACTAAAGAGCATCACATTGTGACCCATCAGAGGTCTAACAAACATCCACGTAAGTCTCCAGTGCTGTTGTACAGAGGAGAAACACAAACTGGGAAGCGAGGAATTCAGTTCACAGCTGAGACTCTGAACTTAAAGGGTTTATATGTGGGCATCTAACTTGACAGTATAGGTTGTAGTGTGCCAGACAGCAAAACTAGAAAACTGTTCTACTGACGATATCCACCAGCAGCAGGACTCAGCTCTCCCAGCACAGATGCCAAGCATCCCTGTCTGCACCCTGGGGAACACCACCTGACCTCACACTCCCACCCCAGAAGGGTCTGAAGCACCGTCAGCTCCATGTCATACCTGCCAGCCCCAACAGAGTGCTGTCTCCAGCCAAGGTAAGTAGTGCAATGCAGTGTAGCAGACCTATTGGTCAAAAGAGTTGTGCTGACGACCCAGCTATATAAGCTGTACACTTATCAGGGGTACAACTGTCATGAGCTCTAGTGAGGACATGAGGACTTCAGTCATTAATGATCAAAGCTCAGTAGGAGTGCTCCTGGGGTTCATGGTCCGACTGAGTCCTATTTCTTGTTCCTGGTGCTCCAAGTCTCATCCAGGATGTGAACCAAATGTAGAAAAGGGAAAAACAAAAAAAAAAAAAGGAAAATTTTCCTCAAAAGTATATCCAAAGTAAAATACTAGTGCTCAGACATTTCAGGACAGCTCAAACAGAACTAGACACTTTTGTTTAGGCAACTGAATTTCTCTCTGGATGTCAGTTTTATGGTGAATTGAATTGCTCCATTGATATTCATTGCCCAGACCTTTTCTTAATATAGCACAAACCAGGACACAAGTAGACCCCAAACGTGTCTTAGTCTGGAACTGAATCCTCCCCACCCAGGAATGTCCAAACGCAATATTAAAAAGTATACGGCAGGAGCTGAACAGGTGCTGCTACTAATTGAAGCTTAGGAGCATGTGTAACATATGGATAGGGTAATTAGCAAGTTAAAATGTGCATGATAAAAGACAATAGCCAATAGAGAATGCATGGTATACTGTACATGGCACTAATTGCACTCCCATAAAGGAGAGGCACGTAGCTCAGGGTGAGTAGTTAGACCCTACTGTGTGCCCTGTCAATAGCGTTATGCTTGTCAATCACGACACTGTTCTGAATAAAAATAACCTGGGTAAAAAAGAGGCAACGATGAGGTAAATTGTGCTGCTGGGGAGTATTAAACACATCTCATGTCTGGAAGAAATGGGTCTGGGAAGAGGGTCAGTAGCCACCTTTTGTGGACACATAAGAAAGAGCTGCCCTTGGGTTGGGAAGAGTTGACTGGGCTTCCTGCAGAGCCAGGAGCCCTCAGGTGCTGCTGGGTAGCAAAGGAGCATATCCTGCTCACCATATCTGTGAGCATCCTGCTTGTTTGAAAGCTGTTTATAAATCTTGTTTTCTCAAACCTAGGAGAAACAAGAAGTGTTGAGTGAATTAACTTCTTGTATTTTCTAAGACCAAACTCACACTGGCTGATGTCAGTCAGTTTCTGTACCCACTGCCTATGCAGACTAGTTCAACAAAAAATGCTTCAGCTCAGACAGATCCAGCTTTGCTGAGGCTATGGGTCCCCTGTCCAGAGAAAGCAAACACCCAAATATCTGAAGAGATGCTGCCTGAGGAAGCCTTCCCATGTCCCTCCCCTCATCCCTCCATCACTTCCTCTGGGGTGGCACAGCCACTTGCACAGCCAAGCCATGAGCACCACCAACTAACTTGATCTGATTTAAAATAATATCCCTCAACTTTCCTTTTCGTTTCCACCCCTCTCCCCCCCGGGCAGTTCCCCAGGGCAGCTCATGACCCAGCTGCCCCGCTGGCTGCCACAGCCTCACACGGGTGGGAGGCAGGAAAACCTCCAGCTGAGCTGCCAAATACTTCATGTCTTTGCACCACCTTGGCCAAGGGTGCATCAGGGAGTTCAGTGTCTTCCCTGCCAGCCTTCCAGAGCATCAGCTGTCACCCTGCACCAGGCATTTCATGCAGTGTTGGCCAACAGGTGCAGCCTGCAGTTGTCCACAGAGCAGGAGCTCCCTTAATGGCACTCAGGAGCGCTTATGGCTTAATAATTCAGGCCAGATTTTAGGGGAGGTGGTGGGGAGGAGGCTGAGGTTCCCTGTGAGCTGGGCTATCACTTGAACAGCAAGATGTATGATATTTATCTCAGAATAAAATATATAGTTTCATTAATGGATAACTAATAATTCTCGCTTTCGGCTTTACAGAAGTGCCTGTATCACACTGTATCAGATGTCTTGTAGGATTTTTTTTCAGTGTCATATACTATCCACTGTATGGATTGTATTGTTTAATAAATCCAAAGTAGGTATGAATAGATTTTACTTATTTCTTGTCTATCTTCTTGCATAATGCAAGAGAGCAAATGCACACAAAATGATAAACTTTGGCATTCTTAAAAATCTAATCCAAAATTAAATAATGGAATATAATTTTAATGTCAATTTAATGGGAAAGAAAAATGTGGAGCTAATATAGGAAATTTTAGGATTATCTTTAGAAAATAAAAGCTTTTTTGCATCCTTTTTTTGGCTTTTGTTTTTTATATTGTCTTGCTTTTAAGTACTAATGTCACAAATTTATATTACATTGTGTTACATTATGTTACATTTCTCCTTAGAGTCTCTGCTTTAGAATAAAGGATTTTCTAGTTATCCCTTATTTAGGGGAATCTGGGAAAGCCATTTTCAAAAATCATTCTGTTCTGATAGGCAATTTAATTTACAGAGCACTACCAAGAAAGCTTAACAAATTTTAGCAGTATCATTGCTACTAGTAACATACACTCATACCACATGCATTTTGCCCAATAATTATTTAGGGTCATGTTCAGCTCCATATTTTTCCAACTGCAAAAATAAATATTTGCCAGAAAAGCAAAAGGAAAAGTTCTAAAACTGTGGCATATAAGCCATTGATGTTCAGATGAAATCTTATAGATCTCTTCCTGGTTTTCTCTGCTTCTTACTGTCCTGTTCAACTTATGGAGGAAAAAAAAAAAAAAAAAAGCAAAATAAATCCGAAACCAAAAATTAAATATTGATCCATGTGAAAAATTGCTCTAGCTCTGTCTGTGAAGAAAGAAGCAAGATTTTCTACTAGACAAAGGACAGGTCAATGTTGGGAATCAGCACAGGCTGCTCAGTTGAACTATTAGTTGAAATAATTGCATCTGCAGGGGATTGGGTTTATCTATGAAGAACAGGAGAATTTCTGAATTAAAAGTATATCCTTAGAAGAGAGTATAACTACTTTCAGCCTACCAGAGGGTGATACATAAAATGCAAAGAGAAACCAATGTGTCTTTTTAATTTTTCCTGTTTGCAATTTTTAAGCATATTTGAATTATTATACTTATTAACAAATCTTATGAAATAGTACCATTCAGAAAAACGAGATCAGCTTGAAAATTCTGTAGTTTAGATTTCTGTGTAGTCAGGATTATCCTGGTAGTGGTTTGGTTTTGGTTTCTTGCTGAAACTGGAGTTTATCAAACTCCATATTATCAAACTTCATGTTATCAAGCATATCCTGTTCTCAGTAAATGTGAAATAGATACTGTTCAGTCTGAATTACCAAGAAGTTGGTGTTTTCATGTACCATGGCATGAGAGAACTGAAAACAAAAACTTAGTGCAAGCAGGAAGGATAACAAAATTTTAAGGTATGATAGAGCCTCCCCAAAAAATTAACTCATAATATTGACAAATCAAAAATAAAATCTTCTTTTACAGTCTTGGCCTTTTTTACATGCCATGTAAAACTCTGGGATAATGTGAAAGCACAAGTACTCTCTAAAAAAAATGAGGGACACAGAATCACAGAACTGCCTTGATTGGAAGAGACCTCTAAGATCATCAAGTCCAACAATTAACCTAACACTGCCAATACACCACTATACCATGTCCCTCGCCTTGTAGAGCTGTAAGGCTTTTATCCAGATCTAATCTTCCAGAGATTAAGAACTTGATTGTGTCACTTTTATAGACCTGGACTATCAACAATCAGACTTTTAATTTTCTATTTCATTACCTAAGCTAAATAAACAGAATGCATATTCTCAGAATAGTTGTAGCTAATTGTGCTTTCAGCATTAAAAGATTTTCCTTCTTTTGCAAAACACTGACTTCCAAATATTTGGAAGCATTTTATGGTCATACGAAATACAAAAGAAGATGTCTCCTACAGTATACTGTGAAGATGCTACAGGTCTGAAGTCCTTAAAGATAGGTCAGTTAGAAAATCTGCTTATTATAAGACATACACTGCTTATTAAGATAGTATGGAAAAACACAACTGAAAACAAGACATAATTTTACATGGTAAAATTCACACACAGGACTGAATTTCAGAAGTATTTTGCCATGGTTTCAGCTGTGTCTCTTCCATTGACTTCTTAATGAGAGCTATCTTGAAAAAAAATCTCAAATAGCTTTATGAAAATGTAGCCTCCTGTAACTTTCTCTCCCTGAGTGATGAGTGCTGTGATTGCAGAGGTGGGAGGTAAGATACAGATAATAGGAAGTTTCAACTCAAAGTGTCTTGATGACACATGAAAGATGAATTGAAAATGCTTTAGTTTAGAAATTAGTTTTCATGGCTTTTAAGGTGATTGATGAGATGACTTTGAACTCGATCTACCTAGCAGCGGTCACTGAATTGTAACAGCAGAAGGCATGCAGAGAGAGTGTGTGTATCACACACTGCATAGCTATCTGACCATCTAAATACATCTGAAGAGCCAAAGTTATCACATTGCTAGGATGCAAATACAAGTAACTGGAATTTTGCAAAATAATTATTTTTTTTCCATAAGAAAAGTGACCTTGTTATAAATAAAACCAGCTGCAGCATGTAGGCACTAGTTTCAGGAGGACAGGATAGATAAAAGGTAGGCACATGCGAGGAAGAGGAGGGGAAAGGAAAAATGGTGAGTGCAGAGGTGGGTATCAAATTCAACCCTGAATCCACAAGAGCCTAATGAAAGAGACACTCACCTGAGGCATGGCAGACCAAGGCTCAAGTCTTTGGTCTTTCAGTTCAAATAGGTTTGAACTTGGATTTCCCATGTTAGTTGGCTGTACTCAATCAGTCTCCCTCTGTATAAAGGAGAGCCTGGGAAGGGCAGGCCAAATCAGTCAAACCTTTACACCCGTGCACTTGTCTGTGATGTGCAAGACCCTGCGGTGAGCTTTGGTCTCAGCTGACGATTTTGAGATGATATAAGAACCAGTCTCTCTTTCTTTTTTTTTTTTTTTTTCCTTACAAAAAGCTTTTAGAGGTTCATGTCAGTGTGGGATAGGATTTTATGAGTTTTTTTTAATCTTGACAACTTTATGAGAGTGGGGAAAAGCTTTTCCACAGAATTTTATGTGCAAGTATTTCATTTTCCCCTCAGGATATTAAGATCACACTGAAATCTGAACTGGAGATCACGACTCTCATATGTTTCAGGCCACTTCAAAATTAAACTTAAATATTCTGATGAATATTTAGCTAAGGATCATTAGGTTTGTTAGAAATGATCCAACACTATTGTTGATTTGAGCAATTAAATTTTTATTGCTTTCCTTCTAGTCAATTCTCCTTTCAAAGACTTGTACATCACCTCTCTTTGTGTTTCTGCCTTTTAGTGGTATAGGTTTACAGAAAGCAATACTGAAAAGATCATGACTAGCATTTAAATGTCAGGGTGCTGCAGTCCCCATCTCCTGCCCATCTGGAGCTGGGATGCTGATGGAAACCTCCACTTCCCTGCTCTTGAATGCACAGCATTTCAGCAGCATCAGGGCTCACACAGCATTCCCCAGCCCTGTATTTTAAACACATCTCATGAGACAGATAACTCAATGTTCTGCTTAAAAGTAAGATCAATTGTGTTTTAATGACATCCTCAGGCAGCCTATTCTAGTGCTCATCTCTATTTTTACAACTCGAAAGTTTTCCTAATGTCTAATTAGGATCTTCCTTACTGCAGATTAAACCCCTGACTTTCTTTTCCAAAATGCTTTATTCCTTCCTATACACAGCAGCCTGGCGCTCTTTCCCAAATCACCTCTCACAATACCTTCTTTCTTTTCGGGGTTTTTTTTTTTGGCTCATGGCTCATGTCACATGTATGACATCACAGGATTAGGGTTTTTTCCAGATTTAGTTAGCTGCCAATAAGGCAGTCAAATAGATGTGGCAAACCTTTCTTACTTACTACTTCTCACCCAAAGCAGATTTCTGGTCCTTTATCAACAAGCAAGGAAAGTGACAACCTGTATTGGGATGCCAGTCCAGAACTGGTCCTCAGTGGTGAAGACTGAGAAATGCAGGTAGGAGTGTCCAAACTAAAGGAAGCAAGCAAAGTACAAGGGGTATAAATAAAATCTCCTCATCTTTTTATATTGCCATAAGTGTTTTGATGTGCAAGACTGTATAAAATGCTGACACTATCCCAGCTTCGTTATTCAGAAACTAATAGTTATCACTATATTGAGGTTTCGGATGCTTCTAGCACAAGAGATATTTTTGTATCTTTGACATACCAAGTCTGGTCTGCATTTTGTGAATGTTAAATATCTCAAGGGACTCTGGTTTTGACAGAAGGGTTTTTTTCCTTCATCTTACTTATATGTTCATTTCTGTTCATTTTCCTGCCCCATAATTTGGAACTGGTTCATGTGACATTCTTCCACTTCAAATATGACTAGAGTACAATGATGTTACCTTTGTATCATTTGTTGAGTATTATGCCCCCATTTTATCTAAAACTTTGAGATTTCACACACAGGTGGAAAGGCCATGGATAAAAGTTGATGGTTCAACTGCTGAGAAGAGAACACAATAATTTCTTACGTGTACTTTACAAATGGTGGTTGCAGCCATCAGTTTCAATGAGATTTAATCCTATCAGAAGTTTGAAAGTATTTGTATTTAGGAATAAGAGTACTCCCATGGGAAGGGTATTTTGGTTTGTTTGTTTATTTGTTGTTAGGATTAGTTGTATTTTAAACTCATACCCTATCTTTAACTGAACAAAGTAAGAACAAACCCTCAGTGGTACCAATAGTACCTGTCCAGTAATGTCCTTGAAGCTGGAAGAACTGCTAGGAGGCAGCTTGTGGAAAGTATTACTTCTTTTTTTATGCCTGATGGAGTTTTCAAGCACACAGTCTGGCTCTTTTTGTTATCTGCCAGCAGATCTTTGAATGCATGACCCATATCAAAATCTACTTACAGGGTGAAAAAACTGAGCATCATTTAGTGTTAAGCTGATTAAAAATAAATAAATAAATTTTAAAAAAAAAAAAAAAAAGCTAGTGCCTGGGGAGACAGAATGTTAATTTTAAGGTGGGGTTTTTTTGTCTTTAAAAGGCTCTAATCATGTTTCACTTCAGCCTCAGCATCAAATAAGAAGGTGTAAGTGCAGGAATGAATATTTACAGAAAAAATAATGGAAATATTTCTAGAATAATCCAAACACATTAGTTGTGATAATTAACCATTAAAGAAAAAAACTAGTAGCACCAGAAATTAATAGCAATATAAATATTTATAATTAAAAGCCTTTTAAAAGAGTTTATTGTGCAGAAGACTAATTTAAATCTAACTTCATTTTTTAAATCAGCATATTCAGTCAGGCTTAAAAGTGAATATGTATGAACTCTTTACTAGATGCTGGATATGCAGAATCAAGTGGCATGTGTTTAGCCTACTAGAATGAGGTTTCCACAGCAGTCCAGAGGGTCCCAATGTTAGGGAAAGGTTTGCAGAAGTGAAGCAGCTCCTAAGCCAAATCTGTCCCTATCAAAAGCATTAGCCCCATGATGGTCTAAGAAATTCATACAAACTGAGGTTTTTTCCAAGAAGCAGGTGCGGATCTGAGATAAAAATGATGCCAGACCCTGTGTGTGTCACTGTTACCCAAGCGTGGCTTTGTCCTCATCCACAGATTATTGTGTCCCAGCTGAAGCCTTACCTTAGGGCTCTGATACCCTGTCTGATGTCCTAACACCCAAGCAGAAAGGAGTGAGGAAGTGACAAGGTAAGCATTTTGGGAGGAAGATGCATGCCTGGTTGTCCCGATGATGAGACCTGCTAGGTCAAAGCCTAAAGCCCAGAAACCTGTACAGTGCAGACAGAGCAGTGTCAGGAATGGAGTACATCTTCCTGATTCGAGTAACACCCTATGAGCAGTCCCCGAAAAGCATCTCTGCTCTAGTGATGTGGTTTTCCCTCTCTGTACTCAATAACATAACATCACCTGAGAAATCCTCTACACGGGGGTCATCTATAGGTGAAGGTAACTTTCCATCTGCTTCTTCAGGTCTTTGCTATGCCAAGCAGATCTGAAAGGGTCATATCATGGCCTTCTATATGTCCTTTATCTTTTATATGTAATAGGAGTGATACTGTTTAGCAATTGATCACAAGGAAATATTGATCGTGGATTGCTAGGACATCAGGAGACCTTAATGTGCATTATAAAATATATTCATTGTTACCCCACTGATAGGTATTTAATTGTTTTAATAAATCCACAGAAAATACAACCTGAAGATCCTTGTAGCTCAGATATGCTCAGAATCATGAAGCAATTTGGCCATTCATTTTCTCTAAAAGTTAAGTCACATGAATGTGCACAGTTACAATCCTGGACAGCTCTAAAAATGCAGGTGTTAAAATATTACAGGAATTACTGATCCCCCTCCATCCCTGTGCCCCATCGGAGCTTTACTGCGCCATGGCAGTAGAAATGTTTCATGGCAGTTATTGTAGGGGATATAGCAGGCAGTTATGCTGCAGGCTTTTCAGAGAGATTTATTGCAGTTATATTTGTAGGATGAAAAGAGAGGTGTCTACTGCAGGAAAAGCCCTGCAGAGATTAGTCATGTGAATCTACAGGAGAAACCCCTCCTGGCAGCAATGGAGGCTGTGAGGTTCCCACCTCCTCCTGCCTATCTTCGTCTTGACAGGCAATGCTGTCTCAAGCCAGCTGTTGTTTAACTCTCCCTGAGAAAACAGCTGTCTCTGACACATTTTCTCTGGCTGAAGTGATACACAAACCAGTGAGCATTGCCCTCCCAGTACAGCAATTTTTGCCTCACTCATTGCAGCTTTTCAGCTGGAGAGGAAGCCTCTGCAAGTGTGGTTAATGGATGGGGAGAGCCAGTGGAACAGGCTGACCGGCAGTACTTCACAGTCAGTAGAACAATCTAGTGCTATTGATCCTGGCTCTGCTCTTCAGCTTAATTTGGAGATTTTAAAGGCATAAAATCGCATCCTGGTACACTAACCTGATGTCCTGTATATCACTGGGTATACCACTTTGTGCATTAAATCAGTTCTGAACTAAGCACTTTTATTTATCTGGAAGTACAGCAGGCAGGCATTCCTTCTTGGCTAAATGAGTCACTTTTAAAGAAGAGAAGGCTCCGGGGAGACCTTATAGCACCTTCCAGTACCTGAAGGGGCCTACAAGAAAGCTGGAGAGGGACTTGCTACAAGGGCATGGAGTGATAGGATGAGGGGTAACGGGTTTAAACTGAAAGAGGGTAGATTTAGATTAGACATTAGGAAAAAATTCTTGACTGTGAGGAACAGGTTGCCCAGAGAAGTTGTGGCTGCCCCCTCCCTGGAAGTGTTCAAGGCCAGGCTGGATGGGGCTTTGAGCAACCTGGTCTGGTGGGAGGTGTCCCTGCCCATGGCAGGGAGGTTGGAACTAGATGGTCTTTGAGGTCCCTTCTAACCCAAACCATTCTGTGATTCTATGATTCTGTTCTAAGAAATTTGGGGCTGGAGGGCTGGTGCAGCATCCCTCTTTTAGAGTCCAAGCAGCTCCTCACAAGTCCTATTTGTCTGTTCTTACCAAAAAGACATAGACACATCTTGACCTTACAGCAATGCCAAATTAACTTTCTGACTATCAAGTTTTTACTGAAAAATTGGCTGATCTCAGATTACCATGAGAAGAAATCGGTTTAGTTTAACAATTGCACTATATCAAATATAACAACAATCTCAAATCATAACAATGAAGGATTAGCCTTTAAAAAATAAACAAATGGATTTTTTAGTTTCATCTTTTTAAACCCAGAATGACATTGACACTTGAGGCTACGGTCTAGTGGTTAGGGAGATGTTGGGATAAAGGTTGGACTTGATGATCCTGGAGGTCCAACCATAGTGATTCTATGATTCTATGCTTTTATCCCATCTAAGATGAGGAGGGGGGGTGTGTGTTTATGACTCTCTTTATCTTTTAAAAGATATTCTCTCAGAGCTGTTAAATGTTCCCACCTGTAAAATAAACATAGGTACCTTCTAAAGAGAATGTATCAGCAGTATTTCATTGCTATGTTTTTGTTGCAAAGTTGTTTTAAAAATATTATACAGGACATGCATATGAAATATGTATATTATTTAAATAAAAATTGGTTATTATAAAAATTTGATTTTAGATAACAAATGATAGATATTGCTTCATGCCATCAATGTCCGGGACAGGAGACAGCACTTTTAATTATCTCCTTATGGAGAAATCGGCACATCCATCTGCCTCATGAGTATACAAATATTTCTTGTAATGTAGGCAACACCTCTGCACCAGGAATCCTTACAGAGAATTACAGAAAGCAGCTTTAGAAGGGACTGCAAGAGGTCATGAAGAAGATGACTGTCACAGGAGCAGCTGTCTGTAAATCCTGACTGATACTAGTGTGTGTCATCTGTTCCCCAGATCTCCAGTGATATATGTCTGGTCTTCAGGCAAGAAGTGGCAGAGTGTCTTTTTCCCTTCATTTCTGCAGAAGAAATGAAGGTGCTACACTGGATATAGTAAAAAGGAATTTTTTTTTTCTTCTGAATTAATGAAAACCACTTAAATCTATAAACCCAGCAAAACAAGAACTTGTACCTGTATTATCATTACAAGCATAGAGATCTTGTCTGGTTTGGGTGAGTGCATTTTTCTGCACCGACCTGAAAAACTTCCTTCTCCAGGAGAACGCAGGTTGTGGCTCTGGACAATCTGTTCTTTTGGCTGTAGCTCAGCCTGTGCTCTGCATCTCAATCACTGAGGAAGCAGAAGAGCCAGAGATGGAAGAGTCAAGAAGAGAATTCGTGGCTGATCAGGTCTCATCCCTCCTTCCTAACAGCTGTCATCTGCAAAGCTGATAAAAATGGTGTCAGGTAGCCCAGGCCTAAAAGGAATCTCCTAGGTCTGGCACCATGCCTTACCGTGCGAAATAGGCTGGGTTTATGCCTGTCTTTGCTCCTAGTGATCCTTCTAGCTATCACTGGGGGCAAAACTCACTGAAACTGGTGGGCCTAGCAATTGCACTGGTAACAACTCCAGCTGTTCAAGGAAGCAGTTAAATGATGGTCTGTTTAGTAAGGCATGAACAGATATTAGACCACGAATGTCAAAGAGTCTGATATATCAGATCCATGGTATGGTATCACGCAGTGGAAACCACTGGTCCAAGTAGAAAGAAATGTTCAGCAAGCAGAAGTGGGGACACTGTGAAAACAAGTAACACAGTTCCAAAAGACTGAAAGTGAAAATCTGTGGACTAAATGCTAGTTGGCAAACTGTAAGTAAGGATGTTCAAGCCTGAAACAGGAATCCCTCCAGGGAACTTTGACCAGCTTCTTGTGAAGACGGGTACTTGTCCCACCTAACTGAAAGGGTTATTGCCAGAAAGTAAGTTAAACCTTTACCTCTGCGCTCTCAGCAGAAGCAGAGACTAGTTAGAGAAAGATTTTACTAGTATATGTATCAGCCAGATATTTTCCAAGTCCCACAGAGCTGTCACAGTACAGCTTTTCCCATGATTTAACTACAGACGCACAGACAAAGCATAATTTTCAGTGCTGTCATAAGGAACATTTTTCTGGTGACTACTTAAAACTTGTTCATTCATATGTATACCCACAGAACAAAATGTTCAGAAAAAATGTTCATCCACTTAGTATGTGTTAATCTACAATTAAATCAATGACACATTATAGGGTTGAAGTTCTTCTCAAAACCAGGATAATATGCAGAATAGTGATATGTTATTCTCAGAGGATCACCAAATTTGGACATAGCTCTAACTCTCCAATTCTGCCATGTTTGCTTTCTCATTCGTACTTTTTCTTTTTTTTCTGTGGTGATAAATTGCATAAAGAACCAAAATTCTAAAATCTGAAGTGTCTCCCAAAAGATGTAACTAATATACAGTATCCTGTAATATACAGTATCTTGAATGCTTTCAGAAATAGACCTTGGTGAATCACCTACTGCAATATGCTATAGGTAGGGATGACACTTTGCCAGATTCAGGTCCTCTCCAGTATCCTTCCTATTTCACAGAAGATTCCAGTAATGCCAGAGACTCATAAGATAAAGGCTGTATGGCCTAGACTAGAATTTGGACAACAGTCATGTTCTTAAGTATGAATATGGTTCACAAAGAATTGCCATACTTATAATGGCATAGTTCATTTACGATAATAAAAAAATCGGGAATTTTGTGTATTCTATAACAGTTTGTTAATGGTATCTTTTCCAGGAAAAAAAAAAAAAAAAATGTTTCCTCATATCACTGATTTTGTCAAGAACAACTAGTTATAATAATCTAGTTTCCAGTTTACTGGTATTCTCTTCAAAACAATTTATGTCTTCTTCTGGTTCATGCTGTGAAGTCAGCTGTGGAGGCAATTCATCTAACTCTAGACTGTCTTGGCAAGAGGCTGACTCTTTATTTTGTTTGTTTTGTGAAAAGAGGGTATTCCCACAGATGATCTAATACTGCAGCTCAGCTCTTACAACACTTGTAGCATTTGTCATTTGTCACACGATATATCTGAGGAGTATTAGCAGTCTACTGACTCCAGTGAATTATTTTTCATCCTATTTCCATGACTTCATTTCCATGGAGACCCCTGTTTCTCATTACAAGGGTTCTCCCCCTTGTTTTCATGCTGTTACATGAGAACTATAGAGTCCTTTCAGCCTCTGTAGTATTTAATGAGGGAGTTCTGGTTCTAAAATGACTACTCAACAATGAAAGCTCTATCTTAAAAGTCAGCAAATGTAAGAAGAAAGTGAATAATTGCCAAAAAAATCCATTTGAATTAGTCCTTGCAAAGAAAATTAAGCAAACAGAATTTTAGACAGGCAATTAGCAATAGCAGAAATTCAGAAGAAAGTGGGTTACTATTCAAAATGAGGCACAAATGAAAGGTAGCTTTGGTATTGTAAGTAGAGGAACATCACCCTGGTTCATTCATCACCTTGATGAGAGCTGAAGCCTACTCCTGCATGGGGGAGAGAGAGACAGCATCCAACTAACATATTCAGTGCACGAGTAGTCAGTTGAATTTTATAACACAGCAGTGTTGCACATCCTCACACACTGGACAAAACCAGCTTCAGTATAGCTCTCAAAAAGCTTTATTAAAAAAAAAATATATATATATGTATAAAAAAAATCCATTCCCTTATATAGGAGAGTTCCAAAAGCATACTTGCACACATTCGGTCCTTAAGTCAGAAGACAGCCAAGTACGTATCATCAAAGAATGCATAAATAATGGAAGTAAAATGTAGTGCTCAGAGTGCATTCAGTTAGTTTAGCTAAACCTCTTTCCAGAACTGTGACATTATTTCCAGAATACAGACTGCCAATTCATGAGCAAAGGTTGCAAATAAAACTGAGGCAGGGAGAACCAAACGAATAGAAAAATCACAAAAATTGTACCCATATTTCTGTTACAAAACCATCTGCAAAACTACAGTCATTAGTCTTAGTTAAATGATAAGCAAGGATTTGAAGGAAATGTGAAATCTGTAATGCAAATGGAAAATGAAGGCATGATAGGTCTGACAACATTCATTTGTGCCAAATTAACCTTTAATAAAATAAATGCTGTTATAGGCTATTCCATCACCGGGCTTAGATGAAATATTTGATGTGATAACCAAAAGGATATTGTATGTTCTACTAGAAAAGATGGAGTTTATTTCAGCAAGTCTGAAACAGTCATGGAAATTACTCAGATGGATATGATACGTTATGCTAACAGGGGAACCATTGAGCTGAATCCAGTTTATCAGTGAGGTTCCTCAAGGATGTATCTTGGAAAAGACTCAAATGCTTCCTTAATGGCATTAGCAGAAAATGCTAGTGAAATGGGAAATTGGGAAATATTTTATTGTTAATACAGAGGATGATTGTGATATCATTCAAGAAGTGGACTAGAATGTTCAGAGTGAGAATGGCTCAATAATGAAATAATAACATAAAATACAAGATTTGAACCTCAGGATTAACTATCATGAATAGAGAACTTGCCAGTTAAGAGCAATGGTGAGGGGAAAAGAACTGTGTGCATCTGTTTTTTCATGGGATGCATACAACCACTAGTGGGATGTGGCAATGAACAGGATAAATAAAACCCTATGGTACAGCAGAAAAACATTTCCAGTGCAGACAGAGAAGGATGAATACTGCCATATAGCTCGTAGTGAGACGTAATCTAGGAAACCCTGAGAAGTTCTGGTTACCATGACTAAGGAAAGATTAATTAAGAGAGAAACAAATGTAGGGAGGAACATTTAAAAATAGTTAAAAGGGAAAGTAAAATACAATAGTTCTTACTCATGGGAAATTGATAGCCCAAGCTCTCAGCAATTTTTCTCTGAAACTTCCCAGAAAATATCAGCCCATAGCCATTTTAAGGAGCTGCTCCTATTCTAATATTTCTAAATATAGAAAAGTCTTTTTCTCTAAGGACTTTGGTACAATGAAATTTTTTCAAAACCTGAAAATGGAATCATATGCTAAGAATACCTGGTAATATTTATACAATAAATATTACATTCTGATTATGCCATAACGACAGTATAATACTCAGGATTTGCACTGGTGTATGAGTAATAAAAATTAAGATATCTCATTGAAATATGTTTTCTTTCATTAAATATATAAACATTAAAAATTGCTGGTTACTGTCTTTTTTGTGTCTTCATCCAGCTCTATTTTACTCGTTGTCATTCTTTCAGAACTGAAATTTTCAACAGTATCATACAGAGTATGTCCGTCTGTCATAAGAAAATAGAAATTCGGTCAACAGAGCTGTTGTTGCATTTTACTTAGTGGTACTTTGGCTATCAAACAGGGATCAGTACCCATTTATTTCATTGCACTAGACACTGTTCTGTGAAAGCAGCAGAGAAGCAGCTCCTTTCCTGAGAGCTCACGTCATGATATGCAGGGTGAATAAACAGGAAAAGTAAGGAACAGAGGACAGTCAACAACAGAGGCATGTACTTACATTATTATTCTAAGAACTCACTGCATTATTTCAGCATGCTTCATCAAATCTCTTAATGTCTTTATATATCATTAATGCTAATAGTTATGTATTAACAGTTCACTTTGCCTCTGAAAGAATAAGGAAATAATAAGGAAATAATATGGAGGTTCAGCATCTGCTTCTGACATTTTAGTGCAGATCTGGGAAATATGCTTCTTAAGGCACACATCATACACTGTTAACTTTTGCCTTGCACATTTTAGCTGAAAAAAAGCACCAAAAATTTGTTAATTAATATTATCAAATTAATTGAACCACTCAGATAAAACACATCATTCCTACACCAGAAGCCACATGTATATTATAGCCTTCCAGAGGTATTTTTATGCACCAGTACACTGTCGAGCAACTCTCCATTGCTGTTCCTTGAGTTAGGTGCAGGCATGTGACAGAGGCAGAGGGCTGACTGGGAGGTTTACTCTCCTTCAGCATAGCAGACTCATACGAGCAGAATTTTAAAATAATTTGCAAATATGGAAAGAAGTGGGGACTTTTTTCTCAGGAAAAGAAAAAAAAAAAAAAAAGGAAAAAATAAAAACAGGAAAAAAAAAAAAGAGAAGTCACAATAAAACATAAAAGGCTGCCACAGAGTCAAATGGAACAAGCTGTGCTCCACATCTATGATGAATAGGACAAGAAACAGGAGACCTGAATTTCTGCCCTATATACTTCTCTCCCTCTTGTTGCCTCCCTCCCAACCACCAGGTCCCTAGGACCTCGCCTAGGATTTGAGTCTAGCCTGATTTACCAAATAAAGTGGGATGGGGGACAAATTTACCCTCTTAATGCACACAGTCAAAGCTGGCACTGTCATATGAAGGGTTAGAGCTGGAGAAGAAGTGAAATCTGTGCTGACCCTCAGGCTACAAACTGAATGTTTCATTGCTGAGTATTGGCTGGACCTCTAGGGTGACTGTATCAGATGAAACATAAACAGAGGCATCCAACGTGACAGAAAATAGAATATCAGATCAGAAATTAAAAACTAAATCTGTCTGAGCAATTACAGAGCTGAGTGGTTTTATCCTGGGTTTTGCTTTCAGACAAGCAAAGCCTTCACTGCATGAAATTATCGGATGCGTCCGAGCACAGTCCTGGACTTTCACTACTATAACAACAGGTATTTTTCTACAGTACTCTTGTTATTTATGCATCATTTGAAGACAAGAAAATTGGATGCGCTAATATTTCATGGTTTGTGTACCTTATTACATTACACATAGTTCCTTGTAGCATGGTCATCACATTATGACTTGAGTCTCTTCAAACAGTGCATTAAGCAACTTGAGCAGACATCTGTCTGCTTTGTCTTCTTTCATATTTTTTCTGTGACATGTTTCTTGAGTGAAGGAATTTGGCTTCATATTTCAATAGCTATATTTTCAATAGCTTTAATTTTCATATTGCTTTAAGATCAGCATAGGCAACTCATACTTGTGCATGAATGACATGGGGTAGGTGTTGGTAATCCTATGGGAGTCTTTTCATAGCCTCTGGGACTCCAGTGGGAGTCAGTCCTCTGCCTCTTCAGATTGGCCTTACCTGAAGAAATCTCCATCAGAAAAATGATGAGATGAATTTTTCTGCTGTCCCTAACAGAGAAGCAGGAATCGACAGCAGTGGGACAGGTCTAACAAATGGAAACAGTGTCAAAAAAAGTACTACAGATAAAAAAAATATATCCTTTCAGTAGCCTAGAAGGTTAGAGAAAATAACTCCAGGACAAGTTATGACCTAGAAAATAAGGATTTTTCTCCATTTGCTTCGCTCCAATTTTTTAAATTTTTGTTTCTGATTTTCTGTAAATCAGGCAAATTGAGAGGGATTACATGAACCCAGCCACCTGTAGAAGAGGCAGCTATGCTATGCTGTTGACACAGGGACTTCTCAAGAGGTGGCTGAGAGCAGTTGCATGCATTTCTCTGGGAGACTGAAGAGCATCCAGAGCACATCAAGGAACACAGTGAAAACTGCTTGCTTTGTCATATGTATAATTTGGTTGTGTTTTGCAATCAAAGAAGAAAGAACAAGATGTTGATCCTTTCTGCCTCAAAACATAAGGCCTCTCTGAGAAAGAGGATTTGTTTAAATCTCCATAAAGAGATTTCTGAGAGCTTCTGGTGGGGAAGACAAACCAACTGCCCAACTACCATTGCTTATTGCAGTCACTTTCTGCTCTCCTCAGAGGCTTACCTGGATGTGTGGCCAGTGCCGGCGACTCACCAGCCAACTCGAAAAAATGGGACTGGTGCCAGGTGGCCTCCCAAGGTAGGGCAGTGCAACCAGGGGGAAATTTGCATTCAGGGTGAAAAGATGTACGTGCTGCATTACGCACAACCACATTGCCAGATTGCTGCAAAGTGTTTTGTTTTTCCTGTGGGTATATATAAAGAGAGCTTTCTGTTACAATACAGATTCTTTATGAGAAATAATTAGGAGCAGAAAGGGCCCAAGGGAAGCCAGGGGGAGATAATCTAACCCAGGGATGTCCCACTGCAATTAGGAATTTACAGACAGTGTGTATGCTAATATGCATCTTCTCTGTTACCACTTCATTTCTGATATGCCCAGTGCCAGAAAGTCAGAAACCAGAAAAAATAATTTCTTCATGCTTTTCTACCTAAACGTTGTGGTTCAGAGTATAAAAGAAAGAAAAGGAGAAGGATGGCAGTGCAGCTTTAAGATAAAAAAGCAATAGCCCCCAAAAATTCCCTAATGTAAGCTATATTGCAAAGATGTAAGGGGCGGGGGGGGGAATTTAAAAAAATAGTGTTTTTCAGTTCTTGTTGTTGGGCAAGATTTTAACTTTTTAAATCCTGCTATTATTGGGGGCTTTTGGTTGGTTTAGTATTCTCACTAGTCCTCTATAAAATGCCAAGAACTTTACCAAAGGTATCCCACATGTCTTCCTATTACATCAGAGGGAGAGGCTGAATCACAGCAAAAGATGCTTCTCGCTTCATTAGGAAATTCATTAGGAGTTTCATAGAAAGAGACATGAGCTGGCAGAAATAACAAGCCAGGACACCTGCGAAGCATTTCCCATTGCTGCAGCACACCCAGCTAGCTACAGAACATAAGAAAAATAAAAAATATTATGGGGAAAAAATAGCTATGCCACTACTGAGGTCATTTATTTTTGTTGTATATCAATAAATAAGGAAGGAAAAATATAAATAGAATGCCGTGATATATTAACCTCTTTTGAAGCAGGATTATCTTTTAGGTATCCTTAAGATGGTTACAAAGTGGCCCTCAGAATTTTTACAGTGACATAAGGCACTTGGGACTGGATTGCAAGCTGTTTCCTATGGACAGAAAGACTGCTGCTGTCACTGTTTGGCACATTAGATTTAGATTACAAGCCCTTCCGTGCAATGACCTTCATAATGTTTTGTGTCCACATAGACCAGCCATCATAATTTTGTTTTCTTCCTGAAGATATAATTAAAACAGAAGCATGGCTCTAACAGATGTCACTTTCTCCTAAACAATATCTCTAAAAGCTAAGAAAAAAAAAACCAACACAACAACACAACTGTTTACAGAAAGAACAGAACAGTTAACAGCATAAGTGAAGGGAAAAAAATCCTATTTTTTATTAGCTTGCGCAAATCCTGCACTCACACTGCTGATCATATTGGTAGAGATGCCACCTGTCAGGCTGGAGAGGCAGCAAAGTACAAAGAGGGATATTAAGGATGTCAGAAGAGTGTTTACAGCTACCAGCCATGTACATTCATCTACACAAAAGCAGAAGTCCAGTTTTGAAGAAACCAATACAGATAGAAAAACAGCTGCCACTGCTCAGAGGGGACAAGAGGAGAACAGGAAAAATACAGTTTTAAATGAAGCTTCAAAAAGCGTTTCAAGTGATGCAGGCAATTAAGACTTCCCACGACAATACCTAGGAATTGCTGTGGTTATAGTACACCTGCCTTCCCCATGCCCTGAAGCAGAATGCATTGCAGCAAATGTAAGAAATGTATTAACTGCAACTCTGCCTTTCTATACCCCCTTTACTCTTTTCCTGGTTAAAAAACCTGGTGTGTGTACTCCACAGTACTTTTGGTTTAGAATATATCACAGTGATGCTTTACAGCCCAATTACTACTCTGTCAACAGCAAATAATGCAGCATTTGTTTGGGGGGGTTTCCTATGTTGGGCTGGAGAGAAGAGGTAGTAGTGGGGGATTTCTTACTGTATGCAATAAGAAGTGGCTTGAATCACCTTTGTTTTCACTTTGCAAAATACCCCTCTTCCAACTTTTCTATACCTCTTGTGCTTGTTGCTCTTCGTGCAACAAGTGTAATGAGAAGGAAACATCCTGACACACAGCCAGCCAAATAATGCCATTAATCATACCAGCCTTTGAAGTCTAACTGCACAGCTTTTATTCCCCCACCCCCTAGATTTTTCCTAGATTGCACCACTTCTTCTGAGGTCTGGGTCAGCACCACCCTCTGATGCCAGCCCTTCCCAAAGTGCATGAGCCACCCCAACTCCCAAGATATTGAGGTAATTCCCTGAGAAAGCTGAAGAAGGGAGGAGAGCAAATATCCTCCAGGGCAAGGAAGGGCCCAGATACTTCTTTTTTCCCTGGGATTCTTGATACTGTGGGATATTCTGCCGTGCTGGAAAGATGACTCTTCCTTTTGACACCAATAAGCACCATTCATCTGAGGGTGGAGCAGGAATGCTGGCTCGTTCAGCACTCTGTGTGTGTGTGCGTGTGTGCCTGTATGCATGTTTGGGACCGAGCGCTGTCTGGGCTGGGAAAATGGGGCATTTTTATGTGTGGGCACTGAGGCTGCCATCAGCTGGGCTTGTGAAAAGTGCCATACTCGTTCCTTCTGTCCTTGTGGCCAGGAAATGACTCACCTTTCTGTTTCATAACTCTAGTCTGCCTGACATGATTTTTAAGATGCTCCTAGTCAAATAATCTGGAATGATACAAATCTCCCATTTCATCTGCTGCAATCTGCAAAGCCACACGCAGACATCTGTCCCCTGCTCTGCCTTACCACCCCTTGGGACTCTCCCTCCTGACTCCTTCCACCAGTGCCTGTGACGGACAGCAACAGCTTTCCTTTGCTTCTCCCTTGTTACCCTTTTCTTACTTCTTGCTTCCTCATGAAGCACGCTGCTCCTCAGCTTCATTTTTTCTCCTGCAGCCAACCTCTCCCTCTGTTTCATCCAGTCACACTCATCAAGGCATTGTATCCCACAGCAGGGGGCCCTGAGTTAGGCACAGAGGACAGAAAATCTTGAGTTTCCTGTATGTAACTCCCTCTCTCCCACTGTATCTTTACATTTTTGTCTGAATTTCCCTAGCTGCACCTCTAAATTCACCGATCCTGCCTTCTGTTGGGCAATGTTTCATACAGAAATAGTTCCAGAAAATCTTTCTCATGAATAATAGATCTTTTAAATTATTCATATAGGCATTTCCACTATCTCTTCTCCTGCTGGGGTCAAGATGTTAGACTAAACAGAGCAATGACTTTGTGCAACATACTCAGTGTGCCTTTTAGCATGCTCCTGTTTGGTTTTGGTTTTCTCCCCAGTCTTTGTCTTGAAAGTAAACATGATTATGTTTGGAGTCCAAACAATATTGACAAAGCACAACATAGTTGCTTTTGTTTGTTGTCATTTTCTCTGATTTATTTATATTTCTAAAAAGTTTTATAACAGGTTTGATAGCCCCCTGGTGATTAACTTGACAAGAACTTTAGTTGTTAATTAGCTAATGCTTACTGATTATAAATGCTCCCTTATACACTTTTCACTCAATTATATGAAGACACCAGATATATATAGAATCAAATCCAAGCAATTTTCTTTAACCCAGCATGGTAAATAATAACTAGAGGTTTTATCAGAGATCAAATGCTAGCTGCTGAACTGGGGAAATGGAAGTAATTACACTGTTTCTAAGAAGAAGAACACAGACTTTCTCTCGATCCATCTTTGTTGGGGACTGGCTGTAATCAGATCTCTTTGACTTCTGAACCTCCATTTCACATTTCCTACAGATCCTCAAAACAGCTCAGTGCATATATACTACAAACAGCAGTTCTTTCCAAGGGTGCTGGAAATACAAGGATGCTTACAGTACGGGGCAAGAATTATGCTGAAGGCATTGAAGAACAATGATTCTATCATATGACTATTTTTCTTTCAAGTATATATTTCAGATCTTTGAAATAAGCAAGAAGGTCCACCATCAGAATTTGCTAGTATGAATTATTCTGAAAGCTGATTAGAGGTTGAAGGAAGGGAACATTTTTCTACTTTTCTAGGACCTGAAATAAATAGCTGTAAATAAAAAATAAAATAATAATAATAAAAAAAAAATTAAAATAAAAAAGCGTAAAACATCCAGGACAATTTGCTTCCATCCATAGAAACAGTGTGAGGTTATAGACTAATCACTATGAACATTGTTTTCACTTCATCATGGAAAAAGGAGGCTTGCATACCTTTCCCAGTTAAATTTGAAATACTGTATCATCCTGCGAAGCTGAAGAAGTACAGAGTCAGTATTATATTAAACAGTCCCTTCTTCTGTTTCTGGGTCCAGCAATTCCCCGAAATTCATTTAACTGGCAGATGTTCATACTTGTTCTGAATGAGTCTAGAAAAATAATACTCCTTTTCTTTATGTCTTTTCAAATTTACTAAGTTCATACGCTTTTCCAGAGCAAATCAGCAGAAAGCTTTCATAATATACATATAGATGTGATATGAATACTGAGATGAGATTGAGGAGACAGCTCTTCAATGAAACAGCAAACTGTTACCTTAGCAACCTGCCATCATAAGCTTGGATTTTTGAATATTTCTGAAGAGGTACAATTTTGGGAGGGGACATAGGAAATAAACAAAGGGACAGTAAACAAAGTACTGTAAGCAATTTTTTCATACTATTACTGATATTGTCAGTATCTCATTCCTTCTTTATCCTAAGCAAAACATTTCACCTGCCATGTGGCTCACTCCTGCAGCTGAAGGGTACTTCATAGCAACTCCCAAAGAAGTCACAACCATTTATGTGACTGGAGCTGCACTCCATGCTCAACTGAAACTATTTCCTGACCAAATACTCTGAGTCTTTCAGAGTCACCTGAGGCTACGAAAAGCCCCAGTGACTTCAGGGAGCTGCACTTGCACAATAAAATCAAAAACATTTAGGAACCACTCAGATCCTGTACTGGAAGCTAATAATTATGATCTATGTCATTGGTAACAACTCCTGTATTTATTTGTGTAAGGCCTCATGTTATGATTTTCAGTCACTTGTAAATCTGAAAGGTGTCAATTACTAAGGTATATCCTCGTGCTTCAAAATTGCCTGAAAACAGTCCTGAAAACAAGAGAGCTGGGGACTCTCTTTGGAACATTTCTGTGATGATTTTCTTGTTTGCAAAAATTCACGATTCAGAAGTTCCTTAAAAAACAAAGGTCCCTTTAAGAGCATATTGTTTTCTGCAGAAGAAAAGGAGATGGAACTGCTTCAACCTTTCTCTAATATTTTTCCCCTAAGTGGATTCGCATGGTACATTAAACTAAATGGTACTGACTTGATGTTCAGTCTAGACCTTTAAAGTATACTGGATAATGTTCGATATTAAGCATTTATGCTGAATAAGATGCTTTGTTTTTGCTGCACCTCTGAGTTGGGCAATGTACCATGAACAATAAAGAAATGCACCTACCAAAATAATTGTGTAGAAGTTCCTGGAGATGGGAGCCAAGGGACCAGTCTGATGAAGTTCAACAAGTGCAAGGTCCTGTACATGGGTCAGGGCAATCCCCAGTATCAGTATGAGATGAGGGATGAAGGGATTGAGAGCAGCCCTGGGGAGAAGGACTCGGGGGTGCTGGTGGATGAAAAGCTCAACATGAGCCAGCAATGTGCACTGGCAGCCCAGAAGGCCAACGGTACCCTGGGCTGCATCAAAAGAAGCGTGGCCAGCAGGTCAAGGGGGATGATTCTGCTTCTCTACTCTGCTCTCATGAGGCCCCACCTGGAGTATTGTGTTCAACTCTGGGGCCCCCAACATAAGGTGGACATGGACCTGTTGGAGTAAATGCAGAGGAGGGCCACAAAGGTGACCAGAGGGCTGGAGCACCTCTCCTATGAAAACAGGCTGAGAGAACTCAGGTTGTTCAGCCTGGAGAAGAGAAGGCTCCCAGGAGACCTTATAGCACCTTCCAGTACTTAAAGGGGGCCTGTGGAAAGATGGGGACAAACATTTAGTAGGGACTGTTGCAACAGGACAAGGGGTGATGGCTAAACTGGAAGAGGGTAGAATCAGACTAGATATAAGAAAGAAATTTTATACAGTGAGGGTAGTAAAACACCAGCACAGGTTGCCCAGAGAGGTGGTAGATATCCCATCCCTGGAAACATTCAAGGTCAGGTTCGATGGGGCTCTGAGCAACCTGACCTAGTTGAAGATGTCCCTGCTCATTGCAGGGAGGTTGTTGGACTAGATGACTTTTAAATGTTCCTTCCAACCCAAACTATGATTGCTATGGATTTAGAATTATACTTTAACATAGTTCAGAACTCTTGCTATCATGTAAGGACTTATAACATTGTCTTAGGAAGCACGCAGACTTTGTTCTCTCCATTTTCAGGAAGAGCTGACTAGAGAACTGGCTGCAAGGTGAATGGGGTCAGTGTGGCAGCCCAAAGCCTGCCAGAAGCTCCCACTGGCTAGTCCTGTCCTCAACCACTCTCTGGCTGCCTGCACATTGTTTAAGTCATCGTCCTCAATCAGTCCTCATTGCCTTTCAGACATTACAGTATAACTCACAACTGCATAGAGTTCACTTGCCTAATGTTCCCTGCATTTTTACCAGCCATTGACAGACAGTGTTTTCTTCTCAGACCTCCCTCACTATTCCCCTTTTATCATCCGGTTAAAATACCTAAAAATCTATCAGTCAAGGAGCAGCAGATAAACTCCAAGTGACCCATACAGTGTTTGTTGTCACATTTGTGACTACGGTTGAAAAGGGAGGGCTGAATCAGGTGCACAAGACATCACAGTGGCATAAAAATTTTGCAAGCAGCTCTTGGTGTAAATAAGAAAGTGCAAACAGTATGGCAAGCTTCTTAGATAAATTGAAATGGAAATTTAAAGCTATGTGAAACTTCTGAAACAAACGAACAAAACAAACAAAAAAACCCCAAACAGTTGCAAACCCAGTATTCCAAAGCAGAACTGTTTATATTACATAATGTCTGGGAGGGATGGCATGCATGAGATATGTTTGGAATTACACAGTATATATAGTGCAATTTAAAAGTCATTAATAAGATTTAACTAAAGAATGATTCTATAAAAGCTAGAGAAATGCCCTGGATTCCTGTATAACTAAATAACTCCACCATGTGCATTTGATGAGTCATCACTGCAAGCAGGAACAGCCAGGGAAATCAGCATGCACCACCCAGCATACTGAAAAAATGACTGTTATTAGAAAGCACTAAATAACCAAATAAAAAGTTATGTTGTGTAACTATCACAGGATCATGTACTTTTGTTTCCATAACAAAAAAAAAAAAAAAGGAAACTAAATGCATTACTGAAAGAGTATCTGACAGAATTCCCTGAAATGATTTGAACAGCCAGGTAACAACTGCAGCAGTCAGTATGTAGAGAGAAAAAATGTTTGTGTTAATATTGACTCTCACTATTTTTCCTGATTTGAAAATAAATTGAGATTGTAAAAATTCTTCAATCTTACTCACTTAGTACATTTTTAAACCGTATCAACTTTGATGAACTTAACACATCTTAATTGAAGCTTAAGTTATAGATTTGGAACCACTGTCTCCATGAAACAAAAAAACGTTTTCTTTATTGTGTGTTTTGTAATGCTCCTAGTTTAGATTATGCATATCCACAGCTTTCATCCTTATAAAAGCACATTTGCAATATGGATAAACAGCTTATAGGCAAGAATCACCAGCTGAACCTCTCTTCTTCATAAGAGTGTCTCCAATGATACTCTTGAGATGAAAGCCAGATTCACCACCCATCCTTATAATTTGTCTGCTAGAGAGCCTTTGGGCCAGCTCTGGGACAACCTTTACCTATGCTTGGAAAAAACTCAGCTTGGCTTGCATGGGCTAGCATGAGACTCAGCCTGGGAAGGCACCCCCTCTCCTGCCCATGTCTGCAGCAGCACTGCATGACCAACACCCAGCTGTCAAAGGGGGGCTTGCATGCTTTAGTCTCACTCTGAATTCATCCACTTTCCATTTTCAGGATCTGTATCTATCTTATCATACACTGTTGAGGGTCTTATTGTCAAAATGTCACTCCCCATACAATCACAGAGCAGCTTAACTGCTCATTTCCTCTGAAGAGCAAGGGAAAAGCACACTTGTACCCAAGATTTTGTTTGAATCCATGACACCATGGATTAAATAGCCCAGGTCAAGGGTCCATCCCCTCCAGACTGCAAGACCTGCCTGTTCAAGCAGTGCCTGTTTACAGTCACATTTTGAGACTGAACAACAATTTTTAAAGTAGCTATTGTGACCACTGATTCTGCTCCACCCTAATTTCTTCACTTAAATGTTGTTTGATGTCATGTCAAATGTTAACACAACAATATGCTCAAGAATATACCAAATTAGTTAATGCTAATTTGATTGCCATTACAAATTGCCCTCCTTAATTGTTTATTAAGAGACATTTATACTGACCATTCTACTGTTTTGTCTGAAAGGTTTACAACTGCCATGGCATCATATTTATTCTCTGAAATTTGGGCACAATATTAACTGGATTTTTTTCTAAGGTATTTTAAAATGAACATTAATGACTGAGAAGGTCTGGAAGCTCTTCCAATATTTTAATTTTAATCAGAAAGCCTAGCTATGTAATTAAAGAATTAGTGAGCAATAAACGTTTATGAAACCAGATTTCAGCAGTTAAGAAAGACAATAAGCAGTCTTCGATGGAAAAACTTTTTTTTTTTTAAACATCTTTTCAGCAAAAAACCTTCTGCTTCCTTCAAAATCATTTATGTTGATAGATCATAATATCATTTTATGAGAAAATCCAGGAGAAAGGAAAAGAGTAAGAAATTCATGAAAGATTTCCCTCTGAGATTTTTCCATAATTGCTTTATGGCAAGAACCTGTATGGGAGTGTCGTGATGTGCTTTGGAGCTGCTCTTTAAAGCTTCCAGCAGCAAGTGGCTTCCTCCTCAGCATGTGTTTTAAATGTTTTGCTGGATTACAGTCCACCTGCACAGAACCATTCTGACCTTTTTACCTTTTCAATATTTTAAACATTTGACCTGCTTTCCTTCCTGCAGTTTTGCTTCCGAGAATACTCTTGAAATAATTATGTAAATGTCATCTTAATGCATTTTCACTGCCATGTGCATTTTCAGCCCCCTTATGATGTTATCTTTTCAGAATGCCAGAAAAACGTGAACCAGATGTGCTGAGCACAAAATACCACAGCAGGGATTTCCCTCACAGCAATCATGATATGGAAGTTCTTAGAGCCTTGCCATGAAGTAATAGGGCTACTTTTAGGAGCAAAAATATAACACAGGTAATAGAGTCTGAAGTTAAGTATATTAAGTGTATATATATATATACATATATTTACTGTGCTAAATAATACTGGTCTGCAAATAAATACTTCATTGATGAAAGAATATCCAAACCAAATTTTCCTTGGTATTTTAAAATTTGCCACTAGTACTATGGGTTTCTTTAATACCCATAGGTAGCTCATTTTCTGTATTCATTTATAACTTGAGTATGGTAAAAAGGGGAATTACAAAAATTGATCTGTAGACTGTTGGCTTCCCATATAATTGTATATAGACATTCATTAGTCAGTTGACTCTTGTAATTGTGCCAACTGACTAAACACTGGTTCTATATTTGATTGCTGAAGGCCTTTGTTTTAGACCTCCTGGGTGAAAGCACAACCAAGTCTTTCAGTTAAAGTGTCTGTTGCTTGTGATGATTTGTTTGTGTGTGTTGGATTCATTCCTAAATAGCGTCATCTCTTTGCAATCCCAATCCATAGTCAAAAGTGAGAACAGTACTGGCTCCTTTCTATTACTCTTCAGCAAAGGGTAACTTTTATTATTTTAATTGCTTATATAGTACACAGTGCTATAGCAGCCAGACTGGAACTGAGACCTTTAACCAATCCTGAAGTTCATGGGATGGAGCTGGGTGCTGCAGACAGTTCCTTGCCATGTAACCCAGTCTTTTACCCACTAATGCTAATGGAAAATGAATAGCCCCATTTCCACTTCTGTACTAAATCCACGTCTAGCCATAAAAACAGTAAGAATATCAATGACAGCTACAGAATGACTATAGTTTCTACTAAAGCCGCACCATGTGGAATATCTCCTACAATTTGGCCCAGCGTATCATAGGTGAGGCAGTGCTTGTAGCATCAATGTTTCCATGTAGGTCTTCTCTGTCACTCATCATTTGTGAAGAGGTCTTTTTCACTTTTGCCCCACAGACTTTGGGATTTTTTTAGAAATGGCATGAAAACTGTGAATACAAAGAGGAGAAAAAGGTGCAAAGTTCTACAGGGTTACAGCAAAAGTCCTATTTTGACTCAATGTATTAAAATCCTCAAGGTATAAAGTTAAAGCAATATTTTATAGCTTTTTGTAGAGACATGGAGAGCTTCTGCTTAGTGGTTTCATTCTACTTTTTTTCCTTTCACTTTTTAATTATGTTTATACTGGGCCTGAGCCTTGCCCCATAAAGCCTGCCACAGACTTGGATGGTTATTCTATGTTTTGACAAAATGTTGAAGTTGGCTGCGAGCTCACACACATCTGCCATTTGACCTCTGTGAATTATAGCTGGATTAAGGTATGCCATGTCTTATTAGTTTAATGGTAGCTGCGTTAGAGAAATGTGCACTATAATGCACAGATTTCTTTGGTTGTTCATGACTCAAATTCTGTTGAAACTTCTCAGGGCTGCTCTTAGCACCAAGTCTAAAGTTCAAACAAAATTGGTTAAGAGACCCCGAGATGGGCAAGTATGACTGTGGTACAGTGTCCTCAGACCATGGGGTTTGTATCTTCAATAGAATTACATTTTTTCTAAGGCATAAACAACTTTAGCACATTTTAGAAATCTGTCATAATCATATGGATTTGTAACATATTGATTTCTAAACTTAGCTCTAGTTATATGACTATAATAGAGCCTAAATATATCTTTGAATTAGTGCTGAACATGTATGATATAGACTAATGTAATTTCTGTGGGTAAAGCTTGTTTATAATGGAAAGAGAAAAATCAGTGCTGTGGACTGTGAAACAGTGACTAAACACTGCTGAGAGGTTTGACAGAGGTTTGACAAGGCTCTGATAGACTGGCAAGAATGTTTCAGATAGACAACGCAGGGATATAGTCTTGCAGGATGGGTGTAAAAGGGAGAGAAGTATGGGAATATATCAAATTCTGATTCACTGAAATCACTGGAAAATTCCCACTGAATTAAATAGGACCAGAACTTAATCCAACATATTAACATGTATGCTTATCATCTACATTTAGCCTGTATCCAGGGCTAAGCTGTAACAGTTGTTCTACCACCCAATGCCCCCTCCTCAGCTGAGAAGGGGAATCAGGGAAAAAAGAGAGAAGCCCTGGGGTTGAAGCAGAAACAGTTTTAATGAAATAACAAAACTAATATAATCACCAACATAAAATATACAAGCTTATAGTCAGCCTCATCCTCAGGCTTAGCAGCAGGAGCAAAAGGCCAAGAAGGAGGATCCCCAGGAATAGGAACTCCAACCTCAGTAAACCTCCCTCCTTTTATAACGAGCTTGATGTCAGTGGCGTGGGATACCCCTGTGAGTCAGCTGGGGGCAGCTGCCCTGACTGAAACTCCCACTGACTCAGGGCTGCTCATGGCCTGCCTGCCATGGCTGGCCCATGGGGCTGTGCCTGGGGAACCAGGACACTTATTTAAAAAAAAGAAAAAAAAATAACAATTTTAGCTTACAGAACTTGGGCAAATCAAAAGCAAGACTCCTATGCAACCTTAGCTCTGCTTGTTGGTGAAAACACCTTCTGGCACAGTCTCCGCTAACGCTGCTACACAAGATTATTTCCATGGTATTTCTATCTGGTTCAAGCTGAAGAGATTCACAAGTACTGACTATAATAATAATAATAACAAGGTTTGAAAAATACTTGTAATAGGAACTGTTAGTCAGCTTAGAACCTAATTATAAGGATTGCTGGATAATATATGACTCTCCAAGACATGAAAACCTTTTTCAGTTGTCTTCAGAAAACACCTCTGAAACCAAACCCACATTCCAACAAGTCTGGCTTGATTTCAAGCCTCAAGGCAACATCTCTAGCTCCCCTCATGTCCCTGACTTCACAGATAAATTACCTTACAAGGGAACCTTAAACAGTAGGTGAGAGTAGGCTAATTTGAACCTGGGGATCACAGAGAAGAGCATGGTCTGAGAGTGCGGACTGTGCAGAAAGGAAACGAGACATTTCTTAAGCTGATCTGGTTCTCCAAGCCCTTACCTAGTGCCAGCCCTGGGAGATGGGCTATGGCATCCTTCACTCCTCTCAACAGTCCTCACCTTGTGCTGCTCAACAGTCAAGATGTTGTGTTCTGCTGGACCGCTTGGGCTGGCAATAGCTTTTTGCTTTGCAAGCAAACAAGCTGTGCTTGCTTTTCCTTCTTTGATTTGAAATAAATAGCATTTTAATTCTGAATACAAATAAAACTTAACATAGAAAAGAATGTGCTTGCAGATGCCGAGACATGCCCCAACACTCTATTAACTTTTTTGCACTTACCCTGCAGAAGTTGTTTCTGTCAATTTATTTTCATTTCAGCTGAGCAAAATGGGAAGGAAAAAGCAGGTTGACACAGATGGTTGTCAGCAAAGTGATGACTGCAGCTGAGAATGGGTGTACAAAAATATACAGCTTGCTAAACTGTGCATTGTTTAGCTTCCATGTGTATCAAATGTCAAAAGAAATAAAATTTGGAGAATATATTTAGAACTCTTTTTTAAGGGTTGTTAAAATTACTGTTGTAAAATGGAAGGGTGGTCATATGTAAAGGAATTACAATGCAGAAAACAGAAAATGGAACAAATCCTGAATCTAAAACTTCTAAAAACAGAACAAAGAACAGCTTCTTAAATGTAAAGCTAAGCCCCTAAATAAGTAATCTGGTTTGAGAGTTATTTGGGCTTTTTAACAGTGCAGAGCACCCATGGTCCTATTGAGGTCACCCAGAGAGAGTCATTGTTTTGAAAATCAGACAATTAATTTAAAGGCCTGAATGCAGATTTCTGAACCCTACCTTTAGGCTTCTGTTTTTAAAGGATCTCTTGGATCATACAAATGACCACAACATTGTGCTTTAATAGACTAAATAAACTAGATGAGGAGAAAAAATTTAAAATAAGCTATAAAAATCTTTCTCAAGTTTGTTAGAGTGCTGCCAACTTCATTGTGGGGGCAGGCTTTGTCCACACTGGAAAACCACAGCATTTTAACTACAATTGATCTTATTTTAACTTAGATCTATCTTGAACTAAGGCTAAGCCTAATGTAGACACACTCAAATCGATTGTAATGTTGCCTGTGTCAATTTACCTAATTTAAATGTACATGCATTAGCAGATTGCATCAGTTCAACTAGATTGATCTTTAAATTGCTTTGTCTGAAGTTGTGCCATTTCTAGAGAGCTGAGTATTGTGTTTGGAAGAGAGGGCTGCCAAAGCTACTTACCTTTCTCCTACCTGTCATCTCTGCAGAGTGCTACCCCAATCAGTCGATAAATATATATGTATCAGTATAACCACTCATCAACTGATACTCATAAAACTGCTAGAATTTCCTGAGTATTCCCATGAGAAAATCCATTGAGTTATACACACTACTATTGCAATTCTACCAAAATTAGTTAATTTTTAACAGGCATCAATTTGGACCAGAGCAGACATATACCATTGCCAAGCTACATTTTATAGTCAGCATTCAGGTAAATAAATCAGTGACAACTTTTAAATGTTTGAAATTCTTTCAGTTCTTGAATTTCTGCCTCTATGAGCTCCAAAGAAGACTGACAACCAAGCATAAAGTAATTTAAATTACATGTCCTTTCCCCACCACTTTTCAGAGCAATGTAATCCCACCTTCATTCTAGTGGGGTAAAAATCACGTACAGAAAATAAGTGTGAGATAATTAATTTCTCTTACTTTGCCTAATCATTAATAAATGAGGTCATTTTCCTCCTTGACTCTTGGAATTAGATGTGACACAACACCTTAACACAATCAGTTTGTTCTGAAACCCTGCTAATAGGAACCCATCTGCTTAGCGACATAAAGGAGAACTCATTATATGCCCAGTAATTACTTTCAATGCAACATAAAGAGATCGCATGCACAGCTTCTTAGAGTTAAACATGCTGTCAGAAAGAATACCTTGACGTGTAGGAGTTCAAAAGGTGATAGCTAATAATAACACTTAAAGATTTTTACAGGAAAAACGTATATTGTGCCTTATTGTCCCTGTCACTAACTGTAGAGAAACCCAACGTCTTTGTGCAGGATTTTTAAAAGGCTGTTCCAGAATACCTCCACTGAAGACAACTCTTTCCTGTATCTAGCTGTATTGTGATGAACAATAACTTCTATAAAATGAACATTTTCCTATAAAAGAAGGAAGGATAAAATGTCAAATTTTGAGATCCAGGTTTGATACTTAATCTTTGTGGTTTCTCCCCAAAGCCAACAAAGCCTCTGAGTGCTGTGTCAGGAGGGAGATTTTGTACATGATTGAACACCAAGTGTTAAGGCCACATAAAGAATGGTACTGTCAGGCTCCAGAGAAAATCTTTTCTATTTCCTTACTAGAAGAACAGGACAAAAGCCTTGAAGGATGAAGTGAAATGAGCTGGGTCAAGTGATCAGGAGAAGGTGACTGGAACTTAATCTAAGAGGAGATGGAAAGAGCAAAAATAACAACTCCTTGGTCTTCCTGACAATAACATCCAGATGGTCTTCACTAATTATATTTCCTCTTGTGGTTTTAGTTATCCAGTATGTACAAATATTTACAGTGGACAAAAATACATCTTTGTTTAAATGTCACTTTTTAATTGTGTTTTATCCTTTGGACAGTACAGTACAATAACTTTTTTGATTATATTTTCACTTCATAGAGCACTCCAATTTCCTTTTCCCACTTCTATTTCATTTCTTTATATCTTTCACTCTAATGAAACATGGCATGTTAAGAGGTCATTGTTTTCGCAAATCAGGCTGTTTTTAAACTGTCTAAATCTTCCTTTCAGCCAGGCATGAAGTTGCTAAAACAATTAACATGCTTGAGGTTGAAAATACACTTGAGTGGTTTGTCAGAGCAGGCCTTAAATATGAGCTTATGCCAATAAACTTAAGATACTCTTCTTTGACTTGGCTCCCTACATCTAAGACTTTCATGCTCAGTAAAACCAAGAATATTCTGGACACAATGCTGAAAGGATTTGCTGGAGGATTCTGTAGCAGCTAGATTTTCCACAAGATAACATTTTCTAAACATTATTAAATATCACTCTCCTGGAGGATTTACTTCTTGGGCACATGTGGAATATAACTATTTGGCCTTAACAGAACTCTCAGCCTAATGACATTTTTCCTTCTTTTTTAATTATACAATAAAAGCTCTCACATCTGCTTTAGTTAAATTTCCAATGACACTTTAAAAACAATAACATTAATGATAAATTCTTGAAAAAACTACAAGTATAATCCTGTCTCCACTGAGATCTATGGTCAAGCTGCCACTGTCTTCCTTGAGGCCAGGATTTTGCTCTCAGATAAGGTCAATACGTTCTGCGTATGTAAACTCCTCTTACATTTACAATTTTTATTGTCAAGGGAATTATCAGACTTCCACTAGGGTTGGTAGAAAGCCAATTCCTGTGTAAATTTGCCATGAGAAAATATATTACTTTGTTCTGGTGATTCTCTAAGGACTACATGCTTTCTACCCAGCCTTTCTTGTTCATGACCAGGTCTGGGAGAAGCACATTGACAAGGTTCCCTTGAAGTGGAGAGGGGAAAAGCATCCCCGAGGTGATACATCTGGGGCAGAGGGGAGATGGAGGAAGGAACAGATATGAGAAGGCGTTACTGGGATAGTCTGAGTTTCCATTGGTCCTACAGCTATGTCCCAGCACGTTCCCCAGGACAGGTGACCACCCCAGTCACAAGGAACCCAGGGACTATGAGGGTGGTGAGACACTGGAACAGACAAGTTGTGGATGTACCATCATTGGAAGTGTTCAAGGTCGGGCTGGATGGTGCTTTGAGCAACTGATCTGGTGAAAGATTTCTCTGCCCACAGCAGGGGTGACAGACTAGATGATCTTTAAAGTTCCCTTCCAACCCAAATCATTCTCTGATTCTATGAGTGTATGACTTCTCAACGATTCCCAGGAACCAGTAGATCCCTTCTGTGCTGGTTCTGTGTACTGCCCCCATCCCTATCCTCATCTGACTGCTTACACTCTCTCTGCCTTTGCACCTGCTTCCTCCACCTGCTCCACATCCCATCCCCAAATTCCCCTCGCCTGGAGGACAAGTGCCTGGAGAAGAGGTACAGATGCCTGCATGCTTTGGGAGAGGAGGTGCATTATAGGCAGCTTGGAAAGCACAGGAGCCTGCACCAGAGGAGCTGCCTTCACCTTGGAGTTTACAGGATTCCTGGATGCTCTCTGTAGTTCAGATGAAATTTTTTACTTAGAATTAAATGTGGCATAAATAGATTATTTATAACTAGTAACACTGAACTCAGTAATTTTTTTCAGTCCCTTTAAAGAAATTCAGAAAGGCATGTGGTTGAAAACAACTTTCTACATTAATTGCTGCATTTTAATGCTGTTTGTTTTAAGATAAGCCTTGTGAGTTTGTACACTGTCATTTCGTGTAATCTGTTCTGCTATTAAACACAATTGAAGAAAACTTATTAATAGATGAATGAGTTTCTAATATTAGCTGATATCAAATGTCTAGTTTGTCAGTCAGGAAGAGTGATGCACGGCCACAGGGGGGTATTGGAGATATTAGGTATGCAAACTGTACTGCTATCTGCTATGATTAAGTTTTATCTTACGTATTACAGCATAAAAATTTGCCTTAGCAGTTTCCCTTGAAATATCACCTACCTCTTTAGGGTTGGTTTTTTCCTCTCTGTCAGAGACAGTAAATAAGGTCCACCCAAACATTGTTTTAAATACTGCAGTCTGAACCACAAAGCTTGCCTAAATATAATAGATTGGCAAAAGTTCTGGTTTTGAGCAAGGACTGCTAAAATAACAATAGAAACCAAGGCAGTACCTAGCAACTAGGTTTGGCCATGCATATGGATTGTTTGAAGGATGCCATAAGTACTAGATGTTTCACTTCCCTCAAATCTCTGGTGCAGCCTTTTTTCTTCTGTGACTGGTGTCAATATGAATGAAAGAAAAGAAATTAGGGCATCAAAGCTGGAAATCATTCAGAGTATTAATTACCTGTATAACATCTCCAACTTAGAGAAATTTCCAGTTCTAAAAAATGCTCATGACACAGTAAAAAGAAAAATCCTAGAAGGACATTTGCAGTTCACCATCTAGGGAATTTAACCTCACAATTCAACTAGAAGGAATCAATAATCTAAATCCATCTGTGCCATTCTGAATATTTACCTCCTGACGTTGGCTAACAGAGATAAAACAAAACCATGTGCAGGTTTCATCTTTTCAAAAGAAATAAAGAGGTTTCCAACACCCAAAGGGCAAAATCCAGGCATAGTTTAATAGTTTAGGAGCAGAGCCAGGTTCATACTAATATGACTGTGAGTTCCCCGTGTTCTGTTTCAAAAGCCTTTCATGCCAATTTATGAACTAAAAAAAACCTCAACATAACTTTAAGAAATTAATTTGAGAATAAAACAACATTTGTGTTTGCAAGAATTTATTCATCTAATTATTCAGGTCAAAAACATGTATATTTACTGGTTTAGAAGAAATGCGAATGCACTTCAATCTGCCTCCCAGAGGCAATAAAGGAAAGCTTTTCCTACATCTGCATTGGAGGTTTTTTTACCCTTTTCAACAAACAAATCAGATCCATTGGGAATCCAGATCAGTGGATATGGTTTTTAATTGTAAGCTCATATGTCCTTGACAGATAATCACAGGAAAGATGACATTTCAAAACCAAAGTGTCTGCCAATGAAGAATCTGCCTTACAAAAACTTCTTCAAATTCCCACCAACATAAGGTACACTTAGAGAATAAACGGTATTTCAGCTTGTAAGATGTCATGAGGTGTCCCTCCACAGTTCTGCCAGTCCTTTTTGCACTCAATTTTAATGTCTCAAATAATTTTCCCCATTGAGGCATAGACCCATCAGATACTTTTAAATGATCATTATCTTCAGCTGCAACAGGCCACAATGTGCATCACAGAATTAGATTTATTTTGTCTTGTGTTGTTGCATAATCTGACTTATCAACATGAGTTCATTTAATTTATCCTCCACTGCTTTTGGAATGGATATTAGCAGGAAGTCAATACATATTTTCTTATTATGGTCATTAAAATCTTTAGTTATGTGGTTCTGCTTCTGCCAGTCTAGCAATATAAAATCCCTCAGCAAACCTTTTATCTTTTCAGTTTTTAATCAGTTTCTAATACCTTTTTTGATCCTTGATGAAGCCGGGAATTTGGGGCTTCAGTCCTTAAAATTTCATCAAATATTAGTTTTGAAGCCTAAATTAAGTTTTCGTCCAATGGAAAATGTCTCATGTACATCTGTAATGCTGCTATCACCATGTATGAGGAGCAACCTGAGAAAATCAGTCTCTTTATTATTTTTTAGTAATGCAGTTACCAAAGGGCGTAATTTTACAACATTCCTTAAGATTCTGTGTAATCTTTCAAAAAACCCTTCCAATTGTATCCATCAGGTCAATTTTGAAATCAAACTCTTGAGCTCTGCCCTGCCTGTAGATCTGTACTTTTCCCTTAGACTCAAGAGTTATGTCCATTTGCATTGGATCTGCCTCGTTCATGCTTTTTCCTACAAAAATGAGAACATTGACAGAACTGGCAGCATCAGTGCCTGATCTTTAATTTTCAAAGGAAAAAATCATTTTTCTACTTCTATATAGACAAATATATGAAGAGCTTTTTCACATAGATGTTCTCTGGTTAACAGTGCCATAGGAATAATTTCAGTATTATTCAGTTAATAAGCCTACCTGCTGACTTTATAAATATAAATAAGGGATAGTTTAAAATACCAAGCAATTGCAAGTTAATCCTGTGATATATACAAAGTTTAGAGAACTATATCATTCACCATTAGCAGTATCAGTGGCAGTTTTGCTTTTTGGGGGGAGGGAGGGAAATGCAGAAAGGTCGAAGACTAAATCACAAGGTTGCAGGAGGAGGTCAGTAGGGTCACAAGGATTTGCTGCTTTCACAAAGGACACTGTAATCAGTAATATGCTGTCATTCCACACGTTCCTGTGTGACCTGATCTAGGTATTCCTGCTCTGGCAGGGGGGTTGGACTAGATGATCTTTTAAGGTCCCTTCCAATCCCTAACATTCTGGGATTCTGTGATACTGCTCCTTAAGCGAGTTTGACACTGATACATGGGAAGCAATCTGAGCAGGGAGCTGAAAAGACAATTACTACAAACATATGTAAAGTACACTGGAATTGTGATGATGTTAAAATAGAATCAAGACCAAACCTTACAAACAAACAACAACAACAAAAGAATAAAACACTATTTGCCACTATAGATACCATGCCATATATACAGAGGATGCTAGAGCAAACTCACTTAAATTATAAAATTAGTACCTCAATGAGCATCAACCCATTTCATTTGTCTCATTAATCTGATCAGTTTGTCTCCTGCAGGCCACATCAGCCCTAACAAAGTTAGATATATTGTTAGCAATGATATTGAATAAGTAAATCAGAATTGATATGAGGGCTCAAATTTGGAGCTGATCTGTAGAACTAAAAAAGGCCATGGGTTTACATGATTGATTTTCAATTGGACAAGGTTAGATCAGACACCAGGGCTCGGGCTGCCCCACTCCCCTAGCCCAGCACTAATTGCAGCTCTGCTCTTAGGGTTTCAGTTGAATGTCAGTGATTGGGTAGGAGTCAGTGCTTCCCTCAGTGGCACACTGCCTACCCCAGCCTGACTCATCCTTCAAGTCCCTATCCAAATAGGCTTTTATCCTAATGATGCCAGTTACTTCTTACATCACAGACATAAATACTCACCTGAGCTGAATTCATCTACTCAAAGGAAGCCCTTTATTTAAACACTAAGCTATCTGGACATAAATGAGTTTATTCTATATCCTTCTCTTCTTTTACCTCTGTGAAGTATGAAATATTTCTACAGGCATTTGCCCACACTCCCCTGTTGACACATTGCTCTACCATGTGTTACACCGATATCTTGCAATGTTGACATGACTGTTGTCAGAAGCATGACACGGCACATACAGCTGAGAGGCGACACTTGATCTGAAGAGCTGTAGATCTACATCCTTTGAAAGGGGAGTCTGAGAGCATTATCCTTTCATTTATAAAAATGAAAAAAAAAAAATCTTTAAGAAATGTACACAACATTCTATGTTTATATATAAAGATATTAAGTGGTTTCCTTCGACAGAGTATTCATGGGGGTTCTTGTTCCCTTGTAAGACCAGTGAATTTGCCTGTAACCAGCCCAGAGCACGGGCTCACACTGCTCGAGTCACCTAAATGTGAGTGCCTGGGAAAAGCCCTGGAGAACTGACCCTGAGCATGTTTCTCATGAGGAGTGCGAAGGACTGAAGGCCTGACCCCACAGAAGTCACTGGCTTTATTAAGGCTAAGATTTCCTCTCTGATCTCTGCAATCAAACAGTCAGCTGTTTTTCTTTTAATCCCTTTTCTCTTTCTTGCTGGTAGTAAATTTCCAAACTTTCCAAGTCCCTGCAGGTATTTTGGACTAGCCCACAAATTTAAAATCAGCCAATCCAGATCTCTGTTTTCAATCTGCAGAAGCATAGATGCCTTTTTTTTTCAAGTTGGATACTCTCCTGGCCTAATGCCTCCAGTCAAAAGCACACATCTCACTCTAACAGTTGCACAAACAAATTAAAGAGTCAAAATCGCAGTGAAGATTTGGGAGGGGGAGGGTCGACCCCCCTACCTCACTGTCTCAGAAAAAAGGATATTTGTATTGATTCTGCCCCTAAGAGTAACTGAATTAAAACAATTTCACTCATCCTTGTTCCCTCTTTTGTGAGCCCTATCAGATGCTCTCAGACATTTGATGCTGAGAAATGCACTTTGCACTGTTACTCAGCAGCACTCAAAATCCCAAACAATACCAGACCGTAGCTGGGTGAAATCTGAAGCTAAGTGATTCAAGGGACCATTATTACTAATGGGCTTTTTTATTAGAAACTTTGAAATCAAATAAAAACGGTAGGAATTTAAAGTGCAAGGAAGAGAGGCATTGAAGTTTGTGAGCATCATTAAAGAATAATATTACAGTTTTATGAGATACTCTGGTCAGGTTACAGCTCATCACAGAAAAGGCACTGAGAATTTTCAAAAACATCCAAGTATCTCAGAAACAGACTTCCAAGCTGAAATATGGCTTTAGCAGTCTAATTTAAAGTATCTGGTTAAAAAACACTGACCCCCATGCCGTAGTCTTGCTGCTAAGTGGCAGGAGAAAATGTAAAGTGCCAAGAACAGAATCCAGCTAGACTGCAGTAACCCTTGCAAATATTCATCTGTCAATACCTGCACTACCACAACACTAAGAGATCCCACCTCAGAGTACAGCCTCAGCACCTCAGACACTCCACAAATGCCAACAAGGAAAGAGTTCTCCTGAAGGTCTTAGCCTTGGAAGGAGACTCAGACAGTGGCTGGCATCTGAATGCGTATGATTCACTTTTGAGAGCCTAAAACATTTCAGATATATTATGCACTCATAGTCCCAACTAAACCTACGTTACTTAGTACGTTTTAAAATTTCATAACAAAAGGCAGAGGTGTTTCAATTCAGGGGCCCCGTTATTGAATTTTGACCATGTCAATAAAGAAAAGATATATATCAGTGCAAACAGAACTGAAAGGCTGTTACAGTTTCACACAACTGAATAGCATGGAGCTGTTAAAAAGTAAATGATACAGAAACTACTCTAAATCTCACTAGTATAGAGGAGTAAAGTAACACTATCTTAAGCAGAGCAATTTGCATATTTCAGCAATACCAAGGAAAACAAATTCTTACCTGTCATTTGTGAAAATTTGTAGTGAACCCAGGCAAAAATTCACATTACACAACAGGAGTATGTTTACCATTACACTGTCACTGTTGCTTGGACAACATATGCAAAAAATATTTCCCAAGATTTTATAAGCTTTATATCATTCTGCTGTCTATTTTATTTTGAAAACAGGATGGAAAACTCTACCCTATTATTAGAACTTCTCATTCACAGGTATGGGTATAACTTTTGGAACTAAACTTGCATTTTTGCAGCTGTAAATGCACATCATCTTACCAGTGTGAATACATACAAAACGTATCAAGTTGTATTTATATCCTTCTTCCTGCAATTTAATACACCTACAAATACACCCTACCGCAAGGATGTGAAGAATTGACTGGCTGGCTGGGCCCAGAGAGTTGTGGTGAATGGAGTTAAAGCCAGTCACAAGTGGTGTTCCCCAGGGCTCAGTGCTGGGGCGGGTCTTGTTTAATGTCTCTGTCCATGATTTAGATGAGGGGATTGAGTGCACCCTCAGTCAGTTTGTAGATGACACCAGTTTGGGTGGGAGTGTCGATCTGCCTGAGGGTAGGGAGGCTCTGCAGAGGGATCTGGACAGGCTGGAGCCATGGGCCGAGGCCAATTGTATGAGATTCAATAAGGCCAAGTGCCGGGTCATGCACTTTGGTCACAACAACCCCACGCAGCGCTGCAGGCTTGGGGAAGAGTGGCTGGAAAGCTGCCTGGAAGAAAAGGACCTGGGGTGTTGGTTGACAGCTGACTGAACATGAGCCAGCAGTGTGCCCAGGTGGCCAAGAAGGCCAACAGCATCCTGGCTTGCATCAAATGGTGTGACCAGCAGGAGTAGGGAGGTGAGTGTCCCCCTGTACTCGGCACTGGTGAGGCTGCACCTCGAATACTGTGTTCAGTTTTGGGCCCCTCACTACAAGAAGGACACTGAGCTGCTGGAGCGTGTCCAAAGAAGAATGACAGAGCTGGTGAAGGGTCTGGAGCACAAGTCTTATGAGGAGCAGCTGAGGAAACTGGTGTTGTTTAGCCTGGAGAAGAGGAGGCTGAGGGGAGACCTTATTGCTCTCTACAACTACTTGAAAGGAGTTTGTAGTGAGGTGGGGATCAGTTTCTTCTGGCCAACTAGTGATAGGATGAAGGGTAATAGCCTCAACTTGTGCCAGGGGAGGTTTAGATTGGATATTAAGAAAAAAAATTTCACTGAAAGGGTTGTCAGGCATTGGAACAGGCTGCCCAGGGCAGTGGTGGAGTCCCCACCCCTGGAGGTATTCAAGAATGAGGTGCTAAGTGACATGGTTTAGTAGTGAATTGGCAGTGTTAGGTTAATGGCTGAACTTTGGAAGAGACCTACAAAATCATCAAACCAAGGCTATTCTGTGAACTTGTGAAAGTACGTGGATCAGACCAGTCCCAGCTGATAGGAGCCCCATGAGATACCCTGCACAGGGACACCTGGAGAAAACCCAGCAAGGGAAGAAATAACACAATCTTCTGCAATACAGTCTTATTCTGAAAAGAATGAGCATTCACCCCTATCTCTTAGTTGGGAATCTCCAGCATGTAATCCAGCTGTCTTCAGGCCTGTGATTGCCTCAATAGCCTTATCTACCCCAGAGCTATTAAAAACAGCGTGTAGTTCTTTTATGGAGCCTTTGAATGTGGGAACTATGTACTTTTTTGAAAAAGCCATGAAGGTGAAAGACTGTATACCACACAGCCAATCTCATTTATGTGCTTGATCAGTCCTTTCATCCCTTTCATTTTGTTTCATTCTGCCTACAATACATAAAATTGGGAAGAAATTAGAAGCTGTACCACGCTTAGAAATTTTAAGATGCAACAATAGCAATATAGTATCTAATAACAGGGACATAGGAACATGATGTGATTGCTAGGTGTAACAAAACAATCTCACAATTTAGACAATGCTATATCGATCATAAGGCTTTCTATTATAATTTTTTACTGGAAAGTGAATCTAACAATTCAGTGCCAAATACAAAAAGAGGAAAATAGCTATTGATTAAATAGCCAAACATTTAAAAGGCAAAATAGATTTTTACATTATTTGTCACTTCTAATATTTGCATGGATATGTTCCCATTCACAGAAGTTCCCAGAGCTTATTATAAACACCCACTCTGCTACTAAGTTTATTATCCATGAAAATCAGTTTCTTGGCATGCAGAGGTGAAAGCTAAAGCATTCCTGAATCTATTTATCCTGCAGATTTTCAGGTGTTCAGGTTTGTTTGTTTGCTTCTCCAGGTGATACTGTGTTTGCCTTCAGTAACTTGGGTACTCAGATTGGAAAATCTGACACAGGTTATAATAATAAATGTTGAAGAGTGATGAGATGCATCTGGTGCGCTGCAGAAGGATTGCTTGGAATGGTTCTGGGTAGTTGATGTTATCACTGTATGATAACTCCAGCTGTGTTCATGTACAGAACATAGGAACAGCTATAGGGGACCAGTCCACAATGTTACCTACTCTGGTGGCCCATCTCTGGCAGCAAGCAGCAGTGAGTAACTAGGAAAAGTCTACATCACACAAGAAAGGCTAGGACAGTCAGGATGTAGCCCCTCAGCTTGCAGCAGTCAGTGTTTAAGGGACTGTGTTGAGCATCTTATATTTAATAACTGCTGTAACCTGTTTGTGCTTTTGACCTCCACAAGTCCCATGAAAGAGTTGCACGGCTTCATTAGATTTCCTCAGGAAACAAAAAAAAAAAAAAAAGAAAAGGCGTTTTCTTCAGTTCTGTCTCAAAAGACATCATAATTCTTTCTCTATGACAAAAAGTGAATTGTTTTTACTTGTTAACCCTCTTACTGCCCTGTCATATTCCCCTTACAGCTGCCTTTTCCCAAGCCTAGAAGTTCTTCTTCTAGAACTCTCCCCATTCAGGTATGGACAATGCTATGTCTGAGTTTGCTCAACAATTATCAACACGCTTTGCTTTTACACTTACAGACATTAAATTTTATCTGTCATTTCACTGATCAGTAGAGTATGTATGCACTTCACTGCATGCTATTATCCTTCTGTTATTCTGTAAGTCACCGTTTCATTTGACTGGCCTAATATTTTACGACTGTGCTGATACTTCTGTATTAACAGCAAAATTTATCATCTCACTGTTTAGACCCTCTTATGGAAAACAGGAAAATATGTGAAGAGAATCCTCCTTCCATTTTGAGACTGGCTGTTTAATTTCCAGCCAATCATATAATCTCCTAATTTAACTACTCTCCCACACTGCAATTTCTGGCAGCGTAACCAGCATAGAAATCAAACGGGATGATATGTCATCATTATGTTTCCTTGTAATTATTCATCTAGGAGGCTTTTTGTTTCTGTAAGGAAAGATTGCAGAAAGTCAAGGTCCTTTGGTTGCCGTCTTGCAATTGTAGGAAGCTTCTGTTTCTAGTCAGATTGAGTGAGAACAGAAGATGCTCATTGGTAGCTAGAATATTTGATACCACAATTACGTTAGCTAAAGTCAGTGGTCCAAAAGGGGCAAGCCTAAAACAGTTGTTCAGATGTCCTCTAACAACAGGATGGAGAACGGCTTCTTCAGAAGACAATTCGCTTCAGCCTTGGACAGATATCATGAACTGCTCCACCCCATCCCTCTCAGTCAGGGAAAAAGAGACACAGAATGAAAGGCAGCCCACACCACTTCTTGTACTATGATCCATACATACCAACCAGCCAGAATGAGTATGTGGTTAGGCAACTGGCACACTGGACAGAAAGCATTATTCTTGAACCCAAGCTGATGTCTTTCATTGAAATTTGTTTCTTTTCCTCTACTCCACTATTCTTTTATATATATAAAATTCATCAGAGCCTCTTGTTCCTATTTCAGATCCCATTGAAGTTACCTAATGGGTTTCAAAGTTACAGACACAATTGCATAAGCCTTATTTCACTGGGAAGTCAAGCTAAAAAAAAATATATCTCAAGCATAATAAACAATATATTTCTAACATTACCTGCTATGTATTCTCCTCCCATCCTTTTCCTGTAATTCCCTATTTCCAGAAAGCAGAAAGGGGCAACTGGCTAACAAGCCTGTAGAGAGTCCCTGAAATATCTAATCTGAGAAATAGGGTCAGGTTTGATCTTGAGTTCTTCTGATAGAGGCTGAATTATTAAAAGGCTATTGTCTGCTTTAGAGTGACATTCTGTCTGAACATATTGTACTTTGTACAGTTCATAAAGAAAATCAAATGTAATATAACTTAAATAAAAATAGTCCCATCTTTAAAGCTGCTCACCCTGTTCATTTGAAAATATCCTATCTATACTCTACTTTACTGCTTTCACTAAATAATTAGTCAGTTCCCCAGGCTCCATTTGTATTTCATACTGCAGCAGGGAAGAGATTAAATATATACATTAAAAAAAAAAAAAAAAAAGGGCAGGGGGGGCAATGACAGATGTAGTTGCAGCTAATGTAAGTTACATTTTTATAAAAACAATTAGATTTCAAATAGAAGATGTCTTAAAGTGGTTTCTTCTTTTTTCTGACTTATAAAAAGCTCTTCAAAACACAATTAGCCAGCATTATTCTTGTAACTGCAAACTACTAACATCTTAATATTAACTCCTTTAATTCATACAAGTGTACTGGATTTACATGAGTTACTTGTAAGATAAGTTGATTTCTATTGGGAAATGATCTATACAGGAGTTTCATGTTTGTTTTCTTAGAGTGCCTGACATAACATTTTCACATACATTTAAACAGATTTCTTTGCAGTGAATAGTGAATAGGAGGAAAATACTATGCTGGAGAATTTTCCTCCCATCATGCAGTAGATGGGTTTTGTCCTTTTGTTAATCATTTAGCACATACTTTACTTTTGGCTTTATGTTTGAAAGTTTAAGTCAATTTGGATTTCCTCAACAGAAAATAAACTATTGCTGCATTTAGTGTGTGTATACATATATATGCATACTCTGTGACTAATTTTTTTCCTTACATATTAAAAATCAGGCCCAGATTATTTCTTGTCCTGAAATAGTCTGTGTACACAAGCAGAGAAATTCAGAGACTAAGCAAATGTTTTCCCAGGTCTCAGGATGTTACATTTACACCATTTCTAGTGTGGTTTTATAAAATTCTTCACAGATGGTGGGAAGATATCATTTCTCCATTATACACATGATCACAGAATGAAAAAATGTTAGGGGTTGGAAGGGACCTCTGGAGATCATCTAGTCCAACCCCCTCACCAGAGCATTAGCGTAGTTGTGTTCCATCTGCCTTAGACAAAAGGGAAGACCCCCCTGCCTGGCTGGCCTTTCCTGCTGCTTCACTGCTGCTGTGCCACCCCAAGGACTCTTCCCAGTCTAAGTGCTGGCAGAGAGCCACTGTCACTCCCAGCATGGTCACCTGCTCCTGCACTCAGCATCTGCAAACTGCAGCCAGCGTTACTGATGTCTTCTGCAGGGTAAGGGTCTCTGCCCAGGGAGAAGAAATGAAGGTTCAGGGATTCCTGAGGGCATACTGTTATCACAAAGACATTTTTGAAAGCTGTCACTACTGAAATAACTGCCTAACATTGAAACCACAAATCCAGCTAATAATACCAATGCAGAAAAAAGTTTCAGGTGTCCTCTCCAGAAAACCCCAGGATCACAAGGAATGATTATATCATATGTCAATGTTACAAGGCATTGACCAGAATTTAGTCTAATGGCAGTAAGGAGAAGCAGACATAGCTTCAGCTCCCAAACCTGGTGGCAGTTCAGAAAAATCAGGATCTCTACAAACAGAGACAAAGAAGTAAAGCCTGAAAGTAGCACAAGAAGTGAGGCAGACCCAGGACAGACAGGAAGATCAGACACAGCCTTGGATACCCAGCCTCTGGGCAGCACGGGCATCCAGCTCTGTAGATACCAGCATCAGCAGTTTGCAGAGGAGCGTATGAAATGGTGAACTGTTCATCTGAACTCTGTTAGTTGTAATCACAGTGTTTTTGTTTGTTTTTTGTTTTGTTTTTTTAAAAAAGGGGTACTATACTTTGTGGCATTCACTCAGCTTTATTTTTTTAGTGCACTCATCGGAGGAGCCGCCCTTTCTGAGTTTCATGCCTCCTCCCACCTAGCAAAAATATTGACTGCAGTGGGGGACTCTGTCCCAAATTAGTTTCCATGTGTGTGTTTGAATACCCTCAGCCTGCCACTGGAGACCATCACACCCCCTAGCCCACCTTGCAAGCCTTCCCTTTGGACTCAGTATATTAAAAATATATGCAACAAATCCCTATAGATTTTGTTTTATTAACTGTCTTTAAAAGCATTCCACGTTAACATACATGACATATTTTACAGTCACCTTTTCAAGTACTAAGCACAGGATTTCCATGCTACTTTAATTCACTTTTATGGACACAAAAACTGGCTGAATGCCATTAGGAAATAAATAGATTGCATCATATAAGCAAGTCAGAAATACACGCTATTGTCAGCCTTTAAAGTTGTGAACTTTGTGCATGTCTGCAGGGATAAAAGAAAATAGAATTTGAAGCGAAAGTGCCCCATGGGGGTGCTAGCATTTCAGCACAGAGCTACCATGCCACCCACGCTCCGTATGCACCCAGCAATGAAAGGCGAGGGGAGTGGGGAGCGCTAACACAGCATGTCTTGTGGGACTTGGAGAATATTGTCACACCATTCAAACCAATAACGCTCAGCAAGACACTGCTGCAGTGCAGCAAGGGACAGTGCATTAGGGTGTCAAGAAGCATGAGGCAACATAAAAAAACCCAAACATTTATCATCTTTATGGGTTCTCAATACACTTAAGAATGGCAGCTAGAAATTATGATGGAGAGAGCAGGGCACAGAGAAGAGAGATGGAGGACTGATAAAAACCAAATAACCTTCTTACTTGTGACGTCATGCCTCCAGTGTCACAGGCATAGCTCTTTCCATTGGAAATCATAAATGGTTTCTGAGCACCCATCTTCGAGCAGTCTTGCTCCAGCTGGGTTTCTGTCCTGACATTATAGCTCTCAAGCTTATTAAAGGATAATTAGACTTATTTTTTCTTAAATAATATAGTTGCAAGTTTTAAGGTAGAAAATTGCATATATTTTTAATAAAATACTCTAAAGGGCAAGAATAGCACAGGAGTTTGAAAATTATCATTTCAAATTATTTCACTGTTGTCTCGACTTTCCTTTAGCCTTAATCTTGCTTCTAATATTTTCCATGCACCACTGAGCTTGAACTTTTGCTTAAAAAGTGGCTTTACCCAGTGGAAATACATTTTCTAATAGTTTCCCTAGACAAGCTTGACATAGTGAAAGACTTCACGACTTAAGAAAAAGACTTCAATGATTTTGAAGCTTCAGTATTTTTAGTAAGAAGCAATACCAGTTGAAATATTGCCTCTGTCCTTAAAATTCATCAGGAAAAGTTATATTAAGACCAAAAAGTAAAATATACTCTATGAAGAGTGTTTTGCCAATTACTAGGCCTAGTACAAAGGACGCAGCCAGCAGTAGAACAAACCAGTAACCAGATTCTATTGTATACAAAAGGGCCAGTACATGGGCGATCGCTGGGGGTACAAACAAGTCAATGAGGTTACACATAACAGACATCAACCCCAACAACCCCAGGAATGACACAGCACAACCAACAACTGGTGGAATAAACAAAGCAATAAAGTCTCCCATAGAAGAGATGGGAGACAACCAAGCCAAGAGGCTGATAATAGGACAGCGACAGCCACATACTGTTCCCAAAAAGCCCACATTTGTAAGCGCCAGACCTGACTGGGATCCAGTTGCATGAGGAGCCAGGAGGTCCTTCCCCAACAGGAAACTCTGTGAAGTGCATCCACCTCCCAGACAGGCATTCCAACTCTTCCTGCAAGTGGTCCCAGCTTTTATCCCCAAACAGGACACCTGGCACTCATTTACCCAATGGGGGCACCTGGGGCTTGTTTACCCAAGGGCTTTCCTTACAAGGCTGTCAGCACCTTGGAGGAAAGCCAAAAGGCAAACTCATCCCCTCCTCTTAAAGGACCATGGGGACCACCCATATGTCAACCTTAATTCAGGGCTTGGGGTTCAGACCCCAGCACTTCAGAGGAGACACATCATATGTTTAAGTGATTGCATGAGATATTTCATTAAATTATTCTTTATATTTTCTCAAAAAATGCATGAAAAGCTGCACAAAACATAAACAAACAATGCACATAATATCACAGCAAAAATTTTTAAATTATCTCCTGTCAGCCCATCAGAAGACATCTCTTATCTAGCAGGCATTCTGGAGCAAACCTCCTTCCAGAAGTGAAAAGGAACTTTCTCCAGTCCTCTCCTAAGTTCATCTCTACCTTTCTCATACTCTCTAGCCTGGCTCTTGAGGGTCTACAGCCCAGAAGCCTCCATGGAGTCACACTGGCACACATTTAACAAATACATGGCTGTTCTCAGGACCCTAAAAGACCCATTTGCCAGTGCACTGGGAGGCCCTCTACATTTCTTTGGCAGATGGTGTGCCCTGCACACTGTGCAGTGATGATCTGAGGCAGAATCTCCTGAGCAACCTCCACCCTTGTCACAGAACTTCACCATCCGCCCTTTGACCTCCTCATAGCACGCCCTGCAATTGTTCTGCAGCTGCTCTGACATTAGTTAAAGAGTTAATTTTTTTCTGTCCAATTGTTCAGTGAAAGTCTGCATCAGTTGAGAGAATATGTCCTTTTTTTTTTTTTCCCTCTGAAATCCTGTGATTTTTTAGCTCCCTTGGTGTTCATTACAGTCACTGTGGAACAAAATCAGTATTTTTCATTAGACAGAAAAAGGCTGCAAGTTCCTATAGTATCAACCATCATAAAAGTTGGCAAATCTACCAGGGTGGTGAACTGCACACAGGAACAAAACAGAAAAGTACCCCTTTCGGTTCATAAATTGAGTAGCCTTTTCTGAGAAAGGCCAATGAGCATGGGATGGACTACACTGCATGAGCAAGGGTGAGGGGGAAAGCTCCACGCATGCACAGTCTTCCACAGCCTTCTGAGGACAGCAAAAGGTTGAAAATGCACATCTATCTCAACAGCCCAAATAACCCATCTATTCAGACTAAAATATCTGCTGACTGATGACTTTCAGGCAGTGGTGTCCACGTGATTCTGCCCAGCATGGGAGATGCTGAAGTGCTGACTTAGCAGATCTGCAGAAGCTTCACATAGCTTCCTAAGAGAGTGCCCATTGTCACCAGCCACAACTGGCTGCCCAGGATCTGCAGCACAGTCCTCTCATAACAATCAAGTTGAAGTCTGGAAAGCCTGGAAACAGTACTGCCCTGACTGAGACTGAGCCAGAAAAAATGACTTTATATTTCTCTATGTCCTCTTCCTCTCCGTTACTGTTCTCCCAGTAGGTCTGCCACAGAGAGACTGGCAGCACTGCTGCTATCAAAATTTGCCTGATAATGGTGTTGGCATTATTTGCTTGCAAATACATGAACCGTAAAAGATGGAAACTAATTCCTAAGAACAGCTCAGATCCTGATACCATCACTGCTTCAATTTGACTTCTGCACATGCTCTCCAATGTATTGAGCACATCGAGTCAAAACCAAGCACATAATACTGAGGCTATTCCTGCAATGTGAAAGTGCTGACTGAGTTATGGTAGAGCAGACAAGACTACCACCTATACTCTACCAGTGTCAGCAACTTCAGCAGAAAGGTGTCATGTGGTTCTCAGCATTTTACTGAAGAGAACCTTTTTTGTTTTCTGTCCATGTAACACTCAAAGTTGTGACAGCGGAAGAAATATAGGGAGTACTTCCCTGTTACAGTGATGAGCCACGTACAGTCATAAAAAGAATGGTCTCCTTCCTATCATCAGAGATCACTAAGCCATTTTTAATTTTCTTGGCAAAGGCAAAAGGTTGAGTCCTCTGACATTATATATCTGCAGTACTGACCGATTTACAACACCTTAACGCTGGCCAACGTGGTTCCCACATGCAGTGAGCTCTGCCATCAGTGTCGCCCTAGCAATAAATAATGGTGTTTCTTGATACAGAGGCATAGAACTTAAAAGAAGTATGAACTCTGAAGTCATTAAGTCTTACCATATAACTGAGCACAGCAGAGTGCATATGCTTCTGTATTTATATTTCTGTCTACGGTCAATAAATCAGAATCTGTAGTACCTGCATTGTCCAAACCATCTGCTTTACCACATAAAAAAAAATGAGTAGGTGGGAAAAAACTTATGATAGCTTCTCCCATTCCTGTTGCCAGAGAAACCAATTCTTTAAAGTATTTTCTGATGTCTGAAAAGGAAGCTGTCATGTTTCCCTTCCCCCGCAATAAGTCTGAAATGGTCTGTCTCTTATGATCGTCCAATAGCTGGTGAAAGAAGGGGAGAGGAAATCAAAAGCACTGATTTTTCCACCTCTTCAATTGACTTGTTGACTGACCTTGGGCAAATTGTGAAGGGCTCCTGTGAGTATAAGCTATATTAGGGAACCACAACAAGTGCAGAGCACATTAGAGGGAATGGTGCCCTTCAGAGGAGAACTGAAATTGTAAAGTAGAGTGTAACTGTTAGCATGTTGTTAGAGTGCCCATGCTGTCTTCAGCTGCAGAGCTGGATGGTGCTACCATTAGTGGAGTTGGTTCATCTTTGTTAAAACACTTTGGCACAAAAAATTCAAACCAACGAGTGTTGGAGGAAAACCAAACCAAACCAAAAAATATAAAAAAAAAAAAAAAAAAAAGAAAAAAAAGAAAAAAACCTAACACTTTATTCATCTTCTTCTCAGACTATGAAAGTGACAGATAAGGTTATTTATTCCCTTTGTCTGTTTTGACACAGACCAATAGGGCTAATAGGTGTACTAATGCTGAAGCGGCAGAAGGATAGCTAGCTATTATTGGCAAGTCCTTGAAGCTCCTTCCACAAATTTGTACAGTTACAAAATAATATAACTGAGTTTTCACTTCAGAGTTCTTGTCCGGCTCCTCCATTAATACAGGATGTCCAAGTAGTATTGAAGGCTTCATTGCAGGTATGCACTTTAGCAGATACACTGCTCAAATAAGCTGTAAAAAGTGATCAGACAAAACCAATTAATATTTCCAGCTACTGTACTTCTTAAAAGAACAGTACCCACTACTGCTAATACAGCAACAAAGAGTGTTTTACTGCATTTTACTACAGTTAATCTTTCCTTTTTTTTTTTTTTAAGAAATATTTTAGGGACTTTATCTGTGCTAGATGTGGGATTTAGAGATACGTGAGCATGAAAATTCCTTGGAGTATTGCACAACTAACTTGTAGCTTTGAGGTGACCAGATGTAATAGTAATTTCACAAACCACCAACTTCTGTGAAAGTCAAGGACTGACTTCTACTAACCTGAATGGCTGCAGGGCAGTCTTCTTAAGTTTATAAGGTTGTCACACAGCAGAAGCTTTTTTCTTTATGTATGTTCAATAAATGGGTGAAGGTGAAGCAAAAGTGCCAAGGAACTTACTACCCTGTGGGAGTTTCCTTAGTTGTCTGTCACAGGTAGCATCAAGACACCTCTCAAAACACCCCAGAATAAATATATAGTGTACATATACTATATAGTAAATATATAGTATACTATGATGCTTTAGTTGGGGCTGTTGTCCATGTGGCAGCTGCAGCTGCTGCTCTATCTTAGCTGGGGATGTCACACCAGGCATTTCACCAGACCCAATGCAGCCTGGGACCAGAAAGACAAATGGTACCTTACAGACACCATGGCTTTCCTTCCACTGGATTGTGTTTGTTACACTATAAAGCATCCCATCCACTGCCTTTACTTACTTGCAGTAAAATTAAATGTGACATTTAAGCAATGTTCAAAATTCTGTGTGCACATGTGTTTGCGTGTGTGTATGTGTATATACCTACAGTTTCAATCTTATGCCCAGGGTGGTGAAGCAAGAGGGCCAGAAGCATCTGGGCTGCATTTCTTAAGGGTGCATTGTGCGATCTTTCTTACACTTCAAGATGAAGCTACTCTGTGTTTTAGTCCTTTTTTTTATTATTCTTTCTAGTGTTCTTTGTTACCTCTTGTGTAGAATTCCTTGCATGCTTTGTACTTTCCACTTTAGCAGGCAACCTACACTAATTATGCACCTTCTAAGTTATCTGCTATCTCAGCCATAAACATGAATTTCTGATGATGATGCCATGCCAAATGGCAGTTATAAAAAATACTAAGTTTAAATGCATAAATTGTTAAGTACTTGAAATATTTAACATACACTATCCAATATGTGGAAGTTCAGCAGCACATCCTAAGAACTAAGGCTGGCTTCTATAATTCCCAAAGCAATAAAGTTTTCTATTAAGAAGAAAAAAATATACCTAGTTCTCCCTGAATACAGTTTGCACCGCAGTTGAAATACCTAAGGCCACATCTTCTTCCAATTACCCTGATGCAATACTATTGAATCCTGTGTATATGAAATAGCCTAAATGGCTGCAGAATTTGGCCCTTAAGATCTATGCAAACCCCATTTATTAAGATTCCTCACTTTCACCAAGACTGTCAACATAATAAGTGAAGTCTGTTAAACATAGCTGCATATTGCCATTATACAAAATGAAGCTTTCCTTTACCTTTTTGCCTTACTATATGTCAGGGAAAATATGTTCAATATGGTTTGAAATTGATGTCAATCTGAATGAAGTTCAGCCTTTATGGTGTGGATTTGCTTTTGACCAAACCTCTTAATAAGACAAGAAGAAGTACTGCACATATCAGTGTGTGTATTCAAACCTGATAACAAATGTAAGCTGATGCTGTCTGTTCATTTGAAAATTCACTGTTGCTTTCCCAAACACTCTAGTTTGTGACTCCTTAAATTGAACTGAAGCTTTTGGTTTCCATTACATTTTCTAGAACACCTTACATCTGGAGGTAGCTGAATGGTGGAGCCGTGTTGAGCATACCTGACAAATCTAAACATTTTTTCCTGTTCATAACTAGTTGTCAAGATAAGCAACACTTCAAAAATCTGTTCTTTTCACAACTAATCACTGAATAATCCATGTGTTATTCATTTCAGATGCTAAACTGTGAATTATATTGTGTTTATCTGCCTGCATTACCATTGATTTACTGGTATTAATTTATTATCATTATTCATTATAAGATTCTGCTGGGATGACTTTTGGTTTTATCCTATACTGAAGAGCATATAATTTCCCTAAAGACAGTGCCTGAGTTAACAGACATGTAAGTGAGCTTTTGTATTTCCCATGGAGCAGACTGGCAAGGAGGACTGACTGAGAAAATCTTTTCCCCTTTTGCACATGAACTGCATGCACATGCAGCTATGTGCAAGAATGCCTCATTTTAAAACAGTCCCTTTCCTTGTTGAGAGAGAAATGATACTCTTCACTTACCATTTAGCAGTATTTACATTCATTATGTTTTTAATAATAGTTATTAAACTTTTATTATTGTCCATATTATTCTGTGTTGCATTATGGAAGCTCTTAAACAACAAGAGGCTGGGTTCCAGGGACAAGGCTACAACGGTGCCTGGTGTTCAGGACAGGTAGGCTCAATTGCTTTGGTCACCACAGCCTGCTCCGATCATAGGCAAGACACTTATCCCACCATTTCTCCTTTTGTCATCTGCCAGACAGTTTTTATGAGAACCAAAGGCTGTGAAGTGCTTGATAATCTTATAATTGCAGCCCTCTCTAAATTCTTAAGACAGAAGCATAACAAGTGAATCCCTGACACAGAGTTCCAGAAAGCATTCTTTAATGTATGCCCGTATATAAAGGCAATGGCTGCTTCCCACTCCATCATCTGCTGAATGTGTGTGAATTCCACCACAAGGGGTGATTTAGGGACACCTACATATTATCCTTTAGCGTGTCAAGACAAGATATACCTGGTGCCATGCTATACACAGCAGTGATTCGCTAGGATCAATGTCCCTGAGCGCCCATCGTCCCAGCAGCCTCCCAACTCCAAGGGCTTTTTCATGCCCCACAGTAACTGAGCTGCTCTGTACAGCCACCATCCTTGTGAGCAACACCAGTGGGTGTCAACAGTGCATTAACCTGTGCAGACATGGCACGAGTCTCAAAAAAATCAGATGTTAAGGGAAAATGAGCAAGTGAGTCACCTCTTCTGCTTTGACTTACTCAGTGAAGTTAAACTAGACCCTACAAATATTTCTTGGAATTCTTCTTACTGCTTTTTGTTTTAAAATCTCCAAGTTTTCTACTTGTAGCTAAAAATATAAATTTGCTTTTTCCATTCTTGGGAAGCGGCTTTGCTAAAAAGCTTGAATGTGGATTTACTGTTTCACACTTGTGAGTTCACATCTAGAAAGTTCTTTAAACTTTAATAACATTGTCATACAACATAAATCTTTTTTGCCTGAATCCTGGCAAAAATATACACATCATTTGGAATCTCTTTGCAAGACATACTTCCCATTTTTAAAAATACTTAACTATTTCATTTAGAACTAGCTCAACCTTTTCTCTTTAGTAAATCTATTTAAAATGTTTGAAGCTCCTTAATTTATCCTTGTTTGTAAGATTTGCTCCTACTTAAAAGTATAGTCTGGACTGTTGGTTCACGTATGCTGGAATAGGATTCCAGCATGATTCCCATCCCTTATATCTACTGAAGCTTCACATTTCAGAAACCAGTAATTTTGAATAATTTCCTCCTTACTTACCTATGAAAACTCATATTCTAAACTAAAAGCATTTTGGTAGTCTTAGCATAACAATGTTCCTCTATAGTGTAGAAGGAGATAGAGGTCCCTGCTTCAAACTGAGCATTTTAATGACGTAACCAGCTGCCCAGTAAAGACCTTGAGAAGCTGAACTTTGGTCTTGGCATTTAAAATGACTACTGATGCACACAGCAGTGCTATTTATGCTCTACACTGTCAAAGAGCCATGTTGTGGAAATAAATCATTCAGAAAAAGCTTATAAAGGCAGATTTTAAGACTTTCCAAGCCTTTCTAAAATGCTGCGTCTCTCCATCCTTCCCAGTTTTCAAAGGTCTAACATAAAGGAAGCAGAAGGGGGTTCAGAAGCTCCATGAAATAGTGTGCAACATTCAGACAATGAGATTTGTGGTCCAAGTTTCTGTGCTAGAAACTTCAGGCATAAAAGCAGTCAGCAATCATTTTCTTCTTGTGTGCTGTCATTGGTTCTGATCCTCTCTTGTGTTTTTTAAATGATTTCCCTTCATACTTTCACCACAGAGCTCTGATGAATGAGGCAGTTTGCTAAACAGGAAAATCAGCATGAAGAGGATAGTGTTTAAGATTTATACGGGACACTCAAATGTAAGTTTCTCCCTCTCTGCTCCTCCTCTTCGTAACTCAGTATTCACAACAGACAACAGAACTGTAAGAGAAATTCTTAACAAAAATATCTACAAATATCACCACTAACTTATTTTTGACACCTAAAGTAATTGCATCCCTCTTCGAGTTTCAAAAAAATGAAGTTGGTTAATGCATTACAACAATAAAACAGAAATTTGTGTTCCAAGACATTTATCAGTATTTTCTCCCACACAGTTACAGGAATGCCAATTTTAATTACAGAATCACAGAATAACAGATTTATTATACCTTGGAGAAACAGAACTGACCAGAAGAAAAGGCTCAACCTTACTCCCATCTTGCAGGGTTGCCCCAAGCTTTACTTACAGTGAGGTTTCCTTTGCCTGACTGTGAATCTGGACCCTTCCATAGGGTTTAGTCTTAACCCTCCCTGCCTTTCACACAGAAGCTCTGCCCTAGCTTCAGCAGCCTCGAGTATCTTGTTTTCAGGGCAGGTCAAAGAATGGGAAATGTAGGCACTTCAGCACAGCACAGATACCAGGAAGCATCCACACACAATTTCACCGCTTCATGCTTCTGGTACCCCACTCCAAGGGACATTGTAGGTCAAATGTCTCAGGAGCTCCAGACCACTACTACATGTCTAACTTCCTACAGGATGATGCCAATGTGTATGTCTAATATAGGGGAGAGAGAAATGTCTGCAGCAAATAGGAGGCAGAGGAGAGAGACATGTCTTCTTACATGATCTGCTTCTTGTTCTTTGAATCCAGAATCCTTTTCCTTCACCAATAAGGGAAACAGTTTGCAAAAGTTAAAATCACTTGAACCTTACTGGAAAAAAATTAGATGGTAAACCTTTCTTTAGCACTAAGTTCTATCAAATTATGTTAAACAAGCACCTCTACTGGACTACTGAACAGACTCATAGACACACATAATGTGCCAAACTCTTGGCTGTTTCTATAGGATAAGCATAAGCACTTCATATTGTTCTACACTGTGCGTAGCAGCCTTGTGGTTATTGAGCTTTAGTCTGACCAGTCTCACAGTACTTCACATATCTTTGAAATGTGAGTACACTTTCTCAAATAGTTTTTCCAGCAGGAAGAAGTAAAAATGTGTTTTTCTGGGAAAGGGCATTTTCCTTCATGTCTCAGTCTGAGTTTTAACAGTAGCATTAATGCTAATAACCAAGAATATATTTTGGCACATGGTAGCAGGAGGACCTGATTGGTAGTTAATGAAAGATAAGGAGGATTCATTGCATGGAAAAAATTATTATTGAATGACTAAACCAATGCTTGTTACACCTTGGCTTTCCAGGCCTAATGTGAGCCAAATGTTACATCTCAATCTGCAAAGCGTGTAGTATTTTACAGATGTCTAAGGAAATAAACTGTCATGTATATCAATTTTCTTGTGACATTTACTCCTTATAGCAACTGATCTGAAACCAAACGCATGTTCCAGCAATTAAGCTGACTGAAACAATGTAAAACTCTGGTGCTTTCAGAGGTTCCCACTCTTCCAATATGGGAAGGGGAAAAAAAAACCCAACAAAAAAACCCACAAAAAAATAACCAAACACAAAACAGAACTGTAGTGCAATGGAGTAAATTCCAGCTTTCCAAACACCGCACACGGAGCATCTGTAGATTGCTCAACAGTGTTGGAGCCTACAAGATTTAATAAAAACACGAAGAAATATTCCATCTGTCTTTTGATGAACAGTTATCCTGTAACTTAGGGTAAAGACCCTAACCTAACTATCATTTGTTAATGTGAATGAACATTGGGAAGGGAAAGTGAATGCAGTGGTACACAGCATCCAGTCCATGACGAGCTGATTGTCTCACAGTGTGATATGCTGGGCTTCTTGTATGTGTTTTAATGTACTTTCTGACTGGTGGTGAGAGATACGGAATGCAAAACAACAGGCTAACCTTCAGCCTTCCAACAAATGTACCAGCCACACATGCTTCCATAGAAAAACAGTATATTTTTCAATAGGTACACTATTTATCCAGAGAAAAAAGACCAGAGCTCATTGAAGTGTCATTGCAATCAATGGGAGTATTTTTTACCCTATCCATGAATCAGGACCAAAACTTTCATCCAGCATTTAGTTTGCAGCATAGAAAAGGCAAAGGAAGTCAGGAATTGCCAAAGGGATATAGAAAGGAATGCTGTAGTCTGCATTTCTGTTTCTGCATTTTAATGTTTACATTACTATACTACTGCAAATTTTCCTCAGATCAGCTATCTGCAGATTTTGGACTCAGTCCTATAAACACTCCGTTCTCATGCTTAAATTTCTTCATGTGAGTAATCCCTACTGAAGTCACCATAACTATTCAGGTGCATAGTTATACTTGCAGAGAAACATGTGAAGGCTCAGGGTCTTGGAATGAAAGATGAAATGAATAAGTGAAATATGAGTTTATAAAAGAAGCAGTCATGCCTACCATGACTGCAGCTGAGCGACTGCTGTTTTACTCATGTATAATGGATGCCGCATTGTAAAAACACACAGTGCTCCATCTCTGTCTCACCATCTCACCCTGAGAAATTTTAAGATTACATCAGACAACAAGAAACTATGTCCAATAGCATATCATTGCATCACTTTAATATGGTATTAAAGAATAGTGTAATAAGCCAGGGACTACTTAGGCATCCTACTGCATTTCTTTTTTTAGCTTCCCCTCCAAGATGCTGCCAAGAGTCACTTTAGTATGTCAAGTTGTACACTCAAGATGCCTGCAAAGTCCCACATGCTGCACTGTCAGAAGTTAATGGTTCACCACGAGTGAAGCAAAGTCAGAAATTATTTTCCTAGAATATTAAAAAATACTGCTATTTTGAGACCATGATTTAGTAGCAGCAGTAGTGTTTTATCTAACATTCTCTCTTTGAGTTCAGTTTATTTAATTTCACCTCTTCGACGAGAGCACCTGTGAGAAGTGTGCCTTTTGTGGTGTTGGCCAGAAGAACTGGATCCAGTGACCCCAAATGCAGCTTGTGGAAAATAAAAAATTAACGTTTGCCAAAGCACCAGGTTTTCCTTATTGTGTATTTTCATTAGGTGTAAAAACACTTATTTCAATTTAGTCTTCTATAAGAACTACCTTTGCAACATATATTAGCTTTTCTCTTCATACTACTGTCCTGGTTCCCCAGGAACAGACCCATGGGCCAGCCACACAGGCAGGCCATGAGTAGCCCCGAGTCAGCTGAGAGTTCCAATCAAGGCAGCTGCCCCAAGCTGACTCACAGGTGTATCCTACACCACTTACATCATGCTCATCATAAAAGGAGGGACTTCACTGAGGGGGAAGTTCTTCTTGCTGGGGCTTCTTCATCCTGGTCTTCTGCTCATGCTGTTGACCTCAAGGACCAGGCTGAGTAGAACCTTGTAGGCTTTATGTTGGTGATTGTATTAGTTTTGTTATTTCATTAAATCTGTTTTTACTTCAACTCATGGGGCTTCTCCCTTTTTTCCCTGATTCCCCTTTTAAGCTGGGGAGGGGTCATCAGGTGGTAGAACAACTGCTACAGTTTAGCCCCAGGTATTGGCTAAACATAGACAACTACCTAGATATGTCAGTGGGATTTTCTGATACTGACTTGAAAGGGGCCACGCCTTCACCTTGCATCCTGTTTGTGGTGAGCATTGCAAATCACATTGTTAGAGAGCCCACTTCAGATGTAAGAGGGATGGTTGTCAGTAAAGGATCTGTTTGAATGAATAGTCACATGTAAAGCTGCTTTTATAAGTGCATTTGGAAATTTATTTCCTATTAAAAGAATAAAACAGTTTTAAATTTTGGAAAGTGCGAAAGGTCACAAAAATCACTAGAATGTATTCATAATTCTTTCCCTTTCAGCCAGCTCCAAAAAAAAAAAAAGTGTTTTCATTGTTCTGAAATGAGATATGTGTTTTTCAAGACTTTCTAATGTTATTCATTTTCCACTCTTGGCTCCTGAAATTCTAGGTCAAACTTATTAACTTCTGTGAGGTTCTGTGTGGCTTAGAGATGGTTCCAGGGAATGCAAAATCAGTACCTCAGACTTACAATATTTTTAGAACAGAGTAGATAACTGTGCAGTTACATGCAAAGAAGCTGTTCTGAAATAATTTACCATGGCATAAAAAAAGAAAAGCTGGAAAGATTTAGTCAAAAATCTAACGCTTCTTAGAGAAGCTGACTATAAGTCAGTCAGTGATGAAAGAAACTAGGAAAATGTCTTGCTTAGGGCTGACATTGGCTTTTCCCAACAGATTTTAAAGAAAAGCTTTCTTCATTTCTATTGTGCCTGAAACTGGCACAACATCAGCTTTTATTTCTATAGGACTGTTTATCTGCTTTCACAATAATGATAGTTTTTATTCTTTTACAGATGTTGCACATGTAACACATTCATTTTCATAAATCACAATAAAATCCCAAGAGAAAAGCATTGTTAGGCAAGTGTTATACTGAAAGATTGGGTATGCATATATGCAAGTGTGTGTGCATGTACTTAGGGGGGTTTTACCACACAAGACACATTATCCAGCATTACACCAATTTTTCTATAACTTATCTAAGCCAAAAATGATGTAGTAAGACTATATGAAAATTTTAAGTATCTTGAAATTTATTTCCCTTGAGGAAAAAAAAAAGATAAATAGTTGCTTAATAGAATTTTTATATCCTGACTATAGAATCTTGCTTCCATGCTGGAGTCCACCAAAATTAACCCATAATGCTACAGGCATAAAGTTCCCACAGAAATTCAGATGCAAGAATGGTGCCGTAATTCTCTGTTCTTTAGGACAGATAAATGCTTATCAATTCCACCTTTATTCAATGTTATAGCACTTTTCCACAAGGAACAGCATTTATTACACTAAAACCCGTGGTTTGGCAGTTTTTTGGAGGGGGTTGTTTATTTATTTAAATGCAAATATTAGCTGCATTAAAACTCATCATAATCCATTAAAAAGGATAAAATACCAGCTGGAACAGAAAGGCCACACACCAGCTGGCATTTTATCCCATGCTCATTGGGGGATGACTTGATTCACATTTGATTAGGTCTCTAGAGATTCAATATCCCCCAATTTGTCATCTGTTAAGTGTTCTATTTATCACCAGAAAGAATAAAATCAACCTTTCCTCCCCTGTCCTTACTCCTGATAGAGACACTCATGTGCAGCACGGTAAGAATGTAAGCAGAAATGATGGCAGTAGGGGGGAAAGTCAATTTTATTTACCAAGTTTTCCATTAGATTGTTAGGTTTGTTTTGTGGTTTCTGTTAATGTTACAAGTCAGCAGATCTACCTTCTTAAAGGCTAAGCTAGGCTTTATTTACAACTTCTGTGGTTCAAAAACAGACATGACCACAAGCTGTTAAAGCTTCTCTCGGATGAAGAGGGTTACTTTCAGAAATCCTTCCCTTGGTCACCCACCTTTCCATATATTCACACTGGCATTCCCTACTGACGTCGTGAAAAGTGAAGGAGCTCCTTACCAAAACTTTCTGAAAAAGGGATATGAAGAAAAGTTCACCAAGGTCCAACACTCAGCACAGTCCATTTAAATATTGAAAAACCATTGTACTTTTTGGTACAGAAGCATATGTGATTGCACTTAAACCCTTGTGCTGGGGTGTGGAGCCATCACTGCTAAACCTGCAACATCAGCTGGCAAGGTGTAGAATTATCCTCACCTCTCAAGATGTACCCCGTGACGAGGGGCACTGGGAAGAGTTGTGTCTGACTGCTCAATAGGTGACACTATTGACAGATGTGGATTTATACTTTTTTTCCAACAAATTGGCACTATTTAACTTACAAATCTATTCTGAAACCTTACAAATAAAAATTATTTTAACAATGATTCTAAGCACAATAACTCCTTTGACAAAGGATGACCAAGACAAATTCATTTCCATCTGGATATTTGAAAATATTTTTTCTCTCATAGAATAACATATATACACTTCATACTTAATTCAAATCCTGCTGGAACTGCTACCACTGTTATGAAGGTGCGAGAGAAATGCATGAAAAAAAAACCTTCTTAAAGCCACTGCATATCCCCTAATAATATATTCAATAGGTCATTACTTGTCTTCTGAATGCTGGGAACAGGCAGGCTGTCTAACCCACAGTTACACCAAACCCTAAGGAGCACCACCAGACTATTCAGAGGTTTTGCTGGGCCTCCAGCCTGTCTAGAGACAGTAACTAATTCAGCTTCAGCTGTTCATTTCCATCCTTTTACTTAAGGTTGAATTTGTAAAAGCTGCATTCTCTGCGCACCCGGTAGCTTTGCTCTAAAAATTCTAACTCCACAGAAGACCAAATACTAAGAGACAAAACAGCACAATTTGTCAGCATGATATAAGGCACTTTTTTTTTTTTCAAAGACAATTTGTGAAGTATATTTTAGGGAAGCTAATCTGGGGGAAAGGAAATTTTATGTTGCTGTGGCAACTCAAGCGAAAAAAGAGATTCATGCTGTAACACCTATGTTCAGCACGGTTTACTTTTAAAATACCATTGATTTCCTTCACAAAGGAAAGTAATTGGCCAGCTTTACAGAAGATGACTTCTGCTTCCCAACCTCACAGTGTTAAAAGTTCAAACTAAAACAAAGCTCTTCTTCAGCACAATTACTTGAGGCTTTTCAAAAGAGGAACCAATGTGCATCTGCCTGGTGCACACGGTCTTGGTGAGTGGACAATATTATTAGATTTACTTCAAACTTTTAGCTCTTGGTACAACCAGTAGCCCATGAAAAATGCTGGGAAATTCCACCATTCTGTTTATACTTCATCACAGTCTGATCCTTTTTCTCCCTATGGCTGAACTTCAGCCTGCCAAAGACCTCTTCCCTTAAGTAAGTTGCAGCCAAATCAGTATTAAACCCAGAAATGGAGGAAAAGCCAGTTTTATCCCCAGAGAATGGGGTTTGTAAGGAGTCCACAATACAAATAGCTGTAACTGAAGAAGCATAGAAAACTCTCAGTTAACTACACAAGGGATCAATTAAAGGAAAGACTTTAAGGGGAAGAGATGATGTCCCACCGATCTGTACAAAAAAAAAAAAAAAAAAAAAAAAGGTTTTGAAGAGAAAGTAAGTCTGAAACTAAAAGTGGAAAAAACAGATTCAGGGAGGAGCAGGGTGAAAGGACAAGGATGAAAATGGACAGTCAGAAAAAGATAGAATTTTCAAACAAATTAAGAGAGAGCTGTACAAATCATATTACAGGCAGCCTAGAAAATGTGAAGACAGGCTTTTGAATTTGATGAAAAAGACTGAAAAACTACTAAAGGGATTTGTTGAATTGAGAGGTAAAAGGTTAGGGCAGGAAGTACAGAGATCCTTGTCAGCAGCTCTTTCATATATTGAAGGGAAGAAAACTAGAAAGCAATGAGGATGCACGGAAAGGACCACAGTAATTCAGGAAGAGGCAGTGAAGACAGAGTTGCATGTTTTGATGATTTCTTGTTTATAGCAGCAGTCCCTGCAGGCATGCTTGGTATCTGGCCCAGAGACTCATTCTCCAGGCACTAAGTATATAGCTCCAGAGAGGTACAAGCAGGAGCTGTGGTGCTCCAATCTCCCAAACTGGGAGCTCCCCTGGGCAAATGAAGCTTGGTGGGCAAAGCCCTAGACATGTTTTGGTACATTTGAAACATTTAGCAGTATAACTGCATATTTAACACATGGTGTAAAAGATACAGACAACTCACCTACCATAAAACGCAGAGCCCTAAAGTTGAGAATGACAATAACAAAAATCATGCATGTACAGTCTGTGGCTTGGCACAAATGTGTCATGGAGAGAAATTCATTGTTTCACTTTCCAAGAGTGCCTAGGAATTTGGGGTTGATTTTGTCTTGCTTTTTTTTTTTTTTTTTTTAATTTTTTTTTATTTTTTTCCTTCTGAGAACCGATAAGGTTGCTGGGTGGAAAGAGTGGGCAGCAGGCAGACCTCATTCCTTGCTGATGCTTGAACACACCATTCCTGAAGCAGCAACTGCTTTCCAGCTGGGAAATATTCTCACAGCAATCTTGCTCTTCACAGAATCACAGAATGGTCGGGGTTGAAAAGGACCTCTGGAGATCATCTAGTCCAGCCCCTCTGCCAGAGCAGGTTCACCTAGAGCAGGTCGCACAGGATAGTGTCCAGGCAGGTTTTGAATGTCTCCAGAGAAAGAGACTCCACCACCTCTCTGGGCAGCCTGTTCCAGTGCTCTGTCACCTTCAAAGTAAAGAAGTATTTCCTCATGTTCAAATGGAACTTCCTGTGTTCCAGTTTGTGCCCATTGTCCCTTGTTCTGTTGCTGGGCACCACTGAAAATAGTCTGGTCCCATCCTATTGACACCCGCTTTTTAGATATTTATAAGCATTGATGAGATCCCCTCATCAGTCTTCTCCAGGCTGAACAGACCCAGGACTCTCAGCCTTTCCTCATAACAGAGATGCTCCAGTCCTCTCACCATCTTTGTAGCCCTCCACTGGACTCTTTCCAGAAGTTCATTATCTCTCTTGAAGCAGGGAGCCCAGAACTGGACGCAGTACTGCAGATGTGGCCTCACTAGCGCAGAGTAGAGGGGGAGGATCACCTCTTGCTTTCTCCTCTGATGACATGCAGCAGGTTTCATGATACTTGGCTTTTTCTCCCGTTTTAAAAAGTTACCTAGGAATGAAAGAAAAACTCACTTGGAACACTCCCTTACATATAGCTTTATTTCTAAACCTATATTAATTCAAAGCTACTTATCTAAAAAGACTCTGCATTTACTACAGGGAAAACCCTTTTCTCATGGAATTTCCTTTTCTTTCTTGGCCACAGTGAGTACTGGCAAAAAATGTGGCCTTTTCTGCTGAAAATCCGCTGTTTCTCACTGAACAATAAGCCATTTTCAGTTAGCATAGTTATTGTTTGAATTTCTTCTACTGTTTTGATGATGTTGTTGGCTGCATTTAATTATATCCCTGTGGAAACAAAGAGATAACATCCTCCTTTCTCAATATATCTCTCTCACACACATGCTAGGAATCAGCTTCCTAATTACCGAGTAAGGCTACTGCTAATGACAACATAATCAAAATGTAGAAATTCATTTTTCAAATGCATGAAAAAACACCATCTGCATGCATCTTTTAAGTGAGACATTAAAAGCCTGACTCCGTCTGTTCTGTGGACATTAAAAATGTGTAAAAATGAGGGTTTTCCCTGGTGTCTTTGGCCAAAATCTCTCTTTTACCCACAATTGCTCAGTCTGTTCAGTTCAAATTATTCATAATACTACATCTAATTTTTCTTTCTTTAATTTCATGTCATTGCTTCTCATCACATTACTTCTCAGCACTTAACCCTTTCCAATCCAGATTACTATGAAACTCATTTAATTATGGTACAGTCAAGCTTGGTATGCTCGATTCTCTTTGTTCACTATTTTTGCTGTTTCTTCTCTCTTCTGATCACATTCTGATAATGTATCTTTGGTAATGAGATGCTCTGAGCTTAATGAAATAGTTTTGTCTTGTCACACAGGGAGAAAGACTCTCACTTGTCCCTCATAACTTCAGAGAGCCTAAAAGTAGTTCTCATCTCTTTTATTGCCATACCACATAATATATAAATGAGAGGTAAAGTCATGCCTTGTTTGCTCTTCAGTGTCACCTACAGATCTCTCTGTTACCTCCAGTTCTTTTCAAGGCATCTTGAGCTTTCCCTTCATCTGTGCTTTTACTACCTGAACTGTTTCCCTCTTTGTCTATGTACTTCTTTTTTAAGTTAAATTCTTGATCTATTTTCTGTCTGTATATTTTCCCCCGAGGCCTTTATTACTAGTAATTTTCTCTGGGAACCAGTTGTATTTTACTGTATTTTTTTCTCACTAGTATTTCTATTTCTCACAAATTGTTATAATGTGCAAATTACATTAATAAATTTATAAGACTTGTTCTAATTGCCTGTGCATCTGCCCTTATTCCCTTCTGATTATTTGTGTTATTGCCTAATGCTTTAGTAAGCATTCAGCCCATATTAACATATCTTAGTGAACACAACTTCAGGGTAGATGCTTTGCTGGATATTTAGAATCTGCTTCAATATCCACTGAATTCAGCTGAAATATTTCAAGTGACACTGATGGTTTACAAGTCAAAAGAAATGGCACAGCTTCTAGATGATCACAGCTGGGCTATGTGCCTTGGTATTAAAGCTCTGAGCAGGATAATCAACAGGAAGAGTCAGATCTGTGCTAAGGACTAGAGAAGTGTTTGGCAGAGCAGCATCTCTGAGAGTAGAGTCCCAGGCTACCATGGAAATGAAAGGAATGCAACATGAGTATGTTTTATTAACAGAAATGCCTAAAGGAATAACACTCCAGTTACCAAAACTTTGAACAGCCCTTTTCAGTGTTTCTCTTTGAATGGAACTAAATTTCTCTCTCATTAGAAATCTTTTCCAGTCCCTGTAGACTACAAGTGGAGTTGAAGAATCACCAACAATTTTGCACAATACACTCCTAAGAAAATTCGATATCCAGTGATGAATGTTTCATAACCAAGAGGAAAAACAAATTGAGATTTTTTTTTGTTCATGTACAAAACCTACTTTTTCCATGCTGTACTCTGGCTTCTAACTAGCATGCCAATGACTTCTGATAATGTGTCCTATGAGTTTCAATTACATTTATAAACATGCTATATCCCAGAAAGGACAAATAGTCTAAAATCAGAAAATTAATACATGAAGGTATCCCTATTAATAAATACATGTTTTCATAGCAGCAATTAATTATTCTCATGGCAACAGGGTTTTTTTTCCCCCTGTAAATGAGGATATTTCTTCATTGTTTGGAACTGTCGGTAAGAGATTAGTAGTACTGAGCTGAGGAACTTCCTTCAGGCTGAAATTCCAGCCACAAGAGAGGAGAGTTGAAAATAGCAGGGAAAAATAACCAAGTCTCCTGTATATGGACTCATTGGGCCACAAGGTGCAGAATCATTCCCAAAAAAAGACAGGGTTTTATTTATTTATTGACAATTTAGCATCAACAGGCATGTCTCCTACCTCCTTCAGGGAAAAACTCCTGGTCTCTGTATGTACAGATACTTATGCCAAAAATAATATTGCACTGAACAACTCTGGCAGGGATTAAATGGTAATATCAGTCAATATGTGGTGTTGTTAGGAGTCTGTAACATTTTTTAGATCTACTAACAGAGATGCTTTTAAGTATCATTAATTCCTGATTGTAAAGTGAGCTAAGACATTCTGAGGAAGGCAGACGCATGCGGAAACAAATTTTAGCCTAGACACCAAATTGCTCCACCTTTCCAATAGATATTTCTACCAAAATGTGTTTGATCAGTATCATCAGAAAATTAGATGAAAAATTGAGAGCCAGTAAATGAAAATGTAAAACCTGACAAGTTGAAAGTGTCCTAGGTGCTTTTCTTCTCTGCAGACAGTCTCTCTCAGGCAGTGCCTGGCCAGTGGAGCATCCCATGCCACCTGCCCATCCCGATGGCAAAAGCTGCCTGGCAAGAGGCTGAGAGCTGGCTGAACACGAGCCAGCAGTGTGCCCAGGTGGCCAAGAAGGCCAATGGCATCCTGGCCTGTATCAGAAACGGTGTGACCAGCAGGAGTAGGGAGGTGATCGTGCCCCTGTACTCGGCACTCATGAGACCACACCTTGAGTTCTGTGTCCAGTTCTGGGCACCACAGTGTAAGAAGGACATTGAGGTGCTGGAGCGAGTCCAGAGAAGGGCAACGAGGCTGGTGAGAGGTCTGGAAAACAGGCCTTATGGAGACCAGCTGAGGGAACTGGGGTTGTTTAGTCTGGAGAAGAGGAGACTGAGAGGAGACCTCATTGCCCTCTACAACTACCTAAAAGGAGGTTGTGGTGAGGCTGGTGTTGGTCTCTTCTCCCAAATTACTAATGATAGGACGAGAGGAAATGGCCTCAAGTTACATCAGAGGAAGTTTAGGTTGGACATTAGGAAGAAGTTCTTTACTGAGAGGGTGGTTAGGCACTGGAACAGGCTGCCCAGGGAGGTGGTGGAGTCCCTGGTGGTGTTCAAAAAACGGGTTGATGAGGCACTTGATGTCATGGTGTAATGGTCTAGTGGTTAGGAATATGATGGGATAAAGGTTGGACTTGATGAACCTGGAGGTCCCTTCCAACCATAATTATTCTATGATTCTATGCAGCCTCAGTCTCCCATCTCCCTCCCAGTAGGCCTGATACCAATCCCAGGCAGGTGCTTTAAACTCCACTGACAGCCTGAATTGCCAGGGGAAGGAAAAAAAAAAAAAGGAGGGAGAAAAAAACCCAAAATATATATACAATCCCTGGAGGTCAGAAAGAAAATGTTATCAAAGATGTGTGCCCATAAATTAGCACAAATACATACATACACACAGAGAGGGAGGAAGAAAAAACCACAATTTCTAGGGCATCACCTTTTCTAAGTAAAGAAGATAGCTTACACATGTGAACAGGTATGGGTGCATAAATTGTAAGCCTGGCTTCCTCAGGTGTGCTGCAGTATGTGCTGGGACACCTTAGACTGTTCTGGCACTTGCAAGTTCAGCTGGTGTCTCAGATTCATGTCATGGTAAAATTAGCGGAGTCCACCAAGTTTGCCAGCAATACCAAAAACCAGACTAGAGACAAACAGCCAGCCCACTGGAGCTCCCTGTAACTGGGGAGTAACTTTCTTGTAGGTAATATATTTACATTGAAAGATAAGGGACAGAGAGCAAAAAGGAATATCATTATTTTCTGTTTAGTTAAAGGACAGATCCTTTAGAAAAACATGTCAAAAGCTCACCCAGAAAAAAAAGAAAGAAAAAAAAAGTAAAGAAAAAAGATAAAATTGTTCAGATGTAAGCCTAATCTTGCATCTAAATATTATTTAAGGCCATTTGAGGAACTTACGTCAAACCAAAATTCATTATCTGTATGGATTTTCACAGTAAGCTTGGGTAAAAGTTGTGGTAACATTTATTCCACTCATCAAAAAAAAAGTCACTTAAGAACTAGAAAAGATACTGTATTGAGAAGCAGTTATGAGAAACCAATGAAAGCTGCCTTCCCACGTATTTGTGTCAGGTAGCTGAGGACAAGTTTCAATTGCAGCTTCTGCTCAAGAGGTGGCATTCAGAAAGCACCCTCGCAGCAGACATCAGCTTCTCTGATGCCTTATAAAAGTTCATGCTGCAGCTTTTCTTTCAAACAGAATGAGAGGAGCTCTCTATGCAATCCAGCCACCTATCTTCCAATAATTTGTAAGGTCTTTTGCCTTACGTCTACTCTTACTGCGTGGGACCCACAGACACAGTCAGATCAAACTACCTACAGATGATTGTTTTAACTAGGCTACAAGCAGCACACAATACAGACATTACACTGTGGTTTTTCTTAGGTAAATGACAGGTGGGATAGTGGTTTGGGGGTTTTGAAGGGTCTGGAAGATGTTTTCAGAACTTCTTTCCTTTCCTCAGCCTCAAAAGAAATGGTAGATAAAAAGGAGGGAAAACGGAAATTAGTATCATGTTTGCTTCCATATTATAAATCACTCTTTCTGTCCTATCCCATTGGCATATACATATAGTAATATTTTTCTATATATCTGTACACTGTCAACCTCATTTTCTCTGGAGAAGGAATCTAGTTAATTAATAGATTTTAGATCTTAGATTTTCATTTCACCTAAAAGACTAAGGCTTTCACATCAGGCTTCATGCTTTGCTACGCGATGCAGCAGTGGCCTCAGACCCAGCAACGGGGAATCTCCAGTTAACAGAGAATGAAGCAGTTACTTATTTTCCGTATCTTCTCAACCAAACCTGTGAAAAGTATGTACCAAAAACATGTACCACAAATGTAGGATGCTTTTGCCTCTTCTATCCTCAAGTCATATTCTACAAGTATGGTTTTGTAGTTAGCTTAAGCCAACCCAAAGTTGACCACCTACCAAAGGAGTTTCTCATTCTTCTCCTAAACCCAAGCTATAGACTTAAGCCCCTACTCCATGTCAGCGCCATCATTCATCCAGTGGTGCAGTGAACTGCAGCAACTCAGATCCAGGTGAGAATGGATCTTAATCCGTTCCCCAACCGAAAACTTCTCAGCCAGATCAGATTTGATCCCTGATCTGCATCTTCATGCAATCACGTAACTCCTCCTCTTTAAATAAGGAAGGGCATGGGAACATGCAGATGAAAGCAAGGGTGGGGAAATTACTCCATTCGACAACAGCACCTGGCCGAATTCATATTTTAATTACTCCTCACTGGAATGCAGTCCTATAAACCAACATAAAAACTCTTATTTGTGTGGTCTCTGAATTAAGATGAAAGTTAAGTGACATTCATAATAGATATTATTGTGCTGAATTCTAACTTCACCCCAATTTTTGCCTCTCTAACTCTGGTATAGCATTACCTATTACAATCTTCCAGTTCCTGGAATTGAACTTCTGCAGTACAAACAGCACAGTAATTCCCAGGAACATATCTGATTCCGTAGGAGTGAGATAACAAGAGCAGTTAATAGATTTTTCTTACTAGTGCACTTCTGAAGTGGCTAGTGGGAGTTTCCATTTTCCTTTGTCGTCTGCCTACAGAAGCAAAAAAAACCAAAAAGAGCAGGAGAAAGTCTCTGAAGACTACAATAGTCCAAGCTGGATTTAGAGACCAAAAAAAACCTGAGAATGTCTTGGTGGTATTCAGTGATTTTCAGTTAGTTCCGAATGAGGACATCTATTCCACAAAAAATGTATGTTCTGATTTTGGGCTGCCTCAACCAATTTAACTAATTTGGGCTGAAGTAGCAAGGTAACTTAGGAGTTAAGTTGGAACAGCAGCTGATAGGAAGCCTGGGGCTGAAGCCAGGCTGTCCAAATTAAAATCCACATTGCAGGAATAGCACTGCTATTCTAACCCGTGGTTGGAACACACCTCTTCTATTGAATTTTGAAGAAAAAAAGGAGATATACCTACTGCAGGCAGTCCTTTGTCCTAGACAGAATCCTATTAAAGATTTCATCTCCATACCTGTTATTGTAATATAATCTTTGCTGAAATGATTTTCCATTTGAAAGTCTTAATTTCAGATGTCTTTTTCATCTTTATTCTGTATGTACTACATCAACCTATTGCAATAAAGAGATTAAAACATTTGTTTTAAAATTTTATTGTTTAAGTAATTGGGGGACAAGCAATGCAGCCTGTATGCATGCATATGCTTTCTTTTCATACCTATGCCTAGATGGCTAGGAAGCTGCAGCATCCTTCTGTAGTGCCGGGACAGTACAAAGGAGGGGTCAGGCACCCTCCTCATTCAACTGAGTGCTCTGGTGGGCTCCGCACCTCATAAGAGGAAGGCCACATTCCCACCTCATTAAAACAGACTCCTACAGTTATCAGCCAAAAGCATCCTGGTGGCTTTTCACCAGCAGGCTGAGAACTTTGCAACATGACCAGCACATCAGAGTATTCACCAGAATAACAAAAGAAATTTGTTCCAATATTTCAATTTCAGTATGTCAGTAATAGCACACATAGGACTTTCACTGCCCCTGAAAGAGGATCAAAGCTTTGCTACATCCCACTCCCATTCTGCCTGAGAGAGTACCCAAACCAAGCAAAGATCTCATGTTTTGCGGATTAACTGCCAGCAAGGCAGCTAAAGGAATAATCTTAGATGAATGATGATTATTTGCTGTTGATAAGTTTTGCTCAGTGCTTTGCCTAGAACAGGGAGAAACACACAGGCAGACATTCAATCAGTTTGTGATAATGAGAAGCCAACACAACAGTTCCCTGGAAAGGAGGGGTTTTGCATGGGTAGAGATCTGGATTTTTATACAAATATTTTCTGCTTATAAAACTGCAAGAAATAAGCAGAAACATTTGCTAAAATGGTGTTAACTTCAATTTTTCCAAAAACTGTTCAATGAGGTCTTGCAAAAAAAGGTGATTTTGCATGGCTAAATATGGGTGTTTATAATGTCTACATCTAGACTAAGAGATGTTGTCAATATAATCAGTCTTCATAGATTACACAGCTTTTATCTCATTCCTGTAGTAGCCACCTACATTTGGCCAGATTAATCACTCATCTGACCATGTTAACCAGATTTCCCCTGACCAACAGAGTTGGGTAATTAGCTCAGATGCAGACATCTATATTATAGATGATTAAAGTCTGCAGGACGGATATTAATTTATTATATTCGGACTTGAATTACCAAAGGATTTTTTTATCTTCCAGGCTTTTTCCTACTGCTCCCATCTAAAATGCACTTTTACCATTGCATTCCTAATTCAGCATTATACTCATTTGGCCATTGAAGACAGTGAATGGGAAAGATTACACAGGAGCTCAGCAATTTACTCGTAATGCCAAGGTTAAACACCCCTTCAGTCCAAAAGAAACTTCTATTAATTCTTTGAGAAAGGCCATAAAGAGAACAAGAATGCAAAACGTACAGTTTAAAGGGAGCGCAATCCTGTTCCATTACAGATTCTACTCTTCTTTGGATTTCTTTTGTTCTACAAAACAGACTACTTCTTACAATCAATCTGCAATGCCTATCTTCACTTATTGAAGCTAAAAATCTACCTTCACACTCAGCAAAATGGGCAAGGAGATGCTTCTACAGTCTAATGACATAAAGTCAATAATGACAGAAGAGAGAATGGGAAAGAAACCAACCTGCGCAAATAAGTAGGAATACTGTACCAGCAGATAGCTTAAAAATGAAAATGCAGAATTTGGATCAGTTGATTTTACTAAATACATCAAGGGTGTCAAAGCTTTTAATTACTTACTATACAATGTTCATCAGTCTTACAGTCTTACTTTGGAACAGGGACAATCGTTTACAAGTTATTTGTGGAGTATCTAGCACCTAGGAGCAATTAACATGACATTTTTAACTTTTGGTCCTACTGCCATGTAAAGGTTAAATAGCTCAAAACATGAAATTTTGCACCCCAGGTTCTGATCGTGGGAGAACTACAGAAACAGCCTGTGCATGCAGCTCATCCCTCCTGCTCACCGGTTTGGTTCTTTGGGTGAGTCTATTAAACAACATGTGATGGACCATTAAGTGAGTGCTCAGCAATTTAACAGCTCTGCTCAGCAAGGCTACTGACAGAGGCTGATTCACTTCATATATTTTAAAGACAGATGAAGTATTTTGGTTTTATTTTCGCTAGGTGACTTGATCAAACCATGGGGTTTCCCTTTCGCTTTAAAATTCTCTTGCTCACTTTAAATGCTGCTCTGCAGTGTTGCCCCAGAGTATTCCAGCCACTCCCATACTCTGGGAGAAACAATTCTGGCCAGTATTTTCCTGAGTTAGTTCAACTGGCTGGATCATTTGTTTCTCTTAAAGCATTCTCATACACTTTGACATTTGCAAGAAGATCAAGAAATTCACATGATAAATGGAGGTCAGCTCATCGGAAACCAAGCCCTTTAATCCACTAGACAAAAGGTTACATTTAAATCAAAAGAAATGGATCTGGGATAATTTCAAACCCCTTCAAAAACTGATCAGACTAATTGCAGGCAGAGAGGGTTGGTTGAAAAGAAAATTGCTTGGACTGAAATTCAGCTCCCAGAATTTGGCAAAACAAAAAAAAACAAAAAAAAAGGACTTTTTTTTTTAATTCAAGGTAGAGTTAGAATTTTCTCAACTGTTTTTCTTTTTGATTTATGCTGTCTGAAACTGAATGGTTGTACATTATAAAAATAATTTCTGGAGCAACAGCTTTACAGCTTCCAAATGTTGCCAGTGTCATAAACAGTGACATTTGTAAGCTGCTGAAGGAAAACCTCAAGAACAGAAAGCTCTGAATTTCTCAGACTAATCTTATTCAGACAGATCTGAAGCGAGAGCCAAATTCAGAATTATACCCTCAGTAAATTCAGGCCACTGTTTCTCAATAGCTCCTGCCTACCTAATTAGGACTCTTTCAAATGAGGATGAAGCCAGAAATGAGTCTCCATTAAATGGCTCAGACTACTAATATGTTTAAAGTTAAGAACATGTGGTGTATATCTGCTTTATCCTTATTACCAGTATCTTGAAAATAAGCCAATTATTATTTTAAATAACTTAGAGTCTTATCCACCTCTTGTCAGCTTCTAAGCTGAGAAGAGAGCGGGAGAGAAGGGGTGGGGGGGGAAGGAGAAAGAGGGAGAGAGACTGTTCCATTTGATGCAGATAAAAAACCTGTAAGAGGTATCTTTCATCTGAGAGATGAAGCAGGAGGAACTTTCACCGAAGCAGAGACAAAGGTTTGGGTGAGGGTTTTCCCATCTATTGCTGACAGCAAAAGCCATAGGAGGAGCAACTTTTCTCTGAAATTGAAAAAGGCACATACAGAAAAGAGAAAATACACTGCATTCACATACGCACAAACCCTCTCCATTTCATGGCTCGGTACGGCTTCTTTCCAGAGTTGCCTTTTATCACAGCTTTAAAGAAACTGCACCCACCCCCACAAAACTATGTGCATTTTGACCACGTCTACTGAATAGCTAAAAGCTGCTCCACATCCTGTTATAGCAAATATTTCTTTAAAAACAAGAATCTGATCAATCTGCTTGCCTTGTCAACTTTGCTTCCTCTCTCCCTCCCTACAGGTACATTTCTTAACACCACATCTTATGCAGCTGATGGTTTGCCTCACTTCTGTAAACACAGAGTCTATCTGGAAGACTCCGTTAGTAGTCTTCCTGCTTGAAAAAACACCACCACTAATTACCTGGACCTGAGAAAACAATGCAGTGATTTATCTGCTTCTGTGCACATTCTGTGCCTGCCCATGGTTTCCAGCTGGTAGGAGGGGAAAAGAGGAGAGGGAAGAAATGCTGGAGTACAGGTTAGGCTACAAAATCCAAATGGCAGCACTGCTGCCACACACAACTCATGTACCAAGAGGAACTGGGTGTGTTGTGGGAAGAAAGCGTTAGAAGCCAAACCACTGTACACATACCGACCTATAAATCTAGGCAAAGATTTTTTTGCAGTTGCAGGAACACATGTAAATAAATGCAGCTGTACAGTAAAACCATACACGCACCAGGAGGGAAAAAGTTTATCCACACGGGAAAACCAAAATATGTAAGCCTATCTTTACTGTATAGTACCTGCTTTATACCAAGACTTCCGCAGAAATTTGTTTCTTGTACTCACCAAGGGACTGCAGTAGCTTTGCTTTAGCGAAAAGGAAGGGTGATTGCTGCTTCTGTTTCACTTACATTCTGATTATTCTGTGGGTGAGGGGACTGTGCTTCAGATCTGAATAAAGATCTTTCATATCCCTCAGTTTCTTTCTTTTTTCTAGTGTGGAATGGCACAGAGACAAAATAAGTAGACTTTGGGCAGAGACAGTGAAATATTATCATTCCTCCAAGATGGAATTAGTTTGGTGAACCAGAAATCACATTTTAAGACCAACTCAACAACCAGAGTGATGTTGCTAATTATTAGTTTCATTTTCAATATAACTTAATGTAAAATTGACTTTTTTTAGTACCAAAGCTCTCAGTTACTTTCTTTTGGTTTTCTTTTTTTTAAGTCCAAAACTATTCACTGGGGCACCTAAAGATTTTTAGGCACTTTAACACTTCACTTTCAGTAGCTGAAGAGTTTTTTTCTAACAAAATATTTTGCCCAAATTCTAATTGCATTGCAATTGAATGCTCTTGACTGTTGAGCTGATTGCTTGCACTGTGATCTATGCACATGGTTACATTTCTTCTGCTAAGTACATATTTGCAGAGCTATTTCATATAGGGTGTACATAACAGTAATCCTACATCATTCCTACTCAAAGTCCCATAGGAATGAGATGTCGCATGAGAGGCATTAACGCAATGCACCAGTTAGGATGAGGAGTATTTCAGCTTAGCAGTATCTGCCTTGTTGCAGTACCACTTCAACAGTTCAATGTCCCAAAGCAAAACAGCAAATGCAGAAACTACACTGCATTTTGGTCTTCCATTTGGGCTTCAAAAGGCCCCTTTTAAAATTATTTTGACACCGTATACACATTCATGTGCCAAGGAGCTACACTAGCCTCCTCAGAGCTACTGATTTGAAAGAGCTGAAGTGACCATACTACCTTGAAAAAAACAGTCATTTCTCTTTATTCTTTCCTCTTGATTTTTATTAGTATAAAGACTTAATACTTTAATAAAAAATGTTGCAACATCAGTGCTGATTATAGAAATGCAATTGTGAGCCTTTTGCCTTTGTCTTTTTGTTTCTTTTTGTTTCACATCATATTAGTGCAGCACATTTCCCACCTCCCATCTCTGCCCAGCTTCTTTCAGTCCACATGGCTTGGGATAGCACCCTAAAATTAACATCTCAAATGAAACTTCCAGTCCTCCTTGTATGCTCTAAAATGTCATCCTGCAAAACAGCCAAAAAAAAAAAAAAAAAAAGCACTGTTGTTTTCTATCTCAGAAAAAAATCTGATTCGTTATGCTCCCTGACTGCACCAAGAGGGCCCACTGCATCTGTTAAACTCATTGACTGTGACTGCTGCCTTCATATGAAGCAAAATTTCAGCTTTATGAGCTTGAGCTTGTGTGAAGCCCAGCAATAACGTCATCAGAGCCCTGTGGGTATGGCAGGGAGGGCGGACAAGGATGACATGCTGTAGACTTTGTGGGACGAGGTCCAACAGGGCTACACACTCCATCTAGAACACTGCTGAGCCTCAGCACAATCCAAAATACCATTCATATTATAATATTTTGAGCTGCCAACCACTAGTAAATTTATTGACTGTGAGGCTAAAAAAATACAGAGAAGTCAGCCATTTATTTTATTATACTTTTAGATGCCCATTACGATGGTAAAATAAAGTAGGAGAAAAAATATCTTCCCTCCTCTCTTGAGGGACATTTCCAGATTACTGGAATGGTTTAACTGCTCTTATTTGGATAATTTTTGAAGCGTACATGGAGTCATACAGTATGTCATATATGAAAACACAGCATGGATTTATGGATTTTTGCATAGGAGGTCTGCTTCAAAAATTTCCTTTGGCCTTCACACAAAAATACAGGGAAAAAAAAAAATTCTGTTGTGCTTTTAGTGGCTCAAGTACAACAGATAACCAATTAATGCATAATTACAGAACCCTACTAGGAAAAAAGATCATCCTCTGAGAGTGCAATTTTAATTATGTTCCAGCCAATGACTGTTTTCAGCACTGATTCCAACTGGAGAAAGGCACATGACTTACAGACTGCATTACCCATACAGATTTAGGGACCAAGATGGGACCTAGAATGTAGTTAAAGTTCTAACCTTTATTCTTCCAGTTAATTCATGGTTGTGAATACTAACCTGAGGGGAGATTGGACTGGGTCCTTCTAAATGGTATTTGGGCTTTTTCACTATTTCCATGAACAAAATTCCAGCAATAAAAGTGATTATCACCTTAACATTTTGTGGAGAGGATGCACTACTTAGCACATCAAATTGTAGAATCTCTAATGATATGTTGCAATAAGCAGCCACATGCTGCTGCAGGAACACACCACTAAACACAGCCTCCATTTTGAAAGGTGTAAATATAAACAACAGCTGTACTGACTGATCGTAAGGAACCAATGCTTTTTTTATTTTTTTTTCCCCCTCTAAATCTGTTCACCCAAAGGGTCCAATTCTCTAGTGACTGACACCACTTTTAATTTAGCTGACTTTAACAGTTCAAGTCCTCTTATCCACAAATGAGAGCAGAATCCAATCGAAAGAGCGGGTAGCGGTTTCCACACAGAAAATACAGGGAGAAGTTGCAGTAGGTTTCTTTCTCCCAGATGTTATGTATTTTTTCAGCTTGGTCAGAAAGCTGTCCAGTTTACCAAGGCCAATGAGGTCAATCAAAGCCATTGCTTTTTTGTGTGCTGGAAGCAGGAAATCAGAATCCTGAGCTTTGAAAAAGTATATTCAGGGAAGAATAAATTTCATAGATGAGCAAATTCACGCTCTTTCTTTCATTGTTTTTAGCTTTTCTGAAAGTCTGTTTCCACTCAGAGTTGTGCTGCTTGCTTTACAATAATTATATTTCACTCTATTTCTTGATTGTGAAAAAGACAACAAAAGGGTGGGAATGCCTTCTTTGAAAAGTTGCTAATGTTGTTTGAGGAAAAACAAAAAATGAGTACATCTTCATGGTAGGTAGGAAGATGAATGAAGTCTGTGCTAAACAAGGACTCTATTTTCCTACTCCTGGCAGTTCTGAAAGATGGATCTTACACATCAGAAGTGGTTGAAGGGATAAACTGGATTTAAGACAGCCCCAAGTTCACGGTGGCAATGGAGCAGCCTGCCCAGCAGGTCTGTTCAGGAAGCATCCAGGCCCTGACCCTGGCACTATCTGCCATAAATCCAGACAGGGCTTTATAAAGAACCTGCCCTGCCATCCATAAAGCAGAGGCAAACCTGAGGCACATTTCAGGAACACAGAAATGCTATTTCCCAAACCAACTTCAGTTAAAAAATTTCCAAGGAATATTACGTTCAGGAAGACAGTAGAAAACACATCCATCTTGGGGTCAGACAAAAACCTGATCTACAAGGCAGTTTTAGAAAACATGGTGATTGCTACCATGAGGCTATTTTCCCTTCAGGGCTGGGCTACACAGAGCCAAACTTTCTAAAGATTTCTCTTTCCTTTTTGGCATCACAACAACTGAATTTCCAAAAGAGCTTATCAAACCATGTGTTATCCCTATGGCTGCTGAACTTTCCAGAAACAGCATTTTTAAATGCCCTTCAGAATCCCACATGTAGCCCTGAGCCTTTTATCTATGCTTTCTTGCTTTTGCTTTTCGTCTCCTTGTTCAGTGTTCCACACAGTTTCACATTTGTGACATCTGGGTTTTTCTGGGGAGCCTTGTAATCATATCCATATTGTGCAAATAAAGAAGTTACCTGTGAGGAAAAGAGACGGAAGTATCTGTACAAATCCTGCAAGTTATCCACAGAATCTGGACGCAAATTTGGCCCCATGACTCTTTTGTCTGTGCTCACAGCTGCATGTCTGTTTCCTCCTGAGGCTGAAAATCAAATTGCAAAGAGGTGCTGACTGAACTGATGATCCCTTCCCAGCAGACATTGGCTAATACATGGTTCTCAGACCCAAATACTATTACCTATATATCTTATTGATTACTATTTAAAATATCACAGGTGCCTAAATACTGACTGTTGAATTTTCAGTAATTTAGACATATTTTCAAGCTTGTGGTTAGGAAAGGTTTTACTCTGTTTTGATCTGAAAAGCTAGAAGCACTATAGCAACTGCTAAATCTCTGTAATATGCAGACTTGTCTGTTCTCTTTATAACAGTTACATTCTCTAGTCTAAATTTTAAAATCCAAAGCAAGGGAAATATATTGCTTAAGCAAACAAATGTACATTTTTTTGTGCTCTCAGCCTTCAGACATCCAGCTGTTGACTTGGGCTGGACAGACATAAAGAAGTACTAAATGTGTGCTAGAAATTGTATATATCCATTCCCTTATTTAAGAAAATGTTCTAAGATGTTTTTCAGGTATGGTTCTGCATTTTATATGTGTTACTATGCCACTAGATTTGGTATACTTCATGTAGGATCACATAGGATCACTGCAAGTTTTACCAGTAGTTAAGGTAATGCTGCAGTTGCAGTGCTCATGAAAAAGATTATAAGACGTAACAGTGGCAAATGGATTTCTTGACCTGTCACGAGAGAAGACAGAAAGAAACAGCACTAGGGTCTCTGCCTCGGAACATGCTCTGAAATATTCATCTTTGACAATAAAAGTGTAGTTTGGTTCTCATACTTATTTGTTTTGGGTCATTTAGGGACATCTGAGGTTGTCTCTCAGAAGTCTTTATTCATTTCCAAGAAATTGCAACAGCGAAAATAAACGCCTTAAAATGCGTTTACACGCAACTGAAACTGGCTCCAAAGTCATTAGCTCAGGACTCAGGACTCTGCAAATTCATTTCTTGTGAAGCAAGCAGTATGTTCCACAACAGTTACACACTGATGGAAAAAGAATGGAACTGAAATTGTCACCTAACAAGGGAAGCCTCAAAACTTAAACAGGACCTGTGGAAAGGAGCATGCCGCTGCAGAAAAAAAGAATCAGCAATTTCTGAACTTAACATAACTCATTTCATTAGTCTTGCTTTCCCCTTACACTTTCTCATTCCCACTCACTCCAGCTAGCACAAGCATTTCTCTTGTCAGAAGAAAGAAAGGATACTACATGCATTTGAAAATCTTTAGAAGACATGCTATAGTAAAATAACAATCAGAAAGTTTGGAGGAAATGCTCATGTCTCTTGAGGAAGGCAGGCATTGGTTTACCTATCTGAGGTTGTCAAATGGTCTCTAAGGCCACTTAGCTACCAGATTCTCTGCAATCACTCTGGTAAAGGATAAAAGTTAAAAAACCTAGAATTGAAAAGCTCGATATCCCATTATCAAACCCTTTAGCCAGCCAACACCCTATGACATGGGATTATCCTAAATTTATCAGCAAATAAATCACTGCCTTTGCCTGAAAATACTAAAAAGCAAGGAACACAAAAGATCATTTATGTTTAGAAAAGCAAAATCATCTGATAAGTTTCCAACATGATTGGCTTCATAGCATTTTGTTAAGGACCTGGAAATCTTTTGTTCTCTTTTAAAGCAAACCCCATTTGAATACACATAGCAGTTAAACTGCCTAACAAGATTTATGATCAAAGCAAACGTGAAATAATTGCTAGGGGTTTGTGCAGCAAAGTGCCTCATACAAATAAAGGCAACAATATCAATAGAAACTAATTTGGTTTAAAATGTAAGGAAACAGACCTCATGGGGGGGAAAATAAAAAATGTATACATTCAAGTTATCAATTCACAGTTCTTTTTAAACTTCCACTGTGAAGTGATAGCACCAGCAGAAATGAGTTTTCCTGAACAGTATACTGTTTGCAAATGTGATCTGGGTAATAAGGATTTCAGATTCTGTGGGACATGTCCACTGGCCTATAGATGAGTCCTTAGTAAAGATCTCCCAGGGAGAGGGGTGGGGTAGGGGGGGCAGACATGAACAAACAGCAACAAAACAGGGATGTTCAACTCTCAGAGTCAATGTCTAAATAAAAATAAACTATAAAATTTAAGTGAGATCACTGTTTCTGCAAATTTCTGCTATGATGATGACAAAGTTTAACTGTTCAAGAAGACATGGAAGGAACTGAATCCCTTTATGGTCATGGCCATCCCATGCCTAGAACAACAGCTTCGATATGAGTTTTAATGCCATTTTAGTTTTTTTCACTGCTCTAAATAGTGCAAATAATTTCACAATAATGAACACAACACTAACTTTCAAAAACCTCATGGTATTTTATAGTTCATTGTCATATCTCAAGAGTCTCATAATACATTGTCAGAGTCTACTGTGAAATAACTCAGATGTATCACTTCTGAAGATGTCAATAAATTTATCAAGCAGACCACAAAAATTTCGCAACAAAATATAAATGAAAGAGGTCATTGTCTGTAAAACTTTGAATGATTATTTGTAGTCCAGACATTGCCTGGACTTAAAGACCAAGGTGTCATAATCTTCATTACCTACATTACAGCATTCACATCTCCCAGACCTCAGACATCAAAAAGGATCAGGTTCTTTCCTTACCCAAAATTCTTGCCCTGCAATAAATTCTATGCAAAGAATGGTTAAGAGTCAACATTACTCCATCTACAGGATAGGGGTGGAGGAAATTGTGATTCATTGTCACTGACCACTGAACAATCACAGCTTGATTAATAAAAAGATGGTTCTTCATTACTGATCATGTACGTTCTAGTTCTCTGACACCCTATGCAGGAAGAAGGATGGTGACTGAATTGCTGACAGTACTTAAAACACCTGACACAGACAAAAAGAAACATAACAGATTTTTAAAAGCCAGTTTCATACCTGAAGAGAATGGTCATGTTAGCTTTGTTGCACTGAAAAGTTCACACTTGCTAGCAAACAATATTCATTCTTTACATGACAGATATCCATATATATCCACTGAAATTTATGGTATTATCAAATTTCACAGTATTAATTCACCATAAAAGGGTCTAGCTCTAAGGTTTAACTCAATCTATGCATTTCCTAACCTATGAAAGACAGCTTGGAATAACTCCAAACCCCCTATTTCAGTCCTTGAGAAACCATTTCTGGACTCTCTCCCCTCCAACCTGCCCTACCACTCCTGAGTAAGCTTGCAGCATAACTAAACAAAGGCCAACCACAACCTCATCTAATTGATGCTCATAATCTAAACTTGGAACATGTCTGAAATCATGCCAGAATACAGAATGGAGCCTTTTTAGCACCACAGATGATCCTCTATCTGCAGAGAGAACACAGAAGATGGTTTCTCATCTGGGGCATATCTGTAGCATTTGACTGTGAGTTACATGGTCTTATGGAGATTATGAGACATTTGCTAAAAGAGATGACAGGAGCAAAAGGTAATTTACTAAAATGTTTTGAGTCTTTCTGGAGTGATTCCACGAAAACCTGATGGGGAAACCTCACTTTCATCTGGCATCTATTATTTTGGTGTACCATACAATGAGTTTTTCTTTACTAGCTATTATATGGACTATTTAGATTATAATAATGTAAATGCCAATAATATGTAACAAGACAGAGAGCTATCCACACAGTCATGCCCTTTTGTACAGGGCAAGGTGAAGCGCTTCATGGGTGAAGCACGTAGCTGGAGATGACCCTCAGCATGGAAGAAATTGCCAGCAAACAAAAAAATAAAAGAATATTCTGAAGGTTTTGGGGTCTTCATTAGTCAGTCAGTGAACAAATATAGGTGGGATTCATCTGCCCTAATGCAGGCACAAAAATGACAGATGTTTCAGGATGAGAGTGTCACTCTAGGTTCCCTTTATATAATCAATAGTGAGAGATGCTCGCCTCCTGAGGGCAATTCATTTCATCTATGGGTCAGATAAATCACTGTGTGAGGGTGTCTATCTCTCTTCATAGATTATAGAAAAGAAACCTAAATAGATTAGCTCAGGCCAAGATTTACAACATTTAGACAGCTATACGTATGTAATTTGGGACTTCTCACTAATAGTGAAGTGTGGTAATGCCATGCTCAAACAAGACTGTTGTATTGGGTTGACAAGAAAACTCTAGCTCTTTCTGGTGGATGAGACAATCACAGTAACTCGGTGTTTCTCACTTACAGCAATACACAGTATATCCCAGCATAAAACACCAGTGCCTATGGAAATCCACATAAACAAAGTGCTGGAATATGTCTTCAATCACTTACACCATCACAAACACATAAAACTTTATCTCCTCTGTCTATTTTAGCTTTCCAGAATATTTGGAATCACAGCTATCTTTATCATCATTATTGTAAGGATTCTCTATGATGCAGACAACCAGGAAGAAATCACCTAAAGTTTCAGGGTAATGGTTTAATATTTGCCTTTGCCATAGAAGAACTATCTGTAGCAGATGCACAAAAATCCAGATTTATGCCACCAATTAAGTTTTCAGCAGATCTTGCCATGATCCCACATATTTGATAGCTTCATGTTCCTGTGGAAGAGCCTTTATTGCTCACCATTCCCCTGGTTACTGGCAAGAATTACTCTCCTGTTTCCAGAGAAAAGTGCTGTCTCTGTAAAGGTAGAAGCAATCCACTAATTCCTGCTCTGTGACTCTTCTGAAAATTACTAAGCAGACCTCCGTAAAAAACAGTGAAACTCAGAAAGCAACCAATTATTTGAAAAAATAAATTTAGTAGCTGTGCTTTACAAGGAGGGCAAAGATCATTTCAGGAGCAGATCTACAGTTATGGAGTGGATTTCTAAGAAACTAAGAACATTCACAACCCTTAGCACCTCTGGAACGCAAGGCACATTTCTTTGACCTTGCCCTCACTAACAGTAATGCATAGCATCAGTGTTAAAAAAACCCCAGAAACTTCACCACAAGTGCTTCTCTGCCCTACCAAGGAGTAGATGAGTGTGTGACAGATGTTAGTCATGTTCTTTAAAATGCTACTGGGGAGTGCTCACATACTATAGTAATGAGTATGGTATAAGACTCTTAATCAGAGTAACAAAGCTACACCAATTTCAATGCACATTTTCTACAGAAAAGAGCTTTCCACTGCTTCCTTGTCGTGTCTTATGATGGATGGGGGGTAATAGTAAGAAAGGTTCTCAAAGCATCATTGAGTTTAGAGAGCAACAGGTGAAGCAGAAGGAGTAAGGTTCTTAAAGAAAGGCGAAGACTTGCACCATCCGTTAAAGTTTTCTCTTAAGGTACATGAATCACAAAGGTAAATCAATTATTCATTGCCTTGCAAGAAACAGCAGATCCATGCCTACTCCCTAGATGCCCTTCTCTAGAAAAGCATGAATTTCAGGTGAGAATATACAACGAGAGAACTACTAGGTTTTTCATATCTTCATAGAATCATAGAATAATTATGGTTGGAAGGGACCTCCAGGGTCATCAAGTCCAACCTTTATCCCATCATATTCCTAACCATTAGACCATGACCTCAAGTGCCTCATCAACCTGTTTTTTGAACACCCCCAGGGACTCCACCACCTCCTTGGGCAGCCTGTTCCAGTGCCTAACCACCCTCTCAGTAAAGAACTTCTTCCTAATATCCAACCTAAACTTCCCCTGACGCAACTTGAGGCCATTTCCTCTCGTCCTATCATTAGTAATTTGGGAGAAGAGACCAACACCAGCCTCACTACAACCTCCTTTTAGGTAGTTGTAGAGGGCAATGAGGTCTCCTCTCAGTCTCCTCTTCTCCAGACTAAACAACCCCAGTTCCCTCAGCCGGTCTTCATAAGACCTGTTTTCCAGACCTCTCACCAGCCTCGTTGCCCTTCTCTGGACTCGCTCCAGCACCTCAATGTCCTTCTTACACTGTGGTGCCCAGAACTGGACACAGTACTCAAGGTGTGGTCTCATGAGTGCTGAGTACAGGGACACGATCACCTCCCTACTCCTGCTGGTCACACCGTTTCTGATACAGGCCAGGATGCCATTGGCCTTCTTGGCCACCTGGGCACACTCTTGGCACGTGAATAGGAAGAAAATGATGGGAAGAAAACAAAATCTTATGTTACATTATGTTATGTTGTGTTACGTTATGTTATGCTGTGATTTGGGGAATTGCTTCTGGTTGTTGTAGAAACCCAGACATTCAAATATGCTGAATTCAAGGACTCTAAAATAGCTTAGACTGTCTTAGTGTGAATACACAGATGCAAGTGCACATTATACAGTGGTGTACAGTTCCCTGGCAACTCAAATAAATGTCCAGGCTATTCCAAATTTGGGCAAATGTAAGTTCTCATTAAAAAAACTAAAAAAATCCCATAGCATGAGGCGTGCCTAAAAACCAGTCAGGCTCTGAATAAACAGAAACAAAGTTACAGGTTTATGTGTGGTTTTCCAGAAGTCCCTTGTCACCAAGAATGTAACCCTCATTTTAGTTAGGACTCTCTTGTAGTTTTTCACATAGAATCATGGAATCATTCAGCTTGAAGGGTATCTCTGGAGATTATCTGTTCCCACTTGCTCTTCGAAGCACTATCAATATTGTCTTTTTTCTTCTAGAACTGAAGAGTTCAGCATTACTTTTCTTAAATTCATTCCTAGCAGCTCTAAAACTTTATTTCTGTTACTTTTTTCCCCAGCATGCAGTACTTATAGGACATCTGTAAATGGCATCACTTCTATGTACTGTTCCTCAGCTTACCCTTATATTTATTTGTGTCTGCTCTCTAAACCTGGATCCCTTCTTGTGGTCTAAGACTGGTGATTGGTAAGTGTGATGAGCCAGTCGAATGTTTATGGGTAAAGTTGAGGAAAGCGAATGAGGCGGATATCCCACTGGGAGTCTACCACAGGCCACCTGACCAGGATGAAGAGGTCAATGAACTGTTCTGTAAACAACTGGCAGAAGCTGCAAAGTCGCAAGCCCTTGTTCTTGTGGGGGACTTCAACTTACCAGACATCTGCTGGAAATATAACATTGATGAGTCACTTGAGGCCATGGTCTAGGAATATGATGGGATAAAGGTTGGACTTGATGACCCTGGAGGTCCCTTCCAACCATAATTATTCTATGATTCTATGACAGAAAGCCCACATACCAGTGCTGCAGAACCCAAAGGCAGTGATACAGTCTTTCCAGCAAAAGCAATGTACCCTGAAAAGCAGGTTGCCTGTTGGTTAAAAGCTTTGTTAAGCTGACCTGTTGGACTATCACGTGTTGTAGCTTTGATAGCACTTTGTGTCATTTTAGAAGCATCTACAGATTTTAGGGAATTGTGCTCTTCCTCTCCACTCAATACGAGTGTAAAAATGCGCTAGCAAAGTGTCACTTTTTACATTGCCATAATGGAACTTCTTTTTTTATCACAAAACTACCATGTTGAGGCAAGGTGCTAAAGTCCTGTGAAAAATGCCTGCAATAGCTTCAAAAAAATCTGACATCCAAACTTGTAGTGGCAATTTCTATTGAATAGATAAGATTTCTCTTCATCTTTGCCTCGGAGGACTCAGAAATATTTATCTTTGGATCAGCTAGCCTTGTTAAAATTTGGACAAAGGGACTGGAATGGTTGTTAATTGCTGTGACTTAGATCATTGCATTTTCTAAGCTTTCTGCTCCAAACAACAATCTATCCTCTCCTTGAAAGGACTTCAGCATAGCTGTGTTATATGCACATAAATTTTCCCTGGCTGGATCTCTGTAAAAGCATTATTAATAATAATAGACTCTTCCCTATTTAGAGGACTGATTTAAGGCACAGTTAATTTCAGATGTTTGCCTTCACTTCCTTGCTTGTCTCTAGTAATGAAACTGTTTCCAAACAAAGCAGGCAGCAGTCTCAAAGGCATTAGTGAAAAAAGTAGTTATCTATGCTTTCTAAGACTTAACGTGCGTAAACTCAAATTCTGTGTGGTGGTTATTTTTCAGACCCAGAGGTTATTGATCCACAACAACCCAAGCCTCTGGAATAGTGTGTGTTCACAGTTTCATTGCAGAATTACGAACCAGTCACCTTTAGTTTAGGGTTTTTTTTGTCTCAAACGCAAAGAATCACAGAATCACGGAATCACAGAATATTCAGAGTTGGAAGGGACCTCCAGAGATCATCTAGTCCAACTCCCCTGCTTAAAAGCAGGATCCCCTAGAGCACATCACTCAGGACTGCATCCAGGCCAGTTTGAAAATATCCAGAGAAGGAGACTCCACAACCTCTCTGGGCAGCCTGTGCCAGTGCTCTGTCACCCTCACTAAAAAAAAGTTCTTCCTTGTATTTAAATGGAACCTCCTATGTTCCAGCTTGTGCCCGTTACCCCTAGTCCTGTCGCCAGGAACCACTGAAAAGAGTCTGGTTCCATCCCTCCTCAACCCACCCTTCAGGTATTTGTAAGCATTAATTAAATCACCCCTCAGCCTTCTCTTCTCCAGGCTAAAGAGTCCCAGCTCTCTCAGCCTTTCCTCATAGGGGAGATGCTCCAATCCCCCAGTCATCCTTGCTGCCCTCCTCTGGACTCTCTCCAGTAGTTCCCTGTCTCTCTTCAACTGGACAGCCCAGAACTGGACACAGTATTGCAGTTGCAGCCTCACCAGGGCAGAGTAGAAGGGGAGAATGACCTCCCTCGACCTACTGGCCACACACTGCCCTGTGCAGCCCAGCGTGACATTGGTTTTCTTGGCAGCACGGGCACATTGCCAGCTCTTGGATAATTTACTGTCTACCAGGACTCCCAGACTCTTCTCCTCGGAACTGCTTTCCAGGAGGTCCCCCCTAACCTATACTGGTGCCTGGCATTCTTTTTCCCCAGGTACAGCACCCTGCACTTGCCCTTATTGAACCTCATGAGGTTCTTCTCTGCCCAGCTCTCCAGCCTGTCCAGGTCCCACTGGATGGCAGCGCAGACCTCTGGCATGTCAGCCACCCCTCCTAACTTGGGATCAGCAGCGAACTTGCTGAGGATACACTCTGTCCCCTCGTCCAGGTCATTGATGAGTATGTTGAACAAGACAGGACCGAGTATTTACCCCTGGGGGACACCACTGGTTAGAGGCCTCCAACTCGACTCTGCTCCATTGATCACACCCCTCTGTGATCTGTCACACAGCCAGCTCTCGATCCACCTCACCGTCCCCTCATCTTACCCACACTTCCTGAGTTTCCTAATGAGGATGTCATGGGAGACAGTGTCAAAAGCCTTGCTGAAGTCAAGGTAGATGACATCTGCTGTTCTCCCCTCATCCAGCCAACTGTTATAACATCGTAGAAGGCTAACAGATTGGTCAAGCATGATTTACCCTTGGTAAATCCATGTTGACCACTCCCAATAACTTCCTGTTCTTCAACACGTTTGGAGATGACCTCCAGAACGAGTCGCTCCATCACCTCTCCAAGGATGGAGGTGAGACTAACCTGTAGTTTCCTGGGTCTTCCTTCTTGCTCTTTTTGTAGACTGGAGTGATGCTGGCCTTCCTGTACTTTTTGTATGTAACCAGCACTTGCCAAAGATTCAAAAATCAGCTATATAGCAGCACCTCTCCTGTTCTGCAGAATTTTTATGCTGGTCTATCTGAGCTCAGCTACAGACCCCTTAGTGAATGCAGCAATAAATAAACACAGTGGTAAGCTAAGATCTTTGTGTTTCTGAACCGGTACATTGAGAGCTGTCTCTATGAAGTCTATCAACTCATACACATCTCTGCAGACTGATCAAAGAAAAATATTTTGGCCTGTCATTTTTAAAGTGCTGCAAAATGTTTAAAACTGAGATAATGCTTAGCGCTTTGCAAAGAGTGTTACACAAGATGGTAATGCCTTGAGTCCTTTCACATTACAATTTACAAAAACTTTTCAGAAACTAGAATTTAACCAGTCATAATGTAGGTGTTTCCTTCTATTCCATATAAGCAGCTAAGTGGTTATGTATCTGGATAAGGGCTGGTTTGAAAAGCTTCCATTTGTTTGTAAAGATGGTTTTTTTACTCACATCCCTCTGACATGAAACCTCTGGTTATTTGGCTTTCTATGATTTCTGGGAAGTACACTCACTGAATATTTTTTCAGACAGCAATTTTATCTTCTTTTTGATCCTAGAATTACAAAGTTATCGTAGGTAGAGGTCTCTGTGCCAGTCTGGAGCATTTCAGAATACCTAAGACAACAGAAAGAGAAGCTCATAAACAGCAGTAAGACACCACGCTGTGACACACAGAGTCTCTCCATTTCCCCCTCCAGTACTTGGGCATTTATATATAAGCATATCTCTATATACACGTGTATGTATATATGTATGTATACATGTATATTTGCATGTGGTCTGCTTATATGTTCTGGGGACAATTTTAGCACAGGAAGATCTGATTGTGGGGTATCAATCTTCCAGAGCGTTAGCTACACAATCATGTGTTATTAGCTAAAGGCACGTAGTCATTTGCAGTAAAACTTCTGGCATTTCGCTATCTTGCTCCCAAGCCACTGAGGAACAGAAACACTGTGACCGTTCTTTTTTGACCTGAAGAATGGAGGCTCCATGTCAGCCATCACCAGTGACATCTGCTGATCACTCAGAAGCACAATAACAGAAGGGAGACATGCAACTAAACATTCTGTGCAATTGCCATCTTCATCCACATCATCGCAAGCAAATCTGTGCTTTCGTCTCTATTTAATTCCTCTTTGCTCTCATGTAAATTTATTCCAGAAGCAGCTCCAATGTATTTTCCACAAAATGACACTGTAAGACTGCCAGATTTCTTCCTGCTGTCACAGTGCCTAATATAGACCTCTAGCCCTGCCATTATCATTTGGGAGCACTCTAGAGAAGGAGGTCAGCATTGTAGAGAGCCATTTGTTTATGATTACAATTATGGCTTTAACAGGATTTCCTATAAACCTCGGTTTTGGAGAAGGGCAACTTACTAGGAAATCTAAACAAGAACGTGACCTGGTTTTAGACACTTTTCTGAGCTGAAATCACATATTTTTCACCAAAGCTTTCACTATGGCTAAGAAGCACACAATATAACTCAGATATACATGTGCCAAGTTTTCCACAGTCGGATTGTGCATAAAAAATGTTGGACCACACTTCCTACACAAACAGCATGGGGGAGGAGCAGTTGGAGGCAATACGATGCATCATGGCTGGCTGCTTTGTGCTGGCCATTTGATGCAGTCATTTGCCCTGCAGCATAGGATTGGGCTCTGTTATTATGAATGGTTTTGAAATGCTTATATGCCCCAGGAGACCAGAATGGAGTGTTTTAGTCAATAATGCATGCCTCAGCCTTGTCTGCACTTGGAAACAGCCCCATTTCAGCAACTGGCTGAGCTGAACTGAAAGGGGAAAGACATAAGGGGTTTCATTATACAATTGTACACAAGCAGAGGGGGTATATTTATATATGCATGTGTAAGTGTTGTTCTGTATATATCTACTTTACCCCGTACTTTTCATTGGAACTCTGCAGTGTGCATTTTTTCCACATCTCTGAAGCCAAGCCTATACTGTCTTTTGTACTGCCACTGACTAGGTCTTTTCTGTCATTAGAGAGCAGATTGAAACTCCATCAGACATTTACTTAATTAGAGGCAAATGTCAATGGAACAGGGATTAACTCTGATCAGCAGAGTAGGAATGGCCATGGGAATTCTTATCAGCATTTAAATATAAACTATTGTCAGCACCAGCCTGGACCTTTGCCTCGGATGGCTGGAGTGATGGGACATTTAACCCTAAATCATATCTGTGCAGAGGCCACTTGAAAACAAACAAAAAAGTGTTTGAACTTCTCTTCAAGTAGGTACACAACAGGAATCAAAATTTTAAAAGAGAATTGCTTATTTTGTCTTCATTTGCATTTCCATCACATTTGCACCATGGCTTAAAACACAGGCTTGCCTTAAAGAAAGAGCCGCCACTTACCATTTCCCAAAAAGCATTAATTATTTCCCAAAGTGTGTTTAATTATTTAAACACACAGTAGTTCTTCTTTCTATTGAATTCATTCAGTGCCTCACAGAAATTTAGAAGCATAAATTCTGCAAACTAGCCACCTTCAATGCCCGTCCCCTTTTTCCCTCCAGACTGTTGATGGATGAACTACAGTACTGAGGACTCAACTCTACTACACCAACACTTCCTGCTGAGGGCACGACGATATCACAGAAAATGACCTTGTCTTTTTTCCTATTGCATACGTGGTTCATACTGTTACTTTCCATCACATCACAGCAAGTCAATATGACATCATTTAAGCATTTACTTATCAGATGGCATGTCAACAATTTAAAGGAAACATTTCTCTCTGCTTGCCTATCCGTTATCTCAGCCAAATTGTGGTAGGCTGGTGGTGGATCATGCATTTCTACAGAAGCAAGTAATTGAAATGATCCATGGGTCAATATCCAGACATCTGTAATTTGAAATTGCAGTAGCTTGTGCTGTACGTGCTTTATAGATCAGCTTTTTTTTTTTTTTCTCCACCTTTGCATGATAAGATTATCATCAAGATGCAGCAGCAGTGTCGACATAGTTAAGGATATCCCTGGAGCTTTTTATTTCCAATTGAAAGTAGGTTTTGAAGTTTATTAATATCTCAAGTGGAAGATAGAAAGACCACATTTTGAAGATAACACGATGTCATTGCTAATGTTAAGTCCCATTCTTGCCTAGTGCTACACCGCTAAGTCAGACAGTCTGTGAAAGCCTGTGTGCAGGATGGTGTTAGGAGAAATGTGAGAGAATGCTCTCTCATAAAACCCCAAGTACAGAGTGAACGAAAAAGGGAGCTGTACGTTTAGACGGGTGAATGTAACAGCTGAACTCCAGTCAAGGTAACTCTCTCTCCCTAAATACAGAAATTCTGCTTCTATAGTTACAAGAAATAATAAAAGAACCCATTACCTCTATTCATTTTGTGTATAACTCCATTGGGGAGTAACAATTCTGTAAATAATATCCATGCAAGAAGAAAAACTTAGGGATGCTTTTTCTTTCCCTGACTACATTGTCTCATTTAGGAGAAGGGAGACAAGAGGGATTCAGTGATCTATGTTACACATATTTCCAAGTACATGCATATATTTGCTTTATACTTTCACAGAATTCCAGAAAAGTGTAAATTTTGGCCATAATCCTGCTAGCAAATCCCTGCATTTTCTCTGTCCAAACTGCTGCTACTGAAATTCTTGCAGACATGCTCTAACCTAATTTTAAATTAAGTCTTTTAGGTTTTTTAGTCAAGACAGAGATGACTTTTTAGTTGCCTAACTATTCACCCAGTTTCACAGATGGATGGCCCAAGATCTATCTAGAACAGATCTAATAGCATTTGCCCAGCTTACTGGGAAAGGACAACTGTAGAAAAAAATCATTAGATGATTTTCCTAGGCATTAAATCATAGCCTGGAACTCTGTCTGTCGCTTATAAATTACATAAATCCAACCAGGAAAATCCATCTTGTTTGCAATTCTCTTCCACACCTGCCCAGTTTGCCTTTGGATAATGAATGGCAATCCCTACCAGAATGTCCTATAGTTCTCCCTTCTCATACTTTCATTGATGGTCCTTCTCTGATCCCAAGGAAATGAACAGCAAAGAAAAAGCACAATTCACTGTTCTCATGACAACCACTCTGCCTTTCCTTCCCCCCTTCCCAAGAACAGACATGAACCTGGAGACACACACATTGGTCTGGTTATATGGAGGTGAAGAAGCTGCACCCATCATTGCAGTGAACTGTGTGCTGTAAAGGCAACATTATGAAAATATCCCCACTTCTTCCAGTCACTGGGGACAGCAACAAGTGCCTTGGCATTTGCAGACAACTGAAAACGATGGATGCAATCATAATGTTTGCATGGAAGGGATGTTTCTAACCACAGGGAGCTGTTTAGAGTCTCTGTAGACCTCTCTTGGTACACCCACATGTCCCAGTTTTTAACCTTTTCTACTCTACACTAACTCTGGCTTCCTGCTTGCCGGAGCATGAGAACTTGCATGCTGAGAGCATTTTCCCACACGAGACTCACAGCCAGGTACAACCCATTATGTGCCAGCTAAGGGACTCTCTAAGGGACTCTGAATTTGTGCAATTTGTTGTGATTTGGTTGTTGTATCATCATTAATTTCCCATTGTGTATCCATGATTTAGTTTCATCCTCCTAAACAGTGCATTGGGGACTTTTTCTTATCAAATTCCATAGCAATGATTTGGGCCATCTCTCATATTTTCCAAACACAGTTTGAATTCCAGTCTTTCCTCTAATAATTTACCCAAACAAGTTTCCACATTTTAAATAAGTGAATTATTCCATCATGCATGTTATTAATTAACTTCTCTTTAAAGGAACACAGTCCAGAGCAAACTCTGGCAAGACCTCATTTGCAGGATCATTCCTTATTTGCAATGAAATGTTGATAACGCTACAGTAAGGCTTTTCCAGTCTAGGCTGTCTCTTCAAGATCAAATATCATGAAATCACTTATAAAAGATTTCAAGCTGGATAGTATCAATAGTCTTACTGAAGACACGTACCAAACAGACTTATCAAAGAATGAAACCAGATTCAATAGACATGTTCAGAATAGTGTCCTGGATACATTAAAAATCAGCTCTCCGTGATGACATTCGCTTGCCCTGCCAAAAATAGTAATCTTGAGCTTTCCTCAGTTCCCTGTCTCATTAATAACACACTAAGACCTGCAACAAACGGGACACTGGTCCAACAGCCAAAAGTGTCCTTCTGCTCCTCCCTGCTCTTGTTCTGATCTCTCAGTCTTTTCTCCTTTCTCTCGCTATTCCTTACACTTCTGCCTTCATGATAGGTTACCTGGGTATCCTTACCCAATTTCAGTACCTAAGTTGTCTGTAACAGCCATTAACAGGATGACACCAAAAGGCTTGCTTCATTGCTCTTATCAGGGCTAAAGGGAAGCACTTTTTATTTTTTTGTGATTTACTCAGTTTTAGTGGCTGCCAAAGTCTGGATCTTACACTGAATGGGTCATCAGTCCATCTAATACTGCACAGAGGACCTGTTGTTTCCCAGCTGTCTTTAGCTATACCCATTTCTCCACTCTGTTCTTGCAAATAAATGAGTAGTACACTGAGCAAGACAAGAACTAGCACTGCAAGTCCTCTATCAATATATTGAGATGAGAATATATTCAAAGAAGTACTGGCAAGTACAATGGAAACTGTTTATGCTAGACCCAAAACAACATGAAACTTTGTGGATAGTCTGGCACAAAAAAGACCTAACTTGGTTTACCATAGGGCAATGTGCAAATTACAGTACTGGTTCACATGAACTCCTACTCAAAAATGATGTCTGCTTTCTAAGAATGACAAATATAGACCCCACATACATGCACACAAACACACACACGTACAGGTTGTCTAATGTCATTCTGAAGACTGAAAAATCAACAGTTAAAAAAGAAGATAAATACACAGAAAGAAGTTAGCCCAAATACATACATAAAGTATTTGCTATACTCTGAGGGAAAAAACCTTCCCAAATCAGTTTTGAAAGCCAAGTCTAAACAATATGAAAGCTTCCAGCAAAGGGGCATTCATCCAAAATCAATCAAATCAAAACAAACTCAGTCAAAAAAAGTAAGTTAAGAGTTTGTCTATCTGAAGATTATCTTATTGTGTGGTTCTTTAAAGAAAACTCATTATTAAATCCATCACAGGAACACTTAGGATTTCATTGTGTTTCCCTGTCTCCATACATTTCCTTGTTACAACGTAAATTCCTCCTCACAACAAAATCGCCAAGGTACAAAGCAACCTCACAACTCAATTTCCAGATGCTTCAGTTCAGCCAGAAACAGTCTACATTAAAAACAAACAAACCAACACAGGGGAAGGAAGAAAAAAAAAAGAAAAAGGTGTCAGGACTCAAAACTCTCCTGCTGATGATTTTTTTTTTTTCCAAAGCAATAAACAGTCTCAGCTCAAAGAAACTACTAATTCATAGAGCTATTTAATGCTCTCCAGTGTCAGAAGATTAATCAGTCTCTCTGCACACTTATTCTGAAGCCAGTTCTCCAAGTTTGAATATCTTCCAAAAACAGTTCCTTACTTGAGCTGTACTTGCAATAAATATTTCCTCTTCCAGTGTGCGCTTTCAAAAGATTACTAGGAAATAAACACTGATGTCATTCCAGCAGCTTTACCACCGTGGAGACCAAATGGACCTCGTACAAACTCGTCAATTCACTGGTGTGAAGCCCGAGGTAATGCTGAAGCAGGGTAATGTTCCTTGCATAGTGTGTGAAGTTACTGGTAAACTGCTATAGCTCAGACTCCTGCACGGAATAAGCACAGACATGCTGCTGCCAGGCCAGCAAAGTCTTTATCAACTCAGCACATAAGAGCTGTTCAGGGTGGTGTTGTCCATGCAGATTAAAATCAGCTCGTGATTAAGCAAATATGTCATGTGTCCTAAGACTTTTTAACTGATCTCTCATCCAGAAACTACCTCTATGTCAATGGTTAAATGCTAAGTATTTTAAGCTACCTTTGTTTTTGTTTCCTATAGTAAACATTTCTGTGTACCAGCAGAACTCAATCTCAGCCATATTCTCAGGCATGAGAGTTTTGCACACACCTTGTAAGACTAAAATAAGCTGAAAGTGCTATCTATTACAGTTAATAACAATATACCTATTCTGATATACCTAATGGAGACACACACAAAAATGGAGGTTGAACAGTTAAAGTCTAAGCAGCCTAGATAGCCAGCTGGCACATTGTTAATCATTCTGCCCATTTGTAAACATCTTTATGCTTTGATGAGATGATGTGAAATGGCAGTCAGTATGTGTTTGTCAGAAGGAACCATATCAGATTAAATTAATTAATTTCCTTAAGACCAAAAATAGATTTGTGTCCTCTTCCTCTTCTCACAGTAATTCATTCTCACTCATTTAGCAGTGTGATGGAAAACAAATGAATACTTAGGTGAATCTGCAGTGGAATTGGAAAGCAAGGGATCTACTTTCCCCATTGAAATCTTTACATTAGGAGTCAGGCTTAAGGGAATGGATCTTTAAAGGACTGTGACTCTGAGGGATTTAATGGGTCAGAATGGAGAGATGCGTCTTTGCTAATGATGCAGCATATCATTATAACATTATATACACAGGCTTTTCCTCTGACAGCATGTGCAGTGACTACAGCTCCGCACAGCTGGGATAATCACCGGAAACTCACTGGCAAAAGCCAGCCCATGTTTCCTCCATCGCACAGAATGATCCAGCTCTGTCACAGCACAGGAACATGGACTGTTTGGCTCAGGAGGAAGCTTTTCCAAATCACATGATTCTCTGATTATTTCTAAAAATACCTCAAGCAGTAGTCAAAACATTTCAAGGAATTCCATCATGATATTTCACATAGTACTCCTTTTCCCTTGAGTAATTCTGAATATTTGTATACCAAAAGAACATTCGGTAAGCAATTCTCCAGTAAGCAAATAATTAAAAATCTTGAACTCGAATACTCACAATAAATGTGTCACAAAGAAATAAAATGTTCTTATCCTTGTTAGGATATAAGTATCCTTCAGGAATGCTTCAATAATGTGAAGTTTTCTGTCTTTGGAAAATGAAAATGGGCCTCTTTTCCTAAACCATTTTCCATTCATGCATGTAGGCTCATTACGGAATAAAGCACCCTCAGGTCTGGGTTTCAAAGTCCAGATCCACATCTCAATTTTAGTCTTCTGTCACCAAAATCTAAATTTTTGCGTGATGTTTAAAGAAAAGACAGGGTTCCATTTTTTCTCCACTGAGACAATTTTTAGAAGAAGAAAGAATGTTGTATAAAAGAGGAATTTTGCTGAGCTGTATTATAAGCAGCTCTAAAAAATCCTGAATGCATACCTGGCTGATTTGTGTTGGCAAATCTACCTATTTATTGTTAGCAATCTCTGACATACTGCCACTTCCTGAAGGCAATCCAACACTCCAAGAATGGGAGTAAACAAGAAGAAACAAATTGTATCAATGCTTGATAACTAGATATATGAAAAAGGAAACTGAATTTTCATATTATCAAAATCAACCCACGTCTGCACTCAGAGAATACATTTACCTGACAGGGAAAACTGTCCCCAAGTCAGCATATAGGAAAGACAATACAGATGCTCCCTTCACCGTTCTGCAGCAAAATACAGCAACAAAACTGTATATGCTCACCTGTTCAGTTAGCTACATCCTATAGGTCACTGTGGGAAATACTTCCTTGCCTAATTTTGAAAGAATTTCAATGGTAACAGTTAACAACCCCCTGCAAAACTACAGTCATGTACGAATGGGTTGTGAATTTCATACACTGTATTCACGTCCAATACAACGTGCTGAAAAATCTAAAACAATTTCAAAGACAATGCACTGTAACTAAAACATAACAACAGAGAAAAATATAATATCTGTATTTCCTATTTCATTTTTAAGTATTTTTCTCAGCTCGCCTTGAAGACAATATTCATAAGTCTTCCTGAACTCCCCTCAATCCCAGACACATACTTATTTTACACTGCCCAGGAGACGCAGATGCGCATATCCACGCATTTTGGTTCTTAGCTCAGAAATGAAAAGGAGTATATTCTTCAGGCTGCAATAAATCCCCCAGCCTGTACAACTGTCAGAGCTGACATGCATCAACGCATGGGATTTCCACTTCCTCAAAAACGCTGGGAAAGCAGTCATAGCAGCACAGCTAAAGAAAATGACATCATGGTTCCATGGCACAGTAAATCCGGTTTAAGGGTTTGCACACACATGAAGTGCTCAAATGGTGCAAACTCTGCAAGTCAGAACTGTAGATTCCTGCAGAATGGAGGTCGCTTGGTTCAAGCCCCTGCTCCAGGCAGAGCCAGTTAGAACAGCTAATCCAGCCCTGAGTCATCTTGGTCACCCTTCACCAAGCTCACTCCAGTATGTCAGTTCTTTCTTGTACTGGCAAGCCCAAAGCAAGGCACAGTTCTCCAAGTACAGTTTCACAAGCGCTGAATGAACAGAGGAGAAAAAATCACTTGGCCTCCTGGCCAAGCTCCTTCAGCCCAAGGTGGGGTTGGTCACTTTTGCTGCAAAGTCACACTGCTGACTCATGTTCAACTCATCATCCATCAGGACCACCGGGTCTTTTTTTGCAAAGCTGCTTTCCTGCCAGTCGGTCCCCAGCCAGTACTGGTGCATGGGATTACTTCATCCCAGATGCACAATTTTCCACTTGGCTTTGTTGAACTTCACTCTGTTCCTCTCAGACCATTTCTCCAACCTGACAAGGTCTCTCTGAATGGTATCTCCCACCCTCCAGTGTACCACTGCTCCCTCAGTTCTAGAAGGAAGTTAAGGAGGATGTTACAGTAGACCATGTCACAGGCTTTGCTAAAGTCAAAGTTCTTATTTGTTCAGATTGTTTTGCTGGGTTTTTTTTAAGAAATAAATTTGTTCTGACAGATTAATGATGGATCAGATGCCTTTTGCCTTCCCTGAGTCAGAATAAAGCCCAACTGTGGCATAAACACCATGTTGCTTGTGTCAGATAATTTAGCAAAAATATGATGGTGTGCTCATACTTCATCCAGATTAATTTATATTTGCTGTCTAGCCTGACAGTGCACAGATCCAGGATTAATGTACACAGAGCTGTGATCTAAATTAAACATGGTTATTCTCCACAGCTCTGCAGACTCCTAACTCTCCAAGAAGCAACCTCAAGTATTATTGTGAATAAACATGGGAGGCAACAGTTCAGACAGAGAAAAATGTTTGACCATGAAAATGTATAATTCATTTATCCATCTTTTTTCCTTATAATAAGATGATTTCAATTTTTTAATGAGAGAACAAATAGGATCTGATTTGACAATCTGTGTAATTAAAAAGTGCTAAGTAGGCCACTCCAAAAAGAAAACTTTCAGGTAAAATAACAAAAGTGTTTCCATTCCATCATGTGATGAAAAGGAGACTTATAGTTTTTTATAGAGAAGCAAGAAAGGCTTCTCCTATACACTACAACCACAGCATTCTGTGTGCCACAGAATCCCAGATTTTATAGTGACTGGGTTAAACCTGGCATACCAAATTTGTCTCTAATGTAACACAGACTCCTTTAACAGACTTCTGTTCTGTAAAACTGAATGGGTCAGAATTCCTATATAAGTCTTCTTATTTGTTTAAATAATTTTTTCTCTCCCCCGATGAACAGAGTTTGCAGCATAATTTAGATGCTGTTTTATTGACCGCAACACACAAAATCCTTTCTTAATGCCAGCCTCACCCACAGTGCTTTGTGTGCCATGACTTGATGCACTGGCAGATTCTTTGGGATATCATTTTTTTCTTCAGTTTTTCCTTTACTGTGGCACAGCTAAATCTATTTCAGTAAGTTTTCTTGTTGATTGATTATTTCACTTGCAATAGAGCACATTGCTAATATTTTTTTTTACTTTTTAAAAATTATTTATTCTTCGGGCCTCATGGACACTATTTTTATTCAGCATTACAGATAATTTTACTTTGTGTTTGGGGCTTAAAAATGAAAAGGGAGAGACAGAGAGAAAAATCTCTCATATCATTTTCAGTTGGCATGCCCAAGAAACTGAAGCTTCCCAGACTGCCAGTAGCACTAACATCATAAAAGTATTTCATTTTTTACTAATAATTTATCATGTTCTGCCTTAAGACAGTTCAAAAATTCACTAAGTCACAGTTCAGCGAGCTTGTTCCCAAATCATCTGGGCATATGTTTATCATATCATATGACTATAATGTGTAAATAGGCTGGATAAAGTTGCACGAAATGTTAAATGTGTTAACATCTTTACACTAAGACATTAACATCTGTATGGTCGTACATTGACATATTGCTTTGTGTCAAAAGATAAAGTCTCAGACTCTAGCCTAGGTCCTGCAGCAGGGTCTTGTGGATCTTCTTTAAGTACCACTCAAAAAAATCTCACCAAAACCACATTCTGTTTCTAGAACTAGACTGGAAAGCCCATTACAGAGTAAGAGTAACGACAATTTGCATTTTCATATGCAACATACACACTTGAACAATTTGCTTTGATCTATTTTTCTGTTCCAACAGACGTGTATGCCGCTGCTCACTCTCTTTTCAGGCAGGTAAGGAAGTGCTTTGGAAGTGCCGCTGCTGAGGACCATGCTACAAATCCCATGGTTTGCAATTCCGAGTCAGAATTTTATTCTAACAAAAAAGTGCCATCTTCAACCCTCCATGTATGCTTTCCCTTCCTCTCCCATGGTGTCTGGGGCTTTGCTCTGCAGCAGGCCTGCAGACAGAGCTGGCTCTGTGGCGGGGATGACCTCACCCGCACACCACACAGCTGCAGAGGCAAGCTGTGCGCCCTGTGCTCCAAACAACAGATTTCTGGGGAATTTATTTGTTCACACATGAACAGTAAATCAGCGTTCAACACTTCTAAGTTGCAGAGGGCTTTTGCTTTGTGGGAAATGCCTAAGTATGAAGTTTGTATTTCACTGTTAGGAATGAGAAATAAAATGCATAATCCATCTAACAAAGACACGTTAGAAACAGCTTAGGGAAGCCTAGAAAAACCTGGAATATAAAAACAGCTCTGCCTGGAGAGTCAGATACTCTGCACAGCGGATCATGTACCAGGCCTATATATGACAGTTAAAGGGCCAAATTTCAGTTCACATAAATAAATTATTTAACTAAAATGACTAAATAAGCCATTATATATTAAGAGCCTTCTGAGATTTGCTATTTGCAATTTCTATCTGCTACTATAAGCCTATCACTGAATCACCTACAGAAGACAACCAGGTCTGCCCACCTGCCTGTGTTCTGTCATGTCCCCAAGGGCACCACCAGCCCCTCCTGGGCTCCCTCCAACTTGCCCAGGGTCCAGGACCCCATGTCAGCCCCCCGGGGATGTCAGCCCCTGCCCCAGGGACACCACACCAGGGCTATCTCTAGCTCCCCACAGCCCTGCCTGGCCATGGGCCCCGCTGAGCTGGGCCCACACATGGGCCCACGGCCCAGCCCTGGCCTCAGCCCCAGGGGAGAGAGCTCCCCCCATCTGGAGCCAGCCCATCCTCCTGCTGCATATTAGCCCTTACACAGTAACTTATCAACCCCTCTTCTATGTTTGTGATTGAAGTTTGCTCTCACTGGAATGCAAGGTATGGGATCAAGACTGCCACTTCAAGTCTCTGTAAGTGATGAGACTCTAGAGAGGTGAAAATAAGCATTTTCTGTGCTGAAATTGGTGAACCGACACTGCTTTACAGCGAGAAGGTCTCAGGCCTTTCAGACAGTGAACCTGTAATGAATCACCTTTGGTGGAGTTTACTCTGTATACGAAGATCTCCTTTCCTGGATTTTTTTCATCATTTCCCCTCTGATCTAAAGCAATTAGCTGTCAACTAAGGCCCTTCTGCTTAGGTACAACACACTGTTCAGTCAGGACATCCTTCCAACAGGTGACAAGAAGAGTGAAGTAACACTTCACACAGACGGTGACAGGTAGGTCCCCATCATACTGCAGATTCACTGATGGCTCCAACCCCTGCTTAAACTGCTTCTGATTGCAAAACAGCTCTGATGCCTGGCATAGCCACACAGGGACCTGCAGAAGATCTACGCTCCCTCTGATGAGCCATTTAGCTGCAATATTTATTCCTGCTGTGTAGAAATGGAGAGCAGGGCTCCCAGCAACGCCGAGCTCTGCTGTCAGCTAAAGTAGCCAGGAATGCTGCCCCCCATCCCTATAACAGCCGCACTTTTTGGGATGGAAAGGAGAAGGTAAGTGGCCTCTAAGCCACAAAAAAAAAAAAAAAAAGATTGCTGTGTTTCAAACACTGGAAGGGGACCTCTGTTATTTTGGAGGCACCATCCCAGTCTTGCTGATATTATGAGACACATGGGGAAACTTGCCAAGAAACAGTACAGTTCACAGTGGGCAGTATCTAAAAACAGAAGCCTTAGCAAAAACGTAAAGAAACTGATGGAAATAAGTTTATCCCGCAGAGTTTTCTCCGACTCTTGATTTAAGATACAGAAAAAAGGTACCTCAGTGTGATGGAGGTAAGGCAGACGACTGGCAATTGTGAACATTTTGAAAATCAATGCTTAGATAGTGTGGGGTAGCTGTGGAAGTGACACAGTGCAAAGGAAAACTCTACTGGAAAGTAGAGTAGTCAGACACAGACCTACAAATATGGATATTTTTAGCTGATGGCAATTCTGAAAAATCCGCTGGGGGAGGAGAAGGGAACAAGGACAGAAAAAGCAGTTGTCACTGAACTGAAAATCCTGTCAGTGTTGCACACATCAATTTTGAGCTTTTTTAATGAAAGGAGAGTTCTAGGCAGGAAATCCATTTGAAATTAAAAAAAATGAAAGTTTCATTCTGAAAGTCGAGGCAAAATATTCAGAATATTTTGGCATGTGTTGGGTTTTTTCAACATGAAATTCAACAAAGTCTCACAAGTCCATAGACTATTTTCATGCCACTGAATCTGCATCTTTTCATGGAAAACATTTCAGTTTTAAATATTTATCCAAACCTCATCAGTAAGAGAGATGTTTTGTCATAACAGGAATTACAGTAGAAAATGTTTAGTATTCTTAGCGTCCACCCTTCACAGCACATTTTGCATAATACGTATTTTCTTCTGCTATATACCACTAGAGTACCATGTGTCTTCACCATAATATAATGAATTTCAAAATAAAGATTACTTGCTGTGTCTAACACAGCACTATATTGTTTTTTAACATTCTAGACAAATCGATAGAGAGGATTAAAAATATTGCGTAGAAAGCGTTTTTAAATAAAAGGTTAGATTCCCTCTGGAGATACATGCAACTCCAACTGCATCCCAATAAATATGCTGCATTTTTAAACAAAGGCAAATACTAACTCATTTTATTTTAACCACATACCTCCTAACTGTGCATACTGTTGCAGCAATTAATAAATGTATATTTGACAATATCCAAAGCAGCAACATGACTGAAATTGTAATGGATTTTTCCAGCTTCATCTGCTCTAGACACAAACACCGTTTCTCATAGGAGAGCGGAAAACCAGGGGTGCAATACAGCCAAGGAAGCCCAGTGAGAGGCCTTTGGTCTCGTTGCCTGCAAGAACTAAAGGCAAGAAAAAACTCTCACACTCAGCCATCGAAAACGAACATCCTAATGTGCCCTGGGATTACCTAGGAGACAAGCAAGGTGTCTGGCATAAAAGAACTATGGCCTGCCCTTTGACACTCTAAATCAGGGTCCTGCAATGGGAAGCACAGGACACAGGCTGCCTCAGACCTATGTCAGGACCCTGACACAAGCAAGCAGCAGCAAAAGGTGCCTGCCTAGCCACAGCCTTACATGGATGCCCACCAAATTTACAGTGCATTGTTACTGACAGCGGCCACTGCCACCACAGCCACTACCCAGAGGATCAACTTCCAAATCTGTGGGTGCAGGATGATCAGGAGGCAGCAATGGGTCAGTGAGGGATGACCTGCTCCTGACAGCCCAAGAGCAGCACAATGTGTTGCTCTACTTCCACCTCTGCTCACTTATGTCTCCCCTTGATGGGCTGCTTCTAAGATCTGTCAGTGGAACCATGTTTAATCTACTTTGTGTCTGACCTGTTGATGCTTTGCAGAAAACAAGGTAGTCACCCTGTGTCTTCCCTCCAAAGCAGCCTCACATCATGCTGTGTGCTGAATGACCACAGGAAAAAAAATCCACTTCTGTCAACTTAATCTCATGAGCACTAAGCATAAAGAAGAAAAAACATAGCGTCATTCAAAATACTGTCTCTTTACAAGCATAACAAATCCTCTGTGGAGTAAAATTACCAAATTGGTTGATTCTTTCAGAGGGCCATTATCCATACAGAAATGTAAAAAATGTGTGTGTGTGCTTTTTTCTCCATTCTTTTTTCAAAGCTGCTGACTGTTCATGTGTGTGTAAATAATGCTTTCACATTCATAATCAACCACCTCCCCTTCCTTCCCTCCCCTCCTGCCTTATTCTTTTCATACTGCTTCAGTCCTTTGTTAGTAGCAGCAATCACACAATGAGATTTGCCTGAGAAATTTCATGAGAATCAAAAGGAAAAAAAACTCCAACTACTTTCTTTACATTTTCATGAAAGAGTAACATTTCAGGCTCTTTTGCCCCTACGACTGAACACAAATTTATCCTTCTGAAAAATGTACCTTTAAAATTTTGGGGGAAGGAAATGTTTTTCCCCAGCAATGTGAAAAAATCAGTGATAGTGCAAAGAACAGGCTGTAAAAGACTTCCAAAAGAGATAGTACAGCAATGAAAAGCTTCCTTTTTATCTCAGAAAGATCTGGGTAATGAACAATTGGAACAGAGAAAATAGTCAAGGTAATTGTTTGAAAATACACATATCTGTTTAAATTCACATGCCTCCTTTTTTCTCAGGAAAGGTGGCTTAAGAATGGAAAAAGTCCCCAGTTTACCCAGTTCTCAGCTGGTAGAGTTCACTGCAGAAATGGCTTGACTCTGTTCCTTCACCTCATCTGATCCCACTCCATTGACTCATACTGTATTGTATTTAATAATACCACAGAAACTAACTCAGATAATCTTTTACTGGTCTTGATTCAGGTCAGAGAGGAAGATGGATGTACTTCTTTTTACATAAAAATCAGCTTTTTTCACTTTTGGTGAAGGAAAAGGGGAAGGCAGAAGGGAAGAACAAATGGAAGAAAGAGAAAAAATGAAGAGCTCCTTTTTTTTGATTCAGTGATTCTTCAGATTGGCTTTAAAGTCAACAGAAGATAAGGCAAAGCTACCTTATTTAATGTAAATCTTTTCATCAAGCTTTTGCAATGTCTTTCAAACTCTAAACCATATTGTAGTCTTCATCACCCACAGTAATTTATGTTCGTAAGGTATTTTTCATGAAGTATGTAATTTTAGCCTAGCTTAAGACTTGACAGACTGCAAGTATATAGTTGTTCTTTAGTTACCCATCAAAGCCGGTGCTGAATCAACAATTTTTTAGGTTAACTTGATTTGTTTCCACAGGCTGACTAATAAACCTTGAGTTAAACAGTGGCATGTAACACATTAAGCATCTCAAGACCTAGGAAATTCTCTATGACAAACCTTTTAAATATAATCAGTGCACTGGTTCAAAGTAATTCAGCTTAATTTGAACTGATGACTAAAACCATGTATAAGGTGGCATCTTTAAACAAAAGAAAAATGTGGCATAATTTCTTTCAAATCTTACAGAACTATTTAGAGTCATCAATCTGAAATTCTAGAAACTATGGTTTAGGAAAAATATAGCAGCATTCAATGTTGACTAGGGAAAGATAATATGAATTAAACAGTGTTCAGAACCATGACTGGATTACACACTAAATTATTAACACCAAAAAATCTAGATGTCATCAACCCGGACAACTCATTACTAACAGCTGCACACAAATGAAATACATTTCCTGGTAGAATAACGTGTTTGTGTTTATTATTTTAACAGGCTGTCATCATTATCTGTTAGGCATTTTTATCGGTGTATTTTCCAAACTGCTTAACGTAAAAAATCAAAAATAAACCTTTCCCTTGCAATGCTTTCATATCTACTGCAAGATTTACACATTACCTTAACTTAAAGTGCAACAGATGGACTGCCAGCAGGAAACCATGAAATTGTCAGAAAGACAGAAAGAAAAGGAGAAAACTTAAAAATTGCAAGAGTTCCTATATATAGTCTGTGTTTGATCTACTATACTACTCCTCTGTCATCTTGTGAATGCTTATTCTCCTGGAAAAGTATATTCTTATCCAAGTAGAAAAGTATAAGGCCCCACTGGGCTTCCCAAATTATGAATAAGGGACCTGCAGCAATGCATTGACTGCAATGTGCACTGACTTTTATTACAGTGCATTGATGTTAATTGAGATACACCGTTATGACCACAGTAAAAGATAAATATGGTAATATTTCTTTAATAAATTTTTATTCTCTATTTTTCCATCTTTAGTTATGGAGGAGAATGTCTGCATGTGCCATGACATAAGTATTTAGCCTTTTTCCCAAAATATATCCAAGGACTTCTCATCAACTTTTGAGACCTAGATTTATTCTTTTTATACAACTTAGCTAAATCATTTAGTTGACAGTACTCTGTGGAAAAAAACATACTGTCTAAAATTTTTAAAAAATCCTTCATGCCTATACTGCTATAAAATAGTAAGAAGTTATTGTTCTTATCAAGTATCAAAACAGGGTACAGAGAATACCATTCATTAAGACATATAGGTAGACCTATAGACAAAAGAGTGAGTAGTTGAAAGATGAATCATTAAAAAAAAAACAAAACACAAGAGTGAGCTGACAGGAGAACTTACAGGAAGAACAGACTATTTTTTAGAAGATTATATTCACAGGGGAGACAGAGAATTTATTTTTAATTATTAGAAATGTAAAGGGAATACTTTTTTTTAAGAGAATGAATGATTTCAATGTTCGATACTGATGGCAAAACATTTTTGTGCACAGTAAAAACCTTTTAACCATTTTGGAAATCTGGTGTCCCCATCAGCAATACAAGAGGCTTATATATCAGGTTATAAACAGCTTCTTCTCTCCCGGCATTAAACACTGGGATGCTTTGCAGGCATAAAAATAAAAATGGTACATGCGACAGCAGCTATCACAACTGCACCCTTTGGGCAAAATCTCCTGCAGAGCTCCTCACTCCCCCTGGCCACATCCAGGAGGGAAGCTGCGGCGGAGCAGAGGCCTGGGACACAGAGTGGGGGAAGGTCCGAAGCACACAGACACCATGGTGGTGTTGTGCGAGAGCAGAATGAGCTGCAGAAAGTCAGGGCTGATGTGCACTGGCAGAGCCTCCTGACTGCGACAGGAGCTGCGAGAGAAAGCCGCAAGCCTGCATGGTGCTTTATGAAACATGTAAATGACAAAATCTCTGTTCCAAAGAGGGCTCGATCTCCTCGTTTCCACCGAGCCAGCCAATTCCACCTCCGGGAGCCAGATCAGACACCACCCCTGATCTCACTGCACCACCTCGGTGTGCCGTTTTCCAAGAGGTAATCTATTTGCCAACTTCTATTTTTGTCAGATCAACCTGTTCCCTGAAGCATAATGAAAACTCCTTGCCAGATCAATTTGTTTCTGAAGCTTCCTGGTTGCCAGCTCCACTCTAAGTTATTTCATTTTGTCTGCATGTCAGAACCATTAGGCTGGCAACTGCTTAAATCTTTCGTTATTGTCACAGGTAGGGGGGGTGCCAGATAATCACAAAGCGAAGCAAAATGTCTGCCCTGCAGAGACAGCACTCCAAGTGATATGGAAGGAAAAGGAAGTACTTGCAGTGGGTGCTACCACCGCATAGTAGGAGGATGAAGGGGTCTTTGCCTTTTACAACCAGCAGTGCAGGTGGCACAGTGCTGCAGGAAGCAGAACTGAGCTTTTGGCATGAGCTGAAGGACCATTCAGCAAGCAGCACTCTTGCAAGGCCGTGGGAGACACAGCCAGGAGGCACCAGCTCCTGGTGTGGCTGAAACCTGCTGCTCATTTGGCACTGCAATTAGCTCAGTTGTCCTAAAACACTAATTCCTTAGGTGGATTTTTTTTTTTTTTTTTTTTGATCCAGTGTGTCAGGAAGTGAGTGGCAAAGGCCAGTGTCCAAGATAAGATAAGTCAGGTTATGCAGGCAAAGGAAGCGGATCTGCAGCAAGGCTGTCAGAGTGTTAGAGCAAGGCACAGAGCTTTTATGAAAAGCCGTGCTGAGTCATGAATGACAGCAAAGAGACAAAGGGAGATTGAAGGTGAAACAGGGTATACATAGAGAGGACTACCAGGAAAAGACCTGCGTTTTGTATTATCCCTTCCATTCTTTAGGGCTTCACAGGAAATTATGTGCCTTGGCTTTTGAAAGCAGTGTGTTGCAGAAGCTCTGTGCACTCTGATCTTGGTTCATTCTACGTGTTTGCTGTGAACTAGGACAGTGCTGGTAAGAGTTAGACAGCTCATAACCCTATTCAGGATTTTTCCTCTTAGGAGAAAAAAAAAAAAAAGCTGATGTAATTCCCCAGGGCTCCTTCTTTGGCTTTGCTATTGCATAGCTACACAGTCTTGCAGAGTAATTGTCTTGAACAATATCCCAGCCCCCCTCTGGACTGAGGGACCTTCTGGCTGCTTTTCCTTGCCTGTGTTTTCTGCTTTGTGTAAGGAACGAAATGCAGAGAGTGAAGTCAGAAGAATAAAAAAGGTGATGAAATTTTCAGTTCAGACACAGAAGGTACATTCAGTACTGGATGTCAAGAGGGAAATATGAGAAACTAGCTTTTGCGTTCCAGACTGACTTCCCTACTGTTGGGGTGAAACTGAAGTGGGAGGTGGCGAATGACAGGCTGCTGATCCTCTCTGCAGCAGAGACCCTTTCCAAATGGTATCAGCCGCGCAGAGACGCCATTCAGATCCTCTGCCTCCCTCTCCAGCACACCACGCCACCATTTAATTGACTCGGAAAACCTGCTTCTTGATCAGACCCACAGGTCTCCTAAAGGCATTATGGTTAAATTTGTCTTGGCCTGAAGGCTGAAGGATCACATATATATCCAAGCCCTTGTCTGAATCTCCCCAAAATACGAGTCTATAAAAACAACAACAAACCTGCTTTCAAATAAGCAGGGAAAAACAAACATGCAGAAGATTTGTTTTAAAGGAGCAAACGCTGCATTCCCTTAAATCTGTGACCACTCACTTTTAAAAGCAACATCTGAGGAATCAAAGGAGATAACTCAGATCTGGAAGGCCACTCATATTTGAATGTAAGTAACAGTTTATGTACTTGTGGAGGGAAATTATTTTACAGTATATTACAAAACAGCTTGCTGCCTCCGTGTCTCATTTTTTCCACCTGAAAAGTAGGTCAACAATCCTTATGGCTTTGAAAAGAAGAAATGAGGAATGCTTGTTGAAAACAAGCAGGGTTGAATTTCAGTTGTAAGCAGAAAGAAATGTTAGCTCTACCTTTTGTATGTGAGATTTCAGTATGTAGTTAGGAGTCAGGCACCACAGCATATTATGCAGTGTTCACACCAAGAGCCAGCTGCACCCTGCGCGCCAACTTTTCAATACTCTCCTTCAGTGTCAATGTAAGCAGATGAGTTGCAATACACAGCCTGAGGCAAAATAAAATCAAAGCCTCTCTCATGTGGAGTAAGGGGGGAAAGGGAAAGATGGGCTAGGACAGACTTAAAAACAAGGAGCTATTTGGGTAAAGGAAGATGGCAAGGTGACCAAAGGATCCGATGATTCAGCATATACCACCATAACTACAAAGAACATTACAGAATAAATAAGATCTTGAACTATTTATGGATGCTCACATCATCGCAACAAAACCCAAAGGGAAAATAATAATTATGTTTCTTACCTTTTCTTGCAATAAACGTCCAGCAAGGGTACTACAGACTTTATGTAACCAAGCCTAGCAAATATAAGAGAACCTGTATTTCCCCTGTGATAAAGAACACTTCTCATTTAAAAGGAACAGCAATTAATATTATTTTAAAAGCAGTGATCAGCTACTTGGAAGGCTTCTGTTTTCTGCTATCAGGCAACTTCTCGTACCAAACATAAAGCTCTTGCCTGTTACGGTGTAGCAGGAAAGTTCTTTACAGAACTAAACACTTAACACCAGGACACGCTTACACACACATGCATAGAAAACCAGTCTGATCTATAACCATGACTGATGCAGTTACATATTTTTCTTTTTAGTTTTTCTGACAGCCTACTGAGAGTACTTTGTTTTACTTAAGCAGGCGGAGAACACCTAGGACCCTGTGGTTCTGGCCCCCCCACTTCATTCCCTGGCACAGTAACTGCTCAGAAAAAATCCTGGGCAAAACCTGAAGCTTACTGATAGTCTATCTTAGATAAACAAGTCCGCATGTGCATTAGCGAGGCAAACTGAGTAATAAAATCTCAAACAATGCAGGATAAAATAATTGTATTTTGTTTAGCTATACAATGAATTTTCAATAGCCCTTTAAAAAAAATTATCTTATGATTTTGGTTGAGATTGCAAGCATTAGTGGTGTTTGTAATGTGTCCAGTGATTCTGGTGGATCCTTGTCAAATTGCAGCAGGCTTTCCATTTGGATTTTCTCCATCATTAGGTCTTATTTTCCTGTCAGTTTGCCCATTCTGTCATGAGTTTCTTTCAGACAACAGACTGGGCAACATACCTCCAGCAGCAAAAGAAATCAAACAGTCTATAAAAATAAAAAATATGTTTTAATAATTATTTCCACAAAAGATGGTTTATCAGAATGTGTAATATGAACACTAGACTCATCATAACCACTTCAGTTTTCTCAAGCACACAAAAAAGCTTTGCTTTTCCTTAGTTTCATCTTAAAAACAGCTGATACACTAGAATTATATTTAGGACTCTTGAAATGTGTTAAAACAGCCCAACGAAAGCTAACTTGCCAAATTCAGCTGTGATACGAGTTGGGGTTTAAGCTGCATAGCAAGTTTAAATTAGTAAGAAAAGGGGTAGCTGTTAGCATTTTTCCACTGGTGCCACTCTAACACTCAAAGCTAATTCCAAAAGCTTTTAAATCACACTGATAACTTCTCACAGGCTGAAATGATCCTGTGTTAATTATAGACATGATTATTGTTTTAAGTAAAAATCAGTTTAGACCAAGCCTGAACTTTATGGTCCCCTTTACTTGCTTTTGCTGAAATACTGCTCTCATCGTTCCAGGATCAAAGTAACGTCTTCTAGTAATTAGTGCAATCTTCTGAGTTTACTGGAATGGCATTAGATGAGGTCAGCACAGAAACAGGCCCTCTGCATGTATCTTAATTTTACATCCCCATGAAATACCACATCACTCACATCAGTCTGACTTTTACCCTTGGAACAAGTTTCACAGCACATTCTCACAGCAGAGATTCATAGTGTCAGTGACTTCGCTCTATCATCTGTCCCAGCATCTCCAGAGAGACCTTCTTTAATCTCCAGGCAACATTTGAAAGACTTTGGGTTTTTTTTCTTTTTTTCTTGGTTTCAGTTTAGTGCATATTAAGGAAAAATTTCAGGACAGACAAGGGTGATGCATTGATATCACAAAGAAATTATGTTCCTTTTTTTGTTGCTCTGACTGAGGTTGCAGAGGGCACTGCAGCTGTATCACTCCCAGGACATCCCATGATGATGGGCAGCTCAGCACACTTTCTTCTGCCAGCTCCTTCTGGGCTGACGCAGAAGATCATGGTGCAGAGAAGCGGGAGTGAGTTACCACATAGATTGTGGTACTGCACAGCATAAGGAGAGCGAGATCGCTGTTTCACAGCTATGCACCAGAGGAGTCACCTCAGAGGACAACGGGCTACAGTCCTTGCTGTGATCTGGTGAAGGAAGGACGGGACCTCACCTGGTCCAAACGCTTTTAAGCTCCTGTTGCCTAAAATCCCCAAATAACTCCGGTGAAACTGTCCCATGAGGGATCTACCCTGTTCCCAGCGCACAAAGTGGTGCATTACCCACACATCGTTGCCATCCGGACTGGAGGGGCATTCATGGGCTGCCTCCCATGCCTTAAATCAAAGTTTTTAGAGTACCTTCTCTTTTCCCCACCTCCTCCTTCTGCTCACACGTTTCGAAGGAAACACTCTAAGCAGCATTTTGTGAAGGTCAATGTAACCTATTGAATATATCGCTTTCTTGGCTTCCAAACGCATACTTTGCGCCATTTTTGCAGCACCCACAGCATAGATGGGTTACTGGGATGCAGGAAGAGCCGCTCGTTACAGAAACATGCATTTATTCTGTTTTGGTTTGGTTTTGAACCAAAGCAAGGAGATTTACAGTGGCACTCCAGAACGCTGACTACCCCTCTGCTCGAACTGCCTGACCGAACACAGGCCTGGCCTGCAGCCGGCAGCTCCAGACCACGGCGGCAGGAGAGGCTCAGGCTGCCAGGGGCCCAGGGCGCCCGCTGAACCCGGCCCCACAGGAGTGAAGGGGCTCACAGAGCGCTCCCTCACCCCTTTTCTCCTTTATTTCGGTAAAACCTTCCCTGCCGCCCACAAAGCCGCCCCACAGCCGAGCGAGGTGCTGCGGGCACCCCCTGTGCCTGGGCGGGCAGAGAAGATGGCGGCCACCTCCGGCCTCCTCTTTAAGGCGTTATAATTCCTCCGTCGCCGGCTGGGGAAGGGGTGACCCGGCCCGGCTTCCCGACAACATGCTTCCACACCGCGCGCCCCGGCCGCAAAGGGAAACTGTAAATTTAGGCAGTCTGGTCGAAAAAAACAGATTCGCCTCCGAATGCAGCGGGTCGGGGGCGGCCCCTCCTCGACCCCGCGGCAGGGTCACGTGCTGCCGCCCGGCGGAGCGGAGCGGAGCGGGGGAGGGGCGGCGGAGCGAGCCTGCTCTTTGTGGCGAGGTCAGCGCCGGCTCCCGCCGCGCCGGGCGAGTACCGACAACCCTCGAAGAGAGGAGCACTCACCGCCGGCTTGCCCGGCCCGGGCCTCCCACCGGGGAGCTGTGGTGTGGGCAGCCGGGCCGGTGAAAGGGGTGCCGCGGTTTGTGGGTGCTGCTCCGGCAGCCGGGCAGGGCCTGGGCCTAGGCCTGGTGTGAGAGTGGCCCCCGCGGCCTGCCCCTCAGGCTGCTCGGGCCGCAGGACAGGCGGGCGTGAGGCGCTGCCTGTCCCCAGTGGGAGAGCCAGCCCACGCACCACACCGGCTTCTACCAGCAAATCGCCCTGGCACCCTCTGGGCCCTTTCAGGGCTTGGGAGCCCGCATCAGCCACCATCTAGTGCCTCTGTTTCGTCCAGCGTCACCATTGCTGGGGTAGGTGCGTGCAAGGCAGCCAGTGGGCTCGGCCTCTCCTGCGTGAGGCCTTGGTGTGACAGGCTGTCATGAGGGCTGCGCCAGGAACAGCCCCCTCTCCCCCCTTTGCAGCGCAGCCTTCGTCCTCAGCTTCAGGGGTGTGCAGCTCCACCGAGAGCTGAAATTGAGGGTGCTTCAACATGTAAACAGAGCACAGGATTATTTCTGGCTTCTGCAGGGGAATGCAAATGTGATGAAATCCCCTCGCAGGCGCTTCCCTCTCCTCTGCCTCCTGGAGAGCAGCAGGGAGTCAGATGTAATCTCTTGAAGCACTGAAAAGATTTGACCCACTGAAACTAGTGGAGAAAAAAATGTATCAGCGTCAATACAAAAAGTGCCCTAATCCCCGTTACTTTCTTTGCCTGCAGGAAAACTTTCTTCGATTTTCCTCTCCTTTCCAGGCTTAATGATCAATTAAATAAATACCAGCTTCAAGTCACCTTTCCTACACTTCCTTTCCCTTCCCTCCCCCAGCCCTCGCATTGCAGACATCTGTTTCTGGCTCCCCGGGTTAAACTCTTCCCTTTGAGGCTCGGTGTGCTCAGGGGCCGGGCAGGGAGAGGCTGGGGGAGGGGAGCATGGTTCTCGTCCTTTGACCTCTGTTGGGATATGAAAAGCGGGTTAAAAGGTCAAGGAAAACAATTGCAAAGCTCCTTTTGCTTGAATAGCATGCCAAATAAACTTATCCCGGGGATTTGGAATGATCCTTTTATGGGAATTTCTACCTCCCTCGGGATTGTGCAGGCTGACTTTATGGGAGCGGAGGGCATGCTCAATTATTTTGGGGGGAGGGGGCGGCAGTGCTTGAGCTCTTCTCAGAACCCTTGTTTGAGGACACAGAAGTACAAGGAAGGAGGAGGAGGAGGAGACTGCAGCCTGGTTTAACTCTTGTGAGCTTCCCTGAAATTTGTCAGCTAGTAGACTTCTTCATTTTTTTATAATTTCTAGTCTATAATGTTGGCGTTTAAAATCAGGGAGAAAGAATAAGGGTCTGACTTGCTTTGTACACGAAGTGCACCACTGTTGCTCCCTTTACTGATGAAGTTACTGCTGTATATGAAAGCAAATGTTTCCCTAACTCTGTATAAAATAATATGCTAGTATCAATAGCTGCCTGGTAGTCATAGCTGCTAGAACTTTCTTTGAAAGGCTTCTCTATAAGTACATTTTGTTGTAATTATAGAGAAGTATGGTCCTTTGTTGGTCCTACACTGTTCAAATTCAAACTGTTTTCAGTGTAAACTGGCAAGCAGGCACCTTCATAGAGGAATGAGTCTCTTGAAATAAATTCTTTCACATGGCTGAAAATTCTTCAAAGTTTTTTAAAGAAAAAAAAAAGTATTTAAAAAATTCCACAAAATATTTCTCACTTTTATTTTTTTTAGAATTTTAAAATAAAGGTAATTTTTCAAAAAACTTCAGTTTCTGAAAGCAGAAGATCGTCATTTTTTTACAGTCCACTTTTCATCTAAATCTTTGTTCTTTTTTCTTTGTTGGTAAGAAATTCTGGACAAGCCCTCAAGTACTTGCAAAACTAAGGAAACCACTCAGCATCATCAGGCAGTTCTAACAGGCACCGACTGGTCTTTGATGTTGACCTCTCCCATCAGGGTGCAGTGGCCAGCACAATGGGGGGTAAGGGGGTGCTGGTGAAAAGGGGAACCTCCAGAGCACAAGAATCTCTTACTACTTTGCCATCTCCTTAGCACTTGGGTCAGGGCCTGATCTGCTAGTTGTACCATTAGCATGATGGGAAAAGAAACAACCTATGTGGGCAAGAGACTGCGTGTAGGTATAGTTATAGCCCCTAGTCAAAATAGGCTAGTATATACCAGTCTGGCACACTGAATGTAATACACACATACTGGGACCAACAATTCCCTATGTTTGCATGTGTAAGAATTCATACTGGGGTTCTGAGCACAGTTCTGAAGTGCTGGTAACCCCAACAAAAAAAAATCCTTTTGATATAAGGAATTGGTTGGAAGTATTGGATAGGCAAAGAGCTACAGTAACTGATATATCAAATAAGCAGATACTGTGCTTAGATAATTAAAAAGTTGATTAAATCAGTGGTCTTTTTGGATAACAGTGAAAATGAAGTAGAAAATATTACATAGTGTTAGAGCGCTGAAGGCACTTCTAATGCCTAAGCGTAGATGCACTGCATAGAGATCATCTAAATTGTAATACATACATTTGTATTTTCAGTAATTTTTTCTCTGAAGAAGCGAGTAGTTTCTGTACACGTGCTGGGAGATCCTGAAATAATAGAGGTCAGTATTCTGAAACACTTTCTTGAAGTATGGATACACAAATTGCTTGTTCTCTGGTTTTTGCTGTTACAACATGTCTGTGTTAGAAAGTATTGCTACACTCATGCATAAAAAGCCTGTTGTAAATGAAGCTTTCACGGTACTCAGAGAAGCATGTTAACCTCAGGACTGTTCTGAATAACTTCTGCAGGTTCTGTGATCAGCCATTAAATTCCGGAAGGCAATTACAAAAGATTGAGTAGGTTCATCTTAGACTAAGGAGGTCCAAATAGGCCATTTCACCTCAACTCGCAGCCTGGCCCATCATCTCTGTTTCTGTGTAAAAGTCAGTCCATGTACCAGGAATCCTCTGGGGAATTCGCCTGCTGCTGACAGGAGCAGCAACGAGAGGGCTGTAGGGTACCCCAGAGTCCCTGCAGAGACCCAAAGCCCCTTGGGAATATTCCAGTGGCTGGGAGCAAAACTGGGGCTTCTGGGTGGGTGGCCCCCACCTGCTGAGGCACGGATTTGAGGGAATTTCCATGAGGAGCCTCATCATCAAGCCTCATTGCTGGCCTTATTTGGACATGCATGTGTGCAGGCTGTTGTTTTATTGTTCTTGTTCTTGAGGATAAAAAGAGCTTCTTTGTCCTCCATAGAGGGAAAATAACATAATTTTAACAGAAAAGGTAGTCATCTCTTTGAGGGGCGGGAGCAGTGAAAATATTGCCCTTCTGTGTGAAACTGCAAAACAGAGTAGATCTGCTTGGCGCAGGCAGGGTTCATCTTCCACAATTGGCTGTTCACCCAGGGCTAGGAGAAAAATAGTCCTGTCTCCTTGCTGTTGCTATGGGAACTTTTTCGGAGTTCTCGCAACTCTTCTTTTAGGGCTGTTGGAACAATGAAGAATATTGAACAAAGGGTATCAACCGTTACCCAAGTTTTATTTAAAACTGCACCACCATCAGCTCTTGTCTAATTACCATTGCTGCAAATACAGTGGCTTTCCAAGAACTCCACTGAAGCTCCCCACAGCTGTGTTGCTCATCCATTTGGGTCACCTACAGAGTTACATTCTGCCTTGTGGTAAAGCAAATTCCATGTGTGTTTCCTCATGATGGTGCAATTAATTTATTTACTCAAGCAATTCGCTGAAACATTAGAATAGAAAGGCGTATGGTGTGGACTACTTGCACAAGTCAGAGTCAATTTGTTACTTTCAGCACTGGTAACTTACTGTATTTGATACCTCTCAATTGATTTGCTTTTGTGCCCAACTCTGATCTTTAATCATTGACTTTAAGCATACACATGTATTCTGTAATGGCGTGACTGATTTCTTGATGCAGTTATTCTTTCACTTTAATTCTTTATATTAGGTGGGCCACGTTTTCAACAGCCTACATCCAGGAAGCTACTGCAGCATGAAATGGCATCCCTGTAGACAAAAGTTGCTTATTTTCCAAATGTGAACCAGTCACATGTTTAAATCAGGGCATTTTTTGGTTTTCACTCAAGGGGAAACTGAAATTTTTTAAAATTATTTTTCCAGGATCCACCCTGTATGACAGGTCTGTGATAATTTTATAACCTTTATCTTAAGGTTAGAATTAGTAATGTATCTCTAATTTTGTGCAACATAATGAGCTTGCCTAGTGACATCATCACAGTACTGACCTGTTGCAGTAAAACAGAATAAATTTTCACTATTACATTTGGGGAGTAGGAAATAGGAAGGGAGTTTTTTTGGTTTTAATTTTGAGCTCTCGTTAAGAATGCTTTCTTCTCATTGAAAATGGAGAAAAAGGGACTGATTCATGGTATAGGTGTATAAAAGGAAACCATAAGAGAGAAGTATTGAATGTGAAATCACACTGTTGCTAACCGCAGTTTCAGAGGTACAGTTGTGAAAAAAGAGTTCATGTTGCCAGAATCAAAATGTGTGTGATTCTTTAAAAAAATGAGTAAAAATGGAAAGCTCTGTATTAGTACCATTTCTGTGAGTTTGAGCTTAAATGTAAAGTGTGTGGTTTTATGCCAGTGAGTATTTGAGAAAACGCTGTTACCAGCTGCTGGGCTCACGTGAAGGGCTGCTCTGAAGATTAGAAGATTATATCCCTCGGCTGCAGTTCGCATAGGTGCGCACACCATGCTATTCCTTGGCTTTCTGCCATTCTTAAATTCAGGCAGGGAATGAAAAACACAAGCCTCTTCTCTCCTGTTGTTTCAGAGGAAGAGAGCCCTTACCCTCATCACATCTGTCTGCTCTGGAGCAGGGAGCTGAACACTTGTTTGTGCTGTGGTGGCATAATCCTGCTCAGAGAGAAATTAAAGCTGGTGTTGACGAGGTGATCTGATAGAGGTGAATGGACCGAGGACTGCTGTTGTGTGGAGAGGAAGGCTGGATGACTTTTCGCTTCAGAGAGCTCCCACGATCTGGGAAACAGTATGTCTATTGCCACTATGGTTTGAGGTGGCTAGGATACACCCCCACCACCCCACCCAGCTGATGCACATTTCAATGAAGCCCTTCTGCAGTGTACAGTAACATAATCAAGGATTTCACTCAGTGTTCCTGCTTCTCATTAGTCCTCATCTCTGGCACCCCCTAGTTGTTTTCCCATACTGAGGGGTGTGCTGAGTGGTAACCACACGCCAGTAATACACAAGGATGGGATGAGGTGAGCAGTCTGGTTGCACTGGGTTTGGAAGAAGAAGGCTTGGTGGAAAGCCAAAATCCTCGCAGTGGCCCATTGCCACAAAAAAAAAAAAAAAAGAAGTTATGTGATTGTAAACCTGCCCACATCTCTGCTAGCATGCCTCCTTTAACAGCCCACCTCGCCTCACTTCTGCTGGGACTCTGATGTCTCAAGCAACTGGGAAGAGTTGCACCTCTGCTGGACCACCACATGGCCAGACAGAAGAGAAGGCAGAGACTGCCTGGCACCCTGAGGGGACAGGGTCAGGTCAGAGCTAGCTCAGAGGGGCAGAGCAAAGAGAAAATGAAACTCCATTCACAGTTTCAGCTCAGTTGCACGCATTCACATTTTGCTCTGTCAAAGATGAACAACTCTCTTCCGGCCCAGAGAGTCGGCCCAACCAGCTCTGCTCACAGGATTTAGCTGAAATAAAGTTCAGTGCATCTGCTGGAGGGGCAGAGAGGGAATGAACCATGAGGCCAAGATCTAAAAAAAACCCTGCTCTTATATCAGCACAGTTGCTGCTGCAGGGTCACACAGCAAAGGAATATTTTCCATCCTGAAGTTTTTATTGTAAAGATGATACGGGTATTTTCCAGGATCAAGGAGCAGGAGAGGTAGGGGTGATTTCAGGGCGGTGTTTTCAGAAGCATGGTTTCAGTTTACCTCACCAGCAAAAGTCTCACCCACTGCATCAGAAAATAAATTAAACCAGTGATGAAATCTCACTTTGGCTGGCATTTAATTTCTACCACTGTTGATAGCAGCTTACATACTTTTTTTTAATTGTAAAATTGTCCTTTGGTCTCTTTGCATACAGCTTTTTTTTTTTTTCAGTCAGCAGAGCTCCTTACCCCATCAAATCCTGTTCCTTACCCTTTCTAACTTTCATAGCGATAGATTCTATTTATACAAGCTCAGCACATTTTTCAGAATTCATCTATATTTATTGTTACTGGATTTTTTTCATCTCTGTTAAAACAAATTTTTGAAATGCATTCAAAATTCAATTGGAAAACATGTTGGGAAGTGTATGTACACTCTCAGAATGGCATTTAAAATGCAGTAACTTCGAAAAATATTTTTATAAATACTGGGAAAATGAAAAAATACAGATTTTCCATGAATTAACCACATTTTGATCTCCAGTTGTTGAACACATACATAACATCCCTACAGACAATTACTTTTCATACTGTAACTCTCTGTTCAGCAGTAGTGGACAGCAAATTCAAAGTTCACATTTTTTCCAAGCTGGAGGAACTTCTTGTTTTAAGGCTCTGGAGTCCCAGGATAACTCAAATGACTTGTATTTATTTTGCTATTCTCTGTGAGTACTTTGAGTCAGCAAAATGGGAAATGTCAAGGGATTGTTGAGGTATGCTCCAGGTATAATAAATGGGTAGAAAAAAATTCTCATCTGTTCTGTGTATTAAGAAATCTCTACTGGATTCAAGATACACTGCTAAAACTGAAGAACATTTCAGGTATTCTCCAGGTAAAAGAGAGATTATGGTTCAGAGAGCAAACTAATTCAAGGGCAGACAGATGTGGTCTAAAAGTAAAATACACAGAGGAATATCTTCCCTCAACTACCAACTATGCATGAGCTAGACTTAGGTTAGCAGAGAGCAGTTTTTTATGATGATCTAAATGCACAAGAGATCACCAGGCAAAGCAGAATTTCCAGGTGCATCTGCACTTGGGGTTTACAGGATACTGTAGATCTCACAGAAAGAGTTCAAACTGTAGTTTTGGCTCAGACTCCTCACATGGTTATCTCAAAATTAACATGAAGCCTGTCTACCACAGGTAAATAAAACAGACTTACATTGAACTGAGATCATCATTTGGCTTGTGGTCTCCCATTTAGACTAGCCTTGAGGTTTGCTTTGAATAAGAACTGAAAAATTATTAGGGAGAACAAAAACATAATCAACAACAACGATAACCATAATAAAAATTATTGGTTATTTCAGGAAACTGAAGAGTTTACAATGTCCACAATCCTGGAGTTTTAATGATGAAGTTATATATCTGCATGTGAATAAGATCTTATAAAAAAAATAAATAGTATCCACACTGTTCTATCAGTCATCCGGGCTATGGATCAGCCAGCCATAGTCTGTACATGATGCCATTTCTTAAGCAGTTTTGTGTTTGAGGAAATAGCAGTATCTCAGCTGGGCCAAAGGCAAATCTCTATAGATCTGAACTTTTAGTGGTTGTTAAAAATGCATTCAAAGAAAGTTTGGTCTGATGTTTTCATTTACAAGTAAACATTTACTGGTCACTTCAAGTGCAGATTCAGATCCACCTTTGTTAAAAACCTTTAATTTCTTGAATTTGGTACTCTCACCACTTTTGGTCTGGTCAGCAATCACTGCAAGATATGTCTTCCCTTTTCCAGATGTTCTCTTGCAGCCATGAAATTGATCACTGACAGTTCTGAAGTTGTTATTGGCAAATTATTGTATTGCTTTTTTCCTCTTTTCTGTTTAGGACCCTCCAGAAACAGATGGCAAGACTGAGGAACCGAGGACAAGATAACCAGTCCTGCACTACAAAATAGCAGTTCTCTATTTGCATGGCTGTCCCATTAGGTCGTCATCCTCAGTGAGTGAAGGTAAAGTGTCTACAGGTTAGTTAAGATGCTCCCCTGCATTCACAGAAGACAGATTCAAGATTCCTCTTCTACTCATTTAAACTCAGCTTCCAGAACTTGTTAGGCATGTACATTTCATTTCTCTCAGGGCATGAGTTAAAATTAGAAGAAAGGAATAGAAATTCCTTCTCAAAGGGACATTGAGACACCAAAGCACAGGCTGTGAATGCTAGTGCTACACTAGCACCTAACTTGGACCTATACAGAGATGCCTAAACTTGGAGAGAGGCAGGACTTCAGTATGTCCTGTTGGACAGCTTAAGCACCCCCACACCTACTGTGTTGCCTGGGTGACTCTCACTCCCAGGCCCTTAGCCATTCAGAAGTATGGTGAAACTTCAGCATAAAAAGTTGGCTTTTTATTTGTATTCTAAGAGTCACCTGAGAATCATCATGATTAAGCCCCTTTGAGAACTAAGTTGAAGCATCTCTAGGATGCATCTAAACTCTAAAGCAGATACATGCCATATGATCTGACCCACAGTCCTGCCCTGCAAAGCATACAGACCAGTGGGTCTGCTAGAGTACTCCATGGCTATCTCCCCAGCCAAGCACTCAGTTGTTTTTTTTTCCAATTGGATATCTGGTTGGGGGAAGGGAGAATAATGTGAATTCAGGTCTCATGGCAATATACTTTTGGATAGCATCTGAATGTAACAGCTGAGAAGCTATTCTAGGTGTTTGGATGTGCATCCTATCTCTTTTCTTTATTGCTGCAATGAAGAAAATAGCATATTCAGTATATTCAAACAGAAATTTGTCATATTTGTGACATGAGGATAATGCCAATGAATACTGCAAGGAATTCAAGTGCTATGAGCTTGGCCTCTATTATTTAGCCTTCAGTGCTGTGAAATGGGTGGCCTCTTGTCCTGCTTTTTTCCCACCTGCTTGATCTAGGATAAAGCTCTCACAGAGCCCTGGAGAGAACCATATGCAAAGGCAAAAGAAAGACTTCTAAATCCATATGTTTCTTTCAGATCTTATATCTAGTTATCTGGGAGTTACTCTAGCTGATAATTTAAATTTGTTTCTACTGTCCACGTGTAGTATTAAGTACGGATATGCCTACCTAATAATAACACTTAAGAGGCCTCAAATGAACCCTGTGAAAAGATCTCTGTCATATAATACTCCCTAAGACCATTTCTCTCAAGAAACCTGTGTTTCTCTAAGTGCTTTGCTGCTGTGTGAAAAAAATGTATGGTTGTTGTGTAAAGTCCCATCTCAAAATTTGATGATCATCTGAAGTTTGCGCAGGTACTTTAGGCTTGGTTCAAGGCTCGTCCTACCTTCTTTTCAATAATTTTATTGTCTTCTGAGGTGAGTTCCAATGTCAAAATCGGTTAGCAATAGCAACCTAAAAATCAGTTAGCAGAAAAAAAGAGAAAAAGAGGCGAGTGAGACACATCCTCATGTTGGTGGGATTATGTCTTTGTTCATCATTGTATCTTTTGATTCAGATTTACTATCAAGATACTGTACACTCAAGGGTCAGCAAGGTCTGCACCCCAGTTTAGGCCCACAGGATCCCACTTCTAGTGTTAGCTGTGGCCGCAAGGGCCAAGTCAACCTGTAAACTTATATCTGAACTACATCACAGGTACTTTCTTCTGTGTATCTGCAGTCCCAGGCAGATATTGGAGAACCTGCTGGAGCATGCACAGATGATTTTAAACAGAAGGGGAGAACTGGGAAGCAGAATGGGATGATGAGCATGCCCGTGTCTCCCAGTATGCACAAGGGATGCAGCTGGAGTATACTCACGTACTTGAGCAGTTGGGATGTTTTTATGTTTTCCATAGTTCAGTTGTTGCCTAAATGTCTTGCCATAGGGGAGTTTCTTGTCAAGGCCTTCAGTCTGGTATTCTTGGTCCTTCTCCTGTATGTTGTTATCTTATCTGAAATAATAAAGGCCAGAAAAACCTGCAGAGTGACATAGGTGAGGCAATGAAGAGCCACACATCACTAGAAGTGCTGCTCATTCTCTCAGTCTTACCTTTGGTAGCCCTCTGGTTTCCTGTTTCCGTTCTTGTAGGAGGAAGTTGCTCGCTGTCATTGCCTCTGTCCTCCTATGTGAACATCTAGCACAGACACGTCTGCCCTGGCATGATGATACTGTTGTGAATCTTCTTGGGGTTCTCTAGTCTAAGTGTGGGATTGAGAGTTCCTAGCACAGGCATAGAGAAATACAACTGAAGTGATGAAATTCACTCATCTATGGCAATTTAACCCAGAATGACAATTTTAAATGTGATTTTTTAAAAGGCTGTCACTGGAAGACTTAGTAAGTTAAAAGTTCACTTGCTTCTTCAAAAACATCTGTATTTGCAGCTCCCATCAGTCGGATTGTCTTTAGTCCATCTCAACAAAATGCCACAGGTTGATTACATTTCTTTAGGAAAGGAAGGGCAGTCGTTCCCCAAAATATCTACCTTAATTATATGGTTTCTGAGCTGCAAAACTACGACTTATAGTTCAGTGGTTGCATAAACTCCTCAGTGAGATATCTGAACAATATTTAATAAGCCTGGTCCTGCTGTGTGATACTCCAAACACTCTGTTTACCCAATTAAGACAAAGGTTGCATGATCTTACAGTTAGTAAGTGTCTCTATACACTAAGCCTTGCAGCTGGAAACTGGAAATGTAAAACATCTCTCTTTGTAACTCTTAATTGTACTATGTCTAAACAACAAAAAGCAGATACAGAATAAGAAAGTAAGGAATCCTTTTCAAAACACCTGGTTAAAACATCTGCATGATACAAAGGAGGCTGAGCTAGTGATAGGATTCAGGTCCATGGCATGTTCCATTGCAATAAAATAAGGCAAAAGACGTTTCAGATGAGAGTTTAGATCTCTAATAATATGCCCAAGAAATGGATCTTCAAAATAAATACACTGTCTACCACAGTGAACTTGAGAATTACTGTATGTGAGATACGTACCTGAGATACACATCGTACTGGGAGACAGAAAGGAAGGAAGAACTTGCTTAGTGTTTTTGTAACTCAACTCTGCTTGTTCCAATAACATGTTTTTGTCCTGAATTGAATAAGAACATAGAGAATATTCAAATAACATGATGCAGCTTTTGCAAAAACTTTCATTTTGTTAATGGTGGACTAATTGGCTGATCCACAAGATAGTGTTGAAAATGTCTCTTTCACCCCAGAGATCTTCCCATCCAGAAGGGAGAATGCAGAATGTTGCACTGCTTTGAGGAGCACCGCAAACTGCAGACCTGCTTTTCTGACTGTGGTAGAGCCTACTGCAGTTTACTTTCCTTTTGCCAAGGGAGGGTTTTTGCTTCAGCATCCATTTTGATATTATTGTTCAAACTATGAACTCCTGATATCCTCACAAAAATCTAATAGTAATCTTCTCTAATTATTATTTTGCAGTATGAGATCTTTAAGGCCTATTTCAGTGTTCAACTATATGAGTACAGTCTTCATTTTCTTACACTGCTCTGAAAAGAACTTGCAACTGGAAAATTTGGGGGGAAAAAAGAAAGAAATTTTGGGTCTATTTGAGTTTCCGATTAAAAATGAAATTAAAAAAAATAACCAAAATGTACTGTTGCACTTTACATCAAAAAGCTATTTCCGAGAAACTCTAAAAGTAACATACACACCAGAAATCAACAGCATGAGCACTGAATTGGGCTGCATCAACATTTACATGGAAAATTTCAAAGTAAAATACTGGTGATTTCAATAAAATCCAAAAAGATTTTATCCCTGGATATTTAAAAGGCAAATATGTAGGATGTTTTCAGAATAATATTACAACTAAAGAATATTTCAAAAACTGTATACTTTACCTTTTACTTATATACTCCAGATGATATCTATGATATTAATCTTTCAAAGGGTTTTCTTAATGTAAGTGTGCATTGTTAGTTGTGTCTTATCCTAAAAGTCACTCTTCTCCAGTGATGGGGAATGGGTAGTGTGTGTGTGTGTGCATGTGTAAGTGAATGTGACCCATAGTCATCTGCTGCCCAGTCACACTAGTTGAAGTCATTTGTAGTAGGTGGCAAGACAGCTAAAACTTAGGTGTTGCCGTGGCCATAAGCAATACATATATATTGCTCTAGTCCTTCCTGTGTTATGCAAGTTTCTTTGATCGTACCGATGTCTCTCTTTAGAATTGCTCTTGTACGAAGCCAGAAGCAGTCTGGCAGCATTGAAAAGGTTGGGAGAAACAGGTGAGTCAGGGAGGGGGTTCATTGTCACCAGCATTCGTAGTCTGCAAAAATTGTTTGGCTGGTATTTACATTTTTATGAGAGACACTTAAAACCATCCCTACTAAGTGGGTGTAACACTAGTGATGTGTATAAGAATTGATGACTAACACTAGGAGGATCCAGTAATCCCTGATTTTCAGCGAGTCTCTGAAGTGAAGAAGAGCTAACCAAGATTATAACAAGATTATAAAATCTTGTCCCTTCTAAGAATCCAACTGTAAGTACTTTTTAAAGATTTCATTATGCCTTGCTTTCTGTAATTGGATATCCAGCACTTAATTGTCTAATAAATAAGGACAAAAATGTATTAGAAGGTGATTTAAAGGTAGCCATTTATGTTAGAGTTAGAGTGATCAGCAGATCTCAGATAGTAGGAGGCAAACCAAAGTCACACTGGCAATAACTTTTACAACCTCAAGCAAAAACCAATCAAAAAAATTTGTAGGACTGATACCCACTCCTCAGCCGTTTGGAGCTAAATTTGAGAAGTGTTGTTAAGCAACTGGTTTCCCTTTTAGACATCTAAGGCTCATATTTAGGCAAAGCTAGCAGTTAAAAACTCCAGGCCCAGCTGCTGTCTAAATCACCTTGACACATATGGCTACATCCATACTAATAACTTTAACTCTGCCAGGGAAAGTTCCCAGGCACTGGAACTCAAATCTCCTATTCTCTTACACTGGTCAGAGTGGTCTTTAGCTTGTTTTGGGTCTGCATCCATCCACCGTCACCATCTGTAACATTTCCCTGGCTTAGTTCAGGACTTTGGACAAACCAGAGACTGTCTCCACATGACAGCACTGGTGTGGATACCCTCCTTGGAGGTTAAAAGAGCTTAATGGTATGGATTTGGGTATGGCTGCAGTGTGAAAGGATGGTTCAGGGAACATTAAACTTCCTTTTGTAGACATGGCCTAGCTATTTGGGAGGAAAATTCCAATGGAAATATCCCATCACTTTCTGCTTTGAGGCATGCATAAATTTGCACCCAGTTCCTGGCCATGTTCGGAAACTGGTGGATTGATCTGGTGAAGAGAAGCATCACCCAGCCCTAGATCACACATTTTCCCAGAACGGGAAGAGATTTGAGCCTTCATGCCCTGTAATGCATGTAGCTCATTCCAAAGGTTCCGGCCATCTCAAAGAACTGATTGTTAGTTGAAAGGACATTGGGCCTCAGACTGGCTGGCTTATTATCAAAGCATGGAAGTGAAAAATAAGACCTGAATATATGTTTTCAATTAAATTTCACTCCCAAACTCAAAACTGATATTAAAACCTTTTGATACTTGAAAATATTTTTTGTTCTGTTTTTATCTTGGTATGTATAGTTAAGAGAAAGGAAAGACATCTTTCAGACAGCTCAGACAATCCATGCACACAGTGTTTCTTTTATTTAAAAAAAAGAAAAAAAAAAAAAAAAAAGTGGTCTTTTGCCTGCATTTTGGCTCCTGAGACTGCGTTTAGTTACAAAAATAAATTGCCTTCCTTTCAGAAATGTTGAGTGCTCTTGAATCCTACTGCAGTCATGTTCCCACATCTTAAAAATGCTAGGCTGGAAGAATTTCTCAGCACTGTTTAATAGACAAAAGCCTAAAGGTTTTGTTTACAGACTCTTTCACAGAAGAATAATCAAACTCTGTAGAGAGCTGCTACTCCACTTACTTGCTAGCCTTATTTTGACAGCCTTTGCTAGTCTGCCCTACTTTGAAAAAGGTGGGTTGATGTGGAAGCCAAAAAAGTGAAATCATATTTACTGTCAAAAAAATACGCGTGTTTTAAGCTTTCATCTGCCACTAGCAAGTAATCAAAGATGGCAGTGGTAGCAGCCCTTGTAGTTAACCCAGTGCATGTTCATTAAACAGCAGGGGGTACCCAGAGTGTTTATTTCAGTAAAAACAATTAAGCGTATATATCTTTTTTTTTCACTGTTAATGATTCCCTGTTGACAGAGCTGAAAAGGGAGTGCTTCTTTAGTTTCCAAGAGTGATTATTAAAGAGAAATGACTGTCAGTCTTCTAATTTGGGTGAATGCCAAGCAGACCAAAGGTGACAAAATAAGGGGGAAGAAAAAGGAAAGAATATTCAAGGCTCATTATCAACACCGCTCTGTCTTTTTTATTTTTCTCCATTGTCACAAATGAGCTTCACAGCTTTCCCTTCATTATCAAACCACGGGCTGTAATACAGTCCATTTTCCATTACGTCACGATGTTGTTCCACGGACGCCTAAGATCATTTCTGCTTCCTAATTTCTTTCTTGGAATCTTGCATCATTTTCTTTATAAAATATTACCTCTCGTACTGCTGTTTCTCAAGCTTGTCCCCCATCTGTGGAGAATTTTACTTGCACTCCAGTGAGCTGTTTCAGAAAAAAAAAAAAAAAAAAGGATTTTTCAGGCTCTCCAAGGCTGTAGAGGAAAAAAAAAATAAACTGTCATGGTGCCAGCACACCATATTCTCTGGAAACTGTGGTTGTTAGGACCCAGACTAGGAGTTGGGTGCACAAAAGATGAGAAGAAAGAGGCTATGCTCTTAGCATTGTTTTATAAAGTAAAAATACATGAATGAATAAATTCACGGCCCTACGAAGGTGTGGTGCACTTACAGGTTGGCTCATCCTGTTATTCAGAGTTAGTAAATGTTCCTACGCCAAGTCTTTCATATTGCTGCAGACTAAGTTCTGCTGGCTCATCATGATTGCTATCTCTACTGGAAAGCAAGCAAACCTCTCATCTGTATGAGATTTGATGTGACATTCTGTGTTTTAGCCAATTCCAGCTGGCTGCTCCAAAAAGGCAGGCAATGTTTCGTAGGTACCACAGCTATTTTCTCTTTCTTCAATCCCCTGAAGCAGTAGCTGTGGGGCTGTACTTTAATCTGTGAGGTAAGGAATCAAAAATTCATATTCTATTATATATAAATTTTTTTACCACATTTTTTGCAAGATTTGTAGTAATCCAGCTGCAGTAGATGATGTGACTAAATGACTCCTCTCTCTCTCATCTCTTTTGACAGTCCCCCCTCTTTGATACATCCCTGACTGCACTGTATGTATTTCTCTGAACTTCTGTTTTAGAGCCTGAATTACAAATCCCAGCCATACAAACACCATTCCTCTCTGTCTTGTTCATTCCTACCTTAAAAACAAGTTAAAAAAAGTTTGCATATGATCATTTTACATAAAAATGGGAAGCCAACGCAGAATAAAAATCCTCTGCTCGCATAAATTTCAACAGCAGTCTGTTTATTTCAGTAGAATTATGGCTGAGGATCAGCTTCCAGGTAGATCATGTTCATTCAGCCTTTCAAGCAGATGTGTAAGATGTATATCTTCTCTGATCACCCTGTCATGGGGTGACTATACTATAACCTTTAGTAGAAGCCAAAATAGTCTCAGGAATATACTCTCCATTGACTCCTGTCAAAAAGAAAAGGTTGTGTAAATTTGAAGACAAATGGACAGAAACAGCTATCATGTGAAGGGACAATATCAAACCAGATTGCTTCTATAGTTTGGTTGTATGTGGTCATCAGGTAAAACCTTGAGGATTTAGGATTTGAAATTATTTGCTAGCATTTTTAAAGGTGGGTGGAAACTTCTGACTGGCGTATAACTTTGATTGTCTCTAGCTTTTTAAAGGTGTCCTTTGTGCAGTATATAGAGTATTTCATGATGTAAAATGTTATAACCTCTACGTTAAATTGCTTTCTTAGTTCACAGAAATTATTCCAGTTCTTGCCATTGGCACATGTTTTCTCTATTGGGTGTAGTGTTGTACTTCAATGGGTATGTAGCAGTGTGTGTGAGATCACGTGGAAACAGGGATTGCCCTGTCCTTCAAAACACATGTTTTCATGAAATGGTTCTAGCTGGGAATTTGGCTGTTATCTGAGTCACCAAGAGCTCAAAAGGTTCAGTTTGACATTTTTTGGACCAGGAGGGACAAGCTCAGCTGTTATGCAGCCGTTCTTCACTGAGGATCAACAGAGCAATAAATAACCCTGCCTCACTTTTCCCTCCTGAAGAGCAAGTAGGCCCCTGCAAGGTTGCTGCAACAATCAGTTGGGACAGTGAAAACAGGTAAGCCAGGTGTCTGGTGATGTTTCTTCATCACCATTTCCTGGCATTCTCCTTGTTACCTGGTGTACCTCCTCCTAAGCAAAAGCTGCGTCACCATATGGTTTTGTTTTGCCGAGAGGAAATCCATCAAACCTACCCACCTTAAAATAATAATTTCCTCACCGCTAGTCATCACCTCAAGGCTGACACAACAGAGATGTAGAAAGCCGTCACCCTGTTGGTGAAAACAGTCTCAATGTGTGCAAATCCCCAGCAGAGCTGCAACTGAGTCCTAAAAAGGTGGAGGTCGTTCTGTGAATTGGCCCAGAAAAAAACCTGCTACTGCCTGGAACCAAGCTAATAAGGTTTTTAGCATCCTAATACAGTTACAATTCATTCCAATCTTTTCAGTCTGGAAATTAGAATCTGAGTTTTTACAACCTATTGATTCTTTGAATGCTCACATTATAGAATAAAGCTCCCCATGCGTGCACATCGGGCCAGATCCCAGTGCCACACTGATGTAAGTTCATAGTAAATCTATGTCAGTACTGACTTCAGAGTTCAGCAGCTTTATTATGCTTTCTGGATTCTGTAATGATATTTTGATTTTTAAAAATATTTTTGATCTGACAAAGTCAGAAATATACGGTAGGAGTAAAAATAACATATAAGTGATTTAAATAAAATGCAAACCCTATTTTATTAAACTTTGAAATATAATATACTGGATACAATAGAAACAAAGTCACTCCCATTGAAAAAAAAAAACAACAAAACAAAAAACACAACAAAAACCTAACAAACTAACAGACTTCACTTCTCCTTTGCATTTTTAATTTAACATTCTTCATGCAGTGAGAAACCTAATAGTACTTAATCCAAAGTATTTCCTTGTAAAACAGTAGTTACATACATGTTTAACAGGTTCCATCTCTTTGTATTTTATATGCTACACTGCCTTTTTAATATAGTTTACAACTATATTAACTAAATCTAGTGAGTAATGCAATAGTCAAAAATAATTATTAACAAAGAATGCCCTTCAGCTAAAGCTGGAATTCTTTGCACTGGTGAAACAAGATATATTAAATGCTGTAAATGAGGCAGGCTTACTTTTTATTATTATTATTTACTTAAGGCTTGGAATAAAATTCTATATACCCTGAAGACAATGAGAGGTTTGCTCTTCTCTTTGATAATGCTAATATTGGATATTTAATTTCTGATTTAGGATATGGGGCATTAGTCATGTATCATAATTCAGTCTGTTGCTTAGTGAATAAAATTTTCTCTTCTGTGCTTTACACTTTCCTGAGCTGACCTGCTCTGCTGCCTAGAGCAGGTTCAGATGACGCAGCTTTGAGCCAGTCTGCATTATGGCAAAATATTAGCATACTTTGGCCATTCATATATTCTTCCCTAGGTACCCACTGAAGGCTGCTGTCTCTGGACACGGTGAAGTTTCCACCTGATCCAGTCTGCCTGTTCCTATCTTCTGTCGCACTCTCTGCTTTTAAACAAGAGGGAATACCTGGCAATCTGCCTTAGAGTGAGCACTGCGATGCCTCTGCAGGGAGACAGTGCCCTTCTGGGGTGCTCATTCCTTGTGCTCAGGAGAGGTGGATTGTTCACCTTACACAATGGGCTTGGGCTCCACTTATAACATACATCATGCCTTTGTAGGGAAAAGTTCTTTATTTCGTCCAAGTGTTCCTTAGAACTTGTTCACAAGTTGTCAGACTATGTGCAGTCCAAAACGGTAGTAAAGGGAGTCTCTGTTACCAAGAAATGGAGAAGATTTTGACTTTTAAGTTTTTCACATCCTCCTCAGAGAGTCACAATTGAGAGAGGGGCATTTGCAGTGACATAACCACACCAATTAAATTATTATTGTGGTAACAAACTTTCAGAACAATAGTTTACATTGACCATTTGTGCGCTTTTAAGCATTTTAGCTCTATTCTGTATTTTTTATGGAAAGTACTGTTTTCTCACATTGCACAGACCCTGCAGCTAGGATTGATTTTAAAGAGATCATTTCTTAGCTCCCAGCTAGGCCATGACATTTGGTTATTAGAATGAGAACTATCTCCAGATACTGCTCTTCTCGTCTAAGGCACAACTTTGCACCAGCCCTTAAAGCACCTAGGTTGTTCTACATCTTAGGCAGTTTGATTTACTAAGTCTCACACTTTCCTAAGGTTTTTCCTCCCCTTGCCTTGTTTGGGCCTTTATTCTTTTATATTGTGTCAGTCATAGCACAGTGCCAAAACCTGACCTGAAGATGAGACAAACAGAGAAACTTCAAAACATGTTGAGTCTGACTGTGGAGCCTCTCCTACACAGAGCTATGCTGTGCTGCAGTGAGGAAATGTCTTCAAAGTGTGTTCTGTTTTCACTCTTCTCTAGTGCTGAGTGTTAAACATTTCTTTCTCTCTTTTCTTTTTTTTTTTTTTTCCTTTCCCTGTGCTGTGTTATTAGTGCCAACTCTGTTTGATCCATGAGGAGAGCAAATTTCCTGCTTCTGCCTACAATGCACTTGAGAACCTTTTTAGTAGAGCCAGTAAGAATGCGATTTGTTTTTGCATAGTACTTTCATACGCAAAATGCAGCAAGCCAAAGTATTACACATACCACGAGATATCACAGAAAATTCTTCCCACCGTGTTCCCCCAGAGATCACAGCTCAGAGCTGAGAGCTGTGCAGAACCAAATGCTAAAATTCTGCTGCTGCTCTGTATGAACTAGTCTGGAAAGCTGGTCCTTCTGAAGTCGGGCCATCTGTGATGATGATGTAAAGGTTATTTTGTTTTTTTCTCTCTCTCTTAAGAAGTATTATTGATTTTACACAAAGAAGAGGGGACATGGGCATTGCAGATGTGCTCTTTGATTTCAAGATGTAACTCTTCATTCTTGAACATTTTGGGGGCTCATATAAATTGTATCCATGAAATTTAAATGCTCAAAGATTGTAGCTGACTTCTATTGCACAACAGTGCCTCAGCATGGTTTCATGATTCCTGTGTGTTTGCAGAGAGTAAGAGTCATCCTCCAGTTTGAACGGCTATATTGTGGATGGAAGGTGGGGTCTATCTCTTTTCACTTTAGGTGTCTGCATCTAAGCTAGTCACCACAAGCTTCCCTTAAAGTAAGTGATAAAATAGAGGCTGTTCTAGGCAGTGATGTTGATATCCACAGTAGGATGAGGTGAGTCACACTCTAGAAATTATAATCTTTCTCACTAACCATAAAGGAAATCCGTACAGCAGCTCAGTCACAAATACCTGCATTTGGTCAGATAAATCTTACCCGCAATGTCCTGTTTCTGTTCTGTGTAATGTTCACAAAGAAACAATTTACAGTTGAGCAAAAGCTTGTTGTTCTTCAGGACTCATGATATCAGGAAGCCAGGAGTGTAAGTCCAGGCAGAGAGACATGCTTCTGTGGCTGTTCTGCTTTTGCCACCCAAACCTAGTCTGAGCTATCTTTTACCTATATAGTGCTGCACTGTGCAGCACCATTGTGCCTTTTTTTGCAGAACATGCATAGAAGTAATGCATCATTTCATGTGTTAAGATTTTATTTTCAGTTGTTAAAATTTTTGCCAAAAGCATTAGTTGAAGTTTATTTCAGTTGAATTTTCTTGGAAAGTTTCACCTACATAACTTCTTCTTTCCCAAGAATGAAATATGAAGCGATCTCTTTATCTTTTCCTTATTAGATATGCTCTTATCTTGGTTCCACTGAAATCTGTTGCGCTTCCGTGCTGTGAAGAAGTGACTTTAAAAATGTGTCATGGAGATGGGCCTGGGATATCTCTGATTATTCCCACAAAGATGCTAATCCAGACCTTCCCTGTAGAATATGCATGTTCAGAGGAGTGTAGCATAAGTACCTTCCCAGCAACTCATTTTTTTAGCTGTCAACAGCTACTACCGCTAATGTGATGCTTGATGTTGAAACTAACAGCAAGAGTTGTCTCTTACACATATCATACCTCTGTGCTTCCGGCAGCTAACTCGGTGGAGGAAGGTGGTTACTTGATTAAATGCAGACAATGAGAAACACAGATAGTTAAGAACAAATAAAAAGAAAGATGTGGGGCAAGAAGAAAAAAAACTAAGAGGAGGCACCAGGAACAGAAATAGGCGGATAGAAAGTGGAGAATTAACAGAAGGATAGGTAGCTGGGTGCACAAACCAGGTCAAGAAGGGCAAAAAGAGAAAAATGAAGGGCAGGTGTTTGTAGTAGGCCAAGGCAGGAGGCAGAAAAGAAAATAAAGCAGGGGGTATGGGCTAAGGAAAAGAGAGAGAAGCATCTTGGATTTCTAGAGCCACAGAACCTGAGCATGTCTCTGGCCACCAAGCATAAGCAGAAGGCTAACGTTTTTCTAAGGGATGATTCAGGTCCGTGATAAGACCGCATCAATAAGTACCATTTATTTAAACTTGGTTATCTGAGGGTAGCATTCCAATATCAAGTTATTTCTGAATATGCACTTTGCATGTAAGTCACTTCCCTCAGATTTCCTTTTCCTGGTGTGTTTTTTGATGCAGCAGAATGCAATGACCAAAACCCTTATCAGCACACAGAAGACCAAATGAGCTTTGTCTGTGCATGTAAAAACATAGAAGTGAGACAATTTCCCATACGTTAGATGGAAAAGACATGCAGAAACATGCAGATGGAAACTGACATTACACTAAAAATGCAAACCTATAGATTATTTTCTATATTAAGAAGTAGAGGGGCTACATCAGTTTTATCTTTCATTCTTTTTGTAAAGTTCCAGTGCAGCCCTTCAGGAGTCTCACTTAAATATTTCATTCAAGTGAAAGCAGATTCAACTTTACTTCATCCAGCTATGATGTCTTTGAAAACTGTCTCAATCTTTCCATCCTAAGAGTACACCACCAACAGAGCCAAACTCTTAATAATATATTGCATGACTCCAGACAAAGCAGGTATCTTTGATCCAAAAAAATGTATAATGGCACTGGTTGAGCTCTTTACTCAGAAATAGAAAACAGTGTTTGCTTTATTCTTGTGGAGTTTAATATTAGCCTGAATGTTTTCTTGGTTTAGTACAGCTTCTTTCTTCTGTTTACTGAAATAAAATCTAGAAAAAAAAGCACCCTGCACTTCTCCCTTTCTCTAGCATTCAAACAAAACCACTATAAAGCTCTCCTCTTACCCAGACGAAAGCTTAGCAACCTACTTTAGCATCTATATTTCCATTTCTTTGTCCCACCATGAAAGACAGCCGTCTTGCCTTCTTTTATACACCTTGCAGCTGAACTGTAAATGAGCTCCAGGTGCATGAGCTCAGTAACCTGTTTTTCCTAACCTCAAGGCTTCCTCGGAAAAATGGATTATGTTTCCTAACTGAGCATCACTGTAGCCATTGTCTGGAGAGTTTTCTATCACTAGAACAACTGTTAAAGAACTACTCCGTTTTCACAGAAATCTGCATGTAGGAAAACAGTGTATCAGTTGCTTGCACACCACTTTCAAGAGCACAGCCTACAGACACTCCTCAAGGGGTGGAACCATGCAGGGTACATCATGCAGAAGACATGACATATCTGGAACTTTGGCAAGGTCTGGAAAAACTGCAGTCTGGATCCAGACTGTCTTTCCTAATTTAAGCGTAGCAATGTGACTACATGTCCTAGCTAATAGAGTTGTTGCTGAGCAGTCCATTAGAGTATCTGAGCAGTGTTTTGAAATTTGTTGCTAGAGAGGTGCCAGGAGTATAATTTAGTAGGCCATTCTTCCACTTAAGTTACTATCAATCTTCAGCCCAGTTCTTCTGTGGGATGACATGCAGGGACTGTTAAGTATGTCCAGATTTCGGAGTTAAGAATATCATACCTTTAAGTAAGTACCTTTCCTCTTGAGAGTACCTAGTGTGGAAATGACCCTACCACCACATAAGCTATGGCAGAACTATACATCACAGTGGCATGGGACCTTTGGTGTGTTTCTTCATGGTGCTGAGGCATGGGATTCCTCAGGATGCTCATGAGTGGGACTGAGACATGGCGTGTTTGAAATGCGGGCTGGGGCTGGGGGGTGGCACCAGTGCAGAGGGCACCTGCTGACCACTCTCCTGCCTGCCTGCCTGCCAGGGCCACCAGGTGCCGTGTGTGATGGCAACACTGTGTCCCGGCCACCTGGAGACCCCTAAAAACCTGCAGTGTCGGCCCATGGAGGGTGCCCAGGAAGAGGTTTGTGCCCTGACATCTGCAAGGGAAACATCCACTAAGATGAGGTTGGGAAGAAGGGTCAAAGAGGGGGAAAAAGGTCTTTATTTCAAAAATTTACAGTATTGGTTTTAATTTATTCCCTCGTCCTCCTCAATTGAGCTCTCCACTTTTTAAGGGGAATTTATTGCACAAATGTATAGTTTAGTCATGGATCTTCTCAGGTTCCCAAGATGGAGGAGATAAATGCCAAAAGATGTCCATGATATTAATGGCATAAATCTCAACTAAAATTTCACATCTATCACTGGTATTTGTACATGAGGTAAATTTATGTTCAGTAGTAAAATGAAAGCATGTCTACTTTGGTCTGAATGGGTTCACCTTTGGGAGCAGAATATTTTTCAGGTAAAGGAATAGTACGCAAATCAACTGAATTTTTAAGCAAAGTTTAAAGGGGCTGAGGAGTTGGATGAAGGAAGCCTTCAACCTATTAACCTGCACTCTGTCCCTCAGCAGGACTTAACAGTGATCTTTCTTTCAGTAGATGAGCTGAGAAAACCAATATATAGCCAGATGCACATGCATTCCCCCTTTAAACTCCTGAAGCTTACAGCTTCTTCTGCTTCCCTTGAAAGTTTTTCCTATATCTTAATAATCACAGAGGTGACAAAAGCTGTGCTTAATACCATCTTTGACTGACAGATATGAAGGGAAATATATTCAGTCCCAGTTCACCTCTGGTCTACTGCAAGTCTTTATTTATTACCACTTTGTTTCCAAGCTAATAAGTCTTATAAACTAAATTTGATTTTTTTAAATAACCTATGAATCTTAAGATTCAGTTGGAAGCTTTTGGAGCTTTACAGCATATAACTGGATCTGATCTCTTTATTCTTTAACCTACAGGTCAAGCAATTATTCCTTTCTGTCCCTAATTTTGTGCTGGTTTATTTTAGCCTGCCGACTGTCATGTTGGTGGATCAAGCTTCTCTGTAGTTCTACATAATACATTTCTACTCCAAAGAGTAAAACATTTTTAAATTAAAATGCATGATTTGCTAAGAAAGCTGTTAATACAAATATTAAATACATACGAATATATTTTCCAACTAAATGTAATAAAGCTATAGTCCAGTCTCATGCTAGACCATTCTGACTAGACCTAAAATTAAAGACACTAGTTTCTACTGGCTCTAAAACAAAGATCCAAAAATTAAATCCATTTTGTCCATAAACAGGTTCCAAAATTTTTTTTCAAGACCAGAATATTTCATCATCTTTTCATTATTAAATTATATGATGGTTGTAAATGTAGTCACTCACATGAAAAAGTGATTTAATGTGTCTGGCAGTCGAAGAAATAGGTTTCTGTGCTAAAGCTGCGTGGACTTTAAGTAGGGGAAGGAGTGAATTAATAGAGGTAAATTATGTTTATTGTTTTGTAATCTGCTTTTGTTGCCTGACTTTTTGGACAACATCTGGCTAGGAATCTGGTGAGAAATAGCTGGTGAAGGCTTTTTCTGTGTTATGGCTCCCTCCTTTTACCCAGTAGGTGCTTTGTTGTACAGGATAGATGCCTTGTGCTGAGGACTGAAACAGAGTAGATGGCCATGTCTCTTTGCATCAGGTGCCTGACAGGTCTGGCTTCTAATCTTTTTATTTTGCACTTTCCATCCTTCTTCTGTGTGTGTGTGTGTGTGTATGTGCGTGCATCTGTCTTTACATATATATACATATATGTATATATAAAACATATGTGTGTACACTGAATTTGTGTAGGGCTTGGAAAACAGTATTGTAAATTGCAAGAGCAGAACGTAGGGATGAAATGCTCATCCCTGACACGTTTTGTGACCAGTATTAGAAAAGTAGCCTCACAGTAGGAAAGCCTTTGCTATGCATAGTAGAGAGGAAAGATTAGCAAAAATAAATGGGCTACTGGTGACAAGAAAAGCAAGATGATATAATCACTAAGTAGGAATAGAAGGAAACATGCTATTACTTTTTAGCTTGTTCTCATTTATACTGATCTGTAAATTACACAGTGCCTGAAGGTATGCTGGGTACTCTGTAGGCACTTTCCAGAAAGAGTATACAGAATATATACAGACTTTGCATACCCAATAGGATTTGCACTGAAGGGATGGTGAAGTAAAAATAACAACAGCAAGCCTATGAGCATACTTAGGCTTCTTGTGATCATGGCTCAAGCTTTTTGCTTGAGGGAAAATCTTTTCAGGGACAGTGCATGAAATATGGATGTTGCAGAGACAAACGCATGTAAAAGAGGAAGCGGGATAGAAGTGAGAGATGAACAAAAGTGTCCAGGGCACAGAAAATCAAAATGGTGATAATGAGAGGACAGGCAATTGGAATTATATGAAGACGTATTCAGCAAATTGTGGTGAGATCCAAACTGACAGAGAAAAATTTATAACCAACCTAGCAGCAACCAAAGAGTGGTGCTGAGGTGGACCATGTGGCAGAGGACCTTTCTCACAGTGGGGCTATGTCTTTTCCCATATGAATTACTACACTGAATTAAAGCACTGCCTGACTCCAGCTGGACAGTTTGACTAAGCCAGTTTGTGGAGCTTTACTTATTTTTAAGACAAAGGAGAATATGCTGACTGTGGAGAATGAGGCAAGTCATAGAGAAGTGAACAAAAGGCAGGAAAAAAGTTGCTAAAATTAGGAGATAAGCAGGAAGTAATTTTAAGTGGTGAAACAGGCAGTGTACAGTCAATCAGGAAGTATATGGGAAAAGGTTTAAAAAATTTTCAATTGATGAATTCACTGAAGAGACTTTTATATGTGCTATAAATGCATGTGGCGGGACAAAGAAAATAGGAGAAATAAAAATGCATGAATCCAGAGAGGATCTGAACATCACATCACATATGATCAGACTTGACCAAACCATACTGAAGATACAAAACTTAGCATCTAAATGTGAAGACTGACACTTTCAAAGAGACAGAAGAAGATGAAAAGGGAGAGGGAGAAATGAACTTGCTTGTAAAGGGAATTCTGTAAATCTCCACGGTACAAGCTGTATGTTGCTCAGACTGTTTTAAAATATACTAACCAGTTGCATATGAAATTTCACACTCTTTACATTGTCCCTGCTTATATGAAAGGATAAGAAGACAGACAGATCTTCCTAACAAAAGATTTCCTATCCCCATGAGGACACTGTGTGTACACAAGACCAGTTATCCCATATTCACTAGCCTGTTGGAGACAAAGATGCTCATGAATAGGTACAGCCAAAGCACATGGTACTTGATCTACTCCTAGCAACCTGATTATCCCCCAGGGACTATTTCAGCCTAGGTGCAAATTAGAGCCTCTGAAAAACAGGAGAGTCCCAGAAGAGCAGGTGGGCTTTTTCTGTGTCCAGAAGGGCAAAAAAGGCTGTTAAAATAACACATCTGTGTTTCTGTCAAGTTGAAGACAATGAGGAAAGCCTTAATCTGTATTTCAAAGGCAATCAGAATCCAGCCTTGGTAGAAGATCTAAGCAACTCCAGATATTCAAATACAGAAAGTAAACAGAGAAAGATGATATTTATCTGATGATGTGGAGGAAATAATGCTCAAGATACTGATGAGATATATTCAGTCTTAGGCAAATTTTATTTCCACTTGAATTACTGGGAGAGTCTTATTGCCTGAAAGGGGATTTAGAATATTAAAAAACAACAGTTAAATCATGAAGACATAAAAGTCACTGGCACAACTATTTAAGCATAGCATGAAATGTTAATCCTGGGAATTCAGGAGCGGTTTCTCTGACTTTGGTTCCAAAAAGCTGTCCAATCCTGAAGTTGTATTTATCCAAATACTTTATTTTGTAATTTTTCTGTAATCATCAGCCTCCTCAGAACTGAGGTAGAAGTCTTTTGCTAGAGCATCCAGGACTGTTCTTAGATCTTTGTATCTACCAGGTCTCAACCGTGCTTTCTAAAAACCACATAGCAGGTTTTTCTGGCCTTTTTTTGGTGTGCAATTCAACAGAAATGTGAGCTAGATGCCATTTCCAGTATTGTAGTGCAAAACCATCAGATCAAGGGCACAACGCTTCTGTAAGAGAACATAAAATGTGAATAAATTTAAACACATTTGAAAATATTGTAGCCTTAGATTTTACTATCACACGCTGCTTCTTGGGGGTAAGCAAGGGCAACTGATCTCTACATATTCCTTTTACCTAATCTGCTCTGAGACCTAAGTGATAGCTACATAGCATTGCAAAGCCCTTGAAAAAAGATGAATGTTAAGTATTGTTAGAGGAAACAAGTAACTGTTGTATTTAGCTTTGGCAGAAACACAAATGCGTATTTAATATCCTTTTGTTTCATCTAAACCCATTAAGGGAGATTTTCCTTTTCTGTCTCTTAAAAGTACAGTCTGCATTTTGCATCGCGATGACACATATTCTACAGAAACTTTACAATCAGTGTTAGCTTAGCGTTGCTGCAAAATCCTGCAGGAGCAGACAGTTCTCTTGCTTTATGTTGACGGATGGCTAAGCAATTCAAAACAGTATGGGCTTTAAATCTAGAAATGAAACATGCAATCAACATGAAACAAGGTTGGTGCCTTAAAATATAATGGAGCAAACCCTTTAACATTTTCACAATTGTTTTCTCCGTTTTGTGATGTAGTGAGGGACTGCCACCTGGCAGAAGCAGGCTGCAGAAGTCACCATTCTCACTTCACATTCCAGGTGCACAGGCTGCAAAAAGCTCCCTTTGTTCCTTCCTCAAATGTGAATTAACAGTAGCAGCTTTTATAGTTCTGGCACTAAGTGTGAGCCATAACAAGAGAAAACATGAAATGCCAGTGTACTCTGAGGCAAAATTATGCCCTGCAAGGCGATACATATTTTAAATCTATATATTTTATTTAAAAACAAAGCACAGAGATTTAAATAAAAAAATGAAAGTGCCTGTGAACTCAGATTTGCCAGCTAAAGGGCAAGAAGTTTACAGATTGGGAAAGAGGGAAGATAAGAGGGGATTAAAAAATAAAATAATCCTCTGTCTTTTCTTAAAATTGTACAGATAAACTTTCTGTACTCTGGTGTCTTTTAAGATGCTCAGCTTCTCAATTCAGATGATCATCAGCTCCCATCTCATAGTCTAAACTAATTGTATGCATTAAAAATGCAAGGCCAAATCCGATGTTCGGCTCACTGGCACTGCTCTCTTGGCTTCAGTGGCACTGGGCCAACAACACCATCTGAATATCTAGCTGAGAGGCAGAGTGCAAGTGCATCAGCCTGAGGTTGGCACCACACTAATGCAGCTACACAGCTTCTCCACCTCTCGGAGCCAGCACCAAGAAAGAGCACCTTCCTTAGGAATTGAGAGTCATCTACAGGGATGGCACTGCTCTGCTGGCTTTCACTAACAAACCCCTGTGTGAGTCTAACACAGTAGTAGTAGTAGTAGTCACATGCTTGCCCAGATACTAAGGCACCTATGCCAATAATTCTTTTTTTTTAATAAATTTCAGTGTAAGTAAGTAGCACGTGCACATTGCTGATTTCTCTTTCTGAGCCTCAAAGCTTTTTGCACCCTTCCCTTCCCTTATTCCATACCATGATTCCATGTATTGCCCCAAATATTACTTTGCAGTTACAGAACCACTTCTGACTTCTGTTCCAAGAGCAGATTATATTTAATCATTGAGGTTTTAAAGAAACATTGACAGCATTTTCTTTTTAAAATTTTTCTTTTCATTTGAGGTATGAGTGGCAGTGGATTTCTTCCATCTTTTTTTTGTTATTTATTTTCTTTAATCAGAAGCCAAATAAACAAATGGCAATGCAGGACTCCTACACTGAGAGGAGGGAGGGGGGAGAGAGGATGGAAAAGAATTTAGGGAAAGAGTGCATTTTCTCTCCACAGTTCGAATCTCTGGCAAATACTTTGTTGCAATTTTAATTTCAGACCAATCTGATTCAAATTACATGCTTTTTCATTATATGACTGCCTCGCAATCAAGTGTTTATCCCTGTACCCCTATGTATTTTGCATACATACTGAAGATGAAGCTTTATTCCATGCCTAGCCATTATTGGATTAAGAGCTGGGGGAAGGAAGGGTGAAGATGCTTACACTCGATGTGTTTTGATGACTCATTTTACACTGAAAAGTTGGCAGATACGCATCATTTCCATTTGCTGGGAAATGCTGTTTCAGTCAATTGAAATTGTTTTTGATCTAGGGTGGGGGTCCTCAACCTACAAGCAAATGGAGACCACATGGTAATTATCCTCATGTCAGTGCCAAAGCCAAAAATGCTGCTGTTTTAAAAAAGCAGAACCAAAAGAGTAGAAGCCATGCAGCTAGAGTCTGTTTACATCTGGAGTATAATGAAAGAGATGGCAAAGACCACAAAGTAGATGGGATGAAACAAGAAAAATTAACGTATCTTCTTCAAGTGATCAAAACCATAGTCAGTGGCACTGAAGCACCTTAATATCAGTACTGCCTTAAGTACAATAATGCTAAATGAAACTTTGCAAAGATAATTCAGGTAGCTGGGAAACCAGAGGGCTTTCTGGTTTGGAAGGAATACATGGATTTTACATAACCTCTGTTCTTCCCACTATCTTAAAGATGAAGATTAGATACTTGTCAGAGATCTGATTTCAAAGAATTTCCAAGGCATTTTTATCGCACTACTTTTTAAAGAGGTGGAGCTGCTAGTGGTTTTATAATGGAAGCATTTGCTATTTACAAGGTTTAATTTAATTGCTTAATTGCTGCTTCAGAATGCAAAGGACTGGAATTTGAGCCAAGAGTCAGTTTTCTCAAAGAAAATATTTATTAAAATAAAAGCAAACTTTCAGCATATCATGGAAGCTGAAAATTGAAGCAGAGCTGGTTAAGGAAACCAAGTTGACTGCTCAGCCACACTGGAACAAGAAAACAAAGAAGAAGATCCTTCTTTGAGTTTCCTCCCTGCCCCCCAACAGCCCGTCCTTAATTTTTGTGACTTCACAGGAAGAAATCTCAACAGTTTTCTACCTCTTCAGTCCATTAATACAGACTTTACATTCCTTAGGGGAAGCATACATTCTATAATGGTTAAGAACAGGTCAGGGAAAGGATTTACAGAGTTGCCTCACATACATACATGCTTAGAGAAATTCTGAAAGAAATCTAAGTGGGTGCTGTGCCTAACTTCTTTTGACTGTATTATGTTACTAGGTGCCTTGCCTATCAAAAATACATAACTAAATACACATGCAAATTTGGCATGCGATTGCACTAATACTCTGATGGTCATCAGCTAACAAAAAAATCATATAAATCAGGTTTTTAATGCAGGATAATAGTTGCTAAGGCACAAATAGCATTGTCTAAAAAAATCTTCTCTGTTCAGATTACTGGTTTGACAGATTACAGCTACCTCTACATATTAGAGATAACAGGAGGCAAAGATAGATGTATTAAAATTGGACTCATGTTAGAGAGATAGAGCTATCTTCTTTCATGAGGCTACCTCACTAGATGATCCTTTCTTGGCTCACATCTCGTATGACACACATGCATGTGAACATCCAGCCATAATGGACTCAGTTTTCAATTCCTCGCATGCTCAGCTGGCATTGAGCTGAAGAATACAGGTGATTCCAAATATGTTGTTCATTGCTTCTTTTCTTTGGAAAGCTTGATTTTCAAAGACTTATGGAGGGTTTATCTTCAAGCATGGGAGAGGGAGCTTGCCCACTTATTATTAAAGAAGTATTTAACACACCAATGCTAAGTGTTATGATAATATATTAAGGACTATCCTGTATATCTTTGCTATATTGGATTCTAGGAATGAACAAATTGACATTTGAAGAGCCTAGTGGGTCATCTAACCCATCCATGGGATATGCAGAATCAATAACTATGGGCCCTTGGATATTATCCTGAGAATAAGCTCAGGAAAATAATGATGTATCATCCATTTGTAGTTGCAAGTCTCATTCTTACAGATACATTTGGAACAGGAGCAGAATTTAATAGTGCGAGAAGCACCATAAGAATGGCAGCAAAAGGCTCCTCTGCAGTGTTATCTTTGGACACAATTGTGTCCAAACACATAACTGCTCTGCATAACTCAGCCAATTCTCACTCTTGCACATTCAGGCATGAAGTTGAAATTCTCAATAGACCATTAAGTGCTCTCACTGAAGCTGGTGTAAATCCAGAGTAGCTCCAATGATGTCAGTAAATAAAGTTGCTCTGAATTTACTGCTGTGTAACTGGGAGTGGATTCTGATCTCATCCACTTCATCATTTCTGTAAATTACTAGGCCAAATCCTGATGGCTTCACATAGGCAAAAACTCCTGCTTGTCATCAGCAGAAATTCTGACTGAGCAAACAGTCCTAGGTTGCCTGTTAATCTCTTCTTATTTTCATAGCTTAGCCATGCACTCTTAACAACTCCCTGTATCAGCTAGTCACTCTTTTTGGAGACTGTGGCAACAAGGGCTGAGGATGTAGACTCTGGAGGTTATTAAAGTAATGTTCAATTTTTGTGCTTCCACCAGAAGAGCAGAGGTGCTTGATAGGCCAGTTCTTGCTATGTCACCATCCCACCCCTCCCCTAAGAGCTGGAAATTTTTCTGTTTGCCATCAGATCTGTCCTCACTCCAGAACAATTCACCCTTCGTTTCTCCTTCTCTATTATTCTTCATCTCTCAAACTGTTATCCAGGTGTGCTACATCACTGCTGCTGTGGCAGAGCAATGCAAAGATTGGCAACCTAAAATTTGATTTTTCCAACAGAGCTTATCTGCAGCAAGCTGACAGACTACTGAACTTCAGCGTGCAGCCTGACCCCCTTGCATCAGTGAGTAACGTGTCACCTAACTGCATCCCTCAAAAGCTTTTTCCTCTTGGAAGCAAGCTCTAAATTGCAGTGCATCCGAAATGAAATAGTAAATTCTTTGGTCTTGAACTTGCAAGTGCTATTACAATTGTAGGTGCTGCAAAATAGATGTGCTATACAGTAAAATAATTCTGCTCATGAGAGTTTTATATTAATTTCTTCCACTTCATTGCCATCTACAGCAGGATCTCTTTGCATTAATTTTATAACAATAGCCTTATTGCTCCATGATTTTATTAGATCTAAAATCAGGATAAAATGAAAGATGTTTACAGTTTCACCGTACAGAAAATGGAAAGAAAGGCTTGAAATAAATATGAAGAAATAATATGAAATCTAGCTAATTACTATCTGTAAAACATGTAGATTTTTGACAAGGAAGTAGTGCAGGAAATAGTGAATCATAAAGGGGGAGAATAGCTAGATATAATACCCTGCATGCAGCGTTATAACTATCTGAAAAACAGAGAAATGAAGGACACTAACAATTTGCCACAATAATGTGTCTTTCTAACGCACTGACACCAAAATTTTGCTTAAAGAAACAAAATTTGTCACAAAGGTGGGCCTGCAACTCTGTTCTGATTCTTACAGTATGCTTAAATGAATTGACTGGCCATAACCCGAACCAGTGTGACTGGGGATTTAGGGAAATGTGGCACAGTCACTTTTTCCTTCCCTAAATTGTGATAATTTGGTGTTGAAAAAATGCCTCTCACTGTGTCTTGAAGGCCATTGCTATAATGATTGATGATTACAAAATTGTTGATTGCAACATCGTGAATGTTTTGTTATGTTTAGTTTTAAATGTCTCTGAACCAAAGGGCAAAAAGAAAGTTTTGTATCATCTCATGCACTAAGCCTTAGATCTGTGATGAGACGATCCCAAACCCTTACACAAATGAAGATGCACAATGCTGAAGAAGACAGGGCAGACCAGAGAGGCAATTCCACATGTCAGGGTGCATCCAGGCTATCAAAAGCATGAGGTCTTTGCCAATGGGACTGTCACCAAAATATTCAGAGTGATGCCATTTCTGTGTAGACATCTGTGATTGTATTAGGATCAAGTGGTGCTTGTAATTTTGTACACAGAGGCGGGTTGCGGCATGGCCATGGCCACCCCCATTCATTTTCAACTGTACCTGGGGGTGTAGTATCATCATGCTGGCTGAATTTTGTCTGGCCCTCTTGAGCAAGCAAAGCACAAGCAGCAAATCCCTGCAGCCAGAGATGCCTGCAAAGATCCCAAGGCTTTGTGGTTCATAACAAGGACAAATGCACCGTCTAGGATCCCACTGTTGTTGTTTAAGCATTGCTTAATCAAAAAGAAGCTATTCTGTAGTTTAAAGAAAATTTTGCCATTTTTTCCTTTGCTCTTGAAACTTCAGCTGGAGATGATTTTGTTCAAATTTCTTCATCAATTATTCAGTGATACAGAGGGCAAATGAGTCTAGAAAGGAATTGCTGAATTCTTTCTTTGTTTTCCTACTGAGGAAAACCCTTTTCCAGTGCAATACATAAAAGATTGCTATGCTAGTTTAGACTGTTTTGCAATGCCAGGCCTAAACTGGTGTCAACAGCAGATGACAACAGCCTTCCCGAAAACGTCTTGTATTTCCTTTACAGAGTCTTCGCTTCTGGAAAAAGATTTAAGACTTGCAATTCAGCTAGGATGTTACTTAATCTGGCTAAATGACTTAGCTGAAGTCAGAGGTGCTGCATTTACAATTGCAGCTTTGAAACAACTGGCTTTTGCAAAGCAGAGATAAAGAAGCTGATGCTTGTCTAAAAGTTTTGGATATTTTTTATTATTTTGCTCATGAATGTAATAAATTTTTATTAACACTGGATGACAGAAAAGATATAGCTGGATTTTTAATACCAGCACTAGAAGAGTATACATCCAGGATGACAGTCTAATTTTATTTCTTGACATGCATTTTATTTAGGGAATGATATATATCTAGCCCACTCAGCACCTGCCGTCTTCAGACACACCAGCCATTTATGTCAATTATTTAGGTTTACCCCTTTAGGCTCTGAAGAGCAGTTCTTCCACTTCAGAATCCCCTTCTGCTCTCATTCAGTTTTTATCAGATTCTCATCTCAAACTCCTACCCCAGCTGGTTGTGCTGGAGAGGTCAAGAAACAAGGAACAGACTGCTTTCTGTGCTGGTGAGATACCCCAGGGAGCTCTAGATCTGGAATTCATGCTCTGGAAATGCATCATTCCTTTTATTTCATCACATGTTCCTATTTGTTTAATGAAGTGTTCAGAACTCAGTTGCACCAGTACACCAGCTGGCTTTGCCATAGTGTCATCATTGTGAAGATCTATGCACATTTACCTGCAACAAAGACTCCTGAAGTAATCTAAAACTATTTTTGAGAAGTTTGCTCAAAACAAAACAAGAACTGTATTTTTTTCCTTGTGAAATTTTAGGGGGAAATTCTTCCAATTATAAATTGAAAATTACTTTATGTAAAATGTTCCAACTTAACAAGCCAGTGCACATTCATAGCAACTAGTATTTAAATAAGAGTAGCTTTTGCAAAGGACTCTTGTGGCACTAACTGATTCATTAAGAGCTACAGGAATCGAGGCTGTTTTCTGCTCCTCTGCCATGATGCTATCACCTCCCAACTATACAAACTAACTGCATGCTATTTGGATTTGTTTTACATACTATTCCTGTGGGCTCATACTTTAGACATGCAATTTAGGGGACCAGTGCTCATAGTGACCCCAGTTTCTAGTTTTACTTTAGATGGTCGTTAGCCCTTGCCCCAGTGGTTACACGCCTGAGGTCAGTGGACAACAGCAGAGTATACGCATGCTTTCGGGCACAGATTATTATCCTGAAACTAGGTAGTAACATGAAGCATTGGTGTTGTGACTGCATGTAACTTAAGAACACACATAATTTCTTTTTTTTTCAGTAAATACTGAGAAGTAAATACTGGTAATTCTTTCTAAAATAAATCCTAAAATTTATACAGTATTTCTCTGCAAATTGTTTCTTTATCATTATTTTTCTACTTGTAGAAAAAAATGGCTGTAATCTGCATCAGAGAAGCGCTAGGGGCAGATCTGCATTAACTCCCTCGGACTGTTGTGCTCAGCAGGCATGTACAGCTGCTGGTCCTCAACTAGCTCTGGGTTCTTCTAGCATATTTTTGGATGAGCAGGATGCATAACTTTAAAAAGAAAACATTTGCCAGACCATACATCATTTCATTTTTGCAGCCGTTATGTTTAATAAACTATTACTTCTTCCACAACACTGTAATATTTTCCACAACACTTCACTTTTCCAAAGCATTGTCCAAACCTCCTCTGGGCTGTGCAGCAGCCAGTACTGAAATTCTCACATGATTTATTTTCCCAGGCACCTTTAGTTCTCTTATGGTTATTAAAAGAGAGAGAGTTTTAAATATACACATATATAAAAAGGAAAATATTTTTGACTATTACAGAAAAGTCCTACTATTTATATTTCATTCTTACATATGATTCACCGTCTTTATTTTAGTATGGAGTTAACTTAATAGCTGTGTTTCCTCATGCAAGAATGTGTCCTGTTTTCCCTTTGATTTCCTACTTAACCCATTCTACCACTAGTGGGTTTTTTAAGCAATAATGATACAAAAAAAATGAATTTGACTGTACTTCTTGGAAGATGGGCCCATCAAGGAAGGACCACATCATTGCGTGGTTCTTCTACTCTGTCAGTATAAGGACAGACAAAGCAAAAGTGGAAATACAGATGCTGAAAGTACTATGCTGTGCCAGCTATTTAGACTGTAAAATTTCATTTAAAATATTTTTGTAACTGTGTTTATAGACAGGAAAAGTTAGTTCTTGTTTTCAACAAAACATCAAAAATAACTTTAATAAGAAAACTTAAAAACAGTGTCAAGTATGGCACTTCAAACTAAACTTTTGAATAATTTTAATCTCCAGAATAAGGCACTTTTTTTTTTTTTTTTTTTAAAATCTCCGTTTCCAGAGTTTATAAAAACCTGTATCCACCATTCATTTTGCATATGTCTGAAATTTTCCAAGACTGTATGAGGAAGTTCCACATAAGTGTGGAGGAAACTGCCAACCTTTTGTCACCAAAGTCTGAATTATCTTACTTGGGAATGTTGTATAAAGTTCTAATTATGTAAGACTAACTTCTGCTTGCAGAGGTTATAAGCAACAAGAAACCACTTCAGTGACTGTACACAGATTTAGTGACTGGCTTGAGAAGGTATTTATTTTAAGTAATACCGAGCAAGCAAACTCACAGATGCATAAAAATGTTGGTTGCAAGGGACCTCTGGAGGTCATTGAGTCCTTCCTCCCACTCAGAGTCAGAAGTTGCTGCCTTCTCCGTGCCTATGTTTGATGAAGATCATAACACAGTTCCTCTCAAAAAAGGCATAAACTGGAACATCTGAAGATTTGGTTAGGTTGCATCTCCACACCACGGGTTGAGATCAGCCCCTTTGAGTGAGTTCAGAAAGGCATCACAAACCAAGCTAGACTGGGAGAATACACTGATTACAGTGCTCAGACACTGGCCACACTCTCTACATTTGTCAGTATTATTTCAAATAATTATTTTGGACATTTTTAAGGCCAAAATATCATCCCATAGAAAGATCAGACTCTTCCCATAGATTCTTACCATAAGCTTATAATCCTGAACTAAGTTAGGATATATTGTAGAGAACACTGTACATCCTGATTAGAAATTTTGGGTTCTGAAGACTCAAGTACACTTTATTAAGTGGTTTCAGTGGTTAATTAACCTCACTGCATGGACTGTGCCTCTGAGTTTTATTCTAAATTCTTCTGGCTCTAGCTCTGCAACACTGCATTTTGCTAAGAATGTGTTTGCTGGAGCAATTCACCACAAGAATTTCACGTTTCTGTCCTGATAGTACCAGATAGCAAGATAGCTTTTTACGGGCCTTATTTTATGGTCACAACTCTATTTAAAGCAGAGATTTGCCTGATTGTGGTTTGTTAGATAAATATCCCTCTATCAGAAACGTTAACACGCACGTGCGTGCACGTACATCCACTCACACACACAGAAAGGTGTTTAGTTTCTCGTTAATCCTCCTGACCAATCTAAATTAATCTAATGATGTATAGCTTTCAGGGACAGAATTCTGTGTATTTTACTACGTCAAATTACGTATTTTATCATTCAAAAAAATATAGACTATCAAACCACAATAATGGCACACACAGCAATCACACAGGAACACATTATTTGAAAAATTATCTTTTATCTTTTTTTGTCCCCATGCACAATTATAGAACAGTTGTCATGGTGCTGACTCAAGAAATTTTCATCTTAGAAGTCAGGTCAATACCCAAATAACTTACGTTTTAGTATTTTGCTAGTGGAAGAGTAAACAACTTGTCCAGCTCTCACTGAAGGTGCTCAATGGAGGTGTTAATTTCAAACCCAGGAATTTTAGTTCTAGTGGATCTTACATCCCCCATCAGGATCAGATATATTAGGGATGCAGGGGATCTGCCTTACAAATGAAGAGGTGACCCACCTGCTGTAATCACCAGTGCAGCCTGTTCTCCATTTTATTATTGCTAAATCTACTTCCTTCAGCAGTTTAGCTCCCAGCAGTGAATGAAGTATCACATTGACTTCATACCTTTTTATTTAGGTGCATGCAGATGCTAAAGAACAAGTGGAATACTGTGACATACATGTTAACAACACCTAACTAGTATCTACCCTATCAGTTCAACCTTTTTTGTTTTAGTGATTGCTCTGCTAAAAGGGTAAATGGCCTGCTACTATCTGGGTCATACCATATAAAGAAATTCTCATACACCTCCACAAAATTTATATTACAAAGGTTAATCCATCCTTAATGTATTTCTAGGGAGAGTTTTTATTTTAGGAATTTTGACCCACCTAAAGCCAAGATCTATTTCAACAGCATGAAACAAAGACTCCTAACAATGTGGAAAGTTTTGTCTTCAGTAGTTCATAGGGTGTTTATGAAACTCTCTCTATTTCTTTAAAATGTGAAAGACAATCAGATTTTATAGGCTGGTAAAACAACAGTGGACATAATAAGCCTGACATTCTGAAGTAAACAGTTACGGATTCAGCTGAGATGTGAAATATGCTCTAACACAAAGAAAGCCAAAATACATCCAGTTGATGTGGTTAGATATTTCTGTTCATTAAATGAGTATTTTAGTTTGGACAAGTAATGGATTTGTAATAGAATATTATTGTAGGCTTCATTTATATTTACTTTTAGTGTTTTTTATGATTTAAAGAGTAATGCTTTGATTCTTGCAATTGTGTGATCCTTGGCATTAACTTCTTGGCATAATCATTAACAGAAAATCAACAAGTAGATAAGGACCCATGTGGTTTAAATAATACAAAGGTAGTTCTTAGCTAGTTTTGTTGGCTTCTTTGTCTTTGTTTAATCAGAACATGCAGATTTTTTTTCCATAAATTAAAGTCAAATTTCAAATTGTGGCTGGACATAGATTTCTCATAATTTCTTGAGGTGCAAAACCATGATGGCAGAATGGAGCATCCAGTAGAAAGATGATACGAGGAGTTAACCATCTTAATAACATCTTACTCTGAAGTTCCATTTGTCAAACTCCACTTCCCAGTGATTAGATTTTATTATGCCTTTATGGAAAGATAAAAAAGCTCACTCCACCAAATAGCTGTTCTGCGTTTAAATGTCCATCTATAGTAATCTTCTCTTCTAAACTTGTAAGTTTAACTCCTTGCATATAATGAGACTTGCCTTGTAGTTTTTACTCCATTTTATTGTATTTTTTCTTTTTCTCAAATTTCTGATTTCCTCCTGAAATGTTACTATCCTGCTTGGACATAACATTTTACACTCAGTTACATGTATATGCACAGCTACTTCTGTGCCCTGTTTCATTCCTCCGAGATCCCAGATATCCACAGATGCCCACAGGACATTTGCTTTCTTGTCCGTGGACTTCCTCTGAGCATTCACCTTGAGGTGATTACCACAGGTTACTAAATATGTCCCTGTGTGACTGATTGCCAAGAGTTTCCTATCCTCAAACCAGAACTTGCAATTTTGCTCCATGTGCATTATTTTCTATTTAGTTTTATTAAAATGCATCATGCTTGTCGTGACAACCTAATGAAGCCATTCAGCTTGCACAGCACAGGTAACTTTTTTTCCTTATTTAGTGCCCTACCAATTTCTCTGTCATCTGCACACGATTAGCACAGATGCAATGTCTGTGTGCAGAATGATCTTTCGTCAGATGGAGCCACTAAAAGGCCAGGCTTTTTTTATATGTTCCTCATAGTAACTCCATTTTGTATCTATAAGTGACCCATGTTTCAATCCTTTCCATATTAATTCCATGTAGTATAAGCTTTTTAATTAAATCATGATGTGGTTCTAAGTTAGTATTGCAATCTCAGATAAAACTCTGTCTTCTGGGAAATAAGCTTTCCTATAAATGCTGTGTAGGTGGGGACTGATGGGGATTGATATCACTTTATTCAGCTTCCTCCTTCACTCCATGCTAGGGAGGTTCAGGAGGAGTGTCCTGGCTCAACAGCAGGTCAAGAGTTTGCCATATTCATCCCTTCATGCCACAATATGTGCCCTGTCTGTAGGGACCAACCTAAGAATTAATGAGTTCAGAGGGTCGTGAATATCTCCTTCCTCAATCATTCTGTTCTGGCAGTGTCCAATACCACATAGCTAGTTCCATTCATTTACTAGAATTTACTTTTACACTCTAAACTAGATACTGGTTTGAGATGTGGCTAGAAGTTTCATGTGTGCCCACATATTGTATTATATTATTTGAGTGGTGAAAACTGATAAATACAGCAGCTGCAGAGCCAGGCCTAAGCATGCTTGGTGTTATTCAAATAAAAATAGAAGTAGTCCTTGTTCAAAGAGACTTATGTAGCCCCAAAGCCTAGGTATCTGTCCTTTTGTTCCACATATGCTTTCTAGTACTCTCAGCTCTTCATGATATTTCTCATTGGTACTTTTGCACTTTAATGCATCAAGGTCATTACACGTGAAACTGTTAAACAAAATGCAATACATCAACTTTATTAAGGATGAACACAAAGGGTCTGGTCTTCTGCAGTGCAAAACATGCTCTGGCCAGTTCTAAAAGCCTCTGAGGTACATTGTTTCCCATGTCAACTCAGGACTTATGAGCATCTGTAAAGAAGTGCTTGAACCCTGCCAAGTGGGGTTCAATAAATAGCTAGCAGTATGTTAATAAAATCACCCTGAGAGTGTGAAAGTCTTGGCATGACATGAACAAAAAAAGAGCCAAATACTCACCTAAGGTAAATGGCTATATTCCCATCAAATATAATTATGCCAACTTACACCATTTTCTGAATGTATGCATTTCCCATTGGACTTTAAAAGCAGCCCATGGTTTCTACATACTTATATTCACACTTTTCAAGACTGCATTTAACTTCATTGAGTACCTTTTCCTGTTTCCATTACACATCTGAGTAAACCGCAGCCCAAGCAGGAAATGCCTACAGCCACTGAAGGATGTCTTCAAATCAAAATTGTCCTAGAAAATTCTGCCAACTAATAGTCTCCCAGCCTTCTCATAATTATTATTTTTACCTGTGACACATCCCACTTATCTTCCTTGAATTTTTTTGTCAGCTCACTTTTGGAGAGAGCTATTATGTTCTGCACTTTGTCTTATTTTTTTAAGTTGTTTATTCATATCCTGGCTACAAACTTGACTCCTGTCTCTTCACGCACCTCAAACCATCCTGATTTGAAAGCTAGCCATGCTCAGCCTTCTGTTTATGTTTCATTTTCTCTGACCTCTTTCTCTTCCCTTCCTCTACTCCCTAGGCAAGTACTTCCAAAAGACCAGCTCCAAAATGACCGCTGGAAATCCTGAGGTTTACATATTTTTTTTGTTTTCATAAAAAATAAACCTTCATTGTGGTAATCTCTGGACTCTTTTTGATACACTTGATCTATGATGATTTTAGGCCAGGCCAAAGGAACTTTAGTAAATATTTTAAAAGCCTTTATAATGGTCAGGTTAGAGGCTTCCAAGCTTTTTTCTCAAACTTGCCCTACATTTGTTAGCCTGAAGTTAAATTTCCATTTCTGATTTAAAAGGGCAATGTACACAAAGTGCCTGTCAAGAAAACATATAGATGTGTCTACCCTAACAGAGACAAAGATATCAAAGGCAGTTTGACTGCTGGAAGTAGTAGCAGACAGCATCCCCCCTCTGCAGCAGTTGCTGTCTCTAGCCCTGTGAGAGGTTCTGCAGGGCACCCCATCATGGCATGCAGACACACGCCTGTTCGCTGCTTTCAGGTATATTACCGTGATTTCCAATAGTTTTCAGGCAGATTTGGGAAACAGAGAAATGGAGTTTAAATGGCCACTCGTAATATTTTTTCTGAATCATGTGAAGTGAATGGAGTTATGCTGTCATTAAAATAGTCAGAAGGTCTGCCAACTTTATAGAAATAATTCAGCTGAAGTACCTGGGCACTGCCTTCTTCTTGGCTCAGTATGGCTATAAATACTTAATATTCACAGTGTGAGAAAGATGTTAATAAAAATATTTGACTTGAAGTCTTGAATGTCAAGAGCTTTTCCTGAGGACCTTATCTCCTTAAATGCAGCCAAACCTCACAGAGTAATTGGGAAAAAATGTAGTGAGGCAGATAGGGTTATCTTAAAGCAATACCAGAGCAGGGAAATTACAGATTTATGCTAGCTTTTACTTCTCAGTTGGAGCCCAAATTAGGTGACCTAAGCTACTAGAACATCTGTCAAAGGTAACTGTCAAGTGATCGTTTAAAGTATATGCCTGTCCTGTTAAATACAGAAATCTTTCATGTTGTGGTTAATATGTTTCAGCCATGTAGCTAAGAAAGAGATACTGACACCTTTAAAATTGTGCTGCTCTCTCACTCTTTTAATGTATTTTTACACTGACCGCTCATGCAGTAGAGGTGGCACGGGTACGGACCTCAAAGTCAGCAGAGTCTGCTCCAAGGGCTAATGAGGCTGGTGGAGAATCCACGCTTTGGGCTGACATTCTTGAAATGTAGCACAACGACATGTATAATGTAATGTAAGGGCTTCGGTGGGTAGGGGAAATATGATCTGTGATTAATCTGACCTTCATTTACCTTGTTGAATCAAGCTGCTCATTCAGTGTGGGCTGTAATCAGTCCTGCTGTCTGTGGCTCTTTGTTAAACCAGCGCTGTTTGTGTTTAGTCAGCTGTGAAAAGGGACTGAGAGAATAGTTTTTTCAGTGCAAGGTGTTAATGTCAGTGTCCCACACACATCCACTTAGAAATAGAACCAAATTTCCTTTTAGAGGCTCTTCAATTTAAAGGTGAACGATCTGAATCACTGTTCAACCCAGAGTAGGTGTAATTTCTTTTTACTTGGCTTACATGACAGCAACCAAACTTAGATATCACTGGTATCTCCTTTGTCTTCTTTTTTATTCAAGTTTAAAAGTTTTAGGGAAGCTTTGCTTTAAGATTGAAGCAAAAAGCTGATCGATTAAAGCATTTGGTTATTTTATTTTCAACTGATACAGCTAGCAAACCCCAAATATAGATGCAGTTGTTCAAGCAAAATGCATGCCTGTCCTGGTTCCCCAGGCACAGACCCATGTGCCAGCCATGGCAGGCAGGCCATGAGCAGCCCTCAGTCAGCTGGGAGTTTCAGTCAGGGCAGCTGCCCCAAGCTGACTCACAGGTGTATCCCATAGCACTGACATCAAGATCATTATAAAAGGATGGAATTTAATGAGGGTGGGGAGTTCTTCTTCCTGGAGCTCTTCCTTTTTTGTTTCTTGCTCCTTCTGCTGTTCCCACGGACCAGGCTGAGTTTAACTTTGTATACTTTATGTTGATGTTCATATTAGTTTTATTTCATTAAATCCATTTGAATTTCAGCCTGTGGGGCTTCTCCCTTTTTCCCTGGATTCCCCCTCTCAGCTGGGGAGCGGTCATCAGGTGATTGAGCAACTGCTACAGTTTAGCCACAGGTACTGGCTAAACATAGTGCCTTTTATTGACACATAATGATTTGAAGAGCTGGTTTAAATATACTAGAAACAGAACCCTCTCTGTGGCACAAGGAATGCCTCCAGCAACAGGGTTTGCCATTTTAATTCTGTAGGTGTGTTCCTTCAGGTATAGACTAAGTTCTAGTAGCCATTAAGGTTTAATGATAAAATTAATAAACTCTGCGTGTTGAGTGAATCCCGAGTGTTCAGGCTTTCTTGGAGGATGTCAATGTAAGCAGTAATTAAAAGCTATAAAACAATCATTTTATTATGTTTCCATAGACAGCTAAAAAGGGAAATGCAGTGATACAGGTAAAGGCAAAAGTTTAAAAGGCCAGAGTTTCTACTACTATAAATACCACAGCTCCGTGGACTGCAGGGGATTCATAGTAATGTATGCTTGTTGACAAGCTGGTCTTATTTTAAAATTACAGAATTTATCCAATGGGTACATCATGAGAGTCAAAACGCAGTGGTGTACAGGATGAGTCAACAGACAGATCTTTTTTCTTCTTTCTTTCTCCAATCTACCCTAGATCCCACAACTCCCCCCAGAAGAGGGTTATTTTGTTGTTATAACTAAAAACGATTTTTTTTTTCCCCTCCTCCCTCCAAGAGAAAACACCTCAAGGAAACAAATCTTTCTTGGTTTTATCCTAAAATACTTGGTGAAGTTGCCTCTTGTTGAAAAGCTCAGCACTGGCCTCGCTGAGGTACAGTGTAGTAAAAACTGTGTTTGATGCTGCTGGGATTTTAGAGCAGGATAGTAATGCATGCTGATTCCCTTGCTTTAAAACAGATATCTTCTTGGTAGTAAAGACATACTGCAGTCTGTGTCCCAGCTGAGAGCAAATCCCACAGCAAATGTGACCATTTGTTATGGCTTGTGGAAATGTATAGCACTCCCTAATGTGGGAAAAAAAAAAATACAAAGATGGATGAATGCCCATCCAATTCTCTTTGTTCAAAAAAATCTAGATAAGAATGTTTTGAAAGATAAACTAGGATAAGAGGACAGGATTTTCTTTTTGTTTTTTCACCTTTAAACTACCAGGAAGGCTATTTCTCTCATAACTTTGCTAGAGGAGTCATTGGAGACCTCACATGTTCGCTTTGAACTTTTTCTGCCCTGAAGAAAGACAGAGAGATATTTTCCTCCTGAGTGTTTTTTTGGTACTTGAGTTAAAAGTCAAAACCAAACAGTGTGAATGAAACTCACCTTCCGGCTCATTACTCAGGATTTATTTGCATAGATTTTTCTGCTGTCATAATCTGTTCTTTGTCCAGAAGTCTGGAGACTCTGAGCAGAGTTGCCTATGAAAGGGTGATAAGAGATCAATTTCTACCATGACACAAATATATAGATCCAGAGATATAGGTGTCATCTGATCTTTATAATTAAAGAGAAAGAAAAGGAACATAAACCTGACCTTCCCCTCCTCCTTTCATAATCCATTATTAGTAACAGTACCTTTTTCTATAGAGTTCTCACATGTCCTTCATTCCTCCGAAAGAACAGTGTAAGATTAGCTTGATTTGTCATTGACATTGACCTTAAAAAAATGCTGTCTTCTAATCAACCCAACAGAAAAAAATGCTGAATGACTTTCTAAAAGGTGGGTGAAATAGTTGCTATAGCCTCAAGGCAGCAAGAACATAAATGCTAACAAGTTATTCTGGTTTTACATGTCTATTCACCTTTATATAGATTCTACCACCTAAGTCTCATGCTGCATGTGTTAATGCTCGGGAAGTTCTTTTGAGCCCTATAAACAGTCCCATAATATACTTGAATGTAAACTGAAGTAGTTTCCTCTAATTCTCTGTTGCCTATTTAATAAGAATATTCTTGCTCTGCACATATACCTAGAGCGTAGTTTTGCCACCCATACAGTCTCCCATTTTATAATCGATGTTTTTTTTTTTAAATTCAGCACAATAGCCTGGATTGTGACAATTGCTTATTCAGTTTCAGAGAATGTAAAAAATGCAATATCCTTCTGCAAGACCAGCTTGCATCTTGAATCCATATGTTTGAGTGTGCAGGAAAACTGGATCTGATGCCCCCACCATGAGCAAATTAAGGCAGGAAAGGGTGACAAGAGTGATAGGAAGAGCAAGGAGCAATCCAGTCTATAACTGTACGCTTAAGAGTGGCTGAATGGATGCAAAACTCAGGGAAAAGATGCTATGTTTTTATTATGACCTGCTGTATAGCACATTTCCCTCTTGCCCAAGTCAGGAATTTCAATCTAAGTAAACTCTGAGATCAGGATCAATATGACATGGTACTTTATTTTTAATGGGGACATGCTGGTACAATTTAGGGAATAAATACACAAATGTCAAGGCACCTTAGGAAGAACATGGGAGCAGAAAACAATATATTAGCAGTAGCAGAGAGAGACAAGAAAGAAAATGCAAGCCAAAGGATGGATAGCAAGGGATAAGTAGACAGCATAGCTCATACCATGCCTGATAAATTTTCTTTAACAGATAGTGTCTAAATCTCAGTGGAAAAAAAATCCAGGAGGAAAAAAATATTATTTTCCACTTGTTTCTTCAGAGGCTGATTAAGGAACGAGCAGGTTATGAATTCAGCCTGTGTGAAAGGGTTGCACAGGACAGCAACTGCAGAGCAAAATCACAGAATTACAGAGTAGTCTTGGTTGGAAAAGACCTCTAAGATCATCAAGTCCAAACATTAACTCAGCACTGCCAGTTCACCACTACACCATGTCCCTTAGCACCACATCTACATGTTTCTTAAATTTTTCCAGGGATGGGGACTCCACTGGTCTTACTGCCAGTCATGGTAGCTGTCTCCACACTACTGGGGGATCTGAAATGTTACAGTTTGCACACAAGTGAGCACAGACTGGAAAAGGGACGCTTAAAAAGTTTAACCAAATAATATATTTGTCCAGGTGGCTGTGGCCATGCTAGACCCAAATACCTCTGTGGGAACCCACTTGTTAATGATCCCACACTAGGTTTTAGCATGGAAGGGGGCAGATTGCATTTAGAAACATTGAACCTGTTCTCGATCTCTCTTATGCAAAGCAAATTAGCAGTTACAGGGCTGTAAAGACTGGAGAGGGAGGAGCCAGCAGTGGGAGAGGGAGGTGGCTGGTCCCAACTTAGGTTTTGCAGGCGCAGGAATGAAAAATAACAAGGGAAAGAACAGGTTTTGTGTTAACAGAGTGGCTGGAATTCAAGCCTGAAGAATGCCAAGTCTTTTTTTCCCCTCTAGTTACATAAAATTCATAATGCAAATACAACTGTATTTTTGTATGCTGTGCTTCTCAGCTCTATTTATAATTTGACCATCATTTTCAAACCTGGCTGATTAATATTAGGCCTTTAAAATCATGCTCAGATTTCTAAATAAACATTCTCTTTTTTATTGTTGTTGGAAGTGTTGCACTCCTGCCTTCCCCTATGGTATGTGTAGGGTGGTTTTGCCTTTCAGCAGACTCTTAGGGTAAAGTAAAACAAACACTTTGCCATCATGTAAGAGTCTCAGAAATTAGGCTCCTGAGGATATCGTGTTGTAAGAGAGGTGCCAGTCCCCATGTTCCAGCAGTAAGCCTGTGAACTTGGAATCACAGACGTGCACAAATTTGGGTGGGAAGAGGGTTGTCTGTCTCAGCAACTGCTCAGCACGGGGCCAAATTCAAAGATAGGACACTGTTTTTTTTCTCCTTCTCTCCCACCAGATATTTGCAAGGAGTCACAGGGTCTCCCCTTCTCCAAGCCAAACTAATGCCATGCCCTGTCCACTCCTTGAGTGAGGTGGGCTCCAGCCCCCTGCATGCCCGTGCCAGACCTGCTCCTGTCTGCCATTGAAATTCTTGTGCCCCTCTGGTTACTGCTGCAGGGGCTTTCTCCAGCCCTGGGGCAGGGCTTTGCTTTTGCCTCCACTGAATTTCACATTGCTCTGATTGGCCCATTTCTCCAACCTGCCCAAGTCCCCCTGAACCCCAGCCCTGCCCATCAGCATACCAACATCAGCCCCATCCTACCCACTTCATCCCACAACAGCTCAATTTCTTTGCCTGTTCCCCATGCAGGTAGAAAGGAAGTGCCATTACAATCCAAATTATCTTTGCTAAGAGGTAAAAGATCTCATCCAGGTGAGCTGAGTCTATACTTCTATAACTTGTTCCCAAATGGTCACTTATGCCATCTGTATACACAGTAACTGCCTAGATTTACGCCACACACACACACCTTGCTTTAAACTTAGTGATTTGCCATCAAAATGTCCTGACCAAGATCATATTGTTGTAACTACAGGCAAAAAACCCTCCTGCTTTATGTATTTGCCACTTTCTCTGTAAGATAGTACCCTCACCTTATTTCACAGGGGATGAGGAGGATGAATGCATTATTAATATGGAAAGCATTCAGATTTGGGGGAGTGAGAAGCACTAGCACTTATGAATTATCTTATGAATACAATATAAATTATTCAGCAACTATATGTCCTTCTTACAAAGAAAATCATAGGGTTTGGCCCTACTAAGCTTACAGATTTCTAACTAGAGAGGGGAAAAAAATAAATCCTAAAACATAAATATAAACAAAAATGTAAATACAAATTAAAATATTTTTAAATGCTGCTGACAAAGTTTGCCCACATGTCACATTTTACTAGTGACTTTGTCCGTCATTTTAGGGAAAAAAAGTGCTCGTTTCTTATGACATATGTTCATGCCACTCTCATTTGACTTTGGTAAGTTCATTTATTAATGTATTTTCTTTGTTTATTGATTTTTTTGGTGGAATGAAATCTCATACGTTCCCTGATGTGCCAGCTTTCATTAATTTAAAAAAAAAACCCAGTCCTTTAAGATTGAAAGTGTATTGTTATGCTTATGATAATTTTGCCTATGGTAATTTTACCATGGATTTTAATAAAGCCAGAACTCCACCCTAAATTTTTCAGAAACTGGGGGAATGTCTATACAGAGAATTTAGAACCCACTGGACTTTATATTATAGTTTTCTTTTTCAAGCTCATGCTCTTTCACATCTGTAGAGGCTTGTGGTTTAAAACAGAAAGGCAGCTAGTGTGAGTAAGGTAAGTGAGGTCGTTTTGAACTTGGAATCAAATATTTTTTCTTTCCAAATCCTACATAAAGTATAGAAAAAAAAATCCTCAAACATTTCTTTCTAATTTATTTTGTTAATTGAAATCTCTCCCACTCATTGGTGTACTTGGGCAAGGAAATTGTTCTGCCAAATACAAGTAAAACATACTGAAAGTACTCTACTGATCTGTTGATGGGCCATGTAAATACACTCTTTAAAGGGGTACTAATTTTAGAGATAATTACAAGCATTTTACTCCATTTTTTGTTGACAGCATTTCTCAAGTATTAGCAACCCATTTTAGGAATAATACAATCATGCCAATGAGACACTTATATTCACTGCAAAGTAAATGCAAAATTCAGTTTAAGGGAGAAAAAAACAAATTAGGTATCACCTACAAGATGCCCTTTTCTCTCTTGGTCATTCTTTTGTACTCCGGGACCATCTCTGGGCTGTACATCAAGCCTGCAACCTGTCTACCACTTCATGATAAATATCTAAAATCTGCTTTGCACGTTCTTCTGCAGAAAGAAAATAGGGACAGGCCCCTTGGCTGCTGTAAATGGAAAGAACTCCATTGGCTTTAATGGAGCTCTGCTGCACTGCGCTTCTGGCCATCCTCCCTGCATGTTGAAACATTTCTGACGCAGAGGAAAAGGGAGGGGGTGTTTTCCAGTAGCCGAAGAGGAGGGCCTGGGACATCATTTGGGTACCTGTTCTCTTTGCTGCCCCTGAGCAGTCACTTCAGATTGATCCACACTAGAAAAAACAAACCACAGTCAGAGGAATGTGATATTTTAGTATATTTTTCAAAGCACCATAAATCCTTGTTCCTTACCCAAATCCAGTTTATTTTGCTCTCTTGTCAAAGGGAAGGCGTACTGCTGCAACGACCCCTATGCAGTGGAAGTTTCACTTAAAACTAAACCTGCAACTGTTGTAGTATAGGCAAGCCCCCTGTTTACCTTTGCATCAACGCTCCTTTGAGGGATGAGTAGGGCAGTATTTCATCAGAGAGGGATGTTGTATTGTTGCATGAAGTCAGCTCTGCAATTGCTGTTCACGAATAGGACAGGACCTCATGCCGACTGGCAGAGCGGGACGTGGGTGTGGTGTGGTGGCACAACTTTCCACGCTGGTGACCCAGGCCTTCAGGAAACACCTCCTGTCTTACCCCACATCCACGAAGCTGGAGGGTTCGTCCTACTATTCCATCCTCCATGAGAGGATCCTCGTGGAAACACATCTTTCTCCGAGGCGAATGTGTATGTACCTCTATGCACACACATGCACACCACCCCCCATAGTCTTCTCTGGGTTGGAGAAATGGTATGATCAGCAATGCTAAAATACAGACTAGAGTGTGTAGCTACATTTCAAGGTTTTTTTGTTTGTTTTCTGGGATTTGGGTTTTTTAAAAAAATAAACTGATGATTGTGAGGGGGGTTTTAAGTACAGTAAGCTGAGGACAATGTGAAGGTTTTTTTCTTTGGTTTTAGAAATAAAAAGGGGAAACTGCTTCTCTACAATTCTGTCACTACAGCATCTTCCGAAAAAAAAAAAACAACCTTGAGATAACATTTATTTGCTACCCTCAAAATGAAGGAAAAGCATAAAGAAATGATTGTTGATTTGTTCCCGGGTTTGGGTAGATCAGGGACTGAACACAGATTAATCCCAAACTTTGTGCCCTGATTACGACTGAGTAGTAGGGAGTACCTGGTGATAACTGCGTGGATGTTAATAAGAGCCTTTGTATATCACTAAACAATAGAAATCTTACAATGCAGCTGGAACAACAAAGCCTTTCTCTGAGCCATTAGGATGTGCCTTTGCAAGCAATTGGGAAGCCTCCATAGCAGCTCACCCTCATGGAAAGCAAGCTGGTTAGCTTCTCCTGGCACTGAGTGAAGGAAAGAGATAAAAAATAATGATATTCTACTTAGTGACTACACTCCAGTTGCAATGTTGACATGGCTCTAGCTTGCAGATAAATCCTTCTAGCTGGGCTACTCGTTACTCTTACAACTGCAAATATAAACATTGATGAGTGAAAATGTAGACTGTTAAGAAAATTGTGTGATATCTCAAAATCTTGCAGCTGCTCTTACTTCCAGTTAAGTCCAAGTTCATCTGGAGGGACTGGGATTTGTAGAAGTGAGTCCATAAGACTTAAGACAAAAACAAAACCACCAAAACCATTTTTATCTATCTGGGAAGTTACAGAGTAATCAGCTTGAACAATAATACGGTGTCACTCTGATCTTGAAGCTGATTCTGTGAACACTTAGTGCTGAAATTAGACACCATTTTAGTTGATATCTTTTTTAACCTGATAGTATCCCTGTGCTGCAATAATTCTTTGGATGTTGCATATTGGTTTAAGTCTTTTTGCCTCGGGCCAATTTCAGTATCAGGCCCCTTCAAGTTCTAAGGGGGAAGCAAGTGAATAAACGTACAAACATGCCAGAATAAGTATGTAAAGACACTGCCTCTATTCTTATCACAGACGGCTTGATCTAAATTTGTTAACATATAGAAATGGAAAACACTGCAATTACTGTTACCCTAGAACTTGTATAAAAATGCTGATTTTCCATCTAAGCTTTCTTTCAAAAGCATTTAATTTTCGATAAAATATACTATGATTATTTTCAATTCAAAGTTTTTCTTTTAAAAAAAAAAAAAAGAAAAAACATAGTACATTTAATCATCATGTACCCACAGGTACTTTCAGTTCCACTTTTGGTATATTTATGAAAATTCTGGGCTTACCTCTCATATCTCAGTTATGTTTTCTCCAGTCTATCACAGATGACAGAGTTAGAGATGTAACTTAGAAAACTTAGCTAGCATTAGATGGTTAGCATCCTTAAAAAAACAAACAAACAAACTTGGGGCTGATGAGCTAATTCTATTCTGAGGGTAAGTAAAGAAATAATTTTATAATGAGGAATTTTATGTAAATGATTCATAATATTTCAAATTGACTCAGATATTTCAAATTGACTCAGATTTGTATCCTTCATGACAAAATTTTGATTAAATTTAAATGAAATGTCTGAAGTCTTGGAAATAAAAGAACAAAAGAACTTGGTATAGAAAATACAAAACCATATGATCTGTTATGTCCTCTTAATATTTCCCCTTTTTATCAAGAGAAAAAAAAAAAAAAAAAAAAAAGAAAAAAAGCCAGCAGCCTACACAGAGGAACCATAAGCAACTGCAGCTTGTGAAAATACTGCCAGTGACAAATTTACCTTGACACAATTCAGAGGAAGCGAGAGTTTGAAGCCCAAGTTGTCAAGTCTGATTTTGGAAGTCTCAAAAGGCATAGTTATACTCAGCCACATTAGGCAGATACACAAGGGAGATGGCTATGAGACATACAGGAACTACCTCATTCCTGTTATCTTTCCTAACTTGGGTTTCTAATACCCACATTAAAGGGAATGCTGCAATTAGTGAGAAAACAACACTGTGGGATTCAATGAAAAGGAGGAACCATAGTGTCTGTGTGGTGTGGGGCTGCAATAGATGAGGGAGGAAGGGAGGAAGGAAGGAAGGAAGTTACTAATCAGCACTTACGGCTGAAGTAGGAATACTCGATTTGAGAGTAAGGATAGTAAAGAATTAAAGAATCATTTTGGTTGAAATGGAGATTTGTACTGATTTATTGAACCTGTTTTACCACCGCTGCTCAGTCTTTCAAATGACTTTCTGTGTTCTTTAGGAACTGCAATAGTACAAAAAAAAGAGATTACTTATTAGAGGCATATTCATTCCTATTGTATCCACTGTTTTCCCAGTAGTTATGAGGTATTGAAAGTGAAGGGCCTTATTATACTCCCATGGAAGCAGTGGCAAAACCACTGTGATTTCAAGGGGAACAAGACAGGGACTAAAAATAGAATTGGTACCCAAATGTCTTAACGTAAATACCTGTTTTTTAAATACAGCTGGCCAAAGCATGGAATTAGGAAGTATATTTTGAATTTTTAAATATTCATTTTTACTGCATTTTGAATACCGTAATACTGTCTTTTAAACATTTACTAGTACTGTATTTTAAACTTAATCATAGAAAATGAGCTGAGTTTCTTCTCCCTCTCATGCATTTTTATTCATGTCCATGTAGAGCATTGGACCCTGTGAACAGAGGCTGTTAACTGCATGAAGTCAACTACAGCCACAAGGATATTGAGACTGAAAAGCAGGTCTGACTCATTACCTTTGTTATAGTTTGGTTTGCTGCTAGAGCAAAGGGTTTGGATATTACCCTCCTCTTTGTTTCTTCTCTTTCTTGGATCAGGTCCTAGAGAAAACTTTTGGAATATGAACAAAATCCCAAAACTTCAGGGAAAATGTTTGGTTTTTACAAACCTATTCATGTTAAAAATGGACAGTCCTATAGAAATAATGTGTGTGCAAATTGGGAAGGCAAGGTAAATATTCTCTCTTGTCAGGACATCTACAACAATTTTAATGGGATTTTGTATTAAATAGACCAATAGGTAAGTAGTTATCCAATCAGGCTTTTGTTTTCTCAAAGATACCTCTTCTCAGAAGACTGTATTTGAAGATTTTAAGGCTAGAAAGCACCATTGTGATAATTTACTCTGAGCATATAACATCATAACATGGGCCATAGGACTTCTTGGTGCCTTCTGCAACTCAGTAGCAGTGCTTGATTCAAAATTCCAGTTAAAGAATATCCACACCAGTTGTTTCACTGTTTAATTTTTTCTGTCCTTAAAAACCTACTACTTTGTCTGTAACTTCCAGTCGTAGATCCCCCTACATTTATGTGATAGCTTGTAGAGTCCTCTGCTAGCTCTTTTCCCATAGGTTGGTTCTTCTAGAGGGTTGAGTTACTTCATTGATAAGTTAAAGAGATCACTATCTTTAAGAATAAGCCATTGTCCAATCCTTTTGTTATTATCAGTACTCTGTAGTCCCTCCAATTTATCATCATCCTTCTTGAAGTGCAGACAATTGAATGGGACCACTTTAGTAGCAGCCACACCAGTAGTGCTGAGCAGAAAGGTAGTTTAACCTCTGTTCTTCTTTATGTCCCTTTCTGCGTACCCAGTAAACACAGCAGCTCTTTTGGCTGTGGCACCATGCGAGACACTCCCACTCAGGTTAGTTTTCTGCATTAGCATCATGTGTATGAGTTTCTTTAGAAACCTTCACCCCTCTATTTGTTGTTCCCCAAAAATGGCATCTTGCATCTAGAAATGATACAGCATACCTTGTGCATTTCAGTAGCCATAGAGACTGTGTAAAGAAAAGCCACTTCAGAATTCTTGAACCAAAAAATTTGCATTTGGCAAGGGAAGAAATCCGTATGTCTTGCATTTTCCAACAGCAAATCATGCCTTGAATCCTGAGTAACCCCCCTGAATTAAGAAGAAACTTTTGAAGTGTAAACCATTATACAATGCAATGTCAATAGAAACAGGGAACTATCACAGACTGCATCAACACCGGTCTTCGTCTGAATCAGGAGTGCACTTCTGAAATGCATCTCTGGAGTCCCCCTGTGCTGTGCTTTGGTACACAGAGCAGTTTCTGAGCATGAGAACTGCCTTCCCTTAGGGTGAAAGTAACCTGGCACCTCAGGAGCATGTCCAAGGTGCTTGTCCAACTGACCACTGCCAGGCAGTCTGCGGGACCAGCCTGGGGCTAGACACCCCCAGCCCCGAGAGGCATCTGGAGGCTGATGCTGGTGTGATGCAGACGTTTGGCCCCTACAACCACTGTTTCATCCTACTCACCTGTGCCGAGCTACGTGCTTATCTAGACACAGCAATGTCTTGTTCCATGAAACTCTCATTTGTGTGCTCTGCATGTGCACTCCTCATGTGAAGGACTGGGCTCTCCTTGAGGCTTTCCTGACAAAGTCCCCATGGGGCTCTTTCTGTAATCTGGATTAACAAGAACTCTTCAGGAAGATTAGGTCTTCTCCAGGGGTAGGCTCCCAGTTCCCACCTCACTTTAGCCACATTAAGAAGTATACTAGCAGGGCTGCTCCTGTTGCTGGCCTCAGAGGGTAAGGTTATCCTTATGGGACAACGGGACACACCTGACAGCACCATCACACCACTCAGGATTTGTATACCTCCAGAATACCTGAGCAACTAAGGGAGACAATACATGGCTACCATCTTTTACATCCTTAGCACAACCTCTGTGTAAGTCTGGCTTCTCTGCAGGAGATCTGATCCCACTAATTCTCTAGGTGTTTCACCCTCTGCAGCCAGCTCCTACGTAGAACCACTTTCTCTTCTAAAATCTTTCATGGGAGGAAAAAAGGCTTGAAATCATAGGCTGTCCCAGGCATTAATTCAGCACAGCTGGGGACATGCAACACTGCATGGATGAGGGAAGAGAAGGAAAGAGGTGATCACCTCCCTCTTCTTTCTACCTCAGACTGGCAGGAGGCCAGACTGTCTCCAAGAGTAAATTAGAGCAACATAAAAAACCCACAGTTCCATCTGAGGATCCTAAGGGACCCATATAGATAGCTCAGGCCTTTGTGTCAGCCCACTAAATAGATCAGAGGGGTGTAGATTACATACATCAGAGTTTCTGTTTTATTTTACCTTAAGTAATAACAATTACAGATGTTCCACATACTTAACTATATCTTCCATATAGTAAATAGGAGTATTTCCCTAACTTACTTAGATTTTTTGCATCTGCACTTTGGAAGAATCCTTGAATATGTTCTTATCATCTTATATAAAGAAGCAAAAATACACTCAGTGTAACACCTGATACGCAGTATCCTTGAGCAGAAAATGATCCACATTGATTATATGATGGCACAGGAAAGAAACTATGACAGTTTTGCTTTCCAAAAACTTTGAGGTGAGGTCTCCCACCTTGCTTTTTGATTTTTGATAATGTTGTTTTACTCAAACAGTCTACTTGCACAAGTGCTCACAGGTTAAGCAAAAGCTTTCAGTCTAGTCCAAAGATATCAGCAAAGTAATATGTGAAGATAAAAAATAGCAGAGATGGTCTCAATTCCTGAAAATATCTTAGAATTTCCTTTTAAAATTGAAACTTTTGGTATTAACAAGTGGCTAAATGAGAAACAAATTTTTGATGCTGTGGGGCAGTTGCTCACGAGTGACTCTGTAAGATCATTTATCTGAAAAATAATAAATACTGTAAAGATGCTCACAAAATAGAAATCAAAGCTTGCTACCGTAGATGTGCTAAATAATATAATAATAATATGCTAAAAGTCTTTACTTTCCCACCACAAATTGTCTGGCAGGACAACTCATGATAGGAAAGTTAGGCATTGATGTTTAACATGTTTCTAAGTGTTGCAGGACTAGTGCCTACCATGTGAGGACACAGTTTACAGAATAGCTACATATCGCAACATAAGAATTGCACACTGCAGCTGTATCCAAATAGTCTCGAGGCAGTTCAGTTCTCACTATCATATCAAAAGTTTGTATATTAATTCTCTTCAAAACTTAATTAGCAGATTAGCAGATCCATGTTTTTTACAGTTCGTAACAGGAGTGAATAATAATCAATCTATATTTCAGGCTTTTTTTCTTTTTTTTGCGAGAATTACTTAACTACGGCTACAGCTAGAAGTACAACCAATTATTTATTTTTTGAATGATTCACTTATTCAAGAGAAGTTACTTTTATCTGCATAGTCAGAGAACAGAGAAGCATGGTGTGGGGGGAAAACGTAGTTAGAAACAGTTACCAACTCAATACACAATGACGAAGCACTGGAAAAATAACACTGGCTTTCATCTTTTAAAATGCAAAATATTTTGTCTTATGATCCCATTATCTCCACAGTAGGCCAAGCCTGCTAGCCCTTGAATTTGATTGTTTCAGGTTTGGGTTTCCATTTTAATGAGGGTAAGAAACCACAGCTCTGGCTTCCTGCACGTGGAGCTGCAGCACTGCCGCCCATCACTGTTGTGAGTTACGAAACTAAAAAACTCAGACTCTTAAAAACCTGGGGATTTATTTTATACATGGTCGCTTTGGGGTCTTCTGTTACACAAAGGCCAGAATTACTGTAATGGGCAGAGCAGCAATTCACTGCTCTCTTTTACTATCACTTTATAGTTGAGGGTTGTTTTTCATTTTAATTGAAAAAAACAAGTCTTTCTCATGGGTTCTGTGCTACTCCCCTTAGCCAAGCACAGCCTGAAAAAAAGCGCCTTCCCTGATAGACTTCATTTTAAGTTCTCGGCAAGCATTACATCAATATTTAACCTCGTCCCCCTGGGGGGGAGCTGCAGCCTGCCTGGCTTCCCGGCGTAGTGAAGACCCTGCCTGCCATTGCTGCTGCTCAGACACAGCCATGGACAGACAGTTTGGACTGGCCGTAGGAACCGGTTTGGAAAGCGAGAAGGGGTCGGCAGCCATAGCCCTTCAGACTTGCCCTCTCCTGCTTGTCCTGCTCCCTGCAGGGCTTACACCGCACTGGTAACAGGCAGTGGTTGTGCCCAGTTAAAAGAGAGTAAAAGTCACTTTGTGGTATCCATATGAGGTTGCAATTTCATTTCCCCCCCATCACAATACCCTTCCTTGCCTATCTCTGTCTCTGCGCACTCAGCAGATGGGCACACACATGGCTGGGCTCTGGCCAGTCGGGGACAAGCCGGCTACATGCCCAGCTGGGACCCGGTGGCTTTCCGAGCCAGCAGTTTGACCACTGCCGTAGGTACATGGCCAGAGCATCCAGGCAGCGCAGGATGAACATGCATTGCTTCTCAGCAGTGCCAAACCAAACTGGAGGTGTGGAAGGCTGTGCTGGAATGGACCTGTAACGCCACCCCTCACCGAAGCCTGCTGCCCAGGGCGTCCCCTCCACCCCGGTGCTTCCCTGCCAGGCAGCCAGCGGCGCTGAGCAGCAAGGACCCGGCCCAACAGAGAGGCCGAGCGCTTCACTGTCCCTGCAGAATGTCGGAGTGTGAACAGTCCTGGCCTCCCTGCTGGGCAGCCAAGCTTCAGAAGCTATGCAGGTCTTGACTTGGGACCATTTTCTGATGGCTTTGCCTCACCTGTAAAGCCCATAGGACTTTAAAAAAAACCACCAACAATCAAAAGCACTAGAATTAACAATTCAGTGTCACCTCACTGTAAATCTGGAGGGTTTTCTGTTTGTTTACATCGTTAAATAATAAAAACCTAATGTAGGTTCTGCTTGGGGAAAAATAGCAAGTCAGATGGGAGTTTATTTACAACAGGAGATGTTTGCTTGTGTGTCTGCCCCAGTGCTGCTGGCCTCGCGGTGCAGCCTCGGGGCTCCCAATGTGACAGCGAGTCGCATGGGCCCCCAGTAACGTGTCCCGGTGTCCCGGGAGGTCTCGGTTCAACACACGGATGTGTGCAGCAGCGCTGCTGGTGTGCTGCCTTGGGTGACATCATGTTTTTCCATAAGAACGCTCGGTGACAGCACATACATTAGGCTTTGGGCTGAACGAGTGTGAAATTCCCTTCGATGTCAGAATGAGACAAAAACAAAAAAAAAGTGGAAAGGTCATTTGGGAAAAAAAAAACAGGAATAAATATGACTTTTGGGGCCATGTGAATCTCGCTGTCACCGGGATAAGCCCACCGGGGCAGACACCAGGGCAACACCCAGCTAATCTCATTATTGCCATGACATTACCCGTGCGGCGGGGCCGGGATGGTGGTGCGCAGCTACTCGCGGCCGGGCGGTAGCGGCGGGCGCGGCGATGATGTCAGCTTGTTATTTACTCTGCAGCGCCGAGTGACCGGGCACGGCGAAAGGAGAATCAATCAGCCGCCGGGTGACCCGTCAGGCGGAAAAAAAAAACAGGAGCCGGGCGCCCGCTGCCGCCGGCGGGGCGGGGGAGGGGAAGCACATGGGACCGGGCCGCGTTGCATCATCCGCCCGCCGCGGGGCCGCGCGCCGCTCCCGCCGACCGGGGGGTGGGGGTGGGGAGACACCCGGGGGCACGGAGGGACGGCAGGGGCACGGCGGAGGCCGAAGCCCCAGGGTGTTCCAGCAGTAAAGGCCGTTTGTGCTGATTCACAGCGCTGGAGGCCGCCCCTGCCCCCCGCCCCCAGCGGCGCTGCCCGGCCGGCCCGGCTGTACGCCCCGGCTGGCGGAGCAGTAGCAGTGATGATAAGTAATAATGGACAGTAATGGCAGGCTCAGCAACGCCCCGTGCCGGCCGCCCCAGGGCCGGGCGCGGTGCAGCTCTGCGGGCACCTCCGCCGGCTCCGAGCCGTGGGTCACAGCGGCGCTGCGGGCGGGGGTGTGTGCGGTGTCACAGTGTCTGCTGCGGGGGGCGCGGGCTGTCACGGCTCGTAACGCGTGGGAGCGAGCGGCGGCAGTCACCCGAGGGCACCCCGCGGGCGGCGGCGCTGGGGACACCCGCCGTGCCCGCAGCCGCGTGTCTCGGGGTGCGGCACCCGGAGCGCCCCGGCCCTCTTCGCTCGCCCCGCGGTGCCCCCTGCTCTCCCTTGCCCGCGCCCGCCCGGCGGTGCGGCGGCGGCGGGCCCCGGTGGCGGTTGTCTCCCCTCAGCGCCGCTCCCGCCGCCGCCGCCGCGCGCCCGCACCGGCCCTGCCAACCGCCAACCGCCGGCGGAGCCGCGCTGAGCGGCGGCACCTCCTGACCGCCATTCCGCCCCAAAACTTTCCGCTTTCCCCTTCCCACTCTCCGGGACTTCCTTGTGCCGCCCGTGCGCGCCGAGGGGGAGGAGGAGGCGTGTGCGGCGGCGGCGGCGAGGGGGGGTTTGCAGCAGGCTCCCGGCAGGCCGGCCGGGACCCAGGGGGAGCGAAGCCGCACCATGCGCGGCAAGTGAGGGAAAGTCCCCGCCAGCGCCGCCCGCAGGAGCCGAGGCTCTCCCTCGCCGCCCGCGGGAGCTGCGCCTTTAACGCCCGCCGAGCGAGGTGAGTCCCGCGGCGGATTATTCATCCCGGGCACCCCTGGTTTTCCCTTTCTCCTTTCCTCCCCCGTCTCTGACACGCTCCGAGGTGACAATCGCCCTTCCCCGGCGCTGCCCCCCGGGCCGAGCCTGGGGCCGGGGCCTGCCGCCCCTCCGCAGCCTGGCCCGCCCGGGGGTCGCCCAGCCCCTGCCCGTAGCGATGAAGTTGTTGGAACCCCGGCGCTCGGGGGTATCTGGGTTAGGGATGTGTTTTTGGGGTAGCAGCGCTGGGCCGAGGGGCTGTGCCTGGGGCTGCGCCTCGGCCGGGGTGGGGGGCGGTTTCGGGAGACGCTCCCTGCTTTGGGGAGAATGTTTTAATGTATTTTTTTATTATTAAAAAAAAAAAAAAAAGGATAAATGCTCGGGGGGGTGGGGGGGTGGGGGGAATGCGAGGTATTCACGCTCAAGTGTGGAGTTCGCTGAGCCGGGGTGGGGGAGGGGAGCCCATTCATCGCCAGCGCGTGAATCGGCGGCGGGCGGAGGGGCGATCGCTCCCCGGCACCGAAGTTTACTTCCAAGTAGGTAAACAAGTTACCCCCCCGCACCCCCCCCGGTGATGTACGCTGCTCCCAGCCCCATCCCCGGCGCTGCGGGCTGGCGCGGGGACGGGGAGCCCCGCGAGGGGGGCGTGGGGGTGGGCGCTGGTGGCGGGGCGCCGCGCGGCACGGCGGACCTGTTGCACAGCGGTCTGTGGCGGGGCGGTGCGGTGCCCGCGGGGGCTGCGGCCACCTTTCCGCCCGCTGCTGTCATCTCGGCCAGCCCGTGCCCCATTTTGTGGCGCTGGGTGAAGCCCAGCGGTTGTTGCGATGCTGGGCGGTGCGGTGCGCGGCTCGGCGCTGGTGTGGTGTGATGTAAAGCCGGTGACCCTTGACCTATTTAATAATATGTTGTTGGGTGCTGGGGTAGGCATCCTGCACGGCGCGAAAAGAGGGGGAAACCACAAAGCCACACCCGAAAAGTTGGGCTTGCATATTAATTTCTCAAAGTCGGTGTTCAGGCTGCAGAAAGGCTTTCCTTTATGTTGCCTTAACACGTCTCCTGCTCTTCTCCACGAGGATTCATTCCTATGGCGTTTTCCCCGAGTCTTCGAGTGTGTGTGTGTGTGTTGGTGGGGGAGGGGGAGTGGTGTCTTCGGTGGAGCTCGTGGGGTGTTTCAGGGAAAATAAAAAAGAAAATATTGCAGCGTAATGTTGCAGAAAACTGAAATACTCCGTTGAAAAGAGCGCTCCTCGAGTGACAATTTGAATAAAATGGACTGTAAAATTAAAATTTCCAGACCGGTATTTTAGCCTAATAGTATGGAAACAAATACATTGTGCCAGAGGGAAATCTGGTTGTAGGTAATAAACACAGGGTCTGTCCTCGTGACAAATACAGTGTCGTATCGTTCTTCCCTGGCCGATTTACCAGCAGTTATTTAACCGGGAGCACTCATGTGGCACGTACCAGATGTAAGGTGACACACCTTGCTTGCTGTGTGGCTGCAGCTGCCGGATTTAGGCCTCTTCCTGTCCCGCGGTGAGTGTGCTGTCAAACACAGAGACACCGGGCAGGTTTCGAAGCAAACGCACGCGTTCTGTGATAGCAGATGTTGTTGGCAGGAAAGCAGGAGTGTCCCAGTGTGTTTTGGCGTTGGGTTTTTTTGTTGGTGTTGTTTGGGTGTTTTTTAAGCAATTACAGATAATAATTGCAACATCTCAACAACTGTGGTAGTAAAAAAGGGAAGCTTTCCCTCAGAAGGTTTGTAGAGGGGGTGGGAGGAAAAAGGAAAGCGAGAGGGGGAGGATGCTATCACGTTAAAAATACATTAAACCTTTCTTGGGCTGCTCGCAGTAATGGTAAAACCGATGGAGATTCGAGCAGAGCTGCTGTAGTCATCTCAGTTTAACATCTTCAGTGAGCTAAGTGACAACCAAGGTTGTTTTTTCTCCCCCTAAGATGAAAAAGTGTGTTTTGGAAGCAAGGAACATTAAAAATTACACATACGTGTGAGCACTGGAAACTGCGCAACTGTCCCGAGTCTCCCAGGACCTCTGCAGATAGGTTGTCATCTGGACGCGTCCCCCGACAGTGAGGTCACTCAGTGTCCCTGCCATACCGCTGCTGTGAGTTAGGCTGCTTTTCAGTGGGTGGCGAGTGCCCTCCATGCTCAACAATAAGAGTATCGAAAGGGCAAAAATGAATTAAATCCCTGATGGGGAAGAGGGACATACCTGCGCCTGGAATTGTAGGGCTTCTGCTTCGTCAGTTTGACTGGGTTTGGTTCTCCCGTTTATTTGCAGATGGGCTTTTCCCACCTGCTAGGCAGTGGGACCAGAAGCAGACTCGTTGTCCACTCGCGATGTCTAGTGTGCTGTGCCTCCGGGAAGAGCTTCCTGAGTGGGGGAGACTCCTTCGGCAGTGGCGGTCAGCAGAGGCCTGCACCCCTGAGCTCAGGAGGGCTGGAGGAGAATGTCCTTTAGCACGGGGAATGTTGTTTCTCGGTAGTTGAGATAAGTCAGCAGCGCGATACGCTTAGGGTTTTGCAGTGTGCTGAGTTCACTCCTTCGTGGAGATGAGGCTGGAAAACCCATCCCAGGGCTCTAGCCTGGCCATGGCTGTGGGTAGTGCATGGGTGCCTGCCTCAGTGCCGATAGCTCACGCTGTTTTCTCTTGGCTTCTGTTAGAGTCCAGTGTTAGAATTCATGCTGTAGTTGGTATTGAACCAATGTTGTTTATATTTTAGTGCTGTCAAGGGGCTCCCGTTCAAATCGGAGCCATTTTGGGAATACCGTAGATGACGGTTCTTGCCCTGAAAAGATTGTAATGTGAGTAAGTGAGGGAGACAAAAAGCCGTGAAGGTAAATGGTGGGAAAAACTGACTCGGGGGAACAGCAGCTGATGGTAGTGCCTTATCTGGGGGGCGACAGTGTGGCCTGGGCTGGTAGGAGAGAGGAGGGTTGTTACCACCCAGCAGCACCACTGCCGGTACGTCAGGCTGCTCTGCGCAAAGAGGGTGTGGGCATCACTTCGCCTTCACCACGTGCTATCCCTACCCTGCTCTCTCTTTACTGTTACTCGTTTAATTTCCAGTATTATGTTAGATGATGTGCAACAGCCTGTCTATAAAACGATCAAGGTTTTGTAACTCTTGAGGGCAGATTCCTTTTTTTCATAATCTTCATTATGAGGCAAGATGGAAGTAATTTTGTAAACTCTTTTTTCAGCTGCTAAATTAAACTCCATTCCCTCTTCTCCTCCCTCCTCTTGCCTATTTTTAGTTAGGAGGAAATAGCTGACCTCTTTACAGCAAGAACCCAGACCCCCTGGGTGCCATTTATAGGTTTCTACCTAATGGCCTACTTGGACAAGTTGGTTGAAATGAAACAAAAACATTGGAACTACAGCTCTACGCAGGAATAGCAGCTTTCCTGTCAATACAGAATCTGTCATTTTAATGATACTGAAACAAATGTCCAAAGGTGAAAAAAGGGCTTTGAGTTATTTTTCATTTTTTCTGGTAGATAAGAGAATATTTTAAGTTTGGGGGTTTGGTGGTTTTTTTGGCAGTTTGGTCATTAATATAGGATTTCATTTAAGAATGACTGACAGTATTTTGTTTTACAAGCAGAAGAAGCTGCCTGAAGTTAGGACTGCATAAAAACTAGGCAGAATCAAAGAATGTTCAATCTCATAAGGCAAGGTCATCGTTTCTTGCCACTGTTCTTGTTGTGTAGATCTTATCCTATACAGAGATTTATAAATAATGGTTACTAATATTTAGTAATTCCATAGAAATATAAGAAATTGCTTCTGCAAGCTTAACTGAAAGCAAGTTTAACTATGAATATATGGCTGGTTTTGAAGGTTTAGGAGCACAGGCATCTTGTATTGCTCTTCTTGTGCGTGTTTGCATTTAGTTTAAGTGAAATTGATGCTTTAAAAATACTGGACTTTAGCAGCAGGTATTGGATTTCTTTATTTGTTGTTTGAGGAGAGAAGCGTATATATGGGTGTACATGCAGTCTGTATATTGCCTCTGTAATCCTCTGTCCAGGTCCCAGCCACCAGTCCCATGCTTCACCCTGGGTAAGTGGTGTGACTGCAGTAGAAAAAGAGGCTTGGGGGTAGGTGTGTCTGATGGTTTGGCTTCCATTTTTATCGTTTTACTGACTTTATGCAATAAAAAGGGCAGCACAGTATTTAACCCCATTTCTTGACCTTTATTTGTAGTATGGACAGTCAATACGTGTCTGCTTGTCCTATTTAAATTGGAGTGCATGTAGAGATTGTTAATTTTATATGAAGCTGTAACACATTCTTATGCCAAGAACTCTATGGTATTCATTCAGTATAAAATCATGATAATGGTACTGTAGTATAATGAAATAATTATTTTAATGTTTTAGCTAAGTGCATTGCATGAATTCTGTTTGGCTCAGGTGTTGAATCTTACTCATTTGCTATGAGAAGTTACACAGTACACTAAACACGTGGACAAAACAGTGCCTCTTGATGCTTAGATGGCACGACTTGTGGCCTATTTATGAATAGATGAGGAGCACTAATAATGTATAATAATTATGTATGTATATACTCGTCAAAATAACTTTCTCTAATTAAGTGCTGAGTTTTATTGACTCTCTTTGCCATCAGAGGGTGAAACAAGGCTTTTTAAAAAGCACTGTTCTCCATTAATATGTAACAGTTACTCTATACATTGCTCCACTGCCATTCAAAACGTGACTGCATTTACTGACCTAAATTTCATTTGATCTCCTAATTCTTAGTTACAGTGTAACCTCTTAATACTGTGTAGTGGGTTTAGAATTCATTTTCTCACATAAAATAATAATTTTGTTAGGTGGAAAGATGTGGTGACATCAAATGTGTGCGTGTTTTGTTGGGTTTTTCTCCCTGATTGAAACACAACTTTCCCATACCTGCAATAAATTATTGATAAAGCAAAGAAACAACGTTTTTCTCGTAGGCATTAAAAATACTTGGAAAATATTCTTTGACATTATCTTCAAGAAAACAAAGAGGATCTTCTTTTGGTGGATAGATTCCCTTTGTCATTCTGCAGAGTAACACATTTGTTGTGCTCCTTTCTGAAGGCAGCAGACTGTGCTGGATGTACAACTTTGGCTTCTGCTGTGTTTTGCTGTGTAGCATTAATCCTCTACCATTGAACGGGCACCCTGCAGGATGTTCTCCGTAGTTCAAGAGTGAAGCTGACTATTTACGATTTATATTTCTGAACAGAACAATCATGTTATAATAGCACTGCTGAAAGGAAGCTGTTGCATTGTTATGATTAACATGTATACAGCTGCTGTTATGTTTCATGCTTAGAAGTATCCGCTGATGAGTTTGTGCCAATTTGAATACAACCCTGTAGCCTACAGCAAAATAACTGGAGAGATGTTCTTCCAAAAGAATGGACCTTCACAGTGTACAGTTAATACCTACATAAGATTTTTATGAAGTGAAGTAAAAATATGGATTTTTTTTTTTTTTTTTTTTTTTGCAAATGCATATATGTTGGTAACTGACAGTTAAGAATTGTTATAACCAGAAGGCAGTTTCAGTGTCACTTAGCAGCTGCAAGTTGCTTGTTGTCTATGCCAGTGGGTTTAGTCTAGTTGCTACTGACAGAGGATCTGTGTCCAGAGGCCCATTAGTATTAAGACTTTTGTTAGCTCGTAGTCTCAGTTGGGATTGTTGACCAGTAATCAGTTTCACAAGTGTTGTTTAAAATGAACTACTCCAGTTGCCGTGTGTGTGTGCGTGTGCATGTACATATAGGTACATAGATAGCCTTAAGGTAGTCTGAAAAGTAGGTTTTGAGGAAAAAAGGAGTCACCCTGAGGCTGGAAAATGGTGCTGGAGTGCGATGGAGCGGCTCTCAAACCCTAAACTAGGATATGCTCAGGTTTCAGGCCCCGGTCAGCAGCACCTGAGATTGTGCTGAGCCAGTGAAATGAGTGTAGGACTGGGCCGGGCAGCATGTCAGGTTTTGGGAGAAGACAGATATGCAGCACCCTTGGATGATGTGCTTGCTGAAATGTGGCAAAGTCAGGAGTGGATACTGTGCTTGTACGCCGCACTGAGCATGGTGAGGCCAGGAGTGACAACTAGGGTACCATATGTGGCTGGGGGATGCATTCAGACTTCAAAATGATAACATCTTCATTTTTTCCTCCTTTTAAAAAAACCCCAAAAACCCCAAACCCCCAGTTTTTGGTGGCTCTTAGAAATAAAATTTAAACCCAGATCTCAACAGAGAGATCAAGGCGAAATTACCCTCTTCCCTAGCGTTCTCCGCAGGTAGGGTTGAGCTTTGCTGGCAGGGTAGGACAGAGAATCCAAGCACAGACAGTGCCTGTTCATATTGTGGGGATTAGTTTCCAAGGATATCTATCTATCTGCTGCTTTTTACTGTTGCAAAACAAACTTAACTCTTTTCGTGCCCATTTACATGCACACATGAGTTAGACCTCTAGGAATTAATTTGGCTGCAGAGTTGATGGAAACACTCCAAATATTTTCTAATTTTTTCAGAAGGCATTTCAGAATGCTGCCAATTACATACATTCAACTCTCTTTCATTGTAGCTTAACTTTGCTGGGTTTTTTTTACATTTTGGATTGAGTTTTGTCCTTTTTTAAATGTAAGAGCTTCTGTAGTTTTATGTACTTAATATAGTTTGCTTTTTAATTTGTTGACATTTAAACTAAAATGATGTAATCTGGAAAGCACAAATAAAAGGCAGGCCTGAGGATTATTCTAATAAAGAACACATCTTCCTTCCTATCCCAGTTCTCAAAAATGAAAGTAAAGAACAGAAGCAGGTACATTTTTAATAGCATCGCACGGTGTTCACAAGGCACAAATTTTTTGTCATTCTGTGAAAGGTATTCAAGGTTTCTTTATTTCCATTTTGACTATTACTGGGTTTTTTAGGTTGATGGTGTTACAGCTCATTAACAATGCTCATTTGTATTTGTAGGAATCTGGTTTTATACTAAAAAAACCAAACATGCTCAGCTCTGATACTTCTGCTTGTATCAATGAGTATCTTACACAACTAGTTAATTTAAATGAGCCAATTAGTTTAAAAGTAGTGCATGACTATGTATCATAAAAATTCATGCACCTTCATTCTCACAGGATTTTACGTGCTTGGAAAAAAACGTAAGGCCAGCTGAAAGGATGTCCCTAAATACAATATTGAAGTAGAAGGAAAGAACCTATTTACTGCATACAGCTCAAATTTACTAAAACATTAACATAATGATTGCTCTCAGTGCTGATGAATGAAATCAGCTTTTCTGAGAGACCACCATCATGTCTTTACTGCGTGGTCTGGTAATGCTGGGTAGAGGTTAGGTAAAAAATAGCATATAGTTTAGGCCCTGATGGGCAGTTTACAAGAAAGAAGAAGAGTAGTTGAGAGTAGGTTGCCTCAAAAACTGCGCTCCATTGATTTTGACCTGCTGACCATCAATTAGCCAACGAAAATTCTTAAGGAATTTTCTGAACTGTATTTTTTTTTCTTGTCTGAGATGTCATGCCTTCAAAGCACTTATTCCTGTGCGTTTCTTCAGTGTTAGAGTGGTAGTATACATGGTATGTCGGTATTTTCTACTATGTTAATGTTATTTTGTGGTTGCAACAATGGCTTCTTGTGTTTGTCTGGTTTTTTCTAATGTTTTGTGTGTTTGTATGCATGTGTGCTCAGTGCTGGATTAATTTTTTTATTTTAAATTTTGCTTACGCTAAACAATATATTCTTCATGGTATCTATTACATTACCAACAGCATGTATTTTGGGTTAAAAAGACTCATGAAACATGGAAAGGTTCTGTGTTCTCTAATGGCAATCTGTTAAATGCAACTATACATTGTCAATTTGATCATACTCAGTGAATGGTGGCTTTGTAGATAAAGTTTGTTGTGCATAGCAGGTGTTTATGTGCATGGAGTCCAGTGTGAAAGGAAGAAATTTGATTTCCTCTTACTAAAAATATAGTGACCTGTATCCTGTACATTTTTTAAAAGTGCTGAGGTAATTACAGTGAATATTTTTGTAGTTTGCTGCTATATTCATATTGCCGTGAGATTATGTTGAAGTACAACTTTTTTCCTTTTCTAAAAAAAAGTAAATTTGAATATGTATCTGTTAAAAGAAGAAATCTGTTCCTTAACATCTTTACAAGGCAATTGATAGAGCACTCCTTTCCATAGCCGGACAAATCATTTACATGCCACTGTAAGTGCCTGCCATCCTACAGAACTAATACAAAGATTTTATTAATGACTGATTTTGAAGAATTTTAAAGATCAAAACACATTGTCAAATTATTTTGTTGCTAGTTCATTAAAAAGTATGATTGTAAATTTCTGCTTACTAAAGTACCATCCCATTTGCCATCAAATTATAAATTAGGATAGCAAAATATCAAAAGAAAATTATGAAAAAAAAGTTTTCTCTTCCTTTCAGTGGTCAGTTTAGAGTTAGAAGTAATGATTACTTTAGTTTGCTAATCTTCTGTTAATCTGCGAGTTAGTTTCTTGGCTAACAGAGTTGGGTTTAGGGTATTAGGTTGCCTCTGAACAAGCCTCTGTGGGGTTTTTCCAACATCTTTGTAATTGCTTTTAAACTTTTTTTTTTTTTTAACACACACACACACACACACACACACCCCCAGATGAAAACCACTGGAGTTCCCAGTGAAGTTTAAGAGGTTTAGTTTTAATTGATTTTTTCCATGTTTCATCGTTTTTTTCTCTGTGAACTCCACGATACGTGGGTAACACCAGCAAGGACAGAGTTGATGATACATTTGTGTTCTGAACATTCAATAAATCCTGTTATAGCTGTGGCCTGACATTTCAAAAACATGCTTGATGTGTGCAGGGGACTTCTAGGATCAGGCCTTATATGATGGCAGCATGGATTCTTGACTGATGAAGTAAACGTTTCTGAGCCTTTTTTAAAGTGATGGATGATGTGTGTGATTTTAGCTTTAGTCCTGACAATCAGTGTTCTTGTAATGAAACAGAGAATGTGGTGTCCCTCTCCTCTTCATAGCCCACATAAGTAGTCCTTTTTTGTATAGCATAACTTCCACCATCTAGTTTGAATACCATTCTTATCTGAGTCCTCACAATGTTCTTTGAAATTTCTGTAGCTGACAAACATGAAGTCGAGATTTAGAGCCCAGTTTCTTTAAAATGTGCAGGAGCTGTGTTGAAATTTACTTAGGCTTAATATTTTGCAGTTAAAATATTTTGCAGTTTGAAGTTGCAAACAGATACACTGGAAAGTGACCAGCTTAGGTGGATGGTTGGAACCTATGAATTTTTTCAATCACGTGCCCTTAGTTATTCAGGCCAACCCACATGAAAAGGTCTCGGAAACTAGCAGCAGTCACTGATAAAGCAACTGGCAAGCAGTGGCAGGATGCTCTCATTGTTGCCTGTCTAGATCATGTATAGTCTCAAAACTATTCTGCCAACTGTGACCTATCATATAAGAAGCCCAACGTGTCAGGTCGGGTGCTTGATGGTTGTCTTTTCTGGTCTTCTGCTGAGACCACGTGCCAGCCTTCCCACATAGCAAAAGGTCTACCCCATGCCTTTTACGTTGGCCAGAGGCTGGAACTATGCTCTTTCTCATCCGTTCTGCGAAGAATCTCAGCAGTCTGGACCTCTTTGTTTTTTACGGATGCAGCGCCAAGCCGACCTCAGCTGGCTGGTCGATGCCAGCAGAGCAAAGCTGCTTGGAGGTGTGAGTCCTGCGGCTGGCTTGGTTGACACCAGGGAGGCTCAGCTGAAAGGCAGAAGCCTGACAGTGCATAGTGCAACGCTTCATCGTTTGTATTAGATGCTGGCCATAGAAATAAATATGAAGGTTTCACTGTTCCTAAATGAAAAAAAACCCTAGAACGGGTATGTACATATCCTGGTGTTCTGGTGTATGTGTTTTATTTTGACTTACTGTTTTTCTGTGGTGTGGTTATTCTCTGTTTGTCAACAGTGGATAAGGAAAATTACACAGAAGGAGTGTTAAGTTTATTTTTCTAACCTTAAAAATAAATTTTCTGCCTGAAACGTCTTGCATTTAGTGACTCAAACATTGTACAAATAGTTGTTTTACATAAATATATAATTATTTATGCTGTTAGCATTGTCTTAATTGTTATTTTTGTCTTTGGAAATACACATGGTTATTTCTCTGGTGTCTCAAGTGGAGCGGGTGTCTTGCCAGCCTATTTAACGTGCTAACGTATGTGAGGAAGTATGCCCTGTGGCCTGAAACATCATTTAGGTATTTGCCAATTGCCTCTGTCTTTTAATTTCTGTTTGTATGCATTGCGTTTGGTTAGGCTGAATTTATTATTGATTTCAGCCGTTTGCAAATATTCTGCAGACAGACCGTTTGCTTGTGTCTCCTTTGAGCCAGCGATTTACCCTCATTAGTCTATGGATGTGTTCGTTTGAACGTTAGCCAAATGCATTCGTAAAAACGGTAAAATTAAAAGAAAGGAAAAGTACGAGAGCTGTGTGACCTATTATTTGTCAACAACATTATGAAACTGCCTTTCAGTGTTTGACTTTATACTATGCCTTTTTTTTCCCCCCAACTTTTCCTTTTTTATTCTCTCAGGTTTTCTGAGCTTCCCATCACACACAGCCATTTGCTCAGACGTTCTCATGGCATTTTTCTTTTTTTTTTTTTTTGGTACATTCTTGTTTGGTTTGTATTTGAAGACTAAAGCTACTGGGTAAATAATAGCAGTAATATTTACCAGTTCTCTATTTCTGTGGCTTGCAAGCTGCTAGGGGACACATGGACTGTCTTTTGAGAGATCTGTGGGGGGAAAAAAAGGAAGTCTGTTGTCACTGTTCAAATTTGGTGTACAAGGTATCTTTATAGGTCCACAAATTTAAAAAGATTAAAACCCACTGATCTAATTATATTGTAAACTTCTTAAGGATGTGATAATATCTATTTTTATGACTTACTGCTTTGTGGGTGTATATATCATTGTGCAAGTAATAATCTTCGTTTTCACAGAAGGTAATTTATACCAACATTAAATTTTGGCATCAGTTTTGTTACATAGTGTGGATTTTTATGAAAATATCCCTTCTCCTTTGTAGGGCTGTGATCAGTATTCGCTGATAGAGCACAGATCTGGCTGATCTTTAGTTGAACAAAGACTAATCTAGAGAGGAGAATTTGGATTCCCTTAGTTTGTGTTTGAGGTCTGTCACATAGCAAGGCTGCTCAACTGATTTTTCTTTATTTTTTGGGTCTTATGCAGTACTGGTTTTGTTTTAGACTCCAGCTATTCGCATTTCAATAAATCCAAATTCTTGCATCTTAAAATGTCAGGAATTTTGTTATTTGATGTTACTACATTTCTGTTCTCTCCTCTGCTTGAGAGCAGCACTCCTTGCTAGTCTTAGGAGGGGTTAGGTAGAGGAGGTGTGTATGGTGAGAATGGGGGTGGGAAGTAAAACAGGCTCTGGCTGTTTACACATTCCAGGCAACCATAGATCTGCTTTCTTTGAGGCCTGAAATATTTTCCTTTTCACTATCAGTCTTGCAGATCTGGGGTATTTGGGCCCACTGCCAATAAAAATAAATAGTAATGTGTTAATCTCATAGATTGAAATGTAATAAACTGTATTTTACTTTTTCGCATGTGTGCATAAAAATAAAGACTAACAGCACTTTGTAATTAGAATATGACATTTTTAGAAATACTGAATATTATGGCTATTGCTGTACTTTCTTCAAGAATTGCCTATAAAAGGACAAAGTAAATTTGACTCCTTCCTTCTTGCTAGTTTATTCCAAAGGGGAAGTCACATAATCAAAATATTTTTACTAACTAGATTTTCTTTTTTCAGTGTGATAACCTTTGGCCCAAGGAGCTGATGACAAGTCCCTCTTTCTGATTTCCATGTAATGCATGTATGTACATGCATTTTTTTTCATTTATTTTGAGGTGGATTTAGCCTGCCTTGTAGTCTTTCATTTGATTATTCTGGATTTCAGCACTTGTGTATCAGAGCTCTGATGAAATTAGATACACAAAGCCATCCACCTGCATGTCTATTTTTGTTGTGGGTTTTTTATTTATTTTTAATATTGGAAATTATTTCCTGCAGACTGCACTGAAATACACACTGAGCAGTCAGGCAGATGAATAATGATTTCTTCCAGGTTCTGCATAATGTAATGAACAGACCTTCTGTTTATTATTATTTATTATCAGTTTTTGTATACATGTGATTTCCTTCCTTGAAGCTTGCTTTCTTGAGCTTCTTAAAGCTATATACTATGTGTACCATTATTGTTTTTTCCCAAGTGGTGCGGTAATGCTACTTTGTCACTCCCGCAACTTGCTTTGTCACTGGGACTTGATGTGGCCCAACTTCTTATTGTTTCTGCTTCCTAAACAAAATTTGTTGCCCTCCAGAAATATTGCTGTGTAATTATGGCACAAAAAAGAGAACAGTCTCACTGAGGTGACAGCTGTTACCTTCACTCTTAGGACCGTCCTAGCACACGCGGTGCAAAAGGTAATTCAGACTATACTTTTTTTTTCCCCCAAAGCCAATTAATTGCTCAAAACTTCCTTGCATAGCTGTGACTGTCATCTCATTGACATTTGGAGACGTTACACTGCTTTTAGAAAAACTGTAGCCTACTTCAGTTAGACCACCAGCAACTTGAATAAACACATGATAATGTGTCTCTGTTAACTACAGTTTTATGAACAAAGTACTGCTATCATCGTGCAGTGACCTGGATCTAAAGACAGAGGTTGTTTGGGGTTGCTCTCAGGCAAGATCAGGCTTTTGAGTTTAATCTGAATGGGAGTAAACACTAAGGTTACCTGTGCCTCATTATTTCTGTGCTTTTATGACAAGACACTCAGGTCTATTTGCATACTGGCTATGGCTCATGGTGATTATGTTGTTAATAATCTGTGTTTCTAGCATGTGTACTAGCTGGGTGCTTTAAGAGGCCAACCTTTTGGATATAGACATCTAAATAAGTGGTTTGGTTTTCAGAAGCTTTGCAGAGGTACAGCTCCAATTGAAATCAGAGGAATTAGTGGCTGGTTAGCACTAGCACCTGGATAAATAATTAGTCTTAATACAGGGATTCTGACAACAGAAGATCACCTCCCTCTTTTCCCCCTAAGTTAAAGTAGTGTTTTAGAAAGTATTTTAAAGAAGACCCTACCAAGTGACTTCTACCAGTCTGTGTATAGATACCGGGTTTTTTTCCATTTTCATATATTTCTTGAAAGTGTGAAATTTGGTCCTAATCCTCAGAAGCAGCACCTCACATTTAAAATAAGGGTGACACTGTCAAGGTGGTATATGGGGGAATTGACTGTAAATTGGTAAGAAGTTTGTTTCCCATATGTGTTTAGTTTTATTTAATGTAACATTTGATGTAGTGGGAAGGTGCACTATTACTTTAGTGGTGATTTGATTTAGTATTTATTACAAATATGTCCTACCTTGGTTTGTTTTTTTTTTTCTTCTCAGTAGCTTAGAAATATCAGCAAGCTGGTTGAAGAGAGTTCAGTGGAAGATATGTACTAAAATAAATACGATGTGAAGAACAAAATATGATTAACTGTTCCTGTCCTCAAAGGAGTTTAGGGCCTGTGAAACAGTAGCTTACACTTCATTCTAATGTCTTTCTCTTTTTGTTTAGGTTGAGAGTGAGTCTGTATGAAGCATACTCTAGGCTGTTTAAATATCAACAATTAATTTCAATCCACAGTGTTTCGATTATCATCTTTTTTGTTAGTAACATCAATCTTTGACAGCTGATCTCAATGCAGCATGTTTGCATTGTTGACCTAGCAAAACAGTCTGGGGTTAATTGTCTAACACTACAGATACTACTTAATTACTTTCTTTAGAATTGTTAATTAGTACTTACTGTTTTTTCTTTCACAGAACTTCCTAGAAATATCAGTTATGAATCTGACTGATGCAGTAAAAAAATAATAGTGAACAGTAGGGCCCTGTCACAGGAGCATGCAGCTTGTGATGAAAAGAGGCCATTTTAGTACTTCTTTTATTTCTTCAACCCCAGCCAATCAATGAGTAATATGTGCATTTACATAGTTGCACCAGCATCTAACTTTGTATTTTTATGGTTCTCTGTTCAAATTAGGGAGGAATTCCACCTTCCTGGAAGGTGTGAAAACATAAAGACAGTCTGTACTATATTAGCAAGCTACTGTTTCAAGAGAACTTTCGTAGTTAAATAGTAAGAAGCTAAAGAAAAGGAGTATAATTTGAACCTTGCAGGAGGAACAACTCACCCAACTTGACAGATTTTTGTTGGTCTTTTGCAATTGCTGTTTCAAAAAGGTTTCTCTCGCAATTGATTTCACAGTTTTTGAACCTGATAGTTTCAGACCCTATTCTAGGCTAGTCTGCTTCCTGTGAAGAGTGATGTTTGGTGAGGTGTTCGTGGGTGCCACATCGTGCTGGTGAGAAATAAGTGGTGGTGTGATCCTGCAGATCTTGCTTCACTTACTAGATTTTATGTTCCCTTCGGGGGGGGGGGGGGGGGGGTTGGGGGGGCTGGATGGGGAGAAGCGAACAGCAGTGCTGATACGGTGCAGTTCTATTGGATCTATTGGAGAGGGAGGCATGCATGCCAGCTTTCCCCCAGGTTTGACCTTCTCCGGGTTCTTATCAGTGGTAGGTCTGTTTGAGGCTGGTAGCAAATCAGTAGCTTAAAGAGGCTGTGATCTCTTGGAAGGTGAGCGTTTACACAGCACAGGTTTTCAACCTTTATTTGAAAAGTGGCCTTTTTGAAAGAGGAAAGTGGTTCTGCAAGTGTTAATAAATTGCTACAAATTGTCATGTTGACGAATCTTTAAAACTCCAAACAAAGTAAACCAAAACAACAAAAAATAACCCAAAACAAAACACAAACCCCTCAACATCCCTCACTAAACCAAAGTTAAGCAGATGACAGACTTGTTAACTGAGCACTGAGGGTTGTCTTAGGACATAGGTGCTTACATTTTGAATCGATTCTCAATTGTCAACTTGATGTGTGTGGGACGTAAAGTGAACTTTTCATGAAAAACATTCTCATAAGAACAGTTGCTATTTGTGGTTCTTCTGGTACACTTACGTATATGTTTGGGGAGTAGGGAAATGACATATTAGTGTTTTCAAGTCTTCTAAATCAAAGACTTGCCTCACTGTTTTGAAACAGCACATCTTTAGATCATATCCAGTTGTTTGGCTGCTGGAAAGATATACTTAGTTTTCCAGTAAATACAGTTTTCTTATTTTACAAAACTGTAATTTTGTTATTATAATTGCAAGCATTTTAATTAAAATGCTGATGATAAAGAGTATTTATGTAAAGGAGTTGATTATGCCTGATGATGCAAGATCAAAATTAGGCTAAAATTCTGATGTTTTCTGTCATGTCTCCTCACATAAACATGTATGCCTTTATTCCAGTTGTTTCTGTAGTAGTTTGCAGACCATTTTAGGTGTTACATGATTGCTGGTACTGTACAGGTTGACGCTAATCTAAAAAGGACCTGTGTTTAGAGCCAAGAGCTGATCTTTTTGCCAGTTTCAAGTATGTCTCTTTCCTCCTTGAACTTACCTCAGTGTAGAAATAAACTTAATAAAGCCATTTCCCCCCTAATAGCTAGCCTTCCAGTTCTTAAACTTTAAAACTGAAGTGCTGTTAGCTGCATTTTGATGAATATATCTAAGTTGAATCTTAAAGAGTTTATCTTAAAAAAAGGGGGGGGGGGAAGAGGCTTCCTTTCCAAATGTATTTATAGACTTAAAGAGTATTTTTGTGAAAATATGTCTTTATTGTAGGCCAGACATTTCCTTCATACAGGATATGGTCAAGTGTTCAAGGCCAGGTTGGATGGGGCTTTGAGCAACCTGGTCTAGTGGGAGGTGTCCCTGCCCTTGGCAGGGGGGTTGGAAGTAGGTGATATTTAAGGTCTCTTCCAACCCAAACCATTCTATGATTCTGTCATTTATGCCTATGCTTAATTGCATGTGCAGTAGTCTCACAGCAGTACTTGGGGGGGGCGTGTGTGTGTGTGTGTGTGTGTGTACGTTTAGGACTTGGCCCTAATTGCTGGTTTATAATCTCTAAGAATTTCCTGTCTGGAGCAGAAATGTTTTAAAATTCGTTTCACTTCTACTTTGTAGATTTTTAAATACAGTATCCCAGTAACTAAAAGCTTTCAATAGGCAGTGAACAACCAGTTGCTGGGCCTTCTAGTTTGTGGTTCATGTTTTATCCTTGTTGCTGTACTCCGAGTCCTCTCTCAGTGCAGACTGGGTGAAGGGATGTTTGACAGCCACCCGCAGTGCTCTTAAGGCAGAATGAGTCTGTGAGGCTTCCATGTAAATAGTATAGCATTTAGTAATGAGAAAGCTAGCAACTCTGTTAATTGTGCGTGAATTGTGCTTTGTACATAGAATTGTGCTTTCAAAGTTTCTTTCACGTAATCTCTGTATCTTCAGTTGGAATTTTCTAACCACTACGAATGCAGACTCATTCTGCAACAAAAATCAAAAAATACATATTCCAAACATGGTCTAGTCCCAGTTAGTTCCTCCTGTTACAGCCCTTAGAGAAGTTAATGCTCCCCTGCTGAGATGAAGGAGGCCTGTCACCAAAGGAGTGAAGGAAATTATAGTGGTATTCAAAGGGTAAAATGAAAAGATAGGTGTGGAGATCAAATATAAAACTTTAGTCAGATGAAGGAAACTGTTATCAATATGCAGTCTGGTTCATAATGTAGGAAAAAGGGAACTCTTGTCATTTCTAGGCAGTGTAGGTAGAGTTTGAGGGGTTGGTAAATGTGTGGGGTACGTTTTCTGTCTTGCATTGAACACAGGGTTTTTCGCAGGCTTTCTGTCTGAGTTAGGTGCTAGGCTTCATTTACCTGGATGTTTTGAGAAGCAATGTGATGTTTTTCATATTTTTAAGATACATCGTTTACCATATTTTCCGAAATTGCTGTGAGGCCAGCCTGTTGGGTTCTGTCTCTAGTGTCCCCCATACTGGGGTCTGGCAGGCCTGCCCTGACAGGAGCCACGTTCACAAGCTGCTGTACATCACAGACTGGCTGTCACTGTCATGGCTGGCTCCTCGCTGCTCCTGTGTGTTGGTGCACACAAATCTCCTTTGACTCAGATACAGCACCTTCTGGGACAGTGCAACACGTTTGATGGAGCCTCTGTGCCTCTCCCCAGAGTGTGAGGAAGCAAATCTTTCCGTGGGTGTTTGCTGTGACAGAATGAACCTGTGAGGAGATGTTGTGGGTTTCCAGGGAGAAGGTTAAACAGCAGCAGTATGAGGCAGCAAGGCCAAATCTGTGTGGCATGGCCATATGGCTATTGAAATCTGACTGTCAAATTGCTTCCTGTTGATGGGTGAAGAGGGCTGGGTTGCACCCTGCGGGAGGGGAGAGTTGGAGGTGTCGTGCTGCAGGGGGGAGCAGCCTTCTTTGTGTGGTAGGGACTGCTCGAGGTGCCCTTCTCCTCTCCTGCTCTCTGGCAAGGGCTGTCCTTCCACTGTGGCGACTGTTTGATGCAATTAGTTTTTATTGACTGAGACGACCTTAATAGGTTCATTTATGTACCTTGGTTTTATTGCAGTTTAGCCCTCTAAATACCCAGGAGGCTCCTAAAATAACAAAGACGCTATTAATTAGAAGCTAAAAGGAACTTAAGCTTTAAAACAATACTTTTTCTTTTTTCGTCCTTTAATACATGTATGTATTTAAAACTATGCATTCAGTCTTGGAGTTGTACAACAGCTCAAATGTTTTGACAAGTGATAGCTGAGGTTACTACAAAAAAAGAAATCTATGTAACTCTCTTTATTTCCTTCCTTTTTTGTTTCTTTTGCATATGTGAGACACTGTTGTCACAGTCAGTTTCATTGCAGTCCTCCAAGGTCCCTGTTTTTCCCATCCAGTCTGTTGGATGTTTTACCCAATAGTGGGGATATTTTTTAAATAGTAAAAATAACATGAAATGCATTTTCAAATCCATAAATGAAAACATAAGAACTGGGACTGAATTTAACCTGTGAAGCTATTCTATCCCACTTGCTTGAAATTTAACAGATTTCACACTGATGGTATCTCTTAAAATGGGAGAAAGGGGAGAGAGAAGAAATAGCAATAGCTAAATGGAAGACCTTATAGCTACAAGTCTATTGTGTAATTGAATATTTTTCTGCCATTTGAGGAATCTGCAACAAAAGAATAGTGACAGTACATTGGACTAGAAGCTAAACTGTTCTGGTGTGAGACAAAAATTTGTCTGGTTTATTGTATTTTTAAAAAGATACTGTTTTTTTTTGTGCTAATGAATGCATGCTAGATTATCATTTACCAGTTACCATTCTAGTCCAAATCAGAATTGAAGTTGGCAGAACATAAAGGAAATTTCAAGACGGCTAGATATCATTGTCCAGAGCTTCATTTACTGTATATTTTTGTAACTTCAAAATTGCAGTAGATTGAGAAACGGGCTTATTAGGATCACCTGCACAATATGGTGTTCAGTTCAAATAACTCATCTTTTTATGGATTAATCCTATTTATGCATTGATTAAAATTTCATTTTATCATAGAATCATAGAATCATTTTGGTTGGAAAAGGCCTCTTAAGATCACAGAGTCCAACCATTAACCCAGCACTGCCAAGTCCACCACTAAACCATGTCCCTCAGCACCACATCTAGGTTGTTTAAATACCTCTAGGGGCGGTGACTCAACCACTTCCCTGGGCAGCCTGTTCCAATGCCTGATGACCGTTTCAGTGAAAAAATGTTTCCTAATATCCAGTCTAATTACTAATTTATCTGTCTAATCTATTGCTGCCTTTAAAATTAAAAAATCCAGTTTTCTGTTGAAAATAGAGCTGTTTAAAGTGCAATAATAGTGTGGACATCTCTGAAACTTGTTTCTTGCCTATTGGCTTGAATTTACTATTTTTGCACAACCAGTGCACAATTAACTGATTGTAGAAACTGAATAGCCGAAGATGAAGTCAGAGGAGCATAACTGTTTCTTACCCCTCAGGGAGGAAGTACACATAAAGCACCATGCTTTTCCTTTGTGAAATGGCCTGACTGGCTACGGTGGTGTGAAATATTACGTTCTTTAGGTGTTTTGCTCAGTTGACAGGTATAGCTGTTTCACCGGGTCTTAACTTGGGACTGCCTGAATGTAAGAGTATGAAAAGGTTGAGAGGAAGAAGAAAGTGAAGTCATCAATTTGCATGCCCTGGGCACGTTGATGGGTACAGACAGGGTTACTTTTGCGTGGTGTCAGTACTTCCCAGCAGAAGCCAGAGTTTGTATGGTGAAAACTAAACGGTAGATCAGTCCAGAAACTTTCCTTGGGCAGTACTAATGAGCTTGGCGATCTTGAGTTGCTATGCATCACGTGCCTAAGCATTAGTGAGGTTTTCCTGAGAAACAGAATTTGTGTGGTTTGCATTTGTAGAATCACAGAATATCTCAAGTTGGAAGGGACCCATAAGGATCATTGAGTCCAACTCCCTGCTCCTTGCAGGACCACCTCAAACTAAATTGCATGACTAAGAGTGTCATCCAGATGCTCCGTGAGTTCTGAGAGGCTTGGTGCTCTGATCTCTTCCCTGGGGAGCCTGTTCCAGTGACTGACCATCCTCTCAGTAAAGAACCTTTTCCTAATGTCCAGTCTGGCATTGTCTCTGTCTGACCATCCCTCCTATAATAGAACACTTGGCTCTGTTGAACAGCATCAGGCATGTTTGACAGAGTGTTAATGTGCTCAAAGCTAGGGAAATCCTACAGGTGGTGTGAGAATTAGAGGCCAAGGAGGTGAAGGAGACCACAGTCATGCCATTTCCTCCCCAAGATGGGAAGAGTGTGGCTCTTGGTTCATTCTGTGGAGCAACAACCAACTTGGCAGTTGAATATGTGCGTACTGACTGCCCAGGCAGTACGTGGCATAATCCTCTGGGTTATAACAGGAATTTGTGAGGCTCTTCAGCAGACGTGGGGTATGAAAGTGTGAAAAAGCAGATCCCTTTAGTTCTGCTGCTTGTAGAACAACATATTTATTTGTAATGTGGGCTGCAGTCTGGTATGAACTTAATTCAAAGGCTGTTGCAAATGCCTATTTGCAGAAGGGGTATGAACTTACTCTTTTTAAAATATGCTTTTGACTGTAATTGTGAAATGCAGATAAAGTTACAAATCCATCAGTGAACTATTTTAAGCCCATCTAGTCATGTTTCCAGAGATAAGATTTTTACAAATAAGGTATTTTTAGATGGATGAAATGAGCATATACCACATGCTAGAGGTATGAAGCAGCTTTCTGAGTTGTAAGTTTCAAGCCTTCTGTTTACGATACGATGTTTTGAAATCTTAAGGGTGTACAGTATTTGTCCTGTATCTATAGTGTGTTCTATCACTATAGAAATGTAACACAGTTCTAAACATCTCTTTACCAAGAGGGTGTTCAAACACTGGAACAGGCTTCCTAAAGAGGTGGTTGATGCCCCAAGAGACGTTTGGACAATGCACCTAACAACGTGCTTTAACTTTTGCTCAGCCCTGAATCATTCAGGCAGTTGGACTAGATGATCATTCTAGGTCCCTTCCAACTGAAATTATTCTATTCTATTCTATTCTATTCTATTCTATTCTATTCTATTCTATTCTATTCTATTCTATTCTAAGCTGTGGAACTCCTGTCAATTTTGTTACTAGACCTGTAAAGCCTATCATCTCATAGATCAGGCTGAACATAGATCCTATAACCAGACAAAACATAGAAGAAAATAAAAAAAATACCTAGGCGTTCCTTTAGACTGGTACTTGATAGAAAGCCTTGTTTGAATGTGGGGATATGACAGTTCAGGCATTTTGGAACATCCACTCTTAGCAGTTGGGTCAAAGAGTTTGTTACAGTCTGTTCTTGATACTCCTTTCCAGGTATAAGAAGCTTTATGCTCCAGTAGTGATGATAGTATAAAAATCAGTGTGATAGCCTAGTACCACCTGTGTAGATAGGGCTATTCTGCTAGAGGTGCTGCTGTGCTTTGAGTGTGTGTGGGGTTTTTGTTTGTTGTTTTTTTTTTTTTTTAATTCAGTTGTAATCTGTTTAAAACTTGGTCCATTAACCTGTCCCCTTGCTGTAAGCCAGCAAGTATCAAGTGGCTTGAACTGCTTTACGTTGGATTATAAAACAGTTCTTCAGTAATAAGGTGCTTATTCTTAGCAGTGATTACAGAAAATGTAATAAACATAAATATATGACTTTACACAGAATGGGGAAAAGGGGTTTATGAAATGGCAATATAGTGCATGATTGAGCCGCTGTTTTTGTTCCATTTCAAGTATAATAAGCAATGCGTTCTGAAAGCATGCAGATCTTCCTGAAAAAAAAATTGCCAAAGTTTTATTCTAGAGACACAAGATTATATTGGTGACTGGAAGAGAGCTCAAGAAAAAAATTGTTTGTCCAGGATTAAGCTCACCTTTCCTGGACTGACATATCCACGGTGTGACCAGTGCTCGCTTTTGTTTTCTCATCATGCTCAGATTTAATTATGTGTATTTAGAATAAAATCCCTTAAAACTGAAAAATCATTTACATTACTTTGTACCCTTTTTGGAATGCTGACCCCATAGCAATTTATTTGCCTCTTGGTAGGTATAGCAGTGAAGAAAGGGTGCTTTAGGTGATCACACTGTGTGGTTGGATGGCATGATATCCCTGGATGGAGTGGTTAAAACTTGAAAGCCTCCCTTCACCTGATTTTGCTCTCTGTCCATTTCTCTGAGGAATTATTAACAGGTGCTGAGGCACAAGTGCAGCATGGCCCTGAACTCTCGATGCACAAAGAAGAGATCAAACTTTTTTTTTTTTTTTTTTTTTAAGAAAAAAAGAAACCACTGGAGTTGGAATTCATTGTGACCAAGGACTAATCTGACAATACTTAACTAGATTTAAGTGAGACTGAAATATAACTGTTAACAATCACATCAAATGTTGTTTTTCAATCTGTTTTTCATGTCCTGCCACAGGGAGGACACTAGCAGAATGAGAAGGGATCAAGAAACTATTTTAACCAAACATTAAGCACTGTTGAGAGAGGTATGGCTGGGTGTGCTGTACTCAGAAAGAGATACAGACGCTCTTCTAAAATAAGTAAGACTGTTTTCCCCTCCTTTTTTTCTTCACATCAGTGCTCATCCCATCCTCCACATCATGTTTGTTAGGCTGAAGATTTTGAAAAGATAACATTTGCTTTCTCTCCATATCAAGATCTCAATCCCATCTGCGTTGACATTTTCGCTTTATGAGGGGGAATGCATTATGTAAAGTTTCCATTAGGCTGCAAAATATTAAATTAAGTGTTGCAAACATGAGTTGGTTTTGGTGAGTGAAGCAGAGCAAGCCATTGAGAAGATTTGTACTCGTCAAAATTAGGTAAAGGGTTGTTTGGGTATTGCTTTTTTTTTTTTTTAAATTTAGACAGAGAACTTAGCCTACCACTCACTTCCCTTCTCTTTACCTTTGTTCAGAAAATGAAATACACTGAACAAAGGCCAAGTTCTTAATAACACAAGTGAAAGCGTCACTGTAATTTGTAGCTGGGAATACTGTGAGTAGCATATGTGGCCGTACATTCCTTTGGCAAGATGTTAATCGCATTCTCCGTGAACATATAATTATGTATCATTGCTTAATAAGGAGAGAACTTCTTTGTCAAACATTTCTCTGTAGTGTTAAGCTTTCAGACTGCGTATTGTAATAGAATGTTTTGGAATGTATCAGAAGGTTCAGCTGCTGCTTTCTTTTTCCTGATGGGAGATAACAATGCTCCAGCATTAATTGTAGTCTAAAATAGGTAGAAGTGTAATATGCAATAATGTATTTGTGCAAAGTAGTACAGGAATATAAATGAAATCTGTCTTGACATGCACTCATGATAACATTTTTCCAGCTTGTTTACAAAATGAAAGAATATCTGTCTCTGGTAGAAAACTCTGTGTTTAAAGCAGTCTCCCACTATCCTTTGAAGTGTTAAATCCTCCTAGGTTTCATTTTTTTTGGCACAAGAGTAGTGGATGTTTAAGAAGCCAACAACATTAGCTTGCACAGGAGCATTCCTGTCTTATTTTTGTTTCTAGGTCTGTTTCCTGTGCTGGGGGAAGGGGAATGAGAGCACAGCTGCTCCCAAAGTTCAAGATGAAGCTGCTTCTTTAGTGTGTTTTAAGCATTGGTCACAGTTTCTTACTGGAAGTCTTTAAATGAGCTTTAATCTGGTCTTCAATTGCTGTTTTATAGGCATGAAATCTCCCTCCTTCTCCCTTCTCTTCCCTCACCCTCTATCCCAGTGCCCACCAACTAAATCCGCTCACTAATAAGACAAAACTCCCGACTATCTGCAAAACAGATATCGAAGAGAGCATTTCAATGTACGTGTTTCTGAGACCAAGTAGATAATTGGTTCAGCATCAGCTTGAGAGAGTGATTGATCAGTATTTGTTCCGAGATTTTTTTTTTCTCCCTCATTTTTAAAATGTTGATGCTTGCCAGCAGAAAAGATTGACTACTCTGTATACCAGAGCTGATCCATTTGAACTTTTATTTCTCAGATAAGCTGAACATCACAGAGAAGGGGAGATGAATTTTCTGCCTGTTTATTTATGGTACCTCCAGTAATTCGGGTGGAAAAGTAACGGCCTATTCCTCTATTACATTTCCTTATATATATATTTTAAACAAAGTCTTCTATCTGCATTTTGGCATACATATTCCCTGATCAGAAATGCTTCTAGTTTTTCGTAGTTTTACAAACACTTTAAAGCACCTCCTTCACCTGTTTATCCAGCTAATGTTTTTATGGTCCTGTGTTACAATCGCATACATATAAAAAGAATAAACCAAGCCTGCAGTGGGAAGAATATCGATGTTGCAGTTATTTTCTTTCATGCGCTGGTAGGACTTTCTGTTGAGGTACCTTTGCTTATATAGACTAAAATGTTTGGGTGAGAAGGAAATGCACTTATTGTTGGTTGTACTTGATTTTGTTACTTGAGAGCAGCTTGATGGTTGGTATAGGAAGGGTATGTTTTGTTTAAAATGTAGAATGATGGGAAATAAAAATGTTGTTGCCTCTCCAAGACATATAGCCAGGGACAACGGGTACATAGATGGAAGTTCAGTTTTCAGCATGGCTGTTGTAAAATCTGAAGGTAGTTTAATCCAAAATGTGCTGACAAAGGAGTTTATGTTGGACTCTCACTGATGATTTACAAAAGTCTTGGCATACCAGGAAGATAGTAGGAACCTGGATGAGCACCAACATTGTAGACTAGGTAACTGAGGCTGTTATAAGCCCGGATGCTGATCCGGGTAAAATGATGGAGTAACTGGTGTAGGACTTTGTTAACAAAAGAAAGAGGAGAATCACAGGATATCGCTAATGCTTGTCAGCATGAGTTTGTTAAAAATAGGTCTTGTTACACTGGTGCCCTTGCTGTGTTTTCCAGGTGCTTATACACTGGGCCATTGACAAAGTAGTAGTGTGAAAAGAGACAATCAGACTTCTGTAAGGTCACTCTCTTCGTGCTATTTGGCATTCTCATGAAGAAACAAGAATGAGGCATGGTGAAGGACACACAGCTGAATCAGACCTAAAGGAGGATGATTACAGTTACATTTGAGGTCCTTGAGTATCTGTGCACCAGTGGGTTGCCCACCCTCCACACTTGAATTTCTTCTTATCTGTGCTCTTGTAAAGATAATCACGGAGTTTATAGGTGATTCAAAGATCGATAAAATAATAATGAATGGAGAAAATTGCTGAGTGGCTGTGCTTGTCAAACTGGGCAAACCAGGATTGTTGCTTTAATACAGCAAACATGACATTATGCACCAAGAGACAAAGACATAGGACTTCTTTTCAGAGCAGTAGACTCCATCCTGTGTAAAACATTTGTGGCCGAAGGACTGACATGATCTCTGGGTACATAAGCTGGAAAGTTTGGGAATGGGAAGGGAGATAATATTGACTCTGGCATTGAGAGGACTAAGGCTGAATTGTTTTCTTTTGTTCTAGTGTCCATAAGTAAAGAAGAAAATAGGTGAAGGTTCAAAGAAGAGTCACAAGAATAATTAAAGGGTGGAAACAAGCCTTAAGTAAAAAGGTTCTTTGAGATTAAGGTGTTGAGTTTAACAAAAAGCTAAAAGGTATTCTCTTTGAGCCTTCGTAATGTATAAAACTCTGAACTTCTGATGTTTAATTCTAACTGGAAGAAAAATGGAGCCCCTCTATTCTGATTCCAGTTCTGTCATGTCTTGGCAGTCTTAAAAGCTTCACAAATTTTAAATATAATAAGGGCTTAAGAGTATCCAGCGAAGTAGTTAAATATAATTACTTGATTTTATAGGTGGAAAAACTAGGATAAGGTCACATGCTTTAATTCTGCCTCTGGATTTTTTTTGTGGAGTACATTTACAGAAATGTCAGGGTAGGAGTATTTTCTAATTGTGTTGTCTGTTGAAATGGTTCTGTGAACTTTCCAAATTCTGGGTAATGAAGTTATTTTTTTTTTAAAGATAATTTACGTTTGTTATATGAGCTCTGATCTTGAGGAATTGTATTAGTACCTATGATCCTAAAACTGAAATTCAGTGGAAACTGTGATAAAAGTGAATGCTAGGGGTGTGTTTGATAATTATCTGATAACTGCAAAAAGTGATCAGTAACATGCATAATGAAAAATATATTGAAATACTTTATTTAATAATCCAGTGACACATACATGCCCATATACAGGTTACTCGGGAAAATCAAACAGGTGAGACTTGTACAGACTATAGAAGATTATAGACAAAGACTGCAAAGTCAAGAAATGTGTGATAGAATGAAACATATTGGAATTATATTAAAGCAAGAACAAGTAGTTCTGCTTTCGACTTTTAAAAATGCATCCTCTTATTTATAATGGAATCAGTATATCACCCAGTATATATATGTATATATAAATATATATGTTATTTCTGTGTAAATGAAATATTTTTTCTGTATTAAGAAGTGCCATGTGCTGATGTTGGAGAAAAGTTTTATTGCCATTTCTTACCATTAAAATATATATTAAAGAAGAAGTAATACAACCCCTAAATTATTATTGTAGATTTTGCATAAATGTTCATTATGCACTATCTATTCCTATATAAGTAGCAGGAGGCAAATAATGAACTAAATAATTAATGCAGTGCACCATGTAGTGTTTTCAAGCAGAGTTCTTGTGGTTATATAAAGCAGGAAAAATGTAAGTGAGACCTAAAATGTGAAAAAAAAATAAATGACTGCAACCAAAGGAATGAGGCATGGAAATAAGATCTGAAAGTTCATATGTAAGCAATTTTCATATTAGTACATAAATATGTATATATTGATCTAAACACGTTTGACTAATCCTCAATTTGAATTTTCTCAAGGATATCTGAGTACTAGCTATCCTATGTCAAATGAATTATTTTTCAGGTATAAACTTGTCAGCAGCTGTTCCAAGGATCCCATCTGCTTCCACCCTCATGATATGATGGGGTGTGGTGCTTCAAAACTTGGCTACTCTATACCTGGGAAGAGTGAATCAACTTTAATTAGGTCAGTCGTTTAATGTCAAAACCCTCAAGCCTTCCACTGTCCCAACAGATACATGACAAGAAATGAAACCCACTAATCCCCATGATGTGTGCATATACATGAACTCTTGGAACTTCAGTGTTATGAGAACTGTAAAACCAGAATTGTTTATGACACCAACAAACAAATAACACCAGGTCCTGCCTTCAGCCTCTTTTGAACTCTTAACAAGCGAGCAAAGAAGTTCCAAGCAAATTACAAATGGTAATAATCTTTCAAATTATAAGACTATTGAGATGACATGTTTATAAAAGGTACTCAGCAGATGATCCACTTCAGTACTGAAGCTTGTAAGTTCAGCCCTGCAGCCTGACATGAAAGTTGTGGTTGATTAAACCTGAAATAACTTAGCTGCCATGCCAGAATTATGTCATTGCTCAGAGCCTTTCTTGCTTGTTGCAGGTGAAACAGGGCTCCCTTTTTCTTTTTTAGCTGTTGTTACTTTATAAAACAAACCCAAAATACAAACCATACAGTAATGTTGTTGTCTGATGTGATCAACAGGTAAAATTTTCTCACTTGTGTACTCAGTATATAGATGGTGGATGATTGGGTGTGTAGAAATGCTTTAGGACTTGACTGAATTTTGCTCTAAATGCTGTGTATGTTGTGCACTTGTCACAACAGTCAGTGTTCATTAGTATTACAGGTAATAGAGGTGGAACGTGTAAATACGTTTATGACTGTGGTTGCACAACTCTGTTCTAAAATGCCATATTCAGTTGCATAATACTTCTGAATTAATATAGCTTCCCCCCCCAGGAGTATTTTTTTTACACGTGAACAACATCAGCAAAAACCCACAGATTTTAAAATTGAGTGATACCAGGGAGGTTCCATAGAGTCTGTGTCATTGTTTGAAGGGAAGGAGGGGGAAAAAATCCAGAAAATAATCTGTTTTTTTCTCCCCCTTTTTTATGTTTTCAGACCACGGCAGGGTTTCAGGTGTAAATAATTCATTTGATGTTGTGTGTATTTTGAAACAAAACTTCTCACGTGTAGCTGTATTTTAATGTTGGTAGTTAGGCTTCTCTTGTACTTCTGTTCAGCACAGACCTGTTCCTTTCAGTCTGCATCCATCTGTGAGATGTGTGCCTGGGGGAAGGGAGGGCAGTGGACCTTCTCAACTCTTCTGTGATTTATAGCAGTATATGAAGAAAACTGCAGGACCCAGTGACACTGCATCATATATAATTGTTGTTGTCTTTCCTCTTGGTATACTTTCTCTTCCATTTTTCCTCTTGATGTTTTCTGAGTCAAAATTTAGGTGTTAATCTAATTTTGCCCTTGTCAGCTGTCTGTCCTCATAGATTAAATTAATCCCATTTTTAACCTTGTTATTTTCTTGAAGACCTCTATCCTAAATTTTGAGGTGCTTGGAGATTAAATCATGGTTTATTATACAGGATGTTATCCAGTGACTTCCTTCCCATCCTTACTTTTTTGGAGGAGCAGAGATGGGGCCTGTGACAGTAATGCCTTCCCCCCCAGCCTTTATTTTAAAATTCAGTTCTCTTATTTTAAAACAAATTTGGTCAGACACTGACCATGGGGAACACTAACGTTTTATTTTGGGTTTTGTTTTTGTCTTGGTTTTGTGGGGGGGTTTTTCTTTGGTTTTGGTGGGGTTTTTGTGTGTGTTTTTGTTGTTGTTGTTTTGTTGGGGGTTTTTTGGGGAGGGGGTTTGTTTGTTTTTTTTGGGGAGGGTTGTGGGTTTGTTTTGTTTTGGTTTTTTTTCCTTTATTATTATGATGAATTGAAATGTAAAGCTTGTATCTTAAAGTTTAACACTAAAAACGAGACAACCAAAATTCTTCATTTTCATTCTAGTTACCAGTCTCGATTATCATGTTGATTGCTTTGCTTGGACCATTTCTACAATATTAATCATGTATGATGTTAATTCAAAGTAAATTATTAAAAAATACAATATGTTTTGTAATATGTATATTTCAACTTAATTTGCATTGTCTTTCTTTGTAATTATTCTTGCATTTCTTCCATCATATTTTTGCAGGTTATGTTCTAAGAGCATTTGTTTTCCTATGTATTGATGGAAGATGTTCTTCTGTCAAAATTTCTAACCTGATGTACTTACAATTGTTTTACTAGTGAAATGATTTTTCATTCTATGGTAGTTATAACTACTTTGCATTTATACCAGAAATAATAATAATAAATAGTCCTGGAAGCAGAAGGTACTCCACACCATCCGTCTTTATACCCTTTCCTAAAACCTGTCGGCTTCCATTATGGAGTGAGATACCATGGAGCCTCTTGGTGTGAGTGCTATAGACAAGTGCTCACAAGGAAATAAAGCTGTCCTGTGATTTCCATGTATCTCACATGTTAAAATGCATTACAGAGAAAAATAGATTTTGTATTATATGGTTAGCTTTCATGCAGCTGTGGATGTTACTGCTGTAGACAGCACTTTAAAAGAAATCCGACTTCTAATTTTGTTTATCTAATCTCATGCACACTATTATCTGTGTCCAGTGGATTGAACAGTGAACCATATTAATTCTGGAAGTGGCTTTAGGCCATTCATCCTTGTTGGTTGTATAGGTGCAGTTCAGTTACCAGGGATCACTAGGAAAATTATTCCTGCTTGTTCACAAGTTTGTCAGCTCCTTCTTGCAGGTGGTCCCTTTAAAGCACACAGAGCCAATATAACAAAAGAACTTAGTGAAAAATAATATGGTGTGGCAATGGCAAAGCATTCTAAAGTTCAGCTTGTTACAGTTCTGTTTCCTTAATCCAAAATAAAGTTTCTCAAATGTATTCTTACTCCAGAATACATCTGTGATGTACAACGGAATATAAAGTCATATCCTGTAATGTACTGACTGCTTCCTTGGAAAGTCATTTGACTTAATATCGTAAAAATCTATATGATCATAGCAACATGTGAAATTTCCATAGTTATGACATGCAAAACTAATTTTTAAATTTGAAAGTATCATTATGTATCACATAACACAGGCCATTAGGAAAATCACAGAAGCCTAAAGCCTCCTTTACTCTGGATTCGTTCATCCCAAAATGGAGAGTAACATGCTGTACATTCATCCTTGCATAGTAATAGTAGTAAAGGCTGAACGGAAGGAAGGGCTGCGCTTTCAGAACTATGGCATCCATTTTCTGGGTGCTGAAGAGACGTGTCACTGGCAGAGCAGGTTTAAGTGCTCGTGAAGAACTTGGTCTCCCCAATCTCTTGATTTAGCTGTAAAAAGGCTACTGTTTGTGATCAGCTGTCTGAGAGATCTTTTTGCAGTCTTTTCACAAATGGGTTTATGAATAAAGGTGTACTACCACACCAAAAAAGAGGTGTGCTCATATCAAGTTGTTTTCAATTTATGAATGCAGAAATGAGTTGAATAAAATGCTAAGCACACTAAAATGTCGTGCATGGAAATCAGTCTTACCCTCTTGGCACATTATCTGGTGTTGCTTCATTGCAGAAGCCGGTGGTATTGCCATGATACAAGATGCTCCAGGGTTCCTGTGAATTTCAGCCATCCCTACAGATGGAGCAAGAAGGGTGAGGGTGCCTCTCTGGTTTAGCTATTATGTCCCATTAGTTCACTGACTAGAGGGAGAAAAGCTGGTCTAAACTTCTTAGGAAAATGGAGTTCTTACTCCTTTTCTCTTATGAAAAACAAGTTTATTTCTGCTCCATTCTTCTCTCTCCATCTGACCCTTACCTCCTCAGGCCTGATTGCAGGCATAGAGGGTGGATAAACAAGCCTCGGACCTGTGTTGCACCTCACCTCCATCTTCCAAATCTAGAAAGGAGAAGTTGACCTTACTTCATCTGCCCTTGATCTAAAAAAAGGGGACTTGGGCAGACTTTGTCATAGCAGGAGAAACAGAAATGGTTTGAGAGGCAGGAGAAGCATGTGGGTGTAGTTAGCTGCTGATCCGAGCTACAGGCAAAGGGTACAGGCAAACAGATACCTTGTGAGAAATTTGGGGAATAATGGGGAGCTCTGCCATGCTGCTGCATAGCCAGAGAGTACAGCTGCAGCAGGAAGCAAGATTACTGCTCTCTGTAGAATGGCAGCCCTGTAACTGCTGTGTGTTATAGATGTGCAGGAAGAGTTCAAAAGTCAGAGAGGTTAGAAGAAAACTGAGGTGTATGCATACAAAAAAGAGGCTAATTTTTAAGTTACATATTTCTGATTTTTGAATAGAGTTAGCACTACAAGGGATGGACTTGTGCACGTGCTTAATGGGAAGCATGTCTTCTAGAGTTTTAACAGACCTGATTTTTTTACATATGGTTGGTTTGTTCAGTGCTGATGAGAACTGCATTTCACTTTGGTTAAGACAGAAAAAATACCGATCCTTTCAGGTAACATGATGCTGTTATGATCTGTGTCCTCTACCTTTAGAATGATCAGTCAGTTACTTTTTTTATTAAGATAGGTATGCTTTCAGTTACAGGGGGGGTTTCAGCTCTAGACAAATCAAGATAGAAACAGATATGACTTTTGAAAAAAACAGCTAATAATATTTGTGCCTTTATCTTTGAAAGTCCAGTTATCTTCTGTGGGTTGTTGTGGGTGGTTGTGTTTTTGGTGAGGTTTTTTGTTTGTGTGTTTTGGGTTTTTTTTTTTAAAGAAGAAAAGCCTCTCAGAACTTCTATTGGAAATATTATACACATTTTCTGAAGTTAACACTCTGTAACAGTGCTATCTAAACTTTCTAGGCATTTGGATCTGTGTTGACTGCTTTTGCCAAATGCATTTAAATTCATACAAAATGCTGAAATTTATATAATATGTCAGCCTAATAGAAACCCCTGAATTATCTTATCCATTGGACCAAACCTAAGATCATTTGATAAAACGAATCTCTTGTTTCTAGTCCATCCTCACTGTACAAATTTGTGAGGCCCCTCAGCTTCTCCCAATTAGTACTTCATTATGAAAAATAAATATCATTTTGCAAGAGACCATGTATGCAAAACTCGATGGGAAAAGGAAATATTTAGGGCCTGTATGGTAATAATGAAAACCTGTAGAGTGAAGGAAAGGATTTTCACAGCAGTGACAGTGCAGCAGCAGTAATATCTTAATACGTGTCAAGTTAATGCTCACAATTAAACCACTTAAAAAATGTTTGTATGAGAATAAATTTTGCAACTGCTAGTGCTGTTCTGTAATCTTAACAGTTATGCAAATACATCACTGAAAGACAAAACCAAAAATTACCACAGCTTTTTCCCCCTCCCAAGTAAAAGCAGCAAGACTTTACACTTAATCAGTCGTGCTTATGAGGACTCTGCTGTCCGCAGCTCGAGCCCTGTGGGTTTCTAACGCCTGACCTTGTACTGCGTAAGGCAGCGGTGTGGGCAGAGGTGTGTTGCCAGACTGGTACAACATGGGCTGTAGCTTTCACACAAGCTGTGAGGTGGCCATCAGGAAACTCGCACACCTGTGTCTGCAATGGCAGGAACCACGTTGGTGACCTTGGAAGTTACACAGGCTTCATTAGAATATTCTGCAGTGTGTTTTGTAAATCCTATTTAAACCTCTACAGAAGTGAGACTACGAAGTTGTATGATACAATGTTACCACAACTAAATGGACATTATAATTTTTTTCCCTTGCTACTCTAAAGTTGAATATCTCTCACTTCTATAGCTAATAACCTTTTATCCAGGAAAAAAATGCTCTGTCAGCTTCCCAGAAGATAAAATAGAAACAAGCCCAATTTCAGTTCTCTGCTTTGAAGTCAATCCAAGAAAGTTTCTGATATAAGTCACTAATAATAGATGCTTTAGAAGAATTTGAGGGTAATACTTTTATTGACCAATGATAAATAAATCCCAGAGGAGACCTCCCATAGCAAAAGCTGCCTGATCAAACTCGGCAATTAATTGAGGTACACCTAATGTAAAGAATTAATTAAATTTTGATATTAGTAGCTCCCCCTTTTTTTTCAGAGATAAAGTTCAGAGTATAATTTAGCCACTTGTACTGTTTTATTCCAATTAGAAGATTAATTAGAACATTTCCTTCTATCCAGATAGTAAAGTCAGCTCCCTTCCCGTGTAGTTGTTGCATCATCTAAAAATTTAGTTGCTTGTCCCTCACAAATTTGCTCAGAGTACCTTGTGTCCATGGCAAGGCTATTTTTGCTGTTGTGGAGAAGCATTAAGTGTTTCCAAAAAGGGATCTGTGAAAAGCTGCAGAAGCCACCTAGGACTGGGCAGTGGGAACTGCTGAACCACAGAAGGTTTGGTGTGTGATCTGGCATGGAAGGTACAGTAGCCTCCCCAGCCCTATCAAGGCAAGTTTAGGCACGCCTTGTAAGTACAGGCAGGATTTGTAGACTGAAGAGGAAGGCATGCCTGAGATTAAGTAGTTGCAGTTTGGGTAATCCACATAGCTTTCTTGGGGTTGAAGGTTGGGCAGCTATAATCCAGTCTAATCCTATTTTAAGTACCACTGTGGGTCTTCTCCTTCTGTGTGTTTAAGGAGAGAAGGAAGACTAACCCCAGCTAACGTGGGACTGGGACAGTGAGTGGAGGAAATGCAGACAGTGATCACTGCCTTCCTCCCTCCAGCCCTGCCCTTTTTCATGCATCACCTGAGGCTTGTAGGCTTTGAGGTGCTAGCAGATTTTAGAAACATGACTGGTTACTCTAAAAGACTGGGAAGTTGTGTGCGAGTGCCTCCCTCCTTTAGTTGGGACTGTGGGGGATTTGCCAGCCTTTCCAAGATAGAAGGGGAATAAGTGGAGTCCATTCTGCAGTTGCTAATTCCCAGTTAGCTCTGTAGTCCTTAGCAATTTGGTTTGGCATAGGAGAGGGACCAGAGGCAGTGTATCCTCCTCACATTACCTGCTGTCACTGTAGGATGGTAACAAAAGGGATGTCCTTGTAGCTGTCTTCCCAATGACTTAAACACACGAGCCCTGGTGGTCACACGGCACAATGGAGAGTCCCATTAGAGTTGTTACAACAGAAAGTTATTCAGAGTGTGTGTGGGAGGGTGAAGTGCTGGGGTCTGAACCCCAAGCCCTGAATTAAGGTTGACATATGGGTGGTCCCCATGGCCCTTTAATAGGAGGGGATGAGTTTGCCTTTTGGCTTTCCTCCAAGGTGCAGCCGAGCTTGCAAGGAAAGCCCTTGGGTAAACAAGCCCCAGGTGCCCCACATTGGGTAAATGAGTGCCAGGTGTCCTGTTTGGGGATAAAAGCTGGGACCACTTGCAGGAAGGGTGGAGTGTCTGTCTGGGAGGTGGATGCACTTTGCAGAGTTTCCTGTTGGGGAAGGACTTCCTGGCTCCTCATGCAACTGGATCCCAGTCAGGTCTGGCACTTACAAACGTGGGCTTTGTGGGGAGGCAACATGGGGTTACCTCTATTGTATGTGATCACCCTATTGACTTGGTTGTCTCTCATTTTTTCCATGGGTTACCTTGTATTTCTGTTTGTTCCATCTATTACGGGTCATGCTGTGTCATTGCTGGGGTTGATATCTATTATTTGTGATCTATCTGACTTGTTTGTACCCCCAGCGATCCCCTATATACTGACTCCTTTACGTGCAATAGAATCTACTTACTGGATTGTTTTTCTGCTGCTGTCTGTGTCCTTTGTACTGCGCCTACTAATTGGCAAAACAGAGGGAGTAGTTTTCTCATAAACTGATGTGCCTTGCTCTTCTCTCCTTTCCCGCTCCCCTGTGCTGCAGCCACGGGCTCTGAGGCGAGCAGCTAGGGCTGTCTTAGTGGTGGCAATCTCCAGTTAACTGAATTAGGTGCAGAGTGAAAATCTCTTGCTTTTCAGCTCTTAAACCCCATAGCTGTATCTTTTCTCTGTCTGCTCTGTTTTTTCCTTTGTGTTTGAGACGGTCAGTTAACTGAGCTGAAATAGCCTTGAGCTACCCAGAGCAGTCTGGGTTTTAGAGCATTTGTTCAGCTTCAGCCTCAGGATTTTGTAATAATTTGGATTTGGGCTGCTGGTTGGAAACGTACTTTCTCATGTATTTCCCAATGTTTTAACCAGACTGAGTCATTTTAGGTTAGGCAGCCTTCCTCTTCTGGTCCTTAGCCTTCATCTCCTTCTGTTGCTGTGGACTTCCCCTGGGAACTGTAAGGTGGTGCCATAGGTGCGTGCCCACAGCTCTCTGAGTGGCCTCACTGGCAGCTCCCCAGCTCCCTCAGTGGATCCCTTTTTCCTGCAGAAAAGCCATGAGAGGGAACGATGGAAAGGACCAGCCGCTCTCCCCATGAGCTCCCAAGGAAAAGGCTGGGTGATGTGTCCAGTACCTCTCGCTAATAATGATGTTTCAGATCTATTGTTTATTTTCCTAGGGTCTTTTAAGTAAAGTCTAGTGTGAGTATTTGGTATACTGTGTTAGCCTGAATTTTGGCTAATACGGAAGCTCTGTATTTATTTTTGCTAAACGTGCTGTGAATGCTTAAATTTTGGGGGTTTTTTTGCTGCCTTTTTAGTATGTTATAGAGAGTGGGAAGACACAAACTCGTGCTTCTACATAATGTTTTTGAGCGGCTTTTATTTCTTTTTCTTGGTCTTTGAAGTATGTATCTGAGAGAATGGAAGGTACTTTACTTCTGTGAGGTATTTTAAATGATTAGCCTATAATATTTTCTGTTGCATACATGTATGTGCAGGCACATGTACATGCATGCACACATATACATATAAACAAACATATATAAGCACCATAGACCAAACTTGTTAAGAAATTGTTTTTTTTCTCTATTCTCTTCCTGCTTTGATTTCTAAAAAGCAGTAGCCTCAAAGGTTGTAACCATTTTTTTGCTTTCTCATCAAAAATAATATTTGCCTAAGTGTTAAGGTGTCAGCCTGCCCTATTTCCTCTTCACAGAAGCATTCTTCACACCTGCAGCATTCTTCTGTTTTCCATACCAGGAAATACTTGCATCAGTCGTAAACCTTTGCCAGGTACCTGCTGACCCATGTTTCTATAACACTTTATTTACAGTGTGGTTCTCTCATTTGATATAAAATGTCAACATGTATACTGGACGGGCTAAGTTATTTAGAGAAAATCATAACATCACTTCAGAAAAGGCTAGGCCGTCAGCTGAGAGTATGGTTTAACATAATCCTTACCTGTTATGATTGTGCTGGAAGTAATTTGCAGCTTGTAATGAAAATGGTATGTCGAACAGAATTAAAGATTATCTCTGGTACAGGGAAGAATTTCACCACATAAAAACTTAGCACATGATTATTTTTTTTTTCTTTTCTTTCTTCTGAGACTGAATTAAATATTAGAATACAGAAGGCTGTTACTTCAAATAATAAGCTGAGGTAGGTGGGGAGGACTGCATTAACTCTTCATGTGACACATTTGTGTTTCAGTACATCTGCTATTGCAGTTTTTGGACTTTTAAATATTTGAATAATAATACTTATGTTTTGTGCTGCTTTACATCACCTGATGATACTGCAGCCAGCTGTGTGCAAAGGAATTAATAAATGGATCCTCCACCTGAAGGGTAGTTGAAGACACTGTCCAATATAGAGGTACCTGTTTTGCTCTGGCTATCTTAATTGGTCCCTCTGGCATGCTGAAATGCTGAGCTTGTAATACATCATTGCTTGTGACAAAGCTGTGGTGTTTAGGAGGAGGTAGAAAATGCTGAATATATAATCTTCATTTGCAGTCGCATCAGGTGCATCAACATAAACATCTAGCTTTTCACTCTTTTTTTTTTTTTTTGCATGCACTGATGGTTTTCCCCTTCTGCCAAATAACTGTTAATGGACCTTTCTTAAATTCCTTTCCTTTCATCTCCCTTGATCATCAGACTGTATTGAGAGAAACTGTTTTAGATGTTTAATCTTTTATGTTTTCATCCTTGGACATTATAGGGCGTTATTGAATGACAGTGTATAACCACAGTAGCCACTGCATTGTATTCTTTGGGGTGGTTAAGCATACTACAAGAAAGGTGTTCTTGAATTAGCATAATTTGTTGGCAACTTCCTTGCTTTGTTAATTTTTGCCCTCTTGCTCTCCAAGTGTTAGAGGAGTAGTTGGTTATACTTCATGGGCGAGAGGGCGTGAGGACCAGCTGATGTGTGCACTGCTGTCTGTGAGGGCCCTGTGGGAAAAGAGGTGGCCGGAGGATGGTTCATTTCAGTGGTCTTCAGAGAATGGAAAAACACCTCTTCGGCAACCACTGGCAGCAGCAGCTGTCCAAGACACTCTGACCTTGTTGCTTTCCTGAGAAGAAAGTACAGCAGGCTCACAAATAATTTCATTAACAATTGTGTAATACTCCTGATTTGCTCAGGGCTTCTAACACAGAAAATATTACCCTTATTTGGTAAGGTAGGAGTACCTATGTTGAGCTGCAGGGAAACTATACAGTCGTCCCTTGCTAGAAAGTAAGTTTGTATTCACAGTGTTTGCTGCTTGCATGTTATGTAAGGTCTCCTTTGAACTTGATATGTGTGATATTTCGCAGGAACACTGGAATGTTATTTTTCAGAATGCACTGTCAGGCAATGCAAATAATATCAGTTCTCAAAATCCTAGTTTATAGGAACATAGTATTTTCTGAAATACACTATTCTAGAAGTGATGATGAAGTGGTGACACAAATCAATAAAGCTAGGGGATTTTCAAAGTGGAGACAAATCTGAAACATGTCTCCTTCAGTCTTCCTGTTGTGCACCGGTACTAGCTTCTGCTCAAGCCTTAGTTTTAGTGTCAGTTCTAATTCTTCTGAATTTATCTCTGTCAACCACAGGATTTGTATGTCATCTCATACTCTAGTTTCTGATGTCTGTACTTAACTGATTTGTTTCCTATCTGCTTAGTCCATCTTTTCATTTTTGGTAAAATGGATTTATTGTGGTTTAATGATTAAATGGAAGGAGTTGGTAATGAATCAGATCTGGATCCTTTATTACATTTTAGCATTGTTCCTTGAAAACCTGATTGTATCTTGCAAATTAGAGGAACATCTCAAAGGTAATAAATCCTGCATAGCTTGTTAAATATCCCATTTCTTACTTCTGGATTCTTATTGAAGCAGAATGGTATTATTCCAAACTTTGCTGAGTGTGAAGTGTTCTGCTGTTGCTCTATATGTCCAGTAGTAACTAAGCATTTGCCATTCTAGGACAGAATTATTTTGCCTCAAAGGCTTTACATTTAGAATATAACTGTCAGTTAAATAATGGCTTTTTATTAATGATACTGAAATATCACCTCAAAACAAAAAGCTGTGAAAAAGCAAGGAATATACTTTCGTAGAAAAATTCAAATCCATCTGTCAAACCTCTGTTTATCTGCCATTTTCAACTACATGGCCGATACCTATTTTTTGTTATTTGATGGGCTATAAAATTCACTTTTGTGTCTGATGCATTGACAGTGTGCATCATATACATATATTTTGTTACTGCTGATAATTGGATTAGAGTTTCGCCAGTAATACTTGCTTCTAAGAGTTTATGGTATAGATCCTTTTGCATTTATGAAGTAATTTTAATTGGTATTTCTGATTAAGAAGTGTTCAGGCTATGCATTAGTATTTTCTCTTTCTGTCCTGGCTTCTGAATACCTTATGGCTTTATTCAAGTGAGCAGCCTTCATTAATGAAGAGTTCTTTTGACAGTCTCTGCTCAGAGGTGTTTCTTGACATTTCTCAATATTTTTCTCCAGTGAAGCTCTTGTTGCTACTGAAATGGAGACAGTGCAGAGACCTCATTGACCTAATATCAGATGGCTTTGGACACAATGCATTCAGTCATGTCTAGATGAAAATCTTGAAAATAAAAGTAGTGTTGTTCTTCTAAAGAAGAAAATCCCCCCAGCCTCCAGCTTCAGATTTTGGCTTCTTATCATTAGTAATGGTGCAGCTGATCAGTTTGGGAAAGTAAATATATGATGTGGTTGCCTCTGACAGGAGAGATTGGATTCAGTGACTGAAAAGGACTGTTTCTTCAGCAAATCAAATGTACTTCGGTGATGCTTGAAATTTAGACTTGTGATAGAAGCTAAAAACACTGGGCAGGAATAATCATTCCTGTTGGCAAGGAATAGGAAAGCAAGGTGATGAATTAAAAGAGACAAGAAATTAGGCACAAAAACCCCATGTATTTATGGAGGAAATTGAATTAAAAATATGAGTAAACAGAGCGCGCAAGCATAAAGGAAAGGATTTCCTGCAATAAGACAATGGACCCAGGAATATTTCCAAGCCATGAGGTAGTAGGCAAGTTGATATACCAGCTCCCTCCTGACCTGTGTTAGAGGGGAACTAAACACCCACTGGCTCTTTCACCTTGGTTTCCACGGTGAGGAAACTGGTGTAAGTGCTGAAGCTTTTGTGAGCATGGCTGGCCCCCAGCATCAATGATGTATGGACAAGCACCTGCCTTCTGCTGCTCACTGACAGAGGTATGGGAATACTTAAGCTAACCTCTCCCACCTGAGCCATGGAGAGATCTTGAGGAAAAGGCACACTGGCACAGAAGTTGCTGTTCAGCTGCAGTTGCTGCAGGTTGTTGGCCCAAAGGGCAGTTAGGTGTGATGTAGGAACAGTCCCATCGCCCCAGAACAAATAGAACATCCCCATGCTGGGCCAGCGCTAGCAAAGTGAAAATCAGAGAAGTACAAAGAAGCATGTAAATGAAGAATTGTTTTTGCTTCACTGAGGGATCTAAGGTAGGTTGCTCGCTGTACACAAACAAGCTTCTAGCAGAAGTGAAAACGGATTTCACAGCAGCGTTTTTTACAATTAAATCAGAACTTCCAAGTGTCACATAGTGAAACTGGCGATTCAAGTTGGGAGACATGCTATTTCTTCACTTGCTGAGCTTCCTGAAAAGAGATACGGCTTTAGGATCTTTATTTTTTAATGTAAATTTCAGTAGTTTGAATACAGATCTTCAAATTAATAATAGTTCATAATGAGCATCATTCAAGTATTTTATTTTTTCTCTGATCTCCACTTTAAAATGAGTGTGATAGACATAAGGTGCTTTCCTGCTGCTGAGGCATGCGTAGCTGGAGAAGCAGATGTACCATGCAGATAGTCACGACTCCGGGCAGCTAAGTCCTCCTCTGCAGTTTCTTTGGTAATCGTCACTCATAGTGGCCTAAGGTTTACTCTTAATTTATACCCCTGGCCTATGTTTCTTAGATAGTGCAATGTAGCAAGAGATCAGTGGCCTGGGAGAATCTCTGCCTTGGCTTCCATATATTCCCATCCTCACTGCTGGGGAATGGCTAGGGTAGGAGGAGGAGGAGGCTGCCTTGTCAGGTTTGTTCAAGGTGAGCATTCCTGGGCTTTAGTAGGGTTGTCCCCACAGCAAGCAGAGTTTTCAGTTGCCTGCTTGCCTTAGAAATCTGTCCATGATCTGTTAATTGAACTCCATGTCGGGATCAGATCATATTTTAGTTTTTCCCCAGGAGGGCTAGCAATTTCAGTATCCCTCCTTCGCTTTAGTGTGTTGTGCATGTGCTGTAGGCTCTCAGAGTTCTGAGGTTGTGTACTGATGGTCCATCAAGAGTTAATAATTAGAGGAGATAGGTGGAAAAATCTCGTGTGTGTTTCAAATTCCAGGATTCCCTGAACTCCTGGCATATAATTCATTACCAAAACAATTGAAAGCCTGCACTCAAAATGATGGGATAATAATTATACTGCCTTTCTCGAGGCTTGTACTAGGAAAAGAGGAAACAAAGGATTAAATGACTGGAAGAGGAAAACTTCTCCCCTTCTCCACCATGGCTTGTTTTGGTTTATTTTTATTTTAAGGTCAAGAAAATTGCTCTTTTACAGACTTAATATCTAGTTGGTTCTTTTCATCTGTAGTGCACAGGCTAAATATAGGAATGCACGTGCAGTATTTATATTGCTGTAGGACAAAGATATGCTCTTAACTCAGCCTGATCTGAAAATAAAAGCTTTTGTGTCAGGATAACTCTTTTGGCCAGAATCCCAATTGCTTTTTTAAAGTCTATAATCACTGTTCTGCAGCCTTAGTATTAATGATGTTTACAAGTACCTCATACTTCCCTTTCCATTTGGAATTAAACTGGTTCCATATAAACACATGCTGTCTCTTGATGAACAATGGTGCTGAAATACATAAAGCAGTGCTCATTTCATATATAATATTCAAAATCTCACTCCTTTTTTCTGGGAGGTTGGCTTTCATAATGAATCAACGATTCTTCATTCATGACCACTGATTGAATCTGCTTTTTCCCTTCAAATATGCTCCCCAGTTGTACTTCTGTTGTTTTGAAGAGCCAGTAAGTAATGAATGGCAGACAACATCTTGCAGAGCTGAACCACCTGCTGTCAGAATAGGTCACTGGAGAGACTGTGGCTCTTTGCAAGAGTATCCTCTATCAATTGGGGCCACAGTAGGAAAAGGTGAAACCTGAAGTCAGTGGTGTTCTGCAGCAACTCGGGAGAGGGATTTAGCTGACATGGAGTTTATGCAGTACTGATGAAAATGTGTGGAAAGCTGAGCGTCAGAGATCACGGGGAATTCTCCATTTCTAAGTGCCCAGTAATATCTTAACCACAATACGTGTACTCTTTGAGGTGAAGAACATCCCCTTGTTACTTTGATTATAGTTACAACTATAATGTCACACAGTAATACCATTACTTTAATGAGAAGGTTTTTCTTTGGTTTGCTTTTTGCAGGCGTAGTTACCGCCTGTGCTTGTGTGTTGCATGTAAGTCAATTCACCCATTCCTCCCTTCAAAATGGACAGGGTCAACGTGAATGTTAGACTGCAAATATTTTGATGAGGGCTGTTTTGACAACATGCACAAATACTTCCTGCAAAGGATAAAATAGCTGAAGATAGGAAAAAAAAAGCTAATTTCCTTGGGACTTACTAGGATAGACATTTTAAACCCTTGATTGAAATTTCTGTCTTACTCTGTTTCTAAGCATTTTGCCTACTTCCTTTTTTCTGTGTCTTTGAGAGGAGGAAGTTTAGAAGATGAGAATCCAAAGCTGAAAAAAATCTAGTAAAAGTAATGAACTAAAAATATTGAAGAGTTTTAAAAGAAGTAGTTTCAATGAAAAAAGCATCATACAATTTCTAATTGCTTTTATTTCAATAAGCTTCCCTTGAAAAACTTCAGTGTTCTCTGTATGTTGAAATGAGTGTGGGTATCCTGGAGGGAAGTAATTTGGAGTGGGGTCTTTCTGCTCTCTTTTTTTCACATTTACATTTCCCAATCTCAACAGGATTTACCTGAAAACAATAGGTTGACTTGGTTTTTTTACTATCTTTTACTACTGTGTTAGTATTCTAACATTTACTTAGTATCTGGGACTGGGTGGAATTGAGTCAGAGCAGTGTCTAGCCAATCATCACTAGTGCAGGTGACATTTCAGGGGAGTTGGAAATATCTCCTTTTTAAAGCTCTTCTGTGTGTGATTATCTTATTTACCAATCTTTTCAGTGAACTTAACACCTGTAAGAGATGCTTTGGTGTTAATTGCACTGAATTGTAGCTCTTTCAGGTGGCATGGGTTGTCTTATTGTTATATCGATGTTTAGGATAATTGTGATGTAGACTGCCATTAACATGCTTGATCATCAGGAAGGCATAGAGGTCCTGAAGTAGGTAGCTAGTAACTTTTATCCTTTTTTTCTGTGGCCATAACTAGATACTATAACCTTTTCTGGCCAGTATTTTTTTGAATACATGTTTGACCATATGTCATGTAACTGTAAACAAAAAACAGTCCTGCAGACACCAAAGTATGTGTGAAACTTGCTCAGTTAAGCATTTTTACTGACATGGAGATTGCTGAGGTGAATAGTGACTTGCTTGCATGTAGTAGGAAATCCATGAGTGGAATCGTTGGCTCTCAGAAGTGTGAAGGTTATGCTTTAAAATCTGTTTTATCTTTATATAAAGAATTACTTCAGGAGAAAGCACTCCTGTGTGCCTTGTCGGAAACAATAAAAATTCTCTTTTTCTTTTCAAAGCCTTTCAGAAGGCTTTCTTAATATGCTGAATATACCTCTTTTCATGTCTAGACTAATTTTCAGAGGTCTTGACTGTGGTGTTTAGTCTGACATGCACCACAGGAGGGTGTTAAATAAAGTACACATAGATTTTTTTAATCCTATGATTTAATTCCTATGAAAATACCTTATTTTTTAAATTTTTATTTCTTCATCAGTAGGTCCTACATGAACAATATCAAATTGTATTTTAGAAAAGTTCATTCTTCCACACTGACACTTTCTGCTTTTCATTGGAGTACTCTAGTTTAATAGCCTTGCTCTTATGCAGTAACAAAAAAATGCTGCAGCATTTGGCTGGAATTACATCAGCAGATATTCAGGTCCAACCAATTCATGTCAGGAGTTACTCAGTTTCTAAGTAATGCAAATATTTCTGCTAATCTTTCCAAACAAAGCTGTAACTTTGTATCCTAACATCCAACACTGTGTGTTAAATACTAGGTACTCTGTTCTGCAGAGATTCCCTGTACTTTCAACATAGCTCCCTATACTCAGATGTGATGTGTTCCTAAGAGGCTAGATCTATGTGGTGGGAAGGTTCAGTATGATTGCTTTGGTTTCAAACCCTGAATGTGGGCAATCTTGTCAAACATCACCTGTGATATGATTTTAGTTGGTAATGCTGAATATTTTCACCAGGATGTCATGAATGTCCTAAAAAGTCAGGACACCTAGGTTATAGTTCACTGCTCAGTGTCAGAGTGGCCAGCTGGTTACTCTGAATGCAGAACTTTGGGTATGTGTGGCATGAGTAGTTCTGGGAAATCTTAATTACCTATGCTGTTGCTTTGATGCAGAATGCAAGACAGTAAACGGAAGGAAGTAATTCTGGTTTTGTGTGTTTTGCTTTTGATCTTCTGAGCAAATTTAAATTTACTGTAAATTGATCAAAGTTAGGAAACTCAAGCCAAACATATCATTGAATTGATGCCCCTGGCAAACCTGGTAAAATTCCTGTAGTTTTTTGCTTCCTTTTTATGGCCATTAACTACACCGTATTGTTTCTGGTTTGCAGGTTATTGTCCCACCTGACATTTGCATATGCTGAGTCCTTATGCTGTATCATACCTACACTTTCTCTTACATCATACAAATACATATATATCACACTCACAAAATACATTGCTTGCAAGATGTTCTTTACTACCAGTTAGAAAGGAGAGTGCTATAGGTAAACAAACATTTAGGAGCACTCAAGTCCCTGGATTTGGAGCGGGTTAGGCTCTTTAACTTAGTTGTAGGCTCTGTGTTGGGCTTATGCTTTATTTTTTTTCTTACTCTAGCAGCTTTGATATGTAAGATTCTAAAGATTAAGAGGTAACGTGGTGAGGTCAGTCAGAAGGGATGAGTGGGATTTAGTGACTAGAAATTGAAGTATTGATGATAATTGAATCTCTTTGAGTGTGTTGTGATTTAAAAACCTTTCTTTCATGCTAACATCAAAAGTAAACAGTGCTCAGATATAGATAACTCAGTATTCTTGAGACATTAATTGAAAGATCAAGCACCACAAGGCAGCAATGCAAACTTCCTTAATTTAGTCTTGTAGCTGTGTATCATCCCTGGCGCATATGGGTAATTTACTGTAAATCACTTTAATTCTTGTACTTCCTGATAACACCATACCACATTGTCAGTTTGAAACACTGTCTGCTCATTTTTGCTTGCAAACTACAATGTTTCTTTTACCATGTACACGTACAAAAATTTCAGTATATATGCAAACTCTATGCCTTATTACAGAATCCCAGAATGTTAGGGATTGGAAGGGACCTCAAAAGATCATCTAGTCCAATCCCCCTGCCAGAGCAGGAATGCCTAGGTCAGGTCACACAGGAACATGTCCAGGTGGGTTTTGAATGTCTCCAGAGAAGGAGACTCCACAACCTCTCTGGGCAGCCTGTTCCAGTGTTCTGTTACCCTCACTGTGAAGAAGTTCTTCCTCACATTTATGTGGAACCTCCTGTGTTCCAGCTTGCACCCATTGCCCCTTGTCCTATCATTGGATGTCACTGAGAAGAGCCTGGCTCCATCCTCATGACACTCACCCTTTTCATATTTATAAATATTAATGAGGTCACCTCTCAGTCTCCTCTTCTCCAAGCTAAAGAGACCCAGCTCCCTCAGCCTTTCCTCATAAGGGAGATGTTCCACTCCCTTAATCATCTTTGTGGCTCTGCACTGGACTCTCTCAAGCAGTTCCCTGTCCTTATTGAACTGGGGGGCCCAGAACTGGACACAATATTCCAGATGTGGCCTCACCAGGGCAGAGTAGAGGGGAACTAGAACCTCTCTGGACCTACTAACCACACCCCTCCTAATACACCCCAGGATGCCATTGGCCTTCTTGGCCATAAGGGCACATTGCTGGCTCATGGTCAGATGTCTCTTGGCATATGTATTTTCCAGCTAGGAATATGAGTGGATTCTGATGGTAGGACTTCTGCAAGAGGGACATGCATTTGTATTCAAAGAAAAGTAATTTTTTAAAATCTCCTTGAGATCATGCTGATTTTCTGCATGGAGATTCCATATTAGAAACAAAAACCACACTTATGTTTTACCAGATTTATGGACTCTGAAATTTTAACATATAAATACCATTTACCTAGACCCCCATTGCAAATATCAGGAGATAGTTGTCCTTGTTTTCAGATCATTTGCTTTTTGTCAGAATAAGTCAAGTGTGCACTCATTCTAAGGTGTGTGTATTTTGTATTCCATGCATCATATACCAAGAACCTAACCAGAATGGTGCTGATACTTATCTGTAATTTCAGTGAAGCGTAACCTTTTCCATTATCAAAAACAAAGGGGCCAAATTGATACATTCACATCTGGCTAATGAGTGTATGTGGCACAGAGGACAAAAACTCATCTTTACAGCTTGGGGCAAACTGCACTACTGTAGCTTAATAAAATGGTGCGTGTTACTGCAGCTTTGTATGAGATGGGTCATCATCAGGCTTGGCATAACTGGCTCTGTGACCGCTTTTTCATCACTTCAGCTGTGAAGTAAAAGGTGTGGGCTTAAGCCTCTCTTGACCTGCTGGCCACACTCTTAACACCCCAGGATGCCATTGGCCTTCTCGGCCACAGGGGCACATTGCTGGCTCATGGTTAACTTTTTGTCCACCAGGACTCCCAGGTCCTTCTCCATAGAGCTGCTTTCCAGCAGGTCAGCCCCTAACCTGTACTGGCACATGGGGTTGTTCCTCCTGAGGCACAGGACCCTACGCTTGCCTTTGAACTTCATCAGGTTCCTCTCCACCTGACTCTCCAGCCTGTTGAGGTCCTGCTGGATGGCAGCACAGCCTTCTGGTGTTATCAGCCACTCCCAGTTTGGTATCATCAGCAAACTTGCTGAGAGTACACTCTGTGCCCTCATCCAGGTCACTGATGAATATGTTGAATAACAGCAGAAGTCATCCTATCTGCCTTAGATATTTATGAGCTTTTTTCTTTACCAGTAAATATGTTCATCTGTGGAGGACAGCTTGTACTACAGATCTGAATGGGAAATGGCTAAGATATACATGTGATAATAGGTGAAAAAGAGAAACCAAATTCAAGTATAACTAGGTTATTTATTTTCTGAGAAGAAGTGGTAGTGTTTTGCTTGACTAGCATGCTTGTTTTATTTACAGAAAAAGACTCCCATGTCTTAGTTCAAAGGACAGTGCTCACTCTGCTAGTTGCTTGGAAGAATAAAAGTATCTTTTGGAGTGTGAATGCAAAATATGCATGGCATTTCTGAGACAATTAAGAGATGTTGAGCTTTAAGAGAAAGTAATTAATGTTCTGTGTAGTTCTAGTAATGTTCAGGTTCCAGGCGAACTTTTCACAAAGGTAGGTTTTTATTAGTAGCATTAAGAGTACTTGATTGTGATTGTGAAATTAACACTATGATGTGACTTGCTACAGCATGCTACCTTGTGTAGGAACCACCAAGCTGTTTGATTGATACCAGTCAGCTGCTTTGTCCATCATTATTCTTTGAATTTATGCTCCTGCATGTTTAGATTTCTTTCTTTTTCTTGTGAGCTGTCACTCTCAGTATGATCTGAATTTTAGAACATGAAGAGCATTCAAATTATAGATTCAGAATCCTGAAAAGATATTTCAGGAGAGTGTATCAGTATAAACTGGTAGGAGTGGTTATAATTGAGCAGCTTTTGCTCTGGCAATTAAGACCAAGTATGTGTGTGAGGAGCTGGCCTAACACCTAGAGGCTTGTCTAGATGGGATCACCACAAAAAGGCACTTTCAGTCCCAGCTAAGGACATGAAGAGAGCAAGCAGTGGGGAGGCCACCCCCATGTCAAGGTGGTTGGAGGTTTGGCCTTTCTGGGCATCTTCTGCATGGCTTCTCAGCAGGCTAATGCAGTTACGTGGTAGAAGAGAGAAGTGGCCACCTATAGCCATCCATTTAGAAATAGCTTTTGAGTGCAGACACAGTCGTTCGGCTTGGAGTAACAGGAGTACCCTTGTAACTATGCATTGTGTAGTTCATCTGTTTGGAGGTGTTTGTGTTTGGGGGTGTATGTTTAAGATTAAGAAACAGAAAGTCTCAGTTGCTAATTCAGCTCTGCTAGCCCCCAGTATCTGGTCTCAGACAGGTCATGCTAGTCTTTATCTCGATATGCAAATATTTAAAATGAGAAGAACATCTGTTAACATCATAGGATGTTGTACAGATGATTTAATGGCTGTAGTGATCTGAATTAGGTGAAGTGCTGTGATAACGCCACTAAGATGGCTCTAAGCGACTAGTACGATGCAGCTGTGAAAAAAGCTAATGCGCTTCTACAATGCATTAGACATGATATTTTTGTAGAGAGAGGGAGAAATGCTAATAGCATTTCACAAAGCCTTCCTGAGACCTCATTTGGAATATTGTGTTCAACGCTCTTCCCTTGCAGTGAACAGAAAGATGGACTTAAACTGGAACAGGTGCAAAGACAGACTACTAGGCTGATCGGAGTTACAGAGTATTTGTCTTTCAAAGAGTGAATTAGAAAGCTTTTGTCATTTAGCTTAGTCAAATGAAGGCTGAGAAGGGATAAAGTTACTCTCTGTAAACAAATTTATAGGTAAACATCAGCAATGAAGAACAGTTTTAGCTAAAGTATAACCAATTTTTCTAGTATTATTATTGTAAATTGGTGCTGAAGGAATTTAGACAAGGAATTACATGAACGTTCCTCACCATTTCTTCTGAACAGTACAGTGTGGCAAAGAACCTCCACAGTTTTAAGCCTGACTTTAGTAAGCTGTACAGGAGATTTTATTCTGGAATGACTATAGAAAGTTAAGTTTGAGACAAGTCTTTGAATTTGAAGTATTGAGGTCTCCAAGGGTTCTGAATGGAGACTGAAACTGTTTTCATTATATTTATTTGGCACTAACAATGTGCTTCAGTGTTTCTGGTGGCCGCTTGTGGGTAAGAAGTATGTTTTTTCTGCTCTTCTCCCAAACCCTTCAATAACAACTCATTTTACTTGTCCCCTTTTCTACCCCCCATCTTCTCACATTCACCGCGGAACCGATTACAAGATCTGGGATCAGGAATGAATGGCTTCCCCTGGGGAGTTAGAGGATAGGATAGATATTTTTATCCCCTTTTGTTGTGTGATGCATGGTCCACTTCCTGTGGTCATTTAGGAGTAGTTGTTACTTGGCAACTATTAAAAAAATATGCAGCTATTGCAAAGGCATAAGATGTAGAGTGCCCTCAATCTCCATCTCTCTCTCTATGGTATTCTATAATTATAGCCTCTCCTATAGCTATTTTGCTTTTTGTAGGGTATTGAGAAGCATTTTTTGGTGTTCAGGGCACATGGAGCGGGTATACCATGGAAACTTCAGAACTGAACGTTCATCACGTGGTTGCCTGCAGTTGCACATCCATCTCAAAGGGACCATCCTGTGTCTCTGAACTGTGCTGAGGCACACTCTGAAATGTTGTGTTGGTGATCCAGACAAGGTGTTGCATTCTTTCTGCTACTCAAACTTTGCAGAGAAGTTTTTCTGTCATGGCTGAAGAATATATATATTTGCCTCCTCCTGTACCCCAGAAGGACTGTTCTTAGTAACTAACGTCTTGCAGTTCATTTATCCCTTTGCATCTGCAGCATTTTTGTGAGAAAGTTGTCTTCCAGGGAAATCAGCATGTTGTCAGAGACCTCACATCGAAAGGGGAAATAGAGGAGGAAAACGAGATGTGAAATTCTTTCACAGGCTCTAACTTTGGTATTGAATTAAGTAACTAGAATGTGGGCAGGCAGTAGAGTATGATAAAGAGCAGCGCTTCCATTAGGCTGACTTCTTGTTCAGAAAGCCGTGCAGCCCGAGAGATGCATAGTGTTTATAACACATTCATGGCATAGCTGCTTCCTGGTAAGTGTGCAACAGGAAGAAGTGTTTTTCTTAAATTAGTAAGTGAAAAAGCAGATGGTAAAGGATGAGCTATGGCTTTATAGATTTTATTCTGGACAGGATTTAAAGAGAAAGTTTATTTTCAGCATTTCAATGGAGGGTCAGATTAAAAAGTAGTATCTAACTTACTGGGGTTTTTAGGCTCTGTCCATATCATGTCACCAGATTTCAATTGCCTGTGAAAAGACCTCTATGCTTTTGGTGACTATTGGCATAGTATAACATTTATTCTAATAGGGAACCACTACAATGTAAACCTGAATATTTATAAAATACATTGCTAGGCAGTGGAGAACTCTAAAGAAAGTGAACTAGTTAAGTAAGGTATTATTCCTGCTTCTACCAATAACTTGCCATGTGGTTTTACACATATTTGAAAGGAAGCGAAATAATTTTCAGTACCTCATTAATTTTATAATTGGGGCCAGTTAAATGTCACTTTTTGTTTTTCCCATAAAAAGACTGTAACTCCCATTTAGGATGAGTTTTGTTTCAAAAATGAGTTGAGTTCAGAAGAGTGTACTTTAACTTTGCTGAAAATTTAATAGGCAATCTTTTGAAAATTTTAGCCATACTATTTAGAGTATAGTAGACAGTTTAAAAAATGGATGTGATTTATAATTTACTTTGAGATTGAACACAAAAAACATGCTAGGGAATACATTTTAATAGAAGGGGCTTATACTGTAGTAAATTTCTTTCCTGTTCAGCACCTTACAGGTCATCAGTCTGGGGGAATAAAAAATATACTGAGACCTTGTCTTTCATGGACAACTGTGTGACAGCATCTTGCGCTGTTTATATTTAAACCATCAGACTATCTCTAATACTTTCAGATGATCTGAAGCGAACTTCTAGCAATGCCCTTCATGATCAGTTCCTATAATTAATGGTTCCTGAAACTACCAGGCCTCCAGCACTTCCTCTCTCCTGCAGCTCTCTGAAGTGTGAAGCTCAAGGATCAAAGAAATGTTAACTATATTGGCTTTAGGCTGTACAAAGTATAAACCCAGATCACTTGTTTGCTGAAAAGTTCTAGGACTTGTGTGTATGAGGAAGTTAACTAGCATCAGCCAGACTGTAATTGCTGTAGTGATCACGCTGAAATCCTCTTATTCTAGGAAGAAAGACATTTTGAGGTGAGCTGGGCTTTTTTTTTTGATGAAGGTTGTTAAGCCAAAAACCTATTGATTACCAAAAAAAATACCCCAGACTCCTTCATGGAAGATTTAAACTAGTGCAGTGTATGATTCTGTCACCATTACACTGCTAAATTTTCCATGCTAGGAAACCATTAGATGGTAAGAATCATTATTTTCCTTCAGTCTTGCAGGCTTTGGGGAGGAATAGGCACTTGTTAACATGATGAGGTGTGGATGGGGTGATTCTTGGCTTCTTAAGGGTAATTTCTGGGGGAAAATGACAGACCTTCATTTGTAAATGATTACCTCCTTGCTAGAAAGGTCAAGATACATGTGGGCGAACGAAGTGTCTTTTTCGTGTCACTGATGGTGGAAACTAGAATGTAAACACTGCAGTACAAGGGATGCCAGGAGCTTGTGAGCAGGAAGAGAAAATAAACAGAGGACAAGGGTTCCCTAAAGTGAGTGGAGGCAAATACTTAAATTCATTTTATGGCTTTTTGGTCAGTTTACCAGTGGTTTTATTTAATTAAAAAAAATCAGCATCAATCTAGTTACAGATATTTACGTTACTGCTACCCTGACTAGTAAACAAATGAGAACATGCTGATGAACAGGAGAGACTCAGAGTGCCAACTTTTGAGAAATGTCTAGGATCACCAGTCATAATTGGCTTCTGTATGAGTTACAGCCATTGGATTATTTTAGATTTTGAAGCCTAGTTCCAAGGGTGTGATTCATACTGACAGTCCTGCTTCCTCAGTGGGATGTGACAGTGGTGGATTTGCAGAGTCAGGCCATACTGGTGATGGGAGCTGGGATAACAGAATCTCGTTCTACCTTCAACAGCAGCAGGCAGTATATGGAATTGAAGAACAAGAGATAGTACAGCATTAAATACATTCATGTGACTGTTTGAGACCTCTTCAGAAGAAATAACAATAAATACCATCTTACACTATCCTGACACTTACCTTTCAATGTTGAGTGTTTATCAGCAAGATCCAAGTATTTTGAACACTTTTATTTCACTTTTGCATTTGGGGTCAAATAAAGATAATCAGATACCACTTTCAGCATTAAAGTGTACTTAACGTGGGGCAGCTCAACAGAGGAATGAGAGATTTATTTGTAAGTACTGCATTCATTGATGAGATTGCATTTTTACTTTATATATTGGACACAGAAAGGTTGTTGAAAGGCAGCCTTGTTGTAGTGTACATAAATATTATCCATCATGTGTTATTTAAATATAAAAAGTAACTCAGTCTACTGTATTTATTTCAGAAAAAGCAGAGTTGGGTTTTTTAAATTTCAGTATTGGAAGAATCAAGATGTAATAGAAATTTCTCTTTAGCAGACACCTAGCTCTGAATCATTCATCTGTACTCATTAAGTATGCTGTTATTAAATGGCCACTCAGTACCAACATAAGAGGGATATGTGCTTTCTTCCCTTCAGCAGAGGCTGAGATTTTTAAATTGAGAAGGTTCTGTTGCACAGGTTTTATTACAGACTGTGAGGGCTCTAGAGCTTAAATGCCTAGGCTGAATGTGAATATTTCATCCTGAGGAGAGGCTGCCTCCTTTCCCCTCCCAAGCAAGCACTCACTCTGCTCTCTCACTTGCACTTGCAAACACACGCTTGCACTGGTCAGCCTCCTGAGTGTTTCAGTGCGTGGCACACTGGAGGATTCAGGAACAGACCCCATTAGTTGTTTGGGGGGAGTAGGATTTTGGACAGCAAGAGAGCACAAAGGTAGACAAGGAGTTGGGACCACTGTTGCCACCCTGAAGGGATGGGGTTGCATTTGATGGAAGAGAAGCCTGGATCTGCTGCTCCGTTAGAGAAAAGGAGCGATGTGACCAACTACTGTTTTCTCATCATGAGAAGAGGAAGTATAGTAGCTCAGAAGAAAAATGAAGAAAAGCTATGTGACTTTCTGCACTATTTAGACTAGTGCAAATTTAGAAATAGTGCAAATGGGAAAGAAAGCTTAAGCACAAAGAAGTTTATCAGCACACAAAGCAAAATGGCATATGAAGTGTGCCATGAAAATGTGACACTGTGTATTTGAATGAGGTAGGGCTGGAAGAGGAAGGAATAATACTGAGAGTAAGCTCAGGATAGCAATTAACAACCATTCTGGGTTTAAATCCAGTGCGGCCCTTCTAGATTTTTACTTTTTCCTGAACTATTGTCTTCTGGACAATCAACATACAGGTTACATCAAACAAGATATAAATCTTAGAAAGCTAATTTCAAAGATAATGTGAAAGATTAATCTAAAATTTTCACTTACACCAATTTAGTATTTTATGTTCACCTCTCTCATACACCAGTCCTGAACAGTATTAAAACTAAGGAAAAGCTTCTGCAGTGGATTGTGCCACCAAAGTACTGATTATACTGTGCAGAAAGGCATTCTTCATCTGAAATTTGGGTTCATCTCAGTGAGGAAATTATGGGGGAAAAGGAAGAAACAAACACAGGGAGATGAATGAAAGAGGAGGAATTATGTGAGATAGGAGAATGTATAAAATGGGGGGGGGAATTAAAGTAGAAGGGCAGATTAGTGGGAGAGCTGATAGGTTTAGGATACTGATATGTAAATCCATGTGAGAAAAAATCCTACAGCTAGCTATGAGTTTTCATTGATAGCAAGAAGCTGAAATCACCTAACCTATACTAATCTGTATTGAGGTTTGTGTTACCTCTTCTTTTCAAAAGATGCCCGTTACAAATAAAGGTGAAGTAATGAAGTAATCCAAAGAACTATTTTGGTGTATTCAAAGGTGGGAAGAATGTTCTCATCATATTTGAATTTCTTATATACTTCTGACTTCTGTTTGTGTTGATTTAGTTCATATTCCATTGATACAAACCCTATTGTTACCAACCCAAATTTGGAAACTATACTAAAAATAGGACTTATGCAATAAATCAAATGTATTTTAATTTGCTTTATTATTTCACATCTTGGGGGAATCAGCCTCTCACATCTTGTTTGCTGATGATACCAACTGCCTGGGGAAGTGGATGCTTTGGAAGGGAGAGCTGCCCTGCAGGAAGACCTGGATAGGCAGGAAGAGCGGGCTAACAAGAACCTTATGAAGTTCAACAAGGACAAGTGTAAGGTCTTGCACCTGGGAAAACATAATCCAGGAGTGCTGTGGCAAAAAAAGCCAACAGGATGCTGGGTTGCATCAACAAGGGCATCAGCAGCAGAGATAAAGAAGTCATTATCCCACTCAGCGCTTGTCAGGCCACACCTAGAATATTGTGTTCAGTTTTGGTCTCTGTTATACAAAAAATATGTGGACAGGCTGGAGAGGGTCCAGAGAAGGGCCACAAAGATGATGAAAGAACTAGGCAGCCTGCCATATGAGGGAAGGCTCAGAGAACTGGGCTTGTTCAGCCTTGAAAAAAAAAAGGCTTAGGGGGAGACCTTAGCACCATGCTCCAGTATTTAAAGGGTGGCTAGAAAGATGGAGACTGCTTTTTACAAGGAATCACATGGAAAGGATGAAGGGTAATGAGTACAAGTTACTCCTGGGGAGATTCCAACTGGACACAAAAGGAATATTTTTCACAGTGAGAACAATCAGCCATTGGAATAATCTCCGCAGTGAAGTGGGGGATTCCCCAACATTGGACACTCCTAAGATTCATCTGAACAGGGTACTGGGCCATCTTGTCTAGACTGTGCCTTTGCCAAGAAAGGCTGGGCCGCATGATCTTTGAGGTCCCTTCCAACTTGGTATTCTATAATTCTATGATTGTATAAAACTATCTTAATTTCAGCCATAATCCCCTTAAGCCCCTCCCCCACAAAAAAAAAAGGGGGATGTTTGAGACAAGAAGGGAAGGTGTCTTTGGTTGATTTGTGTTTTCTGGGAAAAACAGGTGAAGATAAACAGTGCCAAGAAAACCTTGTTCTTAATTAAAAAACATTCCTTCCTCCTCCCCCCAATACTTAATGTATTTGACTGAATCAAGGACTGTTTTGTCTTCAGAAAGAATGGCTTAAAGAAGTGCTAGCAACTGTTTTAACTGAGATGTAGAATACTTTAGATTGAGATTTAGACTTTATCTAACTTTATTTGGGTTCTTTGTAGACTGATTTAAAAAAAAAAAAATAGATGGTGTTAATCTAACATCAGGACTGAAGTACCTACAGTACACAAAGCCTTCATACAGCTGCCCTAACATCTAAATATATAGCTGTCTGTGTTTTTCAGTAGTGAGATATTTAAGTGCCTGAAATGCTGCTTCTGCACAGACAGCACTGCTGGTTTGGCTTGTCTTCTGCCCAAGTCCTTCTGGGATCCTGAAATTAAGTGTTCTGCTCATTAGCCCTTGTAGAGAACTCCTTAATGCCCATCATTGGAAGTGAGTTCAGCACAAAGTGTAGCAGCCGTGGCTGTGGCAGACTAATCACAAAGACTGTGTAGGAACCAGGAAAGGAAATATGGAAAAGAGATGGAGTTGGCTGTTGAGAATAAATCTGAAAATTGCCAGGGCAAGAGGCAAGTGTGGGAGGCTGAGTGGGAGAGTAAAGCAGTGGGAAAAACACCGGAAGGTGAAGAGCAGTGCAGAGGAGTTAACAGATCTGTGAAGGGGACAGAAAGCTGAGAGATGATGCTGAGATTGAAAGGAAAGCTAGTATATGAGAGCTGGGAGCTAATGGGAAATGGGATTCTGGGGGAGGGGAGGGAGTGATACATCGTATATCGAAGTTGATGAGAATGAAGCAGTTACTGCAAAGAGGCAGAGAAGCAGGACTGAGATCACAAATAGGAGACTGAGCCTGATGACAGAGTGTGATTGGGGTGGTGGCACATGTTCCTCGGATTGGCAATGGTATAGCTTGGATGAGAAGGAGAGGTAGCCAAGGTTTGAGGGAGATTCTGGGTGTCTGTATTGAACAAGATGGAGCTTCTCCTTTTCAATTGTTACTGTCTTCAGAAGTGCTAGAAATCAAACCAAGCTCAGAATGCTGTATTGAATAATGTTGTTAGAGTTACAAAGAACAGGCACTGCAATGCTGGGAAGGTGAAGAATTAAGGTGGTCTAGAATATGTTAACTGAGCTCCCTTGGACATGCATTATGATACAGTTTTAGATTATATGATCTCAGAATCGTATGGTCTGTTCAGCTGGACCAGAAATGTAGGAAGATTGTGCAGCACAGGAGAAAGGGCTTTGAAAACTTGCTTTCATTTGCCGTGGAAACTCTAAGACGTAGTGAATTGGGGCAATGCACTACAAGAAAGGAAAGATGCCTCACCTAGGTAAGGCAGATGAATACGACTTCCCCAGAAAATTAGTTTGAAGTATTATATAGTGCCTGGTACTCTGAGTTGTAGGAATCTCTGGTTGAACAATAAAGTTTGTAGTGCTCCTCATTCAAAAGTTTCATTGTTTGAGTTCACAGGCTATAGGGATCACATGCCATACCTTGCAGGGGACTGCAATGCAATCTGTTGTTATCCTGACAGCACCAAAGAGGAGCTCTCTGTGAGAACTAGCATTTCTGTCCTCAGAGTGCACAGAATAACCTGGAGTAAATAAAGTGTAGAGCTGTGCTGTGACTGTATGTAGTTCAGTTAATGTGCAGACTCAGTACTCAATTTTCTTTGAGCTAGTGTATTCACTGAATGCGGTCAGGGTCCTGTGGAAAAAAATTGCACATCATCACCTAATAAAAAGCCAGTCAGACTAGATAGGAACAAGGGGCCAAATTAACTCCAAATCCTTAAAAAATAAAAATTGGGACTTCTGGAGTGCTTACCTTAAAAATTTGTTAGTTTCCACCTCATGGGATACCTTTCTTACTTTAAGATTTTAGGGTTGTTGAGGATGTTGATGTTCATATAGCTTGCTGACTTTTGTTTTTTTCAGTGGCATGCTTTCCACATATTTATGCTAGGAAAATCTGGATGCACAATGTGCAAGGAAAAACTAAAAACTGGGAAACTTAATTACAGTCAGTTTTCAAATTTTCATTGACTTCTGTTAAAATCTTCTTTGAAAAACTGTACTTTGCTTACTTTGCCAATTACATATTTACTTGCATGATGGAGAACATGAAAAATAATTTTATTTTGATCTGATGTAGTTGTATTTTAGGGGAACTAATTCCATCTTAATTCTGACCGTGGTCAAAAGTATGGCTGCGATTACTATTTGAAGAAACTAGTTTCAGTGTTTGTGTTGTATCAAATGCATTGCTTTTCTACTCTGCTATTGTTAGATGGGCTGCTCTAAATTTGATGGTCTAATTCTGGAAAATTTGAATATATACAGGTGGATTCTTGTGTCAGCAAAGCCACACTTATTTAATTGGAGCTCTGTGTGTCTGCAAAAATTGGTTCCATGTGGTCGAATAGCACATTTTGAAAGTATTTCTTTAATTCATACTAGTGCCAGGAGAAAGCAGAATAACTTTATTTTTTTGAGCTCCCCCTTAACTAAGTGGCAGTGCACCTGTACTCAAACCTTCTTTCAATTTTTAAAGTGGTAATTGAATATGTAGGATTTTCTTGTGACATGTTAATAGTTTTAAGGTAGTTTGAATCTGTGGCTAACAAAGTCTTAAATGTGTTGTGGTCTGTTTGTACTTGTAAAAACAAGTGATGAAATATACCTAAATGATGCAAACTTACCTTCTACTGGGTTGAATTTACATGAGGTTTCTCACAGAAAACACCTTCATTTAAGTTTGCGTGGAGTTTAAAAAAATACATATATGTAGAACTGGTCATATAAGACCCAGTCTTTTTGCAGGGGGAAAAAATTCTGAGTTTGCTTCTGGTTGAGCAAATTGATGAGAAATAATCCTGTTAGAAAAGCTGGAGATCTGAATTTTTAAACTGCTGCCAATTTGGGGCCATAAGAGTTGATATAATCAAGAGATGAACTTGCGAGAAGTTATATAAATTGTTTTTTTCTTTGTTTTTTACTGTACGCAGGTACCTAAGGATAAAACGGGCCTGAAGCGAAAACCTGGGAGCTTGACTGTTCTTGCACCTGAGTAAGTGAACTCTCAGCTGGAAATCAGCTTTACAAAATGCTAAAACTCTTAAATAATTTTCAGCATCTCTGTGCCTGTTTGCAGTCTGTAGCTTGAGACAATAATTTGTCTTTTGAATTGAAAAATAATAGAAGTACTAGGGCTAGCTAAAGGGAATGTTGTATGGGGCCTTCAGTGCTTTTCAGTAGGTTTGCTTTTTATTGCTACCCTTAAAGCCTCCATAAAATTAAACAGAGTCTATATGCAAAATTTCTTGGTATTTTGGTGTTTTGCCTTTTCAGTGGTTTATGTTGAGACTCATTTCTGATTTTGAATGATCTGTTTCTTAAACTTGATCTTGCTGGTTTGTGGTCACAATAAGGCACAGAGATACAGGAGGACTGAAGTCCTGTGAAGAGGCCAGGTTAAGTAGGAGGTCATCAGAGTCTGAAGGCTGAGAAGGTAACCTTGTGGTGGCCTAATATGGTTGTCTTGGAAAGGGCGAATGGTCACTTTGCATTGTTTGAGACAAAAGTTGTTGTCTCAGTGGTTTGTTTCCGTTAAAAGAGTTGGAGTAGCTTCCATTAAAATAGGACAGAGACAGTTTTACTTCATCAGCTTTGATGGGGCATGTGGCAGACATTCCTAGGTGTCTGAAAGTCCCCAGTCCCAAGTCTAGCCTATGCAGGTTTATGAAAAGGCAGGACAAATATTTTTCGGTTATCCACCTAGCTTCCTTTCCTGGCAATCCAGGCATTATTCTGGTTACAGTAAATTATTTTGCATGTCAAAAAGGTACTTTGTTGTATTATTTAGCATATTTATTTATCCATACATATTCATATATGAAATGGCTGTAATATTAATGAGCAGATAAATATAATATAGCATGAAACTTCTTTCTACTGGTAACACATTTTTAATAATGGGCAAGTTAATTGAGTTTTCTGAAACAATTGCCAGAGCTGGAGCCTTTCTTCCTGCTGGCATTTATTATGCTAAAAGAATTATGTTTCGTTTTGGAAGGCTTCAGTAAGTTGAATATCCTTACTGGTATCTACATTAAATTTTACAAACTCTACTTGAGAGTCTCTCGATTTAATCTGGTATAAATTTGTTATCCGTGCATTTTATTCCAAATCTGTGTTGTGGTTTAATCATATTCTTGTACTGAATGCATGAACTTAGAAATTGGTATCTGTCACATCACTGTGTAAAGAAGTATATCATTTTGCTATAGTATTTACTGGTTTTATATCTTTGCAATAGAGTAGCAGACAAAAAAGTCTCTCATTGCTTTTGATATTAAAAAGAATTAAATATGTAACTTAAAAATCTGCCAGGCTTTCTGAGCTCTACACGTATAAGACTTTTAATTCATTTAGAAATGCATTGTGGCAGCATCTAGCATTGTCATTCTTCAATTTGTAAGTTAGATAGTGAATCACTGAGACTGTATTGTAAGTAACTGATTGATTGCTTTCCTGTGGGTTTGTAGTTCTCACTGAAGTTCTGGTTCCTGCAAATATTGTGCCTTGTCATACTTTCACTCATAGTGCATGGTTTTAGAAATTAGGTCTGTGGACTAGCGAACAGGTTTAAGGTTTATTAAAGCAGAGAAGTTCAGTGTTCTTAAATGATAATGGCATGTTTTGAAATCAAAATTGGCTCAACAGCTCTGCTTTAAATCCAGCAGGGACCTTTGAGAGAGGTTTTTGCCTTGTTTCTTTCAACTTCTATACTAACACACAGCAAGTGTTTTCATTTATTTCCTGTGTTATCAGTCCTACTCTGCATATTTTAGTCTATTGCTTTTGACAGTGATGAAAGACAGGTATTTCCTGACCTTTTGTATATTGGGTGTTACATAAGCTCAGCAGTTCATTTTGGGAATATTTTCTTCTCCTGTCTTGTTCCCGTTTCCTCATTTGGAAGGCAGCCCTAGAAATTCTAGATGCCATTGCAATCTTTTTGGAATTATAGTTTAAATTTTGTGCTTGTGTACATGAGACAGGAGCTTGCCCATACAAAAGAAAGGCCATCATTCTGCTGGGCTTGAGGATCAGTAGGTGCAGTGACTTCTGCCTTGACAAAGATATTGTGTCAGTCTTATGTTACTTTTTACTTGGAAATTGTCCTTAATTGTTGTGTGAGAAAGGCAGAAGTCGAGCTATTGAACTAGGAGATGGGGATAATCCAATAAAATTGTGTAGTTTGTTCCTTTATGAATATAAGATTGAGATCTACTCTAATTTAGGTGTTTTATCCAGTTTATTATTTGCCAGCTACTGTAGTTGCTGCATCACCTACAGATTTTCTCATTCAGACTTGAAATTGCGTGCCCTAGGGCAAGATTTTCTCAGTTAAGCATGGAAATGAACTGGCCTTGGTTTTGAGAGCATCCTGCATGTAGCAGTTCTTGTGCCTGGTGTTCTGGAAAGATCGATGGAAAATCTACATCTGGGTTTGAAGTAAGATAAAACGTATCTATGATGCAACCCTCTGTGTACTGCATTATCTTTTTCAGGGATCAGTAGGTAATAGTCCATATGGTATTTAGGGGCTGAAGTGAAGCCAACTGGTACTGTTGCTACACCCCGTTGGTACTGTAGGATGAAGCTCTTCAGCTTCTTTAAGCAGTTAATTTCAGGGATATTGTTATTATTTTTGTAAATCATAGTGTGTGGTTTCTGACAGTTTTTAAGATATCATACGCTCTGCTGTTCACAGTCTGGAAGTCTCTGGGGATTTAAAACTGTTTCTCGACAGTATCTCGCACAGAGATCAATTAAGTTTCTAATTAGACCTGTATCAACTTAGCATCTACTGAAATCCTGAAAAAGCTGATGTTTGAGACAATTCTAGAAGGTTTTTTAACCTCATGAGAAATTTTTGGTTGAGGATTTTTGGGTTTTTATATTTTTGAAAAGGGTTCTTGTTCGGAAAGTGGTGTTTGAGTAATGCAAAGCACAAGTAGCTGGAATTTTAATAAAAAGGAACCAAACAAATTTGTTAAAACAATTTTATTTATTAAAATATCTTGTTCTTAGACAGCTACCAGAACTGTAGTTGCAACCCCCCCACTACTCTTTCTGTCTTTGAAAGACAACTTATTTTAATCAGACCTAAAATGTTGATGAAATTATATCTCCTTGTTTTGCCGGAAGCCAAGTGTCACAGACTTTCATTGGTGTTTAGAAAGTTGTATATCATTAAATTTGAAAGGTACCAAAGTACTGTGGTTGGCCTCAGCATTAAAATATATAGACACTTCTGCTTTATGAGGCTGTAAACCAGATAATTCATCACTAGTGGGGATCTGGAGGTAGACATGAGCTTTTAAAGAACAGTATGTTATATTACAGATTCCTTTGGAGGGAGAGTGTTTGTTTTTAGGGATTCCTGGAGAGTGGAAGCCTATTATGGTGGTATTGTGCCTGTAATAAATCATGTGCTTTGCCTAGCTTGGTGTGTTTGGTTTTTTTTTCTTAAAGGTCTAAGACCACTCAAACATTCTGTCATAATAGGAATAACAAGTAGTGTCCTCTGCAAACACAGAAGAAGGGGGGTGGGGTGGGGTGGATTTCTCTTTTTTTAAGAAGTGTAATGTTCTTACTGTCTATCTAAATAAATGATAGTATGTCACATACTTCACGTGAACAGCAATGCAGCTGTATTGCTGTTGTCTTCCCAACTAACAAGAAATGAGAAAGAAAGAGGGAATGACAAGGGGGATATGTATCGGAGACTGGAATTGTGTTGTGAATGAATTGATGCTGTGCTTCTGTTGCAAGGGGGGATGACTCATTACAGCAGGCTTCATCTGTTTACTGCTCTTCGATATTTAGAAAGCATCTTTAGTGATCCTTTTTGCAAACCAGCTCATGCAGTAACTGGCAAAACAGAAGCAATTAGTGGTGTAATCTCAAAGGGGATCTCAAGCTTCACTTTAAGTGCAATGATTAAATCCACTAAAATGATAACCATTGCTGCCAAGAACTCCTGTAATTGGTCACTGATGTATTTTGTTGTAGCAGTCAGTAACTACTGGATTTCATGCATGTAATTAGTAATGCATACATGTTTGGTCAGTAAAATTGAAAATCCTAATAACCAAGGCTAGAAAGGGTGGGAAGGAACACAGCGCCAGAGAACTGAAATAGTGCTCTGTTGATAGTACCTAACTAGAACTGTATGCTTCAATAAAACAAGTGTCCTACTGTGCTGGAATACAAATGGGCTGTCTGTGGCAGGATATAGCAAAGACGTTTGGCAGAGAGGGATTTGAAAGCTTCTGGCATAATGTAATTGAATTGGCCATTTCTTTAAAGATACAGCAAATTGTTTGCTGCGGCATTCATCATCATAAGGAAGGTCAGACAGCTTGCCAAACATATGATATTCATAATAAAAAGTAAAACGGTGACACTTATATTTAAACACAAATCATGTTATCATATTTGTAAAAGCTGTGGAAATGAATGGGAGTATTTTTGGTGGCGCTGAGGCATTAGTAATCTAAGTAAGACTGTAATTCAAGAGGGGAAAAGCGTATAGTCAGGGAAAAGACCTCCAAGGGAATTCAGCTAGTGAGCAACATATGATCCCTCTGACTTGAGAGGATAGTAGGTGTTTTGGCAGGAGTATTGCTCACTCTCTCTTCTGATCACTTCAGGGAAAATAAGCTGGTATGATCCTGGTTTTTCCCTTTTAAGAAAACAAAGGGGGAAATAAAGAAGGACTTAAGGAAGACTCTCAAGAGAGACGAAATCTAAACTGAAGGGTTGCTGGGTTTTGTTAGTCAGTTATGCTGTGACAGACCAAGATGATGCAACAAGCTGTAACCTATATGAAATGTTACATGAAATGCTCAGTATTGGTACACTGGGAAACCCCTCTTGAGGGAAACCCCTCACATCTAGAACGCTGAACATAAATTGCATGATGACAGGGGCTTCGGGCCACACCGTGATGCCTCTGCAAACGAGTAGCTGTTAGCTTTTAGGTTCTAACACATTGAGGAGACTGGCATTTTGATTTCTTGCACCACTGCACCACTGATAGGGTTGGAAATGGGAATCAAAATAATTAGATTAAATATATAGATCCCAGCAAACCAGCCAAGAAAGTGGCTGGGCTGGGGAGGGCTGCTCTGAATTGTAAAACGTGCCAGTGCTTTTTTTATGAGAGGGCGAGGACGGAAGGAGTAAACTAGACTGCAGATGCTCACCATTTATATTCAAAGCATGTAATAAAATAACTGAATATATGCTTCCTCCTATTAAAGCCTGTTAAAATCAGTTATAAAGTGCATTAGCATTATATTAAAAAGGGGAGCACAAATTTTCAGGTAATATATCTTAGTTACAGTATGCACAGTGTACAGATAGGCAGACTGGGAAGTGGTCTTTTACATCATCCGAGGCATTCCTCCTTGGTGATACTGAACTCTTCCCATCAGTGCATTTTCTGTTATTTTTGTCTAGCAGTAGCTTTGCAGTATTCCCTCTGGCAGTTTTTTTTCACAGGCCAACAGTTATTCTCCTCCAAAAAGCCTTTCCTGCTCGTCACTCAATATTTTCCATTCAAAAAGACAACATCTTTCCATTTACTCCTTCTTGAGTTTCCATGTCTGACAGAAAATGTCCTCCTTTTTCTGCTATGCAGATTCCTCCTTTAGATATTTTTAAACTATTACCCCACTTTCTCTTTGCCTCATTTTGCCAGTTTTCACCCATACAAATTTTTCTCTCAAAGGTGAGAGAAAGGTTTATTCACCTTTACTCAAAGGTGAATTCTTCAAGTTTTTGCTTTTTAGAGACCTCTCTTCATTTAATTGGGAGATTCAGTAATCCAGGTACTCATCAATTTATGGAGGATATATGTTTTTTCTGTTAGTATGATTTCTGATGCTTTTTAAAATTATTTTTATTTTTTTAATTCTAATATATAGCTTGACTGCCCTTATCGCCTACTTCATTTATGACTAAGTGCACTTCCTTCCTTCCTTTTTTTTTTTTTTTTTGGTACCAAACTTGTATCTTGCATTTTCCCAAGTAATATCCCTTTGTTACTTTCCATTTGTATTTCTCTGTTTCCTTTTCACTGCATTAAATCCCAAGTCATTCCTGTCCCTGCAACTTCTAATCTATCAGGTCAATGTTAAGCATCAGTCCAAAATAGTCTAGTGTGTTGTGTACACATCTGTGATGAGGAAAGCAATGGATGCAGTATCTCCTGTGCTTTGAAGCCAGATATACAGGGGTATGTCTCTGCTAAGGCTATATGATGATAACACATGCTTAAGTATTTGCCTGTTTTTGCAGAAGCCTGTCCTGTATCCTGTCCCTAAAACACTGGCTGAATTTGTAAGCAAATCCAGCAGTTATTGGCTCTGGTTGTAATCACTGGAAAAATGTTGAGGTGCTTCTGAACATCTTCATTCTGCACTAAATACCAGCATTTTTCTGTTTACCTACTCCAGATCTCCAGGTGATTTTAGATGTTCGTTTTGTTATTGTGTTCTTCATTTCATTATTTCACATTACATTCCTCAGTTATAAAAGACAGTGATGAATGGATCTTTGTTTTGATCCATGCAAGTCCGTTCTATCTAAAGCTCCTTCAGAAGTTGTCATTCATGTATCCTGAGGTGCACTGCGGCCATACTGTACAGCTTGCATGTATATCTTACCATTCAGTGATATGATGTTTTGATGTAGGATTGCAAGAGTAACGAATAAAAAGTGGTTTTGCTATCCATATGGAATGGATGATGTATAATTAGTATGGAGGTGCAGTGGAGGTCTGTGGAGGAGGAGTACTCGTATCTGACGCTCCAAGTGTTTGGATTTATTTGGGAGAGTTTGGGAGTCCTGGAGGAGCTTATCTTTCTGATAGGAAACTGATAAAATCCAATCCATTTTGTCAGGTACAGAGTGAAATTGTGAGCTGGTCATCATCTGGTAATAAGCAAGTAAAGGTTCATGATCTGAGAAGGCTCTTTTGTTTGGAAGTTACAGAAATAAAAAGATGCACTGTAAATAAGCTAAAGGTAGAAGAATGAAAACAGGAAACGGATTTTGTTCTTCCCCTCTCAATATTCATAGCTATTTTAAAGCTGGAAAATTGCTGAAACTGAGATGAGGAATTGTCCATTAGTTTTTACGTCCTGTTCAGGTGAATTCCTAAAATACAGACTTCTTTCAGTGTTTGTTACGTGTAATGTAAAAATTTGAGTTTCAGAAGTGTTATTGGGGAAACCCAGTTAGGTAATGTGCTGGTCTCTTTCTGTTTTCGTGCTTATGGAGGTCTTCAATTAAGGTGAGGACTTTTATACACGCAGATTATTTAGCTGAGATGATGGTCATATGTTTCTGGAGAACAGCTGCAACACAGTAGTTACTCTACAAGAAACTGAAGAAATAGTTCAGTAATTTGCCCTGCTCCAAAAGTAAACTCTATATTGATTGCCTTTTGCCCAGTGATACTGTTACGGCAGACAAAACATACAGCCCGCTTAGGATCCCAGTAAGGACCGACCGATGTTCAAAGTTTACTTGAATGCTTGACACTGACGTTTTATATAAAGAATTTGGAAAAAATATGTTATTTTGGTTTTTAATAATTTTTTTCCTTGACCTTTATCTGCAGTGAAATTGGCTGGCAGTATCACAGCAGGTCTAAATGCAACATTTTATTTATGGCAATAATTGTATAGAAGAACAAATGGAGTTTGGGAGAAAAGAAAGAATGAAACAATCTTAGCTTTGTTAGATGAATAACTTGCTGAATGTGAATGAATGCAAATGCCACTGTCTTGAACAAAGAGATCAAATTAAATATGTTGCACAGGTTCCATAATGTCTAAGAGATCTGCAACACCTGATCCCCCATGTTTTGACTGCTGCCATTCGGTCAACAATATAGCAGTGTATTTTACACAGGCTGCAAAACAAGGCAGTGTGTTACACAGGTAATGTTTTCTGTACCTTGTAGTGTTAAATACTATTAAAATTTCACATTCCAACGTATAAATAACCTTCTATGACATGAATTCCAAGTAATGGAAACACCTTACATATTTTAGCACCACAGTGTAGCGTTTGTTTTGTTTAGGAGGCCTGCAGATGGCTTTAATCTTAAATTACTAAAATCATATGATATAAACAGCAGAATGTGCCACATAGCTGAAGTGTGCTGTCACTTGGAATAAACTGGACTGTTTCTTCCTTGTCAGGAAGACTTTTCTATACTGCTTGTTGTCTTATCCTTGATTATTGGAACCACGTTTATGTCCTTCTACAATAATCTTCAGAACTAAGTATGTTCAGGGACTATCTTACCCCTTGCAACTTCGTATTATCAGTGCACATTATATGATTACTTCTTTTGCTGTACAACTGATGAACTCAGCTCTTCATTATTCTATGTTGACTTTGCTTTTAAGGCCCATATGAAAATAGGTAAAAGAATATTTGAATTATTTTGCTTTTTCTGGTCTCTTATGCCAACACTTACAAACATGGTGAGTGGCCTCCCCTTGTGAGATAGTACACAATCAAGGAAATTTTTAGATTCTTCTTAAATTGTTGGAGAAGTTTCATTTACATACAGCTGTAAAGAGATGCATATAGTTATTTAAAATAAATAATTGTGGTTGAGTGGGACTCAATTTTACCAAAGGATGTGGAAAATGTTGTATTTTTGAAACAAACCCCATTATTTTTATGTGATCTTAGAGGAATGTGGTTTTGAAACTTGCTTTGTTGCTGTAGCAAGTTTTTTAGACCTTCAAAGCATTAGTTCTTAAATTAATAATACCCTTCTCCTACCCATGTATTGTTTAGAAAAATAAGGCTTGTTTAAGAAATGATAAGTGACAGCACTGATATCTTAGCTCCCTGCCTTGGGAAGTGCTTCCCTTATTTGCCTTTTCCGTGCCCCTCTCCAGGAACAAAAGCAATACAAAAATGCAGATGTTGAAAGGCACAACAGTGTTTAAAAGTATTTTTCTTCTGCCTTGGAACAATGTTACTGACAGCAGAAGGCTGGCTTGCTTGTTAAAATTAGATTTGAATCATCTGTGTAATAGCAGTAGGAAATTGTAGGATGGCAGGGTGCCAGGAAGCCTATCTATATCTGCCCTTTCGGTATGTATAAGGTGAGCCCTGAATGCCTTCGGCTGGCTCCTCAGTTGAGCAAGCTTGCCCTATATGACAAGTACTGGTTTAAGCATCCTTAAAACAAAACAGTTTGTCCCTGGGCAAAAGCCACTTAGGGTGGGATACCAGGAATGGATACAGGCACAACAATGCAAGATGGCTGTCGCAACTT